>CM028131.1:810530000-811867500 GCA_016271365.2 Neoceratodus forsteri
GCACTGCACTGCAAAATAACCGTTGGGAGTTTTGGGCTGAAATTTGGAGGGAACGCAGCCGACATCTCACAGATGTGCCTTTCAGTGTTGTATTGAAAAAATATTACATGGCGGCAAAGTTATGGCACTCCAAAGTTGACAGTTTTTCCCTTAGGATAACATTACGGCGCCCGAAGCATTACAGGAATCCTTTGGCACCCTGCTGCAAAATAACGGTTTGGTCTTTTTTTCCTGAAATTTGGAGGGAAGACAGCCAACAGTACACAGATGTGCCTTTCAGTTGTTTGTTGAAAAAATATCACATGGCGGCAAAGTTACGGCACTCCAAAATTGACTTTTTTCCATAGGATAACATTACGGCGCCCGACACTTAACAGAAATCATTTGGAGCCCTGCTGCAAAATAACGGTTTGGTCTTTTTTCCTGAAATTTGGAGGGAAGACAGCCAACAGCCCACAGATGTGCCTTTCAGTAGTTTGGTGAAAAAAATTACAGGGAGGCAAAGTTATGGCGCCCGAACTTTTCTTTTTTCCTTAGGATAACATTACGGCGTCGCGCGCTTTCAGGGCCCGTGATCTCGAAGCGGTGCAGTAGATACCGGACTTGTCAGAAAACTTCTTAGCCCCATAATGGGGCTAAGATCTAAATTAGCCAGGACAGTTGTAAATAATATGACTTTTAAATTTTTTTTTTCTATGTCGTGACGTTCCTGAGATATAATGTATTTAGTATTCCAAGATCTCATTTTCTCATGCCGATACTCATTATTTTGCATACATTATTTGTACTCACTGTCTTTCTCAATGCAGGTTTTGGGGAAAACCAGCCTGTGTGCTTACATTACTGTTACTGTTGCCCTTTCCGCTTAGCGGTTCATTATCCGTTCACTTACCATTGGCGTCTGCGCCACCGTATGCGTTATCCTTTAGCTTTCATTTGCGCTTGTGTTTCTGTTATTTTTGCCATTTCTGTCTACAGTACTGTTTATCTTACTGTTTCACTTTACATCACCATGCCCATTGACATTTCTGTTTGCAGGCACCATGTTACTATGTGACAACACATCACATGGCAGACCATTCCGCTCACGCCACCATGTGCGTTACCCTTTCTGTTCTCATTCGTGCTTGTGTTACCATGTGCGCCACTGTTAGCATTTCTGTTTGCATTGCTGTCCCTGTTAGTATGCCACAACACATCGTGTAGGCGGGCCTTGGGGCCCTAAGGCCCCGCCACACGCATTATGCAGCGGCCCCAGCCCTGCCGCTGCATTACTTTCACTATTTCACATCATTCTCAAAAGAAGGAATTAGAGAAAAAACTCCATTTAATGCATTAGTTAGGGTTGTTCACAGTGACAAAAGTAAGGAAATTCACTGTTAGGGTTGAAAACCTCCCTTGGACCCCGCCCACCCCCAACCCGGCATTGGGGTGTGCATTGGGATCGTGGGTCCTAACTCTTACCCAATTCTCCTATACTTCTGCTGCTTTACACATGTCATGGGGTGAGAGTTAGGGCTGGCGTCTTAATGCACCCTATGCCAGTTGAGGGGGTCGAAATGGGGTTTTCAACCCTAATAGCAGAACTTCCTCACTTTTGTTACTGTGGAACAACCCTAACTAATGCATTAAATGGAGTTTTTTGCATCTAATATATATATACACACTGTATATATATATATTATGGTAGCATAGTAGTGCTACCATAGTTAGGGTTGAGGAGCCATTTCTATGTTAAACCCCAAATTTTGCACCTTAATAACTTTGCAACTGTTTGACAAATTTGCCTGAAATTTGGAATACCCAATCAAGACCCATACGCCTTGGGATCTGCCAAGTTTCATACTAGTCGGATACACGGCTACAGAGTTATTAAGCATGATCTGTGAGTGCGTTTATGTTTTTTCTGGAATTTTACTGTTGCGCCTACAGGTCGCACAGTTTGCATGACCGGCCTGAAAATTTCAGGGAACGTGCAGCCAGGATCCCCGATGTGCCTTTCAAAGATTCCGTGAAAAAATATTAAACTGTTCAAAAGTTATGGCAGTCTGAACTTCTGTTTTTTTCCCATAGGATAACATTACGGCATTCGCTGCGCCTTTGAGGGACCGTATCTCGAAAACAGTGCGAGATACGGAGTTTTTGTCAAAAAATTATAGCCCCGGGGCTACGTATAAAACTAGCCAGGAAAGTGATAATACATATGACTTTAAAAAATTTTCTATGTCGTACGGTTACTGAGATATAAGCAATTTACTATTACAACTACTGATTTTTGTGTTCCGAGAGTCATTATTTTGCATACATACTTTCTACTCACTGTCTTTCTCTATACAGCTTTTGGGGAAAACCAGCCTGTGCGCTTACATTACTCTTACCATTACCGTGTCTGCTTGCGGTTCTGTACCCGTTTCACTTACCGTTCACGTTTACGCCACCATGTGCGTTACCCTTTGCGTTTTCATTTGCAGTTGCATTTCTGCTGTTTTTAACATTTCTGTCTATAGTACTGTTCCTCTTTCTGTTTCACTTTGCGTCACCATGCTCATTACGATTTGTGTTTGCGGGCACAATGTTACTATGTGACAAGACATCACATAAGCGAACACGGGGCCCTGTGGGCCCTGAGTCCTCCGCTCCTGTCCATTCATTATTTCTCATTATCATTCTCAAAAGAAGGAAATTAGAGGCAAAATACTCCATTTAATGCATCAGTTAGGGTTGTTCACAGCGACAAAGTAGGAAATTCAGTGTTAGGGTTAAAACCCCTTGGCCCTAGCCCATCCTCCCAACCGGCATTGGGGTGCACATTGGGGTGTTCAGTCCTAAGTCTCACCCATTCTCCTATACTTCTGCAGCTTTACACATGTGATGGGGTGAGAGTTAGAGCCGACAACCCCAATGCACACCCCAATGCCGGTTGGCGGGTAGCTGGGGTCCATGGGGTTTTCAACCCTAACACCAAATTTCTACTTTTGTCACTGTGGAACAACCCTAACTGATGCATTAAATGGAGTTTTTTTCTTATATATATATATATATATATATATATATATAGTTATACACACAATATGGGTGAGAGCTTCTAGAGTGTGATAAATGGAGATATTTTTACTGGAGTGTGATAAATGATGATGGCATCAGCACAGTGATGATAAATGCCATTTATCCATATTGTGCTGATGTCACCACTCATTCACTACAACCTGCATTCTAGATGAAAGTGCTTTACCAAACAGTTTCTCTTTCTCATGGAGGCCTGTGGCTGTAAGTTATTCAATTAGCACTGCAGAAGACACTCATCTGTGTCCCATAGTGTTTCTGAGATTCCCAGCTCATTGCTGTGCTGATCTTGGCTTCACTACAACCTGCATTCTAAATGAAAGTGCTTTACAAAGCAGTTTTTCTTTCTCACTGAGGCCTGCAAGTTACTCAGTTAGCATTGTAAAAAACATTCACATGTGTTCCATAGTGTTTCTGAGACTCCCAGCTCATTGAAAAAAAAAATGCATACACACTCAGATCACACACAGAAAGAGCAGAAAGCATACAGAAACAGGCAAAGAACACATGAAAGCATAAACATTTTTCTGAAGCTCCCACCCCTATTGTATAAATAGCACACATGATGTGCAGATCATGTGCTATGGAAAATAATGTCACTCCTGCAGAATGAGTTCTGGATACATATATAGTGGTGTCCCCCAGGATGAAACCCATTTTTAAAGCACTCTGCAGTATGTTGCAGCAGAGCTACTAAATAAAGCAATGTAATTTCAATGGCAATTAGTCCCTTTTGTATTGCAGGAAGCTGTGGCATTCACTTCATCTTGGCGGTGTCACATTTTCCTGAATGACAAACGGGACTAATTGTCATTAAAATTACATTACTTTATTCAGTAGGTCTGCTGAAGAATTCTGCAGAGTGCTGCAAAATGCTGGAGAATTGGGTTTCATCCAGGGGGACGCCACTGTATATATATATGTATGTGTGTGTATATATATGTACATATTCTATGCAAACAACTTCATTAATGCATTATTTAGGGTTAAAACACTAAAAGTCAGGAAATGAGACCTTTAGGGTTCCCCCATCCCACCTCATGGATCTGCCCATCCTCCCGATATTGACAGCTGATGGGATGTGACATTAGGGTTGTGAGGCCTAAATGTCACCCCATTCCATATGTATTCATATTCACAAGCCACAGTAAAGAAGAATGTGGTGACATTTAGGCCTCACAACCCCAATGACACACCCCATCAGCTGTCAATCTTGGGATGATGGGCGGGTCCACAAGGGGGGGATTGGGCAACCCTAAAGGTCTCATTTCCTGACTTTTTGTGTTTTAACCCTAAATGATGCATTAACAAAGTTTTTTGCATAGAATTTACTTATTTTTTGAGAAAGAATAGAAAAGGAGAAAGTTGCACAAACTGTTGGGAGCAAGAGGCCCTTCGAGCTCCATGCTCCCACCAACTTGCAAATTCCTGCCTAAGATAAGAGTACAAGTACTGAATATCATATGTATTGCTGGCAGCGCATTTGGGTGGGAGTGTGGGGCCCACCACCTTGAATGAAAGCAAAGTGTCAGTCAGCAGTGCATAATTCAACACCTGTTTACATGTCAGACACCTAACCACTACAAATTACCTCCATGGCAGTACCATAGGCACCCTATAAATGTGAAGCCAGTACCACAATGTAAAACACCATTCACAAAACATAAAATGTGTCACGAAATATGGGTGCAGAAAATGAATTGTTCAACACCTAAACACCATAATTCACATGGACAGCACATCCCCCTCAACACACTCCAAATTTCAATAAAAAAGACCAAACTGTTTCCGAGATACGAAACATGAAAGTTTCAGATTTTCATTCATCGCACTGGCAGAATTCCACACTTATTAACATTTTACACACCCAATGACTGAAAAGTACATCCATGGCAGTAAGGCTAGCTGCCCTAGTAATTTCAAGTCACTGCCACCATGGAAAAGACTGTCTGCAAACGTAAACTGTGCCATGCAATATGTCCACAAAAAATGTATTGTCCAACACCTAAACACTATAATTCAGATCTATAGGACATGCCGTCAACACCCTCCAAATTTCAAGTTAAAAGACTAAACCATTTCCGGAGATATTTAATTTGAAATATTTTTAAAATTGTGCTATCTGGTCCCTCCAAATCTGGCCATCTAGTCTCTCCCTTGTGATCAAAGATTGCGATCAAAGAATCTTGTGATCAAAGAATTTGCAGGCTTGCGATGAAAAATTTTCAGGCTCGTGATCAAAGAATAAAAAATGTTAAACTCAATTTTTAGAGGAAAATACATGAAACCACAGCCATGCCTCAATAGAAAGAAGGCACCTGAGCAGATCCCACCCTAGTTTGCCTTTAAAAGTGACCCCTGTACTGAGAAAATTGAATTTTTCATGTGGCCATCTAGGCACACCCTTGCGATCAAAGATCACGGTCAAAGAATCTCGTGATCAAAGAATTTGCAGACTCGCAATCAAAGAATTTGCAAGGTCATGATCAAACAATAACAAATGTTAAAAGTAAATTTTTAGGCAGAAATGCATGAAACCACAGATATGCCTTGATAGAACGAAGCCCACTGAGCAAAACCCACCCTCATTTGGCTTAATAAGCCACCCCTGAGCTGAGAAAATAGATTTTTTCAAGTGGCCATCTAGTCATGCCCTCGTGATCAATGAATCTCACGGTCAAAGATTTGTAGGCTAATAATCAAAGATCATTAGCGAGCCACAATCAAAAAATAAAAATGTTAAAAACTCTGTTTTTTTACCATTTTGAAAGAAACCACAGGCATGGCTCAATAGAGGGAAGACCCCTGAGCAAAACTCACCATAGTTTCAACTCAAAAGTCCCCCCTGGACTGAGATATTTGAATTTTTCCAACTGAAAACTGAAAACAAGATGGTGGCCAGCATGATCAAAGAATTCCTCATGATCAAAGATCCTTTGATCACGATCCTGAAAATTCTCTGATCGTGAGAAGGGACCAGATGGCCAAAACCCCATTCTTCGTACACAAAATAACCATATACATTTTCCCATAGACTTATAATGGGAACTTAAAACTTTAATAACTTTTGAATGGATTAATATTTTTTCACCAAACAAAAAGTGGCATTTTCCTTGACCCAAGCTCTTTCAACATGCCAAGTTGTAGTGTGGTACACCACACAACAGCTACACACCGCCATGGACAAAATCTGAAAAACTGCTCACATAACTGGCAAAAAGTGCATTTTTCAGTGTATTGTTGTGCAAAAACTGTAAGTCCGACTGAAAAGAAATTTGGCAAATCAAGAGATCTACCACACTCCACCATGCATACTAAATGTTATGCAAATCCATTGAACAGGTCCAAAGTTATTAACATGCACACATTTGAGTTTACCATAGAAGTGGCTTTATAACCCTAAATGTGGTACGTTGTGTGCAGCTGCAATCAGGGATGTGTACATTTGGTGTACATGTCCTCAGTTTTGCTGTTGATCTCCACTGAGCATGCAGTACCTGGTCAGGTGGGTAGGGATGTCTTGTAGTACATTTAGACAATTGTTTATTTCTGTCACCTGCTGCTGGTTGTCTGTCATTGGTCATGTTGCCTTGGTCCTCCCCCGTACTTGCATATATGTGTGTGTGTGTGGTGCTGGCTGAGGTGAATTCGGAGTTAGGGTTTTCAACCCTAACACCGAATTTCCTCACCTTTGTCTCTGTGGAACAACCCTAACTGATGCATTAAACGGAGTTTTTTGCTATGAATTTTCCTTCTTTTTGAGAATGGTAAGTATAAGTAGTAAATACAGACATGGCACTGCAGTCACACAATGCCAACAAATCATTCACTGTATGAATGCAGATGTGGTACCATGGAGCCTTTTGCTCCTATGGTCTCATAAAATCATTTGTTATATCTATACTGTTCTGTCAGTGTACGTCCTACAACCCATATAGTGACAGTATCTGATTTAGCATATACATGTGGTGGTACAGGGACGGGTCCTTCAAGATGTACAGTATCACCGCATGATCACCTGCATCACTGAAGTGCTGCTACTGCCTACCCTTCTGCCCTCAAACTCCCACCACATAATCTGGTGTATGACTACAGTGGTAATACAGAAATAGTTTACATACCCCACAGTACCAGTTAATCATTAACATTATGCATTTGTAATGCAAGTACACACCTTTGGGAAGCTGTTAAACAACCACACTATTTAATGTATGAAACATGAAAGGTAAGTGTCAAAAAAAACTAAACTAACATTTCCACCCACAGAAATGCAAAGTTAGACAGATAAATATTTGCATGATGTTATGAGCACATAGTATTTTGTGTTGGGGATCTATCTACTAATGCATTTCTATAACTGGTTTTCCTTGCCACCTACTTGCCAGTGTAATACCACAGACAAAAAATGTTTTGCTGCTCTTGCAAATTCTTTGATTTTACAGTAATTGTTCAATTTTCATACTAAACAGCATATGGCAACATGTTTGTGTTAAACTTACTTACTCATGTCTATATTTTCTCATGTTGTACCTCTGTAACATGACTTTAAAGATATTGTTCAGATAACTGTATTCATGTTAACATATTTTCTGAAGAAATGATAAGAAATAGTATGTGTTTCAAAATCTAAGTATGTTAAACTCTGCTGTGTCTGTAATCTTATACTGCATAACAAATTTCACTGTTAATTAGACAATAATGGTTTCTACACAATTATGTTAATACTATTCTTATAACCTTGTAGCAGTGTATTGTACCACAACATCTGCTAAAGTATGAAATCTAGTCACATAGTGCTGAACTCACCATGATCATAATCTGTCATTGTCTTCATTGTAATAATACTATATGTATGTTGTCAAATACTGGAAAATATTGAACAGCATATTGCTAAACTGTACTAATATGGTAAATAAGAGATTAGCATAAGGCTGTTACAAATGCTGCACAGTTTAACAGAATATCACCAGTTACACCCTTGTAATAAAATCAGTATAGGAAAGACTTTCTAATGAATCATGTTTTTCACAGATGCTATCCATAAAGGGAAAATGAAACACAAGAAATGTTTTGTTAAAGAAAATATAATATTATTTATCTTTCAGTATACAAATATAAAAATATGACATGTTATACAAAAAATAACATGTCTGTTTCATACAAAAAATAAGTTATCATTATTAAATAAAAAATAAGAAAATGAAAAGTTAGACTTTAACAAAAACAATTAGAAAAATAAATATGTTGAAGAAATAATTTTCTAAACATTTAAAAGGAACATGATTATTATTAATATAAATATAAAACTATCTACAAACAACACACTGTCAATGATAGAGAGAGGTGTGGCACTGCTCGAGGCAGCCCAGTCCGGAAGTTAGACAGTATGTGGAGGCACAGCAGAAGTGGAAGCTGTGGCGGCAAAGCAGAGGGGGGAGACACACACATGAAGCTGTGGAGGCTGGTTACTGTGTCTGTCCATGAGTTGTTGGTGGTGCAGGTGAAGCAGTGGTACTGGAGACACTGACACCTGCTACTGTGTCCACAGGCTCGAGCAGCAATTTAATGGTTGCCTGCTGCACTGCGAAGAGGGACAACAATTTCTCTTGCCCCTCCCGCAGTGCAGCAGTTTCTTCTTTAATTGAATCTATTTTTTGCTCGAGCCTGCGGACACAGCAGCAGTGTACAGTGCATATCTCCTCGCAGTGTTATTCTGTAAAGATATAAATAAAATAGCATTTGATATATAGTTATAAATATTACATTTTGTTCTTCTGTTGTATCTAATTATAATATTGTCTTTTCCTTTTATATATCATAAGCAGACATACATCACTGCTACTAGGAATATAGATTGAAGTAGTGATTCTTAAAACTTACTGTTCTTACTCAATATATAATATCAGTCACATATGATGAACCGTTACTCAATTAGTACTGTAAATGTTTAGAAATTGTCAATGTAATATATTTATATTATACATAACCTTATGCATCAGATTTTGGATTCATACAATTGTTGCTATCTATAGCACAGTAAGATATTGACCAAACTAATGTCATTTATACTCTTAACGTTAAGTCTGTGCAACTAACACAATGTAGATGTACTGTTTTTGTTAACTAGTTCTTATTTGAACATTTCTGCTGTGCACCCTGACACTGTAACATCAGGTAGTACATATTAGTAAATGTTAATAACAATGATTTCTCTTACATAGGAACAAGTTAAAAACAGTGTTCTACTGTCACTGTTTACAACCAATATTGAAGAATGATCTTCTACTGATGTTAAACATAGTGAGACAGATATTCAAACTGCGCCATTCTGTGGTGCAAGCCCTTGCACTACTCAAAAAAGTTGTGCAAGGGTGTGGCAAGGACGATATTCAACAGAGTTTCACTATTGAGCATTTTTTTTGAATATCGACCAGTGTCCACAGACACTGTTCATGGCGCCGTGTAACTTGCAGCATCGCAAGTGGTCAGAGTGGACCATTCAGTAGCAATGGCACAAGTTCCATTGCATCATGCGCAAACCTGTGATATTCAAAAGGTGACATGTAAATGAGGCCACGATTTATGCAAGGCACAGCGGGGGCCATTTTCATCTAATTATGCTCCCATTTGCATGGCATTATCATGCGGTGCGCAGATCCCGATGACTTGCACCTGGCGCCCTGCTAGGCAGCAGCTGTCAGGGAGCAACACCCCTGCAGCCCGATCGCGTCATAACATTAGTAAACTCCCCGAGCATCCCAATGGTGGGCAGAACATCAGTAAACCCCCCACAACAGCCTGATGGTGTGCATAAGATTAGTAACCCCCAACCAGCCCGATCAGCTGGCATAACATTAGTAACCTCCAAGCAGCTCAAATCCCATGCATAACGTTATTTACTCCTTCAAGCACCTGATAGCAGCTATAACTTCAACCCCACCAAAGACCAATATCCCTGGTGTTCCAGTGTACCACAAAGCCTGATCATGGGCATAACGTCAACCCCCAATCTCAATATCACTGGTGATCTAGTGGCCCCACCCCACCCACCACTGACCCCACCATCCCTCTCCCAATCAGCCAGTGGGCAGCAGCACTCACCTGCCTGCCACCCTGCCACCCATCGACTATCAGCTTGGTATGGCTGCCCGCTCATTGGTTCAGGATAAGAGCCATGGACATGCAGACCATAATAAGGATAGTTCAGATATGTGAATGAATTCATTCATTCACATATCTGGACTGCCTTGTTTTGGTATGGGCTGCATGCCCATAGACTCTTGCCCTGAACCAATGGGCATGCAGCCCTACCAAGCTGTCAGTCTGCCGGCAGCAGGGCTGCAGGCAGGTGGTGCTGCCACCCACCGACTGTGGGGGAGCAGGGTGGTGGCACTTTATTGATGCATGGGTGGGAGCCACTAGATCACCAGGCATTTTTGACATTGGTGGGGCCTCGCGCCTAATCACCCCAGGTGTGATGTTATCCCAGCACAACACACACCTGTCGTGCATTATTGCTTAATTGATTTTTATATTTACACATCATTTCATAGTGAATATAAAGCAACAGTAAATGTTACAACTAATACTTACAATTATGTACAGACTATCTCTCAAAATTTTACTCTTTTTCTCAGTATCAACAATACATTTTTTCACAGTTTGATAATGGAAAATCGTGACACAGAGTTACAAATTAGTGGTACACATCACAGAACAGATGCTCGTCACTAACCCTACAATGATATTTATATAAACAGTATTCCAAACAGTTCTAATTATTCTACATTCAGCAACCATATAGTTAAGCTATATCACACCAAACGGTATTGGTGATGACATCATTTGTCCAAGTACTGTAGTGTTGTTTGGCAACAAGGCTCACGAAAATGCCCGAAACACACCATCTGCAGGGAATCCTGCCACTACCAACATCCTCAAGTGGCACAGTGGAATTATACACTAGCCTATTTTTTGGGTAAGATAGAAAGAAGTAAGTAAACTTAAATTCACAGTATGTTTATGCAATGTTAGTGTGGTACTTGTTGCACTGGAAAAATACTTCCTAATTGCTACACTGCCCTGCTACTGAGGCTGTGTAGATTTGTATCATTATTATCAGTTTCACTGTATTTTCAAGGCACACTTTGTGAGCAAGCAGTCAATTGAGATGCCAAACACGGGATTGGACAGCACGTTTCAGACGTTATTGTCTGGTGATAGTTTTTCGGTACTTTGCTGTTTGCAGGGTTCTGTCTGTTAATGCGAATGAGGTACCCATTAGCTTTTCTTTTAACAAACACTGTCTTTTATATAGTGAAATGGGTGTATATGCAAGTGATGGAGATGTTGTCCCATGTGAACCAAGATGGGTGTCATACTGATTTAACCACACTTATCTGTCAAGAGGCTGGCTGTCATCTTAGTTTGTCTAGCAGTACAATTATAAAAATAAAGTGCATTTGTATTTTGTTACTGAGCTTTAGCAGACAGCAGCTTAACGTTGTTCAAGATAGTAGTTTTATTTCAGAATTTCAGTGGTAACAAGTGTTTTAGAGATACAGCTCTTTACCACGTCTTCTGATGTCCTGATTGCAGTTTTAACAATGGCAGAGCTGTGCAGACAGACAATTAGATCAGAGAAGTCACACTTCATGTTTATGCCCATTATCTAATAGGAAATAACTGTTAATTAAAATGTACTAATCATTACATAGCAACTATATACTTCTGATTTCATACTTACGTTAAACAGTAGCACTCTCCTCCTCCTCCTCCTCCTCCACCTGCACCACTGGTGTCACCACACCTCCCGTAGGCACTATAAAAAATATCACAATTGTATGTAATGATCATAATTGAAATATTTTCGATATTTAACAAAACTCTTACTGTATTACATAAAGATCACATACTGCACTAGTATCATGCAAGTATATGTTTAAATTTAAATAGCTAAACTACAGCATTATAAAATAGTACTATGAAAACTGCAAAACACAGAAAGGCTACAATATTCGCACTGCAACACAAAGTGGTACAATCCTTGTTGTAACAGTATTGGGGTGTTTCACAAAGTTTAACACAGCTAAAATGCTGCAGTGCTGCAACATGTTCACTACAACAAAATGTGCACTTTCACCACCTCCATCATGCGTTGCACAGTGGAACTGTGCCACTGTAAGTCAACAGACAATAGTACATCAACTACACAGCACCAATGGTGTATTACTACACACATAAACTATAATATTCAGCAATGGACACCCACATATCAACATAGTACATGTGAACTACAAATGTTAACATTTGCTGTGTCAATGTGGGGCAGTTAGTATACAAGCAAGGCAATTAACAGTTAACTGTGTGTGATCACCTGCATGGCTGCAGTGCTGCTACTGCCTACCCTGCCACAGTGAGCACTTTATACTGATTGCCATGACCTTTAACTTCAATGTACCCCATAGCCGAATTACATCCTCACAACATAAAAATGTTCCTTTGTAGACCACTGCAGGCAACCACGTCACCTGATCAGAGTCTTACTATAAGAAATTTTCCCTGTCAGTCAAGTACTAGCAACTATTCACCCAATCGCACAGTTAATCTCTGGAAATATCCATACTGATGCAGTGAAGCAAAACCTATCACTCACTCATGGTATTTTCATGATATATATAACTGCGATGTCCATCTGATGCCCACCCCATGGCCAAATGCAAACTTACCATGCTATATTTAAACATAGAGGTGCACTGGAATCTTATCACAACCTCATTCTGACAGAAATTGAAAAATCATTATGCTTCTTGGCCCAGTGGCTGCATCCAGGGAAATTACAGCAAATACAATTAGCCAGTACACTGCTTGATAGTCGTACCCACCTACCAACCCTACCACTGTGTCCTGACAACCTGCCCACTCACTCAGTCACCAGGAGATAGCAGCTTACCACCTGGCAAACAGGTACACAACCAACAACTGATAGCATTGACTTTGCCTCTGCTCTAATCTATACACAACATGAACACTGACTGTTCACACTGTAGTCTATTACATTGTCCTAATATGTGAATCTGTGGTTTAACTAACGCATTTGAACAGTCTACCACACTATATTCAACATGCCTATTGACCACACTGAGTGGCAATATATATACACAGTGATACTTTATGTTGTCAGACTATGCTCAGCCAGATGGGTTGGAGGTAGGTAGGTAGGTGCTGACCTACATTACAGGGAGGTGAAGTAGGACAGCAACTCTGACTGTCTGGGTATTTAGACAAGTACCGTAATGCACCACAGCACAGTCTCAGCATATTACCCACAATCGTGCTGGACACAACCACTGCACCACTAGGACTCAGATAAATCCAAGAACCATGTGTGTTTATTCTGTCAAGAGTACAGTGCACGCCATGTATATATGTATGTCATTGAAAACCAGAATTTTGTACGATGACTGTGCAATAGTCCCTGATGAATATATTTACAGCAACAGAGGCAACATTGGCTCAGTAGCAAATATTTCCAATGAGTGATTGTAAAGCAATGCATACCCTAGCATTGCCATGTGTGTGTGGGGGAGGTATCATGGCAACACAGAATAGTAGCAGAAATCAGATTTATTCAGAGGGACCACGTCATCTCTAGCCCTGGTTAATACAGCAGCTTACCTCAGTTTGAGCAGTCATTGTTTTTTGTTTGTGTTTTAACTTTACTGTGTGTGACAGTAGTAATGCAAATTAAGTTATCACAAGCACTACAATATTCTTTCCCATGACCTATTCAATGTCAATATACCATTGTTTCTGCTGCAGCATTCTTTTGTTAGTTTGACATTACTTATCATACATTGCCTGGTCTCTAATTGTTCAGTGTTGGGCTGTTCCCGTGATCTTAATCAGTACAACATCACGGGTCTACTCTGAACCTCACTGTAAAGCTGTACATAAAGTTTTGCTTGATGCTGTGCTTGATGATCAGCTTCATTGTTGAATCTTCTTTTTACAAAACAGAGTTTGTCTTCCACACAAACATCTTTAAAATGATGTTTGTTATTCTGTATACCAATGAACCATTGTATAATAGCAATTATGGCCTCCAGGGTGTGTGTTGCTTTGGATTGCATCACGCCTCAGGTGTTGGAGGCGCTCGGCCTGTAGCCTGGTGCCCAAGCACTTGTGGCATGACATAATCCCACCACAACACACACCCTGTTCACATTATTGCTTAATTATAGCCACAGGAAATACCTGTTAACTCTCTGTTCCTCACTTATCAAAAAGGCTTACTTATACCATACCCAAGAAGTACTCATAGGTGATAGTAAACATTATGAAAACAGGTGCATTCTTACCATCTGACTCCACAAAAATTACACTTTCAGAGTCAGACTCCACAGCCTCCACAGCTTCTGCCCGTGCTGGTACTACTCGGCAACAGGTGGGGAGCGCCTGACGATCTGTTAAATTAACATAAAAAGGGTATTTAGTTACTATATTATTTGAATCATCAGTTATTTAGAAACACTTAAATATAAATAATTGACATATTTCTACTACTTAACATGTTCCTTTATCGACTATTTCCCAGTCATCATATAGACATGTAAAATGTCACATGTGTTATCATAAATATTGCAAGCAAACAAATTATTCACATTATTCAAATTGTCATCAGTTCAACAGTGTAATTAATATGATAACCATTGCTGTTTAACATACTACTACTCTATATTCAGTATACACTTCCATATAACAACAGTTAGAGATATATACGCTAATACATGATATACAGCTGATAACCATTGTTACATCACGGCAAGTAGTTACTGCAGTGTCACTTAACCTTGATAGCACATCACAAAACAGTAACAGTTACCCTAGCAACCATTACACATGATGACACTATGGTTGTCACCTGTACCATTTTACATTCTTCTTTTTTTTTCTGCTAGTATAGTGCCTCTACTCCCCCAGTCCCCAAGTGCAATCCCAGAGCCTCAGATCCACATTTTTGTAAGGACTGCACCAGTTTTGTTCTTGTGTCCCACCTCCAATCATACTTTCTAACCCACGTAGGCACATTAATGAATGAACACCTCCAGTTGTACTGGTACCCCCATCCACTAAGCATGATCCTAACCCTACATTGTCATACTAACATCAAAATATACCTGCTGTTCCAGTAGAACACCCACCCCCGCTGCAATTTCAAACATGTTGGCATGAGAAAGTAATGTTTAACTGGTGAAGTAATACTCCCTCAGCCCCCAAACCACAATACATTACTCAAAGCACTCAAATATGACAGCAATACCTAGTGTTTCACTACCCCAAAACTTGAAGTGCACTGTCCATCCTCCAATACACAGAGTAAGAACAGGTCTGATGAGCAGGCCAGTTCTCCTCTCACCATCACAACTGGCTAGAGACTGCAATAGCAGTAATGCATACCACATTCATCAGACAGCTATAGTGTTCAGAAGAGTCCTGACCTGTTTGCCACCGATCTATCAATGTTCTACACAGGAAGATGGCCAGCACAGATCTGAGCAGGGGCAGGCACCACTACAACAGCAGATATTCCTGTCATTGTGTGACTACTGAGAGTTTGCAATCATGTCTTGGATGGGTGTACACATCACTAAAACAGCAAGAAAATCATTTAAGTAAGTGTATACAGGGATTGAATGTTGCAGTTGCTGTGTGAGTGAACCACAAAAACACAAAACACATCCTAACATTAACACAGCTACATTGGGTGTATACTGCTTGCAGAATGTGGCATACACCACAACACAACACAACTACTATTATCATGAAAATATTGATACTTTACTTACGTGTGATCACGCTCCCAGCTTGTGGTTTTCAGCTGCCTCCCCACAGCTTATAGCCGAGGTAGAACCAACACTTATCCTGATCAGGTATCTCCTCCTCTGCTTGAGTTGGTAAAACGCTGCCACAACAGCTTCCACTTCCTTTTACATTGCAACGGTGCCTTGTTGCGAACTTTCAAAACTGCATACAAGTAAGTGTGTATGCGCCTCCACATATTGTCCAACTTCCGGTTAGTGCTACGCATGAGAATGCGTGCACTACCCCGTGCCTGTACTGCCTGGAGCAGCGCACACACCTCTCTCAGGCTCCAGATTCTCATGATTCTGTAAAAAAAAACACAAATGATACTATTTTACTGTCATGTTCTGTGAAATATTTGACTTTCTGTTCTATCAAGTTAAACTAGTTAAATCTTTACAGCTGTATCTTATTAATTTTGTTATCATTATCACAAATCTTTACATGCATACACAAAAAATACTCTCAAAATAACATATAAGCATTCTGTTAACTACAAAGTCAGTGCAGTGCAAATATTAAAAATTTGCAAACTTACTGAGTGTCCATAACAACTGCACAACATACACTCATGAAACAGCCATTTTTAGGCATTCTGTCACCAGATTTTCAACATAGCCATTTTCAGACCTCTGCTCATGAACAGGTGTCACTGTGATTTTCTTCATGTGTCCCATACAATGATGTCGCACCAACTGCACCATTGTGTGCTGGATGGCGTAAACACATTTGAGGCAAGAGGCAAAAATGACAGCTGTGCTACTCATAAGAAGGTGTGGTAAAAAGAAATGGTGAAATTCTGAGAGAAAATATGTAACATTCTGAAGTTACGAGCAGGATACAAACTGCGTGCAACGCAGTCTCAGAAACAGTCATTTTTAAGAAATTTTCCACCAAATTTTAAATATAGTAATTTTAAGACCTCTGCTGATGAACAGTCTCACTGTGATTTTGTCAATGTGTACCATACAGTGATATTGCACACCGACCGCGTACACCGCGCACTACATGAGCGGAAACACGTTTGTGTGAGATATTAAAAATGACAGCTGTACTACCTATAAGGAGGTGTGGTAAATGACAATGTTGAAAATCTGGAGTGAAAATATTGAAAATTCGCAAAGTTACGATCTGCCTAGGAACTCGGCAGCACACGCTCATAAAACAGTCATTTTTAGAAATTTGTACACCAAGGGCTGGATATTCAAAAGGGTTGCACCATGTGCAATAGGGTTGCACCTGTGCAAGTCCAAAATTGTGCCATTCTGCCATATTCAGCAGGAGGCAGTTGTGCCCCCAAGTCATGCTGAGCAACAGCGCAATGCTAATGAAGGCATGCTGAACTGGAGGGGAGGAACTATGATAAACTGCACAGCCCAATATGCAGCTGGGCTGTGCAGAGTTGTGCAGGCAACCCCAACCTGCGCCTGCACAACTTTGAGCAAAAAAAAAAGGAGTAAGTCGAGGGTCACCCACAGGTGAGTTGCCATTGCAGGGCGCAACACAGCAGCTGCCACCTGTGGGTGGCCCTCCACTTCTTCCCTGTGCCCCCCCTGCAGCCCGATCACGGGCATAATAGTAATCCCCAACTGGCCCAATCGTGGGCAAAACAGTAGTAACACCCACCTCCCACTAGCCTGATGGTGGGCAAACAGTAGTAATCCCCGCCCCACTAGCCTGATCGTGGGCAGAACAGAGTTCAACCCCCCAGACCAATATCCCTGGTGGTCCAGTGGACCGTGAAGCCCAATCGTGGGCATTGGTGTCAATCCCCAGGTCCAAGTACCCTGGTGATCTAGTGGCCCCCACCCCACCCCACCACGGGCCCCACCACCCTACTCCCCTGTCAGCGGCGGGTGGCAGCACCCCACCTGCCAGCCACCTGCTACCTGCTGACTGACTGCTTGGTAGGCTGTGCCCCATTGGTTCAGAGCAAGAGCCAATGGGTGTGCAGCCCATACCGCATACACTGCAGTGCAGATATCGGGACTGTTTTGACGGTATGGGCTGCATGCCCATTGGCTCTGCTCTGAACCAATCGGTGTGCAGCCCTACTCGGAGTCAGTCAGTCGTGGGCGGCGGGTGGCAGATGGGTGGTGCTGCCACCCACTGGCTGATGGGGGAGCGGGTGGTGAGGCTCCATGGGTGGGTGGGGTGGGGGCCACTAGATCACCATGGTACTTGGAACTGGGGGTTGACTCTAATGCCTGCGATTGGGCTTCGTGGTCCACTGGACCACCAGGGATATTGGTCTTGGGGGTTGAACTCGTTCTGCCCACGATCGGGCTAGTGGGAGTGGGGATTACTACTGTTTTTCCCATGATCGGGCCAGTCGGGGGGGATTACTACAGTTTTGCCCGCGATCAGGCCAGTCGGTGGGGTTTACTACAGTTTTGCCCGCGATCGGGCCAGTCGGGGGGGTTACCACTGTTTTTCCCACGATCGGGCTGCAGAGGGTGTCGGTTCCCGATGGCTGCTGCCTGGCAGGGTGCCAGGCGCAAGTCATTGGGGATCGGCGCACCTGCATGCTAATGGCATGCAAATGAGGCTATAAGTAGATGCAAATGCCCCCCCCATGCCTTGCATGAATTATGGCCCCATTTGCATGTCACCTTTTGAATATCAGAAATTTGCACATGGCGCAATGGAACTTGAGCCACAGCATCTTGAATACTCCACTCTGACCACTAGCAGTGGCACAAGTTCCACTGCGCCATGCACAGTGGCTGTGGCCGGGGGGGTGATATTCAAAGGAGTTGCTCAATAGCACAACTCGCTGAATATCGCCGCCACACCCCAGCGCAACTTTTTTGAGCAGCACAAGGGCTTGCACCACAGAATGGCGCAGTTTGAATATCCAGCCCCACATTTTCAACATATGCTTTTTGAGATCATACCTTATGAACACTGGCAGTGTCATTTTGTTAATCAGTGCAGAAAAGTGATTTCGGGCAGTGACTGCAAAATCCACCTTCAGGGCCAATTAACGGCATGACAGTGCAAGAATTCATGACCAGCGGTCCCAAAAACCCCATGTTGAAAATTTGTGTACAAATTACTAAAAATGTCTGAGATATGCAACAAAGTTGAAAAAAAACTATGTATCCCATTATACAGCTTGCCGGCATTTCCTCAGTTCGAGGTCAGCTTTGAAGAGTCCAGACATCTTTCCGGTCTTACGATGATCGCCGCACTTTGTGCCACGGGCGGTAAGTATGGGGGGAGGAGGCAGGTGTGCAGTGGCTGGCTGTGGGTTGTGGGGGGCAGGGAGACTGTAAAGGACCGCTTTTGATTTACAGTTTTTTTTGGTTTAAAAGACGATGCATAACGCTTACTATGGTGGGGTGGGCCCAACGTGGCAGCTGATAAAACTGTTTGGGGGCTGGAGTCAATGGGGCATTGGCACCCCCATCATCCATAACAAGGTTACTCATGCTGGGGTGTGCTCCCAGCGTGGTTCCATGTACTGTGGGGGGGGGACAGTGGAGCTGACAGGGGATTGTCCTGACTATAGCCTGTTGCAGCCCTGCTGCAATTTGTCCACTGTTCTTCCAGACCCTGGAATGGTCTGAATAATCCCAACTCATCTTTTACATCTGTTGACTGATGTTTACACCTGTTCTATTTTTTTACCAACATTTCTTGGTTCTGAAAAGAACCTTTGTTTGCACTTAGTTATTTGTTCAAGGAGTCTGACATTCTTAGAAGACTTTGAAGCTTGCATCTCGAAGGTCTTCCAGAAAATGGCAATTGCCAGCATGCGAGAAGTGCACACCATCAGGTAGGTATAGCCAATCATAACAATACTTAATTTCGGGGTGACGTATGGTGTACATTCCATGCATTCATAGAAAAGTAGATATTTGTATGTTGACTTTTCTGCAAGCTCTGTCAATCAGATACATATGATGTTCTGCTTGCCAGACCCTACGCTCTGTAATATCCGAAAAAAATGATTATACAGGCAGGCAACATACTCATAATAGAAGCAAGGTCCAATTTTGCCTCTGTAGCTAAATCTACCCAGCGTTTCATGCCCAAATCATTGCCTCCGAGATGTATTAGCAGTATGTCAGTATGAGGTTGAGTTCTCAAAAGTCTGTGCATGGTTGGCATAAAATGTTCCCATCTCATGCCACCCCGACCAAACCATCTTACATAGCAATCTGGGAGCTGCAGGTCCCTCCCAAAATCACTATGAACAGCATACTCAGCTGCTCGTCTCACGAAACTGCTTCCAACTATCCACAAAATCCTTTTGCAATTTTCTGCCGTTCTAAGTTTTTACACTCAGAAGTGTACAGAGAGCTACCAAGAAAGTCAGTGTTCACCCTGCAGTGACCAGGCAGTAGTGAAAGTAAAACTGATATTTTCCCTCCTTATTTCAAGCCAGCTTCACTGGGCTGAGACATAACACACAAATGAAAAATAAACATTGGCTACTGCTCTGGCTTCATAAACCAATGTAAGTCATGCACTGACTATTACTAGACTTCTGCTCCAGCTAAAATCTGAAAACATTGAGAAGTGGGAAAATGCATCCTTTTCATAGGCAGTTTTAAACAATTACAACAGCAGAAACATGTCTGATTGGTTCCTCTTCTGTTAGGGGTCCACGTACCTTCCTATCTCCCTCTGTTTGCAGCTGTATCTGTACAAGTTAGTACTAAAATGCTATCTGACTTTAAACTGTTTTTCTAAATAATACAGCATGTTAGATAATAACAATTATATCATACACATAAATAATCAGCCAATCACATAAGCAGACTGGCACCTTAGCCCTGTTGTAAATCCTATGATAATCACTGGCAAAGGTGCCAGTCTGCCACATCCTCATGCCACCCTGTAAAAAAATCACTCCGACCCCCCCTCCAACGTTGCAAAGCCGCCATCTTTGCCCTCACTAACATTCACCGGTAGGCCTAGTATTTAAAAAAACCAAAACAACAAAATGGATGCCTCCTTTGACCTTATCGATGAAAGTGAACTCGATGAGATTTTCAAAACCCTCCAAAATGAAAGCACAGATTTAGACCGCATGGAAGACGTACCTCAAGAAGCCAGAGACATCCCGTACATCGCTCCTGTCCCACCAGCCAAAACCCCGATACTCCAGTTGCACACACAGCCGAGCACATCACCTCGAACCTCCACAGCTACCAGCTTAAACTCAGCACCTCTCTACACATCGCACGCAGCAGCCAATCCTGTAGGGAACCAAAGACAGCGTCATCAGGAAATAACTACACAGGAAATGCTTGAGTTAGAAAAGCAACGGCATGAAATAGCCACACAAAAGCAAACCCGTGGGCATTAAATGTTTTTGATTGGGCAAATCAGAAAAAATTTAAATAAACTTATCAACCATCAGTCCATCACAATTAAACAGCATATTACGTCAATACTATAGTACAGACGCAATACTGATGGCAACGAGTATGTTCTTTCCAGCTACATAAGTCTTAGAGCTGGATTAAACAGACACTTAAATGATCCCCCAAGATGTAAGATAACATTATGAATGACACAGAATTTAACAAGCCAACAACATCTTCAAAGCTGTTGTGAAGATTTCTGAAAAGATGGTAAAGACAAAGCAAACCATCACACTCCACTAACCATCAATCAACTTACAATGCTCAGAAATTATCTGCACTGAGCCCAGTCACTGCACTGGGCTTGTAAAAAGTCTGGATGGACATTTTGCTACACTTTGAGAGATGGTAATGAAGGAATTAGACAGCTCACAGCTGAATCTTTGAAATAAAATCAACAGAAAATGATGAAGAATACCTCAGAAAACATTCAATGAGCAAAGCAAAACCATGAATAAATAATAGATCCTCACAAACAATTCACCGAGGTTACATGTTTGCACAGCCCAACGATCCTTTATGTCCAGTCAGTAGTTTCAAAAAATATGTATCTAAACTACCACCAAACCCTCCAGCTTTATTTCTTCATCCGAAAAAATTAGATCAATCTATACTGGACACCATTCCGGTCTGGTACACGGCTGAACCCATGGGAGTTAATTTCATAGGTAATATGTTACAAAATCTGCAAGAAAGCCAAACTAGAACAAATCTTTACAAACCACTCCTCTCCGTGCAACCGCAATAACTCTCTTAAGTGACTCTGGCATGGAAGACAGACAAATCATGGCCATAACAGGTCATAAAAATGAGACTTCCTCTGAAGTTACTGGCAACCTAACCTCTCAGAATTTAAGAAATGGGGCCAAATAATAAGTGGTGACAATAACTCCACAGTGTCTACATTGCAGCTGAAAGAAAACATTCTCAAACCTACTGTGAACCTGCAAAAATACACGCTCTGCAAGCAACCAAATCCAGCTTCGCGACCATCACATACCTTCTAAAACGATAAGATCCCACTCTTGCAAGACAGCACAGAATCAACCAGAGCACATTATTACAGCTCCTCCTCAAGAAAAATCCACGATGCTCGCAACAGCCTCCAATGCTGCAAATATTTCCACATAGAAAGCAGCAAACTACGTCAGTGAGCCACACCCAGAACCCAAACCAAAACTCCCTTCGATTGGACAGCTCGTTAACTATGGAACAGTTAACTTTTTTCCAAATTAAATGTAAGTGCAAAATAATTAATTTTCTCAACAAAACAAGCAAACTGCATACCTTAAACCCATAAGTAAAATCTATCGAAAATAAAAACCCTTCTCTTATCCTCAACAGGTCTCACACTACAGCATCTACAGAATGTGCTGCAACCTACCATCCAACAATTTAAAGAAACAGATCGAACCAACTGGTCTACAGAACAAAATCATTAAAAATCTACACAATATATGAACTCTAAAAAACAGAACTGCTTCATAATAAAGAAAATAATCTTCACTAAATCTCATCTTAAAACGTTACAGTATAAGCACTAACTACTTTTTGTTATAGAATGTTCTACTGTTTAACAACTTAAAACGCCTCCTCATCTGTCTTCACATATTACTGTTTAACAACTTATGTTATTTACCACTGAAAACCTCAGTATGTGTTACCCATACTTACCTCACAAAACTTAAATAAAGAATAGCATTAATTTCCATGCACTATTTTCTTTCATGGAAGGATATTTCTTACTAAAATCATTTTTTTTTACACATAAATGAATAAAATAAAACCATTTAAACTTATATCCATCACAGAATTTAATGGCATAATTGCAATAAGCCACTTGGGGGTGTGGATTATTGGGGGATTTACCACAGCTGGGGAGGATTTACCCACGAGGTGCAAACCACGCCAGCAGTGGTAAATCCCCCGATAACCCACACCCCCTCGTGGCTTATTGCTTAAGTAACATAATCAAATTCAGCATTGAAAAATGTTTTGATTAACAGTATTTACATGCTGGTAACATTTTTAATCATACTATAAAAAATGATTTATAAAATATACTGTACTTACAGTTATGCAAGTGCTCTGTCTCATCTTAGAACTAAGATGGCTGCTGTTGACTTCTTCTTCAGTGTTGTCCGTCTCTGATTTGTTGTCTGACATGGCCTGACAAATCTTGCATTACATTAGTAGAACCACCTGTCAGTCAAACACACTCAAATCTGATTTGATAATGAATGTATTTGCCACTCCCAAGTGTTAAATTTACGACACTTTCAATGCACGAAAGTAATTTTGCGACACTTTTGAACTGCGAAAGTATTTTTTGCGACACTTTCAAATGCACAAAAGTAAAATTTGTGAAAGTATCGAACTTCGACAGTACTTTTCACCATACTGTCTAATGCACGAAAGTACAATTTGCAACACTGTCGAACGCATAAAAGTACTATTTTTTGGCACTGCTGCGCATTCGACAGTAATTTTCCAATCGTGTCTATTTATTGCCACAATTTCAGCCTTTATGGCAAAAATACCAAATTTTCAATAATAAACACATGTATGTGCTGTGTAGGTATTTCAAACTCAGTGTACTGCAAATCTTGAACATTTGCAAACTTACGAGAGCATGCCATGAACTGCGTAACGACAGTTGTTAAACAGTTATTTGTAGGCATTTTTCCACCAAATTTTCAACATAGCCATTTTAAGACCTCTGCTCATGAACAGTGTCATTGTGATTTTCTTTATGTGTACCATATAGTGATTTCACACACCAACTGAGCCATAACGCGCTACATAGGCGAAAACATGTTTTTCCCAAGATGTGAAAAATGACAGCTGTACTACTCATAAGGTCATGTAGTAAAAAGAAAATGTTGAAAATCTTGAGTGCAAATAATGAAAATACACAAACTTATGAGCATGCATACGAATCTGCGCCATCGCAACCTCGTAAACAGTCATTTTAGGAATTATTCCACCAAATTCTCAATATAGTCATTTTAAGACCTCTGTTCATGAACAGTGTCACTGTTATTTTCTTAATGTGTCCCATACAGTGATTTCAAGACCGACTGCAGCATTGCATGCCACATGTGCGAACCACATTTTGGGCAAGATGTAAAAATGACAGCTGCAATGCTCATAAAGAGGTGTGCTAAAAGACAATGTTGATAATCTGGAGTGAAAATATTGAAAATTCGCTAACTTACGAAGCATGTTGAGCAACCGCGCTTCACGCATCGCTATTAAACAGTCATTCTTACCATGTTTTCCATCAAATTCTCAACATAGTCATTTTAAGAGCTCTGCTCATAAACACTGTGACTCTCACTTTCTTTGTTTACCATATGCTGATTTCATGCAATCGATTGCTATTACACGCCACATGGGCGAAACACGTATTGGTCAAGATGTGAAAATGACAACTGTACTACCACAAGCAGGTGTGGTAAAAAGAAAATGTTGAAAATCTGGACTGGAAATATTGACAAATGCACAAACTTATGAGCGTGTAGCAACTGCACAATGCACATTCATAAAACAGTACTTTAAGTAATTTTTACCAAATTTTTACATACTTAACTCACATTCTGTCAATGCACACTGTAATAAGAAATGTACAGAGGCATATTCTAACACTGTTTTTTCCTCTGTCTTTCCTACAGGTGCCTGATACTTCTGTAAGATTACTTACTGCTACTGTGAACCATAATAGTAAAACATGCCAACTAAATACAGATGTAGATGTATAGCAAAACGAGAGAGGTATAATAGTACTGCACTGTTGTATAAGGCCGACAAAAAAACAGTAAAGTCACATCAGAAAATGAACATACACAGACCTTTACTGCAACAGTGAGCCCTACAGGAACTCACTGCACAGCAAAAGCAAATGCTTTAACAGCAAAGAAAAAAGGTGTACCTCTACAAAGGTTGTGTAGATCTCTGAGACGAAACACAACTATTGTGAAAGCACCCATCAACAAACCTCCAAAACAACGCCATAAACGCACACCTGCTGATTTGCAACTGAGAAAGAAAAAGTATTTCCAATCACTAGCAAGTAAAGCTAAGATCGAAAGACTTATAGCTGCTGTGATGAGACACAGCCACAAAAAGACTAAGAGTCATCTATCTCTGATGAAGTTGCATCTCAAAGTGCACACTTTCATCAACAGAACAGTGTTTGTACTGCAGCGCTTGTGGCATAAGATGTCTCATGTGCTTGAACAATTCAGGAAAGTTGTCTATGCCATTAAAAAAAGGCTACAACTGTATCCTTCTTTGACTGTCGACAACTTTTATGATGTTTTCACAGGTCAGTGGATGCACACACAGCACTGAGAGGCATATTTTTGGGAAGACTCTTATTATTCCCTGAAAAAGAACACAAGTTCACCACTGATGAGTACGGCAAACTAGTAAATGTCCTCAGTATCTGTGATGATAATACAATGGATACAGATGATGACTGTGATTCAATCACAGGCTTCAATAAACAGCACTGTCTGGCATGGGCATGTGATGATACCTGCAACCGTAGGCAATCATCATTTGAAAAAGTTGAACAGTTTGTCAACCTATTTGTGATAACAGATCACAAAGACAGACATAAACTGTTTAACATAATTGACCATTGTGAAACTCGTCCACATACTGGACTCATGGGTCACTCACTAGCATGTCTCAATAGTGGTGTTTGTGATAGTATTTTTCACAACATGTGGATGCTTGGAGTGCATCAAACAGGCATGCAAAACTTTGTATACAGAGTATATGAAGTACGGCGAGCTGTACATCAGTACACTTGCTTAAATGAGTTATTACAGTCAGGTGACATGCAAGGTGCCATCACATTTCTCAAAAAACTGCAACACATAACTTCTATACCAGACACAACAATTGCTCAGTGTAACACTTCTGCAGAAACATCTGTTTCAGTGTTAGAAAGTGACATACTGAGACAGTACGGTAAAGAAATTGCTAAGTTTGAGCTGGCAAAGTCTCCGAAGTTTGACTCTGTATATGTCTCATGCAACCGTTTGTACTACACAAAACAAACAGTCACAGTCAACCTAGAAACCTTGTCACCATACAATGACATGTGGTTCCATCTTCTCAGCATTCTTGTTGCTGAAATCTGACTTTCACTTACAAGACACCATTGTGCTATGCAAACACTGTTTCTCCAAACTGAAGTCTAACATTTTGCCAGCAAGGTCACTGCTGAATAATATGGAGGCAGATGTTACACCAAGTGAGATTTCAACATTAAATATGTTTGAACGCATTCTAATTCAGACAATGAAACCATTCCAAACCATTCAATGTCTGAACACAAAGACACGGAACATTACACAGAAAGAGCTTGTTAGATCTCTAAAGGGTTCTGTGATGTATCTACCACTTCCTCTACAGAAAAATGTTCAAGCAATCTCAACAGAAAATAGTTTGGTGATTCTTGATAATGGTGTTCCAACAAAGACCAAGGTCATCTGGCAAGATGTTGTCAGTGTGCAAAAGGTTAAGCTTGCTCTTACTTATTTAAAGAGTAACAATCCCTTTTATACGGACTTTGACATAGATCAGATGGCCAGTCTCTTTGTCCAACATGATCTATTGGAAAAACTTAACCAATCATTGAGAAGGTCAGTGACAGGCAAGGACAATGTGTATGAATAGCACACACCACCCACTACATGGCAGAGAGATCCAGTAGGAGATAACATTGATCTCATCAAATGAAGTAGGTGGAAGGTGAGCCTGTCACCATTTGGGAGGCAACACTAGAAGCACGCTGTTTCTCAGACCTATTTCCAAAAGGGTCAGGTGGACGCCTAGATGAAAGAGAAGTGTGTGTACAGGGTGCTGAGTACCGCACTAGCCGTGTGCTCAACAAAGATGGCAAATTCAGATGTAACATACAGTACCTGTTCCATCTCCTCTGGGAGAATGAACTTAGCATTCTGTCTGCGTCTATAGCACATACTATTTGTCTAACAAGTCCACTAGATGGAATAACAGCTGCACAATTTCTAGAGAAATTAAAGCAGAAAGATGAAAACATGCAAGTGAATCTGTCTTCCACATTTTCAAGTCTTCGTGGTACCAAAGAATATTGGTATCGCAGACACTCTGAAGTGATGATAATGCTGCGAGAGTATGGTGCAGCCACATGGTTTGTCACACTTAGTTGTGCTGAATATGCCTGGGACGAGCTCATTGAACTGTTAAGTGGGCAAATTCTGATGTTGATGGTATTTCATCAATGACTGTTGGAGAAATGTGTTACTTGATCCTATGTCTGTCACAAGACATTTTCACAAGCGGTTCCATGACATTCTGACTTTCATCTTGTCAAAGGACAACCCACCTCTAGGTACTGTGGAACATTACTTTTGGAGGAAAGAATATCAAGCACAGGGTGCCCCTCATATCCATATGTTATTGTGGATCAAGGATGCTCCACACATTGGTGAACATGAAGCAGCAGAAGTGCTAGCATTCATCAAGAAATATATCACTTGTCACATTCCAGACAAGTATGACAGTCCCACACTATGGAAGTTGGTACAAAAGTTCTCAGCACATATTTGTGCAAAATACTGTTGTCGAGTAGTAAAGAACAAATCTAATTGGTACCACAATGTCGCTTTGGATTTCTAGATGAGTTTGTCAGGGATGGTGCCAGGAATGACCTATTCTCAGCAATGCAACACCACTTGAAGGCAAATCAACCAAGAGGGTATACAAGTTACCCAGAGATGAGAAAGAGGTGTACATCAATGACTACAACCCAACTCTTCTCCTAATGTGGCAAGCAAACATAGATGTTCAGTTTATGGCTAATTCACTGGCTTTGGTTCTGTACGTCACTTTGTACATAACCAAACATGAGCAGACTAACTTGCAAGATCTTTGGGAAGATATTGCCAGTTCAAGCAGAAGCCTGACATCTCAGCTCTGGTCATTGGGCTTGAAGACTCTTTCACACAGAGAATGTGGAGCTTATGAAGCCAGTGACCATTTAATGGGTACATATCTGTATGGAAAGTTCGATGCTGTCCGGTTTATCAGTGTAAACTACAAAGAGAAACACAAATGTGTACTGATTCTCATGCCGAAATTGAGGAGCTCACAAATAGACCTTCTTCAAAACATATCTTGAAGAATAACCTGATAGACGACATACTACCCCATAGACATGACGACATGAATGATATATGTCTCTTTCAGGTGGCCAAGTGGTATGACTACAAGGCAGATGTATCACCTGACTCAACATGCCGGATTTACAAGGTGAATGGAGTAGATGGCTGTCTCATGAAGAGACACAAGCCATGGCTCATAGACCACTGTAAATTGTATCTAGGCACATCAGAGAGCAGAGAACATTACTACTACTTCCTATTCCTATTTAGACCCTGAAGGAGTGAGTCTGAATTAAAAGGTGACTGTGACACATTGAAGAACAGTTCAATCTCAGTTATGAGACTTTTAAAACTGAATACTCTGAGACATACATACAGAGACTAGAGGCTGAGAAAGAACAGCTTGAGAAGGCAGAGAAGCAAGCTTTAGGAAGATAATCTGTTAGTTCACAAGACAACTCTTGATCCAGAAGGACAAGCTTGTTCTAGGTGAACCTCTGCCTTAAATGCCCCAGAACTGTTAATGTCAGAATTGAGACAGCCATGGAACATGGCACTCCTCCATTGTCAACCCAGCTGACTTGACAGAAAGACTAATCAGCTCAGCAACAGTTCACTCTCAAGTAGTTGAAGCTGTCCAACATTGCCTACAACATGAAACAAAATCAATGTGGACTGTCGTGGACTATAAGCCATTACTGATCTTTGTTAGCGGTTCAGCTGTACAGGAAAGAGTTTCTTATTGAAGCCATCACTGCTGAAGTGGAGCCTGGACAGGTCTCCAATGTCTGTTGCTGTAACTGCTCCCACAGGACTAGCAGCATACAACATTGGTGGAGTTACATTACACCGCTCTTTTTATGCTGCCAGTGGAACATGGGAGAACTGGAGAGTATCGAACTGTCATTTGAGGTTGCATCTCAGCTCCGTTCCATGTTCACAAAGATGAAGTTACTCATCGTTGATGAAATCAGAATGGTCTCCAATGTCATGCTTTGCCTGTATTCATCTGCCTCACAGCAGATCTTAGGTACTGATGATGGAGTGCAATTTGGTGGCAAAAGTATTGTTGTGTTGGGAGACCTTTACAGCTTGCACCAGTCAATGCAGAACATGTATTTACAACTGTAACTGCCAAAAAGCTAAGAATATCCTCAGTTGCATTTGCATGTTATAACATATGGGAATTATTTTTCCTATTTTGAGTTGTCTGAGAACATGCACCAAAGTGGTGATCTAGCTTACAAATCACTTTTAGAGGAAGCTCATACAGGTTCTCTATCACCAGAACATGTTTGTATGTTAAACGATCGGAGAATCACTGCGTGCATAGAAACAGCATGTAATCTCTTCAGCAATGTATACTCTACAGGGACACACATAGTGTGTCTTATGCCACGACTAAAGAAATGCACTGAATTCAACAATCTAATGCTGCAGAGAGAAAACCAAGAGATTGTAACTCTGCATGCTGTTGATACAGTTGATGGCATTATTCAGTCGAAACCTAGTAGCAAGATGACTGAAACGCACTAAGTGAACTCAAGTCAGATGTTTTCACGCACAGCTGGCTCAGAAGCTGTTCTCCACAGTTTGTAGGAATGCACGTATCATGCTGTGATGTAATCTAGATGTAGAAGGAGGTATGGTAACGGTGCCATGGAAAACATCACTGACTTTGTCTCACAATGTCCAGAAGACATATATCGAGATGCTTAGAAGTTCACTTTGACAACATGGAATAGTTCTGTACACAGAACGACCTGTGTAAAATTCCAGGTTTTAAGGATATCTATGAACAGGAAACAGTTTCCATTATGTGTTGCAGATATGCTGTATCCATTGACAAATCTCAGGGCTTCAGTTTGGATTCAGCAATGGTGGGCATAGGTACAGACATTTTCAGGATGGCATGAGTTACGTGGGCACTTTCACGTGTCCCACAGCCTTTCTGGGTTGCACATTATTACTCTAGCACCTCATAGTCATGAGCTGACAAGGATGTATTCTTGAGTACAACAGGTTACGTACTCTACATCAGCCACAAATGTCTTTAATACCACTGCCTACATATCTGGCTGTCTCACACTGATTCAGTCAACGTCTACAGATATCAACAAACAGTGACAAGCTCTAGAAGTGATTCAACTCAAAAAATCTCAACAAAGGTCACAACTTCAAGCAAACATTCACAGCCAGCACCGTCAGAAATCAGTTGGTGTAGCTTGCTGTACCAGTGTTTGACAACAGCACTCGAGTGAACTGCTAATGCTAACTCAGCTATGCAAGTTTTTTCCCACATTCTACACTTTGTAGTGTAGCAATATCTGCTTCAAAAGACAGTAGCACCATCAAACGCTTTTAGCAGATTGTCAGCATGACTTTGACCAGTCTAACAATGACACTCACCAACACCACTACGACAGGTGTTAGGTGATATGATGGATGTAGTACATTTGCTGCTGACATACAGCAAGACACTACTGAGTTTATGATGGCTGTCATAAACAACCTGGATAAAGACGGCACCCCAATGCGTACTACTACAGTAACATATGTAATGAAATATGTATGTGTTTCTATGTCCATTCACAGTGTGAAACCAGAAGACATGCGTGGATTACCTTTTTGTCCTCAAACCAAAAAGTGCCAAATTTCGACAGCTATTCACCAATGCTCAATAATGGGCATGCCTGTGGAAGGTGTGGAGGCAGATGCACTCAGTCCATACGTATCAGGAGTTCATCTCAATATTCGTTGCTTATCTTGCACAGGTTTGACTCCAACGGGCTAAGAGTTGATTTTCCTATCACAGATTACACAGCTGGTAGAATAGTCTTCAACCAATCAGTGTTTGACACTCACAGTATAATTCATCACCTTGGCCAATCCATGCATTCTGGCCATTACAACCTGTTTACTAAGGTACAGAAGTGGATGGGTAGAGTGTATGACTCTACAAGCAGTTTTAAACAGAGACCGCCATGACACTTAAAAATGCATATCTTCTAATATTGAAGAATTATGACTGACCTTCATATTTCAGAAGAATAGGACGCAACATGTTGAGGTTTAAAATGACTACTTTGTGACAGAAACATTCGTAAGTCAGTATAATTGTCTCTAATGTACGACTCGAATAAACCGTAGCATTTCAACAAAATGCTATTATGACAGAGACATTCCATGCACTATGACATTCAAGATCTGTGTGGATCATGTGACTACATGGAAATTGTTGTAGTGGCTTCAATCGGTGCCAACAATATTCACAGTCACTAGAGAAACCATGCTTACATGTTCATCAAAGATTGTACATCTCAAAACTGAAGCCTTTACTGCTGTCCTCTCTGTACATATCTTTAATTGTTAATGTATCATACTCATATATAACAACAAATTGCTATCAGTTTTAAACTGTTACTCTTGCAAATAAAGATAAGTTCTCAGTTATCAACTGCTAATTGAGCAACACTTCACCATTCCCAAATATTGCACTCTGTCACAAGTTGTCTATCAACACTTGTATTTGTTCTTGATTCTTGACATGTAGACAACAACATCATTCTCTTCACCATGCAACAGTGTAGAACTATCCCACTTTCATTTGTAATACTAATACTGTATATGTAAAATAACTACCTTTATTGGTAATGTAAGAAGTTGAATTATTCAACTGTAAATACCAAACAATTGCATCATATCATTAACTGACTTTGACTGTCTTTGTAATTACTTGACATAATATAAAACATTTTTATTCACCTTGACATTGTTAATAACTACTTTCATAGCTGTACTCAAAAGTATTATTCAACACTAAAGTACAAATGAATGTTTAACATATTATACAGCACTATATTAATTACATCTAATTAACCATAACTTTGTTAAAAATGATACCATGCACAGTTTTTAAATTTACAAGTTAAGAATTTACAGAAGCTAATGTAAGAATTGAAAAATGTTATTTGTTCCTGTAAGAATATTCTGTTTTTTTGTACTTGTCATATAAGTAATTCTAACCCACGTTAAAAATGTTGAGAATTTGTAAATCAGACACTGTTACTGATCACAACACACTGCATACCTGTTCCTGACAATATTTATATTGCCTCAATTGAGGGTTCTGTGAATTTTCCATTTGCACCTAGTCTGTGACATATCATTAATGCCAGTAATCAAATGTCACTGAAGTAACATTTTTAATATTGTATTACTTTAACAGTTAGCATATGGTTTTTTCCGCCCACCCTGGAACATCTACATTAGCAGTCACACAATAACAACAACATATCTGTATCATGTGTGTAATCACTGTTTACAAGCTACTGACATACCCTTATTAACATATTTTCATACAAGTAATGCACTACACATAATTACGACATGGACAACCATTTAAAAATACTTTCAATTTTTTTTAACAAAGTCTTTTTCACATTCAATAGTAAATATATAATGAAGCACCACAGCTTCAGCTTGACTATCAGAAATTCAGGATGAATGTCAGACAGTACTTCCTCACATAAAGAGTAGTGAACACTGAAACATCACTGGAAACACACAACACCTAATTAAAGACAGTGATCACCTAGTAAGGAATCAGATATATGCATACAAGGCAGATAACAAGTCCGACAGGAAAAGATGACACAACACTGTAATGATAGCAAATACCTAACCTCAATATGTATTATGCTACCTTTTTCTATAGTTTCCTATAATATCACATACTTACTGTAATTCATATCATACAGTTGTTATTATTCTTACACATTTACATATATGGCAAGCAATGATTACACACATACATGATTGTGGTTGTGAGACTGCTTCGTTAAGAAAATTACAGTCTTGATTGGACCTTTTCTCAGTTTAACAAATTGGCAATACATTTTTAAAGCATAACCACCTGTGTTGACTCTTTACTAAAATAGCATAATGCCATTAAAAATAAAGTGTGTCTTCTTAAGCATGTAAACCAATGTTAACTAATAACGCAACAACTATATCTCCATCAATTTCTTTGGTACCCATGATGTCCAGTCAGTATCACAGCATAGGCAACGATGTGGCACACATTGCATGTCACACTTTCCATAATTCCTAACAGTGTATAAACTCATCAATGTACTTAATTTTCCTCTCTGCCTATACAGTCATCATGGTAATTACTGTGGCAAGGTACCGTATATCTGCACCCACACAGTAAGCAGCTGTGACTATACACGTATCGATGCAGCTCACTGCTATGTGTACTTCAATTCCCCTGTTCAAGCTTCTGGACCCCAACTGTGGTAAGTTAATCATACCTAGAATTACAGAGTGTGCCATGGATCTCCAGTCACATATCATTCCTATAGAAAACCAGTCATAATGCAGTACAGATATTGAGAGCACAGCAGCTGTAGCTGCAATCCATGCAAATCCTAACAAATGTCAATACAGTTTCCTGTGTTCAGTCAGTGTGACATAGATGTACACGTACTCAACTGTGTTGTGTATCTTCACTTAAATGTGCCTACTCTGAATTATCATCTGCTTCACAATTACAATCTACTATCTACTGTGACATTTGCACACACATTGGCTCCCTGAATCCATTTAAAAGGCAACTTGTACTAACTGGACTATTCCTGAATCAGAGACCTGTACACCTGATGTACATTCACTTTAATTTACTGTGGTTGCTTATTTACAATACAGCAAGTGCAATAGAAAAGCAGTCACCCATCACACTGTTTAACATCATTTGTTTCCTAATCTGTACTATAAACTCAGTGGTTAATATGTGGACTACCTGTTCATAATTGACTTACAAATGTGCTTGAATTCCAAGCAACTTGAACTACCTTGCCACAAACCCATGTTGTCTGTCATCCTGAAGACCATTCCCTTACAGGTATTCCATGAGGTCCTGCTTCATCACAGTCTCCATAATTTTCTCCATGATTAAATTGGAGGCTAACTGGTCTGTAATTTCTAGCCTCTTCCATGCTCCCCACCCTTGTGGAGTGGTACCTGCCACATGCTCCTGCAGTCACCCGTCATTTCTCCTGTCTGTAGTAATCAGTTAAATAAATATGCCAAGAGGCCAGCCAGATTTCCTCAGCCAGCTCCATCTAGCACGGGTAGCATCACAGCCTATGAGTTGCCCAGTTGTTTTGTTTGCCATTAGGTGCTCCAGTACCTGTTCTGACCTGCTGGTGGTAATATTCAATAATCCCATTTGGGATAACTTCTTGCCGTTTTGAGGCCACTTTCAGCCATCAGTTCAATATTCTTAATGGTGAAAGCTGCAGAACAAGATGTTCAGGTCCATAGCCTTTCTCCATCTGTTCGTTCACTATCTGCTCTATCTATTAATATATAACAAAATAAAGTTTGTAAAATCAAAACACTTATCAGATACACCTACTAGGAGTGTGGTTCTATCCTCTGGATTTTTATTTTCCTGAAAGGGTTCTCAATGTGGCCTGGGTTTAAGCATCCATGACAGAGCACCATAGAGGTTACGGGGGAGGATCTGATGGCTCCACCCTGGGAGGTAATCCAGGGACACTTCATGCAGGTGGCTCCCGGCTCTACTGCGGCAGCAAAAGGGTGGCTGAAGGAGGTTGGCTACCAGAAGAAGAATAAAGGCACAGTAAGTAAAAAAAAAAAAAATCGGGGGCTTGATTAACAAAATCACAGTGCAACTGTTCATCAGGGGAGGTCCCAAAAAACCCATGTTGATAATTTGGTGAAAAAATTCCAATAAATTACCGAGTTATGAATGTGTGTTGTGCAGTTTCTCGCACCTTCTAACTTCACCAGTTTCTCATGTTTTCACTTCAGATTTTAAACATTACCATTTTTCACACCACCTCATGAATATTACAGCTGTAATGTTTCAAATCCTGCCATAAATGTGTTTCTGTACCTGTGGTGCACAACAGTGTTATATGTTGCACAGAATTATATTTCAGCAGGATTTATAAGTTTTATGTATGATATGGTAGGTGATGTTAAGAAGGTTATATTGAATATTTGTGGTGAAAATTATTTAAGATAGGACATTTATGACTATTTGTTGTGATTTTGCTACATGTGCTCTTAACTTTGTGTGTGGAAGCACAGGGGCCAGAGACCCCTGTGTTTCCACAGCTAGATACATATGTGCACCTTTGGAGGGATGGGAGTATAGCTCCCACTGTGACATATGGATACTTATATAATTGCATGTTTTTCCATTAAAAAGTATGCAAATTAAATGCAATAAATGTAGTTAATGCACCAGTTAGGGTTTCTGTCATGCCCTTGATAGTATGGAAATATCAAGTTAGGGGTGTAGAATCATAGCACACCAGACTCACAACACAATTACACACATGGCTAACATACAGAAACATTAACCACAGCACTTACATTAGCTTATGTTATACACACACTCATAAGGGTCATCACTTTTAATCCAACTCATGTCCCTAACTCTCAGTAGAATACGTTAGTCAGTTATATGAAATCATAACAGTACTGCAGACTTCCTATTCTTACCTATTCTACTGAGCGTAAATGACTTAGGTCTACAGAACTTGTAACCCCTTCTATGATTCTATGAGGTGAGTGGTCACAGACTTCCTGGCTCATGCTGTTTAAATAGTCCCTTAGAATGAATTGGGTGAGCTTGAGTGGGGCAAACATGCAGCATCACACATGGAGACACGCGCATAGACAAGCATGTCAGCGTGTGTCTTTCATGTCCTGTGGGGACTAAGGGACAGCATTATAGCCAAACTACAATAGCAGTGCATGTAAGTACTGGTCCAAAAAGATGCTAACTTCCAACTGTTTGACTGACTATTGTATAATACATAAACAAGGAAAGATGGAGGCATATAATCCATCAGAGGATTTTATTGGTATTCTCTGTAATGAAGGAAAATTAATAAAATGCAGTAATTGCTTAATGTATGCTACAAATGTAACAGACAACATCGACACCACATATGTCTGTCAAAAATGTATTGAAATGGGGCATATATTAAATCAAGTTCACATTTTACAAGAGCAAGTAAGAGAGAGTACTCTAAGCAAGATAAACAAGACACCAAAGTATAAGAGAAAAAGGGTAGCTTAACAACCAAAGAATAACAGTGAGTTAAGTAATTTAGAAACAGAAACTATGGGTATTGAAACAACAGAAATAGACAATGAAGACTGGACAACAATAGCAAGACACCCATTAAAAATGAGGAGAAGGGCAATGGGTAATGAGGACATCATTTAAGTAATAGATATGCCCCTAAACTGAAATGAGAAGAGCCAGGAAGGAAGATCAATAAAAATGTTCTAGTGATGGAGATTCAGCACTAAAAGGATGGACAGCATAATATGTGGGAATGATACAATGCATCGGAGGTGAATTGTTTGCCTGGGGCTAAAGTGAAGGATTTAAAAGCAATTCTCCCAAGAGTAATGAACAATGGAGAGGAAAAGCAAACAGTGGTAGTGTATGTTGGCATAAATAACGCCAGTAGGTACCACGAGAAGTAATTGTGGATGAAATAATGGAACTTAGTGATATTGCAAAAAGTAAGGTCATTGATTGTGATCTTTGGAATTCTACAAGTATTAAAGGGACATATTAAAAAAAAAAAGACATTCAAATGCATAAATACCAGACTGCAAAACATGGTTACCCACCCGACAGTGACTTTTCGACAGCGAGGTCCCCTACAGTGACTACAGTGCCATGCCGCTGTAGGGGACCCACTGGAACTGGGCACTGTCTGTCAGGGGTTCTGCACCCCCAAGATCTGCTCTGACTCAGAGTTGACAATCGTGGGGTGTGGGGGGGTGCAGCCCCCTGCATGGGGGGTTCAAAACACTTCATGGCATGGGAAACCGGCAGCCGACTGAAATGTGGTCAACCTGTGGGTTTCAATGTCAGAGCGTTCGACAATAATTTTGTCAAACACCCATCGTGGATCCACAAAACAGATGTATCATAAATGAAATTACATTCATCAACTCACAGGGAACCTTCTTTGAAAAAAAAAAACAGTTATATGCCAATAATGGTTTACACCTTAGCACAATAGGCACCAAAACCTGGCCTAACTTATAAATAAAGAATTACACCCAGTGACTTTAAACTGAAAGCAGAGAGGGGTGGGTCACCAAAAAAAAGCAAAACAAAACCAACAAAAAAGGGCAAAACAAAGTCACAAACAAACATATAATAAAATGTGTTGCTACCTACTGTAAGCAATGCTAGGAACCTAAATAATAAACTAGAGGAACTGCAAACTATGATAAAACCCAATGGGAATGCAGATGTGGCATTCATAATAGAGACATGGTGGGCAACTCATGATAACCGGGGGAAAAACATTCCAGGATATCAGGTCTGAAGATGTGACAGTATGGGGAAGGAAGGTGCGGGAGTAGCAGTATATATACCAGAAATGGTAACAACAATAAACATCTCTGAGAAAATCAAACAGGCTAATAGTACTACTGAGATATTACTTGTAAATAACAGTGGAAAACATCATAATGGTGCATGCTACAGACCACCCAATGCTACTAATGAGATTTCTAAGGCAATATGCAGGAACTAAGAGCATGTGAGATGGGGAAGTAATGTTCCTAGGCAACCTTAATTTTAATGATATTGACTGGGTGTCAATGTCAGCTACTACATAAGAGTAAAGAATTCCTAGCATTACCTAAACAACTAGGCCTTCAGCAGCACATATCTACCCACCAGGAACAAACACCTTAGATATCATATTAAGCAGCAACAAAGTAAACATCACAGACTGCGAAACTGATGAACCCCTTGGAGGCAGTGATGATAAAAGTATCTATTTCTCATTCCAGGATTGCATACCAATAAGTAAAAGATATAGGAAGTGTATAACTATGTCTCTGCAGATCTGACTCAAATTAGAGGGATCTAAACATGTTATTATGGACACCCTCTTAAAAAATAAAACAACTAAAGTAATATGGGACATTTTCAAACTCAAATGTAACCCCTACAAATGGGGGTTCCTAAAAGCCTTTCTCAGAGCTTGTCTAAGTGCTCCCTGCCTGAGGGACGCTCGACGTAATGCCATTTAAATGAGGGCGCTGTGAGTGCTTCATGAGCCTCTGGTACTGTCTCTTTAAGAGCTGCCTGCTCGCAGGTCTGATTAGTTTTGTAAAAGGGGGACAGTGGGTTTACTGCTCGAATCCCACTCGAGCTACTGTTTGAATCATTTCTTTTCTGCCATCGCTAAGCGAGCAGAGGGATTCTTACTGAAGGGTGAAACTATTTGCTGGAACATATGCAGCGTAGCAGTAAAATTGTCATTGTTTAACCTGCCTTTTATTGCAGCTGGGACTCTGTGTGTTTGGCCCCTCCATTTTGGACCTGGACTACTGAGAATGGGCCAATTGGAGAAGTGGGGCCTTAAAATGGAGACCATTTGAGCCAACCAGAATTTGGACTCCCATGGGAGCCTGTAAAAAGGAGGGGTATATGGTAGGTGCTTCTGGGAAGTGTAGTCTGGACACTGGTGCCTTTTTTACACCAATAGAGGGCATGTGAAGTGACAGACAGAACAAATCAGCCAACTGGAGCCCAGTGGAGCAAGAGGAAACTGCCCTGCAACTGTCCTGGAGGGGCAGAGTAGTTGATGATTGTGAAGAGAGAAGGAGTTCTGGCTCCTGCGCTGTGAAAGTCTTTGCACGGGAAGCGCATGTGTTAGGCCAAGAAGTTGGGTGACCATATCGCCAGCAGAGAGTGGACAAGATCCCATGGAGGAGTGCAGGCAGAGGAGGCTATCCGTTTACAGCTACCTACCAGGCTCACCCTGAGGAGGACTGGAGAATCTGCTTCAATCACGCTCGATCTGTCAGGACAAGTGAAGCTGCATCATGTTACCCAGTTTGTTGAAGTGAAAGCGATCAGGAAAAGAAAGCAGCTGCCTGGTATGGTACCCCTCTGTGTTACATGTAAATGTGTGGAGAAGTGTCTGGATCACAGGCCAAGTCCTGCCAGTGATGTGAGAAGGATCTCTCTGCAGGAGTCATGAGTACTAGATCAGGGTAGCTCCCTGTCGGATACTCAGTGTGAGGGCAAGATTGGTCTGATCGCTCTGTTGGCTGCATGAACTGAGCCTGCAGGCTCTGTTTAATCAATTTAAGTATCAGTTGCTCATTTTCTTTGGCAGGGCCCCAACCAGCTGCACCTAATAGGCTAGCATTGTATTGCCTGGGTACCCAGAGACAGTGACTGTTAGGATTGGCCTGTGCACAGTGCCCTATACATATATTAGAGTGTTAAGCTAATCAACTTGATTCCATCCTTGTTATTTTCCCTTCAATAAATCAGATTTGTTGTTTGCAAGGTATACTGCCTAAACTGTGTGTTAGTACCACCCTCTGTACGTGGCTATTGTGTCACCACATCTTATTTTATGGGGTCCTCAGCACCAAGTGGGTCTTTTCAATCTGGGGGTAAGTGTAAGTCACAATGACTGTGAGGGGAGTGTTTTTGGGCCACTAGTAGAAGGAAAGGGGGTTGCAGTAACCCAGAGGGCTATAACTGAGTCGTGTTAGACTATTCCAACCCCAACCTCTGGGTGGAGGCACCGACCACTGGATCCAGGCCCCTTAACCTGCTAGGGGGCAAAGCAGGCAGGGGTAATAGCCCTTGGGATAGCACCCCCGGGGGTTACACAAATATTCAAAATATGGGATAAACATATAAAAAAGACTAAGAAATACAACAAAAGGGATATCAAACCATAAATATCTCACTAATAGCTTAAAAATGTTACTTAGAAAAAAAGAAGAAACTGTACAATGCATATTCAAGAAACATGACTGAGATAAATTAGTTAGAATACCTTAACATACAAAAGGGATGCAAACAAAAAATAAAGAAAAATAAACAGAAACTTGAACACAGCTTAGCCAAAACCAAAAATAGGGATAATATGAGGGCATTCTATGCACACATAAACTCCCAAAGAAACTCAAATAGTGGCCTGTGTTCCATTACAGCAGAAAATCAGATAATTAATGATCCTAAAGAAATGGCAGAAATATTTAATAAATATTTTGCATCTTTTTTTTCAAAAAGGAGCCATATTCAGGAAAGATAGAAACCAGCCATAAAGATGCATTAAGAATAACGGAGGAAGACATCAGTAACAAAATTAGCATATTGAAAAACACACATTCAGCAGGCCCTGGTAATATATCTCCCAGATTATTAAAACTCCTCACACCATATGTATCCATGCCATTACAAAAGATATTTACTTCATCATTGCAAAATAATGCCATTCTATCAGGCTGGTTAACAGCTACAGTGATTCCTACACTCAAAAAAGGTAATAAGGTGAACTGCACTAATTACAGGCCCATAAGTCTGACCTCTGTACCTGGAAAATTACTAGAATCCATAATGAAAGATATGATTGTGGTACACCAAATGAAATATGGTTCTCATGACTCAGAGTAACATGGCTTCACCCAAAATAGATCCTGTGTGACAAACTTACTATGATTTTATAAGAAGATAGGCATCCTTGGACAGGGAATTACCAGTTGATTGTATATAACTGGATTTTTCAAAAACTTTCTACACAGTACTGCATGGGGCAATAATACAAAAGCTAATTAAACTAAAAATATACACTTGAATAGTGCAGTGGACACAAAGCTAGCTTAAGAACTGGACCCAGAGAGTATGCATAAGAGGATGTTGCACTAACCCTAAGGGAATCAATAGTAGGGTGCCACAGGGCTCGGCCTTGGGACCTCTTCTATTTCAGATATCAGTTACAGACATGGGGAAATATGAGTCAAGCAGGATTAGCAAATATGTGGATGACACTAAATTGGCTAGGGTGGTTAACACCAATGAGGACAAAATAGAGTTACAGAACAGTTTAAACAATATCCTAACATGGACACAAACTCTGGACATGAGTTTAAATTGAGACAAGTGTTGTGTCATTCACCTAGGTAACCAGCCACAAAAAAACTGCATATTTCCTGTATGGGTGCCCCCTCAGAAAATCAATAGAGGAAAAGGACCTGGGAATAATAAAAAATCAAAACTTGACAAGCCCATTTATTTATTTAAAGTTTAGGATTCAATACCTTTGAGCTGATGGCTCATTTGCAAAGATTCTGAGTCAGAACAAAGGTTCCGAGTCAGACTTCATCAACTCATCCCACTGTAAAACACAAATAACTACAGCTAAAAGACTAATCTGGACAATTAAAAGAAACTTTAAGAGTAGAAGTGAGAGTGTGGTGATGCCACTGTACAGGACATATGTTAGGCCAGTTTTGGATTATGGGAGCCCTGTGTGGTGCCCCATCTCCATGGGAGCTATAGACAAGACTGAGAGAGTGCAGAGACAGGCCACTAAAATGATATATAACATGAAAACAACTTCCTATCATAATAGGCTAAGAGAACTGAATCTAATATCTTTAGAGACTAGACGAATATGTGGTAATTTACTACTATGCTGCAATATAAAACAAGATAATTACCTGTTTAATGAAATGATCAGAAAGGAACTGGAGGGCACCCTATAGACTAAGACCTAAACATTTTCATACAAATAAAAGGAAAGCATTCAATACACAAAGAATAATTAACCCATGGAATAATTTACCACAGGAGATCATAGCTAACAAGGATAAAATCCAACTCAAAAATAGACTGTACTCCTATATATAGGATGGAAATGTTCTGTCCTATTATGAATAGAGGAGCACTCATGGGCCAACCGTCCCCTCAGCTCCTTATACCTCAGTATGAACCTCAGTAGGTGCCACTCTAAACCTTTAAATATCATAAACTTTATTAAATGCCCGTCTGGAGGGAGCCTACCCAGATGATTGTGCAATACATAAATGTTAACCTCGCAGACACAGACATAAACAGTGTCATACTTAAAGCATACAGACATCCCCATAAAATGCAGAGTACAAGATTTTCCTTGTTCATACATCAAAGTGTAAAGAAATAAGTGCATCACTTTCAAAGAATGCAGCATATCTGGAATAGGAGCCAGTTTTGGTTGCACCTTTTCCTCAGAGGGCCATGTTGGAAGTGCTGAGTCACAATATTGAACTGCACCTCCCACCCCCCACATCTCAGGCATGACCTTGCTTATGTAATTGAACTGATCAAGTTGTGCAGATGCTAACTCAAATAGTTAGTGCCTGCAAACTGAGCTGACTCAGTGGTCAGGTGATTCCTGTCTGGCCAACAGCCACTCACCCAAACACCTGTTATAGTCAGTGGAACCACAGTGGGTGATTGGTTATTTGCCAGAAGTGGTGGCACACATTAATGTTTCTCATAACTATAGTCTCACAAGTCAATTCCCTATTTCTAGTTCCAAAGTAAATCCCCTCTTCTAGCATGGTCCAAAACTGCACTAGATTATATAAACAAACTCCAAGACCGCATACGCAGGTTTTGACCAGATACCAATACCCAGTCCCACTATCAGAGTCCATCCAGTGCAGTGTCAAACTTAAACGCCTTTTTATTTGTTACCATGTATATCTCACAGACAGCAAGTTCCTTTTTAAAGAGATGCTCATCACAAACTCCCCCAGTCACAGCCACATCTCTCTGACACTGTCTGATTCTTTCCATGTACCCTGCCATATGTTCCCTCCACTCATATCCTCCTTAGTCCCTTCTATTTTGTATAATGGAAAGCACAAAGGCCTAAGACACACTCTTTGCTCTTCTTACTGCCAACTGCTTGTAAAATGTGTAGGAGGTGGGCAGGGTCCTACCAATATGTGCATGTATGGCATGCAAATTCTACCCCCCGCACTCAAGTACAGTGGTTGTATACCACCTAGTGACATTGTGCTTACAACACAGTCATTGCGCAGTGCTTGTTAATGACATCTAATCTGGTATTAGTGAGTGCTGTGTGTTAGCACCACTGAACAGGGCAAAAGTATGATATGGTGGGTATACATCCTTCAAATATGCAGTCCAGACAATCCACAGTGGTTCTAGATGTGTATAGGAACCATATGGTGCAAGTACAAAGACACATCTGTGGAAACTCTGCATAACCCAACCAGAGCATCATCCACAGTGTACTTAGGCAGCATGCAGAAATGGCTCTCATACACTTCTGCACCACTGAGATGTAGGGTGCCATCCACGGGACTGTTCTTACATATACACACAATCAATGTATGTAAATGCAAAATCACAACATGAGACAGGTGTTCAGACATGTGCTTCTTAAGTCTTGAGATTACACTACACTAAGGGGTTGCAGTACTAATGACACATCCCCTTAAAATGTCAAATGTATAGCAACAAACTACACAGTTCCCAGAGGACATATGGCAGACATCCACCACAGCAATGGAAAAACACAGCTGTAATGCTGTGGCCGACACTAATACACAGCATACAATACCCCAGACACCCATGCACCACAGATCACCCACACACTTTACAGTGAGACCCACACAGCTTTCTGAGCAGTGCAGTCCATGCAATTAATCTGAAACACAGCATGACACACAGCACAAGAAAGCACACATAGGGTCACACACTATACCAAGAATGACACTGTCACAAAAATAATTAAGTGTATAGGTTCATTTTTTTCTGAACTAGCAAGGATTGTCATCTGTCCAAAATCCATTGGTGGGTGTTCAGATATGGTTGGGACAGAGATATATGACTGGTAGGGACATCAGCAAAAAAAGGATTGTGGGGGAGAGAGTGAAGAGCCGCTAGGCAAGGCAAGGCAAGTTTTATTTGTACAGCACCCATTCCCAGAGGCTCCAGATACCTAACAATAAGACAGTAGAGATGGTAGTAACAAAAATTAAATAATGGCTAAAATTCACACTCAGAACTTTAAAAGAAGAAAATATAAATAATCTCAGCTTTAAAATATAAATATCGGGTAACTCATAGTGCCCTCGCAGACAACAATAGGTAGGATGGGGGGTGAAGAGTCACTAGGGCCCCTGCAGACAATGATAGGTAGGGCAGAGAAGACTGGAAGGAGTTCAGGGCATTTTCAGCAGATAGCTGTTAGGTTTTTATGTAGTCCTTAGGACAAATTCAAAGGGTCAGACTCTGACACAGATGTGATTTCTGTGTCTCTCTGAGTATTCACATTTGCACTTATATTCACTTTGCCTATTTTGAAAGCCATGTATGTCTTCACACTCATGTCTGCAATTTGTGGCAGCATGCATAAAAAATGATGCACGTATCACTTCTTTATGCACCTGATGCCAGTTTTGCTGCAAATCATCTCAACTCTGCCTGTAAGGCAGATGATCAACTGCAATTCATAAGTCTTACAAGCTGGAAAGATGTGTTTTGCCACTCGCTCTTCCATACCTGTAATTTACATTGTTAGCATCTGCCATCTCCGTTTACACAGCAGTCATTCATTCCCAGTGATGTATCGATCAATGTAACAGCCCATAGAAAACAGATAAAATAAATGTGAGGTGCATTACATTTGTATAGCATAAAATATTTATAAGACAAACCATCTGACTCATAGCAATAAGCAGGGTAACTTCACACAAGTTGTTTATTTTTCATAAACAATTACTCTCAAGCCATGTTTCCATTTCTGTTACCACACATGTTTTCATTTTACAAGAACATGAAAGCATGAACAAAAAAGAATAAACAACTGAGACGCATTGGAAGGTTGTGAGGGTACACATGATGAAGAGAATGTTCAATAAAATAATTTACAGCAGTTGTGACAATTAAATGGAATCCACATGAAAGGAGTTTGAGTCACATAATGTTATTGAAGTCTTATTACAAATATAGTCTTGTAAATGATGTAACCTCTTTAAGGATGTAGCTGTAAAAAACAAACAAACAAAAAGACACACCATGCCATTATATATAAAAAATCATAATTTAAAGAACCAGAAGGTGTAGCTCAAGACATAACACAGGTATGAACAACTAGATATATATGAAGATGCTCATACTCAAAGAAATTCAAACCAAAGAAGGCCACCTATCAAACTTGTGTTGGTGAAGGCACTCCTCTTGGGTTGACTAAATCCAACAACCAGTAAAAAGGATGAGAAAAACTTGTGGCATCTGTAGCCTAACCACTTTTTAATCATTTCATAGTTATGAAATATAAGCATGATGGTAGAAACAGATAGAACTGACAGGGAGGAATCATGAAGAAACTTTAGCAACCAAGCTGAAGACGGTGACGTCAATGAATTATTTTACAGTGTGTGAATCTCTTTCAACATGTAAAATGTGTATTGCATTTGAGGTCAGCTATTGAACTTTCACATAGAGCATCACTCGTGTTCTGAAAGTGATTGTGTTAAAAAACCTTTTATATAAAAACACAGAAGAATAAGGGCAGAAAAAGTCCATGAGTCAAGTCTATTCTGATGCCAACTATATCTTACAGTGGTCCCTTATTGTAAGGAATACCTCTGTAGCCAGCCAGTTTGCTCACTATAGCAATGGTTAATTATAGTGAGGTGTTACATTAATATGCCTAATTAGACAACAATGGGAGCCATAATTAGACAACAACAATGGGAGCCATTATAGGTATTCAGTATAACAGGAATTCCATATAAAGGGGTTCACTGGTCAATGTCAGTGGCTCAGCAGATTGCACACTCACCTCTGAGGTTGGAAAATTGGAAGGTTGTGGGCTCAAGCCCCACACCGGGCACTTGAGCAGTCCCAATACTAACACTGTAGTGCATCATGAGGGTGATGCTGCACTCCTGAGGTGCCATCTTTCAGATAAGATGTTAAGCCAAGGTCCCTTCTGCCTGTTCTGGTGGTTGTTCAGGTGGACAAGCGCTGCCTGGAACTTTTTATTTTTTTGACGTTAAAGATCCCATGGCACTTCATGAAAAGAGTAGGGGAATTTTTATTAGACCAGAAAAGCTCATACAAGAGATACATCATCACAACCATTGTCCCCTACAAACCCAACCAAAAGTTATACAGTAAAGCAAAACAGATAAAGACATAAACAACAGCATCAGAAAATCAAAAGAAAACAATGCAAATTTCCTGTGTCCCGCCAAATTTCAATTTAACTGAGATAGATTAATTCAGGCAAAAATTACTTTTGCAGTTCTTTGTATCCATAATTGTTCACTATAGTAGCGTCAGTGAGGCATGCATAGCACTGCAGTGAACTCTACTGGAATCTCTTAACTTGGTGAATTTCTTGTCAATCTTCTTATACAAATTCTGTATTATAAGAACAGAGATAAGCATTTGAACCTTGATCTTATTTTCCTTAGCTAAAGGGAAATACAGGCAGACAAGGTCACACATAACTGAAAGCCTATGAAAAGTACTTTCAAATAGAAACATAGATATACAGAATTTGCTGGCAGATAAGAACTGTTTGGCCCACCCAGTCTGCCCATTTGTTTCTACCTACAATCTCACAACAAATCCTACTGGACCTACAGCTCCTTCTCCACTGCCCCTTTTACTCAAGATTCCCTTATGCCTATCCCTTGCATTCTTGAACCACACCACTGTTTTTACCCCCACTCCTCCATTGGAAGGCAGCTGTAGGAATCCACCACTCTTCTGTGAATAAGTACTTCCTCACATATCTCCTGAATCTACCCCCTCCAGCTTCATATCCTGTCCCATAGTTCTCGAGCACTGTTTTGTTTCTGAAAAAAAACTTCCCTCATGTACGTTATATACTCCCATGAGATATTTAAAGGTCTCTATCATGTCTTCAATCTCCCTCCTCTCTTTCAGGGTCTACATATTGAGGTCCTTAAGCCTCTCCTAGTAGGGTTTCTGATGCAGGCCCTGCCCCATTTTAGTTGCCTCTCTTCTGGACTGTCTCCACTCTTTCTATGTCCTTCTGAAGATGTGGTCTCCAAAACTGGACACAGTACTCTAGGTGGAGTTTTACCAGTAATCTATACAGAGGCAGCACCACCTCCCTCATCCTGTTGGTGATACGCCTCCAATTGAACCCCAGCAATCCACTACCCCTCCCAGATGCCTTGTCACATTGCCTTGCCATGTTTAGGTCATCAGATATGATTAATCCCACATCTCTTTCCTGCTTTATAGTCATCAATAGCACTCCACCTATGTTGTACTCTGTCCCTGGATTTCTGTGCCACAAGTGCATTATTTTGCACTTTTTCATATTAAAATCCAGCTGCATTCCCTTAAAAACTTCTCAGGTTTTTTAGATCACTGCTCATCCTCTCCACTCCCCCCCGGAGTATCCAGTCTATTTAGATTTTGGTGCCATATGCAAAGAGGCAGCCCTTCTCTTCCAGTTCCTCTGCAATGTCACTTATTAAAACACTAAAGAGGACCAGACCCAGCACTGATCCCTGAAAAACCTCACTGATCACTCTCCCTTCCTTGGAGTGAACACTGTTTAATACCACCCTCTGACATCCATCAGTTAATCAACTTCTTACCCCGTGTACCACCTTTGGACCCACTCATAAACTAGCCAGATTACTTATCAGTCTCCTATGTGGAAGACTGTTGAAAGCTTTACTGAAATCAACATAGGCTACATCCACTGCTTCACCCTGGTCTAGTTCCCTGGTCACCCAGTTAAAGAAATCTGTCAGATTCATTTGACATAACCTCCCCTCATGAATCCATGATGCCTTGGGTCTTGTATTCCACAATCCTTTCTTTCAGCAGTGATTCCATTAACTTTTCCACCACTGTTGTCAGACTATCTGGTCTATAAGTGCCAGCTTTTTCCTTGCTACCACTTTTGTGAAGTGGGACTACATATGCCCTCCTCCAGTCCTCTGGAACTACTCCTGCTCCCAATGAATTGTTAAATAGGACTTTCAGAGGTATAGCCATTAACTCTCTGAACTCCTTCAGTACCCTTGGATGTACCCCATCTGGCCCCATTGCTTTGTCCACTTTCAGATTAGTTAGTCCTTTCAGTACTCTCTTCTCTGAAAATGGACTAGTGTCTACCTCTTTCCCTCCAATGTGCCTGTTACTTTTCTGTGGCTTCTTCCAACCTCCTTCCTTTGTGAACACAGAACAAAAGCATTTGTTCAGGACACCGGCCTTTTCCTGATCACCCTCTGCACAATCTCTCTTCCCTCTTTAATCTTACAGTCTCATCCCTAGTCTTCCTCATTTTGCTTGCTTATTTAAAAAAATATTGTGTCCCCTTTTGTTACTGCCTGGGCTTTTCCCTCTTAAGTTTGTGCTTTTGCACTCCTTACTGCTCTCTCTGCTTTCCTCTGTTTCCCCTGATACACCTCCATATCCTCATTCCAGTGATGTATTGGGCTTACCTGTAGTTTGTTAGCAATCCAGAGATACTTTTATCTTAAATTCATTCAGGCTGTACAACAGTGACAGTCTCTTTCTCAAAGTTCCATGAAATGGCAGTTGTATTGATTTCAAATGTGAACGATTTCAGCAATGCTTATCTCCGAAAAGTTGAGATCTACATGTAAGCCCAATATCATATTTGAAAATGTCTTTCATGGGCTTTTAGACCCTGTATGATTATAATTACATTACGGAAATGCAAAGATATACCTGTAACTATGTGTGTAATTAAGCTGAGCCTGTTTTAATTGACTAGAGCAATAAAGAGGCTGAAGTATAAAACTGTATTAATGTTAGTAGGTTGTATGTAGTTAATGTATGTAAAGTTTGTCCCCTGCTATCATTTCCTAAGATGCTCCATGAGATGAGCAACTTATTGTTCATTGTGCCTTTCCTGGTGAAACTTTCAATAAGTAAATGAAAGTATCACTTACAGAGAAACATCTACTATTTAATCACATTAAGCCATATTAGCCCCCAAAGATAGCATTTATTTAAAATCATGATGAACTGTTAATGTAATATAAGAAAAAAATCACTCACCATAGTAATATTATTTTTTCAAAGGTATTCTTCAGTATGCAGAATGAAACAACTCCTGGTGGGGGGCTCAATGGTTAGGGGGGTAGAACTGGCAGAGGAAGGGTAGAGGGATGTAAGGTGCTTGCCTGGCTCCATGTCTTGGAGGGACAGGGAGCGAATCCTCAGGATCGCAGGAGCAGCTGCATGAAGGAGGGAGCTGGATGTCATTGTCCACCTAGAGACAAATGACGTGGCTGGGAATGGGATCAGAGCAGTGCAAGAGGAGTTTGTAGAGTTGGGGAGGGGCCTTAGACAAATGGTATGTATGGCAACCTTCTTGGAGGTGCTGCCTATATATGGTAAGGGTGATGCTAGGGTACTCCACATCATGTGATTCAATGAACAGTTGAAAACTGGTGTGGAGCTCAAGGTTTTGGCTTCATTGGGGCTGGAGGTCTACCTGAGGGATACAGGCCTATACTGGTGGATGGTCTGCATTTGTTTGGGAGGGAACCAGGATCTTAAGTGATGGGTCTAAATGCTTCATAGGCAAGCATTTAAACTAGCCAAGGAGGAGGCACTGAAAAGGAGAAGGAAAACCCAGCCTTTCCCACAAAACACAGTAGTTAGAGAAGTCAATAGAGGGCAGGACAGGGGTAAATGCAGAAGAAGTCAGTAAGGACAGGATGGGTCTAAAAGGGGTAAGGCCATCAAAAATGGAGGGTGATGAGTACCAATGCCTGTAGCCTGTGTAACAAGTTCCTGAACTAGTGGCCTTGATGGAAGAAGGACACATGGAGATTGTGGCAGTCACAGAAACATGGTACACAAGAATCATGACTGGGATATCAACATACCAGGGTGCACAAGCTACAGGGAGGACAAGGAGGGTAAAGAGGAGGAAGAGTAACTTTCTATGTAAGGGAAGGGATCAAAGCAACAGGACTAAAGGATAAACGGAGTAAAGGAGGCACTGTGAGTCACCCTGGAAACAGGAAATGGCATCACAATCTGCATGGTGGTATACAGACCTTCATCTCAGGGGGAGGCAATGGACAGGGAAATTATAGAAGGTATCCTTAGAATGGCAAAAAAAGGGGAGATATTATTGATGGGATAAAACCTTTAACAGGTACATTAGAGAATTAAGAAAGACCAAGGGAGGGCTAGTGAGGCTTAATAAAGAGAAGGGAGGGTGGTCGGAGGGTGACAGTGAAAAAGCAGGGATACTGAAAGAATACTTCTGCTCAGTAATCATGAAAAAAGAGGAGGGAGAGGTACCTAAATCAAAGAATAGAACCACTCTGGATAGGAGGTCAATACCTGTCCATTCACAAAAGAAATGGTTCTGAAAGAACTCTTAAAACTGAAGGTGGACAAAGCAGTGAGGCCTGACAGGATTCACCCAAGAATTCAAAAGAACTAAGGGTAGAACTAGTGACACCACTGACTACCCTTTTAACAAATCACGGGATGATGGTGTGTTACCTGAGGACTGGAAGGAGTAGATGTGATTCCTCTCACAAAAGTGGGAGTAAGACAGAGGCAGAAAACTACAGACCTGTTGGTTTGACCTCAGTCATAGGAAAATGATGGACCCACTTCTGAAGGAAATAATTGTTGACTTCCTAGAGGCCAGTGGGCACAGAACCCAAGGCAGCATGGATTCACAGCAGGAAGGTCATGTCAGACAAATCTAATAGACTTTTGACTGGGTGACCAAAGTACTAGACAAGGAGGAGCTGTGGACATGGCCTACCTAGACTTTAGCAAGGCATTTGACACAGTTCCACACAAAAGATTAATATACAAGTTAGCCAGCCTTAGAGTACGTCCCAAGGTGTTAGCTTGGTAAACAATTGGCTGTACAACAAAAGGCAGAGGTAATAGTAAACAGAGTCCACTTGAAGGAAGGGGGCTACTATTTGGGGTACCGCAGGGTTCAGCATTGAAACAGTCCTCTTTAATGTCTTTATAAGTGACATTGCAGAGGGACTAGAAGGAAAAATATATCTCTTTGCAGATGACAGAAATATCTGCAACAGGGTCGATACAGAAGGTGGGGTGGAAAGGATGCAAAGGGACTTGGCAAGGTTGGAGGAATGGTTAAATGTATGGCAGCTTAGATTCAATGCAAAGAAGTGTAAAATAATGCACCTGGGAAACAAAAACCTGGGGAAGAGTACACAATGAGGGGGGTGAGATACTAATAACAACAAAATTAGAAAGGGACCTGGGGCTAGTCATATCAGATGACCTTAAGGTGGGCAAGCAATGTGAGAAAGCAGTAAGGAGGGCTGGCAGGATACTGGGATGCATAGGAGAGGCATCACCAGTAGATAACAGGAAGTTGTTATCCTCTGTACAGACAGTTGGTGAGACCCCATTTGAGTACTGCATGCAGATCTGGAGAACCCATCTCCACAAGGACATAGACAGGATGTAGGCTGTCCAGAGGAGGGCAACTAAAATGGTGCAGGGTCTGCAGCAGAAGACATACAAAGAGAGATTAAAGGAGCTTAATATGTATACCCTTGAGGAGAAGGGGGACATGATAGAAACTTTCAAGTATCTTACGGGAATCAACAAAGTCCAAGAGGGTAGCATCTTTCAGAAAAATAGATGTGCAAGAACAAGGGGGCACAATTTGAAGATGGGGGGCAGCTCAGAGGTAATGTGAGGAAGTATTTTTTTCATGGAGAAGGCTGTGGATATATGGAACAGCCTTCCTGAGGAGGTAGATGAGTCAAAAACTGGGTGGGAATTCAAGAATGCATGAAACAGACATAAGGCAGGTCTTGTGGGGGATAGTATGAAGTAGGCTGGTGGTTAACTAGGATCTGCAGCTTTTCCATTAGGTAGGGAAATAGGCTGACTAGATGGACCAAGCAGTCCTTATCTGCTATCAAATGCTATGTTTCTATGCTTGACAGGTGCAGTATGCCAGGTGGGTTCAGTTGTCTCTGATGATGGAGTCAATGTAAATGAAGTTGGCACATTGACAAATCTGAAGAGGAGAAGGGCATGCTGCCTGCAGTCAGCCTAGAGGGCTCCAGAATTATTTTGATGATGACAAAGGGCAAAATAACTGCCCATAAGTAACAAACTAATTCCAACAGGAATCAAAAAAATAGAATAAAACTTAACCTAGCAATGCAAAAATCAGAGCAACCACTGTGAAACAACTGCCTAATAAAAATATCCACAAAAAATGTGGCTAAAGACAGGAAGGCAGAGCCATCCCCCATTAGGTTATCTAGAGGAGGATGGGTGGGAGGCCAAGCATACTGAAGAATACCATGGAATAAACAATATTACTATGGTGAGTAAGTTTTTCTTCTCACCTCAGGAATTCTTCAGTATTCTTGCATTTGGGAGGCGGGTACAGAACCTATTTAGGAAACAGTCTCTGCAGCACTGCTGTGCCGGATTTGGCATCTGATCTGGACTGTACATCAAGGCAGTAATGCTTTGTGAATGTGTGCCCAGTCTTCCACATGGCTGCTTTGCAGACATCAAGCAAGAGAATATCCCTTGCAGCTGCCACTGTGTCAGCAGTGCACCTAGTAGAGTGGGTCCTAAGGCCCTGAGGGGGCTGTTTGCAAGCTTTGCTGTAGCAGAATGGATGCAAGAGACAATCCAATGGGATATTGTCTCTCTTGGTAGCTGGTCTTCTTCTGCTTAGCTCACTGTAGTTGAGGAAAAGTTGACTATGAGCTTGTCTGAACTGCTTGGTATGCTCCAAATAGTAGGTCAGAGCCCTTTTAACATCTTTTAGAGGAGATGGAGACAGACTGAGAGGCTACGGATTTCAAATCTTTAGCCCTTTTAAGGGCTGCTTTTTTTAAAGATTTTGAGCAAGTTTCACAAGAATGGTCTGGACCTAAACAGTTTGTCTTAGCCAGGACCTTAGAGCACTTAAAACAGGTTTTAGTTACTGTTGATCCAGTTCTTCTGTTTGGTTTCTCTGACATGGCAAAATGTCAGAAAAAAAACTGACATGAGTGATTCCTGAGATCGGGGCAGAAGGAGAAAAAATGTCCCCAAGCTCAGAAAAGATGCTGGAAAAAAAAGTTTGCAACTGTAGAAAACAAAATAAAGCAAGATATATTAAAATGCTGTTTCTTGCAGAGAAAAAGAACCACAAGTGCTTAAAAATAGTGAAAAACTTTTTCCGCAAGATTTTTACCTCAGGAGCAGTATTCTTTTACCTCAGAAAATGTGTGAAAAATAAAGTTTGTGGTTGTGCTAAAAACAGTAGAAAAATGGCAAAAATATTGCACACACAGTTAAAATACCTGAAAAATAACTGAAGGCTGCACAAAAGAACACTTTTTAAAGAAAATGAATTTCTAGTGTTAAGAAGAGAGAGCACTCCAGGGCAGTGTTGCTCAGTCAGCAGAGAAATAAATCTGGAGCCCTCTAGGGCTGACTGCAGGCAGCACACCCCTACTCTTCCTCTGATTGGCCAGTGTGCCAATTTTATTTATATTTACTCCACCTCCAGAGCAGCTGAACTCAGCTGGCATACTGCACCAGTCAAGCACAGTGAAGAATTCCTGTGGTGTGAATAATAATAGTACTACTACTACTACTACTACTGCTACTGCTGCTGTGGAGCCTGCTTATAAGAACATCCCATTTGCCACAGAAAGATGTTCTTATAAGTGGGCTGTTAGATGGGCTGCCTGTTTAAACAGCAAATTAACACACAGTAAGGCACTTTAGTTCATTTCCTCAATAATCTCTACTGTATGAAAGGTATTTTAAAGCATTAATAGCATAAAAATATATAAAACTTTAAAAAGATAAAACAGACTGCTGTTTTACCTTTATTAAAATAGTCCTTGATCTTCAGCTGTTTTACATTGTTCAGAGACAGAGCAAGGTGAGTGCCATTATCTGCTTGCCTTTGATGGGGGGTAACTGAAATGAGGACTGAAAACAATAGACAGACACCTTTTAACTGCTCAGTTCACATAGGAATGCACTGAATACCAAACTTAATTGGCACCCATTCACACCCAGCTGCATTCCAGAGAAGGCATTAATAGCCAGAGCACAGCAGTAAACAAAGTGTGACAGTGCAGTCAGTGAATTTAGCTGACAGATGGCAGTGAGCTAACAGAAACAATGTTCTATTCAATGGGCTGATAGTGATTATGAATGGCTTTATGCCCATAGGAATACATTATAAAACATCAGGACATGGGAATAATGTTCTTATAACCAGTATGTCCCCTTAACCGATGTTCTAATAAGTGGGCTCCACTGTAATAGTAGCAATAATAATCATAATATAATATGGAAGAATAATGGATAATGAAGTAAGGAATGTAATAATTTTATAAAGCCCTTGAGCTTGTTCATAGGGTTTTTATAGCATGACACAGCTTGGGTGTATATTAAAACCTGGTTCACACGCCAGCCCATGTTTTGTTTTTGGAATTACTGGGTAGCATTTTTAAAGGGCCACTGTCAGCTCCCTTTAAGCCTCAAAGTGTCCCTAGTTTAAAAAAAACACTTTTCCTGATTGCTCATATTCTGTAAAGACTGTTGATGTAGCTGGTTAATTGATTCAGATTATATTTTTCTTTTAAAAGTGAAAAACAGATTGCTCACCATACTGGTGTAACCACAGCAAAATATGCGTGTTTATATTCCTTGATTACCCTCCACTGCATCTTTCATGGGCTTGGGAACATCCCCACATAGTCTAGCCACTCATGATGCAGTGGGAGGAAAGGAGACTATGGCATCATGAGTGGCTGTACTGTTTGGCGGTATTCATGATGCTCAGAAAGGATGCAGTGTAAGTTGATCACGGATTTGAAACAAAACATGGTTGGCTATATTACACCATTACCATGAATTTCAGTTCTCTCAGAATGGAAGCAAAGAAAACAAATGACAACATCAATGAATTTTAGAGATGGTGAGAAATCATAAAATGTGGGTTTTCATGCAGAAATGTTATGATGCATAAGGGGTTGACAGTACCCCTTTAAGTGAAATTATTTAATTAAAAAGGAAAAAAATTACATATTTTAAATTCAAGCACTTTTACTTGCTGATTTTATAACTGTCTGACATGAATTTCATGAGACATTTGATGTTAGAAATGTAATTAGCAAGGAATTTAAAATTAACATAAGCATAAAATAAGCAATTGATCAGCACATGCAAAACAGTGAGAATGGGGAGTTGTATTAAAGAGACATTGGTGAGAAGGAGGCAGGAGGGTGAGCTGAGGAGCAGTGGGAACCTAAAGGGAGCCATAGAGGTGACGAGCCAATGCATCAGGTTGGTAAAATGGGCAAGAGAAGAAGGAAACCACAGTGGTTCTCGAGAGACAGGCATCAGACAAGGTAAGGGCTAAAAGGGCAGGTTACAGGAAATATAAGGAGACTCATGGAGGAGGACAGGAGGCAAACCTAAGGAATCTAATGGAAGCAGGGAAGGCTGTCAGGAGAGCAAAGCTGTAGACTGAAGAAATATTGGTGCAGACAGTGAAGAAAGGGGACAAGGCATTATATAGGTACATTAGCAGAAGAAGGAAGACTGGAGGGGTTGTAAGGCTCAAAGGGGATACTGGGGAGTGTAAGGAGGGAGATGTGGAAAAGGCAGAAATACTGAACAAATACTTCTGTTCAGTATTCACTAAAGAGGGAGAGGATCAGGGACCACAGCTGGGTAACAGACATGAATGGGGGGGGGATGAGAGGCAAACACAAGTCCATTCTCAGTGGAGAGAGTCCTGGAAGATCTCACAAAACTGAAGGTGGACAAAGTAATGAGGCCTTATGGCATACACCTGAGGATATTAAGAGAACTGCGAAGAGAGCTAGCAGTGCCCTGGCAGCACTGTTCATGGAGTCACTCAACACAGGAGTGGTTTCGAGAGTACTGGAATAGGGTATATGTAGTCCCTCTACACAAAAGTGGTAGTAGGGAGGAGGCAGAGAACTATAGGATGGTCAGTCTCTTTTCAGTAGTGGGTAACATCATGGAGACGTTGTTTAAAGAAAGAATAGTGGCACACTTGGAATCCAGTGGTGCCAATGATCTGAGGTAACATGAATTCATAGCAGAAAGGTCATGTCAGATGAATCTGATAGTTTTTTTTGACTAGGTGACAAGGGAAGTAAATTGGGAGGAGGTAGACATTGCCTACTTCAATTTCAGCAAAGCCTTCAACACCGTCCCACATAAAAGGCTGGTCAACAAAATGAGTAGTCTGGATATGGGGCACAAGGTGGTAAACTGAGTTGGGAACTGGCTAACAGACAGGAAGCAGAAGGTGGTGGTAAATGGGATCCAACTGGGAGAGGGGGGTGACCAGTGGGGTACCTCAGGGATCAGTTCTTGGGCAGTCCTGTTTAATGTATTCATTAGTGACATTGCTGTAGGTCTGGAGGGAAAGGTCTGCCTGTTTGCAGATGACAACAAGATCTGCAACAGGGTGGATACTCCTGATGGGGTGGAGAGAATGAGGAGGGACCTGGAGAGGTTTGAAAATGGTCTGAAGTGTGGCAACTAAGGTTCAATACCAAGCAGTGCAAAATAATGCACTTGGGAAGAGGGAACCCTGGGAACAGCTACAGGATGGGGGTTATTGACTACCACCAAGGAAGAAAGGGCCTGGGGATTATCATTTCTGACAACCTAAAGATTTCTAAGTAGACTGCAAAGGCTGCAGGGAAGGCCAGTGGTATGCTGGAGTGCATTGTCAAAGGTATCACTAGCAGAATGTAGGAGGTGGTGGTGCTACAAAATGCTAGTGAGGCCTCACCTGAGTGTTGTGTGCAATCTCTGGGAGCTGCGCCTCATAAGGACATTGACAGGGTGGAGGCAGTCCAGAGAAGGGCTACTAAGATGGTACAGGAATTGCACCAGAAAACATATGAGGAGAAACTAAAGGACTGCAATATGTACTCACTAGAAGACAGGAGGGATTGTTGGGACATGATATAAACATTCAAGTACCTTAAAGGCATTAACAAAGTGTGAGAGGAGACATCTTCCAATGTATGAGATGTACAAGAAAGAGGGGGCATGATATGAAATCGAATGGTGGCACACTGAGGGGAAATGTGAGGAGGTTTTTCTTCACAGAGAGGGTGGTGGACACATGGAACAGATTGCCACAAGAGGTGGTGGGGGTAAGCACAGTGGAGTGTTTTAAACATGCATGGACTGGCATAAGGGTACCTTATAGGTGGGAAGAAGGGGTGAAAAGCCATTGACCAGGTAGGGTCAGAGGCCACAAACTAGTGTAGGGATTTCAGGCAGACTGGATGGGCCTGGCGGTCCTTATCTGCCAACAGTTTCTATATTTCTATGTAAAACAGAGAAAGAATTATGCTATAACATGCCTTAGAATATGTGTCATACAATATCTTTTGAAACAAGAAAGTAACTTTCTAGTCATTCAGGTAGATAAAAGAAACAATGTAAGTCTGTTCATATTTCAGTGAGAAGAGTTTATTTTTTTATTTTTTTGAGTACAGTAGCCCTTGAGTTTCTGGTTGCATTAGCAGTATGAGAATATGCCATGTGGTTTAGAATTTAGTGCTTGAGTAACAGGTCATGATTACACAGAAGAAGTTGTACTGCATGATTACACCATGGTTCTGTGTTTATTAAAAATCCTCACAAATGATTATAATGGAACAATATAGAAAGGAGACGGGACCATGAGAGGAATAATAAACATTAGAAAGATTTCAAGTAGGGAATCTTATGACAGATTAGATTGACTTTTCACATCTTTTCCATTCTTCTGCTTTATGTTTCTATGGTTCTATTGTGTAATGTAAGACTCAGAGTGTAGATAACATCTACAGATTTATCATTTTCTCCAGACTACTGTACACTGTACACAATTAATATAAAGTGGAGGACCATCTACCTAGCCCCATAGGGCTAAGATCCCATGTTAAAATATGTCTGATAACTTACATTAAAAATAGCAGCCTCCCAACACCTGGCAATCCAGCTATCCTTGCCACTCCATTTCACTGCATCTGCCATCCCATAATTCTTCATAACTGATATCATATATGGGGATCTGCCATGAGAAATTCAGTGGTGCTAATAGGGGTGTCAGAGCTTTGATACAGCCAAGACATCTACCCCTAGTAACATGCTTCCCTACATTCCTACCATCTGCATAGTAAAGTATTAATTCACACTCTCCATTCTCTATTATAACAAAACTCCATGGACAATGAGGTTACTTTGATAGTATTTCTTTTATAGATTAAGGATTGTTTTGTAGTTTTCATTGAAACCACATACAATGCAACAAGAGAGTACCACATGTTGACATACAGACTTATAATAATACCACGAGACGTTAGCAGCTGAGATAACGATTAAAAGAAAAAAGGAAGCTGTTATTTAGCATCGCTTGTACTAGCAATATGTTTCTTGCTATCACCCATCTTCCAAGGGAGAAGAAGAGCTTGAGGTCTAATATCTTAAAGTAAAAAAAAAGACCGGGGTTCCCTGTCTGTAGTTCCATAAAACATACTGATTCATGTCCCAATAGAGGCTTGTGGGAAACGTTAGTCATGCAGGTTGTTTGGTGCATGACCTACAACTGCCAGTAGGCCTAAAACGCAGGATAACTTCTATGTACAGATTCTAGAAGTTAATTTTTCCATTCTGTAAATGTTATCCACGGTGGATCTGCAATATTCCAGTACTGGTGGCTTATTCTGTAGCCATAGATGACTATTTTTTTTTTGTATGGCTAAAACCAATATATAGAGCAGGGGGTCACATATACGGACCCCTTCCACTGGAACAGTATCAACATGGGGTCTGGAAAGGAATATGTTCTATACTATTGCAGTAGGACCATAACACCGTATACTCTCAGATTATATGATAGTGGCTCATTGGTGTAGAACCACACTGTGACTCTCCCACAATGTTTGCTTAGATGCCTGGGGTATGAACAAATCTAGCCCTACATTTCTAGGCAAATTCTTGTCAACTATTTGATAAAGTAATTTGATGAGGCAACGCAAATTTTAACCACTGATCATATAAGCATGTGCTAGTCATTTCCCTGTTCCACCTATTCAAAATGGCTTGAGCGGTATGGGGTTCTAGCTCCTGAACATTTGAAAAATTCATCACTCACCACCTGTTTGGCTGAGGACACCACTCAAAAGAAGCTCTGTAGACTTCCAGTTAGAAATCCATCCTTTTATTTAATCCCAGGTGCAAAAACAAGCACAATCAGAAAACAACACATATCTGCCAAGGTAATACCATTGTTTACCTTGACAAAAATCTTTTGTTTGCAAACTGAATCTAATGACTCCTGCAAAGAAAACATTTCTGCCAGGGTAATATCACTGTAGTGGAGGAACATCAGAAAGTGTAACTGAACATGAAAGACATGCTTGCTCTATCTCCTGTCAAGGTTGAACATTTTAATGATTCTTTTGGTATTTATACTCAGCAATTTCTCAGCTTTGTGGGTCAGCATAAAACATGGACACAATGCTATCAAAAGCTGACAAAAAAAATGTGAACAAAAAAAGAGAATTGATGACTATGTGATGCTGAATCTAGGGGCAGGATCGGACCCAGGCTCACTATGCGTCCGACTCAGACTCAAGCCTAGATGGTACAGAGACCCAATTTAGAGTAACTAAATCAAAGTACCAAGAGGCTGACTCTCCAATTTGGAAGAACAATGAACCATCTTTACCAGCCCTGTTTCAATTAATTTCAGACTCCAAAAACACCACTGAGAGGATGTTAAAAATCTACAGACTGAGAATAAAGCTTCTTGTGTGGAACTTAATGAAAAGATGGATATGGTGACTAAGGCAGAGGAAGTTATGGCCAAAAATAAATAATCCGATATGCATTGTACTGTAGAAATAGAAGAAGAGTTTATTACAGTTCACAGTGCAGTACAATCTTTGCAAACTGCTAGAGATGTATTTGTGAGGGAAAACATGGTCATTCACAAATGTGGCAAATCACAACATGAAGTGGCTGGATAAGATGCTTAGAGAACAAATTATTTGTGTTTTGGACTGCCTGCAAGTTTTGAAATTACCAGCATTGACATGGAAACTGAATATCTGCTTAAAGAGCTATCTGATAAACACATTTCTGTGGTCAAAGCATTTCACCTTCTTGTTAGGCAGATTCAGACTGTAGAGAATCATTGTGGTCCAGGTAGAGAAGATGCAGTACAGGTGGGTAATGTTTATTCATACATGGAAGATTCTGCAGTGCAAGACTTTATTAAAAGCAGGAGTGTCCCTACTATGAATTCAGACATTGGAGAGCAAGAAGGAGATGAATCTATGGCATCTGGGAAACCTGATTACATACCGGTAATGCCAGCATGAGTGTGAATAAAATATATGGACTACAGGTTATTGAAGTATCTCTGAGGGTCACATAAAATCAAATTACAGTGTTATAAGTTGTCCATTATTTTGTTGAAATATAAGGTTCAATAGCTGGCTCAGTGGAACAGAGAAACCAAGTCTCACTTGCCAACATGCTGGCAACCCAGGGTCAGAAGTGATCTCAGGGCATCAGGGGTTGGCCAGGAGAGGAGGATCAAGCATCTGGAAGACAGCTCCCTTCCTCTGGGAGGGTTCAGTGGCTCAGCATTTGCCTAACAACTAGCAGTGGCTGGTTGTACAGGCAGCTGAGACCGCAATGGGGAACGGAGGAGCATGTCCACTCCACTGATGGGAGGAAAAGTGGAAAGAAAATGCCTGTGACAGAGCAGAATATTACTGGCCCCTTGCAGCTCCACACCCAGGCTGCAGGGGCGCCTCCCAGGACCAGGATTCTAGTCTTTATGGTGGGAGCCCTGACCCCACCATGGTGGATGCCATGGAGGGAAGACCAGGATTGAAGTAAGTCCCTGGGATGTTGGGAGACAGAGCTGGGGGGGGGTGGAAGGAACAGCCTGCCCTAGCCGGGGGGGGGAGAAATGTAAGGTTCAGATTTTTATTGTATTTTCATTATATACGATTTGGCTTACAGTCTGCTCTTAGGACAGGTATTAAATGATGTCAGAGACACTCATGAAGTAAGAAAAAGTCCTATAAACCTCTGTTAGAGTGAGATCTTTTGAGTTAAAGGGTGACAACCTTAGTAGTACTAGTAATAACAATTTTATATTGCCTGGTCAATAGTAAATTGACAATTGAACCTTGGCAATGTGTAAACTAATTATGATATATATCAATTAAGCAATAAGACATGACAGGGTGTGTGTTATTTTGTAATAACGTCACGCCACAGGTGGTTGAAGCATGAGGCCATATGCTGAGTGCATTCAACACCCTAGAAGTGATGTTATTGCACAATAACACATGTCCCTGGAGTGCCTTGTTGCTACTTTTCAATGACTTGTTTGTTAATTTAAAAAAATAAAAAATAAAAATCTTTAGGCATATTTTCTTTGATATTTGTGGGTGTACATGTACCTTTTAAAAAAAGTCCTGAATATTTCCACAAAGTGGAGCTGCTATCAGAATGGTGTTGCCTGCTGAGTTCATCAAGATTTCTCTTGTTTCTTCTGCTCTGCCATATCAGTCTCCCCCCTGCCATGCCCAGCCATTGGTTTCCACATAGTAGTGGTTGGTGCCATAGAACTCACTGTTCGGTGCTTGAAGGGGACTATTTCAGATTTTATTGTTTCATTTTAAATTAATGTTTTTTCCCTGTGGCTGGCAAGCCATTTGGCAGTTGTACAGAGTGACTCTAAAGTACTGACATTAGGTCACAATCTTGGTGCTGAGTGGGAGAAGAAAGAGCCATTTCTCTTCTTTTCCAGTTTAATAATTTTTTATTTTAAAAGTCATTTATTTTTTTTTACTTCAATGTGTATGATCAGGCAAATGAGCAGATGAGCATGAGTACCAGTTGATTATGTGAAGGATGGTGCTGCACAGAGCGACACTTGCAGTACAAGTTGTGGTTAAAACTAGCAGGCAGTGCTGATTCATGAAGAAGTTTTGCTTTTGTCTGAAACTGGGCTTATACAAATAAAATGACATTTGAGGAGTGGCTGGTGATTTCACAGTGACCTTCCTGGAGCATGAATCAGGGGAGGATTGTGGATTTACAGGTGAGCCATGTCAGCTTTGGGGACACGCCAGCAGGAAGGAATACTGTACTGTATAACATACTGTGGTCATCTTTGTGCCTGCCCTAAATACAGTGATGTTATTGTCTAATAACATCACTGTGTCTAAGGGTTAGCAGCCAATCAGGTTGCTAGAATTTTCTTGCCATTGTATAATCTACATCATTAGTCATGTTATTGTTTAGTATTTTGCAGTATTCACTATGTAATATTTCTTCTGACCCCCCCCCTTGAGGGCACAAAGTTATGGATTTGTACGTGAACTAAGTAGTTTCTTTTGAATGGCATACTTATGCATAAATGGTATAAGTTTGGTATTTGTCTGAAATGTATTATGTTTTTAAAAAAAGAATTAAATATTTAAGCATAAAGTTAATACCACTGTTTATCTGTAGGCAGACATGATTAAACATGTTAAGCTTCAGTGTATTCCCATTAGATTACACTGAAAATCAAATTTGGCCCCCGCCCTCAATGTTAAAGCAGCAGTGCAATGAAAAACGTTTTACCAAAAAGCTAATTTTCTGCTATGGTTATGAAAAATATTGGCAGAACTGTTGATTTGGATATTCTGATTGTTTTCTATACTGTAAATGTTACATTTGCATTTTTGTTTGGGTTCTTACCATCCTCAGGTCCTCAATATTATTTCAATGCAAAAATGAGGCAGCCATCTTTTTTTCTTGAGAAATAATTATTTAAAAATGTTCATAAAATTCTTAAATGATAATGGAAACTGAAAAGTTCACCACCAAAATAACCTGGAAGACATCTAGCTTCGATTAGGAAGAAAAAATGTAGGGTCAAATTTTAATCCATTTCATTGCACTGCTGCTTTAAGCAGAACATGCCTTTTAGCAAAAACATTATTTAGTAAATATTTAAATTTGTCAGCTGGCATGAAACATCTTTCTTTATCTGCAGTGTTTGATGGGAGTCTGAAGGTCTTTGTTGGTAAAGCTCTGAAGTCCAGTTTCCAAAGGGCCAATGATTGTCCATAGACTAAGTCCCACGCTACAACTTGCTGGTGCAGAGAAAAAAAACTCCCCATTGATAAACATCATATTTTCTGCCTGTAAGCAGATGGATTGCAGACACAGCTGCAGAAGATGTTATGCCTGGTGATATCAGGCCTAACATTTCGGCATGGTTGCACACAGAAAATGGGCACAAGCTGCAGTAAATTGTGAAGCTGGTCACACACTGCATTTGTCTACAAAAATATTGTGAATGTGGCAAAACTTGTGGTGTAAAGAAAACTCCCCTTACACATGGGTTTTGCTGCACATGCACAATTTTTGGCATTTTTGAGAATCTGTCATCTGCCCCACAAGTTTCATTGCTATGGTCTCTCAGGAAGCTTAGTCTGTTAATTTGCATCAGGTGTCAGTCCAATGTTTTTAAGAATTTTAGTAGAATTCAAAATTCCATGACTACAGGCTTCATGGAATTTTTCAAAGCAGCATCCCAAAGTTCTTGCTGTCCTCCCATTGCACTCTCATGCTACCAAGGGAGATTTCAGAGTCCTTTTTGTTTAAGTACAAAAACAAATAGATCTTTCTTTTTCTGTGCCCAAGTCAAGAACAGTTATGTATCTGGGGCAGGAAGCAAACAACAAGTGCTCTTCAGACCTCTTTGTCTTGTATTAACCTAGGAAACAAACCCACTTTATGCATTATTCATATATCATTTGATTAAAAGATTAAGCCACTTTACCAGAATGTTACTTATGTTTTATAGCAGTCTCCTTGACTGTTGTTCAACTAGTTTTCAGTCACAAAACATTCCAGTGTCATTGGGCCACTTTATGTTATGGAGGTCATCTGATCTTCAAGGTGTAACCCTCTATGGAATGTCCTTTGCCCAACATCTAGTGTTTTGATTGTTTTGTGAGTATAACCTTGGTTTACATTGACTCCTTCCTTCATCATATTGGCTTGCCCATGTCTTAAACTGCATCACATTAGCCAGCCTGACTAGTCTGTGTCCCTTGACATTGTTGCTCAGAGTTTCCTTAATCAGTATACTTTTGCTAAGGCATGATCAGAAATAATGATCTAAAGTAATAAACTGAGAGTGTTTAATCTGACTAAATTAATAATAATAATTAAATATTATGTGTCTTTGCCTAATCTTTCCTACAAAACTACCTCTGCCATTTTCATTTGCAAGTGGATCTGCTACTTTCTGAACATCACTTTAATTATGACAAGTGCTAGCATCACAGTTTAGGTCAAAACAGTGTGAGTAGTAGGTGTTGTGCTAACATTCTAGCAGTAGCACATTGCACTGTCATGTATGTAATGCAGAACTGGAAGAAAGCCAGCTCCTTGTACTGTATGTCTAGCTGTGCAAAGGCAGAAGTGCAGCTAGAGCAGTACCCTTTGAAATGGGAAGGGGGGTATGAAACAGAACCCACAGTGATCTTGAGGCAGGTCAGATGAAAACAGGAATAGATGCACGTGTTTCCACTTCCTCTTTGGGACAAACTGTAAAGGTTGAGCAGTTTTGTGGTAGGCTATAGAGAATCATAGAATCATAGAACGTGGGCAGTTTATTTATACAAAACAACATTAATGATGTGGTCAGATAGTGCCAGATATTTTGTGATATATCTAAAGACATTATCTCTGGATGCCCATACTGGTACTGCAGGCAGACAGGAAATTTAATCAGAAATATCACAGAAATTTCAGGAAATATCTGACCATGTCTATGGCTGCCACTGTATGAGTGCTCACCAGTTAAATTGTCTGGAAATGAATGCCTATCACACTTATTCAATAAATATACCAAGTTGCAGTTCATCATTTGTTTCTACATGATGCTATACATGCTAATGTGGACAAAATGAGAGACTGTAACCTTTGTCCTGAAAAGTAAAGTTTTTGAGCATCATCCCAGTATTATACAATTGCTGGAAATATCAACTGCTTCATCTACTTGTAACTAGCTTGCTTATGACATACTTAAGCAATAGGACACAATGCGCATCAGTTGTGTTGTCATGGCCACACTCCCAGGGGCATTATAAGTCATGAGGCCACAGGTCTTCAGCTCCTGGAAGTGTGACTGTGGCAGCATAACCAGAACCCCAGAGTGTCATATTACAGTTATTAAACAGTTTTGAGTTAAGAAATGAAAAAAATTAAACAATACAATAACTTAAATATCTTTAAAATCAGTAGTTCTGTGTGAACTAGTCCCTGCACAGATGGGTTGTCATTATAGGGTGCTTGCCTGAGTTGCACTGTGTGAGCATCTTGGTATGTGTACTTTCTGGGGAACAGTCTCTTGAAGTTACCCTCCCAGTTTTATTCTACTTTTTCTTTAAATTGAAAAAAAAATGACATTTTGTTTTACTTTGTGAACTTGAATCAGAAATGATTGGCTTCAATAATTTCATAACTGAGTAAATCAAGCAAGGCAGTAGTGTGGACATCAAAGGAGCTGCACACTGAGATTTTTAGTAACTGTAAGCGTGGAGTACCGGGACATTTTCATACCTATTGGTTCCAGCATGTGCTGTCTCAGTCCAATGGACAGGAACATGTTTCAGCTAATCGGGATGCAGGATTCTTATTTCCCATTTTATAAAGTATCTTAATTTTAGAAAGAACAGCATTACAGCATATTTAATTAGTGCTGTGCCTCTAGATGATATCACATTTTTATTATTTGCATTTGTGTGAATTGGTTTTGGAGGCTGCACTTTCTGTGAGCTGATTTATTTCAGTTGTTTCCTCCTCGTTAAATATTTAATTTTATGTTAAAAATAAAATTGACAATGGTGTAATGTCAACATTTTTATAACATCTTGAAATCTCAGTCCACCTTCCCAGTAAACAATAGACACTTTCAGCAAAATTGTTTGGAGCTTTTTTTAAATCATGTTTAATGTACTTTGCTGGCAACTCCCAATTAATTAGAAGTCTGTTTTCATGATTAAGTGATAATGCATTTCTCATTTTTCCAGTTGTTGGGATTAAGATTGATGTTAACACCTGGATGGAGAACTTTACAAGGGCAACCACCAGCATCCCGGTAAAGAAACATTACTTTGTTTTTTCAAAAAAAAAATGTCAAGTGCTGTAGGACTGTCATTCCTGTAGGCTTTAAATCACAAGTTTTATCAGTGTAAACCTTTGTCTGTTAGTAGCTGCCTATTCACAATGGCCTTACTCTATCAAGAAAGTGATATGTTTTTAGAGGCCTTTTCATTTGTAGCCTTGTGCTGGCTTTTTCCAACATAGTCAGCCTCTCATAGCTGTACTTCTTCCTGTTCCCATCCCTAATGTGAATGTGCTGGCTAAGGAAAACTCTTCTCACTATTCTTTCATTTAAAACATATTGCATGGGAAGTGACTGTCATATTTCCATGAAAAAGCATTGAAAGAACACTCACTGTAAGCAATGTAGTGAAATTTCAGGTCACATGTGACCAATTCCCTCTCATCATCATCTTCCTCCTCCTCCTCATCATCATCATCAATTTTTATTTATTATGGCACAAATTTCATTGTGAATCAGTGCACTTACCACACAATATAAACATCACTAAAATGGCAAATCTAGATTAAAATAGAAATAGGATATATATATGTATGTGTGTATATATATATATATATATATATATAGTCAGCAATATGAAACAGTTAATGTACAGCGAAAATGCTTCTCTAAACAGATGTGTCTTTAACTGCCACTTAACAACCTCTAATGAGGGACTATTCTGACTATATCGTGGGAAACAATTCCAGAAGATGGGTGCGGCACAGAAAAATGCCTGAGCACCTGATGGCTTTAATACAAACCTCTGGACTTCTAATAGTCCCTCATCTGGCAACAGAATTAGCAAGCTAACTATTGTGAATGCCTCAATATGTAAAATAACAGCATATTCTTACATTTGAAACAATTTATTATTCAGCACGGGATGAGTGGGATACCAGACTCCAGCCATAGGAAGCATCTTGACTGTAAACGCACATCTATAATGTTGCCACCACGATATTGGAACTTGTGCATGGCTGTTTTTACATTTTTCATGGTTATATTAGTTAAGGCTACAGTCCAAAAGAGTGTGTGGTTCTGAACACAAAGACATCTCTCTGAAATGAAAATGAGCACTGAAGTGCTAAAAAACAAGTCTGAAAAACTGAGCAGAGATCGTGAGCATGCGCAGTGATCGGCCATTACAGATGTACGTTCATGCAGTAAAGATGCTTCCAGCAGCTGGAGTTGGTGGCCTGCTCATCCCATTCTTATACTGTAAGAAAAACACAGTATTTTACATAGTGGGGCAATTCACAGGAGTTAGTGCTAATTCTGTTGTTAGAGGCGCACCGGTCACATATAACCACAAATTTTACTACAAAGCTAAAAACGTCCCTTTAAGTTGTGATGGAAGAGCTAATATAATTGGAGAGTACTCATTCAGATCCAGTTTTATTTGAGTTTGTAAATGTAAGACCTTTCAGGATCAGAGGGAGCGGGGATGGTTCATGTTTGAAGTAGTCACACATTTAGAATTGTTGTCATCAATCCTGATTACATCATTTTTTACCTGTCACTATACACACATTTTTAACATTATTATTACGTTTTCCTGTAGAGCAGTTACTCCTAATTAATGCTGAATTAATTATTAGTACAGTCTTAGCCCACTGCTAAGCAATTGAAACACAAATTGTAATGAAATATAAATTGTGACCTAAATGGAATACCATCCCAGTGCTCTTCCACTGAGGTATCATGCTCACATGGTAGCCTGCTTTTCCCAGATTCACTTTTTTTCTCTAATGGTATAAACTAAGATTCATACAAAGATTCATGCTAGGAATTACGAGACAGCAGAAGACATTGGTCCATATTAAGCTGTCCCTCCATTGTTCAGTGATAATAACCATAATTGCAAACTTATTCATAAATGTATCTAATCTAGATATAAAAAGTACCTATGTTATCACTACTGATTACATATTCTAGCCATATGTTCCATATGCCCAAGTTACACTGGGTGAAAAATTGCTTTCTTTTTATTGTTTTGAAATTTTTTATCCTAAGCTGTTATCCTGCAGCTAGGAACGATTAAAATGGAATTAGCTACTGGTGCAGTATTAGACACTGCCAAAAAACCAAGACATAAATTGTAATAATAAACACATATTTATATAAATTATATAAAGAAATTGTAATTGCATATTACAATTCATACTCATAAAAAGAGGAATCTGTCAAAGTACCATTGAGCAGGAGATAAGTGGATCCATACCTTGAATGTTAAAATATAGAATTTTATAGGTTCCATGTCATTATAGCAACTGTGGAAATGTGACAGGTCACAATGGTACCAAATCCACATTGTGACAACTTTGGGAAAAGTCTTTTCTTGTGGGGGGGGTGGGCTTCCCCCCCACGCCCCCCTAATTATATATATTCCAGCTCTGGGGAGGCACACCTCAGGGATGGGGGGATCCACCGGTCATGGAAATATGTTGGTGCTGCAGTTCAGTCGCCATTGTAACCAGTCACCATTCCGCAGTTGCTGTATTCATGGGTTAACAATAATATATGGGCGAGTGTGTGTAAGCAAAGTTTTACACACACCTGAGCCGGTGTGGAATGCTACATAAACCCTGAGAGTGAAGCTCAAGGGGTTTATGAAAGCATTCCACACTGAGGGTTGTGTAAAAATCCTAGTTTTACACACACCCACCCTTGTTTTGTTCTATTTAATTACTAGTCATCAATTTTTATAACACTGGATTGACTGAGTTGGTAGTATTGGGAACAGTTTGGTTAGTTCGGACTCACTGTAGCACAAGCTAGACAACAACCACTGATTACAACCACCCAGTTGTAATGCAAAGTATCAACCAGGCAGTTGTAACATGGGGTAGAATCACAGTTATCTATATATAACAAATGAACAAATAATGACCAGTACTTAAAGCTGCATTATGTGGAGAGCTTAAAAAGGGAGCTCCAGGGGGCCTGTAATATTGAATGAGAGGCTTCCATGGGGGGGGTGCATAATTGATGAAATCTGGTGCATACCTGGATAAGGTTAACCAGAACAACACACAAACTGCAAGGAAGCACTGTGGCCTGACAACTAATTAATTATTGTTATGTATACAGTTTTATGGCATTTTGGCAGGCTTAGACTAGAAACAACTAGAATTAAGAAATGAGCCTGGTTCGACCTATCTCTAGGTTTCAAATCTTAATAGCTTTGAATGAGCAACACCAATAAAAAGATATCTATTGAGAATTGAAATCTAATGTTTAGAATCAATTTTCAACCCTCTGTTTTCTAATTGTGATTCACTAACTGAGCAAGATAATCCAACATCCATGCTGAAAACATTAGCTCAGACAAACTGAGTCTGATTTGTTTGTTTGCTTGGTTCATTTCACTGATTCTGCAACAGACAGACTTGATAATCAATCAGTCAATCAATCAATCTTTATTTTACCAGGCAAAGCACGAGATGGACAAGGGTAAGGTTCACATAGGTCAACAGTAAAATAACAGAAGGACACAGTAAATGTTACAGAGCATAATAAAAATACAATGCAAAAAACAGGAACAAATAATGAGGCATGGTAGAACATCAATAAATGAAGCACTCAATATGCATAGTATACATTGGCCTAGATATTCAAACTGTGCCAGGCTGTGGCGCAAGCTTGGGCGCAGCCGCAACTTGGCTACACAGGGGTGTCGACTGGGCGATATTCAACGGAGCTGCGCCATGGCACAGCATCATTGAATATCGCACCCTGACCACCCGCAGTATGCATGGCACAGTGGCACTGCACCAGCGCAAGTGGCCAGAGTGGAGCATGGGGATGAGCTAGTGCAAGTTCCATTACGCTATGCACAGCAACTGTGATATTCAAAACTTGACATGCAAATGGGGCCATAATGTATGCAAGGTGCAAATGGGGCCATTTGCATGTCATTATGGCCCCATTTGCTATGCAGGTGTGCGATCCCAGATGACTTGTGCTTGGCCCTGCCAGGCAGCAGCCGTCGAGGACCGACATCCCCTGCAGCCGGCAATGGCTCCACAGCCCGATCACGGGCTGAAGTAAATTATAGTACACTCCAATATCCCTGGTGGTCCAGTGGACTGCTATCTACCCGATCATGGGCATTAGTAATGAAAAATGAATATATCTGTCTAATATCCCTGGTGGTCCAGTGGACCGCTATCTGCTCAATCGCAGGCATTAGTAATGAATAATAAAAATATGTCCAATATCCCTGGGGGTCCAGTGGACCACTATCTGCCCATTCACATATCTGGAATGTGCAGTATGGTATAGGCTGCATGTCCATTAGCTCACTCTGTGGACCAATGGGCGTACAGCCCTATCACGGTGTCAGTTGGCGGGTGACAGGGCAGCAGGCGGTGGGGTGCTGCTGCCCGCCGGCTGACCGGGAAGCAGTGGTGGGGCTCAGTGGGTGGGTGGGGAAGGTACAGCTAGACCACCAGGGATATTGGACAGATATATTCATTTTCATTACTAATGACCGCGATCAAGGTGATAGTGGTCCACTGGACCACCAGGCATATTGACAGAATTCTGCATTGTTTTACAAATGCCCACGATCAGACATGGGGGACACCGCCGTGCAGCCAGAGCTCGGGTGGCCACTCACAGATGGCAGCTGCCGTGTTGCACCCTGCAATGTGGCAGTTCACCTGTGGGTGGCCATCCATTGTTCCTTTTTTTGGATCAACTTTGTGCTGGTGCAGGTAGGGTTGCATGCATAGCTCTGCGCATCCCAGGCTGAATATCGGGCTGTGCAGGGTATGCATGGTGCCCTACCCGCGCCTGTACACATTACTGATGCGCCCAGCACATCGATTTGTGCTGTGCACTTTTCCTTTGAATATCTCACTGGGACGCAACCTTTTGAATATCTGGGCCCCAATATATACATAATATATACATAAAAGTTACAACGAGGTATATGGAAGGTGAGTAGTTAATATTTAAGTAGCAAGTGTGAAGATCATGTTGAAAAGTTAGAAACTGTTCATCCAGGAGATGGAAAGAGGTCAGTAGAGAGTAGTAGGTCAGCAGGTCGTCATGGGAAGCATATACAGGACTTATTGAAGGAACATGCAAACAAAGTTTTAAAAGTGGCCAGTTTGACAGGGATCACTATCTTCAAGGCTTTGGAGTCATTCCACAGGACTGGAAGGGCATGGCTTATGGAGGCCCTACCAAAGCGTGTTCTAACTCTAGGGATGACATGTGTGATGTAGGAGAGACTCCTGAGAGGGTAGCTACCCACAGTGCAAGCAGGCAGACAATCAGAAATGTACTGGGGAAGTTTGTTGATAATTGCTCTTTAAATCCAGGTGGCTGCAATTTTTTTGTCATCCGAGTTTAAGTGGCATCCAGCCTAGTTTGGAAAACAGGGAGCTGTAGTGATGAGTAGAGTATAATGGGCTCCGAAGATAAATCTTAGTGCTTGGTGGTAGAGTGTGTCAAGCTTAGATAAAGCAGTTCTGGGACCTTGACCATAAAGGAATTCTGCATAATCTAGTAGAGTAAGGAAGGTGGAATGAACCAATCTAGTTTTTGCTTCATGAGTAAGTAAATGCTTGATACAGAAGAACAGACCAAGCCTTTGTTTTAATATTTTTGCTAATTCCTCAATATGGTCAAGGAAGGACAATTTATGGTCAATCCAGAAGCCCAGATATTTAAATTTGACCACAAACTCCAGAGATTCCCCAATAGGGTGGTAAGTTGAAGTAGTGATTGGATGCTTGAACTAGAGGTGAAAGGAACATGACCTTAATTGTTTTGGCATTTAACAAGAGCTTTAGATGAAGGAGGTTTGCTGCAGAAAGTTAAACTCAGTTGCAGGTCCTTGCAGGCCAGGTTTGGTGGCCCTGTCAATATAAAGGACAGTATCTTCAGCAAAAAGTGAATGTTTGCTGATTTAATGCCAAAATTAATTTTGTTGATGTATATTGCAAATAACAGTGGGCCTAAAATAGACCCTGAGGCAAACCTCTCAGGGAGGTTTCAGTGTGGAGAGTTCCCGTCAGCTTTAACCTGCTGTTGGTGACCAGTAAGATAACTGGTGAACCAATTCAACACAGAGGAATCCAGGCCAATATTTTGAAGCAGAAGCAGTTCATGGTCCACCATGTCAAAAGCCTTGCTAAGGTCAACGAATAAGGCACACACATAATTTTTAGCATCCAAGGCCTTTAACCAATCATTAGATACCTTAGCAAGTGCATATACCACACTGTGACATGGTCTGAACACTGACTGCACTGGATTAAGCAGACGGAATGCTTCCAAATGCTTTCTAAGTTGGGAATTGACTATTTTTTCAAGTATTTTGGATAGAATGGGAAAAAGAGATATGGGTCTATAGTTGTTTAGATAGTTCTGATCACCAGACTTGAACAGTGGCAAAACATGGTCAGTTTTCCAGGCTGAAGGGAGAACACCCATTGCCAGTGACAGCTTTAAATGGTGTGTGGTAGGGGAAGACAAGACATGGTACCCTAGTTTTTGGAAGTAAGGATCAATATAGTCAGCACCTGTGCTTTTCCTGGTCTCAAGTTCCAGAAGAAAATATTTCTCTTGTTTTAGGAAGACAGGACAGAAGGAGAAGAGAGCATCATGAGCAGAGGTGGCCGGGGCAAGGCAATATGGGTCCTGAATGCAGAGCTGCACACATAAGTTGTTGGCAGGGAAGGTCTCAAAAGCTAGCCCAGCAGTAGTAGAGTGGTTATTAAGAAGGTCTAAGATAGGTTGTTTATTTGTGGTGAAGGAGCCACCAATGAATATGCTTGCTGGAAGGAGCTAGCCAGGTTATGTCCTTCAATATCCTTTAAGGTCTTCCAAAATTTTGCATAACATTTGGAGGAAGAGATGAGTTCACTTTGAAAGTATCTAGCTTTTCTGCCCTAGTATGTTTAGTGCATTGGTTATATGCTACTCTAAAGGCTGCCCATTCAATTGGGATTTTAGTTTTTAATGCTTTTTCCAGAGGCCATCCCTATGAAGCAACTCAGCTTTCAGTCTGGCCATAAACTATGGGCATAATTTTTTCCTAGTATGAAATTGGCTAAGGGTGCATGTGGATTTATGGTTTCATGGACTATATCCTGACACCACTCATAGGTCTCATTTACAGTAGGGGCTAGGTAAAAGTCTTGCCAATAAGAATACTGGAGATCAGTGAGGAAGGCATGTTGGATGAAGTTACGATGACTTCCTTTATAGGAGTATCTAGAGGTGGAAGCTGATTTAGGGATGGCCCTCACACAGGCTGAAGAGCAGTGGTCACTTAAGTCATTGAAGAAGACACTGGGATTAGTGATGAAATTAGGTGTATTCACTAGAATTAGGTCTAGTAAAATGGTATGGGCTGTATTTTTAATGTTTGGATGGGTATTTTCTGTAATAAGTTGGGTAAGACCAAAAGAGTCACAGATGTCTTTTAGTGGTTTAGAGCTTGGAAAGAACCAATTGAGATTGAAGTCACCCAAGATAATGACCTCTGAGGACAGTTTGTCCATAGTGTTGCACAGATGATTCAGTACCTTAAGCCCCGCTGAGGGAGGCCTGTAACAATCGATGATACTAAGGGACATATACGGGGGAAGTAGGACCTTTATTGTAAGACTTTTTAACTCCTTAGGCATAATAGTAGAGTTGATTAGAGTGGCAGTGAATTTGTCATGAATATAGATTGTGATCCCTCCCCCTCTAGTATGTCTGTTTGTTCTGAAGACATTGTAGGACGGAACATTGATTTCATAGTCCAGAGTAGATGGTCTAAGCCATGTTTCTGTAACCACCAGAATGTCAGGCTTAGTATGGCAAATCCAAGACAGAATGGAATCAAATTTCCTTAGCAAGCTACATGCATTTAAATGGAGTAGGCTTATTCCCATTAATTGTGCCAGCTCTGTGGGCGCTGAGATGAGGGGAGGTGAGCCCTGGATTCGGTTCAACACTGCCTGAGCATAGAAGCAGCAGCAGCAACGTTTTTTTTGAGGGTACTTAACAACAGCCTAAGAAGCCAAATCTGACCTCTTTTATAGCAGTGGGAGGAAGGTAAGGAGGTACAGTCAGGGTGGTGACCCAAAGATGCATATCAAAGTACCTGGGCCAAACAGGTAAAATAGTTCTCAAGAAGAGGAGACATCATAGATTGGGGGACATAAGCCCTAAAATGAGTAAAAAGTGTGCCACGGAAAGAATAAGGAAGCAAAACTAATGCAGCATTAGATGGCAAAGCTAGTTTAATAGGAAGTGAACAAGGTTCTTGTAAACTAGCATTTTTTGGTGCAACTACATATGAAGGCTCTGTACATGGATTAAAGGTGCAGATGAACAGACCTATAAAGCAATTAAAACTTTACATCATAGACTGCATTTTTGATGTTTGGGGCACTCACAATATCTAGTTAACCTTTAAAAGCCTGGGAAAAGAGTAAAAATTGAAGAAAGACCCTTTAAGGCTTAAAGTCAGTTAAGAGTTATCCAATTGAGGCTTGACCCCACAGAAGGAGGGAATCAAGAGTATTTAAAGAATGTTGGGGTAGGGGGCAGGAGAAAATTCAAGCTGATTTAAAATATAGCGAGGACCCCAGAGCAAGCAGAAAGCAGAAGAAAGCTTCAGTTATTAATAGCCGATCAAGGGGAAAGCTGTAAACCAAGCTACAAATGGTGCGCCAGGACTGGGAGGCTGTGTCCAATCAGAGTCCCGCCTTGCTATCCCAGTCTGGTCAGTGGTGCGTACCTGGGTTGCTTCTTTATTTATTTATTTTTTTTTGTTGACCGGGTAAGTGCACTAAACAAATCCTGCCTATTTTCAGGCACGACCTGGGGAAGGGGGATACAGATGAATGCCAACTGACCTTGAACCAAATTAAGCTGTTGGTGGTATTGTTAGTGAATGAGGGAAATTTGGCCAGGACACTGGGGAAATTCCCCTACTTTTGATAAGTGCCATGGATCTTTAACATCCAGCTGAACTACCACCAATCCAAATAGATGGGACCTTGGTTTTAATGTCTCATCCGAAAGACAGCACCTCAGAAGTGCAGCACCCCTCTCATGCTGCACTACAGTGTCAGAACTGGAATATTAACCCAAATGCCAGATGTGGGAACTGAACCAATAGCCCTCTGATCTCCTGGCCTCAGAGGCGAGTGTGCTACCTACTGAGCCACTGACACTGCTAAAGTGTCAAAAGTGTTAAAATTGCTAAAACTGCCTTCTGAAGTTGGCAGGCAGGACAGGAGGCACAGCCAGCAGGCTTTCCAGCCACGTCCATGGGGTGCAGCGGAGCACCCGATCAAGGCCGAGACCTGAGGGAATTAGAATGAGGCAGACATCAGGATATAGGGTATCCAAGGAGCAGTAGTGGTGAGCACATGGAAGATGGTGCTTCTCAAAGAGCAGTAATAGACTAGTAGTTAGTTGAGAGCACTCAATCCTGCTACATTGTGTAGCTAAATTAAAATGCTCAGTCCATCATTTCATTCAAGTGTTTTATTTTTCTGGCATACAGCAAGCATAACAGGTTGCTGCAGTCTTACATTTCACTCATGCAGTGGGCTTCATCAGCATCTCTGATGAAGCCCACTGAGTGGGTGAAACATAAGACTACAGCTATGTTTGCAATCTGTTATTCTTGCTGCATGCCAGAAAAATAAAATGCTTGAATGAAATGATAGACTAAGCATTTTAATTTGGCTACACAATATAGCAAGGGTGAGTGCTCTCAGGTAATTACTAGTCAGGATATAGGGCTCAGAACGATATGTTTTTCTCAGGTTTGACACGACTTTGTGTAAGCTGCTGTGAAATGGTCCATGGCATTGGATTTAGCATTTTGAACATGAAAAGTTTTTTGTTTGTTTTTTTAGTACAACTTATTTCTTATTGAACTATGTACAAATAAATGTATTATTGTCTATTTTGTTTGTGTGTTTATAACCCATATAAAGAAAGAATATTAGAATGCTGCCTCCTCTGAACATGTTTTCTTCCTGGTCTTGCTGATTATAATTATTTTCAAATGCAACTGAGTGGAGACAGTCCTTTAATCATTCCCAGTTGTTTATTTTCCACTAGGAATGCTTCAAAGTTTACAATAAAAAAGAAAATCCATGTGTTAGAACTCAGATTAGGATTTTACACCTGCCTTTTTACAGCAGGAAAGCTCTGTGAAATTGACCCTGCATAACCTATGAGCTAACTATGATCTGTTAATGCTTTCATCTAAAACAGCTGACCATTAGTATTGATCTTTTTGTATATCAAGTGCCTGCAGTGCATCCAGCTATATGTACGCTCTACTGAGAATGATAGAATATTTCTTTTTGAATCACTGTTGATCCTTCAAATGTATTTTCTTTCCTCCCTCTAGCTTAACCCCAAAGCATGTATGAGTTTGTCACCATTGCAAATTTCTTTTTTCTTTCTTTTCTTTCTTTCTTTCTTTCTTTCTTTCTTTCTTTCTTTCTTTCTTTCTTTCTTTCTTTTGTTCGTTCATTCTTTCTTTTCTTTATCTTTCTCTCTCCTTCTTTCCCTCCTTCCTATGGCTGTAGTTGTGTTTATTGTCATTACTTCTTGCATCCTGCAACCCATCTCCTGAATCTAGCAGCTCAACACAGTTTTAAAGTGTGTACATACAGTACTCTCTTTCCTATTGAAAGTGAGTTTTATAACATTTATCAGTTGCAGTGCCTAAGCCAGAAAACAGACTGAATTCAGATATCAATATAGTACATACAATATTTTGTGGTTTTCATGGATCTGAACTGAAATAACAAGGTATAGATCACATTGTTTTCTTCACACTGCAGCTCAACTCCCATTCCAGGCAAAAAATGATCCTACCTTCTCCTTGTCCGGACATAAAAAGGGTAGCTGCCAACATACCTATAGTTAAATCTACACCTTGTTCACCAGTCAGAGGGAGCAAATATACCTGCAGCATCCAGGTACATTTGCAAAGATAAAAGGCCTGATCCACAGCCTCTTATGTGGGTGCATTGTGCTCCCATATGCTCTGGAGTGCCCCCACCAGCATACATAGAGTACGGTGAAGCATCCACAAAGGTCCCCAGGCCCCACCTTCATGCTCTTTGGATTCAATATTGCTCTCACCTGGCATATACAGGCAGGTGGGTCAGGATAAAGCAGGAGTGCGACCATGCTACCAGCATTCCTGAAACCAGCACACTAAATCATTCACTCAGGAGGGAATGGACATTATGTAAGGAATGCCACACTTCCTTGTCATGTCCTAAAGAGGTTGTACAGAATCTGATCTGTCACTGATGGAGACTGCCCCAACACTCATCCATTGCTCATATTGCCAGGGGGGCTATCAAGCAACAATTGATCAAATGTACTTAATGTGTTGTTCATTATAGAAGATATAGCAATCTTAGGGTCATTAGAGGTTTGTCCCTGTCTTCCGAGTGTCCAGTGTCTGGCCCAGCTGTACCACCTTAACAATCCCTGTGACCTATGGAGTCTCATGCCAATGGCCATGGGTGGTCACTGGCCAGGAGATGTGCATGCGTCTCACAAACTTGGCTTATGGGTCAGCACAGGGAAGCAGACCAGCACAGGTTAGCAATGCATGATTCTTATCTATGCCAACCTGCTTCAGGATTGGTCATTTAGTGGTGATCTCAGTGAAATGCTGAATCTCTGCTATCATCAGGCCAGTGATTTTGAATCCACTCTTGAGCTGGCATTCCCCAGATTGTAGCATAAAGCTGTCACCAAATACTGTACTAGTATGGATTTTTATGTTTTTTTTGTGTGTGTTTTTCAGTCTGGCCCAGTAACATTACAACTGTTACAGTATCTAAACATTAAGACATGACCAGAGGTTGGGGTTTGGTCTTTTTATCTATTATTGCTTTCTGGCGGATCATGAGACACAAAAGATAGGCACAGGCAAGTATCCTTTGCCCATAGCATAGTTTAACAAAGATAAACTCACTCCTGAAGTGTCTCACTGTTATTAGTAAACTAAAATGTTTAAAAGTTTACATTTTAATTGTTCAGTAGTACATTAGGGTTTTCATCCACTAATATGACTCTGTTTTAATGTTGCCAATAAATCAAAATGATCCAATTTCAAACATTCTTATAATTTAGTTTCACCTGGACAGCATTATCATAAACGTTTTGTGTGCAAATGACAATCATATAGAGTTCTAATATGTGTTTGCTTTTACAGTGCAGGAGTGAAATCTGCGATTGTGAAAAGAACAGTAAGGTAGGATTTGCATATATAGGTTTTATTATGTTGCCATAATTTAAAATAGGATATTGATTTTTTCTGTTTTTCTTGGCACTGAATATTTCCTATATATTGTATTTGCTGGAATGCAAATCATCAGTTCTATATATCATTAGTACTAAAGGTAGATCTACCTACCAGTTACTTGAATAAAAAAGTCCCTCTTTGAATTTTATAATGTTATTGGACTTCAAAAATGTGTGTTAGGACCATAACAAAATTGCTTCTTATCCCTTCAAAGAATCGTATCATTTTAAAAAGTTACAAATGTTTCACAGTTCAAGATAACATTAGTGCAAGTATGTTAAATATGTATTTAGAAACGTCATCTCATAATGTCTTATTGTTGATTATTCATTCTGAAATTATTTGTTAAAGCATCATATTGGGTTGCAGCAAAAAGCGTCAAAAGTAGGGTGTTGCAGTCTTTGGGTAAAAATTCCACTGAGCCCTGCTGAATCTGTGACATGGCATACCTTGGAGACTGAATGCCCATGTGTTGCAGCACTGGTGTTACCCTCAGTAGAACATCAAAGAATAAGAAATTTAAGTTCATAGCAATAAGGACATTTGTAGTGGGCATTCTACAGATAAGTACCAACTTGTAGGATTAAAGCACTACTGCACTACTGTCATATATTTGTTTGTTTGTCTTAGCACAGAAAATGTCACAGTGCAGCCTTGAATAAGAAAGAATATACTGCACATAGTTTCCTGTCTCCCTGCTGCTTGGACTGTACTTTTTTTTTATTTTGAAGACATTCACAGTTATCTGTCTAGCTGTCTGTCTGGCTGGCTGTCTGGCTGTCTATCTATCTATCTATCTATCTATCTATCTATCTATCTATCTATCTGTGCAATAGCAGTGAGCAAATAACTCATTGCATAAAAACATGTATTCTCACTGCAGTGGAATAAATCCATTCATACCACTGTGGTGACATCATCAAATTAAAAAAAACATCAAAAAACACAGTCGTACCACTGTGGTGACATCATTAAACCAAATAAATAGCAAAGAACACAGTCTTATTGTATAAATCAAATACTTTATGGCCAGTGGTGGAATACACTATTTATGTGAATGAGTGAAGAGTGACCTCAGCTACCGTCAGTTGTGGCTCTGCTATGTTTCGCCACTCATGAGGATATCCGAGGTCACTCTCCACTCATTTAAATAAATAGTGTATTCTACCATCGGCCATAAAGTATCCTCTATATATATTATAGTGGCATAGTAGTGCCACTATAGTTAGGGTGAAAGGTAACTTCTATGTTAAACCCAAATTTCTGAATCTTAATAACTCTGGAACCATTTAATGGATTTGCATGAAATGTGTCATGCTTAATCTATAAGGGTAGGTCTGTTAATATTTCACATTTTGTGTGATTCCATTGTGTGGTTTCTGAGATACAGAGTGTTAAAAAACAGAAAAATCTGTGTTTTTTGCCATTTCTTTGTCCAGCTGGATTGCAGAAACAGCTTTAAGTTGTGGTCTGAAATTTTCAGGGTAGAAAGCTTTAGCCTCACAAATGTGTCTGTTGAAGGTTTGGTCAAAAAATATTAATCTGTTCAAAAGTGATGAATTTTTTAATATCCCCATTATTTGCAATGGGAACATTTATATGCCAGGCATGAAAGGAACTATTTTTTGAAAAATACTTACTTTGTGCACAAATCCAACTGTTTTTGTGCAAAGCAAGTCAATCTTTTTGAACAGTATATGGCTTTGCCATGGCAGAGCTCTGTTGTGTCCACAATCTTTTTTTGCTCTTAGCAAGCGTGACAAAGTGAAGAGAACATGTGAAAATAAATGCAATAAAAAAAAATCAACACTTAGCTAAAGTGGAGCCCTTTGGCTGCATTCTGATGTTTTTTTTTTTTTTTAAGTGTCCTGGGTGTTTTCTGAGCACCCAAAATCTTGGTGTTGAACTTAGTGAAAGGAACTCTTCTCTCCTGTTCTCAGTATGAGAACACTGGTATTTTCTTGACTTCTGCAGCTGCAGCTGGAACTTGTGCTGCTGGCTGCAGAGTTAGCCCTGAGCTGCCCCTCCCCCCTCCCCAGTGTGTAGTGGTGCTCTGAAACCAGTGATCACCCTTTAAACTATTTCAGTAAAAGAAATATGTATATATTATTCAAGTGGTTCTCTGCTGGAGCAGAGGACTAGATGCATGCCTGACAGGCCAAGGGTGCAGGGTTTGAAATCAGGCACTTCACTGCTTTTTTTCCTCATACAATAAAGGCAAAAAAAAATGGAATGGGTGACATTTAACTCAGGACCCTTGGCCTGGCACATGTGTATCTGGTCCTCTGCACCTGCTACATGTTGCCACCCCTCCCAGCAGTGTGGTACACTGGGGAGTTCACTTTCACTACCAGAGTCCCCAGTTATCTATGCCCCTGCACACAGCAATCTGGGATACTGGAGAGCCCACTCCCAATATTCCAAGTTATGCAACCACCCCCCAAGCAGTGTGAGACCTTGGGGAGCCCACTCCTAGTGTCTCCAGTCATGTTCACCCCCCCAGCAGTGAGGACACTAGGGAGCCCACTCTCAGTGTCCTGAAATCTCTTTTGTTTGAAAGCTGTAAAGTAGAAAAACATCCGTCAATGACTTTTTCATGTTTTTCACCTGAAAAAAGAAAACAGTCCCTCATCGTATCCTGCTGTCTCCCTCCCACAATCCTGACCCTCCCACTGTGGACCCAACATGCCACCCCCTTACCCTGTGATGACCTCTGGGGGTCATCCTCTGTCATCTTTTGTGGACCAGGACACATCTGCACTCTTCAAAGTTGAACCGCAAACTGAGGAATCAAGGTAAGTGCCTTATAATGTCTGTAAGTGGTGTTTTCAACTTATGTTAATATCTTGGCTATTTTAAGGTATTTTTGCACCAAAGTTTCAACATGGGGTTTTTGGGACTCCACCTCATGATCACTGTAATTGTCATTTTGTTAATTGGACCTGTAAGGTGACTTCACAGACACTACATAAAATCACCTTTCAGGATGAAGTAACAAAATGGCAGTGCCAGTGTTTATGAAGAGGAGTTCCAAATTGCCCATGTTGAAAATTTGGTGCAAAAATACCAAAAAACACCCAGGTTACTCGCGGCTGTTTAAATGTTCCTACCCAAGTGCGTAATGATGCTAATTTTTAATATTTTCACTCCAAATTTTCAACATGTCCATTTTTTTCTCACCACCTCATGAACAGAACAGCTGTCATTTCTTACATCCTGTTTGAAACATGTTTTCACACCTGAGGCATAGAATGGCACAGTCATTGCGTGAAATCACCTTTTGGGACTGATTAACAAAATGACAGTGCCGGTGTTCATGAGGTGGGGTCACAAAAACCCATGTTGAAAATCTGGTGAGATAATTCCTGAAAATGGCTGAATTACATGCATAACTTTGGTAATTTTGAGTATTTTGACTCCAAATTTTCAACATAGCCATTGTTTCACACTAACTCATGAACAGTACAACTGTCATTTTGTAGACCCTGTTCAAAATGTGTTTTCACACCTGTGGCACAGAATGGCATTGCAGTTGTGCAGAATTATGTTTTGGCAGTGATTTGAAAATGTTTTCTACTGGGTACATGTGCTGGTGTAATAAGATGGCTATGCCAATAATTTTGTCATGCATCTATGGAGGGTTTGTACCCAGTGCTCCCACTATACAATAAGGAAAATCCCCTAGCATGGGAGTGCAGGGCCCAAAGGGACCTGCGCTCCCACTGTGACATAAGGACAGTTATAACTGTCTGAAAAGTAAGGAAATTCACTGAAAAACTTTGTTAATGCATCAGTTATGGTGAGTACTATTCCAACCCTAACACCCCACCCCCACCCTGCAGAAATTGACAGTCATCGGTGAGGTGACTTGGAGCAATGGACCCTAATGCTCACCACTTCCCATTCTCATATACTGTACACACCTGAGCTTATTTATTTATGGAATGGGGTGAGCATAGGGGTATATGATGCCAAGTCACCCCACTGATGCCTGTCGGTGTCTGCAGGGTGGGCTGGAGCATTAGGGTTGGAATCCTTAATGCCTCATTTCCCTGCCTTTCTCACTATAGTGCTCACCCTAACTGATGTATTAACAAAGTTTTTTGCTATATACTGTATATAGTGGTGTCCCCAGGATGAAACCCAATTCTGCAGCATTTTGCAGCACTCTGCAGAATGCTGCAGCAGACCTGCTGAATAAAGCAATATAATTTCAATGGCAATTACTCCCTTTTGTCATTCAGGAAAACATGACACTGCCAGTATGAAGTGAATGCCACAGTTTCCTGCATGACAAAAGGGACTAATTGCCATTGAAATTACATTGCTTTATTCAATAAGTCTGCTGCAACATACTGCAGAGTGCTTTAAAAGTGGGTTTCATCCTGAGGGACCTTTATGTATGTATATATGTATATGTGTGTGTGTGTGTATATATATATATATATATATATATATATATAAAACCAAAAAAACTCAGTTTAATGCATCAGTTAGGGTTGTTCCACAGTGACAAAAGTGAGAAATTTGATGTTGGGGTCGAAACCCCTTTGCACCCCTCAGCCCACCCTCCAACTGGAAGTGGGGTGCAGCGTTGGGGTTATTGACCCTAACTCTCACCCCATCACATGTGGAAAGAAGCTGAGGAATAGGAGAATGGGGTGAGAGTTATGACCGATGACCCCAACGCGCACCCTGATTCCAGTTGGGGGGTGGGCTGGAGGGGTGCAAAGGGAGTTTCAACACTAACATCGAATTTCCTCACTTTTGTCGCTGTGGAACAACCCTAACTGATGCATTAAACTGAGTTTTTTGCCTCTAATTTCCCTTCTTTTTGAGAATGATAATGAGAAATAGTGAATGTAATGCAGCGTTGGGATCGCGGGTCCCTGTGGGTCCCGCGCTCCTGCCACATGATGTCTTGTCACATAGTAACATTGTGCCCACAAACGAAATTAGTAATGCGCATGGTGACGCAAAGCAAAGCAGAAAGAGAAACAGTACTGTAGACAGAAATGTTAAAAACAACGCAAATGCAACCGCAAATGAAAACGCATAGGTTAACGCACATGGTGGCGTAAACGTGAAAGGTAAGTGAAACGGGTATGGAACCGCAAGCAGAAACGGTAATGGTATCAGTAATGTAAGCGTACAGGCTGGCTTTACTCAAAAGCTGTATAGAAAAAGACAGTGAGTACAAAGAATGTATGCAAAATAATGACTCTCGGAACAGAAAAATGAGGACTTGGAATAGTAAATTGCTTATATCTCAGGAACTGTATGACATAGAAAAAAAAAATTAAAGTAATATGAATTATCACTTTCCTGGCTAGTTTTATACTTAGCCCATTGAGGGGCTAAGCATTTTTTTCAGGAAAAGTCCATATCTTGCACCGTTTCCGAGATATGGGCCCTGAAAGGCGCAGCAAATGCCGTAATGTTATCCTATGGGAAAAAAACAGAAGTTCGGAGTGCCATAACTTTGCCTCCCTGTAATATTTTTTACCAAACCACAGAAAGACACATCTGTGGGATATTGGCTGTGTTCCCTGCAAATGTCAGTCCAAAAGACCAAGCCGTTATTTTGCAGCGGGCGCCAAATGATTGCTGCAATGCATCGTACGCCGTAATGTTATCCTATGGGAAAAAGTGTCAACTTTGGAGTATTGTAACTTTGCCACCATGTAATATTTTTTCAACAGAACACTGAAAGGCACATCTGTGAGATGTCAGCTGCATTCCCTCCAAATTTCAGCCAAAAACTCCAAACCATTCTTTTGCAGCTGGGTGCCAAAGAATTGCTGTCATTTTCCCACAGCCTAGAAAAGTGCTGTCACAATTTGCAGCTTTCGCAAAAATTTTGTGACATTTCGTGAGTTCAACACTACTTTGTGAAAGTACTTTTTCCAGAAATCTGAAAAACATATTTCTGGGGTGTTTTACCCCAAAATAAAGACATGGCTAGCATCCTCAGGGTCCGACTAGGCGAATACAAAAAGAATTAGGTTGCTAGAGGGTCCCAAATTTAAATGGCAAGCATTTTTCTGATCACCAACTGAAAACAAAATGGCAGATTTGCTACAGTAAAGGGCCATTTGCGAAAGCAAAAACTGCATTTGTGACACTGTCAAACTTTTTGTTAACTTTTCCCATTGACTTATAATGGGAACTTGTTTTTTGAATAACTTTTGAACCGTTTAATATTTTTTCATGAAATCTTTGAAAGGCACATTGGGGCTGCACGTTCCCTAAAGATTTCAGGACCGGTCAAGCAAACCGTGCAACCTGTAGGCGTGACTGTAGAATTCCAAAAAAAGCATAAACGCACACACAGATCACACTTAATATCTCCGCAGCCGTATATCCGACCAATATAAAACTTGGCAGATCCCAAGGTGTATGAGTCTTGATTCTGTATTCCAAATTTCAGGCAGGTCTGTTGAACAGTTGCAAAGTTATTAAGGTGCACAACTTTGGGTTTAACATGTAAGTGGCTCCTCAGCCCTAACTATGGTAGCACTACCGTGCTACCATAATATATAATATTTAATAGTGATTGCTGTACTCCCTTGCTATAATGACTCCCACTGTTTTCTGCTAAAGCCATTAGCACTTGTTAATGTCTGAGTTTAACAGTTAGACTGAAAACAATGTGAGCCTCCCTAGCTATTACCTACTGACAGTCTGCTGTCTAAAATTGCATCTGTTTCTCTAATGAGAAGAAATCTGATTTAATTTCTCATATTGCCTGGGTGTCCCTATCACAACATAAACTACAATATTCCATGCTTAAAAACAATTCTGCTCCACTGCTGTGATGTGCAGTTGCCAAGCCAATTCATAACATAAATAAACAAATAAACCACACCAGGGTCTGAGGAAAAAAAGGCTTTATTCAGTGCAGCAAATAATCCAGCAACATCTGATCAGGCACTGAATCCTCAACCAGTTTCACAGCTTAGTGCAGGAGATCCATGCTCCATGTTGCAGTCAGTATGTGAGAGCATGAATTAAATGAAGTGAAAAAAAAAAACATACTGACTCCTTGCTCCTTGTGCTTCTGTTATAGCCAATCTGTACCGGGAGGTGGAGAACCAAAGGAACAGCACCACGTCAGGCATACTTGCTGTTGCTGCTGCTCAATCTCTTGTCTGCGGTCCAACACAGCTCCAGCTTCACAAATATACTGCACATTTGCTAAGTGCACAAAGGAGCCAGTACACCAGTAATGTTTCATCATTTCTGTACTTCAGTGCTCCCTTGCTCTTTCGAGTTATCAGTGTTCCTGATGGGGGGTGGCTGCTATCTGTCTGTGAGGTTGCTCCTAACGTACTTTGCTAAATGGTAGCCGGAAACCAAGCGTGTTTTTCATTACCTGGATGTGGATGCCCATGTTAAGTAAAATGAAGGCTCTGTACCATCAAGGACACGGAGAACTCTTAGCTAAAACTCTTAAAAGGAAACAGTGAAAAAGGCACAGCTTTACCCGGACACTACAAAAATGTCTGATTAGTGCTTTGAGACAGTAAATTTTTTTTAACAAATTACTCTAATTGATTCTTTAGTGATTTAAACAGTGGCCTTCAACTTTCACTTTCTGTTGCTGGCAGCCACCATTTCATGAGTAGCAGAGAGCTTCCTGAGCTCACTTTATGCTAATATGTCCTGTCAACCAATAGCTGAGGTCAAACAGGTATATTAGCATACAGTGAGCTCAGGAAGTCTCACTACTGCTCTGAAATGGCTGCTGCCAGCAACAGGAAGTGGAAGTTGTGGGTAGCTGTTTTAAATCATTAAATAAAGTTGTTATTGTCTGAAAGCACTAATTGAGAGCTTCTGTAGTGTCTCAGGAAAGCTTTGTCTTTTCCATTGTTTCCCTTTAACTAAACCTGTTACAGTAAGTGATTCCCTGTTGAACAAAAATGCAATTCCTACTTATATCAAACTCATGTTTTAATGAACTAATGTGATGGACCCAGAGGCATTCATTATAATGGGAGACTGCTGTATATACAGTATTTATTTATTTGCATCTCCCAAAGAGATCTCTATGGACAGACAACAACTGATGATTATAAGCATCACATGTCCAGATGATCTTCAATGTCCAGAAATTCTTTCATAGATGTTTTTATGACAATCCATCAGAAGCCTGGTCCACAGTCCAGGACACCAACATACTGCTGTTCAGTAGTTGCATAAATACATTTATTAAACAAAAAAATGGATGAACAGTAACATGAACTCCAATAGCAGTTAACATTTCCTGCACACGTGCTTCCTGAGGGTTGATGTGCACTCTATGTGTCAAACATTTTATACATGAAAATTTGAAGTGTTAGTGCTTAATAAATAACTACATCATACTTTGACTTAAGAACAAGGACAAGACTAACAACGGTTGCAACACCTATCAAAATACCAACAGTGTAAAAAGTGGATTGAGATAGACACATATTACAACACAGCGATATCCCAGTTAGATAGTAAAAGTATGGGGGGAAGGAGGGAATGGGGACAGAACCAGAAACATAGAAGGGAAGAGAGACAAGAGAAATAAAATAGAGGCTCATATTCTGATCTACAGTTAATAATAATCACTATTAATATCACAGATGCTGATAAAATAACAGTATTTACCTATTTCTCACAGGATTGTCAGCTATGTTCTCTACAGTTGTTTTTAATGAACACAATACATACTGCACATACCAGATCTTGTAACTAACAAAGTACCATAGTACATCCATAAGGCTAAGAAGCATAACTTCACATTCTCCTATTTAAAAATACTAAATAAATCCTATTCAAAAATACCAAACACATGATGGATGCAGTACCAGTACCTCATGCCTCACATATTGTGTACTTAGGTCTAATACAGCAAAACAGTATACTAATTAATCTTGAAGAATTGGAGCTAATCAAAAACTCTAATTTAAACCCATGTTCTGGTTTGTTTCTCATTTGAATTGCCATAAAGATTCTAATTTTAACAATGCCCCATCTAGGTCATCCCCCCCCCCAGGGTCCACTGTGACCATTTCTACACCAATACATTTGAATTTGTGGTCTGGGGCCATTGCTCCAATATGTGCTGCAAGGGTATGGTTTTTATCTCCTTTTGAAACTGACCCTATTTTTCACATTACTCTTCTCTTGAACATTCTGATTATCTTGTCAATGCAAACACTTTGGCAATTACTCAGGACCAAATATATGACCCTATGTGTGTTGTAGACAATGTATTAGTAGGATTTAAAAAAAATAACCAGAATTAGGGTCCAGGAAAACAGCCCACTCCAAGATCCTGGCAACACCTAAAAAATACATATGAAGGTGCCCACTTTGGTGTGATCCACACCCGTCTGTTGTCCTGACCTGTGAAGGGTTTGGACCAGTTTATCAGCTAAGTTTATCAGCACATTTACACACCACTTTGGAGCCATCAGATATACTATCTTGCAATTTAATTTCTGTCCACAGGATGTGCCAGATATTATTGAGATCTTCCTGACCTTATAGGTTTGGAGGTTTTAGTTTGTGATGAAAGATGTATTTTTGATCCGCTTCCTCTCATTTTTCTGCCCCTCAAGGGGGAGCCAAGAAAGATTTCTTGAGCATTGTGTCAACTGTTTTTTTTTTTTTCAGATTTTTCCATACACTCATTATGGTAACCTCTTTCAAGGAAACATCTATTAGCATATTTGCCCCCTCGTCGTATACTTGTGGTTCTGAACAGTTCCTTTTGAGTCTAATGAACTGTCCCTTGGGGATATTTTCCATGGTACTGCATGGATGATTGCTGCTGTAGTGGAGCAGGGAGTTTCTGTCAGTTTCCTTGCAGAATAGTGTGATGCTCACACCATTTTGACAATTTTTGCTAATTCTAAGATTCAGAAGACTGACACTATGCACACTCCAATTTAGAGAGAAATTTAGGTATGGAATGGACTCTTCTAAATACTCAATAAATTCTTTTAAAGACTCAGGGGTCCCATGCCACTCCAGGAACACATTATCAGTGAAGCATCTATGCAAGTCTAGCTTGTGGTTAGAGTATTGCAAATGCTTAATCCACTGACAAAGTTGGTGCGAATCTGCACAAATTCACAATTCATGAAATCTGTGAACTTTGCAGTAGATACACTATGCAGGCAGATATTTTGTATTTAACAATTTTAACAACCCCCCCCACCCATTGTGCTGTTAAAACCACTATCTCCCACTCCCAAAAATGATAAAAACTATGACACACCCTCCTACTCCTCCACCCCTAAGATTTTTTGATCCATGAGTGATGATACTTGGAAATGTAATCCCTTCACCCCTGCACTAAACACACTTCTCCTAGTCCCCCCCTACCTGAGTCCCACTGTCTTTATTAATCAGCAAAGACCCAGTCCCCTGACCCCCACCCAACACCTCTCAGGCCCCTGACACTCTCCTCTTCCCAGCAGCACCCACAAGATCATTTGGAATAAAGAAAACTATACCCCAGTGCAAAGCATCTGCTCTGTTCCGTATCCATCATGTAATGGGAATGAATGAGTAGTGACATCTTTACTCCTATTGAAAACCTGATTGGCTAAAAATTCTGTTAATCAGGTTTTGCTAGGAACAAGATGTCACCATTCATTCATTCCTGGACACTGAACAGAGCAGACACTCTGCATTGGTGGACCATTTTCTTTATTCAGGATGACTTTTGGGTGCGGTGGTGAAGGTAGGAGGGTTGTGGGGACCAGAAGACAGTTGGTAGACAGTCAATGGATTGGCTATGTGCTGAATTGATAAAGTCAGTGGGACTCATGTGGGAGTAGGGGGGGTTGAGTGTGTTTGCCATAAAGGTGGGGGAAGAGATTACTTTTACAATCATGGTGGGCATGGAGTAGTATTTTGGTGGGACAGATAGGAAGGAGGGAGGGAGGAGGGTGCTAGCACAGGGGTGGGAGGAGGTACCATGGTTTTATCCTTTTCTGGGGTTGGGGAGCGGTACTGTAGTATTTTCCTCAACATGCAAGTCCTGCAGGGTGCTGAGGTTATCACCTGTATCCTGAACATAACTGGAGAAAGAGCTGGCTATTTCCTTGATGTGAAAATCCACAGTCTGGGTCAGCAGCTTCTTTAAGGAGCTGATGCTGGCCACAGTGGGCCTGCTAGGTTAAGTTCCATAAGTCCTCGTGTAATTTTGCTAGGTACAGAATCGTGCCTCTAACATGACACTTGACAAAAAATCATATATATTTTTCCTTGAAAAATCACACTGCTCATCGGAGCCTTGTACAAACATACATTTTTTTTTTACTTCTGAGTAGGGTCAAATGTTAACACTTAATTAAATATCTCATTTGATAATTCTTTCAGGATCTCCCTCCAATGGAAAGATAGAATTTGTCAGCAGAAAAGGACTACTTTGCACACCCAGTCTGCCCAGATGATCCCTGCCTAGTCTGCATCTGCAAACCATAACTGTTCTCCAGTGACCCTCTTTCATCCATGCTGATTTACTTATATTCCCATATGTCTATCCCACACATGCTTGAAGCCCCCTTACTGTTTTCAACCCTACCACTCCCACTGGCTGTCTGTTCCAGGTATTCACTGCTTTTTCAGTGAAATAGTGCTTTCTCACATACCTCTTAAACTTCCCCTTTCCAGCTTCTTTGCATGCCCTCTGCTCCTAGTGCTTTTGCTTAGTTGAAATAGACTCCCATCCTGCATCCTGTTCACCCCCATGAAGTACTTGTAGGTCTCTACCATGTCCCCTCTTGCTCTCCTCTCTTCCAGGATATTCACATTAAGATCATTCAGTCTCTCTTTGTAGAGCTTTTGATGCAACCCCTGCACCATTTTAGTTGTCCTCCTCTGCACTGTCTCCACCCTATCTATGTCCTTTCTGAGGTACAGCCTCCAGAACTGGACTCAATACTCCAGTTGGGGTCTAAGAAGCCAGTGATATGATGACAACACCACTTCCTTACTCCTGCTGGAGATATCTCTCCCTATGTAATATACCACTCCTTATGTATCCCAGCATTGTGCTGGCTCTACCCCCTGCTTTGTCATACTGCCCAGCCACTTTGAGACCATCAGATAAGATAACCGCAATTTCCTTTTCCTGCTTAGTGACTGTGAGTAATCCTTAATCCTGTAATCAGCTCCTGTGTTCCTATGCCTTAAGTGCATCATTTTGCACTTTTTGGAATTGATCCCCAACTGCCATGCTCCTGACCACTCCTCAAATTTCCCAAGGTTCCTTCACATTCTGTCCACTCCTTCTTCAGTGGCCACTCTATTACAGATTTTGGTGAGATCTCTGAAAGGAATACCTTCCTTCCAGTTCTTCTGCAATGTCACTTATGAAGACATTGAACAGGACCGGTGCCAGTACTGAGCCCTGTTGCACCCACTGATTACTCTTTCCTCATTAGAGTGAGTGCCATTAGCCACCACCCTTAGTCACCTTTACATTAATCAGTTCTTTACCCTGTTCAGCACTTTGATCCCACCTCTGGGCTGCTCAATTTCTTTCTCAGTCTCCTTTGAGTGATGGTATTGAAGGCCTTGCTCATACTTATCATTATCCATAAGGACAAAAGTCTTGCCCTTCTCTGTGGGCCTGATAACCAAATTCTCATTTGACTACAGTTCGCCTTTGGCTTGTATTTCTGTCCTTGTGCAATTATCAAGCCATGGTCTCAGTTTGATCAAGAACAGTTGTTCCAAGTCTGTGTAACAGATTCTCTCAAATGTCAATACTGATGGATTAGTCAGTATAAAAACAGGATTTCACTTCCGGCACAGCACTTTAATTCCATTGGAGCTGTCACTGTTTGATGTACTTCCACTAATGGCAGAGATGATGTTGTTTGGGGTTTCTGGTGCATCAATTTTCAGTTGTGTCACTGTACTATATCTAGTCCCTGAGTCTTTGTGACAACATGCTCACAGATTTATTTGCATGTACATTCTGATGGTTTGAACATCGAAAAGAGTAGGGGAAAATGTTATTCAATAACACATAACAATACATAATAGTGTATTACATCATACAAGAAATGATAATGAAGAAACAAAACATGAGAACAAATATAACTATAACTCCATACAATAGTGCTAAAGAAATAATGGTCTCAAACATTATTACTCTAAAGAAAATGGGAGGAAAAAAAAACAAAAAGAAACTATCTAATCATATCTTTCATAAAGGAACATCATCCCATCGAATAATCCAAATAGTACGTAACATATGGAGATTCTCATATAAACATTGCCTATACAATTCCTGTTCAACAATAGTAATAATAGTACCTGGATCTTGATATTTTTGTTGCAGTACCCACTTACACCTTGATTGCCATAAGATAAACCTTATAAAGGCAAAAATAAGCCTGATTAAACCCACATCCAACCTCAAGCAACCCAACAACCCCCCCCCACTACCTCCGGATAGGACACAGTACCCCAATACAGGTTTTCCCATTTCAAAGCCAACTGGGACCATACCTCTTGCACATGGGGGCAATGAATTAGGAAGTGAGACATCATGTCCTCCTGTGTGATGCAAGAGGTTCCAGGATACATCCTTTCTGATATACTCTTATGTTTTGCATTTCCTTCACATAGAGTATACCATAGCAGGTCAACACATAACATCCCACACTGATGGAATAAATGGGTCCTGTAAGGTACTCAACAACTTTGTATAATAAATCTGTGGTATACCCTTAAACTCTACAGTGGAAGCAAATCCCAAATCTTGTATAACAGCATAGACCTGTCTACTAGTCTGCATACTGCATATAGAGGAAGTCAGTCTCCATTTTTTTTAACTTAACTAACACAGGCTTAAACTAGAGGGTACTTGTCTTAGCATTAGGGGGTAACACACCCCTCACTTTCCATAAATCATACAGGGGTTGTATCCAACTTTGTGCAAAAAGAGACCAAATGGCTAAACTAGGTTTAGAAAAATCTAGTAAATTCTTATGAAAAAAGATACTAAAATAAAAAGCCACTTGGTTTAACAAATTTAAACCTCCCTGATTGAGTGGAAAGTACAGGACTTCACATTTAATGGGATTCAATCTACACCCCCACATTATCTGAAAAACTAAACTCAGAAGAGATGGTTCCAGGGCTAAAGGGATAGGACAGACAACACTAATATATAAAAAAAGCGGAAGAAGAAAGGTTTTCACCACAGCTACTTTCTTCTTCTTCTTTATCTGTTGCCACCCTTTCCAAAGTGACACTTTTATTTTTGCCAGTTCTATCTTCTTCTTCTTCCATTTCATTAAACCATTATCCCTCCTCCCAAATCGAACCCCTAACACAGAAAAAGGCTCTTGGACACCAAAACTCCTGGATAGCATCTAAATGTGGACAGTATCTGAGGGATAGATAACACATTTTCCTTTGTTAACTTATGCACCTGCAATAATGGAATAACATTCTACTTGTTCCATAACCCTTTCACCTGAAGGCAGATCTGCTACAACAATGCAGACATCATCCATATATGCTACTGTCTTTACTTCTAAAGCTTCCCCCGTGGTTTACTATTCAGAATTAAATCATCTTGCTGAATAAGTCTTAAAAAAGGATCTAAACATGGTACATACAGCAGGGGGCTCAGTGGGCAACCTTGGTGCACCCCCCTAATAATAGATATATATGACCCCATGTGTCCATTTACCAGTGGAATGCTACTGCCGTATTGTAAAATAAAATAACCCAAGAACAAAATGTCTTTGGGACACCATACACCTGTAAAACATGCAAAATAAAGGAATGAGGAACCCTATCTAAGGCCTTTTCCTGATCTAAAGATAAGATATATCCATTAAGTGTCTTATCCTTCCTGTGTTCTATTAACTCCCTCACCAACAAAAGGTTGTTCTCAATAGAACGTCCTGGAACTAAACATGCCTGTGCCACTGATATCAGACTAGAGGCAACTATAGCTAGTCTAGTAGTGAAGATTTTCATTAGGATTTTATAGTCCACATTTAATAAACTAAGGGACCTCCAATTATCCAAATTGCTTTTATTATTTTATTTTTTTTTTGTGAAGAAGGATTTGTATTGCTATGCTGCAATGAAACTCTACCAGCAGGTGATCCAAAATCCAGTCATATACAAAAACTAAAATTTCCACCAATGAAATCTTTAAAGTTTTATAAAATTCTGGAGGTAATCCATCCACATCTGGTGCAGTATTATTTTTCAGTTTAGCAATTGCTGCTTCTACCTCCGAAGCCTGTATAGGGCATGTCAAAGCCTTAAAACAGTTTCCTGGGTTCTATGGGAGCTGTAAAACTGCAAAAAAAACTGCATATTAGTCTCCTCAGTCTGAGGAGCAGTGTACATAGTAGTCAAATACTGAGTCACAGTGGCCAAAATTTCTGGACCAGTAGTTACTAAAGAACCATGTTCAGTCTGAACTGAGGACATTACCTATCCGAGCTCTCTGGCTACACTGCTTGAATGCATCACCAAAGCTCTTACCTGGAGAACAAATCCAGTCTTCATTTGTATTGAGGTTGCTCAGAATACTGTATACTTTCCATCTCCTTTTTTATGTTATGTACCTGAGCCGTTAAATTTATATATTTGTGTATTGATAACTGAGTACACTCTTTCTAGCTATGTGTGAAGGGTCAGATATTTTTTTATACTCGGCAACCCCAGAACTAGTGGAAACTTGTATAAAAAGTCTTTGCAGCTCACTCTTGGTGTGCACCCACCAAGAACTAAGGTTGTCCACTAGACCAGATACTAATAAGTGGTCATGCAAAACTCCCATACCCTGTTCAAAAGCACATCATTCTGTAAAGAGAAATATTGAGTTTCCAGTATCTTTTACCATACGTAGAATGCAAAGTGCCCCAAAGTTACAAACAGAATAACATGGTCAGAGGTCTCTATAGGAAGTGTTTTGCATTATGTACAGTAACTGCCTGTTTAGCAAAGCAAAGCAAACTTTATTTATATAGCACCTTTCAATATCAAGGTGCTGTACATACTATCAATTAAAATGTTAAAACAGATTACATTATAAATTATTTAAAATCAGTCAGTTGGGGAAGGCCAGAGACAATAAATAAGTTTTCAGCATATATTTAAAACTTCTGATGATCAGCATTCTCTTAACTGATGAGGTAGAGAATTCCACAGGGTTGGTGCCACAAATGAAAATGCACAAATTCCAGATGTTTTAGACAAACCCTGGGAATTCTAGCAATCATTGGTGGATCATAGAGGAAACCGGGGAATAGGGAATCAGGAGATCTTTCAAATAGTCAGGTCCCTGTTCATGTAGGGCTTTAAAGGTAAGCAAGCCTAACTTGTAGGTGTTCCACGACTGAACTGGCAGCCAGTGCAGTTCATGCAGCACAGGTATAATGTGGATGGTCCTGGAAGTACCAGTCAACAGCTTGGCTGCAGCGTTCTGCACCAGCTGCAAGCATCTCAACCCCAGACAGCCCTAGGTAGAGAGCATTGCAGTAGTCAAGATGGGTAGTAATGAAGTCATGGACCATTGTTGGAAGGTCACCCAGTGGAACCAGGTGTTTCTCCTGGGTGATATTCCTCAGATGATAAAATGAGGATTTAACTACAACTGACACCTGAGATTTCAGGGTCAAGCTGTCATCAAAAATAATGCCCAGGTTATGCACACAATCTGAGGTAGTGAGCTGGACACCATCAAACCATAGGCCTGACATGTGCTCAGCCCCCAGACCCACCACTGGGTGACCCGGGTCCATAGCCAACACCTCAGTCTTCTCCAGATTCAGTCTCAGCTAACTCAAGCTCATCCAGTCTTTGATCTCGGAGAGGCAGCTGTTTAATATAGAGATCGCATCAACCTGTCCAGGCATGAAGGACATATACAGATGAGTATCATCTACACAACAGTGAAAACTCAAGCTGTATCACCTAATTATATCTCCTGATGGCAGCATATACACTGCAAACAACATGGGCACCAGAATGGAGCCCTGCAGCACCCTGCATGATAGGGGATGGGCATCAGAGAAATAAATTCCGGTGACCACCCTCTGAGACCGGCCTATGAGGAACAATCAAAGCCATTCGAGGACTCTACCTGACAGTCCACAAAGGAACCACAGGGTCTCCAGACGCACTCAATGGTACACAGTGTCAAAAGCTGCAGAGAGATCAAGAAAGACTAAGATGATACAAGTCTTTCAATCTCTCACCATTAGGAGATCATTTAGTACCCAAACAAGGGCAGTCTCCATGCTATGTTTCTTCTTGAACTAGACTGGAGAGCTTCATAGACATTGTGGGTTACACGGTGATCATCCAGTTGCAATGCAGCCACCTTCTCAATAACCTTCCTGGCAAAGGGCAGGTTAGAGACAGGTCAGTAGTTAGCTGGATCGATGGGATCCAAGGATGGTTTTTTAAGGAGTGGTCAAATGACCACCTCCTTAAGGGGGTCTAGAAAGACTCTCCTCTCCAAGGATCTCCATACAATTTCAGCTTGGATCAGGCAGATAACATCTCCACATCCCACTAAGAGGGGAGTAGGGCCCGAATCCAAACTACAGCAGGTTGGGCTCAAAGTCTGGACAGTCTTAACAATGTCCATGAATTCCAGTCGGCTGAAATCTGTCTAGGCAGACTGGGTACTCTCCACCTCCCTCAACCTCCTCAACCCATCATGGGGAGAGCCGGGCTGATTTCAGACCGATGCTGGCATCCTTATCTGCGAAGAACTGAGCTAGCCCATCACACTTAATTTGTGAAAAAACTCTTCTGGTCTGGGGACATATTGGATTGCACAACCTGTCAGCAGTTCAAAAAAGTGAAGCCGGTCAGTTCCACACAGCAGAACTCTCCCTGGACAGGAACTCTGCCTTTTTACAGGTGATTTCTGATTGATAGCCCTTATAATGTTCCATCAATCTAACCCTGTTAGCATCCAGGCTGGACTTCGCCATGCTCTCCAGCCTTCACCAACTTGCCTTAACTCCTTCAAGCATCTGTCATACCAAGAGGATCTTGGGCGAAGAGTGAGTGGTTGAACACGAACAGGAGCAATCAAGTCCAAGGCATCTCCGCTGCCTTATTATAAGCTAGTCTGAGGTCCCCTGGACTTGTGCTTTCACCAAGCAATCCTGATATGGCCAGCACCGCTGATAGACCCTCTGGGCTAACTCCCCTTAAAGGGCGGTATCAGACCATCTCCGATGGGGTAGGTCCATTTAGGGGACCCCAAAACTGAACCCTATAGTGTGATGGTCAGACCAACTGACTGGTTCCACCCCAAGTCCAATATCTCCTTCTCCAGGAGGAACAACAGATCCAATGAGTGACCTCCTATGGATAGAGGAGGCAATCACCTGTGTAAGACCCAGCAGTGTCATTAGCTGGAGAAGTTTTATAAATTGCAAGAGTTCATCGTTGACCCAGGCATTTAAGTCCCCCAGAATAATCCATCTGGGAAACTCCAATACCATGTCAATGATGAAATCTGCCATCTCCTACAGGAAAACACCCTCATCACCTGGTGGATGGTTGATGAGTAGTATCCTGCAACCTATACCCTCTGCCATGATACACTCAAAGGATCTGGTGATCCCCACTGGAACCTCCATAAGGCCCAGTTTGGTCTTCAAAAAGATGGCTACACCCCCACCCCTATGATGCAACCTCGGGCGGTGGATCACCGAGAACCCAGCTGGAACTGCAGAAGCCAATACTGGGCCTGCATTTTCATTCAGCCAGATCTTGATGATACATGCCAGATCCACCACTTCAACAAGCTCAGCCATAATGGCCTTCTTATTTTTGATGGACCTGGCATTGCATATCACCACCTGGGTTGGATAGGATGCTGAGGAAGATATTGACTCTGTCCAGCAACAAATTCTGGGCCCTTGGGTATGGGAACAAGACAGAGATTACCCTTGTCCTGACACCATCTTTCCCAACGGTGTCTCCTGGTCCCCACCACCCAATTCGACCCCCCTTTCTATTCCCCACCAGACCCAGTTCTCCCTCCTTACGCCTCCATGCAATCCCTAAGGATTGACAATGTTTGAAGGTTTCAACTGGTAGGGAGAGGCAGTCAAAAGGGCATAATTCCCTAAGTCTGGTGGGGAAACACTGCCTGACATTTGCCCCCCTAGCACATTACTAACACCAATTTGCTTAAACCACCATCCAATCAAATAAACTATAAATCACTAAAATAATGTAACAAAATAAATATAAATTTTACACAACATAATATAATATTGCACAGACTTCGTAAACACAAGTCAAAGAAGAGGCAAATCAGTCACTATAAATTGCTGCAAATAAAGTAAAACCAGCACCCAGAAAGCTCCCATCAATCCAGGAAACCCAAAAACAGTCTTCAGTCCCCACACCACCTCTCACGTAGTGGGAAACACAGATGACAGAACTTGTCATATAGCCACCCTGTGAATGCAGGACTCTGTAGGTATCTTGCAAACCACATTATAATAAAATATTACATAAGCAATTCATATTACAGAAGGTTTTGGGAGTTGCAGCCCCTCTATCCTGGCTGGCAAGCACACAATTAAAATCACCTCCCCAAAGGATATGTTTTGTGGTGAACAGAAATGGTTGATCAAGTTAAAAGGTCAATCCTCTTCCTTGCTAAGGAGGCATAACAATTAATTAGTCTTCACACAATCCCTTTATATAAAAATTCAATAATAGTGCCCTTCTAGATTGTACTCCACCAGGTTAGACACCTTAAAGCCATCACTCTGAAACATAATTCCTGCCCCATCGCAAGCAGCCAAGCCAAAAGAAAAAAGAGGGACCCCAATACCAAAATTTCTGTGCAGCTCTCACCAGAGATATAGAATTCAGCCTTGTGTCTTGCAATAAATAGATATCACAGTTTAGGTCTTTCAAGACTGAAGAGATAACTAGCCTAATTCTAGCATTCCTAATGCTATTCATATTCAAGGATGAAATACAAAGAGATAGAATAACTACTGTATGTGAAGGAAATACTCAATCAAGGGTGTTTTTCCAACTGCAAACTTCTTCTAGTCTGAACACCCTGATTTTTATGCCTTTCTATTTTTAATAATGGTGAGCTGAGGGTCATCTTCAGACTGCAAAGAGACAGGGGCTTCAGAGAAAGCTTTGGAGTCGCCACCTGTGCTCCGAGTCCTGCAAACTCTTGGACAGAATTTGAAATATATTGGACAAGGGGACCTCCCCACCAGAGGAAGATGCCTTAGCCACTTTGGGTCAAGGCCTAGATTGCTGTATCCCATTTCTTTGGAAGAAGTTTAACAGAATGGGGGGGGCATGGTGGTCAGATCCTGGAAAAGAACTTCTGGACATGAAATAATTACAGGGGCTGTGTCCAAATTCAGGGTGATATCTATTTCCTCCTGTTCCAGAAGCATCTGCACCTGTTCAGAAGCTGGGTCTGGTATTACAAACTACAGAGAGGAGGGGGAGGAGGGTGGGGGGGTCTGTAGGGAGATCATCAGAGGTTGGGGTGGATCTGCAGGTGCAGGACATTTAGGGGGTTAGTTATAGATGCAATGTCTTTTTTCTGAGCCTCCCATAACAATTTCTTTGACTTGGGCAGTGTGAACAGTTGTGAGTCACTCACAGACACGCTCTATATGCATTTCCACCCTTTGAACACAAGTTGCACTTCAGTTCTTCTTGGCAATCTGTGCTTGAATGCCCAACAGTGAGACACAAGTTACACTGTAAATGGTCACAGGCAGGGCTCAAGTGCATATAGGAGCCACACTTGAAACAGGATCTGGGCTGACCAGCGTAAAAACAATTTCCAAGCTTCCTTACTAAAATAAACTGTTTGGAAGATGAACTGGACCAGAACTATTATTTGTGAGGTAAACTTTACACTTCCACCCCCCTGTCCACAAATGCTTGTCATCAGGACCTCAAAACTTCATATCATTGTTGCAACCAATATAAGATGTCGTGTACAGACACTGTCTCATTGCGAAAGAGAATCATAACATACTTAATGGGGGGTTTAGTCAAGAAGAGGGCCCGAAAAGGCAACCATAAAGCAGAATGTTTCAGGGACTCATACTTGGACCAGAATCTATCGAGACCCAGAGGGTATTAAAACTTATGTCATATAAATCAGCACCTGAAACATGGATTAAAGCATGCACTTCATTGGAGAAAAAGTCCATAGAATCTTTAATAAGCTGTCGCCCAACATGAAGCCTATCAGGCACAAATTCTAGCCCCTAAATACTGTAAGCAAACCGCATTATGTCTCTGTCAAGTTGGAGGAAATCCACTAAATGGGTCTTTTGTCTCAAAGTTTTCTCAAGTGAATTTAGCTTTGTCCCTTGAGTTTTGTTTTGGCCCTGGTGGACCCTGTTCAGTATCCATTCTGTCACCCCACTCCGTGAGCTGAGGTTTAGGCTCTTCTCCCTCAGATGAGGAACTAGAAATGTCAGATGAAGGTGTAACAGTCTCAGGAAGAGGCTGATTCATGGCTTCAGGAGTTATAAAACCAGATATAGGAACACAGTGACCCGAGTCCAAACGTGGGGGAACATACCCTGAGGACTGCCCCGGAATGGGACTATGTGCAGTATCTGGTATCCAGTGTCCCACATAACCCTTTTTCCACCCTGCCTCAGTTAGTGAGAGTGCTAACAAATGGGAAGGACTTCCTTCAGTTACAGGAGGCAATTCAATGTCAAACTCCATATGTAAGAGTATTGCAGGAGAAGCAACAAACTCATTCAGAGCATGAGAAAGACCCGGTGTACTCACTTCATTCACTGTGGTAGAAACAGCAGCTTGCAGCACCTGTTACCCAACAGTCTCATTCTGTGCTCACCTCTGTGACTCAGCCACCGCTGACTCAGACAACTGGAACTCATTTGTTGTGAGTTCATCATCTGGCAGGCTGACACAGGCCTCAGTAGCGTTTGACAAGGCTGTCAATTTCTTAGCAATGAAAGAACAGGAATTTCACCTGGTAACAGCACCAGGTCAATTGCTAGCTCCGTTGCAACTGTAGAAGTGTCCACAGGTCGCACAAACAAATGTTTCTCAGCCCTGGCCATTGCAAACACCATGTCATGATTCATTTTTAACAGGTTTTTAAGCCAAACCTCTTCAGTAGACAGCATAACTGCAGTTAAATCCTACATTTTGTGAGAAAGTTCATTCTCTTACTCTAAGCTAGTGATGCCCAACACATTCTCCTGAGCTGGACCTGCGGGTTGGGAGATCTGCACTTGCACAGGTACACCAGCAGACTGAGCCATCCCAGCATCAGCAACCATGGGAACAGCGCCCCCTCACAAAGAGTAGGTGAATTTCCCCAGTGCCCTGGCCAAATTTCCCCCCATTCACTAAAAATACCACCAACAGCTTAATCTGGTTCAAGGTCAGTTGGCATTCATCTGTATCCACCCCAGTCATGCCTGAAAATAGACAAGAATTTGTCTAGTGCACTTACCAGTCAACAAAAACTAAATAAATAATAAATAAATAAATATCAGACATTTAAACTGCTTGCTGAGGAACCTAAGTCTAGGGAACATGAATGGTAGCGGAGAAGAAGGGATCCTAGCCACTACTCCCCAAATCTGAGGGCTTGTAGCAGCATAGCCAGTACAAAGAAAGCTATGGCCCACACTGGACTAAGTGAAGGGACTTTGGAATGGGGGAATGTAAAGGGTGCAAGCAGCAAGAAAATAATGAGAGGAGAGGACATGCAAAGAGAAAGGGTAGTAGCAAGTCAGGATCACGGTCAGATGGAAGGGGTATGCCTTAATGCCAGGAGCCCAGGTAATATAATCAGTGAGCTTCAGGCGCTGATGGGTGCCACTGAAGTGACATTGTGGCCATAACAGAAACATGGGCTATGAAAATAATGACTGGGAATTGATGGTCCCTTGTCATTCAGTGTTCAGGAGGGATAGAGGAACGTGTAGAGAGGAGGGGTAGCCCTTTATGTTAAGGAGGGCACAGAGGTGACAGAAGATAAGTGCATGAGGGACAGTAATGGGGAGACTGAGTCACTGTGTGCGCAATTCACAACATCCTCTGGCAAGAAACTGCACTTGGGGGTGATTTATAGACTGCCAGGGCAAGGGGAAGAGAGGGACAGAGCACAAGGAAGAACTGGAAAAAGAGATAGCCAAGGGTGAAGTAGTGGTGGTGGGTGCTCTAAACCTGCTGGACATTGACTGGGATGTTCCAGAGTAACCAGGTGCACCAAATGTCAAGGATTGCTAGATGCATTCCAATACAGTCTGCTGGTACAATTAGTTAAGAACCCACCAGGCAGACTGCAATTACTGATGTGTTGCTCACCATCACACAGCTGGTGGGAGCTGTGGGAGTATTTAGAAAGGCAGATTTCAGTAGGCTTAAAGAACTGATCAGGGACAGGTCCGTAGGGGTGGACAACATAGATGGAGTGGAAGTGAGATGTGGCAATTAAGGGGGCCTTTCTCAGGTCATTAGAAGTATGCATGAGAATGATGATCAAAAAGGACATGTTCAAGAAACCACTAGGTTCTCACAAGGGTCAGGGAAGTGGTGAAGGCCAAGAACAAGTCTTTCTACAAATTTAAAGAAAAGCAGGGGATGAAGAATGGGAAACACATTTTCTGAAAAATAGAGAGACAGATGGTGGTTAGGGAGGCAAAAGCAGATACAGAGCTATGTACTGTGGAGGTCATCATGAGTGGAGAAAAACAGTTCTTTAGTTATATTAGTGAAAAATGGAAGAAAGGAGGGAGAATTGTGAGGCTAACAGAGGGGCATAGGGTGGCTGAGTATGACAGGCAAAAGGTTGCTATGCTTAATGATTACTTTTGCTCAGTTTTCACTAGGAAGGATGATGGACCCTTGCTGTAGAGTGGCATCAAAATGGCCATTAAGGGGGTTCCAGAGATGAGGCAATCAGCATTTATTAGCAAAAGGGTTCTGAAAGAGCTAACAGCTTTAAAGATTTTTAAGGCCCTAGGACCAGATGGGTTGCATCTGAGAATACTCAGGGAGTTGGCACCAGAACTGGCTGATCTCCTGGTAGGTCTATTCAACAGCTCTCTAAGAACAGGGGTAGTTTCAAAGGATTTGCTTCAAGAGCAGTCATCTCCAGCATAGTAAGAGGCATGGATTCATGGCAGGGAGGTCATGTCAGACTAACCTGATAGACTTCTTTGACTGGGTAGTGAGGGAACTATATAAGGGCCATGTTGTGGATTTGCTCTACTAGACTCAGTACCCTACACACACTTTCTGAAGAAGACTGAGGATCTGTGTTGGGCTAAGGTCATAGTAAACCAGGCAGATGACTAGCTAAAGAGGAGGCAGAAGAGGGTAGTGGTCAGCAAGAGTAAATCAGAAGAGATGGAGGTCACAAGCAGGGTTCCACAGGGATCTGTCCTGGGTCTGGTCCTCTTCAACATGTTCACCAGCAACATGGGTAAGGGGATCCTGGACAGGCTGCATCTCTTCACAGATTACACTGGGCTTTGTGAGGAGGTGAATGGCAATGAGGAAATAAAGGAAATGCAGAGAGACTTGCAAAAGCTTGAGCTGTGGTCAAGAATTTAGCAGCTGAAATTCAATGCCAAAAAGTGCAAGATGATGCACCTAGGGAGCAAGAACACTAGAATGGAGTACTGGATGGGAAGGTGAGAATAAGTACCATGGCTGAGGAATGAGACCTTGGGGTTATCATCATTGACTCCCTAAAGCAATCGATTCAGTGCAACAAGGCTTATAGCAAGGCACATAGGATGCTTTGATGTATTGGGAGGGGTATTGATAGCTGAAAAAGGGAGGCACTACTTCCTTTGTATAGATCCTTGATGAAGCCACACCTGCAGTACAGTGCCCCATGTTGGAGTCCTCACCTCAGGAAGGATAGGGATAGGCTTGAAACAATGCAGTGTAGGGTAACAACAATTATTCAGGGCCATCAAGCATGTTCTAGGAGGAGCACCTCAAAGCACAGAACATGTGCTCAATGGAGACCATAAGGGAGAGCGGAGATATGATAGACCTTCAAATTACTAAAAGGAATTAACAGGGTGAACTGTGTGGAACTATTCTACTTGAATACCAGCTCAAAGTCACATTGTCATGAGTGGTAGCTGACAACAGGGAGGTTCAGGAGGGACATGAGGAAATAGTATTTTACAGAAAGGGTGATGGAGCTGTGGAACAGACTGCCAGCCAAGGTGTTGGGGGGCAAAAACCATTAGTGGTTTTAAGCACAGCTGGGATGTAATGAAGGGTATAGTATTTTCTCAGGGTATCAGAATCAGTAGGAGAATTGGGGAGTGAAAGGACCCTAGAGGAACAGTAGACCCCACAGCTAAGTAGGGAACTCCTTCAGACTGTATGGATCCTTGATCTTTTTCTGCCATCGTTGTCTATGTTTCTATGCTTCTTTCTTGTTCAGTTTCATGTGTCTGGAAATGTTAATAACTATTGATTCATTCACTGTCTGCTTCTCCCCCTCCAGCAGTGTCCATAAGTCTTCCCCCTTTGTCACTGATTATCTTGGTGTTTTCTGCCCTGATACATGTGGTTTGGCTCACTCTTCTTATATGGCATACAGAGTCCTCTGGTTCCTTTCTAGTGGGTCATCACAGTACCTCCCAGTGCATAGACTGTATCATAGGGAGATGGGGTATTGGCAGTTGCTGTGGGGAGGCTTGGCTAGAAACCTGGTTAATTTGGAGGTATTTCGCACTGCTTTGGCTGTTACCTAAAAATGATGCTGATCAGTGAAAGTGGATCCCTCTGAATATGATTCGCTAGTGTTGGACCCCCATTGACTACTAGCTCAACTTTTAAGGATTATCAGTTCCTTGCCATTTAAGAACATCATGTGGTAAGTTGACTTTGATTCTATGACTGGTATATATTGTATGTCAACCAGAATTAAAACAGACATTTAATACTCTACAAACCTTATTCGCTACCGTGCCTTAGCTGATTATCCTCATTTAAAGCAGCACTACATGTTATTGTGAAAAGTTTGAAAAGTACTTTTTATTCCATTTTAAATTTCCATTTACCTCCTATCTTATAGTATATCCTTTCTTCACATTGTGAGTCTTTTAGCACTTTTCTACATTTCAAATAATAAAAGATGTGTTCCATTAATTTTGTCTCAGACCAGGTTTTCATCAGTATTCTCAATTGCTTTGGGCACATTTTGTCTCATGAGGCCAGGATACAGTGTCTGCCACATGCAAGTTCATTTTAGTCACAAGAAAAGTGATGGTAAACAATGAGTGTTGGAAAATTACAGAGAATACTTATAAAAGCCTAAACTGAGCCATATTAAAATGGAATACTTCTTGTTATCATTTCAAACATTAAAAATGCACTAAAGCTGGCTCAAAATGGGAAAAAAGATATACAGGGCAGGTTATAAGGTGCAATTTAAACTAAACACTAATGCTTAACTTTTTTGTTGCTAACATGTACTGCTGCCTTAAGGTATGCCTATAATAATTTATTGGTCATGCTCATGATAATTTATTAACATTTAAGACATGCTCATAATAGTTTATGTGCATCTACTCAACAGAGAAAAGGAAAAAAAGACATTGCTGAGAATGTTAACTTCAACTATCACAAAACTTTTAAATTCCATTTTCAAAACTTTTCATTGCATAGTAGTAATATTATTCAGTTAGCTGGGGTTTATTCAGTGTAACTGCCATTTGTAGTTGATTAAATGCCTTGACCTTTGGTCTTTGACATTTACCCACTAGAGCTGTGCAGAATGCAAAATTAAGCAGGTACAATTCAGGCGGAATGTAGATCCTGTTTCCCTGTTCTTCACTCCCCTTGCCAACCCATGGAGGCACCACCCCTGACATCAGCAGGCACCTCCCTGAACTAGATTTGGTATTGGCAGGTTGAGAGACCCCTGCCAACCCTCCACAGGGGGTAAGTCATAGTGGAAGAAGGGAGGTAGCCCTGCATGGTTGAGGGACAGGACTTGGGGATTGACATGAATGTGGGCTGACCAGGATGGGGATAAACAAGGTATAAAAAAATTCTGCAAATGCAGAAAATCACAAAACAGAGGAGTTACAAAATCCTGCAAGTGTGGAAAATGCTCATGTGGGATCCACACTTGTTATAATATTGATAGACAGAACAAAGCTCTTAAAATACATTATTCCGATCAGAAATGCTCTCAATGTACAGTATTTAGCAGTGGGCTGGGCAGTGAATTCTGACACTGTTCTGACACTGTTATTATGTGGACCCTCACCTTCACAACTATGGAAGTAGTTAACAAGTCATCACTTCAACAAATAACAGAGTAAATGGTTAGAATGTAATCGTGCCAGCCAGAAAAACAAAAAAACTCAAACAATAATAGTTTCCATTTCTTGTCGAGGCTGTAAATATTTTCACCCTGGGAAAAACCTGCACATAAAATAAGCCCAGTGGGGACCAGCAATTCTTTCCCCACACTTGCTTCAGTTCAGTTGCACTTGCATGCTCAGAAGCAGGTGTTAGCACTGGAGGACATTTTTAATTTATCACGTGAGCTATCATCAAGCTGATTTTCAACTAACCCCACATGAATCACACATATCGATCAGGGGTTTTGTATTTTAGAAGAAAATAAAGCTGACCGCATGCAGTGCTAGTCCAAGTTTCATAGGCAATAATGTAATTTACATAAGAAAAACAATCATCTATGAGTCATAGCAGACTGGTACGGTGAGCCCCACCCCTCTGTCATTCACAAAGAGGCAACCGTCACTCACCTGTCTCAGGTATGGTCTGACCCTAGCAGTGTAGAGGGAGCTGCAACAGGCAGGATGTTAATGCAAAGTTGAGTTGCAGGGTGAGGCACTGGGAACTCATAGCAGGTTTGGTTTCCTTTGCTCTCTCTTCTCCTCCAGAGGTCAGACACTACCTTAAAAGGGAACCCTGCAAAAATAATTTTTTCTTCTAACAAGCAACTGGATCACCAGAGAGCCTCAGAGCCACATAAGTGTTTTGAGTGAGTTAATCATTACTGCTTGTGGTGAGAGGGCACTATTGGTAATTAACTCTCCATAGAGTATGTACAAGGATGTGGTGCTAGGAAACTCCCCAGATATGACTACCAAAGGTAATTAAATTGTGGTGGGGTGGAGAATGTAACTGAAGTCTCCGTGATGCTGCACGCTCCAGCCCGCACCAACCCTAAATGATTATTAACACTGTTCCTGTCATGAAATCTGTGTCACTGAAATGGGAGAGCTTTTTGGCAATATCAGTTGGGAGCTATGAACAGGAACAGTGTTAATAGTCATGTGGAGCATTGCTAAAATATTTTTAAGCAGATGGGCTTTTTAATTTTCAGCAAGCCACTCCAAACGGGTCACAATGTTACCGCGGTTGGATGCAATTTCCATGGTCAGCCGTAAATTCTGCGATCAGCTACAAATTCCACGGTCAGCCCAAACTCCACGGTCAGCCATTAATTTTGCAGTTATTTCCATGGTCAGCTGCAGCCGTGGTACCATGGAAAACTCAGGGCCGTGGGAGTAAGCTACAGAGGCACATGAACTATAAAGGAACTCTACAGCATAAAGATCATATATTCATGCAAACTGATTCAGTAATAAATAATGGAAATAGAAATAGAAAAAATATATATGAAATGCAAGCTGAATTGTACCTAATTATTATGTTTTTCAAAGTTTTCCCTGAGGTGTCAGTAGCTCTTTAAACCCCGAGTCCATTGCGGAATGTGCATATGGAGGCGGGCCAAGAAGAATGTGATGATGGCTGCAGCCATTAGACCAAGCAAACACAACATTGTCCTGGCTGACACATAATGACTTCTGTGTATCAGACAAGCCTGGGCAACCAGAGAGTTTGCCCTGTCTGCAGGTAGGAAAACGTTATCCACTGCCATGTCCAGCATTGCTCCAATGTACTGGAGGTGCTGACAAGGAAGAAGGATTGATTTTGTTTCATTCACCATAACACCCAGTTCCTCAAACAGCTGTTTTGTTCTGGACAGTGTTTACAGAATCACTTCCCTGAGAGGGCCTAGAGGAGCTAATCATCCAGATAAGGGAAGACATATAGCTCTTCTCTCCAGAGGGCTGCTGCCACTACTGCTAAGAATTTGTTAACCACCCACAGAGCTGAGGGTAAGCCAAATGGCAACAATTGGAACTTAAATTGAATGACCTCCAGCATGGAGCAGAGGCACTGTCTGTGGCATTTGCAAATCTTGACATGAAGGTATGGATTCTTATAGCCAGGGTACGGAGCCAATCTGCTGTCTGTAACAGAGGAATGACAGCCTAAAAAGTAACTATCAGAAAGTTTTTGTATTTGATGTACTTGTTCAGACCTATTGGGTCCAATACAGGACACAGATCTCCTTTCTAACTGGGGACCAGGAAGTATCAGGAATAGAACCCTTTGTTTTTCTCATGAGGGGGAACAGGTTTGATAGCACACTTTTGTATCAGCATCTGAACCTCTGTCAGCAGAGGGGACAAACAGCCCAAAGGATAATGACAAGGACTTGGTGGATGCTCTAGAGGGATAGACAGCAGCTCCAGAGCATGTCCCTTTTCTACCATTTCCAGAGCCCACTAGTCTGTTGTGATCTCCCTTCACTTTGGTAGATGAAGTGAGATCCTTCCACCCACCTGCACACCCAGAGGCAGAGGCAGAGGGGCAGAGTCAAAAGATTTAGGGGACAACAGGAGCGCTGCCTGGACCAATACTTTAGGGTGTTTCTGCATGGACACCAGGAAGGGAGGGTGTCCAGAGAGGCATCTCTACCCTGAGTATGGGGCTGCTGAAAGGAGGCGCAGCCACCATGGGCAGCAGGACTATGAAAAACACCCCTACCACACCCACTTGAGGGCTAAGTGATCAAAGATTATAGTGACACAAGACTCATTGTGGAAGACTGAAGTTCATGTGATGCAGATTCAACATCACCCCCAAATAGTCTGAAAACTCTAAATGGGGCATTGAGGACAGACTGCTGCATGTCAGTGGCAAAACCAGTCACAAAGAGCAAAGAATATCTCTGAAGGCAAACAGCAGAGGCAGTAGCTCTGGCTGAAGCATCAGAAGAATTATATGCAAAACACAAAAAAATGCTTTCTAGTGTCAATGCCTGGAGAAGCAGCTTTCAATAAATTAGCTTTGGCAGGAAACATAGAAACACAGAATTTGACAACAAATAAGGATAACTTGGTCCACCCCATCTGCCCATTTTTCCCTACCTTCATTATTACCACAGATCATACTTGATCTACAGGAGTACCATTTAATGAGTTAATGGTAGTAATGGCAGGCTTCCAGAGACTGTTCTGATTTTTAATCATGTACACCTGGTAAGTAGTAATCCTAAGGCCTACAGAAGCAGAGGCATATGTTCTTTTGCCAGTCTCCTGGATTCCTCATCAGGAGGAAAGGAAAGAACAGTTACATACTTACCGTAACAGTAGATCTTCAAAAGAATCTCTTCCATTAGGCCACACCTTTGGAACTACAGCTGCCAGGCACTAAGACCACATGGAATCTTTTGCTAGTTGGAGCCACCCACAACAATGTCATGTGTCACCATCTGTATAAGCGAGGGCCACTCCATCCCTCCTCAGTTCCCTGCTGGAGATTATACTCAGAGGATCTACAACTATGGGGAACCAGGGAATGATACCAGAACCAAACATACAAGGCAAGATCAGGTGCTGGATACAGTAGTTTTAATATGGATAAAGATAAGGCACAACATCTGATAGAAGAGGGAAAGAGGGTGGGACGGCATGGCATAATGGAAGAGATTGTACTGAAGATCTGCTGTTATGGTAAGTGCGTAACTGTTCAGTCTTCTTCAAGGATATCTCTCCTATTAGGCCACTATTTAGAAATGAGTCCCAAGCACTCCCAAAAGCCACTAGGAGGCTGGTGCAGTCTGCTAATATATTCAAGACAACAGACCTTGCAGCACACCCAGTCCAAAGCCAGCACATCTACAAGAGACCATGTCCAGACTGTAATGCTTAGTGAAGGTGTGGAAAGTACTCCAGCTGTCTGCAGCACAAATGTCAGCAGCTGAAACATTTCTGAGAAAAAGCAACCAAAATGACCATACCCTCTGTGGAGTGGCCCCACACAGCACCAGAAAGTTCCTTATTTTACTTCCTATAACAGAACATAATACTATGTGCCAGCCATTTGGACAAGCACTGTTTAGACCACGATCACCCACTTTCCCAGGGGCCAATGAAACAAAAAGCTGAGAGGACTGTCTCTAGCCCTTAGTGCGAGTGACACAGTATCTGAGTTTTCTATGTACATCTGAAGTATGAAGCAATGCCTCACTCTGACTGACATGCTCACGGTGAAAACCAAAAAGGTATTATCTTTTGATTCAGAGTAAATTCAGATACCACCTTCAGTAGAAACTTACGATTTGTGTACAAAGAAACTCTGTGAAAAATCAGATAAGGAGGCTTGCATATTAGGGCCTGCATCTCTGAAATCCTTTGAGCAGAAGTGATTGCAACTAAAAATTATAATTTCTCATGAGAGGAAACATAAGCTACAACTCGTGTTTGGCTCAAAAGGAGACAGCATCAGTTTCTTCAGCACAAAATTCCAGTACCAACGTGGGACCACATTGCAGGTAGGAGGTATTACATGTAAAATATCTCTCAGAAACGTATGGTACACCTCTACTTGGGTGACCATACGATCAATAGTAGGGATATGGAAAGATGATACCAAAGCTAGACGTACCTTAAGTGACCAATACTGTAGGCCAGAATCTGACAAGGACAGCAAGTATTCCAACACATCATTCACAGCACACATGAAAAGCTCTAAATTTCTGGGAGCAGCCCACAAAGTGAACTGTTTCCATTTCAAAGAATACATATATCTGATGTAAGGTTTATGTACCACAACCAGTACATCTGCACGCTTAGACGAAACCTCAAAACGTGCCATGGCTATCTTTTCAGGATCCATGCATGCAGATATTGGGACTTCAGGTCAGAATGGACCAATGATCTCTTGTCTTGTGACAGCAAGGCCCGACACAATGGCAGGAGTATTGAAGATTTCGCTGCCATCTGCTGCAGTAGTGGAAACCAGATTTAATGAGGCCACAGTGGAGCAATGAGGATAAGAGTGGCACACTCTGTCCACAACTTTGTCAGCACCCTCTGAATTAAGAGGAACCAGGGGAAATACATACAGGAGTTACTCTTTCCAAGAAAGGGAAAACGTGTTTCACCAGAAAACTCCAGGCCCTGGAGAAAGCAAGCAAAAATGCAGCAGTTTTGTATTGTGTGAGGACGCAAAAAGGTCCAGCTCTAGGCAACCCCATCCTGCAAAGAGGTCATCAACCACAGAGGTCAGCAGTTGTAATTTGTGAATCTTGGACAGTGACCTGCTTAGCCCATCTGCTAAAACATTTTGAAGACCTGGAAGATGCATGACTAACAGTTGTAGGCCATGGGACAGCGACCAGTACCGTATTGTCATTGTTTCCCAGCAAAGGTGGTAGGAATGAGTGCCTCCTTGTTCGTTGATGTAATGCATCACACTGGTTTTTGTCTGTCTATAAGGAGGCTGTACAGGACAGCTTTCATCTTCAGGACATTTATGTGGAACTGGGCCTCAACCTTGGACCATGACCCCTGTGTCTGATATGGGCTCAGGTAAGCTCCCCAGCCAGAATCTAAGGCATCCTCGATGAGGAACTACACAGGAGCTGGTATAAGAAATGGAACATCCTTTTATAGGTTTCCATGATCCATCCATTATAACAATGCTTTGCAGACTGGCAATGTAAAGAGCACCATTTGGTCCAGCTCATCTATCAGTTGATCCTTCTGCACTCTAAGTGTCTACTGGGGAATCCTCATGTGCAGTTTGGCCAGTATCACTGTTACTATGGCAGCAGCCATAAGCCCTAGGAGGTGCAACATAGTTCTTGCAGAGACATAGCAATTCCTGGATGCAAGTGCACTTGGGCAATCAGATTTTCTGCCCTGTCCTGCAGCAGAAAAGCACATCCCTTCTCTCTCTGTTCAGGACTGCCCCTATGTATTGCATTCTCTGGCAAGGAGTCATCACAGATTGTAGCAGGCTGACTGCGATGCCAAGCCTCTCAAACAGGTGTAATATCCAAGACAGGGTATGCAAGCCCACATCTCTGGAGCTGGCCTTCAGGAGACAGTCATTCAGACAGGGGAAAATGTACAGGCCTTCCCTGCAAAGGGCTGCTGCCACTACTGCCAAGCATTTGGTAAAGACACATGGCACAGTGGACAAGTTAAAGGGTAGTACCCTGAACTGGTAGTGCTCCCCTTTCAGCACAAAATGGAGGTATTTTCTATAGATTTCCTGATTTTTACATGAAAGTATACATCCTTCATATCCAGAGAGCAAAGCCAATCCCCTGTTTGCAGAAAGTAAATGACAGCCTGTGGGGATACCATTCAAAACTTCTTGTATTCTATGTAGAAGTTAAGATCCCCGAGGTCCAACAAAGGACACAGATCCTCTGTCCATTTTGGGACCAGGAAGTATCTGGAATAGAACCACCTGTTTTTCTGTTGAGGGGGAACTGGTTCTATAGCATGTTTCTGAAGTAAGATTGCACTTCTTCCTTCAGAAGACAGATGATCCACAGGATAACAAGAAGGTGGTGGAAGATGATTTGGAGGGGTTTACAGAAGCTCAGAGCATGCCCACTTGCATTATCTCTAAGACCTACTTGTCTGATGTAATCTTCTTCCACTGTTGAAGATGCAAGGAGAGTCTGTCTCCCACCAACCCCTCTTTGGGACAACAGTGGAGGTGGGGGGGGATCCAGATACAAGTCATGCTGAACTGGTGAGGGGAGTACCATTGGAATGGACTGCTCTTGGTACTTCTGAATGGGGACCTGAGGTGAGGGGGCCAAGTATGGCACCTGCACCTTTACCTCTGCCTTGCTGACAATAAGCATTACAGCAGGCTGATGAAAGGATCCCTGTCCATGGCACGGGGTCATAATGTCGAAAGACGTTATGCCGCATGGCAAAATCGCGCTGCCAATACAGCACAATTTCTGCCATGAGGCATGTCTTTTTTCTGTGGGGGGCTCTGTACCCCACACCCCCTGAACCCTTCCCCCCCACACACTAAAGATTCTCAGCTCCGGGGGGTTTAACTCTGGGGCGCACTAGTAAAAAAAAAAAAAAAAATGTTTCTGGGACTGGGAATCAAACCCACTCCCAGATGCAGTGCCTGGGTTTCTGCTGCTGTGGCTCAGTCCTGTAAGCCACAGCAGCTGCTTGATGGAGCCCACTCCCAGCAGAGATCTTATCCTCTGCCTGGAAAAGCGCTAATGGTGCAATACCAAATACAGCAGTATACGCAATATTGCACCATTAGCGCTTGCATACTACACTGCACCGGTTTAGCCATAATGTTGTACACTATTAAGCCTATGACGTTATGACCCGGTAGGCCTGTCCACAACCTCTGGCTGGAGTGGCATACAAGGATTTGACAGACCTTAATGAAAGGAAATACGTAGATCAGGCCATAAAAGGTCTAAGAAACAACATTGCCCCTGGCTCTAATGACCTAATGTCAGAATTTTATCAATGTTTTTTGGATCAGTTGACTTCAGTATGAACAGATGTTTTCAACTCAGTCCTGAAGTCTGGATCTCTACCTGAGACTACAAGGGTCAGTCAAAACATTTGTGGCCTGACAGAAAGACATGCACTATAAACCTAGTATTATTTTATTTGTCAATACAGTCTCCTTTCAGTTCAACACACTTAGTCCAGCATCATTTTAGCATTGTTTTCCCCTCATGGTAGAATTATACGAGAAGACAGCTTTACAAAACTATATTACAGACTAAGCACTTACAGCCATTGTCATTTAGATTGTGCCCACCTGGGCCAGAATAAATGGCAATAAAACAGTTGACAGACCCAAGAATACCCCTATATATGTGGAATATTGTTTGGCTGGGGTGCCATGGGAAAATGCTGGTAAAGGATGCCCTGAAACATAAAAGAACAGAGGAAAGAGATTGTGCCCCAAATTCCCAGGGGTCCAGGGAACCCCAATTCCATTTTCTGATAGACTGTCCACATGCAGGGAGTTTCTGGGATACACTAAGCTGTGTATGGCAGGAAACACTATTTCAGAATTCTGCATATAAGGTACTTGCTCTAGACATCTATGATGAGCCCTAGAGGAAATTTCACAACAGGATATGCATACACTATGAGGCTAAAATACAACCAGCCAAAAGTAGTGGTATGCTTGGTCATAGATGCTAAAGTGCCTGGCACTCTCAGAATTTGAGAAGAGCAGTGGGCATTGGGCAACTCTGGCAGTCATGCCAATGAATATCTTACACAGGGGAGTTGCACAGGTCTTCTTTTCACAAAAGCACTTAAATAATGTGTATAAACACTTTCTTGTGAATTCCTTTCATAGCTTTCACAGCCAGTTTGTTATATGATTTCTTAGTGGGGTGGTTGGAGAGGTTTCTTTCCTTTTCGAATACTCATTCTATAATACAAATGTACTCATTGTTTCTTTCTGTAGTTTGTATTGATATATCTGTTTCACTGATTCTTCGATTTGTATATCTGACTGGTTTTCTTTCAGTAAAAAATACCCATGTAGCCTTGCCCTGATTGTGGGGAAGGGGGTTATCCCACCAGTTCTTGACCCAGGAGGCATGTGGGAGCAGAAGCAACCTCCTCTCAAAGGAGGCCACTGGGATCCATGTGGATCCACTTCCCAATAAGAAACAAAGAACAGAGTGGGAGTAGGGTGTACACCTCCAACAGAAGCTCGACTAACAAATGGTACCGCTGTAAGCAGAACACATCTCTTGAGTAATTGTTTGCTAGTGTATTGGGTTACATTGAGGCAGAGGTGCCTTGCAAGAATTGGGGTCAGCCTAAGTCCCACTGAGGTTGTGCTGCATGACACAGCCCATTGTGAAAAGGTCGCTAGAACCAGTGAGTCATAACTTGGTTTCAGTAGTTACCCTGGGGTCACCACCTTGCACTACCAACACGTAGGCATTTTAGCCCCCTGGGGTAGTGTCTCACCCTACCTGGGGTGACTGCCACCATGCACCATCCTGTTGGATAGCCCCATGGAACTCCATCATAGGAGACAGGACAATGAAATGTAATTTATTTGAAATGCAGCAATGCCCATCCTGTACAGAGGGTTCAGTAGAGTCAATGATTTTTCATTTTCAGTCTAAAAAGACCAGTAAAAAACAGGATTTGTCATTTTTAAACCAGCACTTGAGGAGTACATTTTCATGAAACCCCTACTTTGCCCCAGTTTATTGTGCAAGCCCCTTCATTCTGAGTCACATTTGCACAAAACATGCTGATGTGCCCTTAATTTGGGACAAAAAACAGCTTTCAAGATTTTGCCAAATGGAACTGGAGATCTTTGAAAATGGATAGTCATTGGCTCTAGTTTAGGACACAAGGTGAGTGCTTCCCAAATCAATCAGGTGAGTCCTCCCCAAATAAACAAGGGGCGTGTGTGCGTGGAAGCAAAGTATTTCCTGAAGGACCTATGACAACAAGAGGTTCAATAAACGCTGACCTGCTTTAGCCCCGCTCCCAGTAAGAATATTCCTCTTGTGTGTCATCTCCTTGCCCTTGGTGCCCCTGTGGTTTCTGTCACCCCTGGTCCCAATGGCCCAGGCCCATGGTGGTCAGTTGTGGTGCAGGTTTATGGTATAAGCAGGCCTCTCCTGTACAGAAAGTACCATTGATGGCCCTAGACAAGGGGGGGAAGGGGGAACCTGGCCTTACACAACCTTGGACTAAAACCAAGGTCAAATCCTCCTTTTTTCTAGATGCATTCACAGAACAAAATGCCAGTTGGTTGTGGGTACCTGTAGGTTGCCAGACTAGAGATATCCACTTGCTCCTTCTGAGCAAAGTCCATCGCCCAAGGATACTCCCCCTTTCCCAGCCACTTCTCTACTTCTGAAGAGCTCATCCAGAAAGACACACACACGCTCTAATACAGAGAGTGCTATTTACAGTAGGTGCTTCAGCTTGACTAAGGGTGCATGACTGAGCTCTTCTGCTGCAGCTGAGTGCTGAGATAAAATAAAAATGATACTGTGTACCATATAACTGCCTCTCTGGCAACCATGTATTCTGAGTCACGAACAAACTGTGGCTTGCCCATTCAAATAATCCACACCGTTTCAACTAGCTAAACTAAAAATTCACATTCTTTTCACAAAGGTTTGCGTGAGTCTAGGAGACTGAAATGCATAAAGTTAGATGTGTTCAATTCTCTGGTAGAACTTGAACTTACATCTCTGCTGTAATTTAGACAGGATTTAAATTTATAATTCAAATATTTACTGTATTTGCTTCCTTCCCCCTGTTTATCTTACTGGTAATGATATTTGCATGAAAACAGGATCTCTGCCACTTAGTCTCCATCTGCTCAGTACGCTTGTCTGCATGTGACTTCATTATCTACTACTGTGATATTAGTATGTTAGCAGAAAAAAAAGGCCCATTGGTTCTGTCCTGGTGTCATCTCATTCTTCCTAGTATTGAATGAAAAAGCTCTAGAGGCTTTTCACTCTCCCCTTACATCCTTCCTTTCTGATGTATTCTTTACCAAGCCCTTGAATCTGTCCCACCCTTGTTTTAAGTCACTCCACAGGTTTTGCACAGACCACCCCTCTGGCAGCCCATTCCAACCCTCCTCCACCTTCTTCATGAATAAGCACTTCCTGGTATCTATCTTAAATCTTCTCTCCACCCCCCTACTCCCCTCCCCACCAGCTTCATGGAGTTACCCCTGGTGTTTACTTTCCCACTCAGTCTGAACAACTCCCTATCATCTGTATTATTTACCCTATGAATATATTTGTAATGTATTTTACAGTACTTTAACATCAACTAGGAGGGCAGGGAATCCAAGTCTTTCAAGGACATGGTTGCTACTTCCAATCTGACCCAACTTGTAGACATCCCAACAAGGTGGAACCACAAAACAGGAAAAGACACCCTCCTCGATTGGCTCCTCTCGAGTTCCCCTTCTCGTATCTCTGAACTGAAGGTCCTGCCTGACACCTTAATTGATCACTCCCCAGTCACTTTCACATGGTCAAACAAATTGAGCAAGCCCCCCGCCTATCATGATTAATAGTAGGGTCTTGGGGAAGGGCAAGCTTGGGGCCCTCTCCTCTGCCCTCTCCCAGCATGACTGGTCCCCCATTAATCATGCACCTAATATTGACCAGGCCCTATGTTTCTTTTTGGAGGGCTTCAACAAGATTTGCGATATCTTTGCACCACTGAGGAAAAGAAAAATTTGGGGTCAAGTTAATGGTTGGATCACAGGGGATCTCCTCTCCCAAATGAAGGAAAGGGACAATCTCTGGGAAAAAGCCAGGTCCTCTCGCAGCAAACACAACTTCCAATGCTATAGAGCTGCAAGAAACCACTGCACCAACCTTATCCACCAAACAAAGGCCAACTTCCACAAGGAGCAGCTTAATAAAACTTGAGGCAATGGGAAGAGTTTCTGAGAGAACATCAAAAACCTTTTTGGGAAGGATGAGAAGATCCCCACTCGTTCAACATCAACAACACCAGGATTACTGGCCCTCAGCATGTCGCGGATTCTCTCAACACAGTGTTTATTGACCTGACTGGAGTGCTACCCCCTGACTACCTGCACCCTGCTGGGGAACAAAGCAATTCCACACCTCAAGGGGGCTCAATCCCTGTCTTCTACTTCAAAAAAGTGTCAGTGAAGGAGGCTTACAAACATATGAAAAAAATACTAGGCAAGACCAGAATGGGGAGTGATGGAGTCTATATGAAACTCCTATCCCTAACACTGGATGTCATCAGCGTGCCAGTTACAAAACTATTTAACAAATCGCTGGCTCTTGCACAGTTCCCCGAGATCTGGAAACAGGCTGTCATGACGCCAGTGCACAAGAACGGTGATATGACATGCACCGCCAATTATAGGCCAATATCCATCCTCTCTCCCTTATCTAAAGCCCTGGAAAAGGTTGTGGCCACCCAACTCACAGATTACCTCAACAAATACAACCTGTTATGTCCCAACCAACATAGCTTCAGGCAGAATCATAGTACCTCCACTGCTTTGTTGGACTACACTGACTACTCGCACAAGGCACTAGATGAAGGAAAGCTGGTGGAGTCAGTCTTCATAGACCTCACCAAAGCCTTGACACTGTCAATCACTCTCTCCTCCTGACTCAACTACAGAACTTGAGGGTTGCAACCAATGCTGTCTGCTAGTTCAAGGACTACCTAACAAACAGAAACAAATGTGTAAAAATTGGGCACACAGTATCTAGCTCCAATGAGGTATTGTTAGGGGTCCCACAGGGTCAACACTGGGGCCCTTACTATTCAGCCTCTTCCTAAATAATCTTCCTGAAGCTTGTGACACTAAATTGATACTTTACACAGACAACGCTGTGCTTCTCACCAGCAGTTCATCAATAGTCGCCCTCCACTCCGAGCTGCAGGCATCCTTCTACAAGCTGGAAGAATTGTTTTGTAGCCATAAACTTCTATTAAACTACAAAAAAACCAAGGTGATGCTCACAGCCAGCCCACAGCACAACAAGAAGCTCCCTCCCCTCACCATCTCTAATAAAGTCAGTGAGCTGCTAGAACAATTTCAGTCCTTTAAGTACCTGGGGGTCACCATTGATGATTGCCTCACCTTCACCCAACACATTGACACAGTGGTAAAGGCACTGCACACCAAACTGGGTGTACTATATAGGTACAAAAAGTATCTCACTCCAGAGGCCTTCCATCTCTCAGTCTCCAGCTTCATCCTTTCTACCGTTGACTATGGATTGGTGGCCTACGGTGCAGCAACAGACACTGCACTAAAAAGGATTCACATTGCCCTCAACAAGGCATGTACAGTAGCAGCCACAGACACTGCCAGCTATTTCCCAAAAATTTCTGTGATATTTCCAGAAATATCTCTTGCTTTCTGCATTTCCACAGTAGGGGCAGCAGACAGAAACTCTTCAGAAATTTCATGAAATGTCAGGAAATAGCTGGCAACGTCTGTGACTACCACTGTAGGCTCACGATGGCTGCAGATTGAAATACCCACAACTGCTCCTTATATGAGGAGACCAATTGGCTGCCACTAGAGAACAGGATTATATTCCAAACATGTCTCCTTGGAAAAAAGATGCTAATGGGTAAAACGGCCCCATGCATTCTGGCATCCTAACACCAAGTGCTACCAGCTATACCACCAGAGGCAGGATGATTGGGGCCCTATCAACACCTTTCCATCGAACTGTGCCGGGACAGCATGCTTTCAGCTATAGGGCCCCCAAATGGCTCAATGGAATCCCAGTGCACATTCTAAACTCCCAATGCATCTCGCAATTCAAAAATGGCCTAAGGCAACACCTTCTTACTAGGACAGTTTGTGAATGCCTCTAGGGCTCTAACACTCACAATGCCCACTCATTCACATTCTCCTTCCCCTTCCTTTAACCCCCACTCTTCCCTCTTGCCCTATCCCTCTGTCTTCTTCTCTCCCCCGTGCCTTTTCTCCCACTGGATCAACCTTAAAACCAACCTACTACCACTACCTCCCAACCTCCTAGACAAAGCCACTTCTTTTGGCTGCCTACTCTCCCCAGTCTCCCTCCCCCTCACCTTAACTCCTCCTCGGACTCTCACACTAGGTGTCACACCTCTTTATCTCCTTTGCTACATATAAACATTGTCCTTTACCCTAGTTGAATGCTCTTGACACTGTACTATCACCATTGGTACTATGAATGACATTGTAACCTTAATGTATACCAGCTACCTACTCTTTGAGTATTGTATGTAAGCTGTATGTTATTGCTGTCATTGTCACTGTTTGACATGGAACCTTTGTAAAAGAGCTCTGAGCTCAAAGGTATGATCTGAATCCCTAAATAAATAAATAAAATAATGTTTCAGTCATGTCCCCTCTCTCCCTTTTCGTCTCCTGGATGTAAAAGTTTAGATCTGCCAAGTCAACCACTCTTTGTAAGTCCTTTCCTGCTGTCCCTGGATCATCTTGGTTATCTTCCTCTACACTGCCTCAACTCTGTCATGGTCCTACTTTGGATGAAGACTCCACACTGCACTCAGTACTACAGATAAGGACAAACCAGTGACATACACAGTACTTTTTCAAATAGTTGGCCAAGTATTTGCACTCAGTACCTAAGATACTTATCTAGTTGTTATTTGTATTCATCCTAAATCTCTATATATATATTATCACTCTATTCCCACCCCAGATGGCCAGGGCCTCTCCTTGACCATGCTCACTCACCACAGCCAGTTTTCATCCTCCACTGCTCTCCCCCATACTCCTAAGCCACAAGAAAAACATTTGTTGGCTCCTGCCATTTTGCCAGAAGCCAACACAGTGAATGTAATGAGACCACTCATCCTATCCCCCCCCCTCACAAACATTGCTTGAATTTCTCTGGCCCCCTGTCTGACCCACAAGCCATAATTTGGGGGGGGGGGGGCAGTAGTAGAAAGACCCAGCTAACCCTCAACCTCAACCAGCACCACACCTACTCATCATAATTTGTTGACTGAATCAGCAGGAGGGACACACAACATGGTGAGAAGAGGTGAAGCAATACATAACACTGATTATGATAGGCAGGGACTGATCAGTCTATTTAGTCTGCCTATCATCAATCCATTTACCTCAACCTGGTTGTGCACTCCTCACATTGACTAAATGAATGAATCTGAGGGGATTGGACTGGCTGGGCCTTTTTAACACTTGCCTCCCCTCCCAAATCATAGATAAGGGGTTTAGGGTACCCCATAGAAATTAATGTAATGTTTGGTGATTGAGGCAGTTGTGCTTTGGGGGACTTTTTGCATTTACTTGTCAGCTCCTGACAATGCGCCAGGAGCCAGTTTTTTTTTCCTTGTTGCCTGTGAGTACAGAGGAGGGAGGTGGAGGGCAAAACATGGCTGAGGGAGAGGGGTGCCCGAGAGGGAAGCCCTGGCTATCTGGGGAAAGACAGGTTTTTTTTTTGTTTAAATGTTTACTTTTTTTTTTTAATTTTCTGACTAGGAACACCACAAATGGTAAAAAACAATTCGTTATTCAAACCCAGGTACTTGGGACCCGATTATTTATAAAATTAGGATATTAATAATCAGCTTGTACAAACCTATAATTATGAAGTCACTGGCAAACAGCCAGAGCAGATGAAGAAGACCAAGTCACAAAACTCTTGTTTTCATGGAAATTTGAAAAGTGATAAAGTATGAGAGGAACGGAAGTACATGAAACATAAACTAATTTATGTGTGCTTATATTTTTTTCTAAGTTCTCCCCGTCATGTCAGAGGCTCTGTACGTCTGCTGCTATACCATCACATACATCGTAACTGAAAAAGGAAACAATGTCTCAGATCACCTAACCTTGCAACCAATAAATATCCTAGGTAAATAAAATGCAAACAAAAAAGTACGTTCCAGCCAGCTCAGGTACCAGCCATGTGGGGACAGGCAGAAAGGCTTAAACATGTAAACAGACACTGAGATACAGCCTATTGCAGCACGCTGTAGCCAGGGCCGATACAGCTGTGGCAAGCTTCCAAAGCTCCAGAGAGCTAGCGCTGCCAGAGCCTCCGAGTGCCACTTGCAAGATGGTGGTGGCGACGCAACTGCATATGTGCGGCATTTGCGCATGCATAGTTGCAGTGAATGGCAATATGCCAGTCACAAGATGGCAGTGCCAGCGGAACTCTTGTCCCAGAATGAGGAAGTAACAGCCGAAATAGTGCGGCTTTTACTCCGTAGTGGCAGATTGTGGTGGAGTGTTACAAACTCCATTGGACTTTTGGAAGGATACTTCCAAAAGTCTAATGGACGGTGCTACAATCAGACATTTTAAGCAACACAAAGCAAAACGGCTGTAGGCTCTGCTCACAATGGTAATAAGGTGGTACCTGAAGCTTCATGCTGTGGAGGCAGAAAAAAGTGACCTCTGTCATGTAGTCACTTCTTTAACAGGGAGCTCTGATGCCAACAAGACTGTGAACCTGCCTCAATAATTTGTATATGTGCTAACCTGGTTCACTCATGTTTTTGTGCTGATGTTTTTGGTTTTTTGACTTAACTAGGTAGGTTTCGAGTCAGTGGGTAACAGCAGGTGGGTACAAAGATTTATACTCATTAACACAAAGTACTTGTTTAAACATTGATGTCTGATTTTTATATTTTCTGAACAAACACTAATGTGACGAGCAATTATCTGCACAACCAACACTGCTGAATTTTAATAAATATATACAGTACAACTAAGATTAACGTAATTAAACCAAAACAGATACAGTAAGTTACCATGATTGACTTAAACACCTTCCTTTTTGGTGCTTCTGTTTGCAGTATGAGAATGATTATGATACAGTTTTATCAGTTACTTAACTGCACTATTAGCAGCAGCATCCTTTGTGACCTGATGTGAAAGAGGAAGTCTTATGCTTTTTTCAAAGTGCCCCCTTGTGTCCAAAGCGTCAGGCAGTCTTGAAGATCATATAATGAACAGATGTTAAACAGCTGTACAGGTCAAAGTGCAGAACTGTCATTTCCTCTGCCTTTTTGGAGGCAGTGTACTCTAATAGCTAGAGTACAAAGCTGTGAACTTGGACGGCCAGCTGTGAATCTTACTGCAACCACTTGCTCACTGTGTGACCTTGAGCAAGTCACAACTTCTCTGTGCTTAATCTACCCTGTTTCTCTCTCTCTCTCTCTCAAACTCTTCTTCCTCAGCATTTAATCCCATGAGCTTTACTCAACCTTCTGCAGAGCGTACTTTCACTGTCTGTGTGCACCTACTATTATTGCTCCTGCTAACTGTTCATGACTTGTAAAGCACTTTGGGATACAGTGTGTATAAAAAAAGACACTATACAACATTAAACTCCTTTTCTTTCACACATACAACAGCTGTGCTATGTGCCCTCAGGGGTAGGGTCTTCCTAGTGTGAGTGTCCTCTGAGATGTCTTAGAGGTACAAGGTTCTAGCTAATTTACAACACCACCATGTCACTGTAAATATCATGGTGGCAGCTGGGTTCGTGATGTCTCCAATTTCATGTGAGGGGGCCTTATACAGCATCCACAGATAGACATGTAAACCCCTACAAATGGGGGTTCCTGAAAAGTCTTCCTCAAGCTTGCCTAAATGCTCATTGCCAGGCTGGTGTCCTGCGTTTTAGCAGTTAAACGTTATTACTAGAGAGTGCCTGTGTACTGTCTCTTTAAGAGCTGCCTGGATTGCAGTCATAAGTAATCAGAGAGAGAGCTCTGTTGAAGGATGTAACTATTTTGCTGAAAATCATTTAGCGTGATAATGATAATGTAGTTTGTCTAACCTGCCTTCTTTGTAGCAAGGACTGTTTTGTTTATCTCCACTATCTTGGTCCTGGACTGCCGAATTGGGCCAATCAGTACTGGTGGGACCTAAAATGGAGCAGGACTACAGGAGCTGTCTGGAGTCAAAATCTGTAGGAATTGTAGTTTTGAGCTTTTGGCACTTTTTTGCACCTGAAGGGGGAGCCTTTGTTGTGACTTACAGACAGATAAGCCAACTGAACCTTTTGGATTCTGGGGAAAGTCCCAGGCTTGCTGGCAGTTGAGTCAGATCAAAGTTGGGAGCTGAAGAAGCAACAGCTTGAGACAGTCAAGCAGCCGTTTGAGTAGTGTTGCATGGGAGAACTGTGGAAAGTATGAGTTGTGGTCTGCATGTCTGCCTGCTGCCTCTGAGAGGGAGAGAAGAGAATTATTTTGGACTAAATCCAAGTTTGTGAGAACGAAGTAAGCCACTGATTTTTTTACCAGGCTCATACCTGAAGAAGAATGAAGATTTTGCTGAATGCGATCAGCCTGTCAGGATTTCCAGCTGCTTTTGAATTCCCGGTTTATGCAGAGACTTTGTGATCGTGACCGGAGATCGGTTTGCCTGGTACAGTAGAATTTCCTTACATGTAAATGTGCTGTGAGTTGTTAGTGGGTCGTGATTTGGTTCCCCACTGTGTGAACTGTGTTCTGCTTGTTGGAAGCTGTATCCAGCTCAAAATGGACTGCATTTGAATTTGTCTCCATTTGGCCTAGGCCTTGCCACACTGGTCCTGTCAGACTACTTGCTGCACAGAGAAAGCCATCGACAAGCAATCTGCCTGGGGATCTGTACCCTGCTCAGCGCTTGAACAGGAACGATGTCTCTGCGAATCATGTGGGCCCTGCTTCTCCTGGCACTCCAGATCAACCACCTGCAGTCTCAATTTTCATCCAGCCTGTGTCCAGTCTTGGGTATCATGAGTAATCATCAGGGTAGCTCCCTGCAACAACAGCCTAATCTAAAAGTGTGTCATCTGATTGTCTTGTTGTTTTCTTTTCATGAACTGAGCCCTCCAGCTCCAGATTACAATTAGTGTGTGTAGTGCATGTTGTTTTCTTCCATCACAGGGCCCCAACCAGCTGTAACATTCCTGGCTAGCCCACCGTTCTCCATCTGGGTACGGGTGTGTGACTGTTTATGGACCCTGAAGTGCATGCATAACTGTTTGATTGATACAGCCTTTAAGCAAATTAACCTGATTACACCCCTCCCTTGTTTAAGTCCCATAAATAAATCAGATCTAACTCTTTTTTGCATTTACCCTGACTGTGGTTCCAGTTTGTGCAAAAGTACTGCACTGCTGTTCTTTGCTGTGTAAAACCTTGTTTTACAGGGGGTCCCCAGGATCGAGCCAGAGGAAAGCCCTGGTGGTAAGTTCAAACAGTGTGGGTACTTGTGTGGTGTATCAGGGGTATTGTGAAAGTGATTATTGTGTATTGTTCCAGCCACTAGTAAGGAAAGAGGGGGGTTACAGTGTCCTGGAGGGCTGTGCCCAAGTTAGCTTGACCACTACCAACCCTGACCTCCGGGTGGAGACACCCATTTCAGAACTCAGGCCCCTTAACTGGCTACTAGCCAAGCAGGCAGGGGTAGAAGCCCTTGGGATAGTGCCACATAGGGGTTACATCTTGGAGGCTCACCGCTGGGATTGTGTGCCTTCTAGTGGCCAAAAATGTTGAATTATTGTTAAAGATTAATGGCTATCCCCATAGAAATGGCTATACGCCAGTTGGTGGGGTGGTGTACTGCGCAGGAGATTGACCCCCAAAATGCTCTGCTTATACTGGATATTCCCTTGGGTACCAGTAAGGACACTGTAGAGAGAGCACTCTCCAAAGTTGAATGTTTAAAAAACCCTGTGGTGGTGGGTCCACAGGCTGATTTGATCACCCAAACTTTCATAGCCTTGGTAGAGTGTAGTGGCCTCGTGGACAGCTCTAAAGTGCCACATACTATTGCCTCAAAAGGGGTCCCAGCCGCCTGGAGAGTGATAACAAAAGACAGTACAGACCCTGGGGAGGATGAGCTCCCGCCATTATCTGAGACTTTTGAGGAGAAATTTGCTAAGTTGTTGATGGAGGAAAGGGAAAACTGTAGAGGACTTTAAGAAACTGTTCCTGCCACCTGGGGGTGTTCTTTTCCCAACACCCCTTCCCACTCCAGCACCTGTTACTGCCCCACCTTCTGTGCCTGTGCCAATGCTGGCCCCGATGTCTGTGCCCACCATTAGTCACGACTCCTACCGAAGGCTGAGAATCTTCTCGGGCACATTCCCGACCCCCCGGGGGAGGATGGCTGGGAGATCTGGATCAACTATGTTGCCCCCTTGGTACCTGAGTGGCAGTGTGTGGAGGCTGCGAAGCAGAAAAGAATCATAGAAAGTTTGAGGGGCCCCGCCCTTGAAGCCATTAAATGTTTGAGTTCCACGATCCCTGATGCATCTGCTCAGAAGTACCTATCTGTACTTGAAGGCAATTTTGGGAGCATTGAGTCAAGGTAGACTTTGATGTGGAAATTCCAAGGTACCAACCAATGGAAGGGGGAAAGTTTGTCTGTGTATGTTACTTGCCTAGAAAGAGCTCTGCAGAAAGCTTACCGGAAAGGTGGGGTAGCCACTAGTGATTTGAACCATGTGAGATTAGGACACATACTGCAACATGCCATGCATTCTAAACTGCAGATCATCCAGTTAAGGCTCCAGGATAGGAAAGATAACCCACCTAACTACTGTGACTTGATAAAAGAACTCCAGGAGGTAGAAGGTAAAGATGGAAATTGTAATTATGGGGTGAGTTCAGCCCAAGTGATCATGGCACTGGAAGGCCCTTTCGAAATGAAGACCACTAAGAGTGTCCCGCCGTGGGCTAAACAGTGAGGGGAGGAGTTGCTGAAGGAAGTCAGAAAAGCACAACCGGGTGCGTTCGCTGAGGTATCGCCTGCTGACAGAGACCCTGGACCCTGTCAGAACGTGACTGTTATGGGGGTCGGGGTGCACCCTCAGGCATCCTCTACTGGGGGTGGCTTCTCGGTTGAGCTCAAGGATTTGACTGCCACCCTAAAGGAACTTTTGAGACATGGTACACTACCCGCAGAAGTCAGATCACAATCTCCCATCGATGCTTCAGCATCCCCTGCTATGTTTTCCCCAAGGATGCCCTGAGAGCGTGTCATTTGTCACAACTGCGGCAAGGATGGCCATATGAAGAGGGAATGCCAGTCTCAGAAGGACTTAGAGAAAGTGGTGAACCAGCTTCAAGGAGAGCTTCGGAAAATGAGTCAGTGGTCAAGGGGTGCACGAAATGACCACAGTAAAAGCTTCAGCCATCCTAACTCAAACCCCTCTGTGGATAAATCGTCTGTCCAGGCCCCTGCTGTTGTCCCTCCAGACTGGTCCAAGATAGTGGGCCCTTCAATGGAGACTAATGTGGCTGTGAATGGTATTTCTACTCGGGCTGTGCTTGACAGTCAGTCACAAGTGACCATTGTGTTTCAGGACTGGTATGACAAACACTTATCTGATGTGCTGTTACAATCCCTGGAAGGCCTACATGTGTGGGGGCTGAGCGACAAGTCTTATCCATATCTAGGATATGCCCGCCTCTGGTTGTCTTTTCCTGCAACTTTCACTGGCGTAGAGGAGCAAGTAGAGACACTGGCCCTAGTGTGTCCCCCTATCGGTCTGTATGATGGGTCCCCCCTGTTAACTGGGACAAATGCCCATATGTTTGGGAGACTGGCACAACTCTATCATGAAAAATAAGGGTGATGGACTGGGAGGGCCCTGAGAATTCCGGCTCTGATCAAGAGGGCCTATCATTTGCAACAAAAACCAGAGGAAGTAGACCAGGATGAACTGGTGGGGATTGTGTGGAAGAAGGATCCCAATTCAATGGTACTGGCCCCTAACACCCAGTGTACCATTCAAGGGGAGGTCCACCTCTGGAAAGATGTCAAGAACAAAATACTGATGTTGGATGCACCAGGTGATGGAAAATTGCCAGAAGGATTATTGGTCAAGCCCAGCATCTTGCCTGCTTGTGCCCATTCCTATGCACGACGAGTGATGGTCCAGATTCACAATGTGTCAGATCAGGAGATCCAGGTGAACAGAGGGTGCACCCTAGCTATGGTACACTGTGCAGACACTACAGTATTGCCCAGCAACAAGCACCCTGGTGAGAAGGAAAGAGTGACCCCAGACTTGTTTAACTTTGGTGACTCCCCATTGCCTGCTGAATGGAAGGCTAGAAATTAGTGAGAGACTTGCCTAGAGAGACCAAGTGTTTTCATTGAAGGAATGGGTTGTGGGATGTGTCCAGGGTGTGGAGCATCACGTATGCCTGCACGATGAACGGCCAATTCAAGAGAGGTCCCTACACCTAGTCCCAGCAGACACTGATGATGTGAGAAGATACCTGTAGGAAATGCTTGCTGCTGGCATGATACAAGAATCCAGGAGCCCATACACATCTTCCATTGTGGCTGTGCGTAAGAAGAATGGGTCTGTGATGATGTGTTTTGATTATCGAACCCTGAACCGGTGGGCCATCCCAGACCAATACACTATGCCTCATATACAAGATGCCCATGACTGCTTGAATGGGAGCAAATGGTTCTCGGTGTTGGATCTTTGCAGCGGATACTACCAGATCCCGATGGCCCAGAAGACTATGAAAAAACAGCCTTCATCTGTCCATTGGGGTTCTATGAGTTTCTGAGGATGCCACAGGGGATATCGGGCAGCCCGGCCACCTTTCAGTGACTGATGGAATGTGTGGTGGGAGATATGAATTTGCTGGAATGCCTGGTGTACTTGGATGATGTCATTGTGTTTGGGAGCACCTTAGAGGAGCATGAGAATCGACTGTTTAAAGTCCTATACTGACTGGAAGACTTCGGCCTCAAGCTGTCCATTGACAAAGGCCAGTTTTTCCAAACCTCCATGAAGTATGTGGGGCACATAGTATCTACAAAAGGGATAGAGACTGATCCCAGTAAGGTTGAAGCACTGACTACTTGACCCCAGCCCCATAATCTGAAAGAACTACAACATTTCCTGCGGTTCTGTGGCTACTACCACAGGTTCATAAAAGACTATTATAAGGTGATTCGCCCACTCTTGAACCTTACCCAGGGTTACCCTCCTACCAATCGTAAATACAAAAAAGGGGCTGGTAAAGAACCAGAAAAAGTATACTTCCACCCAGGTGAACTCTTCGGGCCCTGCTAGATGCCCGACTGTGAAGCAGCCTTCCATGAGATCATATACCAGCTCACCCACACCCCCATCCTCGCCTATGCTCACCCCACCAAACTCTATGTGCTGCATATGGATGCTAGTCTGCAGGGTCTAGGAGTGGTGCTGCATCAAGACCATAAGGATGGCCTGAGACCAGTAGCTTTTGCCAGTAGGAGCTTGACCTTGTCTGAACGAAACTGCCCTGTGAATAAGTTGGAGTTCCTTGCTCTAAAATGGGCCATTGTTGACCAGTTTCATGAATACCTCTATGGGACAAAGATATTGGTAAAGACTGACAATAACCCGTTAACCTATGTACAGACTTCAGCTAAGTTAGACGCCACTGGGCACCGGTGGCTTTTGGCATTATCAACCTATGATTATGCTGTCGAATACAGACTGAACCTGAACCATATTGATGCTGACACCCTATGATGAAGGCCCACTTCCAAGAGTGATTGGGTCAGGCTGTCTGAACCTGACATTCAAGCATTGTGCCAGAAGTTTGATAGAGATGAACAGATGTCTGCAGACACAGTGGACTGTTTAGTAAATTGCTTTAGCCCTTCTGACACCTGCATACCAGCTGCTTATTGCCACTTCTCTGCTCAAGATATTAGTGCAATACCGCAATTTGACAATGACAGCATTCAGTGGGCTCAATCCCAAGATCCTATGATTCAGCCAGCGCTTGATGCCCTGTGTGTGGGGAAAGATGTGTCTAAGTTACGATCCACTGACTTACGTACTGCTTTATTGTTTAAAGAAGGCCCCAGATTGATGTTGTCCAACCAGTTGTTGTATAGAGAGACAGTAAGATTGTAGTGGCAAAGTAGACAAGCAACAATTGGTCCTGCCCATGGCCTTTAAAGATTTGGTACTGAGGTCCCTCCACAATCACATGGGGCACCTTGGTATTGACAGAACCCTTGACCTGGTATGATCTCGTTTCTACTGACCCAAAATTGGGGCCGATGTTGAGCACCATGTAAAGACTTGTAATCACTGCCTGCAAAGAAAAGCCCTGCCTCAGAGGGCTGCCCCCCCCCCTTGTTAATATTACTACCAGCATCCCCATGGAATTAGTCTGCATAGATTTCTTGAGTTTAGAACCTGATCAGTGGAACATTGGCAATGTGTTAGTGGTTATGGATCATTTCACACGGTATGCACAAGCTTTCCCCACCAAAGATCAAAAGGCATCTACCGTGGCCAAGGTGCTAGTGGAAAATTTCTTCATCCACTATGTTTCCCCCCCAGCAGATTCATTCTGATCAAGGCAGAGACTTTGAGAGTCTGCTAATCAAACAAATGCTCTCTCTATGGGGGGTGTGAAAGTCATGAACCACCCCTTATCACCCACAGGGGGACCCTCTACCAGAACGCTTTAACCGTACCATGCTATACATGCTAGGCACCCTCCACCCAAAAGACAAGCATAAATGGAGCCAGTAGATTAGCACCTTGGTACACACATACAGTTGCATGAAAAGTGATGCTACTGGGTTCTCTCCCTACTGCCTCATGTTCGGGAGACAGGCCTGACTGCCTGTTGATATCTGTTTTGGGGTCTCTCCAGATGGGGTCTGAGCCAAAAACTACTTGCAATATGTACAAAAACTGAAAGCTCAATTGAACCATGCCTATCAACTGGCCCAGACATTGGTCACCAAGAGAAATCTAGCCAACAAAGAAAGGCATAATAAAAAAGTAAAGGCTCATGAGCTTCGACCTGGTGACCGTGTGTTGTTATGCAATTTGGGACTGCATGGTAAACACAAAATTGCTGATCGGTGGCACCATCTTCCCCATGTAGTAGTTGGAAAGTTGGATGATTTACCTGTGTACAAGATGTGCCCAGAGACCAACTCCAAAGCTGTCAAGACCATGCACCGTAACCACTTGCTACCTACTGGCCAAGACATAACTGAGGCTGAACAATCAGAGATTGATTCCCCTGGGCCAGAGACTCATGCTGCTGCTGCAAGGAAGAGACAGAGTCAACCTAACCCAGTGGATACAGATTTAAGGGTTCCCCCCCAGCAGGTCCAGACTGATAGTGAGTGTGACAATGCCTATTACCCTTCTTTTGAATTGAGTCAGTTGTTTCGAGGAAATCCTATGACTAATTGCAGGGTTGAAGCTGGGCCTTCTGGAATGTCTAACCCCCCAGCCTCGTTCCTGGAGCCAATGCTCCCTGAAAGTGAAGTGCAAAGTATCAAGTCTGAATATGCTGATTCCCTGTGTATTGTGGAACTGTATGATTTGCCTGATGGAGGGACTGATGATTTGAGTCTTTCTGGTGACATACCAGAACTTGAAGAACACTATGAGAGTGCTGACAACCCCCTTCAGTGCCTCAAAGTTTCATTGTGCCTGAGACTTCGCAAAATGTGTCAAGTGTTATAGAAACAGAGCCAGCAGAGCAAGGAGCTGGCAGTGCCCTAAGTTTGGATGTTTCCATCCAGGCAGAGGTACCCCTCACAAGTGATGAAAGCCCCAAGACTGTTGCTGAAAGTACAGAGACTGTGGATGTTCTCCCCAGGAAGACTGGCTAAGCTGTAAAGCCAGTATTGCATTTCAGTTATGATTCTCCGGGGAGGACTGTGGACTTGTCTCTCCATGTAGTTCACGAAGGTGTTTATGTTTCACCAAGCTCACTGCCCAGATTGAGCTCGACAGCCCATTCCAGGTTACTTGTTCTGCCCCCTCACCATGGTGCCCCTGCCCCATCCAGCCCCAAGTTAGCTGATAGGGAAGGGCCCCCTCTTGCATTGTTCAAGGTATGAGAAGTTATTACCCGATTTAGTACAGTAATGTTCAGCTGACTTGTGTGAAATATGCCTAATGTATTGTCAGAATGGACAACGTATTGGGAAATGTAGTGAACATGTATAGTAAAGTAATAAGTTTATGTTAACTGATGCATGATGGTACAGACTTGACACGGATGCCAAGTTTTCTCCAGGCAGGGAAGAGGGTGTAACCCCCCTATGAATGGGGGGTTCCTGAAAAGTCTTCCTCAAGCTTGCCTAAATGCTCACTGCCAGGCTGGTGTCCTGAGTTTTAGCAGTTAAACATTATTACTAGAGAGTGCTTGCGTACTGTTTCTTTAAGAGCTGCCTGGATTGCAGTCATAAGTAATCTGAGAGGGAGCTCTGTTGAAAGATGTAACTATTTGCTGAAAATCATTTAGCGTGATAATGATAATGTAGTTTGTCTAACCTGCCTTCTTTGCATCAAGGACTGTTTTGTTTATCTCACTACCTTGGTCCTGGACTGCCGAATTGGGCCAATCAGTACTGGTGGGACCTAAAATGGAGCCGGACTGCAGGAGCTGTCTGGAGTCAAAATCTGTAGGAATTGTAGTTTTAGGCTTTTGGCACCTTTTTGCACCTGAAGGGGAGAGCCTTTGTTGTGACTGACAGACAGATAAGCCAACTGAACCTTCTTGGATTCTGGGGAAAGACCCAGGCTTGTTGGCAGTTGAGTCAGATCTAAGTTGGGAGCTTAAGAAGCAACAGCTTGAGACAGTCAAGCAGCTGTCTGAGTAGTTTCGCATGGGAGAACTGTGGAAAGGCCTGAGTTGTGGCCTGCATGTCTGCCTGCTGCCCTGAGAGGGAAAGAAGATAATTATTTCGGACTAAATCCAAGTTTGTGAGAACGAAGTAAGCCACTGATTTTTTTACCAGGCTCATACCTGAAGAAGAATGAAGATTTTGCGGAATGCAATCAGCCTGTTAGGATTTCTAGCTGCTTTTGAATCCCCGGTTTGTGCAGAGACTTTGCGATCATGACCGGAGAGCGGTTTGCCTGGTACAATAGAATTTCCTTACATGTAGATGTGCTATGAGTTGTTAGTGGGTCGTGATTTGGTTCCCCGCTGTGTGAACTGTGTTCTGCTTGCTGGAAGCTGTATCCAGCCCAAAATGGACTGTGTCTGAATTTGTCTCCATTTAGCCTGGGCCTTGCCACACTGGCCCAGCCAGACTACCCACTGCACAGAGAAAGCCATCCATGAGAGACCTGCCTGGGGATCAGCCCCCTGCTCAGCGCTTGAACAGGAATGACAGCTTGGTGAATTGTGTGGGCCCTGCTTCTCCTGGCACTCCAGATCAACCACCTGCAGTCTCAATTTTCGTCCAGCCTGTGTCCAGTCTTGGGTATCATGAGTAATCATCAGGGTAGCTCCGTGCAACACCAGCCTAATCTAAAAGTGCGTCATCTGATTGTCTTGTTTTCTTTTCACGAACTGAGCCCTCCAGCTCCGGATTACAATTAGTGTGTGTGGTGCATGTTGTTTTCTTCCATCACAGGGCCCCAACCAGCTGTAACGTTCCTGGCTAGCCCACCATTCTCCATCTGGGTACCCAGGGTGTGTGACTGTTTATGGACCCTGAAGTGCATGCATAACTGTTTGATTGATACAGCCTTTAAGCAAATTAACCTGATTAAGCCCCTGCCTTGTTTAAGTCCCTTAAATAAATCAGATCTAACTCTTTTTTGCATTTACCCTGACTGTGGATCCAGTTTGTGCAAAAGTACTGTACTGCTGTTATTTGCTGTGTATAACCTTGTTTTACAGGGGTTCCCCAGGGTCAAGCCAGAGGAAAGCCCTGGTGGTAAGTGCAAACAGTGTGGGTACTCATGTGGTATATCAGGGGTATTGTGAAAGTGATTATTGTGTATTGTTCCATCCACTAGTAAGGAAAGAGGAGGGGTTACTGTGTCCTGGAGGGTTGTGCCAGGTTAACTTGACCACTACCAACCCTGACCTCCGGGTGGAGGCACCCATTTCAGAACTCAGGCCCCTTAACCTGCTACTAGCCAAGCAGGCAGGAGTAGTAGCCCTAGCGATAGCACCATCTAGGGGTTACAGACAGATAGATAGATAGATAGATAGATAGATAGACAGGCAGACAGATAATAGATAGAAAGAAAGAATGCAATGCTTCCACCCAGAGCAAGAATATAGTGGGCCTGGTGACAGTGCAGTACAAATCCCTGGGATGCGGTCCCTACCCATATCCCCACTGTGGTCACCATGCCCATGGAACCACACAATGACTATATAGTCCCTAATAAGCATGCACTTAAACTCTAAACAGAATGGCTGCAGGCAATACATTCAAACAGGAATGGCATCTTGTGACTAGAACCCTGACTAGGGAACAAGGGAGATATTGTAAGGCTATGTCTGGAGTTCAGTGGGGCAGGGGACAACACTCACCATGCCCCCTACTCAGTGCTAAATAAGCACGCATGCCCCAAACATCCCCCAAGCGTCCTCCAGATGCTCCTTTCTTTGTTGGCTGCAGCTGCGTGGCTGTCAGGTCTCATGCAACTCTCCCACTCTCCTCATCACTTTCTACTGCATGGCTGCAGCTTAGAGTGTCCCTGCTCTGACGGTCACTTTACTCCTGGACTCCACTCCCAGTTGCTACTGTGGGTCCTGGTCACCTTGGGTCTGTGACCACCTGGTGACTATTTGCTTGCAGTTTCTTGGTGCTGTTTCTGTTGTGCTTCGTCCGAGCTACGGATTCCTGCTCTGCTTCCTGGCTGTCTGTGCAGGGTCAGCTTTCCCATGCTTGAAACTCCATGTTTTGGCTTCACTTCTCATGCCACTCAGTGCTGCCTGCTTTTATTCCCTGGACAGCTGATCTGTATGTCTGTCCCGTGGCTTTCTGGGTAGCTCTTACATGCTATCCGCATTCCTACAGCTACTTTGCTTTGGCTCCTAGTGACCACCATCTCATGTGCTCTGTCCTGCTTGCCCCCACCCCGCTTGCTGCCTGTCACCTCTGGGGCTTGCCTGGGGGTACCATTCTTCTCTCTCTCAGCCTGTTGCTGCAAACCTCTGGTCCTTGCCTGCCTCTGGGACTCTGCTCTGTTTGCCCCTGAGCCTCTCTTTCTGGCCTTTGCCTTAGCAGTGCTTTGCTCCTGTTCTGGGCTAGTTTGGCAGTGGTAGTGGCCCTTCTTGATTCCATTCTTTCTTTGCTGTCACCTTTCTCTGGCAATCATCTCCTTAATCCTCCACTTAAGAATACACCTTATCATTGGCCCCTAAAGGGCTCAGTATGCTTTCACTGCTTTGCTTCATACTGCACCATACCACCAGCTGCCACAGCAGACTCTGGTTACTCTGGGCTTTCTTTTGGGCTTGCACTTCACTGCTCCTAAATCCCCACTAGTCTGCCAAGGCAGCTGTTCAATCCTCTCCTCAGAGCTCAACTGTATCCTACTACTCTTAGCATATATACCATTGCTACTTTATCTACTTTCAGGAAAATGTCTCAGACTCTGTTCCTTCTAATCTACATTGGGGACGACGGTGTCGGGTGTACCACAAAGTTCAATACTGGGTCTGATTTTATACAACATTTACATTAATAATTTTTGACTTTCAGACCTTGGCGTTAGGTGTCACTTATACACAGATGATACCATTGGTTACTTGGAAGGTACTTCTGCTGAAAGTATTCAGTCTACTCTTCAATTGGCGTTTGATGAATTACAGCATTACCTGTTGAAATCTAGACTGATTTTGAATGCTAAAAGATCACAGGTAGTGCTTTTTTCTAGAAAACAAAAATAAGCACTACTTAGAAGCAACCCTTCAGATTAAAACATCTAATAAAATTGACCTAGAGCAGGTCCAGAGTTACAGATATCAGGGGATGCAACTTGATTTGGCATTAAAATGGGATTTACATATAGAGACAGTGGGAAAAAAAGTAGGGAAATGTCTGGGTTTTTTATATAGGAACAAGAAATGTATGTCCAACTTAACAAGGAAGCATGCTGTAAACTCATTGGTACTGTCCCTAATTGACTACAGTAATATTGTATACATGGGAGCCTCACGAAGTACTCTAAATAGATTAGATGTTATCTATCATAAACTGCCATGGTTTATACTTGACGCCCCAAAGAGAGCACACAGATTGGAACTCTATGGAAAACTACATTAGCTTAGCCTCAGAGAAATGCGTTCCTCATATACTCTATTATTAATGATTAAAAGCATTAAAGGGCAGGCACTGGATTATATTTTAGATAAGCTAGTAGTAAGACCAATAAAACAGGGCTTGAGGTCTGCACAAGGGATAGAATATAGCCTTCCTAATTATAGGACAACCTTGGGCAGAAGTCATTTTTTCTATAGGGGATCTATGTTATGGAACTCTCTACCACAAGTTCTTAGATCGACAAATGAAAAGGTCGGAATAGGGGAACTAAAATCCTGGTATATTAAACATAGAAACATTGAAACATAGACTTTGACGGCAGATAAGGACCACTTGGCCCACCTAGTCTGCACATTCCCCTACCTACAGGATAAGCTGCAGATCCTAGTTAACCAACAGCCTATTGCTTCCTACCTCCCACAAGAATTGCCTTACATCTGTCCCACGCATTCTTGAATTCTTCCACAGTTTTAGACCCCACAACCTCCTCAGGAAGGCTGTTCCATACGTCCACCACCCTCTCTGTGAAAAAAAATACTTGCTCACATTGCTCCTGAGAAGTCCCCTCTCTATCTTCAAATTGTGTCTCCTTGTTCTTGCTCATCTCTTTTTCTGAAAGATGCTACCCTCTTGGACTTTGTTGATTCCACTGAGGTACTTAAAAGTTTCTATCATGTCCCCCCTCTCCCTCCTTTCCCCAAGAGTATACATATTGAGCTCCTTTAGTCTCTCCTCATATGGCTTCTCTTGCAGACCCTGCACCATTTTAGTTGCCCTCCACTGACTGCCTCCATCCTGTGTCCAAAATTAAATATTAAAGAGGCTTAAGACAAAGAACTCTACAGGAATTGGGTTAAGCGTTGTTTCAACCATAGAAGGGACATAGGTTGTGGAATTACTCATTTAACCTGAAATGCTTTGAATACCGTTTGTAAAATTGGTTATTTATTGTTGCTTAACAGCAATGCCAACTTCATATGTTATGTATTTGTGTATTTTGTCTATTGTGTAACTTATGCAACTTTTTTACAACAGGATCTCATTGGAAATGAACTTGTCTCAACTGTGCTACCTGATTCATTTTCTTGTGAAAAATGAATACTTTTTTTTTACTACTACTACTACTACTTCTAATTTGGTGTATTATGTCCACCTTGTGTATTGTGGGAAAGATTTAATATCTGCTGTTTACTGTCACTCCGAAAAGCTTAAGCACTGTTTTCTTTTGTTACATCTATATTGGTCCAACAAAGGTATCAAACCATTTGTTTCTGGTTCTGTTCTTACAAGGACCAATATGGCAACTAACTATTTCTGTGTGTTTACTATCACTGTAATATACATTGGTGCCTACTGTAGTGTCATTCCTCACTGTGCTACTTTGTCATTAATGTTCTGATAACTGTTAATTCTGATATTTTGTATTGCTGGTTTGCATACTGGTTGTCCGCTTAATCTTGTTGTTTTATTGTTATTCTGCACTCATTGCATTTGTACAGTGTAATTCTCCTGGGTCATGCCTGAAAATAGGCATTAAACTGTCTAGTGCACCTACCTGGTCAACAAAAATAAATAAAATAAATAAATATAAACCAACTATAATGGGGCAGATATCCTAACGATAATCCAGCATATGCTCCATCAACATCTACTGGGCACACCTCCATTAACTGGGTATAGGTTCCTCTCACTGCCCCTCAAGGGCTTAGCATGCTTTTGCCTTCTGTGCATAGCTCTCTCCTGACTCGATAGGAGCCTGGCCAAGACTGACTCAAACTCCCAAAAGTCTCTGGGATTTCTCCCCAAAGTCTTGCCTCTCATTGACTGCCCTGCATTATCAATCACATTTAATTGCCCTCTGACCACTCTGCTTGGTGGTGTCTTTTGGTGCTTGAATAAAGTTCACTCTTTCTCCTAGAAGTCCTTCTTCACAACCTTGGGTACCCACTTATCTGATTGGCTACTTTAAAGGGTCGAAATATCAAAGACATGGCTGCTCCTATATAATCTAATAGCAGTCCTCATGTTGCCCCTCAATAAAGTTCTGTTGCAGCCAAATGATTAGCTTTTCCTTTGTAGTAACCCCACAGTCTTGTAGCCCTAACTGTGCTCCTTCAAATGAGCCCACTTTTACAAATTTACTCCCCTTACTTTTGCTGTCACTGCCACCAAAGCACTGTCCCCCTAGGTGGCAGGAAGCAGATAATTAATATTCATGAGGGCATTTTAATATGCATAAGCCCTCAAAATGCCCCATTTCACAACTCTTTTTATATACATAAATGAAGCTCCTCATTTGCCTCCTTGAGGTCACTGTTCCTCATTTAGCTGAGGAGGGGCACCAGGACTGCCAAACACCTCTTAGTTTGACCTCAAACCAGCAGTCGGCAAATCAAGGTGCTCCTTGTGCATCTCGCAATCGCTGCGCACAGTGCATCAGAAAACAGCGGCTATTGTGGTTTTGGTTTATAAGCCCAAAATGGGCTAAACAAAACACTGGGGCTATTTGGGGCATAAAGGAGCACCACGGGGACTCAGGCTAAGCCAGGGAATATCGGGGAAGCAAAAGGAATGCCAGGAGGCAAATAGGAGAAACCAGAAGATACACTACAAATAAGGTAAGCCTACAAATGGGGGGTTACACTTCTATAGCTGAAAGTCCCATAAGACAAAAGAGAAGCTCACTTTGTCCTTACTCAACAGTAGCATGTCACAGATCCAACTTCATGCTTGGGGTTTTAGTAGTTTCACTTGAAGTCTGGAAGGATGGCAACCTAAAACACTGGATCCCCGGAGATTCTTCGACAAGTTTTTTTTTTTCTCTCTGTTCTGTGTGATGGTCTTTAAAATACTTTGTTAAAGTTGTGTTGCTTTGATTTATTCTGCAGGGTGGGTTGGGTCTCAGATGGTGGCTCCTCCTTCATCATTAGACGTTCAACACTGTGGCCTTTATTTATTTTATTTATTTAATTTTCGTTAACTGGGTGGGTGCCATAGCCACAAAATGACTATTTTCATACATGACCCCGGGAGGTTACAAGGATTACAAGGAGTAAAGGGATTACAGGTGTAACCCCCTTGCAAATGGGGGTTTCTAACGTGCTTTATGCCTGGTTGGTAATCGGCATAAAGCCGCCTAAATGGGGACCTGGTGAGTGCTCTTTTAGGGCCTCCATATTCTGACCCTTTAAGGGCTGCCTGTTGCAGTCAGAGTTAGTTGAAATGGGAGGGGGTTTGAGCGTTGCTATGCTCGACTCCCGCCCGGGCTGCAAAATAATCGCTTCGTTTCTGCCATCAATAATTGTGCAGAGGGAGCTTCGTTAGAAGATGTGCTTGTTTGCTGACTATCTATTAAAGTAGCAATGATATTGTAGTTGTTCTAACCTGCCTTCCTTTGCAGCAAAGACTGTTTCGACTGTCTCCCCCATTTTGGTCCAGAACTGCTGAATTGGACCAATCAGTACCTCGGGACCCTACAGAGTCAGCTGACCAATAGAGGAACTGTTTGTATTTGGGAAAGGCATTATGGGCTATGGCGCTTTTTTCGCACCAGTGAGAGGCAGAAGAAGTGACTGGCAGGCTCAACCAGCCAATTGGATCGGGTCACGCCCGAGTGGTGTGGAGAGCCAGATGCATTGTGGCTAGTGAGGAGTGAGGAGCTGTGTGCTTCTGCGCTGAAAAGTGTTCGCGCAGGAAGCGCGTGAAGGCCTGAAGCAGCCATTTTGTGTTGTCGGCTCCGGCGGGCGGTCAGAGGAGGCTGTGCTCTGTACAGCTACCCACCAGGCTCGACCTGAAGGAGGACTGGAGAAAATTGCTGAATCGCGCTCGGTCCGAAGACAAGTGGAAGCTGCCGCTTGCAGTATCTCAGTGATGGTGAGTTTGTGGGAGCATTGGAAGCAGCTGCCTGGTGTGGTACCCTCTGTTGCTGTTTACCATATAAATGTGTGAGGAGGCTTATGGAGCTCAAGTAAATCCTGCTGCCATTAGAGGACTTTGCCTGTTGCAGTTTGCCATATAAATGTGTGAGGAGTCTTGTGGAGCTCAGGAGTAGCCCTGCTGACTTTGAAGGACCCTATCTTGTCTGGAGGTCGTGAGTACTAATTCAGGGTAGCTCCCCTGTTGAATTGCCACATTGGATTCCAAATGGAATTACTGTACTGCTGACTGTTTAACTAACTTTTTCTTTTCTCTGAAGTGAAAGGGCCCCTACCAGCTGCCACGGTTTGGACTAGCCACTAGGGCTTGGGTACCCAGGGACAGTGACTGGTAGGGATAGGCCTGTGCACAGAGCCCTAGGTAGATGAGTATAGTGATAAGCTAATCAACTTGATTCCCCCTGTCCTTGTTGTTTCCCCCCTGAATAAATCAGATTGTTTTGCACCACCACATCCTGGCTATTGCATACATTAATGGTGAACTGCTGCTTGGTGATTGCAACATAACTGTGCCTTACTTTACAGGGGGTCCCCGAAGGGAGCTGGATTATATTTTCCATGGGGTAAGTGTACTGGTGAACAGAATTGTTGGTACCCAGTGGGAGTCATTAGAGGGACAAAAGGGGGGTTGCAGTAGCCCAGAGGGCTGTAACCGAGGTAGTCTTACTTGGGCTAACCCCGACCTCTGGGTGGAGGCACCCATCCACGTATCTGGGCCCCTTACCCTGCCTCAGAGGGGGCAGACAGGGGTAGTAGCCCTAAGGGTAGCGCCCCCTAGGGGTTACACAGGGATTCAGAGTAAACAGCAAAAACAAGGTTACAATATATACATAGTAAAATATCATAAGAACAAGGATGTGAAAATACAGACAAGATAAGGCCAAAGGTCAAGCACCAACATATACAGTTCCGGTAGTAACATCCAATCTGGAAGTAAAGTGCAAAGATAGAATAAGCAAAAACAGAAGTGCAAATAAGGTAACTATAGGGGAGGTTATATAGGAGTGAGAAAGGAGCTTTGGGGTAACAAAAGTGAAAGAGAGGGGAGACAGCAATCAAGGAGGGTTAAAACAAGAGCAGGAGGCCTGACTAATGAGGAAGGAGCGACACTTGGTTTTAAACTGGGCATGGCTGGGCACCTGATAAACTTCCAGGGTAGTGAGTTCACAGATTTGGACAGCATAGGAGAAAGCTGCACTTCCTTGAGAGTTTTACACCTAGAGACATGCAGTAGAGACCTATCAGCTGATCGAAGGGCATGGGAGAAGAGCTGAGGGAATAGTAGGAAGGCTAGAGATACAGGGATGTTAGCTGTAATGATAGAGTCAGTCAGGGAGCCAAGTGCAAGGAGCCAGTAGGAGGAGGGGGTTGGCCAGTTAAGGTCAGCATAGAGCTGACAATGGTGTTTCAGACCTGGGGAGGCAGTGGCATACCTACAGATACTGTTGTAGGTCATGTTCCACTTGTTAAGTAAGGTCTTTGATGCATTTAGGTAAGTGACGGCTCCGTAGGAGAGTGCTAGAAGTAATATGCCACAGGTGATAGCAAGTCTAGCAGAGGGCATGAGCACATGACTGGTTTTATATGCAACACCAATTTTTCTGGTGACAGACTTACAGGTAGTCAGAATGTGCTGATCAAAGATTAGATTTTCATCAAGCAGGACTCCAAGGGGCCGCTAGGGGCGCTAAATAGGATGGCAGCTTAAAGATCAGCTCCACAACCCAGAGGGAAATATCCTTTATAATCCTTTTTCTACCAGCTGGTATTATATCCTCACTCTACTGTAACTTGTGGGGTAATACTCAAGTTACACTAATTTAGCAACATTGATACAAAAAGCCTTCATTTGCTGTGTGGAAATCGCTATTTTACTGAAGAGCCTCCTGGATGAGGTAGGCCTGAAAATATGGCTGAAGGCCGCTTGTCACAAACCTGGGAGCAACCATCAGTTGAGACGATGTTTGGCCAACTTATGGCCCAGATAGCACAAGTCACTGTGGCAACTAATTGAAACACCCAAGTGGTTCAAAATTTAGAAGCCAGGATGCTGCATACCGAATAGCGGGTCTCGGCAACAGAGGGGCATGTTCAGGACTTAAGGGCAGAATTAAGAGATCAACAGCAGACCATACAGATGCTGCGCAGTAAGACTGATGACCTCGAGAATCGAGGTCGCCATAATAATCTTTGCTTCCTGGGCTTCCCCGAGTGTATAGAAGGCAAAGATACCGAGGGATTTCTACAATTAGCCATCGCTGAAATGCTGCAGTTAGACCCACTGATACCGCTCCAGCTGGAACGCGCACACCGTACGTTATCCCCCATGTCTCAGGCCCAGGACAGACCACGACCTATCATAGCCAGATTTATTGATTTTAGGGACAAAGAGAAGGTCCTAGTTAGAGCTCGTGAGTTACAGCATGTAGTGTGGAGATCAAATCGGATCCACATCTTTCAGGACTTCTCTAAGGATCTGTCGGACAAACGCAGAGCATACTCTGAGGCAAGGCATAAAATGCACAGTATTGGACTGTCCTTTTCTCATGCTACCCAGCCACAATGTGGGTCATGCATAATGGGGTCCTGAACAGTTTTGAATCTCCTGATGCACTCATGGATTTTTACGGCCAACTGGCCACAAGAATTCACCACCACTACCCGGGAGCCCATTCGGCAAAACTGCTACCGACGGGTTGGATTGCCGCCTCTCCATCAGTGAGCAGGCCTGCAGTTTGGCAAGACCTCAGGGAGCAACACTGGGAACTCCCCCCAAAAGCACACTGAAAGAGGCAATCCTCAAAGAAACACGGCCGCCGGGAGCATCCTTTGGAGAGAGGGCAAGACGACACAGAGGAGGCCACAAGCATGGACACTGTTGCTCCAGATCCGTTACAGGCCTACCACACCGCTAATAGATATGAAGCTATACACCCCAGCTCTCTGGATCAACACCCAAGCATCATGGTTTTGACTGTAGAAGGCAGGCCTACTCCTATGTTGCAGCCCAGCCACCTGTCCCCATCAGCAACTCCTCACCAACCGCAGAACGGAGCTACAGATAGCGGAGGGCAGCGTCCACCAAAGGCTATGAGGGAGGCCTACTCTACCAGCGGAGATCTCATCTTCAGTGTGGACCATCCTGCGTGCTCTACATCTCCAGGGCAATCGACCAGAGAAAACTAGCCGGCGTGGTCAAATAAGTAGTCATCCTATTTTCTTTCTATTGCTGTTCTTTTAATCCCCCGGGGAGTTGTAGGAATGGGGTAAGTTTGGGGTGTCTAAATTGATCGTCAGTGGATAATCTCCTTGGCTGAAACATCTGCTACCCTTTCTCCATGTTACCCATGTGAGGGAACTTTCGAGCCCCTTTTCACCCCAACCTTGACCCCCGACTTGCACTGCCATATGACAGAGAAGATGCCTCACTCCTATACCGGGAGGGATTCAACAAGGCCTACCAACAAACTCTCAGTGGACATCCTGATCAAAGGTCCAGACACATCTAGATGGCAAAGAAGGCCTTTTTTTGTTCCATCTGATTAAACAGCAGAACTTTTGCGGGTTCTACCTCGTTTACTTGTGTGTGGGGAGGTGTGTAAGGTCTGCTGGGAAGCTGTGTCATATAATATTAAAGTATATGTCAGCATGCGTAAACTGTTGTACTGAATGGGTAGCCAGGATGTGTTTTACGTGAGGCCCTAAGTGGTGAATGGCACAGGCCTGTGCCCTCTGGTATTTTTTCATTTTATTATAATTTTTTCTATTAAGGGAGATCTCCCAGCCCCCCATTGGGTGGCTTACAGTACACTCTTCATAGGTGTGACAAGCCTGACCTCACAAGATTTTTGTTGTGAGAACATGCTGGCACCCAGAAGCAATAACCCTAGGCAAGCTGAAATAGTGGGCAGTTCTCCCACACTTTCTTTCCTGCAAACCTCCACCTTATTAGAAGCGTTGTGTAGTCCCACTTTAACTACCCCAGTTTCTGAGCTACACCGCTGAAGCAGCTCTCTCAGCCCTCTGGGGTTGCAATGAGGGATCACTGTCAAAATCGCGCATGCAGTATCGCACATGTTATTATAGTGTGTACATTTTAGCGCCTTCATAATAGCGTAGTGAAATAACAGCTTGTATTTTATAGCATTAATGAAATGTCCACTACTTTATGCTTTATCCTGTCCTTCTGAATTTAAAAGCCTTACCTCCCAATTTCGCTGCTGTTGTAGTCATGCTAATTTTTCTGGTGTTGCAAAATGCTTTTTTATAAAGTTTTGTAAACCACACTACCATGACCGTACCACGCCATTTTCATGTCCGGCTCTGCATGTTGAGTCACACTCCATCGTAGCACGTGATATACATGCCTCTCAAGAGTTGCTTACACTGTGTAAGCATCTCCTGTGGTATCCTAGCAGATGCAGCTGCAAACAGTAGATCATGTACAGTAAGAGTGTGAGGTATATTTATCTTTCAGCAAATATAAACCACCGAATCATGTACTGTATACATTTCTATTTTTTGCATATGTTTTCTTATATTTTTGAGGGCTGTGGAACATGCTATGTCCAAGTACATAAAAGGAAAAAGTAGCTGTTGACAGCTGGTGTGCAGTATCTCGGGAGGCGTTGCAGTGTAAGCAACATTGGCGAGGCTTGCGCATCATGTGCTGAGTTTGAGCATGGCAGAGTGTGCAATACTGGACAGAAAAATACTTTCGAATCGAACAGAATAACAAAGAAATAAATGGATACTTTTACAATAAATAATGAAAATGGTAAAACTTAAAAAATTTTTTTTTTTTTGCCCATCGCCTTTAACGGTGCATATTGCTGCTTAAATGACACCATCAATATTAAAAAGATCTCTACAGAGTTTAGGTTACAATTGTGCTGTTTGCTTGCAGCGTTTGTTGCCACTGCTGCCATGGTGTTTTTAGTTTAAACATAATTACTCCATACTGATAACATGTTTCCACTCCTTTAAAGAAGGAGACTTACTGTAATTATAATTTTAGCTGAGCATGAGACATGGGAGACTGTGTATTTCAGTTCATTTGTCCCTTGTTTTTGTTCATCAAAATGGCTCATGAGACATGTTTCCAGATTTAAGTTCCCTCTAAGCCAGAAGATGTTTTTATGAATAATGATTTAGCGCTATTTCATTAGCGCCATATTTGGAACGCGCTATAATGTAGTAGCGCTATTATGTACACGCAGTTATTGCTCACGCTATTTCATCCACGCTATTATGACCGGATACCTGCAATGAGCCACGTGATCCAACCTTCTTATTGGGTTGCTTGATTCTCTCGGGGGGGAACCCCCCCCGCACTCACCGTAGTGCTAAGGAAGGATGGATACTACTTGATAATGCCCTGGGAATAGGGGCTGGCCTACAGCAGGGCTATGCGGCTGAAGAGACGCCTCTATATCCCCAAATTGCATGGTACACTGTGCACAATGTATATAGTTTGCTAATGTGTTTATGTATGTTTGTTTCACAAGAGACACACACATATGTTTCGTTATTTGTTAGTATAAGGTCATCTGGTATGGGCAGGGTATATGGGCTTTACCCACTCTCTCCATATCTGGTGGTGCTCTATAGAAATTTGCCTCTTCTGGTTGGGCTGCCCTCGCCCCCTATCTGCTGGTTGTTCTTGATATATCTCTTAATTAAATATTTGCTCCCTATTACTAACAGGTGATATCACTTGTCTGACATGGAACGTCAGAGGGCTTAACACCCAAACAAGAGGAAGCAAGTTTTGGGCCACCTTAAGAGACTGAGAGCGAGGGTCGCCTTCCTGCTGGAGACCAAACTTACCGGGGATCCTGAGAGACTGAAGAGGAGTGGTAGGTCAGGTCATTGTGCCTCGGCCTCCTCTAGAAAGAGAGGGTGGCGATTCTGTTTGGAAGCAACTACAATGGAAATTGCAGAGACAAGTGAGAGACCCTGAGGGTAGATGGGTGGTGGTACTCATGGATACTGGGGAGGGCCCTCTGATCCTGGGTAATGTATATGCTCCGAATGAGGACTTGCCCTCTTTCTTTCTCAAGTTGGCCCAGGTGCTGGGATCCATAGCTCCGGAAGACACCCCCATTTTATTAGGGGGTGATTTTACTCTTACTCTGGACCCTTTCCTGGATAGATCCCCTTCCAGTACTGAGCCCCACTCCAGGGCTGTAATGGCAGTGGCTCAGTTACAACAAGATTTGGCCCTTACGGACATCTGGAGAATATTTCACCCCTCCCAGCGGGACTACACCTTTCATTCCCCAGTACATAGTTCTCTTAGTAGAATAGACTTCTGGCTCACCTCTCCTACTATTACTAGTAACACTGTTAATACCCTTATTCATCCCTTAGTTATCTCGGATCATGCCCCTGTGCATCTTGCCTTCACATGGGGCCCCCCTCTCCCTAGGTCTCCGGCATGGAGGCTGGACCAATTGCTACTTCATGACCCAGACTTTTCCCCTTGGCTTCAAAAGGAAGCAACAGAATTTTTTTTGGCATAACCTCATAGCAGATACCTCTGCGGGAACCACATGGGAGGCATTCAAAGCTACTCTAAGAGGGGCGATAATAGGGTATGCGAGCCAGAGCCAAAAGAGGAGGGAACAACATTTGAGGGGGCTTGAACGACAGCTCCGAAAACCAGGACTTGCTTTTAAGGCCCTTTGCGTCCCTTCCCTTAGGTCAGAGGCAAGTCACAGGGTCACCTCTCTGAAGATGCAAGTGAATGAGCTGGTCTCTAGAAAGGTAGAGATTTTGATCATTAGACTCAAGCATAAATATTGGGAAGGGGAGAAAAGGGGGTAAGCTGCTGACATACCGTATCAAAAGAAGCAAGCAAAGGCATATAGTGGCTTTAGAGGATGCAGAGGGTAGGACCCAGACCTCGGCAGAAGGTATTAATCTAATAATGATAGATTTTTACTCCTCGTTATATAAATCCTCCAGAGCCCCAGACCCCAAGGGGGTCTGCCCATTTCTGGAGTCCCTACATCTCCACAAAATCTCAGAAGCCCAGGCTAATGCCCTAGTTGCCCCGATCTCAACCCAGGAGGTGGCAGACATCATCTTCTCCCTTAAAAAGCTAAAGGACCCAGGAGGGGACGGTTTCCCTATTGAAGTGTTACAGCTGTTGCATCCCATAATCTCTCCAGTATTGCAACAAGTATTTACTGAGTCATTGCAAACAGGGTCTCTCCCTTCATCCATTTAGGGAGGCGACTATTACTATCCTACCAAAAAAGGGTAAAGACCCTCTTAAAGCGTCCAGCTACCACCCTATTTCACTATTGAATGTTGATAGCAAAGTGCTATCTAAGATACTAGCTAATAGACTTAATCCTCTCCTTCCCAGTTTGATCCATCCATCCCAAGTAGGCTTTGTTAAGGGACGCTTTAGCGTGGACCATATTAGATCGTTGGTAAATTTAATCCATAAGGCCCAAACATTATCTTCCCCTGCTGCTGCCATTGCAATAGATTTTGAAAAGGCCTTTGATTCCCTGGACTGGGACTATGTCCAACAAGCACTTTGCACTATGGGCTTGGGGGTGGGGTTTCGGGCCTGGATTGGGGCAATATATTCATCCCCAGCTGCATGGATACTCACCAATATGATGCTGTCTCCCCCATTCATATTGGGTAGGGGTACCCATCAGGGCTGCCCACTTTCCCCACTACTTTTTGTATTGGCAGTAGAACCCCTGGCAGCTGCTATTAGGCAAAATCCTCTAATTTCCGAGGTCCAGGTGGGAACAAGGGCATACCTACTCTTATGTATGTGGATGACCTGTTGCTCCCTATAGCCAATATCGTCACCCCTCCCTCCCTACTGTCCACCTTGTCAGATTTCTGTACATTTTCAAGGCTCAAGATTAACCAGGCCAAGACAAGGTCCTACCTTTAAACTCTAAGTGTACCTCTCAAATGGTTACTCAGCATGGGCTCTTGATTGAGCCCCGAGGGATTACCTACTTGGGCATTACTATCTCTCTAATCTGCATAAAATCTGGGACCTGAATATGAAACCACTTTTTGCGTCATTCAGTACAGAACTGGACAAATGGAAATCTCTTCGACTGTCACTTGTAGGTAAAATATCCACATTAAAATGGTCACAGCACCAAAATTATGTATCTTCTCTCCCATATTCCTTTGACAATACCTCGTTATTGGTTTACTAGTTAGACTCCCTGCTGGGATCCTTTTTGTGGGAGGGTAAGAAACCTAGGTACAGTAGAAATAAGCTCAGAGCTCATTGGTCGGAAGCGGCTGGGGTCTTCCGTGGTTAGAGGGGTATAAATGGGCCTTTCAGCTGCTTAGACATTAAAATGGTTCCTTTTCCCAGAACACAACGCTCCCCAGTGGCTAGATATGGAGAGAGAGATGTCAGCGTCACTCACTTGGAACTATTGTTATTTAACCATCCCCTAAGGGCACTCTCGCTCTCATCCTACTATAGGTCCCTCTCTGGAATATTGGGCCAAGGTGCATAAGAAGTTGGGCGCCTCCCCATCTCCCCTAAGACTTACCCTACTATGGGGCAATAATGAGATTACCATCAATAAACAACCAATTGCGTGGCCCTCATGGGAACATGGTGGTATCTCATTGATTCGAGATATGCTCATTCCTGGTACAGATACCCTTAATTCCTTTGAGGGCCTGCGGAGCTCTTATGGGATCTCTCCCAAAGACTTCTGGAGATTCCTTCAAATAAGAAGCACCATCCTTACATACAAGCATAAGTAGCACCAAGAGCAATAAATCTCCCAGGTAGAGTCATGGCTGGCCCTAGAAAGAGGACAGTCAAGCTGGGTATATGCGGTCATCCGGAGCATCATCCCGTCCCAAGCAGAGGAATCCAAGCATAAATGGGAGAAAGCACTGCATGCCCCTATTACGAACCTGGAGTGGAAGTCTTGTCTAAAACTAGCTCACGGGGCATATCCTGACACCAGTAGTCAATTAATACAGAACAAGATAATTCACTTCTGGTACAGGACTCCTGTAGTCCTCGCCAAGGCAAAGCTGGCTCAGTCTGACCTGTGTTGGAGGTGTCAGGAACTCCCAGGTGACCTGTTCCATATACTTTGGTCCTGCAGGCTGATCCAGCCCCTATGGCAGGCTACCTGTGAGATGGGGTCCAAAATACTTAGGAAGCCTGTGCCTCAGTCCCCTGAGTTGCTGTTATTAGGACTCCAGACCTCGGACCCTCACCTTCGTCTCTCTGAGTTGAAACTACTTCTGACACTCAGTATGCAAGTTAAAAGACTCCTACTATGTAAATGGTGGTCCCAGATAATCCCATCCCTGTGGGAAGTACTTACCTCCATGGCTAAAGTTGCCAACTGTGCCAGAATATCACATATTGTGACCAATACCCTCTTTAAATATACTGCCCTCTGGACTCCCTTCCTTCTGTTTTTGAAACCTAGGGAGGGAATCGGCTGAATAGGCACAACTGTGCTACTATAATGGTCTCCTCTCATGGTGCATTTAGGGGCAAGTGCTGGAGAGATTGTTACTGAGTTATAGGGGACCCTGCTCTACGGATGACATGGTATAATATCAGTAAAGGATAGTATCTTCGCTGACAATGAAGACCTGTTTGCTTTGTGTGTGTGATCTCTTGTATTTTGTATGCTTAAAGTAGAGGACAACGGCCCTGGACCTCCCATAATTTCTGATGTTTTGTCAAATACTGCAGAAACTAGCAGGATGGGGCCAGGTAAGATATGTCTGTATGAGTTAGCCATAATGCAATGCACCAACTGCTACTACTTTCACAGTTAATCTCCAGCTGGATAGGTGTTATACATCCAGGCACAGAGTATTATCCTCCTGCTTACCTGGCTAGTATATTCAGTTTGTTACTATTTGGCTAGCATGTTCCGTTCTCTGCTTCTACAGACATATGTAACAGTCTGTAAGATCTTTGCAATGTATCCGACTGTTTTAATGTTTGTATCGTCTTAATAAGTCAAATCAATAAAACTTATTAACTGCAAAGTAGGACTCCAAGGTATTTGAAAGCACTCCCCTTACTGGAAGACAAGGTTCTGACCACTCTTTTAAACCTATGGCTTCATCCTTCTGAGCTTCTTCCCTAAATTACTTTTAGCAAAAAGACTTGTCATCCTGTGGCACCTCTAGGGGTGAAACCCTCCTAAAGAAGGTTCCAGTGCCTCCAGTAGCCCAAAAGGGGATTAGTTCCTTTGGGAGTAGAAAGTGGAAAAGGCCACATGGACTCCTTAAATCCAGTCTCCAGATTAACAATATCAAGCTACCCACAGTACTCCATAACATTATCCAGCTCAGCTGCACAAGCACTTTACAGTATAATTGCAAGGCCATGCCTGGGGTTCAGTGGGGCAGTGAGCACCACTTGCCATGCCCCTTTACTTACTGCTATATATGTGCATGTCCAAAGCATCCTTTGACACTCACTTCTTCGCTGCCACCACCCTCCTCCTCCCTCCTCAGTGGCTCAACTCTTTTCCTCTTGGCTTCTCCAATACAATACCTTTAAACAAAAGGACTCCTTTCCTGAGGCACCTCTAGGGTGGAACTGTCCTTAAGAAGGTTCCTGCCTTTGGAACCCCAAACGAGTGGTAGTTCCTCAGGGAAAAGAGACACTGAAAGGCACATAGACCTTAATCCAGTCTCTATACTAACAGAACCAAGCCACCAACTTTACTTGTAGCCTTATACAACTCAGTCACACAAGCACTGTACTACGTTGCATAAGCATTCTCCACAACTACTGAAGAAATCAACTGCAGTAGTTACCCATACTTACAGTAGTTGCCCAGTGAACAAGTGCACTATCTGGTCTTCCAGTGCCCACATTGAATATATGGGTGCTCTTTTCTTACACCCAGAGCAGGCACAACCAATACGAAAAGTTTCCTGGGCTGCACTAAAACTGTCCTCCTAGGCACAGCCCTCACATGCAGCCTGTCCCCACACCACAGAGCACAATGCTGTATTGTGATCGTGATCTCCTGTACAGAAGGTGCACAGTCTCCCACTGATACCACTGCTTTTCCCTTTACAATCCTTATAGAGCTAGTAACACCAGAAAATGTTAGTAATTTTAAAAGTTTTTCTTATTATTTATTTCTGAAGGTTTTTCTTATATATTGTGTTCATTATCATTAGATGGTTTTCTACCTAACAGAATTGGGTGTGATGTAAAAAGCAGCCATAGCTAGTTCTATTCCTCCACTATATCATTACTACGTGACCTCACTCATTGTTACATCACAAGCCCTGCTGCCTGATTGGTAACATGTGTCACAAATTACCAGTCAAGCAGCAGGAGTTTAACTCTTTTCGTTACTAGGGTGTCAAACTCAATACTCTCAGGTAGAAAATCTTCTAATTAGCTAAAAGATATAACACAATCCCTACTTCAGCCATCCCTACTAAATTGTCCCTCGGAAAGAGGAGGCATGCAATAACCTCGGAGGCAGCTCCCATGTCTAGGGGTATTGGGATGGTACAGTCTGCCAGAAACCACCCTCGGTATTGTACAGGTTCCAGCCTTGACACTTTATCCACACTTCAAGAGGCATGGCCCACTGAGATGCTACCTGTAAATGTCCATGCATGTCAACAGTCCCTGCTTCAGCCTTGTAAGTTGTGCCCCTTTGGGAGAACTGCTCACCTTTCTCTATGCTGTCCCCATACTGCATGGATAGAAGGCTACTGATCTTCACCCTCTGTTCCTTGCTCCTATTGGTGTTACCCTGGCACCAGGTATCTGTGGGCTACACTACCTCTGCCTTGCTGGCCAGACCAAGGTTAAGGGGCCTGGGTTCCTACTTTACTTTAAAACTGGTTCTTTCCCAAGATAACATAAAATGCGCAGTGCCTCCACCCAGAGTATACTTACGTGGGCTAAATAATACCTGGTACAACCCCCTGGGATATTGTACCCACCCACAATACCATAGTGCCACCCCAACATGACCCAATAAACAAAACCCCACATTTCAACACTTTCAAATTATTGACTTTCTCTCTCTAATAATATGCTTACACACCAAAGTTATGGAAAAACAGCAAACAACAATTTATTTACATGGGGTGAGGGTTAGGAAAGGGAAGTTGGAAGCAGAGGTTAGCTATTTACAATTAGTTTTAGATTAGATTGGTATTTGGTTTTGCTTGGCATAAAATCACAATAATTATTTTGCATTTAACTTTCAAACCCCTTTTTGGATGTTTGGCCACCCACCAACCTTTCACGGAATTCAGATGCATTTTCTATCTGACTAGCTGCATAGATGGCAGAACATGTATCAGAATGCCCACACAATACCAGTCCGCAGACTAAATTAAAACACGTAATTCTAACCTTTCTCTGGGTACCCAGTACTAAAGTTCTTAAATGTTGCAGGCCTGTTACCATTGCAACTGTGTGGCCGTCATTAAAGCAGCTGAGTTGGGGCCCTTAAGTGAAAATCAGACTAATCTCTAGCTCTTAAATCCTGAGACACATCATCCTGACTGTAATGTTGCAGACTTTAAACATTTGCTTAAACTGGATAACTTGGACTCTAGATACAGAACTTGGCAACAACTTTAAATATTCACATGTCCCTCCAGATTGTACAGGGCTGTACCCTGCATACTCATGGTTCTGTAGTCATTACTGGCAAAGACGATATCAGGCTGCACAAGAAAGATTCAGGGGATCACAGCATGTGGGCTCTAACACTGGATACTGAGATGTTGGGCAAAGGCTTACAGCCAGGAACCTCCTTACTGACTACAGGATCTTGCATTGTTTGCAGCTGGAAAGCATCTCTAGCTTCTTTTGGAGTGCCCATTTTTATAGGCTGAAGTCAACTTCTGGTGCAGACTAGGCCGGGACCCAGGGCCAGCATGTTTCAACCCCCACATCTGGCTATACCCCTCAGGAGGAAGCGCATATGGTAGCACCTTAGGTGGTGGCACACTACCAGGCTGTCTCCCAGGCTGATCTAAAATAGTCACGTTGCATTTAGCACATTTATATGTAGCACATTTAGACATTTCACTAGCTGCAGTGGTCACAGACAATTCAGTCATGTGCCAGCATGGTCACCATGGTCCTTTAGCTTGCTGATCACAGGTGCTCTCTCTGAAGGATGCTTTCCCCTAAGGCTAGGGTGACCTGGACTTCCACAGTCCATGCAAGACAACAATAGCTTAGCTTGAATCTTTAACCACATCAGACAGAGCTTGAGGCCTGGCTCTCTACCAATTAACAGTTTTATTTGACAATACAACTGGTCACTGCAGCTTCTCTCGAGCTCAAGACACTTTAATACAGTCCTTGTAGCTTTGCTGGTGTTAACCGCTCCAACTTGGACACTCAGAAAATTCACTGGCCTCCCAGCCACTGTCAGGGTCAGTTCAGTGTGGCCAGGGAACGCCCTTCCAGTCCTGTGGGTACATCAACCACCACATCAGGCATTTCACAACACTAGACCCTTCTCTGGTCACTTGCATACGTGTCCACCCATTTCAATAGTGATGGTTATCCTGAAGGGTGCAGGCAGTCACAATTCTACACTTTTCTTGGCTTCTCTGCCCCTTACTGGTCTCTCACCAAACTTGCACTTGTAAGTAGACATTTACTCACTCAGACAGATTCAGGAAACTTTCCTTTTCTGGAAGTTACAGGTTAATTCAGCACTCTCACTGCTGAGGCAGAAGCATTTCTGGCAGCTCTCTCACAACTGCAGGCAGATGCTGGCTTCTTTGCCACATTTTCCTAATGTGGCAAGGCAGATGCTAGCCCTGGAGGACAATCTCTGACAACCCCCAGGCTAGTGGCTTTAGTTGCTTGCAGCCATTTGTTTTCTCTGGCAGAGGACAAGAGCCCCACTACCCTGTGGAGGGGCTTTCACTAAGCACACTAGTCCCATTTTCTTAGCTGGGGGCCTGAGCCCCCTCCCTGTGGAGAGGCTCCTGCTGGAAACTGAACTCAGCCTGAAAATCCTGGGTTTTATGGAGCTCTTCTAGGGCTCCCCATTGGCTAGGTCCACTAGCAAATCCAAAGGCAATTGGCTAAATCCACTTGTCTGTCTCTAAAATGAATATTCATTGGCCTCCTTCAGCACTTGATAGGCTACCTGTTTTGGTGCATGAATTAGGTCCCTGCATTTTTCCCGTAAGTCCTTTACACTGTTCCATAAAGCTTTTGACAAAGTCCCAAGAATCCTGGCTGCAATTGTTATGTATGGTGTTGGGGTGCCCTCTAGTGACTTCAGTGTGTCATTGTATTACTGTGTCATGTGATATGTTCTAAAGGAAGTGGAAGTAAAGAGATGGTGTTGATTGCAAGCTGTTTGTCAGAGCTTCTTTGTATGAACCGAATAAAAAGTGCTTCTCGCAGCCGCATACACAACAAAACTGGTGATGTGGATGGTAAACCTCTGTTGGATCCACTACTTCAAAGATATCAAAGTAAGAGTTATCTTTAATATTTGTTTGGGACTGGTTTATGCAACAGAGAAAGTGAAAGCAAACTGACGGGTAGGCCTCAATTTGTGTGTGTGCAAATTCGGAAGGGGTAGAGCATAGCAACCCTGTGTGGCAGTCAAACTTCTAGAAAAGATTGCGTTATCAGTGGAAATATTGAGTAATCAAATTTAAAGTGCAAAATGGTGATGATAACAGGACCTATGGGACCTTTTGATGAAACTGTAGAGCAGCGGAACTCTTATACAGAGCAGTTTGAATATTTTGTGACTGCAAATGATGATATTACAGAGGATAAGAAGGTAGCTACTTTTCTAAGTGTGATGGGTGGAAAAACCTTAAATTTATTGTGCAGTCTGATGCAGCCTGATAAACCCAGCATGAAGAGTTAGTACAAGCACACTTCTCCCCAAAGCCATTAGTGATCACAGAGAGTTTTCACTTTCATAAACAGAACCAAGAAGAAGGAGAACAGTCTCCCAATTTGTGGCAGTGTTAAAACAGCTGGCTGAGCACTGTGATTTTGGTAGTGCGTTAAATGATACGCTGGTGTGGACTGCGAGTGAAGCAATTCAGAAACATCTGCTGACAGAGGCTAACTTTACACTACAAAATGCTTTAGAAGTCAGAGGTGCAGGAGCAGGGTGGCAAGGGTGGCAGCCGCCTCTCCAGTTTTTTGTGGGGCTGAAGGAGATTTCCCCTTTCATTTATTTAAGTCCTGTTGCAGATGATATTGTGTCAGTGCATGCGTGACAGTGCAGTGCCTTGAATCTGCCACCCCCTCACCCCTCTACACTAAACAAAAGAAACATCTGCTGTGTTAAATGCTTCCAGTCCCAGCCAAGGTGTAATGTAGAGTCATTATGTTAAATGACTGTACCCTCTTCTTCCAGAAAAGCTCCTTACTGTTGCTGGCTGCATAACAACTCTACTTTACAACTTCTCTGGAACTTCAACACTCCCTGTTACTTTGGCAGTCCAGCAGCCCTTAACATCTTCTTGTGTTTCTGGGTGGGAGTCAGAACTTAGCACCTAGTTAGCCAGTAATTAAGTCTGATATGTCTTACTGCGGCTGGCTCGCTTAGTCTCTGTAGCAGATGGAATTTGGGAAATGATGTGAGCAAGATTTGAATGTCCCGCTGAAGTTCTGAACTGGTGCCCGGAGAATCCAGAAGCTGGGCTAGCAAGGAGGTGTGCTGCTGAGTCACTGACTGACTGACTACTTACTCCATCCATCTGCCTGGGTGATTTGATAAACAAAATTTTTTTTCTTTTTTTTGATCAATGGTATTTATTTTTTGTTAAAATAATTATTTCCCTGGATCCCGTTAAGGCTGCCCTGATGCTGAGTGCTGCAGTAATAAGCCTGGACGGTCGTCCCATAACTACTGTAAGCCACCACTAGTCCACCAGCCCAGCCACTCTTGCACTTCTTCTGCCTTGCCCAGTTGGAAGTCCGGCCTCCAGCCATCCGTGTGTGTGAGGGACTGTAGGTCGGTACAGTCCAACCGTAGCCTCCTTGCTTTTCAAGCCCTTTCTAAATCACTGGGTCGAAGCCGGACAGGTCGCGGGACGTAAGAACTTAATAAGATTCTGAATCAGCAATCCGCACTGCTCTGTTGACTGTAGCTGCGCCTGGTACTGAAACTGCCAACGCCTCAGGTAAATAATAGATTTTCAATGTATGTTACTGTGTAGTGCTATGTACAGTACATCATGGAAATGCTCACTGTATTTCTGGTCTATTGAGGGAGGTATTCAGCACTGAATGAGAAAAACATGCTATGAGCACTGTAATTAAGTGAGAGGAAGAGAAACATGCTACCTGTGTTGTTTCACTGTGGGGCAGAAACACTGTGAGCAGGTGAGAGACAGAGAGAGAGACAGAGACAGAGACAGACAGACACACACAGAGAGACAGACAGACTGCCGCAAAATCTGAGAGCGAGTAAGTAAATATCTCCCATACCCAGTATTCTGAAGCATTGTACTAGTACTGTACAAAAAGCTGCTAATGGACACTGCTACATTGTGTGAGAAAAATGCTGTGAGGTGGGAGGGAGACAGAGGGAGAGATGCTGCATACGGCAAAAAGGGAGCTGTATACAGTACACCCTTACTCTCTCCCACATGGCCATCTTTCAAGCTCAGTTCACACTGATCTCTCTCATCATCAGACCCGATTTCCCTCAGACTAATACGTTAATATGGTAAATAATAAACTATTAAACTAAACAGTGTGCTTAAACAACACAGGAAATTGGAGTACATGCAAGGTCTTTCAGGACGGTTATTAGAAGACGCTACCTCATGTATTAGCCATCCTCATCAGAGATAAAGTGGACTGGTATACAGTCGTTAGCCATGATTCCTCTAGGTTTCTTTAAGTTAAGTTCATATTCTCTTGTTAGTGTGTTAGTGCCACCATTAATTTTATTGCTGTAATAAGCCCATTAGTCGTCTCTCTTCTGCTCACCTCAGCAAACTGCGTCTGTGTTCTTTTCAAGGTAGTATTATCGGAATCAATGTAATTCATTCTGACATGTATATTATTACAGCAAGGGAAAAAACATCAAGGTACAGCCACCCCCCAAGTTGGGACTATATGTGTAACCCCTAGATGGCGCTCTCCCAAGGGCTACTACCCCTGCTTGCTTGGCTAGCAGCAGGTTAAGGGGCCTGGGTAATGAAACAGGTGCCTCCACCTGGAGGTCAGGGTTGTTAGTGGTCAAGCTAACCTGGGCACAGCCCTCCAGGACACTGTAACCCCCCTCTTTCTCTTCTAGTGGCCTGAACAATATACAATAATTACTTTCACAATGACCCTTATTCACCAGGCAATTACCCACACTGTTTGCACGTACCACCAGGTCTAGTTCCTCTAGCTTGACCGTGGGGACCCCCTGTAAAACAAGGTTAAACACAGCAAATAGCAACAGTACAATACTTTTGGCACAAATTGGAACCAGAGTCAGGTTAAATGCAAACGAAGTTAAATCTGATTTATTCAGGGGACTTGAACAAGGAAGGGGCGTAATCAGGTTGATTTCCTTAAAAGCTATATTAATCAGATAGTTACACATACAGTTCAGATTCCCTACACAGTCACACACTCTGGGTACCCAGGTAGGAAAACGGTGGGCTAGCCAGGAACGTAGCAGCTGGTTTGGGCCCTGTGATGGAAGAAAGCAACATGCACAACACACACTATTAGTAATCTGGAGCTGGAGGGCTCAGTTTATGAAAGAAAAGGCAACAAGACAATCAGGTGACAACACTTTTAGATTTGGTGTTGTTGCAGGGAGCTACCCTGATGTTTACTCATGATACCCAATACTGGACACAGGCAGGATGAAATCAAGACTGCAGGCTGTTGAGCTGGAGTGCCCGGAAAAGCAGGGCCCACACGAATCACCGAGGCGTCATTCCTGTTCAAGGCATTGAGCAGGGGGCTGATCCCCAGGCCGGTCTCTCATCAATGACTTTCTCTGCGTCGCAGGTATTCTGGCTGGGCCAGTGTAGCAGGGCCCAGGCAAGCAGAAATGAATACGGATTCAGTCCGTGGAGCTGGATACAGCCTCCAGCAAGCAAAACACAGTTCAGACACACAGTGGGGAATCAAATCATGACCCACTATAAGCACACAGCACATTCACGTGTAAGGAAATTCCACTGTACCAGGCAAATGGCTTTCCAGTCGCAATTACAGAGTCTCTGCACAATCTGGGAGTTCAGAGGTAGCTGGAAGTCCTGACAGGCCGATCACATTCAGCGAATCTTCAGTCTTCTTCAGGTTAAAGCCTGGTCACAATTCAGTGGCTTAATTCGCTCTCCAAATTTGGATTCAGTCCGAAAGAAACACAGGTTCCCGCTCAGGGACAGCAGGCAGGCATGCAGGCCCAACTCAGGCCTTTCCACAGTTCTCCCACTCGAATCCACTATGGATTGCTACTCGAACTATCTTGAGCTGTTACTTCTTCACTTCCCAACTCAGATCTAACCAAAACTGCAAGCAGTGTGGGACTTTCCCCAAGATCCAAAAGGTTTGTTTGGCTGATCTGTCAGTCACAACAAGGGCTCCCCCTCCAGGTTATTTTAGGTGCCAAAAGCCCAAAACTACAATTCCTACAAGTTTTGGCCCCACCAAGCCCCTGTAGGCAGGCTCCATTTTAGAGTCCCAAATGTTCTGATTGGCCCATTCTGCAGTCCAGGACCAAGATGATGGAAACAAACAGAACTGTCCATGCTGCAAAGAAGGCAGGTTAGAACAAACTGCAATATTATCACTACTCTAACAAATGATCAGCAAACAAGTACATCTTCTAACAGAGCTCCCTCTCAGATTAATTATGACTGCGATCCAGGCTGCTCTTAAAGAGACAGTATACAGAGGCTATACAGGCACTCTCTGGCAATACATTTAAACTGCTAAAATGCAGAACACCAGCCTGGCAGTGAGCATTTAGGAAAGCTCAAGAAAAACTTTTCGGGAACCCTCATTTGTAGGGGGTTACATATACAACCAATGCCACCAGAAATAAAAATATTTTTCTGCATGGCAGTATCCAGTATAATAATATGCAGCACAAAGGTACAACCCACTGCTGGAGGTAGATCACTTTGCTGGTGTGCTGGGAGAGCAGGCTTCACATTGGCTTCCTAGAATCTCTCTCTGTCTTTCTCTCTGACAGGCCAGCAGATCTTGATCAGGGAGACAGCTGGTCTAAAACTGGTTCCTTTTGATGTTTGCTTGTGCGCATGTGCAAGAAACATCTTATGACAGTACCACATTTCAGAAGTGTGTCAGTACTGTGGTCAATGCAGAGGCACTTTACTGGACCGTCCCTCAGCCACTAGTGAGAGGAAGCTGCTGATGACAGCAGCTTCAAAGAGAGCCAAGGAGTTGAAATGAATCTACCACTGCAATCACAAAACAGTTTCATCACTGCAGCGGCACCTCTCTCCCCCCACCACCACCTTGTTGGCTCCTGCCATATAGCACTCTGTCCCTGGCCTTGCTCCACCAACAGCTTGTTTGTTCTGTGTGCCTTTCCTGGTGAAACAAGTAATGAGCTGTGGCTCTACTGCCCACCACACACTCCAACGTAAAGCCAACATCGGGATGCCCAATGCCCGGTCGGCATGTAGCCCTCTCCTCCTTAATGTGGCACACTGGGAGCTCACCCGGTATGCCAAAATATTTCTAACACTGGGATGCCCACTCCTGGTGTCGGATGCGCCCCCCCCAACACATCTGTAATCTGTCGACATCGGGGTGCCCAATCCCCATGTCGGCATGCCCCCCCCACCACCACCACCACTATCGTGGCACACTCGGAGCCCACCCCAGTGTGCTGAAATGTTTTTTTAAAACCTGTAAAAGAAAGAAAACTGTCTCCCCAGCATCTTTTTTTTTTTTTTTTTTGGGGGGGTGGTTTACCTGTAAAAAAGAAAACGGTCCACCGTAGTCTCCCCAGTCCCCCCTCCCACTGAACACCCACCTCCCGCACCCTCCCTCACCCATACTTACCCTCCAGTCGCGAACAGCGATCTTCTCTGGACCGGGACACATCTGCACTCTTCAAAGCCGAACTGCAAACTGAGGATTCAGTAAGCACTGTATAATGGGAGTCCATGGGGGATTTCAACTTATGTTGATATCTCAGCCATTTTTAGGAATTGTGGCCCCAAATTTTCAACAAGGGGTTCTTGGGACCCCACCTCATGAACATGTCGCTGTCATTTCATTACTCATTCCGGAAAGGTGACTTCGCAGTCACTGCGTGGAATCACCTTTCAGGTCTGATTAACAAAACAACAGTGCACTGTTCATGAGACAGGGTCCCAAAATGCCCATGTTGCAAATTTGGTGAAAGAATTCCAAGAAATGATCATGTGTGAGCTGTGTAGCGCTGTTTCTATGCACACTGTGAATTTCACCAATTTTAATATTTTCACCTCAGATTTTCAACATTGCCATTTTTTCACACCTCCTTATGAACAGTACAGCTGTCATTTTTTACATCCTGCCTGAAACATGTTGTTGCACCTGTGGCACAGAATGGCATGGTTGCTGTGGGAAATCGACTTTCAGAACAGATTAACAAAATTACAGTGCCACTGTTCATGACAGGGGGTCCCAAAATGCCCATGTTGAAAATTTGGTGAAAACATTTCCAAAAAATGATTGCATTACAGGCATGCATTGAGCAGTTTCTATGCACACACGTAACTTCACCAATTTTTCATATTTTCACTCCAGATTGTCAACATTGCCATTTTTTCATACCTCCTCATGAACAGTACAGCTGTTATTTTTCACATCTGGGGTGACAAGAGGTTGTCGACTGTAATGCTCATGCCTTTTCACCCCTACCCCCACCCTGCAGCCAGTGACAGGCATCGAGGTGTGCCTTGTGGTCTTCAGCCCTAATGTTCACCCCATTCTTCTATACTGCACCCATCTCAGCTTATTTCCTCGTGGAATGGGGTGAGCGTAAGGGCTGAAGACCCTATACACTCCGCGACACCTGTCTGTGTCTGCAGGGTGGAGTGAGGTGGAATGTCAGTCTCTACAGGGTGGGGTCGGGGACTGCATTAGTTCAGTACTTCACTGTCATTCCTATTATACATCTCTAACTCCTGCACTACCAATGCCAATACCAGCAAGCAAACATTTGGCATTGACAAATGCTTGTTAAAGGAGGCACTAATAAAAGGCAGCTACAGTTTGGTAACAGGATTTACAAACCAGCTCTACAAAATCAGTTTGTAACTGAAAGTTCATTGACCTGCAGATTAAGTAGAGATCGGTGTAATAAAGATTCTTGGTCATCGGACCTTCTTCGTTATGGTCTTTCTATACTTTGGCTGTGGGTGAATGGAGCCAGCTTTGTTGGTCGAAGAATCGATCTCAGGTGCACTTTACGCTGTACATGTTGCTGTCCCAGCATGGCAACTTAGGGTAGGTTTGAATTATTCAACTGTAAAACCCATACTTTAGTTGGTTTGCCTCAGCAATTGCAATTGCATTTAAACACTGTACCCTCACAGAAGATCACTCGAACACAGGGCATAACACTTAAGCAGGAAATTGCTTGCAAAATGCCAAACATTTTATTTACTGCAGCAATGTACACAGGTTGAGGTAGGAAGGAAAGGTTTGTAGCAGAGCCCCAACAGGTTGCTCCCATTTTGGGCCAGTACAAATCAGTATTCCAAATCAGTCCCTGTATTCCATTGAGAAATTAGGAATAAATCGCTGTTTGGCAATAATTACTATTACTGTACATGTTCCCGACCAGTCAGTTGTTGGTTTGATTTTTACTGTAGACGGTAAGAGTGCTCCCTTTACAGTACACAGGATGCATGCTCCCTGTCAGTCCATACAGCGGCCAGCTGAGGTGGTGAAAGCAGGGCTGTGCAGGTCACCGTAACAGATCTGTGCAGCACCGGTGACAATGGTAAGAGGGGGTAGCAGGGTGGTTTGCTCATTGCTAGCGGTGCGGGGGGCTCTAGATGCCAGGGACAGTTTGTCTGACACAGCGCAGGCGATCAAAGTGTGAGGGGTGCCACTATTAAACACCAGAGAATGCTTATACCTGTATGGGAAGGGGACTTGAGCACAGGGTGCCACTAGACACCAGGGACTACAGAATGGAGTATGGGGCAGGGATCGGAGGGTAGAGATGCCACTAGGCACCAGGAACATCATTGCTGCAACGGGTTGGGGTGGATGACTGCAGTCCTTTGTCCACCACCAGGACCATGTGCTCCATTAAGGCGGGGGTTTGCAAAGGCAGTAATTTACACCCATATGTGGGGGAGATCTTCTTATTTGAATGGTGCAGCAGGAGTTTAACACTGGGGTGCTAACCAGTTTTGCTTGTGCTGTGGAGGAGTCTGAATTTAGACCCCGACTAAACATTGGGAGCAAAACTGAGTTAGCTGAGATTTACACCCTTAGCACCCATGTTAAGTTTTGGAATATCTGGCCCCAGATATTTGATAGGAAATATTCAGACATCACAGATGTCACTGAATCCAATGCCCTGGAGTGAGGTTGTACGGGGCTGTTACGCTTGTCAGGTGTCGGCACCACGAAGAGATGAAAGTCACCCTTATGAGAATGTGGGGTTGACGTCTCCCATTATTTTTCTATGTTGTGACAGTTCATGGAAGAAGGAAGTGACAACAGTGTTAGGGGCATATATATTCGCTAGGATAATAGAGCACTCCAAAGTAGAGTTTTACTATCACCCAACTGCCACTGGTGTCCCCCACCTGTTGAGTTATGGTCCATCGCAGAGATTTCTGAAACAAGATGGAAACTCCTAATTTAGATGAAGGGGCATAGCTGAGCACCTCAGAACCCAACTACTCACAACACAGCATGGCAGTTTTAGTGCCCACTAATGTGGTCTCCTGCAAAAAGGGAAGGCTATATGGGCTTATAAAGCTCTGAAGTGAAAGAGTACTTTCTTCCTTTTCACAGGAGTGTTGAGACCCCTCATGTTCCACATGATGCAATTTATAGATGACACTGAGTCCATCTAAATAGGAGAGTACTAGTTGGAGGAGTGAGTGAAACCAGGATAACAAAAATAAAATGGGTAGCCTTCTTGTAACCTACTCCATATAGTCTGGGGTCCCAGATGCTCCCTCCCCCCAAATCTGAAATCGGTAGTACCCCTCCCCCCCCCACACAGAAAAGGTTCAACACTTTTTTATAACGGGATGAACCCCCAAGAGTTATTTTGGTTGGGGGGGGGGGTGGTATTATGCAGTGGTAACTTTGAGAAATATGGATGCTTTTCTAAATAATGTCAAATTGCCTTCACAAATTTCTTGAAAAAGTCAAAATAATGACTCTCCTTTAACATGTGTATAGTTTTACAGTGTTCTCATTTTATATTGATTTTACTATGACAAATTTACTTTAAATATGTTCTCTGCTTTGTTGTTTTGTCTATATGTAATTTATGAACCGCTTACACGATATCATTTGTATAAAAAATAGCTTATTTCATCAACATCATGTTTTACAGCTATAAAACATGGACAAGGGTGTTTTCTTTTATAGTTTTACAAGATGAATAATGTACAAATGAAAATATTTTTAATAGCAGCTCTTTTTTTTGTTCCAGGTAATAACAACAACCGTGAGGCAACAGAATGGCTGAAGACCCTTCTGAGACTTTGACTCTCCTCACCAAAAAAACATCTGACTAGTGACTGGTCCAAGTGTATCATCTGCCAAATAATACTACAGGAACACTTGAAGACTGCAAACCCTGGAGGACTAAAGACCTTTTATAATGTATGCCTTGTTAGAAAAGACCAAGTTTATCAGCAATTGCAGATTCGACATTGATGCATTATTAGTTTTGCCTGCAGTACATTATAATGCACAATGTCATCTGTACTACATCAGCAAAACAAACCTGAAGCATTCTGAAGGTTGAGGAAGAAGCTGAAGTCCTGGCTGTTCTACTGATACTGGTCAGTGTTCAAGCTTAAAGGGAATGTGATCGACTCATCAGCTGTTAACTGGAATTTGTGTATAATATGCCAGAGAATGTATCACAAAAAAAGACAAAAATCTATCAGAGATTGTAACCTTCAGAGGGCAAGAAACTGCTTCATGTGGCTGAAGCCAGAGAAGATGGCACAGTCTTAAAGCGAATAGCCGGACTGGACTTAATTGCATCTGAAGCAAAGTACCACAAAGACTGCCATAGTACTTTCACCAGCAAAAAAAACATACAGACAACATTTTCACTATCCAGTGACAAGGAAGACGAGTCAGTGTACAAAGCATGTTTCAGTGAACTGATTTCTGAAATGTAGAATGACATTATCAGCATAAAAGCCTTGTCCATGTCTTACCTGTTACAGAGATACTGGGATATTCTGAAAGGCAAATTTCCTAGCAGTGAGAGTGAGACGCTAAAGAAGAGGCTGACAAACTATTTTGGTAACCAAATTGTTTTTCAAATGCAGCATGACCCAAGTAAACCAGAGCTTGTGTATAGCAGTGCTGCATCTTTGGAAGATGTTATTAACATAGTTTCCTGGTTACGTTCAAGCAACAGTAGGAAGAGGAAAAATCCTCTTCCTCTTTGAAAATAAACATATTCAACTGCATCTACGCTGCTTCATGCAGCACAGGTCCTCTGTAGTGAACTTAAAATGTGTGAGGACTGGATATCAATCCAATAGATAATTCCACTATCAATTTAGAACACGCATTATACATAATTCCTGACAATCTGTATAGGTTCCTGAAATGGGTATTCCAAGGGATGTTGGTGATGAACCTATTGAAGATGGCAGTCCTTTAATAACAGCCACTAACATGACTCTCCACAGACAGATATTATCAGTTGGTCAGGACTTCATTCATATAGTATCCAGAGTGCAAAGCGTACACTTAAACATATTGGGCTTGCAATGTCCATGTGCCATATGACAGGCTCTAAACAGGTAGTAACACTGGTGCACAGGCTAGCCCACCATGTTAGTTATGAAGCCCTAGAGAGAGAACTGACACAGTTATTGCAATGGATCAGCACAAAAAAGCTGCCAGGGACACTATCATAATTCCATCAAACATATAGCATGGAGAGTTTGTTCAGTTTGCTGCTAACAACAATGATATAAATGAGGAAATGTTAGATGGATAGCACACAACCCACACCACAACTATGGTAGTATATCAGCATTAGACTCCCACAATTCCAGAAAACAGCTTTGGCACAGTGGCAGCTCAGGCTCAAACAAAGAAAATAGCACCAGGAACATGATAACTTGAAACTCCTGCAATGTGGCAAGCCATTCTGAAGTACAATCTTCATGGCAGATGCACTACACTAAATCTTGTGGGGAAAAGTAAAAAGTAACCAAAGTCACCAAACTGATATCAAAATACAGGGATAAACCATATGAATCAAGATTAGATGGGCTAGGTCTATGGCACTTAGAGACAAGGCATGCAAGGCGGGACATCCTACTCGTGTATAATGCAGATCAAGGTTGATGGCTTGTCGGCAAGCCTCAACATCAGTATACCAGTTAATACCAGGAATTAGGACAACAGAAGGCATGTGCCCATGTATGCTGTCCCAACTTCTCAGTTGAGAACCTGTCATGTGTGATGGACATTGTAAGCCCAACATGTTTAGGTGTACACTTTGCACCTCTGGATACTATATGAATGAAGTCCTAAAAGATGATTTGTTAATGAAAGACTTGATCCTAGGCCCTAAAGACCCAAAATATGACCTAAAGGGACACAAGCACCAGCTGTTAGAGGTACAAACTAAAACTGAAATGTGGGGCAGGGTTATGTATCCAGATTGGTTAGACTGTGGAATCAGTTACCAGAGGAAGTGGTAAATACACCCAGTTTGAATAGCTTTAAGGCCAAATTGGATCTTTACATTACTGTTAGTAACCACTGTTACCTCCACTGAGAAATTGGGACAGCATACATGGGCACATGCCTTCTGTTGTCCTAATTCCTGAGTATTAACTGGTATACTGATGTTGAGGCTTGCCAACAAGCCATCAACCTTGATCTGCAATGGCTAATACTAAGATGCAGCCCAACCAAGGTATTTGAGCATGAGTCTGAAAAGGTGAATGCTCAGCAAGTACCAGGATGGACAGCTTTTAATGTGATGATTTCATCTACCATACCAACAGTAACATCTATTTGGTACTGTCCAATGCTGCCAGCATCACCTGCTGAATGGAGTACACAGTCTTCACTATAATGAAGAATGTCTGCAAGATGTCTAGGACACTTGGCCAAGATTACAGTCTCTTGACATTTGATGAGGCTATATATTGTAAGACCAAAGAGATTCAGTGGAGGTGCCCCGGAAGAATTTCAGAAAACAGTCTTGAGAATGGGTGGTTTCCACATAGCAGAGACATTTCCGGGCTGTAATTGGAAACAAGTATGAAAAGAGTGATCTGGAAGACATCCTCATAGAATTGCAGGTGTATGGTAGCAACACAGCAAGCAATCTACTTAAAGGCAAATCCTACAACTGTGGAGTGAGGGCCCACAAGCTTGTAATGGAGGCTCTATCCAGACTGAGGTGGCAGGCGTTTTGTAACTGGGTACAAGGCAATGAGATTGATTGTGATGTAGACCTTAACAGCAAGCTCTAGGAGTGTCAAAATGTGGTATTAGTGATGCAACAAGCCTAACAGCAACACTTTCCCAGCTTGGTGATGCCCTCAAGAATGTACAGGATGCATTGCACAGATTCCACAATTTTGGAAAAGCAACTTCCCTGACATTTGCATTCTGGGATGATTACATCGAAATGGTTAACATCCTAATGTGGTTCATTTAGAGTAGAACATGAAAGCAACTGGGATCTGCATCTTGTGGCAGTTGTAGAGATGGTACCACTATTTTTGCCTTTGACTGTACCAACTATGCCCACTGGGTATCTGTGTACATCAGTGATAAGAAGCTTCTGCCAGAGTGTGTCCCCAAAGTTCTTGAGCAGTTTGTGCAAGGAAATCATGCTGTAGCTCAGTCTAGAAATAAGTTCATCAAAGTCTGGACAGACAAGGCACTGGAACAAACAGTAAACTCTGATAGTAAAGTAAAAGGGGATATAGTGGGTTTCACTTTGAAACCAGGAGCCTTGGCTAGCTGGTTCATCACTACTCATGAGTGCTCAGCTATCACAACTTCCATGAAGGTAATGTGTGATATGGTAGACTCAGATGTTGCTCAAGGAAAACACAAAGAGGCTGCACTACATCGCATGCAACTAGATGAAGGAAAGGAGATGTAAATAAGATTAACACAATCACTAACTCCATGAGAAACCCATTTGATTTGAATGCAGACTTGATAGTACTCACCAACATTGCAGCTGGCATGGCTGCACCTACAGAGGTTGCCACCAAGCTTGTTACTGTGAATGATACAGGAATCGGAAGTAATGAAACAGTTTGTTTAAGACAGACTAAATTCAAATACCACTGGCTTCTTTGAACCACTGCACAAGCTAAATATCAAGAAATTTGCATCTCTAAGCAAGAAGATCAAATCAAAAGGTAGTAGTGATAAGACAGTGACTATCAATACAGACAGGGGAGTTGTTTAGCCATCTTGTAGTAGCTGCACAAACAAAAGAGATTGATCTGAAGGAAGTTTTCACACATGAGCTTTCCACAGTTCCATATGCTCTAGCACACTGTGATGGTACCCTGAACAAAACTGCAAAGAGTAAGCTTTTGCCTGAATTAGAGAAGAAGCAGAGTAAATGTATAAACTGCCAGCATCCAACATGTCCACAGCTTGGATGGTGGATGGCATGGCTCTTATACAAATGGTCAAGCAAGGAGGTGCAACTAGCTTTGAAGAACTTGCTGAATTGGTCTTCAGAATAGAACACCGGCCTCTACAGAGTTATGAGAGCTGCAAAAGAGTAGATATTGTCTATTTTTTTGTATTATTTATTTGTGCACTTCCCACTGGCAACCTGGTTGACCAATCCTTCATAAGGCCTAGGCCACCCGCCGCCATCCCAACCCTTACTGCCATCCACTGACCCGACAGAGCAGCAACTTCCAGGGTAACCTGATGTATCCCTTCATCGGGAGGGTCCCTCTCTTCTGGGTGGGGAAGTGCCTTATGGGCAGAACAGAGTATTCCTGGGGACACTAGATTGGACTGGGCTTTCTGGGGCTTCATGGCAGCATGGGCCAGCGCTCATCATCCGGTCAGCCAGGGGGCACTTATTCTAATTTTTTTCCCCACAGCAGCCCTAATTGGCCTTCGTGAGTGCGGCAACCTTGTGCGGGGGGTGTGTCAAAGCATCATGTCCCCCTAGCTCGTCGCCCAAACCACCCACTGGTGCCAAGGCCCTGCCTACCCCCCCCAGGAGTGAAGCATCCAATGTATGCTCTTTAAACCCCTCCCTGCTGGATTCTGCTCCTGGTACCCGGGTTCAGGGCGCGAACACAGGTCATCAGTGTGCCACTCGAATCCCTTTAGGTCAGCACCACTGAGCTAGCCATAGATGTCATCTTTGGTATAATGTCAAAGATTCAATTAAAGCTTTTGAGCATGTATGAAGGCAATCCTTACAAAGCAATGAAGTCAAAAGTCATGGTCTCAAAACACCCATCTCAATGCAGTGATGTAAGTTAATTGGAAATCCCAAAAATAAAGAACATCCAGTAAAATTCCTGTCAGAATCATAGTGTGATATGGCAGATCAGAAAATGGTTATTGTGGGTGGATTGAAGGATGGACTCCTTGCTCGCAAGGTCACCAGATGGAGTTATAGACCAAGAAGATCTATTCTCATCGTACGGAGAAGCAGACGCTCGACTTTTTCTTCATGCTGCACATGCTTCAAAAGAATACCCTTGTGTAGTGGTGTGGTCTCCAGACACTGACGTTGCAGTTTTCTGTGTACATTTTATTTACAATTTGGAAGCAACTTAAGAGCTTTGGTTTCATACTGGTGTGAAGGATAAAGCCAGGTTTATACCAACCCACACCATAGCAGCTGAACTTGGCCAACAACTATGCAGAATGTTGCCAGCAGTACACACGCTGACTGGGTGTGATTCAACCAACAGTCTTGCAAGGGTTGCCAAACTAAAGGCATGGAAGCATGTCAGGAAGAATCCATACAAATTTAGAAGCCTTACCAAGTTTGACACTACAGTGGATATACCTCCTGCATAGCTGAAATCACTAGATCTTCTGATAACTCTTCTCTTTGACTCAACAGCTAACTCAGTGTATGTAAATTGTGTGTGATATAAGCTTTTCTGTCACAAACAGGCCCAGAACAAAGCCCTTCCCCAAACTTCCGATAGTCTTCTGCAACATACCAATCGCACAACTTACCAGACCCTTATCTGGAACCATGCCCTGGAGGCTAAGCCTGATATCCCATCCCCAGCTGGAAATGGCTGGCATCACAACAAGGATAGACACATTTCTCCAACACTAATGACACAGATACCTGCCCCTGAAACACTCCTGGCACTCATCATATGTGGGTGTAAACGAGCCAAGTGTGAGCGCAACTGCAGTTGTTCCAGGCAGAGCATGGCGTGCACACAGGCTTGCATGTGTACTGGTGGTGAGGACTGTTAAAATCCTCCTAAAGTTGCCAGTGTGGATCCAGATGAGTCTAATACTATAGATGATTCAAACTTAGACATGTAGCATATGACAAATATGTTAGAGGCAAAAAACTCCATTTAATGCATTAGTTAGGGTTGTTCCACAATGACAAAAGCGAGTAAATTCGATATTAGGGTGAAAGCCCCCCTTGGACCCCCCGCCCACACCCCCAACCGGCATCGGGGTGCACGTTGGGGTTGCTGCCCTAACTCTCATCTCATCAGATGTGAAGAAACAGAGGTATAGGAGAATGGGGTGAGAGTTAGGACCGACAACCCCAATGCACACCCTGATGCCGGTTGGGGGTGTTACGGGGGTCCAAGGGGGATTTAACCCTAACACCGAATTTCTCGCTTTTGTCGCTGTGGAACAACCCTAACTAATGCATTAAATGGAGTTTTTTGCTCTAATTTCCCTTCTTTTTGAGAATGATAATGAGAAATAGTGAATGTAATGTGGCAGCAGGGGGCCCCGCGCTCCTGCCACGTGATGTCTTGTCACATAGTAACACAGTGCCCGCAAACACAAATGGTAATGTGCATGGTGATGCAAAGCAAAACACAAAGATAAACAGTACTGTAGACAGAAATGGTTAAAATAAGGCAAACACAAGCGCAAATGAAAACGCAAAGGGTAATGCACATGGTGCCGTAGACAGGAACAGTAAGTGAAACGGGTACGGAACTGCAAGCAGAAGCAGTAAGGGTAACAGTGATGTAAGTGCACAGGCTGGTTTTCCCCAAAAGCTACATAGAAAAGACAGTGAGTACAAAGAATGTATGCATAATAATGGGTCTCGGAGCAGAAAATGAGGAATTGGAATACTAAATTGCTTATATCTCAGGAACCGTACGACGTAGAAAAAATTTAAAAAGTCATATGATTTATAACTTTTCTGGCTAGTTTTGCACTTTACTTTTCTGACAAAAGTCCATATCTCGCACCGCTTCCAGATACGGGCCCTGAAAGGCGCCAGAATGCCGTAATGTTATCCTATGGGTAAAAGAGAAGTTCAGAGTGCCATAACTTTGGCTCCTTGTAATATTTTTCACCAATCCACTACAATGCACATCTGTGGATTTGGCTTTCTTCCTTCAAATTTCAGCCCAAAAGACCAAACTGTTATTTTGCAGCAGGGCGGCAAAGGAGTCCTGTAATGGGTGGATGCCGTAATGTTATCCTATAGGAAAAGCGTCAACTGTGGAGTGCTGTAACTTTGCCACGCTGTAATATTTGTTCACCGAACACTGAGAGGCACATCTGTGAGATGTTGGCTGCGTTCCTCCAAATTTCAACCCAAAGACCAAACTGTTCTTTGCAGCAGGTGGCAAAGAATTGCTGTCATTTTCCCAAAGCCTGAGAAAAGTACTGATAAGACTTTCAAGCTTAGAAATTCCTACCAGACAGTGTCGCAAATGTGAAAGTACTTTGCAAAAGTACTTTTTCCAGAAATTTGAAAACATTTCTGGGGTGTTTTACCCCAAAATAAAGACATGCTTAGCATCCTCAGGGTCCGACTAGGTGAATACAAAAATAATTGGGTTGCTAGATGGTCCCAAATTTAAATGCCAAGCATTTTTCTGATGACCAATTGAAAACAAAATGGTGGATTTACGACAGTAAAAGGGCCATTTGCAAAAGTAAAAACTGCATTTGCGACACTGTTGAACTTTTTGTTAACTTTTTCCATTGAATTATAATGGGAAATTGTTTTTTGAATAACTTTTGAACCGTTTAACATTTTTTCACGAAATCTTCAAAAGGCACATCTGGGACCCCGGCTGCACGTTCCCTGAAGATTTTGGACTGGTCGCGTAAACCATGTGACCTGTAGAGACGAGCAAAGAATTAAAAAAAAAAAAGCCTAAATGCACGCGCAGATCAAGCTTAATAACTCTGCAGCCGTATATCCGAACAGTACGAACGTTGGCAGATCCCAAGATGTATGAATCTTGATCGTGTATTCCAAATTTCAGGCAAATCCGTTGAACAGTTACAAAGTTATTAAAGTGCAAATTTTTGGTTTAACATGTAAATGGCTCCTCTACCATAATTGAAAAAGGCTAGACACATACTGTATATACACACACACCCTATACCATCTTTGAGAGGGAGTCCATTGGATATTAATGTTTTGCTAGCATCACGGTGTGAAATGGTATACCTGCCTTCTTTTATGATGAATACGGTATTTAAAACTTTTGTGTCAGTGAATAATTTGTGCATTTTTCGATATAAACCAAAAAGCCAACTTTCTTTAAGTAATGAGCCTTATTAATAATTTGTGTCAAAGAAACCTCTTGGATGACTAAAAATTTTTTGTCTTTTAAAATAAATTGTTTAAATCCCATTTTATTGCTCATTTTTACTTTCAAACTTGTCTTGACAACTTTAGTACATTTTTGTGGCCTTTTGACTCACGCAAAATGTTGTTTTGACATGGGTACAAAAATCTTCCATTGGCATACCTTGCTACCACTTTACAAGACCACTTCCATCCCAGATAAGTACCTAAGGGACACTTTATCAAAATAACATAGCTGTTGCTTTCACTGTCTGTGTGTGTGTGTGTGTGTGTGTGTGTGTGTGTGTGTGAGATATGTGATGTCACCAAAAATGTCAGACCTGGCTCTCGTACAATAGAACCATATAATTGGTAAAAGACGGAGTACCAACATGCAATATGTTAGCTGAGGTTGAAATCATGAAACAGTAGCAATATCAAAACAAACTGTAAATATAAATCACTACAAGCCTTAACAGGAACCCAGAGCTCCTTAACTTGTTTATTAAGACAGGCAATTTGGCATGTACTGGGATGTAGGTGCTCTGAAAAAGTGGATTAGTAGGGGAATTTACAGCCAGGAGGAACAGACTTCCCAAGGTCTTAAGCCTCTGATATAGGGAACAGCATGGTATATATCGGTACCTAGACAAGGGTAGGTCATAACTCACCCTTGGGCAAACCCTCTTAATTAAAACGTGGAATAGCTGTGCAGGACTCAGGAGTGGTTTATACCCTTGTAGACAAACAGATGGCACCAAGATCTGTGCTGAGGTGAATGGGGAGAAGGGTGGCAAATTACTGTAGGAGGACTTAGCAAGACTCGAGGAGTGGTCGACACCTGGCAGCTTAGGTTCAACGCCAAGAAGTGCAAGTTGATGCATTTCAGAGCCAAAACCCAGGATACAGTTACTGGATGGATGGTATCAAACCGTCCACATCCAACGAAGGGAAGAATCTGGGGTGCTGGTGACTGGGGAACTAAACCACTCTGCCCAGTGTAGGAAAGCAGTGGTTAAGGCTAACAGGATGCTAGGGTGCATAGCAAGGGGGATTATATCCAGATGTAGTGAAGCCCCTGTACAGGTCCCTGGTGAGGCTGCACTTGGAGTACTGTGTGCAGTTCTGGCGCCCATACTTGAAAAGCGACATCAAACTACTGGAGGCAGTGCAGCGAAGAACAACAAAGATGCTCCAGGGGTTGGGGGATAGAACTTATGAGGAAAGACTAAAAGAGCTCAACATGTATACCCTGGAGAATAGAAGAGAGAGAGGGGACATGATAGAGACCTTCAAGTACCTGAAGGGGATGAACAGAGTAGGCTTTCAGGGTGGGTTAATGCTCCAGAATGGAAGAGATACTAGAGGGCACTCCCTGAAGTTAAAGGAGGACAGATTCAGGAGGGAAAGGAGGAGGCACTACTTCACTAAAAGAGTGGTAACGGGGTGGAATGCACTACCTGAGCAACTCATATCACTGCAGACTGTGGGGTGCTTTAAGAAGGGGTGGGACAAATTTAAGGGGAAAGTACATACCAGGGGGGGCAGTAGAGGGAGGAAAGAGTTAACAGGGGGCAGCTGCAGTGTAATGGACTGAAGTGCTGCATACTGAGCAAACTAGATAGACCATAAGGCCTGTATCTGCTGGCAGTTTCAGTATGTTCACATGTTTGTAGATGGAACATTGGAGTAATCATACTGAGGTGTGGGTTCCTTGAGTCACACGTGGGAGTTCATGGTGAAGGGAGAGTGGCAACTACATGGACAAAAGGTAAGGAAGGATACAGCTACAGTTGGGGAGGAGAGAGTTGTTAAACAGATTCTGACCTGCATGGTGTCTGCCGCTGCTCTGGCTTCACCATCCCACAAAGCATGTAGCTTGCTTACTTAGAGATATAACCTATGTGGCCCAGGCTCCTGCACAGCTAAAGGTGGACCTCGAGGAAATTTGCTGAACAGCATGTCTGTGCCACTCTCATGTGGAGGGGAGGTCTGCATGTGCAAGCAGCACTGAGTCATAGCAGCCAGTCTGAATAGCGTGGTCAAGAACCACACTGTAAAATGACATCACTTTCTTTTTGCTGGGGCTCCACCCCCAACATGGAGGCTTTCCTCCCCACACACCCCAATACACATAGATCCTAAATCCAGGGGAGCAGATCATGGGAAAGACACAAATGAGGGGCCATGGAATACTGTCTCCATGGCCCCATGTAAAAAAGTAAGTCCTGATACTGCTAAAATCTAGGAAACCAGGATTAGAACCCTGGTCTCCATGCCACCTGGTCAAGCTGCTCCATGCCTCAGCCATCCACACCACAGAAGCAGCTTGGCCAGTCTCTGAATTCTGCCATCCTTGTCCTGTGTCAGCACCACAGACAAACCATAGGGAGCACTTACTACCTTGCACTTATAATCCCCGCGCTGTCCGTGATAGCACTATATAGACTAGCGCCGTGCAGCACTATTCTTGCAGTGCTATTATAACCGGTACCTGTGCAAGCATATAGCTTGGTCTCAGCATCTAACACTTCAGGTCACCCATAGCTCTTGGCCAGTGATGGAGGGCCATATTTAGATATAGGTAAGAGCTGCTGAGGAAGGGACTCTAACCAGCTTAAAGAGAAGGGATTAGAACCAGACACAAGATGGGGAGGGGGCAAGTGCAAAAGGGGCTTGATGTTATGGAGACCATTTGTGTAAGTGAGGGGAGGGAGAACAGGTGCTTCCAAATTTTTGAGTGCAACAAGCTTGCAGCTGATGGTGTATGATTGGATGGCTCATTAGATATTCATAGAGCTGGGTGAGGGGAAGCTAGCCATGACAAGTGACTGCTATCTCACAGTGAAAATTAAAGTGGTACTGAACACTGACATATCCCTGCCCCCTGACTTATCCCCATAATGTACCTTAAAGTAAATGTTGAAGGTTCCCATAGCAAATGGGAGTAGTAACCTGTAGGTGTTGTGAATCCGTCTCCTACCATTCAAACCACTGTATAGTGCTATTTTCCATGAAAAAAATCCTTTTATTTTGGTGCTCTGCTTTATTTGCATAATCTTCCCCTTTTGTTCTCAGTGCTGTGACATCATACCAGGGAAACAAAGTTACTGAACCCACAATGCCTCACTATGTAAATTAGTATATAGGGTATTATATTTCTGTGTTCACTGAAGAAATAGGAGCCAACATCTCTCAATATAGAAGTCTTGTAGCTAGATATGGAATGTACAATGCATTGTTTTGAAAATGAACACACAAAAGCTTATATTGTTGTCACCACCACACACAAATATGGGACAGCATTTCAGAGTAAGGAAATTGTAAAATAGGTTAGTATTTTACCCACAGTGCTCATTACTACAGTTATTTACATATTACTGCTCACCACCAGCAACATAAGGGACTGTATGTCTGAGTAAGGCACATTCAAGGCAACATTATAATTTACCCAGAATTCCTTGTTGCTGTATGTAAAACAATGACGGCCCCTGGTATGATATAATTTTGGGTGTGGCCATACACAGGAAACTGGAGGACAAAACACTGATAAAACATAATATAAAATGACTATAACAGATTTTTTTACAAAACAAATTGCAGCTTCAACATCTGAAGCATGTCTGGCAATGCATACTATGTGTAAAAGGCATTTGGGAACCTTACACATTTACTTTAAACCCCATCTGATAACATCTCAATAAGAACACTATAGTCTACAACTAGTTGCATCCCAAACAGTCTCTCAATTGTTCATTAGTGACTGGACAGACTCATGAAGTTTAAGTGTCCATCTAAAAAAGGGTGGCTAGCGGGTGCCGAGGGCTCAGTCCTGGGTGTGGTGTTGTTTGGGTTGTTTATATCAGATATCTCATGTGGTGTTAGGAGCAAGATTAGTCTATTCACAGATGATACCAAGATAGTGGCATGGTGAGTGACATAGAGGCGTGACAGGAGCTACAAGAGGACCTGATCAAACTGGAGGAGTAGTCAGAAAAGTGGCAAATGAGCTTCAATGCAAAGAAGTGCAAGGTTATGCACTTCGGAGCAAGGAACCCAAGGAGGAGCTACCAGTTGGGAGAGGTTCAGACAGAGGTCACAGAGGAGCAGAAGGACCTAGAGGTGGTCATAACAGGTAACATGAACAACTCAGCTCAGTGCAGGAAGGTGGCATCTAAGGACAGCAAGATGCTGGGGAGTATTGCGAGAGGAATCTCATCCTGAAATAGGGATGTGATTCTGCCGCTGTACAGGTCACTAGTCAGGCCACATTTGGAGTGCAGCATGCAGTTCTGTCATCCCTTTCTGAAGAAGAATATCAGATTGCTGGAGGGGCTGCAGCATAGGGCAACTAAGATGATCCAAGGCTGGAGAGAAAAATCTGAGGACAGGCTGACTGAGTTGACTGTACACCCTGGAAGAGAGGAGGGATCACGGGGATATGATTGAGATCTTCAAATAATTGAAGGGGATTAACAAAACAGGCACAGAAGGGATGTTTAAGCTGAGGTGAGGAAGGGACACCAGAGGGCATGGTCTCAGGTTGGAGGGTGGAAGATATCGGAGAGAGATGAAGAGGCATTTTTTCACAGAGAGGGTGGTGGAGAAATGGAACACTCTACCCGAGGAAATGGTATCCTGTAGCACAGTGGGCAGTTGTAAAAGGGCATGGGACAGTCTGCGAAGGGGGGAAGGTGAGGGGGGAGAGGATGTGGACAGTTGCAATATAAGGGCGCTAGCTGCGCATTCGAGCAAACTAACTTGATGGACCATATGGCCTGATTCTAATGGCAGATTCATATGTTTGTATAAATACTGGGACACAAATAGGGTAGAAACAGTTTAAAATAAACCACTGTAAAAGGCAAACCTTGCAGTCAGAGAACTGATGGTGTTTGCAGAAGACAAGGACTTAGCCAGCTTGCCAGCAATTCTGCCAAAGTCCCAGAGAACTTTGAGGCCTACTGCCAGACTTTATGCCATGCAGCCAGACCATGTGGTACCCCAGGCTCAGGCACTGTAGTAGACTTCAGTTTCCTTTAAACAACACAGAGGGAAGGAGGGTGGGAGGAAGCGGAAGACAGCACCTCAAAGCTAGAGCAGTAACATCAGTACATACAGTCAGACTGACTTTGATTTGTCTGTTGGAAGCTGAGAACCTTGCTACACTGCAAAGAACAAACTATAACTCCATTTAGGACCTGGAAACCTAGTAATGCATAATACTTGTTAAGAAGGGGAGCTACGCTTTCTACAAAAAGTTTCATTTTTTTTCCCTTATTGGCATTAAGCAGAGAATTGCAGGATTCCATTAAAAGTGTAGTAATTTTATAATCAGAGGGAGTGAGATACAACTGAATTTGCTTGATTGTTGGGGTTGAGACGTAGGATTTGGAAGGATATTTTTGCAACATTTTAAAAGTGTCCTGCTGGCTGAGGAGTGAGTTCATTTTTATCCCTGGACTCAGTAGAGTGGTTTGTGCAGGAGCCGTGGTCTAGTAAATTGTGGTGTTAGTTGAATTATTATAAAGGGCAATACTCACGAGGGTGGTGGAGCAGCTGTGTATTTGATTGTTTCTAACAGTCACCAGTGGCTGTGGACTAGCCACCCACCCCCCCAGGTGTGGCATTTCCTTTATAGCCACAGTTCTGACATCACTTCCTCAACAGGTCTTGGGGCAGAACTGTCATATCCTTAATAACCCAGCACAGTGCAAAAAGGGTAGGTACACACCACAAATAATAATAAAAAATATATAATATTACATATTGTATATTATAAGGGAGAGGGACATGTGGGGAGTGGTGCAACGCACGGCTGTGGGGCAGCAGTTTTCTGGGAGACATTCTGGAAACTGCATTGCTGTCCTATTTGCAGGCAACTGTCAGCTCTGAGGTTGCCCACCGTCAGGCTGAACTAGCAAGGACTAAGGAGGCCTCCCCCTTCCAAAGAGCACCACTGCCACAACCACTGCCTCAGAGGTTGCCAAGTATGAAGAGCAGTTGGACCACAGTGGGTTCTGGGAGGATGCAGGTGGTGGACCAGAGGCAAAGCCCCCTAGTTGTACCTGTACACAAATCATATGCCATTCTGGCAGAGCAAGGTTCCTCTATGATGGCACCTTCAGTGGAGACCCAGAAGAATGCTGAGGACATCCACAAGGGAGACCCACAAAAGGGTGGCAAGGGACACCACAGGGGAAGGAAACAGCTTCTGATAGGGGACTCTATTGTTAGGGGGGTAAAACTGGGAAAGGGAGAGGAGAAGGAAGTAAGGCGCCTGCCTGGTGCCATGGCTTGGAGGGATGGGAAGTGAATCCTCAGGATTGCAGAAGCAGCATCACAGGAGAGGGAACTAGATATCATAGTCCACCTTGGGACAAATGACCTAGCTAGGCATGGGATCAGTGCAGTGCAGAATTAATTTGTGGAGTTGGGGAGGGGCCTCAGATGGGTAGCAAGCACGGTAACCTTCTCAGAGGTGCTACCAGTCCATGGCAGGAGTGAGGCTAGGGTACTGCACACCATGCAGTTTAATGAATGGTTGCAAAACTGGTGCAGAGCACAGGGCTTTGGCTTCATTGGGGACTGGGGCCACCTGGAGAGATAAAGGTCTGTACTGGCATGATGGTCTGCATCTGTCCATGAAGGGAACCAAGCTCCTAGGGTGATAGGTTTAAATGCTTCCTTGGCAAGCTTTTAAACCAGCCAAGGGGGAGATGCTGATAAAAGGCAGGAAATTTCAAGCCTCCCCAACAAAAACATGGCAGGTAGTAAGGTAAACACTGAGGTACAGAGCTCAACATGGGGCAGGACAGGGTAAATGGAAAAATAGACAAGGACAATAAGAGCAGGAGGGGGAAAAGGGATAAAGCCAGCATTAAATGGAGGGCAATGAGTACCAGTGCTCGTGAGTCTGGGAAACAAGCTCCTGAACTAGTAGCCCTGATGGAAGATGAACAACTGGATATTGTGGCAGTCAAGGAAACATGGTACACCGAGAACCATGACTGGATGTCAGCATACCAGGGTACACAATCACAGAAGGGACAGGGAAGGTAAAGAGGAGGTAGAGTAGCTCATACATAAGGGAAGGGATCAAAGCTACAGAACTAAAAAGTAAAGGGGAGGACAAGAGGCACCTGGGTCACCTTGAGACAGGGAATGCATACAACGCACAGGGGTTGTATACAGACCCCGTCTCAAGGGAGGAAACAGACAAGAAAATGATAGAGGACATTCTCAAAAAGGATGAAAAGGAGATACTGTTGATGGGGACCTGAATATGCCAGATGTTAACTGATAACATGTACTGCAGCCACATCCAAGAGCGGGTTGGTTCTCAACACCTGCAGGGTGCAGGCCTTAGACAGCTAGTGTTGGAACCCACTTGGGAGGGAGCAATACTAGACCTGGTACTCCTCAAATGGAGAGAGGATCACAAATTTAGAAGTCAGTAGACATCTGGGAACAAGCACCACTGCACAGTGTGCTTACAATGAGCACAACCATGGAGATAAGCCATACAAAAACAAGGATACTGGACTTTAGAAGGACTGACTTTGGCAAATGGGTGAATACCTGAAAATGCACTCAGCAAATGACCAAAAGGAGGGTTGGAAGAACAATGCAGAAAAATCAAAACTGCCATCATAGAGGCAACAAGCCTTTGTGTGAAACAAATAAAGAAAACAAAGCGGAGTAAAAAAACACTATGGTGCTCAAAAGAGGTCACAGGGAAGGTTAAGGAGAAAAAGGTTGCATTCAAAAAGTTTAAGGAATCACAGAAGGAGCACAACAGGAAACTGTATCAATTAAAGCCGAAAGAAGTGGGGAAGGCAGTCAGACTAGCAAAGGCCCAAACCGAGGAAAAAATAGCCAACTCAGTTAAGAAGGGGGATAAAACCTTTTATAGGTACATTAGGAGCATAGAAAGGTTAAGGGAGGGATAGTGAAGATTAATAAAGGAGAGGGGAGGTGGGCAGAGGGAGACGGTGAAAAGGCACAGATACTGAATGAATACTTTTGCTCAGTATTCACAAAAGAAGATGAGGAGGAGTTACCTAAACCAGACAATAGAAGCACTCTGGTAGGGGGTGACACCAGTCCATTCACAGAAGAAAGAGTCCTGAAAGAACTTCTAAAACTCAAGGTGGACAAAGCAATGGGGCCTGACAGGATTCACCCCAGAATCCTAAAAGAACTGAGGACCTAGTGACACCACTGACCACGCTTTTAACAGATCATGGCAGGATGGGTGGTACCTGAGGACTGGAGGAGGCGGATGTGATTCTCTCACAAAAGTAGGAGCAAGGCAGAAGCAGGAAACTACAGACCTGTAAGTTTGACCTCAGTGGTAGGAAAAATGATGGAATCACTCTGAAAGAAAGAATTGTTATGCATCTAGAGGCCAGCGGGCACAGGACCCAAAGCAGCATGGATTTACAGCAGGAAGGTCATGTCAGACGAATCTAATTGATTTCTTTGACTGGGTGACCAAAGTAATAGACCAGGGAGGGGCTGTGGATATGGCCTCACCTAGACTTTAGCAAGGCATTTGACACAGTCCTGCACAAAAGATTAATAATCAAGTTAGCCAGCCTGGGAGGGGTCCAAGGGTGGTAGCCTTGATAGCAACCAGGTGACAACAGGACACAGAAGGTAATAGTGAATGGAACACATTCCAAAGAAAGGGGGTTACTAGTGGAGTACCTCAGGGCTCAGTACTGGGTCCAGTCCTCTTTAACATCTTTATAGGTGACATTGCAGAGGGTCTGGACGGAAAGGTATGCTCTTTGCAGATGACACAAAGATCTGTAACAGAGTTGATACGCAAGGGGGTTAGAAAACATGAGAAGGGACTTGACAAGGTTGGAGGAATGGTCAGACATATGGCAACTTAGATTCAATGCAAAGAAGTGCAAAGTAATGCACCTGGGGAACAAAAACCCAGGAGAAGAGTACACAATAGCAGGGGAGGTACTAAGAACAACAAAAATGGAAAGGGACATGGGGGTAGTCATATCAGATGACCTAAAGTTGGGTAAGCAATGTAAAAAGTCGGTAAGGAGAGCCAGGGGGATACTGGGATGCATAGGAAGGGGCATCACAAGTAGAAAAAGGGAAGTGGTTATCCCTCTGTACAGACAGTTGGTGAGACCCCATCTGGAGTACTGTGTGCAGTTTTGGAGACCTCATCTATGCAAGGACATAGACAGGATGGAAGCAGTCCAGAGGAGGGCAACTAAAATGGTGCAGGGTCTGCAGCAGAAACCATATGAAGAGAGACTGAGAGAGCTTAATATGTATACTCTTGATGAAAGGAGGGATGGGGGGACATGATAGAAACGTTCAAGTACCACAAGGGAATCAACAAAGTCCAGAAGGATAGCATCTTTCAGAAAAAGAGATGTGTAAGAACAAGGGGGCACAATTTAAAGATAGAGGGGGCATGGCTCAGGGGTAATGTGAGGAATTTTTTTTTCATGGAGAAATTGGTGGATACATGGAACAGCCTTCCTGAGGAGGTCGTTGGGTCTAAAACAGTGGGGGAATTCAAACGTGCATGGGACAGACATAAGGCAATTATAATGGGAGGTTGCAGGAAGTAGGCTGTAGGTTAACTAGAATCTGCAGCTTATCCAGTAGGTAGGGAAATGGGCAGACTGGGTGGGCCAAGTGGTTCTTATCTACTGTCAAAGTCTATGTTTACAGTGTCCTTCAAGTTTCAGCTATCAGCTTGTTGTTTCAACCATTGTGGCTTGGGGAGTAGTGCTTGGTCAGTAGGGTTAGCATGCTGGACTTGGGGCTCATGTACGGCCACCTTTCAATCAGCCTAGTATGGAGTTGTTGTTGCTTAGGAAGAGTGCAGACTATGGCAGCCTGTCTGGTTATGCCCTCTGGATAATCCTCTGTCAGTGAGGTAGGCCTGATAGCATTGACTCGGGTCTTCATAGGGAAGGCTGGCAAAGACTGAAGAACTACTGGAGGAGGCTAGGAAGAATCCTGCTGTCTGCTCCATGAGTGCTGCTTCAGCTGGTGTTCTGTAGCCCTGTACAGTATCTTGTTCTGTCAATGTTCCTTACTATATTTCTCCTGCGACCACTGCTCATGGAAGGGATAGGAATGTCCTTATAGAGCAGGGCCTGGCTCTGGAAGCCCAGGTGAGGTGTTCATTTGCTTGGAAAGAATGTCCCTCAAGCCTGCAGTCCTAGGCCCAGTGGGGGAAATGTCTGATCAGGCCAGTTGGTTTTGAAAATTGCTCAGCCAACTATGTTGAGGCAGAGTGAGAGGGTTCAAGTTCAAAGATATTTTATTTAGTGTACAAAAAATTTGTTACACTCAAAAAGAAAAAAGATTTCATATCATTATACATATACAATAACAAAGCTGACATTCATACATAATTTAATAACACTCCATAAATACCTCTACAAAATAACAAAAACATTTAAAGAACAATGAAGATGAATTCCTACATAAAATCTATCTGACAACTGTTAGCTAACATAGGCAAAATCTTGCAATGCCATACATCAATTTAACAGAGTTCAATTTGAGAACAGATTTTTTTTACTTTCAGACTTTGAAGTGAGAAATTATTTGGATACAAAGACATGATGTATTGCTCTCATTCCTTGTTACATTTTTACATTCAAACAAGGAATGCAAAATACCTCCACCATTATTATCACACTCACAACCAGATTTAAACTAAAATACCAATTATAGAAATTGCTCCAATTATGACAAGGGGTACCTAGACACGCCAATCTTACTTTACTTAAGATATTTCTATGAACACTATTTTCACAAACGGACAAAAAAGCCTCTAAGCCCAAACACACTTTATGGATGTATAGAGGTCACCTATATCCAAGGCATGCATAGATGCGAAGTCCTGCTGGACTGCGATATCTTTAACCCTCTGTGTGGCTGCAGTAACATAACTGTCAATATTGGCCAGAGCATAATCATCCCATATATCAGAGAGACCTAAGTTTTTTAAGGCAGAATTCAATCTAAAAAAAACAAGATGATGATAACTGCCTTCTCATCCTCAAGGCTTCCAATTCTTCAGCCCAACATAGCTGAGGAAGACAAGTCTTGTTTAATTTCATTAATCTACCCCAAAAATTAATAGATCTTATTAGTACTCTCATCTTAACCTTAATCATCCCTGATTCCAATCTAAGGAAACAAGATGGACAGTCCCTCAGAAGATTTAACATTCGTCTCAAAAAATGATTTTGTATAGTCTCCAAATTAACTTTATATAAATACAGACCCCACACCTCACTGCCATAAAGTAGTTGACTCATCAATTTGGCTTCAAACGTCCTTTTATAGGAAACAAAGGAGTTATTGGCAAATTTAGCTGCAAAATTATGAATAGTTCCTACTGTTTGGGCAGCATTATTTTTATATCCATCAGGTGATTATTCCAGGTCATATTCTTATCAACTGTTACCCCAAATATTTAAATTCTCTCACCTCCTCAAATTTACAAACATCAATAACCCACATTTTTTTAACATATTTTGGTTTACCAATTATTAAAATCTTAGATTTGCTAACATTTAGCTTAAAATCAAGTTGTTTCAGTGAGACATGACATTGGAGATGACAAGTTTGAGACCCAGCGGTGTTCTAGACACAAGAATAGCATCATCCCATATAACATTATTTTAACTTCTTCCTTATTTATAGCAGGTGCAAAGGGTCAATGTTTTAATATTTTTAATTAATCTTTCCATATAAAGATTGAACAAAATTGGGCTAATAAACAGCCCTACTTCACACCAATATTAATGGGTGGTTCCTAGATAGAGCCCCATCTCTGCCATAATGAATCTCTGTACTAGTATTAGAGTGTAACATTTAATAATGTCTAATAATTGAGAATCAAGATTCAGTTCTGTCAATATTTCCCATAACTTTGCTCTGTTAACTGAGTCAAAAGCACTTTTAATGTCTAAAAAAACACAAATAAAGAGTACCCTTCTTGTGTTTGACATATTTATCAACCAAAAAATTAAGGGTAAAGAGCAGATCCAGTGTATTATGACCTTTTTTAAATCCTCCTTGGAATTTTGATAGCAGAGTGTTCTCTTCCACCCAAACCATCAACCTATCCAAAATTAATCATGAAAAGATTTTCTAAAGAACAGGAAGTAATTTAATAGGTCTGTAACAATTTGGATCAGATCTGTTTCCTTTCTTAAACAGGGGGACAATACCCTGATTCCAGTCTTTTGGTAATATTAGGTAGTTACTTATTGCAGTGAAAATGGGGGTATAAGTAAGTGCCCAATATTCTAGGTTATGTAAAAAAAACTTCTGGTGGTAAGCCATCTACTCCTGCCGCTTTGTTTCTTTTTTGTGCAGTAATAGCTCTTATTACCTCATCTGCTGAAAATTGAAAAGCACCACTTCTGGCCAGTTCCTCAACATAAGCACTATTATCACAAGAAACTAAAGCTTCCTAGTTTCCAGTGTAATTTTAGAAACCTCTTTATAATGTTGGACCCATTTTCTTCATTAATCATACCCAAAGTGTTATAAGAAATATTACTTTCTTACAACTGAAAGCAACCAGTGTCCAAAATGTTTTGGAATCCTTTCTTAATATGCTTTCTTGTAATTTAATCCATTGATTAGAAGTTTTTTCTTACTAGTCAAAATATACTTATATTCATTTTAAGGTTTTAAAAGCACCAAGTACTTGATAGGATGGGGTTTTAATCCTCAGTTTCCTACTTTTTGATTGTTTTCCTCATAGCATAACACTTGTGATCAAACCACGGCTTATCCTGTCCTATGTTAAGTGAGTTAGATTTTCTATTCTTTTACTAAGCTCAGAAGCAGTGAAAGCTATTATATCACCAAATCTCTCAATTTACTTTTTTCTGAAAGATTGCCATTTGTAGTATGATCAAGCTTTTGTTAGATTGGACATCAGACAAAATATTGTCCAAGTCACTTTGGAAAAAGAGTCTCACAGAATCCTTTTTCCATATTTAATACACATATGGGAATCAGCAATAGCTTCACCCATATGATCAAATGGCAATTTGTCAAAGCCAAAACTATTAGAGGATACGACTGGATAGTGATCATTATCCCAAGATTTTATAACTTTGAGAGATTTAACTAAGGGGTAATTAATTACCTTTGTTATGCATAAATCCAAAACTACACCTTTTGTACCAACTGAAAGGTGAACCCTACCCAATCTCCACTAATACGGGCATTAAGGACTCTTGGAGTATGTTTCCTAAAATTCCATGAGGATTTTCCCTTTTGCACTTAGAGATATCCTTCAAATGTCTTACTGGAATATTCACTATATCATCAGTATACCAGTCTGCTGAATTTTCCTCAATTTCTGAACCTATATGTGTGTTAAAATCCCTACAAGCAGAATCTAACTCAGGAAATCGTGCTTTAACTGATTCAATGTTACATTCAACCATATTCAAAACACTCAAATAATTACCTGCATTTAATCCGGTGGAATGTAAATATTAAAATTGCTCATTTAATATTATTGTTTGCAATTGTATATATATATATATATATATACACACAGTAGTATTCATTATACATACTAGCCTCAATAGTGGTAAAGACCAAACTAGTAACCACAAAATGACTAAGCCCCTTTAAAACATCCATTTTTTTTCTTTATAAGCTGGAGATATCCATGCAGAATATCCCTCCAACAAATGGGGACAACTATTTTTGCCCAAGTTTCCTGAATACATATTATTGCAAAACTTTTTAACCATTGCATGCATTCTTTATCCATTAACTTTTCTTTCAGACTGGCAATATTCCAACTCAAAATGTCTACAGCTCCTTTATCAGTATTCTGAATAACATATGACTGTCAAATAGAATCTTCTGTTAAAATTATAGTGCTATTAGTATATTCTCTGATATCATGTGCACTTTCCTCCAAAGAATATACTAATTCACTTGAAGTATTGTCATCCTGTAAAATGATGCCAGTATTCATTCTAGTCCCCAGCTGTTTTCAGCCACTTCTGAGTGTAGCCCTATCCTTATTTCCTTGTAAGTTGTGAACTATTTCTTTTGGTCTAATAAAGGTTGTTATTTGAGGTTGTTTAAGAGCAGGAGCATTTCTCATTTCTGTCCCCGCTTTTTCCCCAGATTTCCTACTTTTGGGTAAATTTTTTTTCTTCAGTCCTATATGGCTCATTTGTTGTCACGTCCAACGTAATGCCTATATCCATAAAATTTTTTTTGTGGCAAGAATTTTAGATCTCACTACTGCATTTCTAAGCACCACACAAACCCAACCCATCTGTCCACCATGTTTATATTTATAAGTTGAGAATAAATCCTGCCAGCCAATTTTCTGAACCAACTATACCTTTAATTAAATTATAAATGGCTAACTTCAATATATAGTTATTTTCTGATCTCCCTTTGGGAAGGCCATTTATAAATAAAGTAGGGATCATATCTCCAGCTTCTATTAGATATGTTCCTTAGTTATCTCTCTAAAGTCAGTAAACCTGTCTTTTATTATTGGTATACCCAGATCGTTGGTTTTCCCAAGATTCACTTTCTTCTCTATGGTTACCTTTTGCTTCATCCTAATCCCTTTTTTCTTCCTTTCATTAACAAAATCTGGCTTAAGAATATTGTGTTCTACTGGCCCATTGCTCAATTTCAATGTATGGCTGTCCTCTTTTCTTTCTTTTCTTTTTTTTTTTTTTACTTAAATCTTTATAGTTCTTTGATTTCATCTTTTCATTATTATAAATGTATAGTTTCCTTTCCTTTAGTTATTTCATTATGTTCTCTATTTCTACTATCTCTTTCCTTTAAATTTTATCTCAGATGCTTTTTAATGACCTGGGATCATATTGGACTAACAAAGAATCATCTGTATTAGCCAAGGAAACCTCAGCTACTTGTACAAAAGTACTGGCAGGTTCATTTGCTTGCTTATCAGTACCACGGATATCCAAATTTCTGTCCCTCTTACTAAAATTAACCTCTCCCAACACTCCCTCATTAATTTTAACAAAAAAAATGTTATAAAAGAGCCAAACAATGTGACCAGTTCCATAAGCTGCTCGTTTCCAAGTTGGACTTCAGTTTTTAAATCATTCAGAATGTTTATTATGTTCTTATTAGGGGGCTCTGAGGTATAATTTTCTTTTTGATTTTCCATGGCACCATTAATTACTTCACTATTACATTATTTTTTACCTTGATCAGGAAAGCTAAATGAATCAGGGCTTCTTAAGTGATCCTTAAGAGTCTGATTAGTTATATATAGCATTAAAAAAAAGATTCAAAATTATTAAGAAATGAGCCCTTAGATAAAGTTTGAGATTCTAAATGTTGAGTTAAATCCAAAACTTGTGAAACAGTAGCAGCATCTAGAAAAGTTTTTTACAATATTTTCCCTGTCTGGATTAGTTACACTATTAAAAACAGTCACATTTTTACCATCATAAGACAAATTAGTCCCCTCTTTACAATTTCTTGTTAAAGGGTTTATTAAAGATGGACCAGGAACAGTATGATTCATAACACTAACTATTTCTTGTTTGCCCTTACAACTAATGGCAGGCTCTTTCGGTCTCCTGGATGAGGGCTCTTCAAAACTTTTGATTTGTTTCATCAAAGGATGTGTTAAGGAGGAACTACTAATATAAGTGGAACCTGATGAAATAGATGGGGAAGAGGTTATTTTTGGGGTAACATTTTTAACCACCTTCTTGTTCTCTCTTAACTCCATAAAGGATACTGGTGGACTAAAAAAATATATTTTTTTATCACCCATCTTTACTTTCCCTTTAGTTGTCCCTTTCAGGATATCTTTTTTATTCTTTTTTATGTTGTTCTTACTACAATTTCTAGATACCTCCCTTTTTACATTTAATTTAGACCTTTTATCAGCCATCATCAATATTCAAAAGTCCAGAAAGTCTTGAAGTCCAAGACGATACTAATAAAAAGAATCTTCACTCAGTCTCAAGAAGCTAGATCATAGTCGATATGCAGAAATAGAGGACTAAAATGTTGAATCCACAAGGACATGCACAAGGCTTCTGTGATTTCTGTATAAGCCAACATGAGGCATCATGGAGGACCAAAAGAAAATTTAGCTATACAATGTTCATTATGCAGTTCAATAAATCATCAGCTAGAGATATTTAAGAGCCAGTCCCACTCTCTCTCACATCAGATATTGTACTTTTTAAATTTTGTCCGTAAAGGGTAACAATCCATCTTCAAAAAGAAGATATAACAGACCCTGCATAAAAAACACAAAAGAGTATCAGAATGGAGTTGATCACAGTGAAAATCGACCATTAAAACAATCTGGTAAATGCCAAAAGGAATTTATCTGACTAAAAAACTAAGAGACTGAAAAGACTAGTAAACAATAGTTACAGAATGTAAAGCATTATCAATAAAGTGCAGGCCATTTGGAGGCAAAACACCTGGGCTTGAGGAAGTAATGCTTAATAATGAACAACCAACACCAGACGTAACGCACCAGATACAACACTTCCAAACACCGATAGCTCAAAAGATAAAGTGCTAAGTGCAGTGCAAGTGCAAAAGGTGTAGGCAAAAAAGCTAAAGATCAAGGCATTGAGAGCTCTGCGGATGTAGCAGCGTGTAGCAGCGTCTAGGGCTTCAGCCAAGTCAGAATGACTATAGAACGCCGAGCATGCGTATAAGGGCTAAACAGAACAAGATCATATGACAGAGCAGAACCTATCAGGTTTGAATAAACACCGATGGCACGAAATGTAAAAATACTTTAAAATACCAACAAATGAAACAAATAGAATGGGTAAAGTAAATAAAATATATTAAAAATACAGAAGTACAATGCACAGAGACTCTCACAAAGTTATCAACCAAAAAACAAATTTACATAAATACATATAGAAAGGAGAAAAGGAGAAATATAAAAATGGCATAAACAGCATGCAAACTAAGAGCTAAAAAGCTAAAAACATCAAGTACCAAATCTCCCACAACCCCTAGTTTTATTTTAATAAAAGAGTAGTTAAAATAACAACTGCGATAAAAGTTATAATAACAAACTGAGCGGCAGGACAAATTGAAAACTCAGTAAACAAATACTTAATTTTGATTTTTCTTCCTCCTTCTCCAACTTCTTCAGCTTCAGTTTCAACTCTGATTTATTTGTTTAAGCAGAATCGACAATCAGTAGTTCTGGAACGATGCAACTCCCAGCTTGACCCTTCAAGGGGCCGCCCGACCTCCGTGGCTATTTGAACCCACCGCCACCTCTGTGGATCACCCATGGAGATGGAGAATACCAGGAGCCACGGCCTGAGAGACAGAATACCACAAGAAACTTTGGTAAGATTCAGCTAATAAACCGTGGCATACCTTACTAAGGCAGAAAACAGCGGTTGAACCCTGCTGTGAAGGCTACTCCTCAGCATTCATAGCAGCGACAGGCAAAATCTCTCTCTCTCTCTCAAGCAGCTGGAAGAAGAGGAAGTGCTGCCAGGATTGTGAGAGGGATTCCATTGTACCGGATCCTGAGAAGAGCTGGATATCTCAGTCGGTATCCCAAAGTGTGCAAATTACTTTTTGACTCCTGCGTATGCTCTGTGCTTGTGGGACAGCTCAGAGAAGTCCTAAAATAGTTGTATTGTATGGCCATCCCATTTAATTCTCTTCATTTCAGTGGTTCCCTCTGCCATGCTAGGTGCAGCACATTTTCTTTCACAGGGTAGTACAGAAATGTCACTAGAATCAGAAGGGAGTGGTCTCCCTGTCTTGACTTGGGGGCTAGTGAGTAGTGCACCCACTCGATTTCTAGCAGTGTTGGGCAGTTAGGTGTATTCAGAGGATAGGATGGAATGCTGCAAGAATCTAACAATATCAGGTCTCTGCTCACAGTGCCTGTGACAAGGTTGAGTAAGACCCTGTCCCACTTTTTATGCAGAGAGTTAAAAGCAATGATCTATTTTGACCTCTACTGTTCTGCCACTTGCCTTTCTGATTGTGCAATCAAATGTTTATTTTTTTTTTTTTTGTAGAATCTCCATCAGATTTCTGCCCTGGTCATGGCCCCGGACTTCCACCTTCTGTCACTGCTGTGATCCCCGTCACCACTGGCTTTCCCTCCTGGAGGGCAGGCAGCGAACTGGTCTCTATCCAGCCCGCGGTACCAGAATCTGGTTGGGGATCCAGCGACAGAGGCTAATTGAAGCCTGGGAGGGCTTCATAAAGGTGGAGGCCCCACCTGGATTTTCTGGTTGGTTCCCTGTGGAACCGGTGTGTAATGATGCAAGCCAAGAGGCAACCCAGATGGCATCCATGTGTGTTCCCTCATGCCGCCCGCACTGCCCCCATGCTCTCGCCTGGTGCCATATTCCTCGTAGCGCTTTCACCAGGGGGTGACATGACACCGGTGCAGTGCTTCACCCTCTCCATGGGGAAGGAGAGCAGTCCTTGTGCTCAATCCTTCCACTCCCTGCTGACCCCAGCGGCCCATGCCTGTTCCCGAACATGGGTCACCAGTGTGGCGTCCAGCATTTCAACCCTCAGCACTACCAGGCTGGAGTCAAATGTTTCTTGTGGCACCTAGGAATTAGCCACTCTGATGGGCTCATAATTTTTACTTTTTATCTCCATTCCTTCATTTGCTGTTTCTATTCTTTCTTTCTTTCTCCTCTTGCTTCTCTGTGATTAAAAAAATATGCAAAACTGGGACCCCTTGGTTTGCGGATGTATATGGTTATGTTGTTTGAAATTATTGCAGAAAGCTATTTGGGTTTCTTACAAAGGTGCCAGTCTGTAATATAGGGGGTTAACCTTGAGATGTATTTTGACCTCCACAAGCTTGTAAAAAGAACAGTCAAGAGAAAACCATCTCTTGAATAGAATGTTCTACTTTGTTGCACTTGTTGAAATTGGATGTACTGTTCAGGATGGTCTCAGGAAAGAAACTGACAAATGCTTGGTACATTTTATGAGAAACAGCAGATGCAACTTACAACATCAGGAAGCAGAGTTTAAACTGCCACTAAAGACATCTTATAATGAGAGAGTAATGTTTACAGACAGAGACAGAGAGATTGAAAATTTTAAGGAGAGACTCTCGGATGTATTTTTTTTCCTGTCTGTGCTACCTGTATAAAGAGCTATCCTGTACAATTGTTTTTATTTTATTTTATTGTTGTTAGTAATAAAGTGCTACTTGCAGATTTTATAACTTCTTCTGGTTTTGTTGTGCTTCTTGACCTCTGCCTCTATGGCAGTTGGTTGTAGAAGTGGAATTTACATTGTGCATACTGTAAACCAGGAGTTTTGTATTTGAGTACTAGACCTGGTACCAGGGAAGCATAGAAGAAAGGTATGGATCCCACAAGAGCAAGCCCAGTAGTGATCACCAGTAGAACTGCAGCCAACCAGAAGCAGAGACAAAAGTCCAAGCTGGGACTGTACAGCCTGCACCAGTGATGAAAGAAGAATTTGCAGGAACAGAACCTGAAGGCAAGTCTACCTTCTTAATATGGTGGGGTGTACAATAAAGAAAGACAGAGAAACAATGGCTGGATGCCTTGCAAGCTATCAAAGCTGGAGTATCTGGTACAGGTTTGGCCTATCAACAGAACACAAACAATTTAAAAGACATTAAACTTACAAAGCTGTGTCCCTTGGATGATAGCAAAGCATACCTAACAACTTCTGAATGGGTCACCAGAGCCTGCCAATGGCCAAAACAGCATTGGGTAATCAGGTTGGCACCATATCGGATAGGTAAAGCTTGGCCTGCCTACAGCAATATGGATACTGCACAGTCCAAAAACTATGACCCTGTGAAAAGAGGAATCCTTAAGATTTGACATCTCAGTAGAGACTTACATAGAGAAGAGAGAGAGAGAGAGAGAGTGTGAGTGTCAGTCCAGTCGCTGTAATACCACTCAGTTGACAATCCTCGAGAAGCCTTCACCTGTTTCAGAGAACTTCTCATTAAATTACTCTAACCAGAGGGTAAAACAGTCCCACAGATCAACATATCTGCAATGGAGCAATTCATCAACATCCTTCTTACAGATGTGCAGCTTTGGGTAAAAGAACATGGACCAGAATGTGGGGAAAATGCAGTTTCTTTGGCTGAGGACTATCAGATGGCCAGACAGCCACCGCAGCAGCAAAGTAACAGCCAAGGACCAGCAAGCTCACTTTTCCTGATTTAACTCCAAATCAGACAAGAATTTGAGGGGGTTAAAAAATCTGCACCCAAAGACTTTATTTGTTATAGCTGTAAAAGCTGGGCCATATTGCAAGAAATGCCTATAAAATAAGGAGGGTAACACTGGACCAAATTTCACCTTAGCAAATTAAAATATTTAACAGATGTTAAGGTGGGGAGATAAGACTGTGAAGGACTTACATAATTGGGAAGGAAACAGACCATGGAGCACATTGAAGTTCATGGAAAGGACTATGCAAAAGGATCAGGTACTGGAGTCATATGCATCAATGGGGACACTCAATATTATTCCACCATCTAAATGACTTTGAACATTAATGGCATGTCACACCAAGTGAAAGTGGGGGTAGTACCAAAGTTACCTGTACCTATAATTAATAAAAATTACTTCCCAGGATTAGCTGAGTTAATCACAGAGGGAGTAAAACCCTGCCATTTCAGCAGCTGTGATAACAAGATCATAGGCAAAGAAAATCTCAGATGTTGAGGCATCTTTTACTTTTGGTGACTTTGGTTCCGACTTGGTTGAGCTCAGCTCTAAGATCCAAAATTCCAGGAAAGAAAGGAGACACCTGAAAAAACAGTGGCGACAAAAGGCAAGTGGACAGAAGGGGCTGAGGCTGTATATGAAAATGCTGAAACTTAACTGCTAACCGATTGTGATTTTGTTCCTGAGCAAACTAACAATTTTTCTCTCCAAGGTTCTTTCAAGCAGCTGTGGGTGAAACAAAAACAAAGTGAACCAATGTTTAAAAAATGCAGTGGGCTACTGTATAGAGTTCTGGTTAATCCTCAGACACAGGAACAGATAGAACAATTAATTAGTCATATAATAAGAAGTATAGAACTGAGTTGCTGTGGATTGTTATGGATAGCACATGATGGTCCTATAGCTGATCAGTCAGGGAGGAATCATACTCGTGGCAGACTGTTGTACCAATTCTACTGGCCCAGGATTCATGAGAATGTTGCTACCTATTGCAGTTCTTGTGCTGAATGTCAGAATGTAGCTCCCAGTAACTAAACAAGTATTTGTCAATTGCAAATGTTTGCTGCTGGTACTGCTGTTACACCAGACCTTACTTGTACACCTTTGTATTATATATTTACCCAGCATAGAGCAGATGAGCTGCAATGTCTCATATTCAGTGGTGTCCTGCTTTGCCACATTGTTAGATTGTAATTACCCAGGATAGGGCAACTGAGAGGCAATATCTACTTTTAAGTGGGCTCGCACATTTTGACCTAAAATGTTCAACAATCTTTTTATGATCTGACCTTATGATCAAGACAGATGAAATTTTTAAAATCCCATACAAAAGGTGATTTCACTGTGCAACTGTGGAAACAAGTTTCGAGGGATTTGAAAATGACACCTGCCATGTTCAGGAGGTGGGCTAACACAAGGGATATGTTGAACATTAGGGGCCAAAATCAACAAAAAATAAAGTTATGAGTAAATGCTGGAATAATTCATTTCCTCATAGCTGGTGTTTCACCTTTTTAACCCCAAATTTTCAACAATCTTCTTTTTTTTGCCACTCCTGAGCATGACAGGTGTCATTTATAAAACAATGTCTGAAATGTTATTTTGCACCACAAGTGTTAAAATAAATTTTTTCAGGGTTTTGGGAAATGACAGCTGTCACATTCATTAGGTGAGGTGAAAAAATGGCTATCTTGAAAAGCTGAGGTCAAAATATTGAAAATTGCCACAGTTACGAGTGTGCACTGAAAAACTGCAACACAGACTCATAACTTTGTTGTTTTCTCACATTTTCAAAATAACCTTCTTATGACCCCACATAGCCTTCTTATGAACAGGTGGAAAAAGTATTCAAATCCTGCTCTAAAAGTGATTTTGCACCACAAGTGCAAAAGCACATCTTGGCCAGGATTTGAAAAATGACAACTATTACATTCATGAGGTGATGTGAAGAAATGGCTATGATTAAAATTTGGGGACAAAATATTGAAAATTACCAAAGTTACAAGCCTACATTCGAAAATTTCAATGCAGGCTCATAATTTTTTTTTTTTTTTAAATATGTTTATCCAATATTTTTAACAGAGCCTTCTTATGACCCCACCTCATGAACAAGGGCAGAGACATTTTTCAACTCCTGCCTGAAAGGTGATTTCACACAGCGACCCCCAAAATCACCTTTCAGGACATATTTTCCTAATTTTGTTGCCATTGTTCATGAGGTGGGGTCCCAAAAAAGGCATGCTAAAAAATTAGGGCAAACATATTCTAAACTGCTCGAGTTATGCCAGTGGGCTCTATTCTCAAAGGGCTTCGATTGCTGCAAGCCTCAGGTGCACCCAATGCACAGCACATGGGACTTGCAGCAGTCTGTGGGCTGTCATCAGGATGCTCAAACCCTTAGTCCTCTGTGCACCAAACGCAGTGAGTTAGACCAGCTTTTGATGGTCTAACTTTGCCATCCTTTTTATTGGGCTTGCACCAGGTACTTGGCACAAGCTACCATAAAACAAGTGTAGTGTCACAAAAACATGCAACCTTTGAGAATCAGGGGCACTGTGCACCACACAGTTCAGGGCAACTGCGCCATCAGCACAGGGCTTGTGTATGCCCTGTGCCAACCATTGAGAATGGAGCCCAGTAAGCTCAAAATCTGATTGAAATGCACTTAACCAAATACCAGATTTCCTGAGTTCACAGTCCAGCACTGATGAGCAAAGACATGTCTGTGGTCCAGAGAGGATTATGATGTTGGACCCATGGTGGGTAAGTTAAGGGCTTGGGTGTGTGTGTGTGGGGGGGGGTGGTGAATGCTGAGTAGGAGGGTCAGGTGGGGGGACAGTAATGGTGGTAGCAACAGACTTTGATGAACAGTTTTCTTTTTTACAGGGTGTTATAAAAGTAAACTAGGAGGGATAGTTTTCTTTAATTTAGGTACCGACACTAAGATTGGGCAACCCAGTACTGGGGTTATGTTTGCTGGCACAAGATCTGGGCTCCCCAGTGTTGCATAATGAAAATGGTCAGGATGGGGGGTAACAGCTTGCACAGGGTACTGGGCAGCCCATGCAGGAATTTTAATGTGGAGGGAGTCTTTATGTTTGGTGGCACCAGGGGTGGGCTCCCAGGTATTGCATAATGAAAACAGGGAGGGTGGGGAGGTAGCTGCTGGCACTGGGGATTGGGCACCCCATGCCAGAATTTTAACATGGAGTTGGAGGGGTCCTTATGTTTGGCAGCATGCCGTAGGATGGCATTGGAAATGATGTTGGAAGGGTGCCACAGCAGACTGATCATGACAGATCAGCTGTGCTTGCTGAGCAGCATTATAAGATCAAAGGAAATAGCTGCCCTATGATTGGATCAGCTCTTTCCCTTGAACTATAGGATGTTTTCACCCAGCAAGCCAGAACAGTGTCATGATCAGCCTAGCTAATGATTGGTGTGACACTGACAAGCCCCTTGCAGACCACTCTGCATTGGACTGACAGTGCCACACCCCTCAAAAGTCACTGTCATAGCAAAATGTTCACTGCGCATGAATGCACGATGAACATCAAAAGACAAGATGCCCCTATCCTTCATAGATGTGCCTTTTGAAAGAACTGCAATGTATGTGGTTGGCCCCTTAGACAAAAGCAAAAAAGGTAATTCAGTCATTTTGGAAGTATGTGACTATGCTACTCAATATCCAGAGGCAATTCCATTGCATACCGTCACAGCCCCAAAAGTGGCAGTAGAGTTTGTCAAACAATTCAACAGGATGGCTACACCTCAGGGTAGTAGTTTTGGTGCTGCACTGCTGAAGGAGAGTGGTACCAACTACTAGGTATCACTGTATAAGAACCTCTCCTTATTACCTTCAGACAGATGGTCCTGTTGAGCATTTTAATCAAACCCTAAAATGCATGTTAAAAAGGTGAATGGAAAGACTGGGACCAGTACTTACCTTACCTGCTTTTTGCTTACAGAGTAGTGCCACCGCATCAACAGATTTTTTTCACCCTTTAAAATATTGTATGATAGACAACTTAGAGGGCCACCAGATGTAATAGAAGAACATGGGAAGCAGAAAGAATCTGATACATCTTATATGTGTGTACTGAGAAAGAAACTTGTAAATTATGTTGAAATTACCCACAGTAACCAGGAAGAAGCCCCAAAACAACAAAAGATGCATTATGACCCTGTGGAAAAGTTTTTGAGCCAGGTGAAAAGGTCTTGTTATTGTTACCCACTACAGAAAACACGCTGTTAATGAAGTAGCAAAGGGCCTTATAAAGTGGTTAGATATACTGGTACAGTTAACTATGAAACTGAGACCCTTGATAGGAAAAGTCCTACCAAGATATACCATGCTGACCTCCTGAAAAATGGGTTGAAAAACACTGAAGTTTGCTTTGGTCATCACTAATGGTGACTGTCAATAAAAAAGTAGTGGGTATAAGAATCTGCCTTGATGTTAGGAAACTTAATCAAGTGTCCATATTTGACAGCTATCTTAAGCCAAGGAAAGATGATTTAGTGGACAGACTGGGACGTGCCAAGTACATTAGTAGCCTGACTCTCTTCAAGAGTTACTGGCAAATCCAGAGACAAAACTGCCTGGTACTGAAATGATAGAATCCAGTTGGAGTGGAAAATGCAGTTTGGTTTATATGGCACACCTGCAACATTCCAATGGTACATGGATTTAATTCTAGCCTCTTATGCTAGTTATTGTATTGCTTAACTGGTGATGTCGTGGTATACAGTCCAGACAGGAAAAGCCACCTGGAACACCTATGAGCAGTTATTCAGTCTGTCAAAATGGAGGTCTGACCATTAATCTTACCAAGTGTGCATTAGGCATGCAAGAAACCAGATAATTGGGTTATATTTTGGGAAATGGGAGTAAAGCCATAGATTTCCAAGACAGAAGCTGTAGCTGACAGTCCTGTCCCTAAAACAAAGAAACATGTCAGGTCATTTTAGGTCTGGCTAGTTACTACTGGAGATTTGTTCTCAACTTTGCCCAGTTAGCTACTCTCCTCATTGAACTCATGAAGAAACGGTACCCAAATAATGTGAAATGGTCCCCAGAACGTGATGAGTCTTTTCAGGCCATCAAGGCTGCATTATGTTCAGTCCCTGTGTTAACACATCCTGACTTTAAGAACCAATTTCTGTTACAGACAGACACATCAGAGGTAGGCCTAGGTGCAGTCCTGAGTCAGAATATAGATGGGAAGGAACATCCATTATGTATATCAGTAGAAAACTGCATGACAGAGGGGAAAAAGTATTCCATTATTAAAATAAATGCCTTGCTGCAAAATGGGCAATGGAGTCCCTTAAGTTTTATTTTCTAGGAGCTGACTTTGTACTTATAACAGATCACAAACCTCTCTATTGGCTTAATGAAATGAAGGATAAAAATCCTAGAAGCACAAGGAGGTACCTGACACTATAGCCACTTAAATTCAAAGAGATACACACATCTGGAAAAGAGAATGACAGTGCTAACTTTCCATCAAGATATGGTTCAGGAACTGAAAAGTCAGAAGGTTGAAAAAATGTGTGTGCTTAACTGAAATGTTTGCCGTCAAATGTGTTATAAAAAGGGATACTGCATATGCAAAGAACTGTAAATGTTATAATGTAATGTTAAAAGAGAAATAAAAGAAGGTTTTGGAAACCTTTTTTTTTTAAGACAAAAAAAAAAAACAGGTTCCATCTTAAACAGGAATGTGTATGGCAGGGTTGGGTAAGGCCCTGTCCCATTTGTTATGCAGAGAGAGTTAAAAACAAGAATTTATTTTTTCCTTTATTATTCTGCCACTTGCCTGTCTGACTGCACAATCACATTTTTCTTGTAACACCTAGGAATTGGCCAGTCCGTTGGTCCCACCATGTTCTCATTATGTCCCTTCCTTCACTTGCTGTTTCTATACTTTTCTTCTCCTCTTGCTTCTCTGTGGTTAAAAACATATGTGCATCTTGATGTGAAACTGGGATCCCTTGGTTTGCAAATATATGTGGTTATGGTGTTTGAAATAATTGCAGAAAGTTAATTGGGTTTCTCACAAAGGTGACAGTCTGTAGCCCAGGGGGCTAACCTTGAGCTGTATTTTGATCTCCACATGCTTATTAACAGAAATTGTAACAGGAAACCATCTATGGAACAGAGGGCCAGATATTCACAACTTTTCCCCGGGGCTAAATTAGCACTGCCCAGCGGGCAAACTGTGCCCAGAGCAAAAACAGCTATATTCAAAACGAGTAGCCCGGTGCAAAACCAGCTGAATATTGCAAGCGAAGGAAGCCGGCCAAACAGGCCCAGGAGTGCAGGGCAAACATTGCCCAGGATTAAGACAGCACTGAATATAGCAACAGGGAAGTGCAAACTGCAGCTGCAGCTTATTAGGCTCTGTAGCAAGCCAGCGTTGCAGGTGGAGAACATTGTGTGTGATTGCACAGAGATGTCTCACAGCTACTCCAAACACACCTCTCAACTTCCTGCCTCATAAATCATGGACAAGGCTTAAAACAATCAGGGACAAAGGTTTAAAATCAGGGACACACCTTATAAATTGGAGGTATCTACTCAGAAAGCTGGTAGAATAAGTGGTGTAGTATAAAATGCATTTTCTAAGGAAGAACACATCTGTAACATTAATGTCTGACATTATGTTATGCTTACAGCCCCCACTGTTTGGTCATGGAAACACAATTTGTAGGAGGGACAGAGTAAACATTTGAGGTAAATTCAGGGACGTCCCTGAAAATCAGGGACAGTTGAGAGGAATGACTGCAAACAACAATGTAAGCCACACACTGCAGAACTGTGCTGTGCTGAAGTGAGGTTGTTTGCCCGGGGCTAACCTGATTGCACAGTGCTAACACATTAGCCCAGCGCAAACTGGTTAGCCCAGGGCAAACGGGAGCTATATTTAAAGCTCCTATGCAAATGAGCCTACTTAGGTAATCCGTGGGCAAACAAGTACATTTGCATCTCATTAAGTGCTGTGTAGCATACATTACCATGCAGTTTGCCTGGTGCTACTGCATGGAGCAAAAGGCTCCCCCTTTTGATCGGAATGAAAGTACAGGCTGGATGCTGCAGGCCAAGGCATGCCCACAGCATCCTTTGTTGGTCGGAATGGAAGTGCAAGCTGGAAGTAGCAGGAACTGTGCGCTATATGTACAAGCAGTGCATACAACATAGTTATGTAGCACTGCAAGCAGTACATAATGAGATATATAGATCCGTGAGTGATCTATAACTATAGATCGATACAGAGACACATGCATATACATATATAAATATATATAGCTATACACACACACACACACACACTACCAGTGGCACACATGCCCTGGATGATGCCCCACTCACACCAACAGAGGCAGCCCACAGCAGGTGTGGGTGGAACACAAGTATGCATGGGGCAGGCATAAGGCAAACCTGCTGGGGATGGGGGTGGGATGTCAGCTGTAGGGTCACTGGGCTGTGCAGCACAGCCATCCAACATATAGGGACCTGGGCAGACAGGCTGGGCCAGGCAGCCCTTCACAGCCATCATGGTCCCTGTTTCCACCTGTGTTGTTTCCACTCCCTGGTAGTCCAGTGGTCCCCCCACCCCCCTACAGCATGAATCCTGATCCCCAATACAAGTATATCACGTCAGTATCCCTGGCAGTCTAGTGGTCCCCCGACCCGTTTGATATAATAACTCATTTCCCTGGTAGTGTAGTGGTCCCCCACCCACCAGCACATATCCCAAGACCCATTTGGCATAATAAGAACTCAGTTTTCCTGGTAGTCAAGTGGTTCCCCCACCCCCAGCACATATCCGACCACATTTGGCATAATAATAACAGTTTCCCTGGTAGTCTAGTGGTCCCCCCTCCCCCAAGCACGGCTCCCGACCCCTGTTTAGAAATGGAATCGCTAATTTTCCCTGGTAGTCTAGTGGTCCCCCTCCCCCAAGCACGGCTCCCGACCCCGGTTTAGAAATGTGATAGCTAAGTTTCCCTGGTAGTCTAGTGGTCCCCCCTCCCCCAAGCACGGCTCCCGACCCCTGTTTAGAAATGGAATCGTTAATTTTTCCTGGTAGTCTAGTGGTCCCCCCTTCCCCAACACAGCTCCCCGACTCCTAGAAATAAAATAGCTAATTTTCCCTGGTAAGTCTAGTGGTCCCCCTTCCCAAGCACATCCCAACCCCGGTTTAGAAATAAAATAGCTAATTTTTCCCTGGTAGTCTAGTGGTCCTTCCCTGCTATCGCTTCACCTCGGTTTAGAAATAAATAGTTATTTTTCCTTCACTCTAGCCCCTGACATCTGCCCATCCAATAGATTCCTCAGAAGACCTGCCGTTTCACTTCATTGACTGCCAGCTGCCAACTGAGGTAGAAGGAGCTTTCATCTCAGTCGGCAGCCGGTCAGTGGTGGTGGGTGAGGAGGGCTGAGCCGGTCGCCTGCCCAATTCTGGGAATCTATTTGGATGGGCGGGTTCTCACTGCGTGGGGGGGCAACCACTAGACTACCAGGGAAATGAGTTCTTTTATTTCTAAACCAGGGTCGGGAGCTGTGCTTGGGGGGACCACTAGACTACCAGGGAAAATTAGCTATTTTAGTTCTAAACCAGGGTCGGGAGCAGTGCTTGAGGAAGGGAGGACCACTAGACTACCAGGGAAAATGAGTTATTTTATTTTTAAACCGGGGTCGGGAGCGGTGCTTGGGGGAGGCGGGACCACTAGACTACCAGGGAAAATGAGTTCTTTTATTTCTAAACCGGGGTCGGCAGCTGTGCTTGGGGGAAGGGGGACCACTAGACTACCAGGAAAATTAGCTATTTTATTTCTAAACCAGGGTCGGGAACAGTACTTGGGGAAGGGGGACCACTAGACTACCAGGAAAATGAGTTCTTTATTTTAAACCATGGTCGGAGCGGTGCTTGGGGAGGGGGACCACTAAACTACCAGGAAAATGAGTTCTTTATTTTTAAACTGTGGTCGGAGCGGTGCTTGGGGAGGGGACCACTAGACTACCAGGGAAATGAGTTCTTTTATTTCTAAACCAGGGTCAGGAGCTGTGCTTGGGAAGGGGAGCCACTAGACTACCAGGAAAATAAGTTCTTTTATTTTTAAACCGGAGTCGGAGCGGTACTTGGGGAGGGGGACCACTAGACTACCAGGATACATCCTTTATGTTGTGGTCAAGCGGGGTTGTGATTCATGGGGGCACCTCTGCATTACCGCCAGCCTTTTTTTGGCGGTAGTTAGACCGCGCTACAGGTTGCGCTAATGCCTGTAGCGCGGCGCTATACCTTTGAATATGCTGTTGCGCTGGCATTCAGGTCCCTTCCCCTCAGTCCCTCCCCTGCATACATTATGATTTAGTGTCGGTGCTAACACCTAGCGCCGACGCTAAATGTCCTTTTGAATATTGCAGTCAGGCACAAATTCAGTGCTAATCCAGTGCAACAGATTTGCGCCCGGCTCTACCCTTTGAATATCTGGCCCTGAATGTTCTATTTTGTTGCACCTGTTGAGATAGGATTACTCTTCAGATTGGTCTCAGGAAAGAAACTGACAAACTGTTGGTACATTTTGTGAGAAACAGGAGATGCATCTTACAACATCAGGATGTAGTATTTAAACTGCCAGGAAAGGACCTCTTATAAAAGAGAGCAATGTTTTGTTTAGAGAGATTTTAAAGAGAGATTCTCAGACACAGAATTTTGGTGTTTGTGCTGCTTATATAAAGAGCTATCCTGAGCTGGCCCAGTGGCACTGGACACCCTATCTTGTGCTATACTGGTGACCCGGGGTTGGGAATGGACTCAGGTTGCTTGGGGGGGTCAGCCAGGGAGAGGAAGGATTGAGCTTCCACCACCAGCTATCCTTCCTCAGGGGTGGGGGACTCAGCATTGCCCTGTAGACTGTTGACACCCAGCAGAGGCTGGGGCTCAGCACATGCATGATGCTAGAAAGGGTGGACCCATGCACGGGGTGTAAAACTGCCTACGCGAGGTGGAGACAGACGCCCCGTCCTTTGCACGTGTGTGGGTCTGGTGAGAAAATGGAAAAAGGATTGGAGCTGGCAGACTCATGATGGCAAGCTGCCCATTTCTCCCCCGGAATCTAGATGTTAGCTGTCATGGAGAGGTAACCTGTGGGGATGGCCAGTTGGGGTGGGTGTGGGAAGTCTTGCTGGAGAGATGAGTCCTCCAAGGAAGGGCCAGAGCTGCCTGCCAGTTCTGAAGGAGGCTAAACGGTATGGAAAAAAAAAGAGCTATCCTGCACAATGTTTATTTTTTATTTTATTATAGTGTATGGAAAGGAGCTATTATATGGAATTCAATGAATTCCTAACCTTTGTTGTACCATTGATGTGACATCAAGGTGTTGTTGTACCAGCTTCAGTATGTCACATCGATGGTACAAGTTAGAATGCCCTCATGATCCTATTTCCTGACAGCATTGCCACTTGCTCGTCCTTCTTTTTAAAGTCTTTACTTACTGTTGACATGTAGCTTATGATTAATGAAAATATACAAAGAATTAAGGCAATCATACTAAACTGTCCCAGTGGCAGTTTTTTCTATACACCAGAAGCATATGTAGTCTGTAGTGATACTAATCATGTAAGACCTGCAGCCAAAAGTCTGTTTACAAACTTATGTGAAGGCTCAGAAAAATAAGTTCACAGACTAGTGAGTTATAACTGAAAATCACCTTTCGTATCAAATATGACTAATAAAAAAAATGAGACTCAATTCAATCACCTCAGTCCATGATGGGATAAATTATTTGAAAAACAAGAGCCATCTCTCAGTCTGACTGTCATTGACCAGAAACCACGGGCAGTTCAAATGCCCTGGTCAGTTACATACCCCAATTCCATGGCTGGAAAAGCAGTAATGCAATCAGGAACGCTTATTTCCAAACCTCAAACACAAAGGCAGGTGCACAGTACTTTAATATTAAGAGTGCACATAAAACACTCAAAACAAGAAACACTTTTTTTTTTTAAACACCTCTATTTCTCCTCCCGCGGAGTGGATCCCTCACGATCTCTGGCCGCTAACACCTGCACCCCAGGCCCGGTCTGACACCCCAAAGGGGCCAGCCTTAATAGCTCGCAGAAACTGTATGCAGGATCCTCTCAGGTACCGGGAGTGCCGGCGCAGCCATCAGCCGAGATCACACTCTGCCATTTTCCACCTGTTTTTCCCCAGGAGCCAGATGTGCCATGGTGTCCTGGCACAATGTGCCGAAGCCCGCCACGCCTCCCCATTCTGCTGCTCGTTGCTGTGCCGCTGGCCTCCACCAGCTGTCACTACAGTGCGCTGTAGTACCCCAACCTTCCCAGAGGACAGACAGCAGTGGTGGGATGCTTGATCCTTCTTCTCCCTGCCAATCCCCAACAGCCCAAGTCTGTTCCCGAACCTGGGTCACCGGTGTGGTGCAAAGCGCCTCAACCCTCAGCGCCACTGGGCAGGCTAGAAGCACTCCTTTTTAAGGGGAAAGGGAATTCTAAGTTGGCAAAGAAAAGTTGCCAACAAACACGGAGCTCTGTAAACCTGGCTTGATGGCACAGTACCCAGTGAGCCAAGGAGGATATAGAGAGACACAGTGTGGACTCCTGGATGAAACAGTAGGCTCAATCTGATGTTTTTAATCTAAAAAAAAAGAGTCTGTGTGAGCGGGGGATGGAGGGCTTGATCATGGGGAGGGACAGTTTGAAAAGTCATGCAATGTTCAGGAAATGCTCTGTTATTGTTTAACTGTTGCCCATGCACTATAAAGTCAATGGATGGGCAACAGTAAACAACAACGCTCAGTTCACTTCTTGAGGCTGTCATGACAATCAGAATCTCCTTGCTTTGCTCTCAAGGTTTACCGGTTCTCATGACAACCTCTCAAGTGAACGCAGTACTGTTGTTCACCGTTGTCCATCCATTATCCTGTATATTTTTAATATAAAATGCTACTTGAGAATTTTATAACTTCTTCTGGTTTGCATATGTTTCCCTAAGTCTGGTTGCACTTGCCTTCCCTGGACTCAACTTGCTGGATCCGCTGTTCTGCGGCATCAATGCAAGAGCCCAAAACTGCCAGGTCCCAAAAGGTTTATGCCACCACTACTTTTAGATCAGTCATGTTGCTCAGGATTTGGGAGAACATGGCCATGTTTGAGGGAGCGGTCACTGGTGATTAACGGCATGGGAAAACAAAGTGTCTTAGACATTCAGAGGGATTTTGAGATGGTGGGGCAAAATCTAAGGAATAAGGGATGCAAAATATTAATTTCAGAAATATTGCCAGTTCCCAGAGTAAATGCAGACATAAATAAAGATGCTGAAAGGCTGGTTACAGAGATGGTGTCACAGGGAAGAACATACACTGATTAAGCACTGAGATAATTTCCAGGACCCCGGCATGTATGCACTGGATGGGCTACACTTAAACAGTTGGGGAAAGAGCATCTTGGCCAATAAATTAAACTGGCAATAGACAAACATTTAAACTCCATACCAAGGAGGGTTGAGTGGCACCAGAGAACAAGGAGGGCGTAAACAGGACAAGGAGGGACCAGACTAGACAATTTGCTGAACTAAAATGGAACTGCTTATTACTGAACGCTAGAAACCTTATCAAAATCAGATGAGCCCTTTTACCCTACATGAGAAACACAGGTATGTGCAATCACCGAAACATAGTGGAAAGATGATAACTGGGACATGAATATTCCTGGCTATAACCTATTTTATAGAAACAGACCCAATACAAGGGGTAGTGGGGTGGCCCTGTATATAACAGATACTGTTTTTTCCATGCAAATGAACACTACTGCTTGGAAAACATCAGAGATTTTGAGGATTAAATGCTCCCCACCCCAGGGCACTAAAATCAATATCGGAGTAGTGTTTTGACCCCCCCTGAAACTCACCAGGAGGATGATGAACTTTAGGATTTCATCAATAAACTTATAATGTCTGAGAAAGTAATTCTGCTGGGTGATTTCAGTCTTCCTGGCATTGATTGGATTAAGTTAAAAACAAAAACTCCAGCAGAAGCATGCTTCATGGAAATATTTAATTTAGCTGGCATGGATCAGTTTGTATGGAACAACACCAGGGGGCATCATGTGCTGAACCTGGTCCTCAGTAACATGATGGACAGCTTATATGAATGCAGGGTTTTGACACCATTAGGTTCCAGCGACCATGCCATGTTTTTTTTTTTTTTTTTTTTGTCTTTTGTCGAGGGAGGCAAAGATAAGCTCACAGGAGAAACCATACTACTTAATTATGATAAAGCAGATTTTCAGGCCATGAAAAGAGAGCTAGCTAGCTGGAATTGGACGAAGGCTTTTAAGAACCAAACCTTGCAACAAATGTGGCATCTTTTTGATAATAAAATAGCAGAACTAGTGCAGAAAGTCATACCATCTAGGAAGAAATACAACAATAGCACTAGAGATTTACTCCCTTGGCTTGACACCCAAGGTTAGAAAATGTATCAAGAAAAAAAAAAAACAAGGTCTACGCTAGGGCAAAAAAAAGTGGACAAATGGCAAGCTGGGATGTTTATAAAATGACATTAAAAGAGACACGAAGGGCTATCAAACATGCAAAATGCAATCATGAATACAAACTAGTAAGAAGGGTAAAAGATAATTATAAATCTTTTTACTCATACATCAACAATAAGAGAGGTGGAGCCAAAACAATCGGCCCACTGCAGGCTACAGATGGAACCTTCATTACTGAAAATCGCATCATGGCTGAGCTCTATAACAAGTATTTTACTTCGTTTTAATACAAAACATATGGGGTCAAACACATCTTAAAAGTGACAAGGAGCATGGCCTGATGCTAGACAGCAGTGATATAAGGTATAGATTGTTGCTTAAATCAGTACAAAGCCCAGGGTCCAGATGGGTTGCATCCGAGGGTAATTGGAGAACTGACAAATTAACTAGCTTGGCCAGTAACTGCTCTCTTTCAGTGCTCCATAAACAAAGGGAGGTGCTGGATGTGGGAGAAGGGTAAATGTGGTGCCTAAACACAAAAACTGGGCTAAGCATGAGGTGGGTAATTATAGGCCTGTCAGCCTCACAACTGTACTTAGGTAAGATCCTTGAAGGTATTATCAAGGACCATATTACGGACTTTATGATCCAGCAGAGGAACATTGATTGGTCACAGCATGGGTTTACTAAGGACCACTCTTGCCACACTAATTATTGGATTTCTATGGCAAAGGGAGTAGAGCACAGGACAGAAGGTATTCAGTAGATGTCATCTATTTGGATTTCTCTAAGGCTTTCAGCAAAGTCCCACATGGGGAACTGATTGATGCCCTTATAGAGCATAAAATACAGGGCAGTATTACAAGGTGGACTGAATCATGGCTGACAAATAGGCAGCAAAGTGTCTGTATAAAAGGCTCATATTCTGAATGGGCAGAAGTAGCCAGTGGAGTCCCCAAGGGTTGGTTTGGGCCCCTGCCATTTCAGTATATACATTTAATCTGTCATCACAAACCTGAATGTTTTGGAATCTAAGTTTGTGGATGGCACTCAATTGGGTTCACTGTCAACAATAAAATGATGCCATTCTACTGCAGATAGTCTTGTGGGATCTGAAGCAATGGGCAAATTGTTACAAACTTACATTGAACACAGAAAAGTGTACAGTGATGCACCTTGGGAACAAAAATAGAAAATTTAAATATGTTCTAAATGACTTAATATTAACAGAAGTAGTAGATGAAAGGGACCTTGGAGTTAGGATCAACAACAATCTGAGTTTTAAGCTACTTTGTAATCAGGTGGTCAAAAAAGCCAGCAATATCCTGCATTGTATAAAAAGACACATTATGAGCAGAAACAGGGAGGTTCTACTTCCTCTCTATACCTCGCTGGTGAGGCCCCATTTGGAGTATGGTGCACAGTTCTGGTCCCCTGGGGGTAAACCAGAAATCAGGGCCATAGAAAGGGTGCAGAAAAGAGCTACTAGGATGATCAAGGGCACACAAGGAAAGGATTATGAACATAGACTTGAGACACTGGGGCTGTTTTCCCTGAAATACATAAGACTAAGGGGAGACATGCTTAATTTTTAGGGCATTAAATGATGTAGGGTTATGGGAGCAGTTGGGTTTGGCTCTGAAAGAACAGACCTATTGTACAAGGGCACATCCTTTGCAATTGGCTATGGAAAGATATCACACTAAAAAGAAAGTACTGGTCTAACCTATGTGTGGTGAAGGTCTGGAATGCACTCCTGTGGAAGTAGTGGCAAGCAGTAACATGTCAAATTTTAAAATCAACTTAGATAGGTATCTAGCAGATAACTCCATCAGTGGGTATAGTTAAATACTAAATGGCGAGATATTATGGACCTTGGTCTTTCTTAAGCTCTGAATTACCTATGAGATGCCATTGGGTGAGCATTTGGGGCCTGCTGAGACTGTTTAGTAGGCAGCAGTTTTCACTGTCAGCTGTGAGGAGACTGTTTGGTAGGACCTGGCTTAAATGGCATGTTACAGGCTAGACTTGGTGGTTTAATGGGAACAAGCAGTACTGACAGGTTCAGCATCATATGTAGCACAACATCCCACCCTTTGGTAAGTAAAACTCAATTATGAATTATACGGATGGTAAGGAATTAGAACCAGGTGTTGCAGACCAAGCCTTTTAGGCTGCCTACTTGATGCTGGCTAGCCATGCCACTAGCACAACACTTTGTTATGAATTCCCAATTATGTAAATTGTGACACATATGGATATCAGCAGTTACCCTTCAGTGCCCCTTGCAGCAGTGGTTGGCACTAGGGGACATCAATGAGTGCCCGGCCCTGCATGGCACAGACTTAGTGACACGATGGCTGTGGAGGAGGGCAAATGAAGAGGTGTACCCTTCGGAGGACACACACAGTACAATGAGGTGTAGACTACCTCAGACAGCCTTCCCCAAGCCCCATACCTCCTTTGCCGTTGGAGTCAATGCCTAATGTGGTCACAGCAACAATGACTTACCAACCAACCAAGTCAGTCCCTTCTCCATGGGGTTTAGATACTCAGCGTCATCTATACTGGTTACCCTGGTCTTCCACATATACACAGGCCCTCTCTCTAGATCTAAAGATCTGCAGTGGTGGAAACTCAGTGTCACCTGAGCCCAGGAACCCTGTCATAATTCCTGGGCCTGTAGGCTTATCCTACACCCATGGTCAGTTGCAGCCATATATATACCCAGAGTTGCTAACTCTGGAATTGATACATGCGGGCATTCTGGGTAGAAGTACTAACAGATCTGCCTTTGGTAGGCAGGAGGCTTGATTTATATGTCCTTAGTGGGTGGAAAGCCTTATCCGGGAACCATCCCAATCAACAGGCAAGTTCAGGTGCACTGCTGGCACCTTGTTACTAAGCAGAACACACACTGCAAACACAGGATGTACTCATTAAACATTTAGAACACATTTCAAAACCTTTACACAGTCAGGTCCACTTATGTGCATACTGGATAAGTGCACACTCTGGTTAGGTTTTTTTTTTTTTTTTTAGGAGTTGGCAAATTTTTTCTGTGTAAATTAACTTTGGCCTTGGGGACTTGAGAGCACCTCAAGGGCTGGAACCCTCCTTGTGACACCCCAAGGGGTGGAACCCTCCTATGAGGGTTTCTGAATCTTTATGGCATCCAGACAGGTTGGTAGTCCCTGTAATGCAGAGAAAAAGAGTGTGTGAAAGCAAAAGTTCAATACGTTACACAATAGTTAACACTTGCATACTTCTACTGTACCAACTGCTTCAGTCTTTCCTTGTTGAATCCTACCAGTTATGTGTTCCTTAAGCATTCCTACAGATCTGCTGTATAAGGAGCTTGATGATGTACTGAACACTTGATACTGTGGATTGCAAAGCAGTTCATGATAGACTTTGTGAGGTGCTTGACATGAGCGGATTTCCCTCTGTATAAAGTTCCAGCCTCTGAAGAGCTCCAGTGCATGCACACTAACATAGAAACATAGAATTTGACGGCAGATAAGGACCGCTTGGCCCACCTAGTCTGCCCATTTCCCTACTTAATGGATAAGCTGCAGATCCTAGTTAAGCAACTTCCTCCTACCCCCCACTAGAATTGCTTTATGTCTGTCCCATGCATTCTTGAATTCCCCACTGTTTTGACTCCACTACCTCCTCAGGAAGGCTGTTCCATGTATCCACAACCCTCTGTGAAAAATACTTCCTCACATTACCTCTGAGCTATCCCTCCTCTATCTTCAAATTGTGCCTCCTTGTTCTTGCACATCTCTTTTTCTAAAAGATGCTACCCTCTTGGACTCTGTTGATTCCTTGATATACTTCAAAGTTTCTATCATGTCCCCACTCTCCCACCTCTCCTCAAGGGTATATATATTAAGCTCCTTTAATTTCTCTTCATATGTCTTCTGTGCAGACCCTGCACCATTTTAGTTGCCCTCCTCTGACAGCTCCATCCTGTCTATGTCCTATGACTAAGCATGACTCGATAGCACAGTATGCAAAACAGCTGACCCCTGCCTTCATATAGACCCTTAGAACAATGTAGCCAACTCACTGATGAGTTGTAGGCCAGCACTGTTCCTCAAGGGCACAACATTTTTAATAGACTCAATTATCTGCATTTATTATTGAATTTTTGTACAACAGTTGTAGTAAAAGAATACAAGCCCAAGACTATTGACAAACTGTCAATGTGCCAAGAGGGGGAGAGATTTGCTTGCTGCTAACTCTTATAACAAAAAATGTCAGAGATCAGTGAGAAGCTGGGCAGTGTAGTGGAAGGCTGCCCATCAATGAGCATATTTATATTGGCTTAAGTTGTTTATCTGTGGCAACTTCCAATGCCTGACAAGCGGAAAGAGAGCTATGTCACTGACAGACCCAGTCTTGCAGACTTTACAACATTTGAGTGGCATGTTTGTTCAAATGCAGCAAAGTTAGTCCCTGCTGATTTCAACATTGCAGCATTGTAAGAGTCACAAGAGATGGCACAGAGGAAACTGTCTCTACTGGCAAAATGATATATTTGGATGCCCATCAGCACAGCTGAGTCTCTGTATATAAAGACCTCCTAAAAGGCAACAGAAGCTTGAATGAAGACAATATGAAACATTTACGGATATATACATGATATGTGTTCAAACATACTCAGCACTCAAAGAGTTACAGCACAACGTTTTTAATATTGTAATGTATGTATTCTGCATATTTGAACCTAGGCACAAACTTGCATGCTGTAAAAGAGCTGTTTCATGCTGTACAACTTACAGTTTACTGAAATCATTTTTGTTTTTGGGGGGAATAGTTTAGAGTTGTATTTTTGCTGATATGATTACTGTTTATTGTTAATATTTATTTGTGAGCAGGCCTGCTATAAGCATGTACTTTGTAAATAGACCATGTTGTTGAACTGTTGTGTCAGTGCAATTGTCAGATTAATGACATTAATTTGTTGAAATTTGTTCACAATACAGTAGAAAGCTTCATTTGCCTTTCACTATACTTTATCTTTGTTTACATGTACAGTATAGAATGCACCACAATAAACATGCCAGCATTAAAACATCAAAAAATATCCAGCCTGGTGGCAACGACTGGTGGTGCACTGCACCGCCATGTGGACACCTGTGTTTGTGAGCTGAGACAGATTGTCCCGACCTGGGCCAGTGGGTTCTGGACTCTGTGTGATGTGGAGGCCTTACTTGCTGACCCCAGTGGATGGGGAAGGAGCATCCCACTCCATGACTATAGCTGCAGGTGGGAAGTAACAGCTGCACTAATGCTGTCGGTGATGATACAGCATCAGCAGCTCCCCACAGGCTTTATGCCAGGAGTTTAGTGGGACACAAGCCAAGGGAAAGGGCACAACAGCAAGAGGATGAATGAGATGGCACTGCTTACCCTGATGCCTCAGAATACCCACAGCCCCTCCCGATCCATCCATGAAAGACTGCTCCTTGGTGGTCAGCAAAGCACAGATCAGTTGTCAGGGCCCCATCATAGGGGTGCGCCATGGGGCAACTCAGAGGTGCAGCACGGATCTGTTCTTAAAGGAGTCAGGAGGTAAGTAATCAGTGCAGGGAGGAGGAGGCTAAAAAAAGAAGAATCAAACCATGGATTGTTGCAAATCCACTGGATCCCCAAACCCTCAGAGATTTTTCTGCAATAAATGATCCAAACTACCCACAACATGTGCCAGAATCTTCAGCAATTCTCCAGCACATCTGGTGCAACCTACTGTGACAACATGTCCTAGGTTACTGATGAATGAACTATTAGCCGAAATGGAGCTGAACCTGTCCTATGAGGAAGAGGGTGAGAGATGCCAGTATTGGTGACAAGGTATGTACAGACCCAGACTGAACTAGGGGATCTTAACTGACCAGCAGTGCACTGGACAATTCCATTTTGACCATGAATCCATAGACCAGCTGTGCACACTAGTGGGACCATGCCAGGTTGACAACTAGGATGAGAAGGGGCCACGCCCAAGATGTGCATACTGGGGTTCTATCAACATTGTCATACTATGTCACAGAATCTTGCAGCACATCACAGGTGATGACACTGGATGAGCCAGTCATCTGTGTCCAAATGATTCCTGCAGCTGGTCACTAAAGCACTGCTGCAGCATATGAAGGACTATATACTGTACATTTCACAAACACAGGATGAACTCTAGTTGTCATAATGCCCAATGTAAACAGGACAACTGACAGTATTTATTTATTTCAAAAGTTTCACCAGGAAAGATATGCTGAACTGAGAACAGCTCTGTTTCAGAAGCATCTTGGTGGAAGGGTATCAGGAAAGTAAATATACATATAAATACATAGTTTTTACAGCATTGTATGTAATAACAGAATTATACATTAAAAATGGTATGGAGCATATACAAAGGTAGTAGACAGTTGAAGACAACAGCAGTAGCTACAAGTTAACATTCTTGAAGCAGAAAGGTTACCAAATGTGACCTTCACATTTAGGGGCAATCCAACTAAGTAGTAACATAAGAAAGGCAGTGAGAATAGTAAAGGTTCAAGTGGAAGGAGCGAGGAGGTGCTGACAACAGCAGGCAAGGTAAAGAAGCAGGAAGGAAGGAAGGAAGGAAGGGGGGAAGTGGAAACGGAGGGAGAGGAAGGAGAGGGAGGAGGGAGGGAGGCGAGGGAGATGGAGGGAGAAGGTAGAAGCAGCAGAATGTGGCAGAAGAGAGAAGATAAAGAAGAGGGGAGGGAGCAGAAGGGAGGGAAAGGAGAGCTCCGGTACAGTTGTAGTAGGGAGTGGTGAAATCATGAAGGAGCCTGGAGAAGGAGTAGATGCTGATGGCAGAGCAGGTGTGGAGAGGGAGATTGTTCCAGAGTTTGGGAAGATGGAAGGAGAAAGCAGATTGGCCAGCAGAAGATAGTGTACATAGCTATCATGGCACCATCTGAGCATAAAGAGGTGTACCAAATATTGTAGGAAGGCATTCCATCACACTAACATGTAAGCTGTATGTGATGCCACAGGCCCTCGTCATGCAGGTCTTCACAGTTTCCTGGGTCTACACTTCATGCCTACATCCTGAAGTCATTCATTCACAACTTTAGAAGTAGTACAGTATGCACTGCAGCCTATTGGTCCACAGTGTGGACCAATGCAATTGCAGCTCCTCATTGTATGCTGTCATTCAGTGGGCAGCCACGTGGTATGCAGGTGGTATGCTGCCCGCTGATGACCGGGGGAGCTGGGTGGGCTGGAGGTCCTGTGTGTGGGGGGTGAGTTACCACTGAGCCACCAGGGACATGAATCGACATTTCACCAGTGATTGGGGGTATGGGCAAGATAGGGGAGGGAGGGGTACCACTGGACCACCATGGAAATGCCTTTCTCTTACAATCGGCGCATCAGCATCGTGGAGGGTGGGGAGACCACTAGACTAGCAGGGAGATACCAATATGTTAGTATACGAGGATCAGTGCAATGGGAGGGTGGGGGACCACTACACTACCAGGGCATTGTGACAGTGTACTGTTACAGGCTTGTGGCTATGGGTGGTTGGGGGTGCCACGAGACCCCTCTGGCAGTACTGCATGCTGTGCAGGGTGCCATGTGCATTTCACTGGCCTGTCCTGCACAACACATGCAAATGGAGCCATTTGCTCCTTGCATGTATTATGGACTCATTTGCATATGGCTGGCTGAATATCAGGAATTTGCACACAGCATAACTCTGTTGCGCTGGCGCAGTTCCCATTCCTGGTATTCAGCCCTGTCTGGGAGGGATGCGCCAGCACATCCTAGCTGTGGTGCGAGATTACCTGATATATCCAGAGGAGATGCGCCATGGTTCATCTCCTTGAATATATCCCTGAGTTGCACCAGTGCAACTCAGTTGTGCTGCCCCACCACATGCGCCATTGCCAGGCTCAGTTCTAAATATTGGGACCAGAGTGTGCAGAATCCATCTCTGCAATTGAACATTACTTTGTGGCAATCTATTTGGAAGGGTGTGGTTATCTGTTCCATATGGTACATTTTCTGAATTATGGCCTGCCGCTCAGCTATCACTGGAGCTCTGTGTTGCATCCATAGGCAAGTGAATGCCTTCTTGGCTACCAAGATATCTAGGTATGTCATAGCTGTGGCTCTTAATCAGCAGCCTGGGGGGAAGAATAAACAGAAGCACCATTAAGCGAAAGATGAGCTCCTGGGATATCAAATGTTCTTGAAATTGTTGAGATAAGTTCTACTAAAAAAACTGTAAGAACTTGGCAGTGCCAAAAGGTATGTGAATGGTCCACAAGGCTGTGTCTGCATTGCCACAAGCAATGGCCATAGGTTGCTGGCAGAAACATATTCAGAACTGCTGGTGTCCAGAAAGATTGGTATCGGCACGTCCACACAAACTCCCTCAACCAGGTAAAAGTTGTGATTTTTAGAGCATGAAGGGCATGCTTAAGTCAAGAAGAATAAGGAACTGTGGCGTGCAGTTCTTGATTCCAGGACTCTGGCACAGAGTAGAGTCACTTAAAGGGCTAGTGGATTGTATTAATTGATGTATGTTTTTAATTGTTGTTTTAAATAGTTTCTAGGTTGGTTGTTTTGTATTAACAGTGTGAATATGAGTGACAATTATCTTTTTATGTTGGCTTGCCGCGCTTGCGCGGCAGTCAACATATTGGGAGAGTGCAGCTTTGGGGGCGCGGCTGCTGTTGGGCGAATGCAGGGCACGCATCAGTAGGTGAGTCCCTCATTCCCCAATAAGCCAGCATGCTAGCGCTGACACCAACATTATGTAACGTGGACAAAACTTCTAAACAAAGTGCCGCTGCAATCAGAGACAAGCTCGTCATGCAGCATCACTTTGTTTCAAAGTTATGTCTACTTTACTACGTGCCATCCCCCCCAGTACAGGGTGCCACGCTGGGAGCCCACCCCAGCATGGCAACTGATGCCATGGCCGACGGGGTGCTCATCCCCGTCGGCTCCACTGTCCTTCCTCCCCTGAGTACAGTGTGTCATGCTGGGAACCCACCCAGCGTGGCAACTGATGCCATGGCTGACAGGGGTGCCCAATCCTCTGGCGGCTCCACGCCCTCAGCCGCCCTTCTGCCTCATTGGGAGCCCACCCCACTGTGGCAAACGCCCATACGTTTTTTTTAAACCTGCAAATTAAAAACGTCCCACGGCGCTCTCCCTGCCCCTCCCACAACCCGCACCCACCCACTGCACACCCTGCCTCCCCACACCCCTCACCCCATACTTACCTCCGGAGTCCAGCACGACGATCTTCAGTGGACGGAACACGCCTGCACTCTCAAAGCCGCACCGCGAACTGAGGAAATGCCAGTAAGCTGTATAATGGGCTAGATATGTTTTTTTCAACTTTGTTGCATATCTCGGCATTTTTTGAATTTTGCGCAAATTTTCAACATGGGGTTTTTGGGGCCCTCCTCATGAGTTCTATCACCCATTATGAGGCGAGTCGGCCTCGAAGGTGATTTCGTAGTCACCGCGCCGAAATCACCTTCGGGGCCATTAATGAAATGACAGTGGCGGTGTTCATGAGGTTCCTCTTAAAAAGCCTAAGTTCCAAATTCGTGAAAAATCAACAATGCCCGCTTTTACGAGCTGCAGGCTATGCAGTTGCTATGCAGGCTCGTGAATTTCACGCATTCACAATATTTTACTGCCGGATTTTCAGCATTGTCATTTTTGTACACCTCCTTGTGAACAGTACAGCTGTCATTTTCCACATCCTGCCCGAAATGTGTTTCCGCACTTCCGTGCACAATAGCACAGTCACTGTGGGAAATCAGTGTTTGGGCCAGATTATGATAATGACAGTGACACAGTTCATGAGCAGAGGACCTAAAATGCCTATATTGAAAATTTGGTGATGATACTCCACAAAATAACTGTGTTTCGAGCATGTGTTGGCAGATTGCACGCACGCCTGTACTCGCTTGTGCATTTGTGATATTTTAGTCTGGATTTTCACCATTGACATTTTTCCACACCTCTGATGAACAGTACAGCAGTCATTATTTTACATATCGTGCTTCAAATGTGTTTTCGCACTTCCGCGAGAATAGCATGGTCGCGTGTGAAATCACTTGGGACACTTTGAGGAAATAACAGTGACACTGTATGTGCAGAGGTGCTAAATGCCTATGTTGAAAATCTGGTGCCGAACGCCCATAAAATGGCAGTGTTGCAAGCGTGCATTGCACATTTCCCACACACCCTAGTAGCTTCACAAATTAGGTATATTTACATGCCACATTTTCAACACTGGCATTTTTTTACACCTCCTTATGAACTGTGCAGCTGTCATTTCTCACATCCTGCCCGACATGTTTTCCTGCACTGCACTACCAAACACCCAAAGGGACACCCTAATGCTTGTCACTCTCTGCAGGGTGGGGGTGGGTTGGCATCAGTTCAATACTTCACTGCCATTCCTATGATGCATCTGTCTAACTCCTGCACTACCAATGCCAATGCCAGCAAGCCAAGATTCGCATTGACAAATGCTTGTTTGTATATTTTGCAGATTTTCTTTAGTACGGTACTCACAGGAGGTGCAGTACCATTTTCAAGTGCATTCCGAAGTCACACAGTTGGGGAAGACACAGCTGCATTTATGCAGAGCAGGGTGTCATTCTTGCTGAAGCTGTGTTTTATGTTGCAGGTTGTTTTTGAAGAGAGTGGGTATTTTATAGGGTTACTTTTGTGAGGATAGTATTGTAGTTTAGATTATTTTATTTTTAGCATTATAAGTTCTTTTGGGGTGGGAGAAGTATGGAGTACTGTTGTTTGAATATGTGTTGGCTTGATGCTCTCCCAGTCAGGCACTTCCCTCTGAACTCCAGAACTCCATCCCTTTATTGTCCTCCCTGCCAGCAGCGGTCTATAGCCACTGTAGGACATTGGGTATTGTCATCAGGAGACAGAGGTGGGTTGGAGGTCCTGGACCTTGGGGGGGGTCGGCCGTACTGGGGTTGTTTGGACCAGAAGACACCCTGGGGTGAAATGGTCTCTGGAATGTGGTTCTCCATATCTAGTTGCCATACCCAAGGACTCCAGTATTTCTGGGCAGATAGTTCGGTCAGCCTCGAATCCTGGCCTGACTTTGAGTGGTGTTATGCAATGCCAGGTGTATTAGGAACAAGACAGAGATTATTGCTGATCTTGCTGGGACAACAGATCTGCATGCATCACCGAGACCTGGCTTGATGATAACGCTGGCACCATCCTGGAGGCGGCGGTTCCAGCCGGGTTCTTGGTGATACATCACTCGAGATCAGACTGCAGGGGCAGGGGGGTAGCCATTTGTTTTAGATCAGAATTGGGCCTTACTGGTGTGCCAGTTGATGAAGCCATATCATTTGAGTTTACCTTAGTAGCAGGTGTGGGCTGCAGGATCGTTCTCATCTACTGTCCACCCGGAGGTGAGAAATTGTTCCTACAGGAAGTAGCAGACTTCATCATCGATATGGCATTTGAATCATCCAGGTTGATGGTCCTGGGCAACTTTAACACCTGGGTCAACGAAGAACTCTCGCAGTTTGGTCAAGACTTCCTCCAAATTATGAATTAATTGGGGTTCACACAGATAGTTGCCTCTGCTACTCAGTCACAGTCACTCACTTGATCTGGTCTTCCTCCTGGAGATCGAGACCTCTGACTTGGTGGTGGAACCAGTTGTATGGTCTGATCATCACACAGTAAGTTTCAATTTCCAGGCCTCCCCTTATAGGCCTGCCCCTGTGGAGATGGTCAGATATCACCCATTGAGGGATGTGACCCCGGAAGGCCTTTTGGCAGCATTAGACCTATGGGGATTCTCAGGGGAAGGCGAGGCATCACTGAAGCTCTGGATTCCATCACCCCAGCCCGTGTTCGCACTCTGTCTCTCCGTCCTCAGTCGCCTTGGTTTGATGGGACCTTGAGGGAGTTGAGAAGTGTAGGATGAAGGCTAGAGCCTCACTGGTGGAAACTGACTCTTGATGCCGACCACCTTAAATTGATAAATCATTATCAAAGCTATCAATCAGCAATCACATGTAAGAAGGCAGAGTTCCTGTCCAGTGAGCTTGCTGCTGCTCAGAACCGACTGGCTCAGTTTTTTGGAACTGTGGACAGGTTGTGCAACCTAACCTGTCTACAGGTTCAAAGTGCATTTTCACAATTAAGTGTGATGAGTTTGCTCAATTTTTGCAGATAAAGTGGTCAACATCAGGGCCGAGTTCCTTCAGCACCCTCTATAGGGGTTGGTGGTGGTGGTGATGGTTGTTTCACCCGGTTTTCTTGGATATCTTTTGACTGGCTGGAGATCGTGGACATTGTGAGATTGCCCAGAATTTGTCTCCAACATGCTGTAGTTTGAGTCTGGGCCTACACACCTATTACTGGGTGTATGGAGTTCATCAGCCCGGTCCTTGCAAAGACTGTCTGGTGCTCCTTAGATTCAGGTGAGTTCCTAGCTCCCTGAAGGAGACAGTGGTGACACTGCTTCAAGAAAGGTGTTTGGACTCAAACAGCTGTTCTAACTACAGACCATCTCTAACCTTCCCTTTGTTGGGAAGGTGATTGAGAAAGTGGTTGAGCTGCAACAAGTCAAGTCAAGTCATTTTTATTTATAAAGCGCCTTTTGAAATCAAGGCGCTGTACAAAAATAGATAGAACAATAAAATCCAAACATTAAAACAACCATAACTAGAAGAATAAGCCAAGGTAAAAGATATGTTTTAAAGCATTTTAAAACTATCAACGGTTGGGCATTCTTTTAACCAGCGAGGTAGAGAATTCCACAGGGTTGGAGCCGAAAAGGCAAAGGCATGAGATCCCAATAACTTCAAATGAACCCTGGGAATCTCCAGCAATCCCTCACTGGCGGAACAGAGAGGACGGAGGGGGCAATAGGGAATCAGAAGATCTTTCAGGTAACCGGGTCCCTGGTCGTGTAGGGCTTTAAAGGTTGTAAACCAACCTTAAGGTGATCCGCCACTGAACAGCAGCCAGCGCAGTTCGCTACACATGTGAATATGACTGGGTTCCAGAGTCCCAGTCAAAAAGCCTGGCTGCAGCATTCTACCAGCTGAAGGCGGCGAATATCAACCCCTAGTAGCCCTAGGTAGAGGAATTGCAGTAGTCCAGGACGGGTAGACAAAGGCGTGACCAAAGTTGAAAGGTCCTCCTGGGGAATCAGATGTTTCACCCAGGCGATATTCCTCAGATGGTAGAAAGAGGATGTGACAACAGCTGACACCTGAGATTTCAGGGTCAGACCATCATCAAAAATAACGCCTAGATTTCGCACCTGTCGAGGTAGAGCGGTACGCCACCAAGTAAACCTGATAGCTGTCCAGCACCCAAACCCACTCCAGGACGACCTGGATCCATGACCAATACCTCAGTCTTATCCGGACTGAGTCTCAACCAGCTCGAGCTCATCCAAATTCTGATCTCATCCAGGCAGTTATTATACAGAGAGTGCATCACTCTGATCAGGGAGAAAGGACAGATACAGCTGAGTATCATCTGCATAGCAGTGAAAACTCAAACTGTATCACCTGATGATTTCTTCCAATGGCAGCATATACATTGCAAACAACATGGGAGCTAAAATGGAGCCTCTGTGGTACCCACAAGGCAGGAGAAAGCATCAGAGGAATAAATCGGTGACAACTCTCTGAGACCTGCCAGTGAGGTAAGAACAAAACCACTTGTGAACTGTACCAGACAGCCCACAAAAGACCCACAGTCGCTCCAATAGCACCCCATGGTCTACAGTGTCAAATGCAGCAGATAGATCAAGAAGGACCAGAATGGTACAAGCCTTTCGATCTCTGGCTATTAGGAGGTCGCTCAATACCTGAACAAGGGCAGTCTCAGTACTATGCCTTTTCCTGAAACCAGACTGGAGAGTATCATAGACATTATGAGAAGTAAGATGATCATCCAATTGCAACGCAACTGCCTTTTCAATAACCTTACCAACAAATGGCAGGTTAGAGATAGGCCGGTAGTTAGCTAGACAGTGTGGGTCCAAGGAGGATTTTTTTAGGAGTGGTCGAACTACTGCCTCTTTAAGGGGGTCAGAAAAAAAAACCCTCTCCAAGGATTTCCAGATAACGTCAGCAAGGATTGGGTAGATAACTTCTACAACCTACTAACAGCGTGTAGGACCGGATCCAAACTACAACTAGTTGGTCGCATTGTTTGGATGATCTTCACAATGTCCACGAATTCTGGGTGGTGAAAGTCTATCCAGACAGACCAAGGATAAGACACCACCAGTCGTCCACCACAATCCCCATAGGGAGAGGTCGGACCGATGCCGACCTGATGCTGGCAGCCTTATCTGCAAAGAAGTGAGCAAACTCCTCGCATCTAAGCTGAGAGAAGGCTTCTCTAGGCTGAAGACAGACTGGATTGCACAGTCTGTCCACAGTCCAGAAAATACCCCTTAAAGTGCGGTATTGGACCATCTCTGTAGGGGCAGACCTATTAGAGGGGGCCCTGAAACTGAACTCTATGGTGTAACGGTCCGACCAACTGACTGGTTCCACCCCCAAGTCAGTGATCTCCATACCCAAGAGAAAGACCAGATCTAATGAATGACCCCTATATGGGTAGAGGAGGTAACAACCTGTGTCAGGCCCAGTGTATTCATCAACTGGAGGAGATTTTGACCAAATGAGATAGTTCATCGTCGACCCAGGCATTGAAGTCGCCAGGAGTATTAATCTGGGAAACCTCAACACCAGGCTCGACAATGAAGTCTGTAATCTCCTGTAGAATTCGCCTCCCGTCACCTGGTGGACGGTAGATCGAGGAGAATCCCACAACCTGCACCTCGCCCAGGATATATTCAAAAGATCTGGTGTTCCCCAATGGCACATCCACAAAGCCCAGTTCAGATTTAAACATAATGGCCACATCTCCACCCCTACGATCCAGCCTTGGACGGTGTATCACCGAGAACCCGGCTGGAGTTGCCAAGGCCAATATAGAGCCAGGATTTTCATCCAGCCAGGTCTCAGTGATACAAGCCAGATCATATGACCCAACAAGATCAGCTATAATAGTTGTCTTGTTTTTTATAGATCTGGCATTGCACAACACTGCCAAGGCAGGATGAGCTGTCGAAGAAGACCTCGGTACCTGTCCGATTTCTTCGGGACTCTTGGCTCTTGGGTATGGGGACAAGATAATAGCGAACTCTGTCCTGACCCATTTCACCCCAGGACGTCTTCTGGACCCTAAAACCCCAATCCGCCCTCCCCTTTCCTGTCCCCCACAAGACCCAGCTTTCCACCTTCATCCTCGCCTCTTTAAGATACCCAGTGCTCGACACCTACAATAGGTGTCGGATGACAGTGGTGGGAACTCAAAGGGACGTAGTTCCCTGAGCCTAGTGGGGGAATAGTGCCCAACCGTCATTTATTAAAACAAAAACAACGACAACAAAAAAGATAAACCTGAAAATATCAAACCTATAAATAGCACACACTGTAAATAAATATACTGCTGATTATTAAACAAATTTGTGTTTTAAACAATGCAGCACCTCTCATATTGGACACTGCAGGAGATGTTATAAAATCTCCCAATACCACCTCTCACATGGCAGGGAATCAGTTAAATAAATCAGATTTATAGTGAAACAAATTAAAATAAATAAATGTACACCACTCTCACCACCCTTAGTCCAGGAGCTGGTAAAAAAACAGAGAAAACGATTCCCCGGCAGTCCAAAAATGAATAAAATCCGGATAAGGTCAAAAAGTTATCAGCAGGTAAATCAATAATAAATATTCAAACGAACAAACAGGAAAGCCCAAAGGTGTCCGACAGATCTTCCAGCGGCTGCTCTTCAAAGACCGAAAGTTCAAACAGTTAATTAACCAAAAGCAGCAGAATACTTCAAGGAGGCAAAATATGTTTCTTCAGGGAGCAATGCCCCCACTCAGTCGGTGACCTGCGGCTACAGCTGTCTCACAAGTCAGCCCAAACAGCCGACCCTAAGGCAGCTTAGAAGAGGCCCTAGTCCCCCCAGCTCCCTGGGAAGCACCCAGGGCAACTCCTGCCCGGTCAGAGACCAAAGAGTGGACAGCACTCCCCACAAGATCCAAAACAGTTCTCCGTGCCAGTAAATCCACCAAAAGCCCCAGCAAAAGTTCGTCCATATAAACGAGCCCTCCGGTGCAGTATGAAGTCCAGCTCCAGCAAAAACCTCCTGACGAGTTCTCTGGAACCGATCCACAATCCCTCAGCAGCCGCCACCTCCCCAATCCTCTACAGGACAGCCTGCAAATCCCAGAAATCCAAAAAGAACTCAATCAATCCTAAGAGTTCAAAGAGCAGCACGATGGGACAGCAGGAACCAGTCCGCTTCCACAACACAGGCTCAAAAGCCTGCCGTACAGCCAAAACAAACAAAACAAAAAAATATCATGAACAAGATTCAAGCTCCAACAACAGCTCAGTAGCCACAGGTAGAAAGCAGCGGCATAAAGATGCAAACCGCCAACAATAGCCAGCGGCAAAAAGCCGATAGAGAAAACGGAGACCGGAGAGACAAACTCAAGGTACAATTTTACGCGTAAGCACGAAGTTACTAATTACCTCACTCCTTCAGCCCTATCTAACTAAAATAAAAATGATAAATAACAGTAAAGCTGAAAATAAAGTTAAACAAGCAGCGCTAAAACGCTGGCAGGCTCAGCACAGCCACCATGTTGCATGTCCACTAGAGAACCATCTTACCATCCATGATGTCTACAATCCTCATCAGTCTAGTTTCGGAAAAGACATAGTACCAAGACTGCTCTGGTTCAGGTGCTCAATTATCTCCTGATGGTGAGGGATCAGAAGCACTGTTCCATCTTAGTGCTTCTTGATCTCTTCAGCGTTGACACTGTGGACCATGGGTGCTGCTCGAGTGCCTGAGGATCATCTGTGGGCTGGCTGGTCCAGTTCTCAGATGGTTTCAATCTTTCCTAGCCAGCAGATCTCAGAGGGTGGTGCTGTTTTTTTCCTCTGATTCATTCTCTTCTTGCGGGTCCCTCAGAGCTCGGTGCTCTCCCCATGTTGTTCACAGTGTACATGCTACCCTTGGAGACATTATAAGATGATGTGGGCCGAGGTTTCACTGCTATGCTGATGATACACAGCTCTATCTGTCTTTGCACCCAACCAAGATAGTGTAGTCTTGATGTTTAACAGCTGTCTGGCAGAAATCCATGACTGAATGAAGTCCAGCTGGTTGAAACTGAATTCCAGGAAGACAGCGGTGTTGGTGGTGGATCCGGGTCACTGGATAGAGAGATCAGTAGTGGTTTTACCCTCTGGGCTTTGGCTTGATGGTGTACAACTATCTACCTCTGAATGGGTGCACAATCTGGTGGTTGTTCTTGATTATGGACTGACACTGCATGTGCAGGTGTCGGCAGTCATCAAGTCTTCCTTTTATCATCTTAGGAACATCACCAGTATCAAGCACCTTGTTCCGTCTGGTGATTTGCCTACATTGATCCATGCTGTTGTGACTTCGCACCTGGACTACTGCAACTCCTTCTGCCTGGGGCTTCGGGGGTTGATATCCATCGCTTGCAGCTGGTGCAGAGCACTGCGGCATGATTGCTGACTGGGATCTTGTGTTCTAGTCATATTATCCCCTGCTGCGTGATCTGTACTGGCTACCTATACAGTGGTGGATCACCTGCAAGGTCAGTCTTCTGACCTATAAAGCCACTATGAACTAGACCAAGCTACCTGCAAGAGCTTCTGACTTCCTACAGCCCTAGCCATCTTCTCTGCTCAACTGATGAGGGGTTGTTAGAGGTTCCCAGGGTGCGGTTGAAAACATCTGGGGCCTGGGCTTTCATGTTTGTTGCCCCATCCCTGTGGAACTCTCTACCTCATCAGATTAAAGAGTGCCTGACCATGGATAGCTTTAAAACAGACTTGAAAACTTATTTGTTTAAGCAGGCATTTAGCACAGTTTTTATATGGATTCTATGATATTTTAATTGAAATATTTAAATTATTCTATAAAAGTTTTAATTTAATTGTTTGTTTTTATGATGACTTTAAGTATGTACAGCACTTTGATTTTTAGAATTGCATTAAATAAAGTAATATTATTAAAGAGTACAACACTATAAAATATCTGGCATCTTTAATAAATTCATTCTCTCGCTGTCTCTCTCTCCTTATTGCAATCATTTTGTGTGTGTGTCAGTGGTACAGACCACAGCTACATTACACATTACCTTTAAACTTGTTTTTCAGTTAAATCTGAGTGATTGTCTTCAAATTAATAGTGAATCTTAGACAACAAGTTCTCCCCAACCCCTCGCATACCTTTGTAAGACAACAAAACCACACCCTCAGTCCTATATTGTCCATTCCTCATCACTACCTGTTTCCTCCAAATTCACAAACCTCTTCAGGGTCTCAGTTATTTTCTCCACTGTTATGCTTTCTAACTTTGTTACTGTGATATCTCCAGCCTGACTGGCTACACCTGATAAGCGATCGCCTTTCAATGCAGTTAAATAGGAAATACATATGCAATCTCTCTATGGAAATAAATGTCAGGTGTTCTTCCCTCTCATCTCTTCAGCCACCCCTGTAAGAAGGGGGAAAAACTTTCCAGTCTTCCTTACTGCTGTTTTCCCATGCCAAATCCACAGACCCACTTTATGTCCCCCCACCCCCGGCACAGCAACTGGTACAGTATATTCACTCTGCTGTGATGAAAAGGTATAGTACTTAAGTATCTGAACTGACTGGAAGACATCCGATCAGTTCAGATAATCTGAGTATAGATGACCAGGGTCCCCTGATTATCATGAGACAATGATTTTTTATGTCATTCTCCTCCCTAACAAACACAGATAAGGACGGTAAGGTCAGTACCAAACATATGTCATTTAGCTGTTGTTCTCTGCTTTCCTTTCAGGAACACAGTGATACGAAAACAGCTGTCTTTTTTTCAAAGTGATCTCTCTGCTAAAAAAAAAAAAAACAGGACCGAGTGTCATGATATTGAAGTCGGAGCAGCCACTGCTCACCATTCACTCTGTTAACCTGAGAGTTTAATGTGCTTTTGTATTTCATTCAAAGCTTGGCCCATTCTCACTCACCTGGTAAATATGCGAAACTGTGTCGAATAAAATCACAGTTACACTTGTTTGTAGTCCCTTTATGTGACAGAGAAATAGCAACTTGATCAGCTTGCGTATTTGACAATCTTCTTTTGCTTGTTGTGTCTGTTACTCTCTCAATCTGCTTTTCCTGCTGACAAAGACAGGGAAAGAGAGTACATTTAAAATGTTTCCACAATGAAGTTTGCTTAGGACACATAAAAGATACATTAACCAGTTCACGTAGTATGTGGTCATAACACAGATTGCTACCAGCACAGTATGAATACTAATTTCTGCTCTCACTGATGATTACTCTCAGAAACAGCCTTCACCCTGCAGTGGGGTTGTCATGTTTGGAAGAGGCAAAAACTGGACCCTAACTCTGCCCCAGCCCCACCCCTTTTTGTGTTGGCGTGCTTGCACAGCCAACATCTTGCGGCAGTGGGGATTTTGAGGCACGGTCGCTGTTGGGCAAATGCAGGGCACGCATCAGTAGGTGCATCCCACATTCCCCAATCAGCCTGCATACTGGTGCCACACCATGCATAATAATGTGGCGAGCACATCAAAGGAAAGGTCCACTGCAATGCGAGCAAAGCTCGTCACATGCAGCGGACCCTTCCTACGTGCTCACCAGCTACTAACATGGTGGCTAAACTTCAGACTTGGGGGGGTGCCCAATCACCTGGTCGGCTTACTCCTGCAAAGTATAGCCGACAGGGGAGCCCACTCCCATTGGCAGAATGTGTCCCCTCGCCTGTTTCGTTGTTTGCTGACGGGTGTGCCTAATCCCCATCGGCATCCGTCTCCCTTTCCTCTGTAATGTGTGGTGGAGGAGCCCACCTCCGTTGGCATGATGTCCCCTTCTGTGCCAACGGGGTGCCCAACCCTGTCAGCTACTGTACCCCCAAAAAGAAACCACCTGTTAAAAAAAAGTCTGGCGTGTGTTTTGTTTAGTACCTGCAAGCAGAAAATGGTCCCTCGTAGTCTCCTCTACCCACCACCCACACACACCCACTGCGCACTTGTCTCCTCACACCCCTTACTCCCATACTTACCTCCTCGAGCTCGGCGCAACAATCTTCGTGACCAGGAACACATCTTCACTCTTCAAAGCTGACCGCGAACTGAGGAAATGCCAGTAAGCTGTGTAATGGGATAAATAGGGTTTTCCAACTTTGATGCGTATCTCGGCATTGTTTGGAATTTTGCACCAAATTTTCAACATGGGGTTTTGGGACCTCTCCTCATGAATTCTGCACAGTTATTACATTAATCCATCCCTAAAGGTGATTTGCAGTCACTGTGCAGAATCACCTTTTGAACCTATTAATGCAAGGACAGTGGCAGTGTTCATGAGGTGGGCTCTCAAAAGGCAATGTTGCAAATTTGGTGGAAAAATCTAAAAATGTTTTTTTTATGAGCTGCAGCGTTGTGCAGTTGCTACGACGCTGGTAACTTCGCAACCACAATATTTGCATGCCAGATTTGCAACATTGTAATTTTTCTACACCTCCTTGTGAACAATGCAGCTGTCATTTTTCACATCCTGGCCGAAATGTGTTTCCGCACTTCCGGCGCACAATACCACGGTCGCTATAGGAAATCAGAGTTTGGAGCAGATTACAAAAATGACAGTGACACTGTTCATGAGCAGAGGTTGTAACATGCCTATGTTGAAAATTTGGTGACAATACTCCATAAAGTGACTGTGTTATAAGCGTGCGTTTCGCAGTTTGCACACACGCTCGTAACGCTGTGTATTTGTAATATTATCACTCTGGATTTTCACCAATGGCATTTTTCCACACCTCTTGATGAACAGTACAGCTGTCATTTTACATATCCTGCCTGAAATGTGTTTTCGCACGTCCGGCGCAGAATAGCGCATTCGCTGTGTGAAATCACTTTTTGGGACAGTTTGAGGAAATGACAGTGACACTGCACATGAGCAGAGGTGCTAAAATGCCTATGTTGAAAATCTGGTGCCAGAACTCCATAAAATGACCGTGTTACAAGTGTGTGTTGCGATTTCCACACACCCTTGTAACTTCGCACATTTGCAATACTTACATGCCACATTTTCACCACTGCCATTTTTTTACACCTCCTTATGAACAGTACACCTGTCATTTTTCACATCCTGCCAAAAATGTGTTTCCGCACTGCACTACCAAAGCCAGTGCCAGCGCGACAACATTCGGCATTGACAAATGCTTGTTATGACTGATACTGCATTGCTCCTCCTAAAAAGCCATTTGTTATGTTAGTGAAGACTTTAATAGGATAGTAAAAGACAACACTTAAAGCAGCAGTTCAATAAAAATGTTAACATATTGTAGCTGTTAAACTGGCTTTTCTATGTTTGTCCTAGTTATTAATTAATTTAGTTATTGTAATCGTTTACCAGCTAAACATACAGAGAACATAAAGAAAATCTCATTTACAGATATGATCTGGGAAAACACAGGAAATGCAGCAAATAGTACACAATAATAAAGGAATAATGCCTGACAGGGTGGGTGTTATGCTGGGATAACAACCCACCTTGGGTGGCTGGGTTCAAGGCCACAGGCCAAGGGCATCCAACACCCAAGAACGGATGTTATTCCAGCATAATACCAACCTTGGAGGGCATTATTCATATTATACATGGTTCATTTACATTTACATTAAAATAGGTTAAAAATAGTGTTTTAATTCTATTTTTGGAGTTTTTTTATTGTGGGAGAATATTGCTTTAAAAAGTAGTTCCTTCTGTGACTTTGTAATGGTGCCCCCATCCTGTCCCTCACTCCTCCTCCCACTCTGTCAGTCATGTTCTACTATAGTTTCCACACCTCAGAAAACAAATAGTGGGAAAAAAGAAAATATCCCTGAATTAAGACAGCCCTTACCAGAAAGCAAAGCTGTCACTGCCGTCAGCTTCAGCTGTCCTTGGTCACTCTGAACAATCATTCCATAGCCGTCCCTGACTTTGTTTGTATTTTCCCAGCACACCTCTCAACTGTACCACATTAGGAGGTATGTTCCTCCTTTTACATTAAAGCTCCCTGTTCCACATTGTGAGGACTCGTCCCACATTCAGTGTTAACAGTTTAAAGCAAAAATCTATAATAAATGATGCAAAAAATATACTATTCAATTAATAACAGACTTTCTGAACATAAATGCAAATATATTAACAGTGTTCTGAGCTTCTCAGGTAAAGATTTGATTAAGTGTTCCACATTTTGAGAGGCAATGTTCCACATTTGGGGGACAAAAGGTTGAGAGGTATGCTTCCCAGTGCCAGCTAAAGTAAAAGCTTGCATTTCCATTCGGCTTTCTTTAGTCTAGAGCTCTCAGCCCCCCACAAGATGTTGTAATTTACTAATTAAGAAGAAACCAACAAAAAGAAAAGTAAGTGAAAGCTTTCTTGCAATAAGCTCTCAGCAGTCCACGCCTCTTCCTTGCTGCCCGCCTCGAACACTCATCGGCTTCACTTCCTGCTTCCTTCTCCTGAATGAAAGGATTGGAAATTCGGCTTCTACTTTTCAGGTATCTTTCTTTTTTTTCAGTATTTGGTTTGTGAGGTGGTATAAATGAGTGGGATAACTTGTATGTTACCAATCAGGGTCACGGAAGTCGGCAGCTGACCGTGAAGGACAAAGTCGATCGTACTGATGGCTTGCGTTCCATGGAGTGATTTTTATTTTTATATTTGATGTGGTCGTGAGTGTACTGGGACTAGAACCGGGATGTTATGCTGGGATAACATCCTGGGTCCAGTCCCAGTCTGACCAATCAGGGATGAGCATTCATTCTTGCCATTGTATAATATACAGTATAATAAACAAATTAGTATTTCCTACAGTGTGTACCTTATATATTAATCCAATTCCTTTTCATGTCCACAATATTATTTTGAAACCAAAGAAGTAAACATACTTTTTCTAGGGAAAAAACAAATTTAAAACATTTAAACATGCTTAAATTCTGTTAGTGAGAGTAAGCTTACCAGCAAATGAAAGTGGAAGATAAATGAATCATTCAACTTTTAAAAAAGGTAGAGTCAGACTTTTTGCCAAGCTTTTCTGTAGTGCTGCTTTTACAATGCAGAGTGGAATAGATTAGGTTAAGTAATTGCTAATGGTCTTAAGGGCCATACTTTACACCTCCCAGGTTGACTGTTTTTACAAAAAAAGGGCTATATTGATAACATAACTTGTTTGTGTAAGCCCCCCCCTCACGGATGGGCTTACTAGCTGTTTGGTGTCCTCAGCCCCTCCTCCCCTGTATTAGCCTTTTAGTCTGGGAAGCCTCCACCCTTGATTATCATTGCTGCCACCAGGGGACAGCATTCAGGAAGTATAAATCCCTGTTTTTTGCCCAAGAAGAGAGCAAGAGAGCAGAAGTTGGCAGTTTGGCAGGGACAGTGTCCAATAGGGCCCCCCTTCAGTCTAGTCAGGCTGGCAAGCTGCAGTGTCTGAACGATGGGCGGGTGGGTTGGTACTCTGCCTGGGAGAGCAAGAATGTGTAGCAGTGGTTGTGAGGGTTCTGGTGGGATGCCCTGTTTTGGTTATGGGACATCATCAGCGGTTAAAGAAGCGTGCAGTTGGCAAAGGAGATGTGCCCCTGGTCATTGGGTCCTGCAAAGCAAAGGGATTCGGAGGCCAAATGAGGTATGGGGTGCTCGGTAGTGGGGCTGTTTCAATGGTGGCAGCACTGATTCATGGGGTTCTGGAGGTGGCAGTTCTGGGATGCCATACCCATGTGTACGCTGTCTGGGGTAACGTTCTGGTTGTCAGCGGGCCCTGGCTTGGGATCTGATTGGGCCTGCAGTACCCGTGTCTGGGATAGGTCCGACAGACCTGTTAAGGGCTGGGGTTTTCCTGGGAAAAAGTGACTTGGGTAAGGAAGGGTGCCACTATTTTAAGCTGCAGTTTCAGGTCGGGGTTGGTGGGTGTTTGGCCCCTCTAAACTGCTCTTTGGCTCAGGAAATGTGTGGGTTTGAAGGTCCCTTGGGAGCAGCCATGGAAGCTTAGGCTGCTAACTGCCCCAAGGTCTAAATGGCTCGGCTGGCATGGGAAGAGTAAATCACTCCGCCATTAGAGACTAAAGGAGGTGCAACTGTGAACAGAGCATTCGGATGAAAGACAAAAGGGTTTCTGTGGAAGAATCTAACAGAACTTAAAGAGCCATGTGGGATCTAATTTTCTTAGATCTAGACAATCCAATTCTACTGCACGGTGTTTGGGAAATAAGAGCAAATAATGTAAGAGAAAGCAAAATCCAGCCGGCCCGGTGACGCTGAGGGTTGAGGCGCTGGCGCCACACCTCGATCCATGCCGGCAACCTGGGTTGGAGCGGACTTGGGTGGCTGGTGGGTCAGCCGGGGAGTTAGGCTTGAGCGACCAAGACGGCTCGCCCATCTGGGACGGCTGAGGCCATTCGAACACTTGCCTGACTCGAGCCGGAGGCTCGAGTACTGCAAACCCCTATCATCAGGGGCATTGCAGGCTGCTATACAGCGTGGCGTTGGCGCTGGCGCCTTGATGTCGGGGGTCCTACACTGTAAGTGGTGGGGAGAAAATGGAGAAAATGCCTGCCATCGCTGGAAGATGGAGCCCCCAGAGATGTGTCTTCCACCGCCCGATGGCCCCGGACCGGCGAAGTTGACAATGGGGTGAGGGCTCTGCCCCATCCCCGCTCGGGGGGTAAGCCAAAGCTCCATGGGATCCAGTGGGGTCGTTTGGGCAGGGTGGAAGGTAGAGGGATGTCTGCCTTGGGGCTCCTGAAGGGTCGGGGATGGCAGGCTGGACAAGGCGGATAAATAGCGATTTCAAAAAAAAAGAAAAGGAAAATCCTGTACCTGAACTTGCCATTGTAATTGCCTGTCTCTCAGCCCCACGGAGCTGTTCCAGTTATATCTTGATTAATCCTCTGGGTCTAATCATTTCCATGCCCAGAATAAAGTTTATGGTTTTGGAGATCTGTGGTGATAGTGATTTTGTCTTAGACCTTGAAAAGCAAAAAGAATAATAACATCTAATAAATTCTGTTTTAATCTTCTTCAAATGTACTGGTGGGTTCTGCGAGAGATTAAGGTTCAGACTTGACCCCCCCCCCCATTTTAGATGGGGCCATAGCAGCGTAGGTATTCCAAAGTGTCTGTCTCCATAACTGTTGTTCATCGCCACTGGGCACACGACAAGTGAAGCTCTGGCTGGGGGCGAGTTGAGTTGTTCCATTTTCTGAAAACATCATAAAGTAGGCGATCTCATCTATTTCTTCTAAGCAGCTGAAAAGTAACTTGGAGAGTGTCTGGTCTATAGCTGGGCCCCTCCCACAACACCCAGATACCACTAGACCTGGGGGGGCTAAAGATGTGAGGGCTTGTACGGGATCTGTTTTGGTGCACCCCCCAGCACCTGGCGGCACTGCTACGGAGGGAAGTGTGGAGACCTGGCTGGCCTGGGCCTGCGTCCATGTGGTGCAGTTGTGGCAGGATAAAGGCCTGTTTTGAGAGCTCCTTGGGCCTGTCTCTCTCTTTCAGCAGTGCCTCCATGGCTGTAGTTGGTCATGTGGGGAGGAAAAAGAGACTTTTGATTGATCGGCTGGAGAAAGGTGATGTAGTGAAGCTGTGTCAGAGGTGTCATTTTGTTGTTGGACATCGAGAGAAAGAAAAGTGAAAAGAGAGATTCCTTAGGTGGCAGTAGTGAACAAGGATTCTGTTCCTGTTTGGAGGAATGCGGTGATAGAGATAATGGCGGAAGGTGGAGTGCCCAAGGAGGAGCCCAGCAACCATTCCCACCTCCCTGCTCTCATGGCTGTGGGATTTAGCAGAGGAAGCCAAAGAAGTGTGTAAGATGTGGCTATAGAAGTGAAGGGGTTGTCAGGCTGTGGGTTTGCTCGATCTGCACTGGTGCTTGCAGGGGACTGTTTGAAGGGATGCCTGTGGGAGACCCTGGTGCTACCAGCAAGTATTTCAGCAGGCTTAGCATCCCTGTTATCCCATGGAAATCTGGACTTAGGAGTGAAAGCTAAGCTGGAGGTGCAGGAGGGTGGCAACTTGGTGATCAAAGTAAAGACAGAGTCCTCAGATGTAAAGATAGAAGCAGTGGAAGAAACTACTGAGGGTGCCGAGAGGGAGCACAGCCATCTGCTCAGCTCCATCCCACTGGCTGTTGACTATCCCCATGACAAAAGGAGGGGCAGAAATCTGCAGTTGGCATGGAGGACCCTCCAGGGCCTAGGAGGTCTCAAGCGGGATCCCTGCCCAGTGACAGCGTGCCGGCCAACCTGCTTCAGTGAGTGAGGCCCCACCTCCTTATACTGTCCACCCTGTAATAAAGGTGGGGCTCACCAAAGTAGAGGTAGTCCAAAAGAGGTTTAGGATGAACTTGCTCCAGTCATTACTGAGGAACCCCTAAGAGATATCAGTTCTTTAACAATGAGATCCAGCGAGTGATCTGAAATCTTTCCAGTTCCTTGCCATAACTGCCAGATAACACCCCGCACCTGGCAGCGCAGAGCAAGGCCTTAGGAACCCATGGATGGCTCTCAGCAAAGTGACCCAGGTAATATGGTACATCAGAATGGTTTGTGGCTGGAGCTGGGAAGGCTAGAGTAACAGCACAAAGGAGTTGCCTGAGTGGTCCCAAGCTGAGTGGTGGGTTAGGAAAGATGCGTGTTGAGTATCCCACTGCTGAGTATCCTTATATGTCCGAGCACCTCTAGCATGTGATCGAAGAAAGAGGTTGGATTGTGTCTTTTGAGAATGTTTGAACAAGATCTAGTCAAGACCTGAAGGGACCACCCACTTTTCACAACAACTTATTCAAAAGGCCTGGTCTATGTGTTTCTCTGCCCCTTGGAAGGACTCACATTTTCAAGCACTTCACCCTGGTGCAGGATCTTACTGGGTCAGGGGTGCAGGGTCAAATACTACATTATTTCTAAAGATTCTTTTGAAGAGGAACCACCAAGCCTGACTCAGACTTTTGTTTTTCCCGGGCAGTGTCTCCCCGCCCCCATTTAGAGCACACTGGATACTGGAGTTCCTAAACTGAGCCAGGACTGTCTTTTATGATTGGCCTAGAAATAAAAAAAGAGTTGAAATTACTATTTCTGATCTGCCTTAAAGATGCAAGTATCCAAGTGTTGTGACCAAGGAGATTTTTGTCCTCATCCATTGGACTAGCAGTTAATCATTTTCTATTTCTCCTGAGACTGTGTCTGGATTTTGAATAGTCTAGACCATTTGAAAAAATAATAATTTTGGTTAACTATATGGTTCTACCTCGGAGTGATTGGAGGGTGTATGAGAAAGTGTGGGTGTTGTGGGAATGGTTTAAAAAGAAAAAAAACAATGATGTGCATTTTAATATTTATTTGAGAAACAGAGAAATTAATGAAAATCTGTTTAAAGGTTGTGTAGTTAGTATGTTTAATAGACAGCCAGCTGACCAATTTTCTATTTTAGAATCTGAAGGTATTAATGCTTTACTAAATTATTTTAGTGTTCATCTGCCCTCCTTTCTTCTTCAGGACAGGTTGGTAGGGGGTTAAGGTATGGGAAAGGGTCTTCCTGGTGTCCTCCTGAGCAAGGCGGGGAAGTGCATATACCTGCCTGGTTTCCAGGGGATGTCAGTGGCCATCAAATGCCCCATTCCAAGTGGAAATGGTTTTAGGGAGGAATGTAAGCCCCTCGCCGGAAGAGCTTACTAGCCATTTGGTGTCCTCAGCCCCTCCTTCCCATATTGGTCTTTAGTCTGGGAGGCCTCCGGCCTTGATTATTATTGGCCAGAGCTACCAGGGGCAGCATCAAGAAAGGTATAAAGCCCTGTTTTTTGCCCATGAAGAGAGAAAGTAGGAGTCGACGATTTGGCAGGACAGTGCCCGAAAGAGAGCCCCACCTTCAGCCTAGACAAGTCAGCAAGCAACAGCAGCATCAGAACGAGGGACGGTACAGAACGGAGGTGGTACTCTGCTCGAGAGAAAAAGTGTAGCAGCGGTTGTGAGGGTTCTGTGGGATGGCCCTGTTCTGGGTATGGGACATCAGCTGCAGTTTAAGAAAGTGTGCAGGAGGTGAAAATTGATGGACCCCGGTCATTGGGTACCGCAAAGCAAAAGGGGATTCCGGAGCCCAAATAAGGTATGGCATGTTCAGGTAGTGGGGCTCTTCCATTGATGGCAGCACTGATTCAGGGCATCCTGGAAGTAGCAGCTCTGGGATGCTGTACCAGTGTTGCATGCTGCCTGGGGTAACCTTCTGGTGGTCAGGCATTCTTGCTTGGGATTCGCTTGGGCCTGCCATGCCTGTGTCTGGGGCAGGCCCTGAGACCTACCATGCCCTTGTCTGGATTAGGTCTGACAGACCTTTTAAGGACTGGGGTTTTCCTGGGGAAACATTGACTTTGGGTAAGGAAGGGTGCCACGTTTTAAGCTGCAGTTTCAGACTAGGATTGGCAGATGTTTGCCCTCTAAACTGCGCTTTGGCTCAGGAAATGTGGGTTTGAAGGTCCCTTGGAAGCAGCCATAGAAGCTTGGGCTGCTAACCACCCCGAGGCCTAAATGGCTTGGCTGGCATGGGAAGAGTAAATCACTCCTCCATTAGAGACTAAAGGAGGTGCAACTGTGAACAGAGCATTCGGGATGAAAGACAAAAGGGTTTCTGTGGAAGAATCTAACAGAATTTAAAGAGCCATGTGGGATCTAATTTTCTTAGATCTAGACAATCCAATTCTATGGTGTTTTGGAAATAAGAGCAAATAATGTAACAGGAAAGGAAAATCCTGTACCTGAACTTGCCGTTGTAACTGCCTGTCTCTCAGTTCCATGGAGCTGCTCCAGTTATATTTTGATTAATCCTCAGGGTCTAATCATTTCCGGGCCCAGAATAAAGTTTATGGTTTTGGAGATCTGTGGTGATGGTGATTTTGTGTTTGTCCTTGAAAAGCAAAAGAATGTCAACTTCTAAGGAATTCGGTTTAATCTTCTTCAAATGTGTAGCGGGTTCTGTAGAGCTTAGGGTTCAAACCTGACCCCCATTTTAGAGGGTTGTACCAGTGAAGGTATTCCAAAGTGGCTGTCTGCATAATTTTTGTTCATCTCTGCTGGGTACAAGAAAAGTGAAGCTTTGGCTGGGGGTGGGGCAGGTGATCCGTTCCATTTTCTGAAGATCTCATCAGGCAGATCGTTTCATCTATTTCTTCTAAGTGACTGAAAAGTAACTTGGAGAGTGTCTGGTCTGTAGTTGCCCCTCTCACAACACCTGGATACCCCTAGACCTAGAGGAGGGGACTACATTTATAACCTGGACATGCAGTTGCAACAGTGAATTATATGACAAAATCTGCTTTAAAGGTATGGAGCACTCAAAATGGCTCAAAATCTGACCATCACTAAGCAAAACTGGATTACCAGATAGGGACCCTGAAAACCTGATCACAGAGGCATCCGTTGTGCAGTTAGCCAAATGTAAACCACTTGAAAATGTCACGCCCTCATGTAGTTATATAAATTTGGCAAATTAAACCTATTCTGTGTCGTGGGGAGCTGCAGTATGGAGAGATGGACCCTAGGGGTCGACCGCCCCAAATGACACTAGTGATCAGCTTGGTTCAAGGGGAGAAATAATACAATGCAGGAAAGAAAGTGAGAGTCTGCATAAGATACATGAGCCAGAGAAACTCATTCATCTGAATTGTTTCCAGCCATGAGAAAAAGGTAAATAAAATGAGTCCACTTAGAAAGGCTTTCAGTAAGAGTCACTGTAAGGTTCATAAATCGAGTTCGAATTGCCAAGATCTTTATGGATCTGAATAACAAGGCACTTCAACGTTGTGCCCCTCCATTTTAAAGGAAATTCACACTTTAGGGTTGGTGAGGGGTGTAATTGCAACAGAAGGACTTCCGTCTTGCAGAGGTTTAAAGAAAATCCTGCCATGGAACCAAACATGTTAAGAGTTGACCATGCAGCAGGTATTTGTGTTTCTGGATTTAAGAGAATAAATAAAATTTTATCAGCATATAATGCAGCTTTGCATTCTGTGCACCACAGCAGAATCCCCTCCACTGCTCAAGCTGACCATACTGCCACTGCCAGAGGCTCCATGTAGAGGCAAAAAAGAAGTGGGGAATAACTTATCTCATTCCCCATTGGCTGGATCAGAGAGGCATGTGAGCCATTAACCCTAATATGCTTGGGGTCTGTATAAATGCTTCAAAACCAGGCAAGGAGGGGTCAGGAAGCCAAAGACCAACAGGATTCCCCAAAGCAAACTCCAGGACACCCTGTCAAAAAGCCTTCTCGGCTTCCAAACTAAATAAGGTGTGGGGAATTAGCTAAAATGGTAGTGCTTGCTTAGCATGCGAGAGGCAGTGGGATTGATGCCTCCATTCTCAGTGTGTTCTTTAATCATTCATATTTACAGTTTTTAAGCCAGTGGATTACGGGACCTAAGGTAGCATGAATTCATGGGGGGGACCAAAAAATCTGATATATTTCTTTGACTCTGGGTGACCAAGGAGTTAGATCAGGGTGGAGCAGTGGACATGGTCTACCTGGATTTCAGCAAGGCTGTCAACACCATTCCACATAGGAAACTGGTAAACAAACTGGGTAGCTTGGGGTGGGCAACAAGGTGGTAACCTAGGTAACAAACTGGTTAAGGTATAGGAGACATAGGGTAGTGGTAAACAGAGTTTGCTCTGAGGAAGGGAGGGTTACCAGCGGGGTACCTCAGGGTTCAGTGCTGGGTCCAGTTCTCTTCAGTGTCTTTATTAGTGACATAGCAGAGGAGCTGGAAGGGAAGGTCGGCCCCTTTGAAGATGACACCAAGATCTGCAACAGGGTTGACAATGTGGGGGGGGGGGCTGGAAAGGATGGCAAGGATCTGAAAACCTGGAAGAGTGGTCAAGAGTATGACAGCTGGGCTTTAATGCAAAAAAGTGCAAAATAATGCACTTAGGCCATAGAAACTCGAGGGCAGAGTACATAATGGGTGGAGTGATACTGACAATGATGAAGCAGGAAAAAGGCCTGGGGGTAATCATATTGGATGACCTAAAGGTGGCCAGCCAGTGTGACAAGGCAGTCGGGAGGGCTGCTGGGATGCTCAGGTGCATAGGAAGGGGTATCACCAGCAGAAGAGGGAGGTGGTGTGGCTCCTATATAGATCACTGGTAAGACCTCACCTTGAGTACTGAGTCCAGTTCTGAAACCACATCTCAGGAAGGACATAGAGTGGAGGCAGCCAAAGGAGAGCTAGCAAAATGGTGCAGGGTCTGCATCAAAAGCCCTATGAGGAGAGCTAAAGGAGCTCAATATGTACACCATGGAAGTGGGAAGGGACAGGGGGCTATGACGAGACCTTTAAATACCTCACAGGGTTAATAAGGTACAGGATGGGCAGTGTCGGATCTAGGATTTAAAAAGGGTCCTGCGGCTGTAATGATAGGGGTCAAAGTTAATGGTGCTGGGCTATTCAGCGAGAAGGCAGAGTGCTTCTATCTATTATCTTGTATTGAACATGGTAATTCTGGGTAGTAGACCATGATAAAGAAATAAATTATAGTATGTTGGATTGCTTATGTCATTTAAATGTCAGAGAAGAGTCCTGCTGCTGCAGGATCTTTAAATGCTGGATCTGCCACTGAGGAGGGAGTATTTCTTGGGGAAAACAGGTGCTATCGTACTAGGAATGTGAAAAAGCACAGAAGGCCGAAGCTCATTAATAGCTTCCTTAAAACCCAATTGATCCTTAATTATGATTCATTATATAGTCGTTTAGGCAATTTTAAAATTCTAGTTTTACTCAAAACTACATACAAATTACATCTTCAGGAAACTTGTTCTATGTCTCCAGTACATTCTGAGTAAAGAAGAGTTTTCTAGCGGAAGTTCTAAATTACTGTCCCTTTAGCTGTAGTACATATCCTCTTGTTTGTATATGGCATTGTTTTAAAGACAAATGTAATTCAGTCATCAAATAAGCATCTTGAGTGATGTCATACAGTGCTAGAAGATTGCCTATTCAAGTTCAACCTATCAGAATAGGACAGATTGTTTATACTTGTTATACATTTTGTGAGTCTCTGCTGTATTTTCTCTAACTTATCATCATATTTACCTGTGTGTGGGTTCCACAGCTGGCTAGCAAAATCCAGTGGGCATGTATATATGTAAAATGGGATGATAACATCTGGCTCCCTGCTCTTTATGTGCCTTTTATTGACCACCATATCTTGCTGGCCCTTGAAATTACTGATGTACATTGTGGGTTAAATTTTAAGAGTCAGAATTTATAACCCCAAATCCCTTTTCTCAGTCACAGATTTTAACATAGTGTTACATAGGATAATAACACTGTATTTATTTAAATTGATGGTCATTCCCCATTTGTACTTCTGAGCAGTGATCTTGTCAAGATCTTTTTGTATTGACTCAACTTCCAAAGAATTACTGCATGGTCCACCCATTTTGCTATGATCCATACTTGGAGCTCCAGTTTTGTACAACCTCACTCATCAGATACGAACAAGGAGAAAATTACAGGACCTAAGATAGATCCCTGCAGGACTCCACTAGTAACATCCCCACTAGTAGAAATTAGACCATTTATAGAAACCGAGTATGATTTGTTAGTCACTGTAGTACCCAGTGTATTATTTTAACATTTATATTCATTCAAGCCATCTTGTCTATGATGGCCCAGTGCAACTTACAGTGAAAGGCTTTACAAAAATGTATATACTGTATGTGAAGGGCTCCATATTTAGAGCTGGCCGGCTGTGCTCACAAACAGGTGCACTGCATGCAAAAATAGGGCCAGCTGGCTCTGGAGCCATATTCAAACAGATAGCATGAGCGGAACTGACTGCACTGTTTGTTTGAATATTGGACTCTGGTAGCACGGCCCACAGAATCAGTCACCATACCTGTATTTGGCACAGCGCTACCAGAGAGTGGGACTGAAGACCACCCACAGGGGTAAAGCACAGCACAAACTGGATAGCACCACTACCCCTATGGGTAATATTCAGCCCACCAGGGGCAGACTGATAGGGGCAGGTTGGAGGGGGAACCACTGCATTACCAGGCTTACAGGTATTTTTATGAATGGGATCGAGGCTCATGGAGGGGGGACCACTAGATTACCAGGGATACAGGTTTTTTTATTTGTTACAGAGATTGGGGCTCGGGGAGCAGGGACCACTAGACCACCAGGGAAACAGGGACTTTTTTAATATTACAAAGAACGGGAATCAGGGAGGTGGGACCACTAGACTTCCAGGGATACGGGCCTTTTTTATTTATTATAGAGATCAGAGATTGGGGAGGGGGGATGGCTAGACTACCAGGGATATGAAGACTTTTTGTTTATTACAGAGATCGGGGATCCAGGAGGGGGGACCAGAAGACTACCAGGTGTGACAGGGTTGAATAAGGCCCTGCCCCATTTGTTATGCAGAAAGAGTTAAACGCAGGGGTCTGTTCTATCCTCTACTTTTCTGTCTCTTCTCTGTCTGGTTGTGCAACCAAATTTTCTTGTGAGACCTAGGAATTGATCACTCCAATGATCTCGTGATTCTTCGCCCCTTGATTGCTCTTCCTCCACTTGCTGTTCTGTCTTTTCTACCCCCTTGTATATCTGCAGTTATAAAAACATATGTGAATCTTTGTGCGAAACTGTAAGTGATACTGGGATCCCTTTGTTTGAAACTGTATCCCTTTGTTTAAAACTGTATATAGCTATACTGTTGAAATGATTGCAAAATGCTATTTGGAACTCAAGGGGTTAACCTGAGATGCAGTCTTTAAGCCCTCTGCAGAGCTGTAAACAAGAGGTCAGTTATGGGACACCATGCACTGTTTTGTTGTACCTGCAAGGAATGAAACTTACAAGAACATTCAGTAAACTTACAAGAACATTCTGTGAGAAGCAGGCTCTCTTAACGAGTTCCCAGACAAAGACTTATAAAAAGAGCAGCAATGCTTTTGCTAGAGAGACAAGGAGAGTGAGAGACAGAGAGTGAAACTTGGAATTAAGAGATACCCTCAGAAGAAGGACTTAGTTTTCTCTGTTTGTACTGCCTCTGTAAATAGTTATACTGAATCATTTTAATTTTTATTTTGCTGTTATTGAGAAAAATTAAATGCTATTTGTGAATTTTATACCTGCTCTTAGTTTTCCCCTGCTTCCTGACCTGTACCTCAATGACACCAGGGATACATTTTTATTTTAAATGTATTACAGATATAGGGGCTCGGTGAGGGTGGACCACAAGACTACCAGGGAAATAGGGATTTTTTTAATATTACAAAGATTGGGGATTGGGAAGGGGGAACCACAAGACTACCAGGGATACGGGCCTTTTTTATTCATTACAGAGATCAGGGATTAGGGAGGAGGGACCACTAGACTACCAGTGATACAGATTTCTTTTATTTATTACAGAGATCGGAGCTTGGGGAGGGGGAGACCACTGGACTACCAGGGATACAGGGCTTTTTTATTCATTACAGAGATCAGGGATCAGGCTGGGGGGCACTAGACTTCCATGGATACAGGGATTTTATTTATTACAGGGATCGGAGATCAAGGAGGGGGCACCACTAGACTTCCAGGGAATCAGGGAATTTTATTTGATATTACTAAGATTGGGAGGGGCCACTAGACTACCAGGAAACTGGGAGTTTTATTTAATATTACAAAATCGGGCTTTGTAGGGAATGCTGGACAACCAATGTACCCTGCCCTTGACAGTGCATAGACACGGTGCACCCCTCTGTGCACTGTTTAGGGCTGGGTTCCAGAAGTGTTAAGCTGCACCACTACTGGGGCCATTTAGTGCATCTGAAAACTTTCAATATTGTGCTGTGCTGCATAGGCATGAGGGATCCCTCATTTGCATAGGTGCGGCACAATATTGTGTGAATCAGTGCTGTCAGGGATGTGTCACACATCTGTGCCCTTTGAATATGGGCACACCCCAACAGCTGGCACTCTTCGAGGTTATCACGCCACAAACCTGGTTTGTGCCATGCTAACCTTTTGAAAATGGGGCCCGATATCCACTGAAATTCCACAGTCAAGGGCCCTAGTAACTTTTTCATAAAAACAGACCAAAGTAAGTAAACATGACCTGCCTGCTTTGAACCTATGCTGTTCAAGGTCAGCACCATTAGATTCACCGAGATGCATTTTTATTTTATCTGTAATTATGGATTCCATGGGCTGGATTTCCAAAGCTCAGCTAGATCGGTGCAACTTGCACTGATCTAGGGCCTTTGCCACATCCCAGCTGCATCAGGGACCCTGCACCATATTCAGGTACAACAGGGTCCCTGCACCAGAACTCCATGTGTGCCGCACCCATGGGCATGCTACCTACAAGTGGTGCACCCACGGGTCATGCTGCAGGGATCCGGATCCCCGCCCCCATTGGTGCAACAGTGTTGGTGCCAGGATGGTGGGGTCAGGGGCACACATCGTTGGAAGGGGGTTAGAGGGTGGCAAAGGCATGGGATGGTGTTCAGCCTTTGGGGAAGGGGTGGGCGAGCATGGCACTGTGGTTGCACCTGTAAGGGATTCTGTTTATGGCACCATACTGGCACAGGCTCCACAGGGTGAATGGGGCATATAGTGACACACAGTGCCAGTGCCACATGTGGGCATAGCCCTGGGGACTGCTACCAGGGCCGTACTCGCATGGGGCCCTGGCACTGTGTGTCACTATACCTCCTCCCCATTCACCCTGCAGAGTCTGTGCCAGTATGGTGCCATGAACATAACCTCCAACTGGTGCAACCACAGTGCCATGCTTGCCCACCCCTTCCCCAAAGGCCACAGTACCATCCCGTGCCTATGCCACCCCCATACATGTTCGTTATGGACCCCTACCCACACATTGCATCAGCATCAGCAGTGCTGCAAGGGCTAAGACAGGGTTTTTGCTGGTCTATCTCTAGCCCCTGCTGAGGACATGGCCGGCTTTTGAAACCAATACAAGAGGATGCTGCAGCCCCGCCATGGACGCGCAACCTCCATGTGGCATGGCGCACTCCACATTTTGGCCTCAAGGGTGGTGCAGCACCACAAGGACACCAGCAGCTCCTGATTCAGACTCGGACTGCATTTCTGAATCGGGACTGCTGCAAGGTTTTGACACAAAGTGCCAGTTATGGCAACACTGTTTGCTGCAAGCACCTTGCATCAGCCGTGAGGGCTTTGAAACCAGCCCCATAACTTTACTTGCCCTGATGTTAGACTGATAGGGTAGTAATTCTGAATGCCTGCCTTGCTGCCTATTTGAAGATTGGTTATCATCTCAGCCTTTCTCCATTCATTTGGCACTTCCAGTACTAATGGATGTATTAAATAATATCGATAAAGGTGTTAGAACACTTTTGCCTAGCATTTTGAGCATGTTAGTTGAGATTTTGTCTGGACCGGCAGAACTATAATCTTTTCATTTCTTAATTTTTTCTTCAATGTCAGTTTCCTGAATTACATTTTTTACAGCAGTTTTGTCATTTAAAGTGAACAGCTGACCATCATATTTTGTAAACACTGTACAAAAATACATGTACTGTTGAAAGAATTTCCCAGTATGTTAGGGTCAGAAATAGTAACACCCTTCTGGATTATTGGGCCAATTACACTCCCACGCTTTTTAATGAGTGTATGTAACCATTAAGTTGTTTAGAGCTGACTTTTGAGTCTATTTGGGTAGCTCTACTTCCATCTTCTATATGGATTCATTAATTGAGTTTTACATTGTTTTAGTAATGGTTTATATTTAGCCCAGTCTTTTGTGACCTTGAACTCAGATATTTGTTATACTGTTTTCTTTTTTGATCAATCGAGGATTTTAATATTAAGCTATCTAGGTTTGTGGCCTCTGTTATTATATTTCTTGACCTTAATTATATGTTGGTCCCTGATACTACTGATACTTGTCTTTATCTTGTGTCCTATATTCTCAGCTGAGCAATTACTTAGTTCCTCTTCCCAAGTAATGCTATTCGTTTTATTTTGTATTATTTCATTACTTGCAGTGTTGTAAAGGAAAACCTTTTTTTGTGTGATCTGAAGGCAGTTAATTTAACTGAGAAATGAATAGTGTAATGATCACTCTTAATAATTTGGTTCTTGCATTTACAAGTTACAGTGTTAGTATTATCAGATTTGAAGACTAGGTCAAGTATGTTATTCTGACTTGTTCCTGAATTAACCATCTGTTTTAAATTTAATTGTAAGCAGGTGTCCATAAACACGTTGGCAGCCCAATTTGAAGCCTGGTTAGTTATCCAATTTATATAAGGGAAATTAAAGTCAGCAGTAAAAACCACACTGCCAAATTCACATGCCCTGTCTAATTCAGCCACAATGTCTGCATCTGTATTCATAACAGTGTCAGGTGGTCTATAAAATAAGCCGATGATTTGACTGGTTTGTTTATTAGCAAGTATTTTAATCCAGTGATTCCATTCTTGAGTTTGGACTCTTGATATTTGACGTAGCGATAGCTGTTATATGCTCAAGTGTGTAAATGACAATTCCTCCACCTTTTATGTTATCTCTTCAAAATAAATTATATCACATGATCTTTATTCCAGGTATCATGCTTCATCCATCATGTCTCTGTTATAAGAACTATGTCAAGATTTCATTCTGGCATCTATGTTCTAGTTCAGCTTTTTATTATTCATGCTTCTGGCATTTGGCAACAATAATCACCTTGATTCTCTATGGTTGTATGTAACTGCATTTGAGTTCAAATTCTTTTTGGATTGATTTGAAGTATTTTTCAGCCCTCCTCCCATCTTAGTCAGTTTAAATGAGACATGTCCATGTTATAGCAGATAATGTCACTTCATTTAGCTGCCTTTTATGTTTGCTTGCGCATGTGCAGAAACATAGTGCCATAAACGGAGATTTGGAGGTGTGTCACCTCCTCCTCCAATTCAGGCACTGTGCTGGCAGGCCTTGGCCTGTAAGCCAATGCATTTTGGAGCTGTCTGATGACCGCTCCAAAATGCAGTAACCTCGATTGAAAGGGAGCTACGTTTCAGTGAGCAGTGATAAGAGCTGCTCACGCTGGCCCAACCGCAGGCGTCGCGCCCTACTGCGCGAGCGTGATAGCCGACGGGGTGCCCAACTCGCCGGCTGAACTATTTGTCTCCTCCCCTCCCAATAGTTGCTGCCACGCTGGAGCCCACCCCAGCATGGAAATCCGTTATGTTGCCAGCGGGGTGCCCAATCCCCGTCGGCTGACACGCCCCCTCCCCAAAGTCATTGTGCCACGCTGGGAGCCCACCCAGCGTGGCAAACGGTCCTGCTTTTTTTTTTTTTTTTGCCACCGGGTGCCCAATCCCGTCGGCTGAAACGTCCCCAAAGTCCTTGTGCCACGCTGGAGCCCACCCCAGCGTGGCAAGCGGTCCCCAACGTCTTTTTGTTTTTACCCTGTAAAACAAAAACTGTCCCACGGCGCCTCTCGAACCCTCCCACAACCCGCACCCACCCTCGCACCCAGCCTCCCCACCCCCACCCCATGCACCTCCGGACTCCGGTGCAGCGATCTTCGGTGGACGGGAACACGTCTGCACTCTTCAAAGCCGACCGCGAACTGAGGAAATGCAGGTAAGCTGTATAATGGGCTAGATAGGAGGGTTCAACTTTGTGCATATCTCGGGCATTTTGGGAATTTTGCACCAAATTTTTCAACATCGGGTTTGGGACCCTTCTCATGAATAATGTCACTGTCATGGCGTTATTCGGGCTCGAAGGTGATTTCGGCGCAGTGACTGCGCAGTGACTGTGAAATCACCCTTTGGGACTGAATACCGCCATGACAGTGACATCATTCATGAGAAGGGGCCAAACCCCATGTTGAAAATTTGGTGCCAAAATTCCCAAAAATGACTGTTTAACGAGCATGCGTTGCGCAGTTCCTACGCAGGCTCGTAAGTTCACAAAATTTCAATATTTTCACTCCAGATTTTCAACATTGCCATTTCACCACACCATCTTATGAGTAGTACAGCTGTCATTTTTCACATCTCACCCAAAATGTGTTTCCACCCTTGTAGCGCAGAATGGCGCAGTCGGTGTGCGAAATCAATGTATGGGACAAATTAAGAAAATTGCAGTGACACTGTTCATGAGCAGAGGTCTTGAAATGGCTACATTGAAAATTGGTGAAAAAATTCCTAAAAATGACTGTTTCACGGCGTCGTTGCGCAGTTCCATACGCTCATGAGGTTCTTAATTTTCAATATTTCACTCCAGATTTTCAACATTGCCATTTTTCCACCTTCTTATGAGTAGTAGCTGTCATTTTCACATCTCACCCAAAAGCGTGTTTCCGCCCATGTAGCGCATAATGGTGCAGTCGTTGGCTAACTCAGTGTATGGGACATATTCAGAAAATCACAGTGTCACTGTTCATGAGCAGAGATCTTAAAATGGCAATGTTGAAGAATTTGGTGACAGAATTCCTAAAAATGACTGTTTTTACGGTGTGCGTTACTGAGTTCCCACTTGCTGCCTTTCGTGGAGTTTCTTGAATTTTTCAATATTTCCCTCCAGATTTTCAACATTGCCATTTTTCCACACCTCCTTATGAGCAGTACAGCTGTCATTTTTCACATCCTGCCCAAAACGTGTTTCCGCCCATGTAGCGCACAATGGCGCAGTCGGTGTGCAACCTCAATGTATGGGACACATTAACAAAACCACAGTGACACTGTTCATGAGCAGAGGTCTTAAAATGGCTATGTTGAAAACTTGGTGAAAAAATGCCTAAAAATGACTTTTACGAGCGTGCGTTGCACAGTTCCTATGCATGCTCGTTAGTTTGCAAATTTAATATTTTCACTCTAGATTTTCAACATGTCCATTTTATTAAACTTCCTTATGAACAGTACAGCTGCAATTTTTCATATGTCACCCAAAATGTATTATCGCACATGTGAAGCACAATGTGCTGTTGGTGTCTTGAAAGCAATCTTTAGGACAGATTAAGAAAATCACAGTTACACTGTTCATGAACAGAGGTCTTAAAATGGCTATGTTGAAATTTGGTGACAAAGTCCATAAAATGACTGTGTTACAGTGAGCATTGTGCAGTTTCCACGCATCCTCGTTAGTTCATGACTTTGTAATATTTCCAGTCCAGATTTTCACTAGTGGCATTTTCAACACTTCCTTATGAACAGTACAGCTGCCATTTTTCACAACATGGCCAAAGTGTGTTTTCACACTTTCAGTGCAGAGATGCGTGGTCGTTATGGGAAATCATTGTTCGGCACAGATAAAGAAAATCACAGTGACACTGTTCATGATCGGAGGCACCAAAATGCCTGAGTTGACAATCTGCTATAAAATATCCCCAACCTACTTATATAACGGGTGTGCGTTGCACAGTTTCTATGTACGCTTGTGACTTCACCATTTTTTTAAATATTTTTACTACACATTTGCAACATAGCCATTTTTACACCTCCCCATGAAAGAGTACAGCTGCCATTTTTTACAGCCTGTTCGGAATATGTTTGCATCTGTGGTGCTAAATCCCGTAGTCACTGTGCATAAGCAGCTTTCGGCTACCACTGATATTCCCCCTGTTCGTGAGGTGGGGTCACAAAACAAACATGTTGAAGATTTGGAGTTAAAATACCAATGAATGCCTGAGGTATTAGACTTTTCAACTAAATCGCCCAACCCTACATAGAATGACAGGAATCAGGGGTGTGACTTGGGATTCTTGCCTGTGATGCTCATACCATTCCACACCCTGCAGTCACTGAGAGGCATCGAGGTATGCCTTGGACTCTTAGATCCCCAAACTTCACCCCATCTCTATATCGCACCCATCTCACCATATTTCCTAATGAAATGGGTGTCATAAGGGCCAAAGACCCCAAGGAACACGTGACACTTGTCAGTCTCTGCAGAGTGAGGTGTGGTGAAATGGCGTGGCCGTTATGCCTGACTGACCCAAATGCACACCCCAATGCCTGTCCTCTCTGCAGGGTGGTGGTGGGGTTGGCTTCAAGTTCAATACTTCACTGCCATTCCTATTACGCAGCTCTGTAACTTCTACACTACCACTGCCAATGCCAGTAAGCAAACATTCGGCATTGACAAATGCTTGTTTATTCAGGTTTAGAAAATAGGCTTTTATTTGCTGAGCTCTGATTGGATGGTACCCTGCCAGGGGGTACATTAACTTTCAATAGGCGCCCAGCAAATAAAAAGTTCCAGCACAAGTGCCCCTTAACTCATTCAAGTATCTTTGGGTCCACCTGCTTGCCCATTGGCTGAAACCACCCCACTGAATTTGAAAATGCGCCATTTTGTCTCTCGCTTAGCGAGAGATACTGCCCTACCAGTACTGCAAGTTGCCACAAGAAACCACTCATCACTGCGACTTGCTGTATGTTTCTTTCTCTTGTGGTGACCTCACTATTGTGAAACCCTTGTATCTCACTCGCAGTTCAAAGTTTCTAGCTGTCCCCCTGTCATCATTTCCCCCTGTTAATCAGCCCATGAACGAACTAATGAAGATTCTACTCCCGCAGTGCGACTACAAGTACAGGAAATATTTTGAAAAATGTCCCGTTTTACCCGCACGCACCGGAAAGCCGACCAGTACCGTAGAACATTACAAAAGTCATAACATGGCATTTCTTTCTGACTTCACTCGCTCCACACCTGGTAAAATACCATAATTTCATTACCACATCTCTCAAATTACTCTTCTTTACACCTCTTCTCCTCCTCCTCACTTGCAAATGCAGCTCCTTGAGGTAAGCTCCATAAGTGAGCAATGCAAACTAATGGGTGGCGGCGAGTAGCGAGCAAAATGCTGAAACTACATACCTGCAATAACTTTTCGTGTTTTAAGCTTAACTCTACTCCCTTCACAACACCCAGGCACCAGAAAAAAATGTTATTTTAATACGCATGTTAGCTCCGTGCAAAACTCGGGGGGGACAAAATACAAACTGAAAGAAATGCTAATAGGACATACGGAAAAACAGCAGTGCACACCTGTGACAATAAAAAAAAAGTTTGTTATTTTAATACCGTATCATGTTAGCTCCATACAAAACTCGGGGGGTACAAAATACAAACTGAAAGAAATGGTAATAGCAAAGAGGGAAAAAACAGCAGTGCACACCTGTGACAATTGTAACAATGCAGGGACTATTTAACCAGACAACTTAATTTCAGTTTATTTTCATATACATTTCACATACATTTTTACTTTCATATTTGTTGTCAAAATTTAACACAGTTGCCCATTTTCTAAAGCGCAATAATGCCCTCCAGAGTGGGCGATATGCGCAAGGCCGGGCTCCTCATTTCGCCCCTGGGCGGTCCGGTATTGCCCTAATACCGCCCACCTTGTCGGGCATTATTGCTACTTAAGACCATCATGAGAAACTAACTGATGTTGATGAGAAATCATTCCATGTATTTATAAATCAGATTCCCACTTAGGCACAAACATCAGTTGAGAGCCTTCAGCTGATTCTTTCAACTGTTCTATTTGTTTCTTCTAGTGCACTTGGTATTGATAAAATGCTGCTTATTAGCACTTTACATCCCTCTCTTTTAGATTCTTGCCCATTTCTAGTAATTCTAGATAGACATCTTTATGGTCCTTGCCTACATTGTTAGTTCAAGAAGAAGTACAACTACAGGGTTGGGGCTTGTCCTTTGAGAATATGGGAAGTCTAATCTTTACATCTTGAATTTTGCTCCAGGGAGGCATGTCACCAATGTGTTTAGCTTGTTATTTTTACATAGAGTAGTATCACATTGCTTTATTATAGACTCTCCTATTACTATTTTTGATCTTGTGATTTTGCTAGATGAGATTATCATCGAGTGTGGTTCAGATTCTTCATTAAGCGATGTAAGAGGGCAAATCTGTTTTTGTAGGAACCGATGAAGGGTCAAAACATTCTGCTCTCCACTCTGTTTGAATTTTTTTATATGGTTGAACCATGCACCAGTCATCATCTGTAGTAATTTCTGTTGCTTTAATTGCCTGTCAGCTCCATTCTCCTTGGAATTACCATCACACTGATTTAATAAAGCATTCACTATATCAAGGGTTCTTATGAATGCTTCTGTCTGATTTACCACCAAATAATTTTTTATCTCTGTTTCAGCAGAGTTTAGTTCAATCAACAAAGAATCATTGTCACACATTTTATACAGATGAAACTATTTATCTCATCATTGATTGATTTTTTCACGTACAATTTACATTTAGTACACTGTATAATTGATCGTTCTCTGTACATGAGGACTAAAATTTCACTAGTAGGGTCCATTATAAACGACTTTGTACAATATAGGGTTATTCCTGAGGTTACCTGAATAAGTATTAGCTGCATTCAGTCTGTTTGTTGCCCATTATTGTAGGAATAATATAGGGTTTCTGACTTCCTCTGGCTGACACCCGGCAGATACCCTTGCCTCTGCTGTGCATTGCTGATGCTCGCGAGAGCACATTTTAAACCTATGGGGGCAGAAGTGCTGTCAGGTCACTTCCAGTCGGCAAGACCGCTAAATGTTTGTTAAATGTTTAAAAAGTCTAAAACCAGTCCCCAAATAACCTCCTAAAGAGGGTTTGAGCAGGTGCCCGACCTTCAGGTTGCATGTTACCCTGTCACAACAGCTGGCATAGTTATACATTGCTAGGGCTCGGGGAGTGGTTGCCTTGTAATAATCAACTCCCAGAGCCTAGCGGTACACAGAAAGGAGGTTTAGCAGCAATACAGCCCAAATTACATACTTTGTGCCCCAGTAATCAAGGGCAATCACACACAGGCTCACACCACAGGAGCCTTCCAGAAATAGAGGCGCTCCAGAGTGCAGCGGTTTAAACCAATGGGGGCAAAAGTGCTGTCAGGTCACTTTAGGTCAGTGAGACCACTAAATGTTTGTTAAATGTTTAAAAAGTCTAAAAAAAAAAAGTCCCTAAATAACCTCCTAAAGAGGCTTTGAGCCAGTGCCTGACCTTTAGGTTGCTCGCTACCCCGTTACAACAACAGCCAGCTTAGTTATACAGAGCTAGGGCTTGAGGAGAAGTTGCCTAGCAAAAATCAACTCCTGGAGCCTAATGGTACACAGAATGGAGGTTTTGCAGCAATACAGCCCAAATTACACTTACTTTGTGCCCCAGTAATAGAGAGCAGTCACACACTGGCTTACACTACAGAAGCTCTACAACAAGGGGACATGCTATGAAGCTGAAGTGGGGTAGATTCAGAAGAGATGTCAGAAAGTATTTCTTTATAGAAAGAGTGTTGGATTCCTGGAACAGCCTTCTAGCTAAGGTAGGGAAAAAATGGTGGGGTTTATAAAAGCCTGGGATAGGCACAAAGGGAATCATAGGGCAGGGGGGGTGGAGAAACAGCTCCATCGATCAAGTGGGCCTGCAGCAAAATGAAGGTAGAAAAATTCTGGGCAGAATGAGTGGTGAAGCAGCCCTACCTGCCATCAGATTCTATGTTTCTAGGTAAGGCAGCTGGGATTGACCTTTGGGTGACATAATCAAGCAGTGTCAGTGTGCAGTGAATGTTATTCATGGTTTGGCGATGGCGAATAAACCCTGCCTAGTCTGCATGTATCAGGCGCAGAGGATATTATCTAATCGAGGAGCCCAAATTGTCATATAGAGTTTGTAATCCATATTCAACATGGATATAGGGCAGTAGGAGTTGGGATAAGCAGGATTGTTTCCCAGTTTGAGAATGGCTGAAATAGTGGCACATTTCCAAAGGGGGGGGGGGGAGTGTTCTCCTGCAGCCACCCTAGGAAGGCCTGATGTAATCAAAGAAGAAGGAATGGTGAGAAAGGCTTGTACCACTCATCTGGGTATCTTTCTGAACAGGGACATTTCTGTGTTTTGGCTGCTGACAGCATGGAGAGTATTTCATCCTGAAGAACCAGGACTTACCAGTCGCTCTTTCTGAGAATCTAAGAAGTTAGGTGCAGTTTTTTTATTTTTATAGGTTGTAGATCCCAGGGGGCGAACACTACTAAGAGCCTGATGAAGTGCAATAACAGCTACAAAGCAATGGCATACCCAAACTGTAAAGTTGGTACGACATTCTCTTTCACTCCCTTATTCATGCTGCTCCTTCCCCTTCAACTCTGTAGGTTCTACTCATAACCATACAACCTGTGTCTGCAACTGCATAGTATAATACAGTGTACAGTTCTGCATGCACAGCACGGTCCACTGCTCTCTTCCCTGCTCAGTACATTTACTGTTGCACATTTGCTTTCCACGTGTATTATATTACAGTTGCATTTATTTACAATTCACCTGAATAATTATGGTTACCCGACTCGGTCACACTTTGCACTCACTTGTTAGCTCAGTGCTGTGCTGATTGCACAGTATAATGCTGTTCACTTTGCTACTTTATTCTGTTAATTGTACTGACTGTTGTACAGTATACTGCTCCCTCCCCCACCCCAGGATGTAGCTGGGAATGATCTGCTCCTAGAACAGTATAATTTTTCAGTAAATCTTTTGAAATCAAATAAATAAAGTAGATGGTTATGATAGTCAAGATATAAATGATGGTGCTACAGGCACAAGGAGAGATGGAAAGGTTATAGAGATCCAGGAAGGGTGCCTAAAGCAGCTAGCTGCAGGGTTTGTTCAGGGATAATACAGTAGCTTTACCTTGAATTGCAAACGGTCTACTAAGTCTTTATGCACTTAGGTAATATATTAATAGTAATATATTACACAGTTATTGCTGTATGTATGAAGGCTTTTCCACTGATCTCACAACACCACAGTTGAGAGAGAAAGAGAGAGAGTAAGAGAAGGCCCATAATTTGTGAATATTAGATGAACAATTGGATATTGTGGCAGTCACGGAAACATGGTACAGAGAACCATGACTGGGATGTCAACATACCAGGGTACACAGTCTACAGAAGGGACAGGGAGGGTAAAAGAGGAGGTGGAGTAGCTCTATACATAAGGGAAGGGATCAAAGCTACAGAACTAAAAAGTAAAGGGGGAGAACAAGAGGCACTCTGGGTCACCTTGGAGACAGGGAATGGCATCACAATCCGCACAGGGGTTATATACATACCCCCGTCTCAAGGGGAGGAAACAGACAAGAAAATGATAGAGGACATTCTCAAAAGGCTGAAAAAGGGAGATACTGTTGATGGGGGACCTGAATATGCCAGATGTTAACTGGATGACATGTACTGCAGCCACATCCAAGAGCAGGGTCTTTCGATGCCCTGCAGAGGCAGGCCTTAGACAGCCAGTGTTGGAACCCACTCAGGAGGGAGCAATATTAGACCTTGGTACTCTCAAATGGAGAGAGGATCACAAATTTAGAAGTCAGTAGACATCTGGGAACAAGTGATCACTGCACAATTGTGCTACAATAGCACAACCATGGAGACAAGCCATACAAAAACAAGGATACTGGTCTTTAGAAGGGGCTGACTTTCACAAATGGTGAATACCTGAGGAATGCACTAGCAAGTGCCAAAAAGGAGGGTGGAAGAACAATGGAAAAATCAAAACTGCTATCATAGAGGCAACAAGCCTTTGTGTGAAACAAATAAAGAAAACAAAGCGGACTAAAAAACCACTATGGTTCTCAAAAGAGGTGGCAGGGAAGGTTAAGGAGAAAAAGGCTGCATTCAAAAAGTATAAGGAATCACAGAAGGAGCACGACAGGGAACTGTATCAATTAAAGCAGAAAGAAGTGGGGAAGGCAGTCAGAATAGCAAAGGCCCAAACCGAGGAAAAAATAGTCAACTCAGTTAGGAAGGGGGATAAAACCTTTTATAGGTACATTAGGGAGCATAGAAAGGTTAAGGGAGGAATAGTGAAGATTAATAAAGGAGAGGGGAGGTGGGCAGAGGGAGACAGCGAAAAGGCAGAGATACTGAATGAATATTTTTGCTCAGTATTCACAAAAGAAGATGAGGAGGAGTTACCTAAATCAGACAATAGAAGCACTCTGGGTAAGGGGGTTGACACCAGTCCACTTACAGAAGAAGAGTCCTGAAAGAACTCTCTAAAACTCAAGGTAGACAAAGCAAAGGGGCATGACGAGTTCACCCCAGAATCCTAAAAGAACTAAGGAGGACCTAGTGACACTACTGACCACCACGTTTTAACAAATCATGGGAGGATGGAGTGGTACCTGAGGACTGGAGATGGGCAGATGTGATTCCCTTCACAAAAGTGGGAGCAAGGCAGAAGCAGGAAACTACAGACCTGTAAGTTTGACCTCAGTGGTAGGGAAAATGATGGAATCACTTCTGGAAGAAAGAATTGTTGAGTACCTAGAGGCCAGTGGGGCACAGGACCCAAAGCAGCACGGATTTACAGCAGGAAGGTCATGTCAGATGAATCTAATTGATTTCTTTGACTGGGTGACCAAAGTAATAGATCAGGGAGGGGCTGTGGATATGGCCTACCTAGACTTTAGCAAGGCATTTGACACAGTCCCGCACAAAAGACTAATAATCAAGTTAGCCAGCCTGGGAGTAGGTTCCAGGGTGGTAGCCTGGGTAGCAAACTGGCTGCACAACAGGACACAGAAGGTAATAGTGAATGGAACACATTCCGAAGAAAGGGGGGTTACTAGTGGAGTACCTCAAGGCTCAGTACTGGGTCCAGTCCTTTAACATCTTTATAGGTGACATTGCAGAGGGTCTGAGGGAAAGGTATGCCTCTTTGCAGATGACACAAGATCTGTAACAGAGTTGATACACAAGGGGGGTAGAAAGGATGAGAAGGGACTTGGCAAGGTTGGAGGAATGGTCAGACATATGGCAACTTAGATTCAATGCAAAGAAGTGCAAAGTAATGCACCTGGGAAACAAAAACCCAGGAGAAGAGTACACAATAGCAGGGGAGGTACTAACAACAACAAAAATGGAAAGGGACGTGGGGGTAGTCTTATCAGATGACCTAAAGGTGGGTAAGCAATGTGAGAAGTCAGTAAGGAGAGCCAGGGGGATACTGGGATGCATAGGAAGGGCATCACAAGTAGAAAAGGGAAGTGGTTATCCCTCTGTACAGACAGTTGGGAGAGACCCCATCTGGAATACTGTGTGCAGTTTTGGAGACCCCATCTACGCAAGGACATAGACAGGATGGAAGCAGTCCAGAGGAGGGCAACTAAAATGGTGCAGGGTCTGCATCAGAAACCATATGAAGAGAGACTGAGAGAGCTTAATATGTATACCCTTGATGAAAGGAGGGACGGGGGGACATGATAGAAACTTTTAAGTACCTCAAGGGAATCAACAAAGTCCAGGAGGGTAGCATCTTTCAGAAAAAGAGATGCTCAGGGGTAATGTGAGGAAATTTTTTTCACGGAGAGAGTGCTGGATGCATGGAACTGCCTTCCTGGGGAGGTTGTTGGGTCTAAAACAGTGGGGGAATTCAAACATGCATGGGACAGACATAAGGCAATTGTAGTGGGGGGTTGCAGGAAGTAGGCTGTTGGTTAACTAGACTCTGCAGCTTATTCAATAGAAAGGGAAATGGGCAGACTGGGTGGGCCAAGTGGTCCTTTTCTGCCGTCAAAGTCTATGTTTCTATGTTTCTATGAATGTCACCATAGCCATCCAGGAAACAAACACAAGCAAAACTGTTTTCAACAATTAATCCATCTTTTGCTCTCCCAATTCAGGTAGCAAACCATGGTAACTATGTGGGATCTTTAAGTACACAAGTGGCAAGCCAACCCAGTGGTGCAGCAGTGGGGCTACTGCCCGCCACACCAGTGACCCAGTTTCAAGAGCAGGCTAGGGTTGCTGGGAGTTAACCACAGGGCAGAGGATCAAGCATCTGACTGATTGCTCTTCTCTCCCGGGGAGGCAGGCTTCTCAGTCCCACTGTCAACTGCCACCAGGTGGGAGGCCTGGACATAGTACAGGCTGGGGAGACCCACTGGAAGGGGCCAACGATTTAGCGTAGTGCTTGTGCGCCACCACATGGCATACACTTCTGTCTTCCCATGACAGGGACCACAGAAAAGCAGAAAATGATGTGTGGGCTCAGAAAGCCTTGCACTCTTGTTCCTGACCTGCGCCACCACCTGGGAACACCCAACCAGCATCTGGACTGTGTACCAGGAGAGAAGGATGGCCCTCCCCTTCCTGGCCCTGCCACAGAGGTCAAGCTGGTGGGAACCCTCAGTCAGGTAAGTTCCGGGAAGTGACAGCCTGCCTGGGGGGCTGATAAGCCTACTGTCACGCCAAGGAGAAAATGCAATAAGGAAAAATACATGCTTACAGCATGCAACTGATTTTTCACACCTAGCACCCTCTGTATAATTCTGACTAAGCACCAACCCTGAATGCATCCCTTTGTGTTTCTCCAAAGATGGATGGAACTTCTGTGCTTTATGGAGACAAAAATAAGATGTACTCAAATCTATCTTAGAAAAATAAGACCTATTTATATATTTATTTCCTTTTTGTTGACTGAGAAAGGAGGGCTACGCAAATCTGCCTATTTTTTTTCCTGTAGGGAGGAGATACAGATGCAAACTGACATACTGAACCAGGTTAAGCTATAGGTGTTATTTTTATTGAATGAGGGAAATTTGGCCAGGACACTGCGGAAATTCCTCTATTCTTTCAAAAAGTGTGGTGTGCAAATTTATGAAACAAATGCAAGCAGAGGAGAAAGAAGTGCCTCAGCTGGGAATTGAACTCAGGCTGCCGGAATGCTGTTGAGGTTGCACCTCCAGCTGCGCCACCAAGGCAACTGGAAACTGGGCTGTCCCAGAGGCAGTATAGCGCAGTGGTCTAAGGCTCTGAGCTGCAAATCTGGTGACATCCAGTAGACCAGACCTGGGTTTGAATCCCACAGCTTCCACTTGCATACTGTGTGACCCTGAGCAAGTCATTTAACCTCCTTGTGCTCCCAGGTTGCTCCTGTAAAAAAGCTTTCAGCTTAGTGTGCTATACCTGGTTAAACAACTAAAAAAAAGAGCACATTACTCTTTCTCCAGTGAACAACCTGGTGCAGCACAGATAATTACATTTTCAATTACAAGAGTGCGGCGTGCATATTTATGGAACACATACAAACAGAAGAGAGAAAGAAGTAAGTGCCTCAGCTTGGACTTGAACCCAGCCTGCCCAGAATACCATTCTGGTTGCACTGCCAGCTATGCCACTATGGCAACTGGAAACTTGGCTGTCCTGGAGTGCATTGTTTTTCTCCAGTGAACAACCTGGTGCTGCACAGATAAGTACATTTTCAGTCACAAGAGTGTGGTGTTCATATTACGGAACACATACAAGTAGAAGAAAGAAAGAAGCAAGTGCCTCAGCTGGGACTTGAACCCAGGCTGCCCAGAATAACATTTTGCTGTGCTACCAGCTGCACCACCAAGGCAACTGGAAACTGGGCCATCCCGAAGCACATTATTCTGTCTCAAATGCTCAATTTTGTGCTGCACAGATAATTTAATTTTCAATCACAAGAGTGCGGTGTGCATATTTATGATACACATACAAGCAGAACTGAGAAAAAAGTAAGTTCTCAGCTGGGACTTGAACCCAGGCCACCTGAAATACCATACACTGGAGAAAGAGTAATGTGTAATTATCTGGGACTGTAATTATCTGTGCAGCACTAGACTGTGCACTGTAGAAAGAGTAATGTGCTCCAGGATGGCCTGGTTTCCAGTTGCCTTGATGGAGCAGCTGGTAATGCAACTGGAACAGTATTCCAGGTGGCCTGGCTTCAAATCCCAGCTGAGGCACTTACTTCTTCTCTCTTCTATGTATATCTTTCCAAGAAGTGCCTTGGCATCTTTACCATCTGCAATCTAGCTTAGAAACTCAGGAACATCTTTTATCCAGTGTCCGTGCATTCAATCATTTGGACTAATGTGGCTATGACTTGCAGGAAATGAGGGTGACTCCCTGTAACTATAGTTCCATGAGTAGTATATGGTTCACATCCACAGTTCAGTCAGTCTTCAACAGGCTGATTTATGGGATCATCTTTAAGGAAGCTCTTCTCCTGTGATGTCAGAACTTCCACGCTGGAAGCAGGAATCGATGTCACATGCCAAGGGAGGTCAGGCGAGTTGTGTGGTTGTGAGCCATATACTATTCCTCAAACTATGGTTATAGGTGAGTAACCCTCTTTTCTACGGATATGGATATGGCTTACTTATCCACACTTCTGGAAGACTCCTAGCAGTTCTGCAGGAGGAGGGGGCAAGGTGCACATCTCTATTTAGCAAATAGAGACTAGAGAACTGAGGCTCCAAAAGCAGCATCCTGGTGTGACTCAAGGTCGATGATGTAATAGGAGATGAAGGTGTTTGCTGACTCCAGTCAGCCACCCTACACTTCCCCAATGAGAATATCCCTGGAAACAGCCACTGAATCAGTGTCATGTCTGGTGGAATAAGCCCAAAGCCCTACAGGAGGCCTCCCTATCAGCCAGCTAATAACAGAGTTCAGTGTATGAGACAATCCACCAACCAATCATGCTCTTAGCTGCCTGCAGGTGCAGCTTCAGTAAAGGTGACAAAGAGCTGGTAAGCCTCACCTCAAACCCCAGCCATGTATTCCTTGTAATAAGCAAGTGCCTCCGCAGATCCAAAGTATGGAGCCTGCAGTCAGCCTCCAAAGAAGGGGTAGTAAAGTAGAATGAAAGATTAATAACCTGGGATAAGGTGAAACTCCAAGACTGCCTTTGGGAGGAACTTCTGGTGGGGAAGGACTACCTTGTCCTTATGGAAGACCAAGTATGCAGACTACACCAAGAGCACCTGGAGCTCAGTGATTCTTCTGGCAGAGGTGACAGCTACCAAGAATGGTATCCCCATATACAGACAGTTGGTGAGACCCCATCTGCAGTACTATGTCCAGTTCTGGAGACCCCATCTCCACAAGGACATAGACAGAATGGAAGCAGTTCAGAGGAGGGCAACTAAAATGGTGCAGGGTCTGCAAGAGAAGCCATACGAGGAGAGACTAAAGGAGCTTAATATGTATACCCTTGAGGAAAGGAGGGAGAGGGGGGACATGATAGAAACATTTAAGTACCTCAGTGGAATCAACAAAGTCCAAGAGGGTAGCATCTTTCAGAAAAAGAGATGTGCAAGAACAAGGTGACGCAATTTGAAGATAGAGGGGGGATGGCTCAGGGGCAATGTGAGGAAATATTTTTTCACAGAGAGGGTGGTGGATGCATGGAACAGCCTTCCTGAGGAGGTTGTGGGGTCTAAAACTGTGGGAGAATTCAAGAATGCATGGGACAGAGACAAGGCAATTTTTGTGGGGGATGGGAAGAAATGGGCTGTTGGTTAAATAGGATGTGCAGCTTATCCTCTAGGTAGGGAAATGGGCAGACTAGGTGGGCCAAACGGTCCTTATCTGCCGTCAAAGTCTATGTTTCTATGTTTCAAGAAGGCAGTTTTCCATGACAGGTGTGACATCACACACCTGTGCATTGAGCTCAAAAGCTTCCCCATCACAACTGCCAAAACCAGCAACAAATTCCAAGGTGGTGGTGGTTCACACACAGTGGGTTCAAGTGGTCAAGGCCTTCAAAAGTGCCCAACCATCTTCTTGCACCACCATTGGCGTACCAGCCCATGCCCAGTATGCACAGATGGCTGCCAGGTGTACGAGGTTGGTGATCTCAGCCTCAGCTGGGAGAAGGACCAAAAATAGTCCAGAATGCTAGGCAAGGGGATCAAGCTCCTTGCCCTGTCACCAGATGGAAAATCTTTTCCACTTAAAGGAATAACACTGATGAGTCGACTTCTTTCAGGAAGCCTACACAGCGTGAAGCACATCCTCTGTAAGACCCAAACCCTAGAACTCTTATCTACTCAGAAATCGGGCTGTGAGGTGCAACGATTAAAGATCTGGGTGCAGGATCTTTCCCCAATGACAAGTCAGCAACTGCCATGGGGGCCTGCTGCTCAGGTGGAGAAGATCCAGATACCAGAATTGGCGAGGTTAGTCTGGGGCAATCAGGATCATCTACACCTTGACCACCATCTTGAGAATCAGAGGACAGGAAGGTACGGTGTACAGGAGCCTGAGGTCCAGGGCCTCACAAAGGCATCCTTCACCAGTGTTCCAGACTGAGGGAGGTGAGCACAAAACAGTCTCAGCTTTGTGTACTCCCTGGAGGCAAAGAGGTCCACCAGAGGAATGCCCCACAGGGAGAACAGGCGGTTTACCACCTCCTGATGCAGTGAGCACTCATGTGATGTCTCACCCACTCAACTGAGGGCATCTGCAATCTGGTTGTGTGCTCCCGCAACATGGATCACCAGGTGATCTGCACCCAAGTTGCTCATGAGGGTCCAGGTGCAGAGGGCCTCCCGATACAATGGATGGGAATGCGTGCCACCCTGTTTGTTCAGGTAGAATATGGTCATGATGTTGTCTGTCTGAACTTGCACGATGTGTCCACAGACAGGAGGAGCAAATTCCATCAGAGCTAATCGCACTGCACCAAGCTCCAGCAGGCTGATGTGGTGAAGAGACTCCATGAGAGTCCAGAGCCCATGGGCTCTGTGGTGTCCCAGATGTGTTCCCCACCCTACCAGAAAAGCATTGATCGCAAGAGTAACCATCAACTCTGGGCAGACAAATGAGACTCCTTCCTCAAGATGTTCGGGGATAAGCCACCACTGGATGGCATCCCACATCAGCTGGGTCACCGTGACTGGCTGCTTCTGGTGACCTAGGTGCAGGAACCACTGAAGGCCCAGCTCCCACTGCAGGTGCCAGCAAGCCCATCTGACCACACTGGTGCGGCATGAAGAATTTTTGTCATGACATTTACCATAACACAATTTTACAAAGTCTACTGCCAATGGATGCTTCTGCAAATTAATGGTATGTCACAGATTTAGAAAAATAATTTCTATTGCTGTACGAAATAAATATGAGAAGGAGAAACATTCATGCTCATCAGCTGCTAGAAGACTGCACTGGAGAAACTTTTTTTGTTCGACGTATATACAACCTAGTTAGAATTTGTCAATATGCTTGGTAAAATGACATATATACTTGTTTAATTTTCCTCTGAGTAGGAATGCATACAGTTTATATTCTTGTTATTATTTTGCTAAAATCTACCATGAATGTGCCTAAGTATTTTTCATGGCTGCCTTTATTTCTTTCTTTTTTCTAACTTGTGGATCATTTTATTTTGATTTAATTTGTTTGATTTACTTATCTGACACAATGTGTACCATGTTTATTTTGTTATGATTTGTTTTAATAAAAAATACCCCTACTCTTTTCGAGAAGTACCACGGGTTGTTTACCGTCCCCTGAACAGTAACCAGACCAGGCAGATGGGACCCTGGTTTAACGTCTCATTTGAAAGATGGCACCTCAGGAGTGCAGTATGTCAGTACTAGGATATTACTCCAAGTTTCTAGTGTGGGGCTAGAACCCATAACCTTCCAATCTTCCAGCCTTAGAGGTGAGTGTGCAACCTGCTGAGCCACAAAGAAGATACAGGACTCCTTGCTGTTGTACAAGTGGTTACACAGCCTCGTTACAGATGTAGTGAACTGTCAGTTTTCTGAGGTACAACCAGTGACTGCAGTAACGTGTGCAAGGAGGAAAAAACATGTAAAGTTAAAGTTGGGCATACTGCACTCCTGAGGTGCCATCGTCAAATGGAGCGTTAAACCAGGGTCCCATCGCAGCTGCTCCGTGTAACGATACAGGAGAATTTCAGGGTCGCGAGGACCGAGGACACAGCCCGCCCCCCACAACAGAAGCCGACCTCATGGGTCCAGGACTTGCCACCGCCCCCGAATGTCAGACATCACGCAGCTGCTCCAGGTGTAGCGTAGGAGAATTTCAGGGCCGCGAGGACCGAGGACACAGCCCGCCCACCCCACAACAGAAGCCGACTGCGGGTCCAGGACTTGCCACCGCGCCCCCCGACTGCAGACATCCTCGCAGCTGCTCCGGTGTAACGTACAGGAGAATTTCAGGGTCGCGAGGGACCGAGGACACAGCCCGCCCTCCCCACAACAGAAGCCGACCTCCGCGGGTCCAGGACTTCCAGCACCGCGCCCCCACCCGACTGCAGACATCCTCAGCTGCTCCGGTGTAACGTGCACAGGAGAATTTCAGGGTCGTGAGGGACGAGGACACAGCCCGCCTCCCCACAACAGAAGCCGACCTCCTGGGTCCAGGACTTGCCACCGCGCCCCGACTGCAGACATCCTCGCAGCTGCTCCGATTATAACGTGACAGGAGAATTTCAGGGTCGCGAGGGACTGAGGACACAGCCCGCCCTCCCCACAACAGAAACCGACCTCCGTGGGTCAGGACTTGCCACAGCGCCCCGACTGCAGACATCCTCGCAGCTGCTCCAGATTATGACAGGAGAATTTCAGGGCTGCGAGGGACCGAGGACACAGCCCGCCTCCCCACAACAGAAGCTGACCTCCGGGTCCAGGACTTGCCACCGCGCCCCCCGACTGCAGACATCCGCAGCTGTTCCGTGTAACGACAGGAGAATTTCAGGGTCGCGAGGACTGAGGACACAGCCCGCCTTCCCTACGCCAAACAGCTTTCCACCTCCCGGTCAGGACTTGCCACGCCCCCCGACTGCAGACAGTAAGTTCGGCAAGAGAAGCAACAGCTGCAGGCGCCTGTTTGTCCTTGCGCCTTTTTGGACTACCTGATTTTTTTTTTTGCTGCTTTAATATCTAGCCAGCCAACTGCTCTGTTATTTAGTTATCAGGAACCTTAATTGTATTGTTGCCTGTATCGCTTGTCCTGCCTCTCCACTTACCTGCCCGCCTCCGAAGGTACTGTATTTAAAACTGCTCTCCTCTCTCCACAGTCCTCTGAGCTGCTCAGTGTAGCATGTACAGGAGAATTTCAGGGTCGTGAGGAACCGAGGCACACCCGCCCTCCCACAACAGAAGCCGACCTCCAGCGGGTCCAGGACTTGCCACCGCGCCCCCGACTGCAGACAGTAAGTTCGGCAAAGAAGCAACAGCTGCAGGCGCCTGTTTGTACTTGGCCCTTTTTGGACTACCTGATTTTTTTTTTTTTTTGCTGCTTTAATATCTAGCCAGCCAACTGCTCTGTTATTTAGTTATCAGGAACCTTAATTGTATTGTTGCCTGTATCGCTTGTCCTGCCTCTCCACTTACCTGCCCGCCTCGAAGGTACTGTATTTAAAACTGCTCTCCTCTCTCCACAGTCAGCTGCTCCGGTGTAACGTACAGGAGAATTTCAGGGTCGCGAGGACCGAGGACACAGCCGCCCTCCCCACAACAGAAGCCGACCTCCAGCGGGTCCAGGACTTGCCACCGCGCCCCGACTGCAGACAGTAAGTTCGGCAAGAGAAGCAACAGCTGCAGGCGCCTGTTTGTGCCTAGCCTTTTTTGGACTACCTGATTTTTTTTTTTTTGCTGCTTTAAATATCTAGCCAGCCAACTGCTCTGTTATTTAGTTATCAGGAACCTTAATTGTATTGTTGCCTGTACGCTGTCCTGCCTCTCCTTACCTGCCCCGCCTCCGAAGGTACTGTATTTAAAACTGCTCTCCTCTCTCCACAGTCCTGCAGCTGCTCCGGTGTAACGTACAGGAGAATTTCAGGGTCGCGAGGGACCGAGGACACCCCACCCTCCCACAACAGAAGCCGACCTCCCGGGTCCAGGACTTGCCACCGCGCCCCCGACTGCAGACAGTAAGTTCGGCAAGAGAGCAACAGCTGCAGGCGCCTGTTTGTACTTGGCGCCTTTTTGGACTACCTGATTTTTTTTTTTTTTTGCTGCTTTAATATCTAGCCAGCCAACTGCTCTGTTATTTAGTTATCAGGAACCTTAATTGTATTGTTGCCTGTATAAACTTGTCCTGCCTCTCCACTTACCTGCCCGCCTCGAAGGTACTGTATTTAAAACTGCTCTCCTCTCCACAGTCCTCCAGCTGCTCAGTGTAACGTACAGGAGAATTTCAGGGTCGCGAGGGACCGAGGACACAACCCGCCCTCCCACAACAGAAGCCGACCTCTGGGTCCAGGACTTGCCACCGCGCCCCCGACTGCAGACAGTAAGTTCGGCAAGAGAAGCAACAACTGCAGGCGCCTGTTTGTACTTGGCGCTTTTTGGACTACCTGATTTTTTTTTTTTTGCTGCTTTAATATCTAGCCAGCCAACTGCTCTGTTATTTAGTTATCAGGAACCTTAATTGTATTGTTGCCTGTATCGCTTGTCCTGCCTCTCCACTTACCTGCCCGCCTCGAAGGTACTGTATTTAAAACTGCTCTCCTCTCTCCACAGTCCTCGCAGCTGCTCCGGATGTAGCGTACAGGAGAATTTCAGGGTCGCGAGGACCGAGGACACAGCCGCCCTCCCACAACAGAAGCCGACCTCCATGGGTCCAGGACTTGCCACCGCGCCCCCGACTGCAGACAGTAAGTTCGCAAGAGAAGCAACAGCTGCAGGCGCCTGTTTGTACTTGGCGCCTTTTTGGACTACCTGATTTTTTTTTTTTTTTGCCTTTAATATCTAGCCAGCCAACTGCTCTGTTATTTAGTTATCAGGAACCTTAATTGTATTGTTGCCTGTATCGCTTGTCCTGCCTCTCCCTTACCTGCCCGCCTCCGAAGGTACTGTATTTAAAACTGCTCTCCTCTCTCCACAGTCCTCGCAGCTGCTCCGATTGTAACGTACAGGAGAATTTCAGGTCGTGAGGGACCGAGGACACAGCCCGCCTCCCACAACAGAAGCCGACCTCCATGGGTCCAGGACTTGCCACCGCGCCCCGACTGCAGACAGTAAGTTCGGCAAGAGAAGCAACAGCTGCAGGCGCCTGTTTGTACTTGCGCCTTTTTGGACCTGATTTTTTTTTTTTTGCTGCTTTAATATCTAGCCAGCCAACTGCTCTGTTATTTAGTTATCAGGAACCTTAATTGTATTGTTGCCTGTATCGCTTGTCCTGCCTCTCCACTTACCTGCCCGCCTCGAAGGTACTGTATTTAAAACTGCTCTCCTCTCTCCACAGTCCTCGCAGCTGCTCCGGTGTAACGTACAGGAGAATTTCAGATCGCGAGGACCGAGGACACAGCCCCCCTCCCCACAGAAGCCGACCTCCAGCGGGCCAGGACTTGCCACCGCCCCCCGACTGCAGACAGTAAGTTCGGCAAGAGAAGCAACAGCTGCAGGCGCCTGTTTCTTAGCGCCTTTTGGACTACCTGATTTTTTTTTTTTGCTGCTTTAATATCTAGCCAGCCAACTGCTCTGTTATTTAGTTATCAGGAACCTTAATTGTATTGTTGCCTGTATAACATCCTGCCTCTCCACTTACCTGCCCGCCTCCGAGGTACTGTATTTAAAACTGCTCTCCTCTCTCCAGTCCTCGTAGCTGCTCAGCTGTAGCGTGCAGGAGAATTTCAGGGTCGCGAGGGACCGAGGCACAGCCGCCCTCCCACAACAGAAGCCGACCTCCATGGGTCCAGGACTTGCCACCCCCGACTGCAGACAGTAAGTTCGGCAAGAAGCAACAGCTGCAGGCGCCTGTTTGTACTTAGCGCCTTTTGGACTACCTGATTTTTTTTTTTTGCTGCTTTAATATCTAGCCAGCAACTGCTCTGTTATTTAGTTATCAGGAACCTTAATTGTATTGTTGCCTGTATCGCTTGTCCTGCCTCTCCACTTACCTGCCCGCCTCCGAAGGTACTGTATTTAAAACTGCTCTCCTCTCTCCACAGTCCTGCCTGAGCTGCTCAGGTTTAGCGTACAGGAGAATTTCAGGGTCGCGAGGGACCGAGGACACAGCCCGCCCTCCCCACAGCAAGCCGACCTCCACGGGTCCAGGACTTGCCACCGCCCCCGACTGCAGACAGTAAGTTCGAGCAGAAGCAACAGCTGCAGGCGCCTGTTTGTACTGGCCTTTTTGGACTACCTGATTTTTTTTTTTTTTGCTGCTTTAATATCTAGCCAGCCAACTGCTCTGTTATTTAGTTATCAGGAACCTTAATTGTATTGTTGCCTGTATCGCTTGTCCTGCCTCTCCCTTACCTGCCCGCCTCCGAAGGTACTGTATTTAAAACTGCTCTCCTCTCTCACAGTCCTCGCAGCTGCTCCGAGTTATAACGTACAGGAGAATTTCAGGGTCGCGAGGACCGAGCACAGCCAGCCCTCCCACAACAGAAGCCGACCTCCAGCGGGTCCAGGACTTGCCACCGCCCCCCGACTGCAGACAGTAAGTTCGGCAAAGAAGCAGCTGCAGGCGCCTGTTTGTACCTAGCGCCTTTTTGGACTACCTGATTTTTTTTTTTTGCTGCTTTAATATCTAGCCAGCCAACTGCTCTGTTATTTAGTTATCAGGAACCTTAATTGTATTGTTGCCTGTATCGCTTGTCCTGCCTCTCCACTTACCTGCCCGCCTCCGAAGGTACTGTATTTAAAACTGCTCTCCTCTCTCCACAGTCCTCGCAGCTGCTCGAGTGTAACGTGCAGGAGAATTTCAGGGTCGCGAGGGACCGAGGACACAGCCGCCCTCCCACAACAGAAGCCGACCTCGTGGGTCCAGGACTTGCCACCGCCCCCGACTGCAGACAGTAAGTTCGGCAAGAGAAGCAACAGCTGCAGGCGCCTGTTTGTACTTGGCGCCTTTTTGGACCACCTGATTTTTTTTTTTTTGCTGCTTTAATATCTAGCCAGCCAACTGCTCTGTTATTTAGTTATCAGGAACCTTAATTGTATTGTTGCCTGTATCGCTTGTCCTGCCTCTCCACTTACCTGCCCGCCTCCGAAGGTACTGTATTTAAAACTGCTCTCCTCTCTCCACAGTCCCCATAGCTGCTCCGGTGTAACGTACAGGAGAATTTCAGGGTCGCGAGGACCGAGGACACAACCCGCCCTCCCACAACAGAAGCCGACCTCCTGGGTCCAGGACTTGCCACCGCGCCCCCGACTGCAGACAGTAAGTTCGGCAAGAGAAGCAACAGCTGCAGGCGCCTGTTTGTACTTGGCGCCTTTTTTGGACTACCTGATTTTTTTTTTTTGCTGCTTTAATATCTAGCCAGCCAACTGCTCTGTTATTTAGTTATCAGGAACCTTAATTGTATTGTTGCCTGTATCGCTTGTCCTGCCTCTCCACTTACCTGCCCCGCCTCCGAAGGTACTGTATTTAAAACTGCTCTCCTCTCTCCACAGTCCTCGCAGCTGCTCCGGTGTAACGTACAGGAGAATTTCAGGGTCGCGAGGGACCGAGGACACAGCCCGCCCTCCCCACAACAGAAGCCGACCTCCGTGGGTCCAGGACTTGCCACCGCCCCCCCCGACTGCAGACAGTAAGTTCGGCAAGAGAAGCAACAGCTGCAGGCGCCTGTTTATGCCTAGCGCCTTTTTGGACTACCTGATTTTTTTTTTTTTTGCTGCTTTAATATCTAGCCAGCCAACTGCTCTGTTATTTAGTTATCAGGAACCTTAATTGTATTGTTGCCTGTATCGCTTGTCCTGCCTCTCCACTTACCTGCCCGCCTCCGAAGGTACTGTATTTAAAACTGCTCTCCTCCTCCTGCGTAGCTGCTCGGTGTAACGTGACAGAATTTCAGGGTCGCGAGGACCGAGGACACAGCCCGCCCTCCCACAACAGAAGCCGACCTCCATGGGTCCAGGACTTGCCACCGCCCCCGACTGCAGACAGTAAGTTCGGCAAGAGAAGCAACAGCTGCAGGCGCCTGTTTGTACTTGGCGCTTTTTGGACTACCTGATTTTTTTTTTTTTTTTGCTGCTTTAATATCTAGCCAGCCAACTGCTCTGTTATTTAGTTATCAGGAACCTTAATTGTATTGTTGCCTGTATCGCTTGTCCTGCCTCTCCCTTACCTGCCCGCCTCGAAGGTACTGTATTTAAAACTGCTCTCCTCTCCACAGTCCTCGCAGCTGCTCCGTGTAACTACAGGAGAATTTCAGGGTCGCGAGGACCGAGGACAACCCCGCCCTCCCACAACAGAAGCCGACCTCCCGGGTCCAGGACTTGCCACCGCGCCCCCGACTGCAGACAGTAAGTTCGGCAAGAAGCAACAGCTGCAGGCGCCTGTTTGTACTGGCGCCTTTTTGGACTACCTGATTTTTTTTTTTTTTTTGCTGCTTTAATATCTAGCCAGCCAACTGCTCTGTTATTTAGTTATCAGGAACCTTAATTGTATTGTTGCCTGTATCGCTTGTCCTGCCTCTCCACTTACCTGCCCGCCTCCGAAGGTACTGTATTTAAACTGCTCTCCTCTCTCCACAGTCCTCGCAGCTGCTCGAGTTATAGCGTACAGGAGAATTTCAGAGTCGCGAGGGACCGAGGACACCCGCCCTCCCCACAACAGAAGCCGACCTCCAGCGGGTCCAGGACTTGCCACCGCCCCCGACTGCAGACAGTAAGTTCGGCAAGAGAAGCAACAGCTGCAGGCGCCTGTTTGTACTGGCGCCTTTTTGGACTACCTGATTTTTTTTTTTTTTTTGCTGCTTTAATATCTAGCCAGCCAACTGCTCTGTTATTTAGTTATCAGGAACCTTAATTGTATTGTTGCCTGTATCGCTTGTCCTGCCTCTCCACTTACCTGCCCGCCTCCGAAGGTACTGTATTTAAAACTGCTCTCCTCTCTCCACAGTCCTGCTGCTCGGTGTAGCGTGACAGGAGAATTTCAGGGTCGCGAGGGACCGAGAACACAGCCCGCCCTCCCACAACAGAAGCCGACCTCCACGGGTCCAGGACTTGCCACCGCCCCCGACTGCAGACAGTAAGTTCGGCAAGAGAAGCAACAGCTGCAGGCGCCTGTTTGTACTTGGCGCCTTTTTGGACTACCTGATTTTTTTTTTTTTTTGCTGCTTTAATATCTAGCCAGCCAACTGCTCTGTTATTTAGTTATCAGGAACCTTAATTGTATTGTTGCCTGTATAGCTTGTCCTGCCTCTCCACTTACCTGCCCGCCTCGAAGGTACTGTATTTAAAACTGCTCTCCTCTCCACAGTCCTCGCAGCTGCTCAGTGTATAGCGTACAGGAGAATTTCAGGGTCGCGAGGACCGAGTACAGCCAGCCCTCCCACAACAGAAGCCGACCTCCAGCGGGTCCAGGACTTGCCACCGCGCCCCCGACTGCAGACAGTAAGTTCGGCAAGAGAAGCAACAGCTGCAGGCGCCTGTTTGTACTTGGCGCCTTTTGGACTACCTGATTTTTTTTTTTTGCTGCTTTAATATCTAGCCAGCCAACTGCTCTGTTATTTAGTTATCAGGAACCTTAATTGTATTGTTGCCTGTGATCGCTTGTCCTGCCTCTCCACTTACCTGCCCGCCTCGAAGGTACTGTATTTAAAACTGCTCTCCTCTCTCCACAGTCCTCGCAGCTGCTCAGTTGTAGCATACAGGAGAATTTCAAGGTCGCGAGGGACCGAGGACACACCCGCCCTCCCCACAACAGAAGCCGACCTCCATGGGTCCAGGACTTGCCACCGCGCCCCCGACTGCAGACAGTAAGTTCGGCAAGAGCAACAGCTGCAGGCGCCTGTTTGTACTTGCCCCTTTTTGACTACCTGATTTTTTTTTTTTTTTGCTGTTTAATATTCTAGCCAGCCAACTGCTCTGTTATTTAGTTATCAGGAACCTTAATTGTATTGTTGCCTGTATCGCTTGTCCTGCCTCTCCACTTACCTGCCCGCCTCGAAGGTACTGTATTTAAAACTGCTCTCCTCTCCACAGTCCTCGCAGCTGCTCCGAGTGTAACGTACAGGAGAATTTCAGGGTCGCGAGGACCGAGGACACACGCCCTCCCCACAACAGAAGCCGACCTCCGCGGGTCCAGGACTTGCCACCGCGCCCCCGACTGCAGACAGTAAGTTCGGCAAGAGAAGCAACAGCTGCAGGCGCCTGTTTGTACTTGGCGCCTTTTTTGGACTACCTGATTTTTTTTTTTTGCTGCTTTAATATCTAGCCAGCCAACTGCTCTGTTATTTAGTTATCAGGAACCTTAATTGTATTGTTGCCTGTATCGCTTGTCCTGCCTCTCCACTTACCTGCCCGCCTCGAAGGTACTGTATTTAAAACTGCTCTCCTCTCTCAGTCCTCGCAGCTGCTCGAGTTAACGTACAGGAGAATTTCAGGGTCGCGAGGGACCGAGGACACAGCCCGCCTCCCCCACAACAGAAGCCGACCTCCACGGGTCCAGGACTTGCCACCGCGCCCCGACTGCAGACAGTAAGTTCGGCAAGAAGCAACAGCTGCAGGCGCCTGTTTGTACTTAGCGCCTTTTTGGACTACCTGATTTTTTTTTTTTTTTTTTTGCTGCTTTAATATCTAGCCAGCCAACTGCTCTGTTATTTAGTTATCAGGAACCTTAATTGTATTGTTGCCTGTATCGCTTGTCCTGCCTCTCCACTTACCTGCCCCGCCTCCGAAGGTACTGTATTTAAAACTGCTCTCCTCTCTCCACAGTCCTCGCAGCTGCTCCGGTGTAACGTACAGGAGAATTTCAGGGTCGTGAGGGACCGAGGACACAGCCCGCCCTCCCCACAACAGAAGCCGACCTCCGTGGGTCCAGGACTTGCCACCGCCCCTCCCGACTGCAGACAGTAAGTTCGGCAAGAGAAGCAACAGCTGCAGGCGCCTGTTTGTACTTGGCGCCTTTTTTGGACTACCTGATTTTTTTTTTTTTTTTTTGCTGCTTTAATATCTAGCCAGCCAACTGCTCTGTTATTTAGTTATCAGGAACCTTAATTGTATTGTTGCCTGTATCAACATCCTGCCTCTCCACTTACCTGCCCGCCTCCGAAGGTACTGTATTTAAAACTGCTCTCCTCTCTCCACAGTCCTCGCAGCTGCTCCGTGTAACGTGACAGGAGAATTTCAGGGTCGCGAGGGACCGAGGACACAGCCCGCCCTCCCCACAACAGAAGCCGACCTCCGCGGGTCCAGGACTTGCCACCGCGCCCCGACTGCAGACAGTAAGTTCGGCAAGAGAAGCAACAGCTGCAGGCGCCTGTTTGTACTTGGCGCCTTTTTTGGACTACCTGATTTTTTTTTTTTTTTTGCTGCTTTAATATCTAGCCAGCCAACTGCTCTGTTATTTAGTTATCAGGAACCTTAATTGTATTGTTGCCTGTATAAGCTTGTCCTGCCTCTCCACTTACCTGCCCGCCTCGAAGGTACTGTATTTAAACTGCTCTCCTCTCTCACAGTCCTCGCAGCTGCTCGGTGTAGCATACAGGAGAATTTCAGGGTCGCGAGGGACCGAGGACACAGCCCGCCCCCCACACAGAAGCCGACCTCCACGGGTCCAGGACTTGCCACCGCCCCCGACTGCAGACAGTAAGTTCGGCAAGAGAAGCAACAGCTGCAGGCGCCTGTTTGTACTTGGCGCCTTTTGGACTACCTGATTTTTTTTTTTTTGCTGCTTTAATATCTAACCAGCCAACTGCTCTGTTATTTAGTTATCAGGAACCTTAATTGTATTGTTGCCTGTATACATTGTCCTGCCTCTCCACTTACCTGCCCGCCTCGAAGGTACTGTATTTAAAACTGCTCTCCTCTCCACAGTCCTCGCAGCTGCTCAGTGTAACGTGACAGGAGAATTTCAGGGTCGCGAGGACCGAGGACACAGCCCGCCCTCCCACAACAGAAGCCGACCTCCATGGGTCCAGGACTTGCCACCGCGCCCCCGACTGCAGACAGTAAGTTCGGCAAGAGAAGCAACAGCTGCAGGCGCCTGTTTGAACCCCGGCACTGCGTGCCGGCTCCCACCGCCCCACCACCATCCTTGGTCAGCTCTTTGTTTATAGGGAATATCACGTGCTTTGCAGAACCTATCAGCCCATTTTCCACTTGCAGGTTATACTGGCTGAACACTAGGGGGAACCTGCATGCCTAAGCCTTCATCCCTCTTGCATAGCAGTCAGTAAACATGCCTACTCTGTGTCTTGGAGTTCTCACTTTGCTCCTTTTGTCCCATCTCCCCCCACATAAAATGACCACCAAAAATCTTGCTAACTCCCTTCCTTATGAACATGTGAGCACAGTTCATCCCCCTCCTGCCCCCATACCCCACTTCTGCCACCCAATCTCCATTGGCACACCTCACACTCTGAGCAACCCATCTACCCCACCCCACCCTCCACCGGTACCCATGCCCCCAGCAGCACACAGTAGCAGGTGGTACTCGCTTGACCAAGCGCTGCCCACCCTTATCTCCCTACCCATTCCCTGCACTGCCGCCACCAGATCCTCGCGCCGTCTATACGGTCCCACCACTACTGCCGTAGTCCCTTCCCCATCTCTTCACTACTCCTCCTGCTCTCTGGGAATGTCCACCCTAACCCGGGTCCAGGTCCTTCTCCGTCGCCCCCCCCAGGGCAGGGACTTTGTATTGCCTTCATGAATATCTGCAGTCTCCCAAGGAAGATGGCTGTGCTCCAATGCTGGGTCTCCCAGCATAAGCCCGACATTCTTGCCATAGTTGAAACCTGGCTCTCACCCCGACACCAGACTCGACTGTCTCCTCCCTGGCTTTACCCTCTTTAGAGAGGATCGCGGGGCAACGTGGCGGGCGGCTGTGCTGTCTACCTCACAAACTCCCTCCTGGGTCATGCTCACCCGCCCTAACCTTGGCCATGGAGCACAAGCCATCACATTAAAATTACCCTGACCCGGACGAGGCCCACTCTACCTCACTACCACCTACGCATCTCACGTGAGCAAAGCCTAGCTATCCTCTCCATCACTGACTACCTCACCACCCTGCCATGTAAGGCTGAACAGCTCATCTTAGGTGACCTCAACGTCAACTGGCTGGGCCCCAACTCAATGCCGATTAAGGACAACTTTAGCCCTAGACCTAACCCAACTTGAAACAACCCACCAGAATTAACCCACAAGTGGGACCAGCTCTCTACTTGACGTCGTGTTCTCTAACCGTCCACACAAAATAAAGGATCTTAGAGTCCTAGCCAACTCCCTCAGTGACCACTCACCCATTCTCTGCTTCTGGTCCTCCCCCACACCTAAACCCACACACTAAGCCACCCCCCGTCGCTGTCTCCGCCCGGGAGGACTAAGCAAACTTAAACAGCACCTTGCCCAGCTCGATTGGTCCCCGATCTCCCTTGCATCAGATATAGATAGCGCCCTAGCCTTTCTCGCTAGTGCCTTTTGTAAGGCCTGTGACGTCTTCGCCCCTGTTATCAACACCCGCACTAAGAGGCGCAATGCTGCCTGGATTTCACCTTCCCTGATCCAGTGGCTTAAGCTGCGCGATAACCTCTGGAATATTGCTGTTGAAACAGGCAGACCAGCAGATAGGCAAGCTTATAATACAGCTCGCAACCAGTGCACCTGGGCCATACTGAAGCAAAAGCCCACTACCAATCCACTGACTTCCTCCTGGGGCTCTGCTCGTTCCTTCTGGGATAACATGAAGGAATTAAATGGTACTACCAGCGCCTCCTCCCTCTCAGGTGGTCATAAATGGTGCTATTAACACGGATCCTCCTATGTTGCCAACTGCCTGACCATCCTTCTCTGATCTAAGTGCTATCCTACCGTCCCACTTCTTGACCCCATCAGCAACCAACCACCCAGATGTCTCCGTCCCCCTTTTACTTTAGGACTGTCTCCCCACAGGACGCAAACCGATCCTTCTAAAAGCCCTCTCCTCCCATAACCCGAGCTTACCCCTTGACTCCAAGATGTCTACTAACCCTGAATGTCATGATTACCCCTCACGGACTTTATTAACCGCTCCCTGTGCCTCGCCAATTCCGAATGCATGGAAGATGGCCAAAATCATCCCCATATAAAGAATGGAGATCGCACTGTGCCAAGCAATTACAGACCTATCTCCATCCTCCCCTCTCAAAGGCCCTGGAAAAATAGTATCCATGCAACCGCAGCCTATCTCTCCACCCACAACATTCTGTGCCCTGAACAACATGGCTTCCGCCCTGGTCACAGCACTACCACAGCTCTGCTGGAGTTCTCCCACTATATACACTCGGCACTAGATGCCAGTGAGCTGGCGGGGCAGTCTTCATCGACCTGTCCAAGGCCTGACACTGTAAGCCACCCGATGCTGCTTCAAACCCTCGATAAACTGGGGTTCTCATCCGTCCGATGAGCTGGTTCACCAGCTACCTCTGTGCAGATCCTCAACACGTCAAACTAAATGGTTGCCTGTCCACGGCACTGCCCAGACGCTCTGGAGTACCACAAGGCTCCTCTATTCTGGGCCCCACCTGTTCAGCCTCTTCTTAAACTCCCTTCCCAGCTCTTGCTCAGGCAAAATACTACTATATGCTGATGATGCAGCCTTAGTTGCCTCCCACTCTGACCCACTCACCGCCAGCACTCCCTGCAACTCTACTCAACCAGGCGGAAAATGGTTCCTCGACCATCGCCTGGTCCTGAACCTCAAGAAAACAAAGACCATGATCTTTGCCCACCGGCAAAAGTATCAAAATGTCTGGCCTGCATCCTTCCCAACACCCTTTTCACCCCTTGAACAGGTAACCACGACAAATACCTGGGCATCACTCTTCGACTCAGCATTCTCCTTCCATGCCCACATCCATGCCTTATCCTCAGCCATGAATACCCGTATTGGGCCCTCTATCGCCACAAGGACTGCCTCCCGACCGCCCCGGCTGGCAATCACTTCCTCCATCCTATCTTTGGTTGACTATGGCCTCCCCACCTATGCTGTCGCTGACCCACTGCTCTCACAAAATCCAGACATCTATCAACAAAGCCTGCAGGCTCCTGACTGGTGCCCAAGGAGAACGCTCACGTGCCAACTCTACTCCAGCACTAACATACTCAATCTTGAAGAACGGCTGCAATATTACACCTGCATACTAACCAAAAAATCCCTACTTGGGCTCTGTCCCCCCGGTGTCACCGCACTGCTTTCACGGGCCTCCCATTCGGTCGCTACCCGCAGGGGTACCAGTACCACGTTCCAGGTGCCTAGAGCTAGGACTTCCCTCGCCCAAAGGTCCTTTCATCACAGAGCGCCATCCTGGTATAACTCCTTCCCCTCGCATGTCACTAGCACCGCTAAAATTGGCCAATTCAAAATCGCCCTTCGCAAACACCTCATTAGCGCACGGAGATGTACGTGTCTATCCCAGAGCCTTTTATGAGTGCCTTCCTGACTTACCAGCTACTACAGGACTAAGAATATAACAATGCCTGAGTTTTGCCTACAGTCAATCGAATGCGACATTGTATCCTGATGTCCCTTGGGAACCCGGTGACCTCTTGTGGGTTCCCATGAAACCCAAATACTTAAATGGCACTTGAGGATTTTAATGATTCTGTATTGTATGTTGCATGTAATTCACCTGTACTGTTCTCCTCTGTACTACCACACATTTAGATTGTTCCCCTCCCTGTGACGAGGTGCCTTTGTAAATGAGTCTCTGACTCAAAGGTTGTAAATCCGATATTTGTCTAAAATAAAAAAAAAAAAAAATAAGAAATTGTGCATCACAATTGATTAGTACTCTGAGCTGCCTTCCTGGCTTTTCATAGTGTATCCAGTCATGTATGCAGTGCTTGTTTTACTTTTTTTTTTTCCCAAGTAAGCTTGGCACATCCTGAAGTGACTATGGAGAGTAACTGATTGGTGGCTGTTGTGACCACATGCATACTATCCCATATATCTCTCAAGAATGCCTCAATATATCTCCTCCACTCTACCATGTGGCAGCCTCCTACTGTGGAGGGTTTGTGTGTGCAGGCATTTACCATCACAGAAGCCAGAAACCAAGGACAACATACAGGAGAGAGTCCAATGCAACATGCCAGAGATTGGCAGCTATGGCACAGATCAGTAAATTAAATCAGGTTAGAGAAAAACTGTTTATCTCTTAAGTTGAGTAGGCAACACTGGTTTCACTGATATTCATGATGGGAGGTCAAACTTGGAGAAATTCCCACAGCTGCGGGCTGAGGCAATTATTTATTTATTTAAAGTTGTTTACCAGAAGAGGCATTTTGAGCCGAGGCCCATTTCCAGGTGCGACCCAGGGGGCAAGGGAGTAGTAGGGAAGTTTCAATCTAACAGTTACACAGTTGTAATTACTGTTCATAGAAGTTAAAATTTGGCACAGTAATGAAGTAGTTTATACAGGGTATGATAAATAAGATTTGCAGCACAGCAATAAAATTGGTGTACAGATAAGTTATATAGAGTACAAAAATATGAGTAGAAAATTATACAAGGTATCCTAACTTCAGCATGGGGTCATAATGTTACAAGACATTATGTCGCAGCAATATACCGTGCTACCAATACAGCGCAATATATTGCCTGTGCATAAGACATTGTTTTGTAGGGGCTGCACTTCTGGACCCCCTAACTAATATAACTAACTTTGAGGGGGTTAACAGTTAATATCGCATAAAGGGCGAAAAAGAAAAAATTCCATGTGTCTGGGACTGGGAATCAAAACCCAGCCCCAAACACACTGCCTGCCTTTCTTGCTGCCAGTGGCTCATCCCATCAAGCCACTGCAGCTGCTTGGTGGACCCCTGTCCCAGCAGGATTCTTATCCTGCACTGGGAAGAGTGAGAGGGTACACTACTACACATACATCCTTTCACAGTTTTGCACCCTCTCGCTCTTCCCTACCGCGCTGTTCCTACTTTGTGGTCATGTCGTGCACTGTATAGCATACGACATATTAACCCGGTAGGCCTAACTTCAGGTGGCAAATGAAGCAGTAATACAGAGCTGTGGAAATAATGAGGAAATCAAGTTAGGAAAAGAAGGGAGAAGAGTAGAGAGAAAAGTGCTGTGAAGGGTATATAGGGAAAGGGTCCGAGGTAAAAGGGAAATGTCATTTAGATTGAGCAGGGGTTTGCACATGGGGGGAGGGGAGACAGAGGGAAAGGAGGAGGAGGGTTAACGGTAAGAGGGAGTAGTAGGGGAGGGGACAAACAGTGATAACTGCTACAGTATTCCTAATATAGGGCTGAGATCTGAAGGATTGAACAAAGGAAAAAATACATTGGGGTGAGGGTAACTAGAAGAAATCAGCATTTACAAGGGAAGGCGTCAGATATCTCAGTTATACATGATAAGGTGAGTTTTAGGAAAGAGATGGAAAGGAAGTGTCTGATAAGGGAGGGAAGGGTGTTCCAGTGCAAGGGCAGTCTGTGAGAGAAAACAGCTGGCCCAGAACAGGAGGAGGGCCGTGGTAGGGAGAAGGTGTGGTGTCTCTGGACCAAAGGGGGTAGGAGGCCTCAGAGGAGGGAAACAAAAGGGAAGAGAGGTAGATAGGTAAGGACCTAAACCAATATTTAGAGATGAAGAGCGAAGAGTGGAGTAGGCATAGGTAGTGAAGAGAGGTAAGGGAAAGGTACAAGTAGAAGGAGCAGTGATGCATGCGCAGGGGTGTTTAGGGCAAACCAACAAATGGCACTGTAGAGTGAGTCCAGCCTTGCTAATAGGGAGGCTAAGGCTGTGCCACACACTACTTTGGTGTAGTCAAATGAGGGGATAATCATCTTGGTCAGGAGTAGATAGGGAGAGGACTTTGTTTCTATACAGCGTGTCCAGTTTTGGGCAAAGTTTTGTATGGATGTGCTTGATGTGCTTTGAGTAAACAAGCTGGAAGTCAAGCCAGACCCCCAGATATTTGTAATCAGGGACTATGTGGAGTAAGGAGCCATCTAGTGTGGAGAAAGTGAGGGGGAAGGGAGGGTGGCAAGTTTTGAGCAGTTCCAAATGTCATAGACTCCATTTTGGTTTTTCACATTTACCCTGAGGGTTTTTTTGTTGAACCAGAGAAGGACTAAGTGGAAGTTGGATTGGAGCTGGGATTTGACTACTGCAGTAGAGGGGCTAAAGGTGAAGAGAACAGTGTCGTTAGCATACATTTGTCTGTTTACCACAGAGCATGCCGAAGGGATGTTGTTTAGAAAAATGGACAATAATATAGGGCCCAAAATGAAGCCTTGGGACCTGCGTGGATCGGAAAGGGGGGGTGGGGCTTCACCAACATGGGTTTGCTGGGTTTGGCCAGAGAGACATGAGTTGAACCAGTGTACAGTTTCTAGGGAGAGGCCAGCAATGGAAAGTTTGTCTAGGAGGAATGGATAAGAGACAGAATCGAACATCTTACATGGTCAATAAATATGACTGCGGTTATGTGGTATTTGTTTATATAGGAGAGGATGGAGTTCATGACACGTAGGAGGGAGATGGTGGTAGAGTGGTTTGCCCTGAAGCCTGACTGAAAGGTAGAGAGGTAATACAAGGAATTTAGAAACTCAATGAAACATGTAAAGACAAGGGATTCTTGGAGTTTGGCCAGAGCAGGAGCAGAGATATGGGACTGTAGTTTTCAGGGGTGAGGGTCACCACCTTTGAGTAGTGGTAAGACTTGGGCAATCTTCCAGACCTGTGGGACTGTGCATAGGTGGAACAATTGAGCTAAGATGTAGGTGAGGGGAGGATATTGTGGGACTGGAAATATGTAGGAGACAGGAGTAAAGGGAGTCAGGGCTAGATTTATTTGGGCTAAGTGGATTTATGCAATGGATAGAATACTGTATCTCTATCCCTCAGTGAATATTCTGAGTAATGGGGTATTATCCTCCTTTTCCCTTTGACTTGGGGAACATGTCAGGGTGCCCCTTTCACCCATGCTTTTCAATTTATATTTTGAACCCTTGCAAGGAAAATTAACACATCAGAATGGGTAAGGGGAATCAAAGTAGGACCTTATGACTATAAGCTCTCAATGTTTGCAGATGACATTTTACTACATTTGTCAAAATGGAAGAAGTCCCTCTCCACAGTCCTAGAAATAATACCTGAATATAGCCACCTGTCGGGCTACAAGCTCAACAGACATAAAACAGCTGTTCTGGCCCTTTCAAACTCTTGTTCTAGATCAGATATTGAAGAGTTGGGTCTCAAATGGGCTTCCCGGTCTATTACATTCTTAGGAATAGAACTCACCCCAGATCTCCAAGCACTAAAGGCCTTGAATACAGATCCAGTAGTGAGTCAAGTGAAGCATGATCTTGCTTGATGGCAACATTTGCCTCTTACCCTTTGGGGTAGGGACAGTATTCTAAAAATGGCCATATTCTCTCGACTTATGTATACACTTTCTGTGTTAAATCTTCCTCTCTCTCTAGATCGTGGTTTAATAAAGTAAATTCAGTCTGGTCTGTTTTCTTGTGGAAGGGAAATGGCCTCAATGTTCCTTAGACAAATTATGTCGTCCTAAAAGATGGAGGACTACGGGTTTCCATACCTACTCCTTTATTACTTTTCTTTCCATGGTAGCAAGTATTTAAAATGGGGAAGACCCCAACGTTCTCTCCACCTCCTTGGTGTGGTGGAATATTAAAAGTTTAAGGCTCAGTTCTTTCATATTGCATTACCTTCACTCCTATTTACTCCTTTCAGTAAAATTCCCACCCTTTGAAAATTTCTCTGATTGGCGGTCCGTAAAGCCCATCAACAATTATGCATGTTTTTAAAATTAAAAGTCAAAAGATCTTGGTCAACCACTCTTCAGTAATTTAACATTCTCATTGACAATAAAGTGATTCAGCCAGCAGAGTGGAAGGGTCTAAATTCACCATCCTTGTCAGACTTTGTTAGAGGGGAGACATTTTTAACTCATACACAATTCAGAGATTTCTTTCACCTCCCAGCCTTTACAGTTTTTTGGCATCTTCAGCTTAAACACTGCCTCTCCTCCTCCTCTATGGGTGAGCGATCGTGGTCAGATGTGGTTTCCAGATGGCCTTTGTCCTTGGCTTCTCTGGCACTTAAAGACAGGCCAATTTCCAATCTATATAAGGAATTTGGAACCAGACCTTGGAACTCCTGCACTCCCACAGCTTTTTATTGGCAGTTTGTGGGCAATCTGCCCTGTGATGCTGCTGAGTGGAAATCAATATGGTCGAATATATACATATTCATCAAGCAAGATAGACTACACCTAATTAAATTCAACATACTCCATAACTTATACTGTACTCCACTCAGGTTGTATCAGATGGGCAGACGGCCAACAGCCATATGTCATAAATGTTTACAGGAAGATGGTTCCTTGATTCATATGGTTTGGACATGTTCAGGCATTGCCTCCTTTTGGGATACCATTAAACAAACATGTTCAACCCTTTTTGGTCGAACTGATCATTTCTCTTTATAAGTTTGTGTAATTGGTGAGTGTGATACTTGGCCAGCTGGTTCTGCTTGCTCTATGATTTTTGTAATATAAATGTAACCCCTAGGGGGCGCTATCCCAAGGCTACTACCCCTGCCTGCTCTGATGCTAACAGGTTGAGGGGCCTGGATCCGATGGTGGGTGCCTCCACCCAGAGGTTGGGGTTGTTACAGTCTAATCTGACCAGGTCACAGCCCTCTGGGCCACTGTGACCCTCCTTTCTTCCCACTAATGGCCCACCCAGGTAAACCCCAATGTCCCAACTGCACACACTTACCCCTAGACTGGAACCAGTCCGCTTGCTCTGGGGACCCCCTGAAAAGTAAGACACTGTTATACAATAATCACAGTACAGTAATTCACCATAAACACGCAGTTCAGGCAGTGTTCCTTTGCAAAACAACCAATCTGATTTATTTAGGGGAAGATAACAAGGACTAGGGACAATCAGGTTAATTAGCTTACCACTCTAATATATATATCTAGGGCACTGTGCACAGGCCTAACCTATAAGTCAATGTCTCGGGGTACCCAGGCAGTAAAAAAAAGCTAGCCTCTCAATGCAGCTGGTTGGGGCCCTGACACAGCAACAAATATTGGATTCCTATGACCATTAAATAGAGCCAGCCGGCTCAGTTATTGTAGCCAGTATAGAAGCCAGAAGATCTTGCCCTTACTAGGAACACTTGACAGGAAGCTGCCCTGGTTTAGTACTCACGACTCCAGTAGAAAGAGCTCTCTCACACCACTCGCAGGACCGAGCCTGGAATTCAGACACTTCTCCACACATTTATATGAAAAGGCAGAGGGGTACCGTACCAGGCAGCTGCTGTATACCTCCTGATTGCTTTCACTGTACACACGGCCAAGCAAGCAGCTTCCTTGTCCTGACAGACTGAGCGCAATTAAAGCAGGTCCTCCAGTCCTCTACAGGGTGAGGCCGGTGGGTAGCTGCACCCTTGCACAGCCTCCTCTGACCGCTGCCTAGTGGATTTAGTCTGGTTCTTGCTGGCGTTTACAACCGCCGACTTCTGGCGGTCCACACGTGCTTCCCGCATGAAAAGTCCACAGCGCAGAAGCCCAGAGCTCCTTCCTCCTTCACTACCACAGCATCTCTGCTTCTTGGCAGTTAGGGCAAGCCTCACAATTCGGGCGCCACCCAATCCCATAGGTGGGCTACCGATGCCAGTCACTTACTTCACCCCCCATTGGTGCAGAAAAGGCGCCAGAGTCCAGACTACACTTCCCAGAATTACTGGCTGTATCCCCTATGGCCAGCCAGCTCCAACATGAGTCCTGATCCTGGTTGGTCAAAAAAGATCTCCATTTTAGTGTTCCCCCATTTCCCATTGGCCCATCACACAGGCTCAGGTCCAAAATGGAGGGGCCAAACACGCAAAGTCCCAGCTGCAAAGGAAAACAGGTTAGAAAACACTGTAATTTCACTAACACTCTAAATATTTACAGCCACACAGTTACATCTATCAACAGGGCTCCCTTGGCGCTCACAGTGATTATAAGATTTGGAGCGATCTCACCACAGCTCAGGTGGGATTCGAGCAGGGAAACCCCAGTTCCCCTTGTACAAGCCACTGCAGTCTGCGAGCAGGCAACTCTTAAAGAGACAGTACTGGAGGCTTTAAAAGCACTCACAATGCCCACAGTGAACGGCACCTCGCTGAACCCCAGTTAACCCGGGAGCTTTTAGACAAGCTCCGGGAAGGTTTCCATGAACCCCCATTTGCAGAGGGGTTACAGAAAAATGTAGTGTGATTGTCTGTCATGAGAAATCCTGTGCTCCTGGGATGACCCCCCGGTATCACTTCAAAGGACAGGATATGTTAAACAGCAGATCTCTGTAAGGTGATTAACTTCCCAGTTTGCCTTGAAGCCAAAGGAAATGAAAATATCCATTTTATGATGTCTTCTGAGGAAAGAGAGTTAATTGTACACAAGTGTTACAAGTAAGCATTAATCACCGACAGAGGAGGCTCTATCGATGGATTAATGCCCGGCTGAGGGGCATGAGGCCGAAGGTCAAGTGCTTCCAACCACCCAGAGGGCATTAATCCCTTGGTAGAGCCCGATGCGTTGAGTGTGATTAATGCTTGTAACATGGAATGCAAGGGAAATATTGTGTAGTACTGGTTCACTTCAGAATAGCGAGCGCTTGTCAACACTGATGATGTTTACTCGTGAAGAACGCTTAGATTTGCTTGGTTTCCACTGACTGTACTACTGTGACAATGTGCGTGGTCCCGGTGCACGCTGCACATTCTTTTACATAGTGTCGGATATTTTTCAGTCGAGAGCACCAGAGGATTACTGTGTAACAGATAGAACTGCACTGTAAATTTTCAATTCCGACCGACCGTTTCCATGCTCAGTCGTTCTACCTTATCTACCGATCATGAATGACAGCAGTACAGTATGGGAGAAATACCTAGTGATGGTGGGACATGTTGAGAGACTGATCATCCCTTTATTCCTGTGATCTACATTGTGTGCCATGATACATCCGTCTTTCATTTTTGTTTCCCTGCCAGCACACTTCAGGGCGCCTCTATTCAGTCAGCGGTGCAGCAAGTCAGTGGCTGCCTGCGTGCGACTGCACGGTGGAGTCCTCAGTCTTTTCCCTACATCGTGATGTACTACGTCAGGGGCATGACTACTCATCCTGTGTCTGACTGCTCGCAGCATGCCCCCACTTATTTCCATGAGTTACCTGAGCGCTGAGAGTGGCTTGTGAGGGTAGTGCACCAGTGGGCTCTAATGGTTACACACTTCTTCGAGCTCTACCGTATCTATTGCCGTCGCAGTGCTGCACCATGTGGCTACTGGTGGTAAGGCGCCAGCGGGCTCTACTGATTACTTGGATCTGTAGCGTGTTTATTCATGTCCCAGTGCTGCACTGTGTGGCTACTGGTGGAAGGGCACCAGCGGGCTCTAATACAGTACTGTTGGATCTGTACCCTGTTTGTTGTGGGCACAGTGCTGCACTGTGTGGCTGCTTGTGAAAGGGTGCCAGCGGGCTCTTCTGGTGGCTTAATACCCGCTCTGTTTTTGTCAGCTGATGCCTTTGCACCAATCTCCTTCCTCGATTTCACCATCATTTTTTGTGCCATGTTACAAAGCATATTACACCTCAGTGAGATCTGGCAGAGTTGGTCATAAAAAGTCCTTTGATGTCTTTGTGAAGCAGGAAACTGCTCATAGATCAAAGAAGGAACTGAGGAATCACAGACTTAATTAAAAGTGTCATAATCTGAGAAATGAGTTTTTGCTGATGTCACCTTAGTTAATGTACCTCCTGGGTGATAAGACATCCTGGTTGTATAATTTTTAATATTCTAGAAGGAGGAGCTAGGTGGCATCATAGAAGGGGTGGAGACACAGGGTTTAAATGGCATTCTGTAGTTCCACTTACTGACACATTCCTTTTTGGACTCTCTGAAACATCAACTACCTAAAGCACTGTAAGAAGGTATACATTAGATAGGAAAGTCTAACTGTATGCTGGTAGGAAATTGCACTTTACAGCTTGCTCTTTTAAGTGATTGCATGCTTTGTGATATATTGTTCTGTGGTTACATTTGACATATTTTATTCATTTTAAGTAAAACCTCTTATTTTAAAGAGACTGCCTGTGTCTTTCAAAATTATTTTGCCTGTGATGCATGGATGGTTAAGATTTTGACAACACTGTTCATAAGCTAATGGTATACCAAACTGGGAAAAGGTAAGAATTTATCTAAGATCTTTCATAGAGTTTTTAGGGTTCATTTTGTATACCTGGTTAGGTGCCCTTGGTGAAGATGTCTGGCATTTCCCCAAAGAGCAGAATTATCTGGGCCTGTACATTTGGGTATGCTAGCAGAAGGTTCACAGTTTGAATCCTCAGAACTTGAGACCAAAAGTGATTTGGACCCACAAAACAGACAGGAGGGTTACCCTGTTCTGTTACCCTGTTCACAATACTATGCTCGGAGGTTGGCACTGTGGGGCAGAGGCCTGACCTGCTGAGTGGGGTTGTGACAGCGAGTACATGGCCATCAAGTCTCGGCAACACCATGCCTGGATGGCTCTAATCTCGGCAGTTGTCAAACTTCTTATACTTAGGCACTGGATTGAGACTTCCTTTCCATCCCAAAGGAATGGATACAAGAAATGCTAACTGGATTGAATCGGGAGAGAGCCACTGTGAGCCAAAATCATAATCTAGGAAAGTTTATGCCATCTGGAACCCTGTCTTCAAATTTTGGCAGGAGGTGAAAGATGGCAGATGGCTGAAGCTTCGTTTTACCCCTTTATTATATCATTGATTGAGCTACCTGGTGGATAGACTTTGTTCTTTTGTTTTACAATCAGCGACTTACCAATTAACACCTTCCTGTCTCAATAAAAGATATCTGCCTTTCTGTCAAAGGGCGGGGAGGGGGGAGGGGGATGGGGAGAGTCGAGGGGATAGATTAATAGTTTAATAGGAAAATATGTTTATATTAGACCTAATGTTCTGTCTCTATTTTGGATTGTACTTAGCAAGAAATTGTTTCAACCTGTTGATCCATATCTTTAATAAAGCTTATTTAATTGCAAAAAAAAGATTTATTTGGGCTTAAAGAGGCAAAGGCTTTATGGACTTCTTGGACCAAGATTGTTGGGAAAGAGCAGCCACGGGGGTGGGAGTGGGAGGGTGGATGGGGGCAGAGTGCAGGTAGTGAAGTAGGAGTTTAGGGCAGTTACAACTGCAGCTGGGTCAGTAACTGGAGAGCCTTTAATTGATGATGCAGGGATGGCAGATTGGATCGGGGGGTCAATGAGAGGTGAGGTGTAGTCAAAATCAGCTGGGAGTTGCTTGGTGCAGAAGAACACGCAAAGTAAGTGGCCTTGGCTGACCCGATAGGCTTTGTGCATGTGTTGTGTAAGGCCCTATATATGCACAGATCTGGGAGGGCATGGATAGTTTTATGTCAAGCTCAGGCTTTGTCACAGGATTTACATAAGTGGATGAGGTCCAGAGACCCAGGGTAGGTGGCACTGTTTTACTTCGGTGCCTGAGATCGGCATGGTGATTCCATACTTTGTGAAGGAGTAGAGCAAAATGGGAGAAGGCTAAGTCCACATCTGGGGCAGAGTACACAGCTGACCAGTCCATGGAGTGTAACTCATGCAGCAGTAGGTTAATGTTAAAGGATTGGTAGGAGCGGATCCATCGGTATGCGGGGGGAGAATGGAGAGTGCGGACTTTGTGAACACAGTAAGTTATAAGGTGATCACTGAAAACATCAGGTAGAATGCCCGCAGTGAGGACTCTATATGGGTGGATTGTGAGAACCCAATTAAGGAGAGAATGGTTTAAGGAGGAGGGGGGGTTAGGCAGGTGGGTTCCTTTATTAGTTGTGTGAGATTTAGTGATTTAGATTTAGATTTAGTAATTCAATGTTATCTGTGCAAGATTTATGAGGAGGGGAGGCCCAATTGAAGTTAAAGTCTCCTAGTATAATTCGTTCATTTGATGAGGCTAGGGAGACAAACAGGAGATAATGTCCGTCAGGGAGAGGGGGAATTTTGGGGGCACATACAGCACAGTGACCAGAAATGGGATGGAGGATGGGTAGTTGAGGGAAACAGAGAGGTATTCATGGGAGGAGGGATGTGATTCCAAGGATGAGACACTGCATGGCAGGTTATGGCGGGTGTAGATGACCATGCCACCAGCATGCTTATTACAGTCCTATCAGTACACACAATAGTTTGGAGGGCTACATGGGTGTCAGGGGTATGGGACGAGAACCAGGTCTCAGTAATACACAGAAGGTCAGGTGAGTGTTATGAGATCCAGAGCCTGAGTAAGTCCATTTTAGGGAGGAGGCTTCTGGCATTGAGAAGAAAGATTCAAAGACCTTTTTGGAGCCCAGAGAGTAGAGGAGAGCAGGGGCCAGGTTGGGATGAACGTCTCCAGATAGAATGAGGAGGAGGAATGAGAGAACCAGAAGATGCTATGCAGCATGCCTTGGAGCCACACTAGCGTATTCTGAAATTGTGACTTGGTATGGTTGGGTAATAAATATGTGATTAATAACATACAAATTTAGTTAGCAGTGATAAAAAAAACTAAAGTTGTAATTATAGTGTTTTTTAGTCTGCCAGTGTGCTGGGAGAAAGACAGTCACATTGGTTAATTATTTATTTTTAATCATCAATAAAAGTAATAAAATATTAGGATACAATTTTGTTAAGACAGTAAACAAGTCAAGTGAGCAGCCAGTAACTCATGTAAGGGTGTGCAAATACATCCCATCCCCTACATTAAATACTTTATAACTAACAAGGACACAAATTACATTGTCACAAGACTATTTAAGGATTATTACAATCTGGACCCCAAAAATTTAATTTTTCACTCACATTTTTAACACTGAAGGGTCAAACTGGACTTGTGTTTTTTTTTTTTTTTTTTACCTCTACTGCTGTTACTGCCGAAAACCCTACCAGAAAAGAAGGGTTAGGGCAGATCAAGACAATACCTAGACCTGGGTTAATCTGCCTTCCAAGGCAGGGCCTTAGCTACCACCCACTGCAAGCTGCAGTTAGTTAAAAAACAAACGCAGCACTCAAAGATGAAGTTCTATTTTTTTCTTTTCAGTGCAAAGCAAGTGCTTTATTTTGTAACACAACATAGCTCGAACTTGCCAGCAAGCCCCAGAGCTTTGGGTAGCCCAGCCTTCCTCAGGGGTGTTAGTTAAGCCCTGATATGGCACAGTATAAACAGTGTTACCATGGCTGTAATTAACAAATGCTGATTAGACACTTTGCTGTTCTCTGCATTTTACGCAAACAAGACTACTGAAGTCATACCTCTCTTTACAATACTTTATTAACTACTGAATGTCCCTGCTTCCAGCATTCCTCTGTGTCTGTCCCTAGCTTGCAGCAGTCCTAGAAGCTACATCCTGCCTCTCTTATGTTACTTAAGCTGCTGCTACTATGAATACTATATGAGATCAGGTTAAGGAGACAGAACCACATTTCTCTAAACAGTACATCTCCCCTTTTTTTTACATTAACTTGTTCACAACAGAAACATAAATGTAGCCTGCATTATCTATGTATGTAAGACTGAACACAATAGTATAACTTTGCTATGAAGGTCAGTTCACTTTAGTTACCATACTGTGTATCACATATCAACATCAGTCTTAAGTTTTAAAATTCTTCAGTTAATCTTGCAGGAGGCTTTGCTGCGCTCTTTGGGTACTTCTGTCTGGAACAACTTCCACAGACCTATCATCTGGGTTTCTGAATGAAATCCATTCATCCTCTTAGGCATCACCAACCATTCTCTTCTTTTACAAATGTTGTATCCTGGAACACTTTAAAATGTGATGCATTGTGTGTTATTCTGTGACCAGCATTTTCTGCAGTAACCATAGTGCCTTTTTTGCTTACAACATGATAGGGAGCTGGAATGTAGGTAGGTGAGGCTTTTAGCTTCTTCCATAACACAATTATTTTTCCCCCTTTTTTGTAGACAAGACCTAGGCTTTTCTATTCTTGCCTGCATATTGCTTCATTGTGGCCTTTGCTTCCAATCTCTTTCTCTTATGTGACTGTCCTCCTGGGGTTTTTGAAAAGCAGAGAGAATGGGTCTGTTGAGGACTAGTTCAGCTGGGGTTCTATTAGTGGTTTTATGTGGAACATTTCAGAATAGCTTCTTAAAAACGAGTACAATTCTCGTTCAAAGGATTTCTGCTCAACATGAACCATCTGTAGTTGTTTTCCTAGCATTTGCAGAAACTATTCAGCTGTTCCATTAGCTTGTGGCCAGTAAAGTGTCTCCTTCCTTGCTCCTCTCTCCAAAATTTTAGAGAAAGTGGTCCACAGGCAAGCCACAGAATTCCCCTCCAAATACAACCTGATCATAGAGGCCCAGCATGGGTTCCGTGCTCAACACAATACTGAAACTGCCCTCATCAAGTTCACCCACTCCATAGACAAAGATAACAAAGTCCTCTACACTGGTTCAGCGTTTGTAGACCTCACCAAAGCCTTTGACCTCGTTGATCATGAAGTCCTCCTCCGTGCCCTGGCTGGCCTCCATTTCTCACCTGCAGTTTGCCTCTGGTTCAAGGATTACCTAACGGGCAGATCCCATTGCACCATTATTGCTTTTTTATTTTTTTTATTTTAGCTTTTGTTGACCGGGTAAGTACACTGGACAAGTAATATGCCTATTTTCAGGAACGACCCGGGAGAGTACAACATAGGGATACAGACATTGTTTACAGTAGAGAGTAAGTACAGCTTAACAACATGTGGGAGATAGTAACATAGTCCAGGGGGTATGGACGGTCATAATGCAACTTATAACTGCTAAGGTTAATGAACCCCCGGGATGAGTGGGTCACATATAGATTTACAACAGAAAGCATATACACATTTCACGTAAGAGACAATGTTAGAAAGGCAATGTCCAGGGAACCATGGCATGGGCAATATGCCCTGGGTCAGGTGCCCTGGTGTAGTGGAAGAGTCAAGGAGTGCAGCAGGAGTTATCGGGTAGTGTCAGAGGGAGGCAAGCTTTGGAGCCGGAAGAGCAACCGTATAGAGAAATACTCTAGGAGGCTTAGGACAGTCACACGCAGATGCAAGTTTCAGGAAACCCCGAGGGAGTTACAGAAGCACAGGTGGGAGGAGGACACCGGGTCGGCTCAGGAAGGAGTTCCAGAGCCTGGGCACATATGCGGTAATGTCCGGCCTCCCATGAGGGTGCGGGTGGGGGGACCTGAGCATCCCCAGGGCCTGGGACCTAAGGTGGTAGGTAGTGGTGTCTGTTGGCGGCAGGACCAGGGCCAGCTCAGAGGGGGTGCCAGTTCTGACCGCTTTGTCGGTAAGGCAGCCCACCCTGAAGTCCAGGTACCTAGCTGGGGAGAGCCATCCGAGTTTATCGTATAACTCACAGTGATGGGTGAGGCGGGGGACAGCAAGGGCAAAGCGACAGATGTTGTTGTATGTCGTGCCACCGTGCGAGGTGAGTCTGGGGAAGCGGCGAATAGGTGCAGCCCATAGCTGAGAGAGGGAAGAAGCACACCTTTCGCGAGGGCTAGTCTAGCCGCAGGTGTGAGGTTGAACTTGGCCCTGTAGGCCAGGCCCAGCTTGCAGTTAACTGCCCTACAGATGTTTAGGAGGTGACTACCCATGTCGAGTTGGGGGTCAAGGGTGACCCCTAGGTATTTGGCAGAGTTCACTACAGGGAGGGGGGATCCGTCAGGGCAGGAAATCTTTAACAAGGCCGACGAGGTTTTGAGTTTGGCTGTTGAGCCAAAGAGCATGGCCTGAGTTTTTTTTTTTCATATTCAGGACCAGTTTGTTCTCGGTGATCCAGGTTTGAACTTTGCAGAAGCCTTCGGACAAGGCCTTGTTGAGAGTTGCAATGTCTCGGGCGTGAGCCAGGATCACCAAGTCATCGGCATAGAGGGTGGTACTGCAGGTGAAGGTCACTGCGGGTAGCTGGTTGATAAAGAGGGAAAAGAGGAGAGGGCCCAATACCGAGCCCTGAGGGACATTGGAGGTCACTGGAAGGGGCTCAGAGAGGACTTTATTGAAACTGGTCCGCTGTGTTCTGCCATGCAGGTAGCCCGTAAGCCAATTCATGGCGAGTGGGGAAAGACCGAGTGACCACAGTTGTGAGCAAAGCAACGTGTGGTCAACAAGGTCAAAGGCTTTGGACAGGTCAATAAATATGGCTCCGGAGAGATTGCCCTGATCCATGGCTGATCTTATTCTAGATGTGACCGAGATTAGGCCAGTGGTGGTGCTGTGACCTTCATAACCCATGCTGAGTCGGGACAGCAGCTCCTGGGACTGGATGTACTCGAGATCTGTTCGGCCACCACCTTTTCTAGGAGCTTACTGAGGGATGAGAGGATGGCAATCGGGCGATAGTTATCCGGTAGTTTGGGATTGCCCTTGTTTCAGTACTGGGACAATCCTGGCCTCTTTCCAGATATCGGGAAGGTACCACTTCCAGGGATAGATTGAAGATGTGGGCTACAGGGTGGGCAAGGTGAACAGCGCCAAGCTTGAGGAGCTTTGATTCAGGTGTATCTGGGCCAGGACTGGAGTGTTGGAGAGGCCGCCAGGTGCCTCTGGGTGTCCAGTACAGTCACTTCCTGAGGTTAAACGCTGCCTGAGGGGGAGACCCTCCCACCAAGCCGAGGGGAAGGGAGGGGGCCAGTTCTTGTTAGACGAGAGGGAGCTGTGATGACAGAGAGATCTGTGAAATGGGTATTTAGGAGTTGGCAATGGTATGGGGGTCGTGCAGGAGACCCCTGCTGATAAGCATGTCGGATACTCCAGATTGGGAGGATCCATTAACAAGAGATTTTATGTTCTTCCAGAAACTCCTGGGGTTGCTGGCGGAGCAGAGTAGAGCTGACTTGCAGAAGTCACTTTAGCAGCCCTGATGGCCTTTTACAGGTGTTTCTCAGGTGTCTGTATTTTTGGAGAGAGGTGGGATCACTGGAACTTTTGAAGTGGGCCCAGCACTTGTCTCTTTCCTGCATTTGGGCCAGGAGATTCCCATGTAGCCAGTGGGTGGCGGACCCCTCACCCTCCGGTGACCTTGGGGCGTGCTTATCTTGCAGGATCCCAAGATGGTGATGAAGGAGGAGGTAGCCACTGAGGGGTCAGTGGCCCCATACACATCGGACCAGTCGGTAAGTCAGGGTCTTCCAGGAACTCCCAGGGGTTAAACCTGGAGTAGTTCCTGACGTCAGGATTTTGTGGGGATCTTGGGGGAGATTTTCCAAACACAGTAGACCGGGAGTGGTCAGAGATAGAGTCCGCAGTGTACCTGCTGGAGGAGATTCTATCCGGACGGTTGGACATGATCCAGTCCAGTAAGGTACCGGGGATCCGCTTCCTGGCCACCTGGTTGTATCCTGGATAAGTTGGGACAGAGTAGAGTTAGTGTAGGGCCTCATATTGCTTTCGACTACCTCCAACCCAGTTGAGGTTGACGTCCCCTAGGATAAGGAGTTCATTGTCCCCAACACTGGGACCAACGGAGTCTAGGAGGTGGGTCAAACTGGGGAGCCCACCCTTGGGTGGGTTGTAAGTGCACACCAGATGCAGTTTCTTTGTGTTCCCGAGTAGGAGTAGCACGTGGAGTACTTCGCACAGGGACTCGAGGGGTTGGTGGTGGGTGACTGGCGGTGTCCTCTCTGAATCCTGCCCCATCAAATACGGTGTCCCCCAAGGGTCCATCCTGGGCCCTCTTCTTTTCTCTTCTCTCTGGTCATTAACACCCTGCTTGATATCTGCACCACCTCCGAACTCATTCTCTATGCTGATGATGCAGCCCTTTTCTGTTAGGAGAAAAACCCTAATGCTCTCATTAACAAACTCCAATTTGATTTCAGCAGACTTCACACCTGGTTCAAGTCCAAAGGTCTTGTACTCAACTAAAAAAAAAAATAAGTTCATGGTTTTCTCCAGCCCCACAAACCCTTTGGCTTTGACCTCTCCTCTATGACAACCTTGGTAACTCCATTGAAAGAGTCAGTGAATTCAAGTACTTTGACTTACTCCTGGATAGCCACCTCAGTGTCGATGCTCACACTAGCCTCACAATCAAAAAGCCCACCAACGCCTCAGTATCCTCCACAGAACCAAGCATTACTTAACAGGAATCCAAACCCTCTTAGTCTCCAGCTTACTCCTTCCTGTCTTTGACTTTGGTTCACTTGTCTCCTCCCCACCTCTCCATCAAAATTTCTCCAGACTTGGAAGCTCCTACCACAATGCTATCCGCTTTGCCTCTGGTCTCCCTAAACTCACACACCACTGTGACCTTTATAAGCTCACCAGTCAACCCTCCCTTGAGGTCCACCTCAACTGCAAGATGGCCACCTTCTTCTTCAAACTGTCCCGTGGACTGCTCCCTGATTGCCTCACCTCTCTCTTCCAGACAGCTGCCACCACCAGGACCACTAGACTGTCTCTAGTCTCTTTCACTGTTCCTTTCTGCTGGATCACTCAAGGCCAGAAAACACTCTCTTTTATGGGACCCAAGCTCTTCAACTCTCTCCCTCCGGAACTAGAACTCTGTCCCTCCACAAATGCCTTCAAACACAATATCAGGAGACATTTTCTCCCACCTGCAACTGCTCACAGCCCTAATCTGGCTCCCTTCTGCACTCTTTTCCTCACTCTCTGGTTATCTACGTCTGGCACTTACCTTCTCTTTCTAGCACTTGTAGTATGGTTAATCCACCTAGGCTAGTTTTAGATTGCACTTAAATTTTTGTTTCCCACTGTTATATTATATTATTGTTAAACCCTCACTGAATGCTTAATGTCACCTTGTATTTGTTAATTCACCAAGGCTAGTTCATGGTTTGCCCTTTAATCTATATTAGAGGACAGACAGAACACCAGGAGGAAGGAGCTACCGGTATAACTAAAACTTCTCTACTGGGACTAAGAACTAGATCTCTTGTACTGGGACCTTCAATTTAGAGTAAAAAAAGAGGAGTTGGTGTGTTTGTCAGAGGTAGTTGAAGTAAATTGTTATTTGTTATCTGTGTTATCTGTGTACTTATCTAGGTGCTTGTCACAGGTGTCAGAAGGAATTGTTATCTGTGAAATTAACTAGGTGTAGAAAGATTTGCAAAGTAGGGGAGTGGTTTAGCTAGAAAGGAGCCAGGTTAAGACCAGATATAAACACTGCCCTAGATAGCTTCTGCTAGAGGACAGACAGAACACCAGGAGGAAGGAGCTACTGCTATAACTACAAACTTCTTACTGGGACTATATTGCTCCTCCTTTCTCTCTCTCCACCCCCACCCTAAACCAGTTCTACTTTTATAGGCACAGGATTTAACTGATAACAGGAACTTCCTGTTTGGGAGCAGGAAGTGAATGATCACAGAGCCACCAAAGACTCACCATCCTAGAAGGGCAAGAGTAGCTCTTCGTCCCCCCACCCAAGTTGCTGGAGGTCTGACTCTGAGAAAGTAAGGAGACTACTGAGAAATATAGGAACTTCTTGTCTCAGAACAGGAAGATCAGGAGCTAAAAGGGTGCAGAGGCAGTAAGTAAGTAGGGAGAGAAGAAAAAAAATAATAAACAAACAGAGGAAAGAGTAAGTATTCCAAATAACAGTTAGGGGGCCAGAAAAAAGATATGATGGGAGTGGTGCAGTGCAGTGGCTGTGAAGCAGCAGTCTTCCGGGAGATGTTCTGGAGGATGCAGTGTTGTCCCATCCATGCTCAACACAATACTGAAACTTCCCTCATCAAGTTCACCCACTCCATGTCCCATCTGTAGACACCTTTCTGGGCTGAGGGAGGAGGTTGCTCATCTCCAGGCTGAGTTGGCCAGGATTTCTGGGACCTCCTCTCCCACCTAGGGACCACCAGGGTCACTGCAGTTGTCTCAGAGGTTGCCAAGAAAGAGGAGTGGTTGGATCACAGTGGGTTCAGGGAGGGTGAGGGTGGTGGAACAGAGCGCATCCCTCTAGTTGTACTCTCCACAATTTCTATGCCATTCTGGAAAAGTGTGGATCCTCTATGGAGGCACCCACAATGGAGACCAAGGAGGATGCTGGGAACCTCCACAAATGAGACCCACAGGAGGGTGGCATGGGACCCAAAGGGAAGGAAAAACTCCTGGTGGGGACTCCATTGTTAGGAAGGTAGAACTGGGTGAGGAAGGGAGAGGGAGGTAGGTGCCTGCCTGGTGCCACAGCTTGAGGACAGGGAGCGAACCAGGATCAGAGTGAGCAGCTGCACAGGGAGGGAGCTGGATGTCATTATCCACCTAGAGAACAAATGACCTGGCTAAGAAAGGGATCAGAGCAGTGCAAGAAGCATTTTGGAGATGGGGAGGGGCCTCAGACAAATAGCACACACGGTAACCTTCTCGGAGGTGCTGCCTGTCTATGGCATGGGTGAGGGTAGGGTGCTCCACACCATGGGATTCAATCAGTGGTTGAAAAACTGGTGCAGAGCTCAGGGATTTGGCTTCATTGGGGACTGGGGGTCCACCTGGAGGGATGCAGGCCTATACTGGCATGATGGTCTGCATCTGTCCAGGAGGGGAACCACGATCCTAGGTGATAGGTTTAAATACTTCATTGACAAGCATTTAAACTAGCCAAGGGGGGAGGCACTGGAAATGAGCAGGGAAATCCTAGCCCCCAAATATCAGGGTACTAAGTGAGGCAGACACCAAAATAGAGATGTCGATAGGGAGAAGCGCCGGGGTAAATGGAGAAAGTGACAAATGCAATAAGGACAGGGATGGGTCAAAAAGGGGTAAGGCCATCAGGAAATGGAGGTTAATGAGTACCAACGCCCGTAGTCTGGGCAACAAGCTCCCTCAACTGGTGGCCTTGATGGAAGAGGGATGCCTGGATATTGTAGCAGTCACAGAAACATGGTACACAGAGAACTATGACCAGGATGTTAACCTACCAGGGTATGCAACCTACAGGAGAGACAGGAGGGTGGGGGTAGCTGTCTATGTAAGGGATGGATAAAAGCAACTGAACAAAAGAGTAAACAGGGAAGAGGAGGCACCATGAGTCACCTTAGAGACTGAAATGGCACCACAATCTGCACAGGGTTGTATATAGAGCCCCATGTCAGGGGGAGGGAATGGACTAGGATATGATAGAAGGCATGCTTAGGATGGCAGAGAAAGGGGAGATACTGTTGATGGGGGACCTTAACATGCCAGATGTTAACTGGAGCACCTTTGTGGCAGCCACATCCAAAAGCAGGACCATTCTTGATGCCCTTCAGGTGGCATGCCTCAAACAGCTAGTTTTGGAACCTACTGGTGAGGGAGCAATCTTAGACCTCTTACTCTCAAATGGGGACAGTGAGAGGATCTCAGATCTAGAAGTGGGTAGCCATTTGGGAACAAGTGACCACCAAACAGTGTGGTTCATGATAAACTCAGCTACAGAGTCAAGCCATACAAAAGTGACGGTTCTGGACTTCAGGAAGGCCGACTTTGGCAAGAAGAGAGAGTGCCTGAAAAGCACTAGCAAACAGGCTAGAAGGAGGGGTGGAGCAACAATGGGAAATATCAAACTGCCATCACAGAAGCAACAAGCCTTTGTGTGAAGCAAATAAACAAATCAAAACAAAAGAAAAAGTCACTATAGTTCTCAAAAGAGGTGGTGGTGAAGGTTAGGGAGAAAAAGATAGCATTTAGGAAGTATAAGGAAACATAGAAGGAACAGGACAGAGAACTGTACCAGTTAAGGCAGAAGGAAGCAGGGAGAGTAGTCAGAATAGCAAAGACACAAACTGAGGAAAAACTAGCTAACTCGGTTAAGAAGGGGATAAAACCTTTTATAGGTATATCAGGGAGTAGAAAGACAAAGGAGGGATAGTGAGGCTGAATAGAATGGATGGTACGTGGGCAGAGGTGACAGTGAAAAGCAGGGATACTGAATGAATACTTCTGTTCAGTATTCACAAAAGAGGAAGTGGGGAGGTGCCTAATCCAATTAACAGAAGCACTCTGGAGAGGGGGTTGAGCCTAGTCCTTTACAGAAGAAAGGGTTCTGAAAGAACTCCTAAAACTGAAGGTGGACAAAGCAATGGGGCCAGTTGAATTCATTCCAGAATTCTAAAAGAATTAAGCAGAGAACTAGTGACACCACTGACTACCCTTTTTAACAAATCATGGGAGGATGGTGTGGTACCTGAGGACTGGAAGAAGGCAGATGTGATTCCCCTTCACAAAAGTGGGACCAAGACAGAGGCAGGAAACTATAGACCTGTCAGTTTGACCTCTGTGGTAGGGAAAGTGATGGAATCACTTCTGAAGGAAAGAATTGTTGAGTACCTAGAGGCCAGTGGGGCACAGGACCCAAGGCAGCATGGGTTCACAGCAGGAAGGTCATGTCAGACAGATCTAATTGATTTCTTTGACTGGGTGACCAAAGTAGTAGACCAGGGAGGGGCTGTGGACATGGCCTACCTAGACTTTAGCAAGGCATTTGACACAGTCCCACACAAAAGATTAATAGTCAAATTAACCAGCCTGGGAGTGGGTCCCAGGGCGGTAGCCTGGGTAAAACACTGGCTGGACAACAGGACACAGAAGGTAATTGTAAATGGAGTCCACTCTGAAGAAAGAGGGGTTACTAGTGGGGTACCGCAGGGTTCAGTACTGGGTCCAGTCCTTTTTAATGTCTTTATGAGTGACATTGCAGAGGGACTGGAAGGAAAAAGTATGCCTCTTGCAGATGACACAAAGATCTGCAACAGGGTTGATACACAAGGATGCATGGAAAGGATGAGAAGGAATTAGCAAGGTTGGAGGAATGGTCAGAAGTATGGCAGCTTGGATTTAATGCAAAGAAGTGCAAAGTAATGCACCTGGGAAACAAAAACCCAGGGGAAGATTACACAATGGGGGGGGGAGGTAGTAACAACAACAAAAATGGAAAGGGACTTGGGGGTAATCATATCAGATGACCTTAAGGTTGGCAAGCAATGCAGAAGGCGGTAGGGAGGGCTGGGGTATACTGGGATGGTAGGGAGAGGTATCACCAGCAGAAAACAGGAAGTTGTTATCCCCCTGTACAGACAGTTGGTGAGACCCCATCTGGAGTACTGCGTCCAGTTCTGGAGACCCCATCTCTGCAAGGACATAGACAGGATTGAGGCAGTTCAGAGGAGGGCAACTAAAATGGTGCAGGGTCTGCAAGAGAAGCCATATGAGGAGAGACTAAAGGAGCTTAATATGTATACCCTTGAGGAAAGGAGGGAGAGGGGGGACATGATAGAAATGTTTAAGTACCTCAGTGGAATCAACAAAGTCCAAGAGGATAGCATCTTTCAGAAAAAGAGATGTTCAAGAACAAGGGGACACAATTTGAAGATAGAGGGGGGACGGCTCAGGGGCAATGTGAGGAAGTATTTTTTTCGCAGAGAGGGTGGTGGATGCATGGAACAGCCTTCCTGAGGAGGTTGTGGGGTCTAAAACTGTGGGAGAATTCAAGAATGCATGGGACAGACATATGGCAATTTTTGTGGGGGGTAGGAAGAAATAGGCTGTTGGTTAAATAGGATCTGCAGCTTATCCTCTAGGTAGGGAAATAGGCAGACTACGTGGGCCAAGCGGTCCTTATCTGCCATCAAAGTCTATGTTTCTATGTTTCTTACCCTGATTTGATGTACCATTGTATTAACCTTCGCTGTTAGTTAAATGTTTTAGCCTGTGTCATGTCTCATACTTGTTGTATGTAACTGGACGCTTGTGTAAACGGGCAGCAATGCTCACATGCCTTTCCAGTGTAACCAATAAAAATGATCTGAAAATGAAAGGTGTGATTTTCTCATGGCTGACCCCCAAGTAGTCTGCAAACTATTTGAAATCAGGCACTTAAAATGGAGGTTCCTTGTCTGTTTTTACCACTTTTAGGATTCTATAAGCAGAGAATATTCTGCCTAATGCTGGCAACACTGCAGTGGCTGCAGTTGAAGCAGTAAGCTCTATTTCAGTATATCTTGAATATTCATCTATAGCAACTAAGATATATTCTGTGTGGTTCATAGCTCAGTGCTTGTACTATGTGCAGTGGAGCTGAATGATGTAGGTATGCTTAGATACGTAGGCCATACCAGTAAGTAAGACAATGCCTGAAAGGTATATAAGTTATGGAATAGTTAGTGCTTGGATACTTCAGCATAAATATGAACAAGTCAGTGATTTCTGTACATATGAACTGGATTGGATATGCATAGTACTTATGTGCTTGAACCAATGAATAACTTGTTAGGACTTGATGTTTTGGCCTTTCTCTGTATCCCACCTTAGGAAGGATGCTTAGTTGCATAGGATTGAGACCTCCCTTTGGTGGGATAAGAGTGCTGGAGAAGGAGGAGGAGTCGGGGAGGATGGAAGGCGAGTGCGACTCATTCTAAGCAGAGTGCCGATAGCCTGAATGCTTAAGTAGGAGATGGGGGAGGAGCTATTCCCCCACAGAACTACATGCATGTGCCTTACCATTCTGTGTGGTTCATAGCTCAGTGCTTGTGCTACGTACAGTAGAGCTGAATGATGTAGGTATGCTTAGATACATAGGCCATACCAGTAAGTAAGACAATGCCTGCAAGGTATATGAGTTATGGAATAGTTAGTGCTTAGATACTTCAACATAGATATGAACAAGTCAGTGATTGTTGTACATAGGAACTGATTGGATAGGCATAGTGCTTATGTGTTTGAACCAATGAATAACTTGTTAGGACTTGATGTTTTGGCCTTTCTCTGTATCCCACCTTAGGAAGGATGCTTAGTTGCATAGGATTGAGACCCCCAAAGAGAAAGAAGTATGATCACAGGTACAATTATCTCCTTCAACTCTGGAGAGTGTGGCCAGTAGCACGCAGGAGAGGAAAACCCCCCCTGTGGGGGAAACCTCTGCAGACCCATGGCTACTGACTTGCCCATCCTTCTGGGCATACTAAAGGAGAGTAATCCTAAATCAACAAATATTAAGTTGTCGACTAATTCAAAACAAAACCCAGTTGATTGAAGATCTTAAATTCGATGGCAAGCTGGCAAACTGGAATCGTAGTTCTGAGGCTGAGTTTCCGGTGAGAAGACGGTAGCATATCCTGGTAGCGAATTCTCAGTTCACTAGACATCAATGTTCAAGGGGAGAAGTTTGAATAAGGTAAATGCGATCCCCAGTTGAGAGCATAAGCAATCTTGGAATGTTGAGTGTAGAATTGGTCAAAGAGCAATCCATAGAAGCAAAGAATTCCTGTCCAAGGAGGACCTATGACCAAAACAGCCAGTTTCTGCGAAACATAATAAAAGAATGTTGACCTATGTTCCGAGTTGCAAGTAATGCAAGCATAAGGTCCTTGGTTGCACAAGCGAGTAAGCTGGATGTAGGCTGTGAGGCTGGAAGAGGGAGGAGTCATTGGAACCTCCAGGTCCTGAGTGGAGCGGAAGTAGGGTATTGTAGTTAAGCAACAGAAACTAGAAGAAACTCATAGGCCCAGTCTGGTGTGGAGCAAGTTGAGTCGAATAGGCAGTAGGCCTGATAGAGCCTCCAAGCCCCTAAGGGGAGAATCAGGTGCGAGTAAGTAGACTATGGAGTGTGATGGCCTTCCAGGCCCAAAATGGGCGAAGCGGGCCACACATGTAGGCAGAACCACCAGACCCCAAGGGGCGAAGCAGGTATGGAGAAGTAGGCAACAGAAGCTTGATGAAACTCCAGGCCCTGGAGGGGCGAAGTAGGCATGTGTCAGTAATAGACAGAAGCTTGATGGACCTCTGAGCCCCATGGGGTGCAGGTCATTCGAGGTGTAATGAAGAGAAACCTGCATGCCCGTGGGCGAGGCAGATTGCAGAGAACAGTAGAGAGTGCGGCAGACATCCCAGAGGCTGAGCTGAGGGGATGATGGTAGGTATGATACAAAGATTGCTTAAGCAAGAGTGGACCTGCACATAGGTCAGTAGTAGAAGTAAGAAACGGGCCTGCACATAAGTCTGCAACAAACGTAGTAGCAAGGGAGTAGCACTGAATAGATTGGGTATGGTACACAGCGAAGACCATGGAGGGCATGTCAGTGAGCAGGCAAAGAGGAGCCTCCTGGTTGCTGAGCAAGATAGCTCTGTAGAGGGCGGTATAGACGTATGTTTGAGCAAGAGTCAGGACAAGGTGGCAAGCTGGAAGTGGACTGATAAGATCGGGTACGACAAGGTCCTGTAAAAACGTCATTGTCTGATGGTCAAGGGATGGCAGAAGAAGCGATGAAGAGGACTGAGTCAAATGAGTTGGTAACGCGACTAGAGTCAATAAGCCTCATATCACTGGAGTAGGCAAATGTCCAGGCTGAAACCATGAGATACGAATGGCACCATGGAATGGAGCTTGGCTGAGTGTCCTGGCAGTAAACGGTAGCAGTAGTAATCCTGAACGAACTTAAGCAGCGTAGCAAGCTACAACCAAGGGAATGGATTGTGGATGTCCTGATATGTAGGCAAGATATAAATCTACAATGGAATGAAGATTAATATCCTTGATGAGTGGAGACAGGAATGAAGGATGCAGCAGAGCTCAGGGGACGGTCAGGCTGGAGTGCACAGCAGGTTCAAGGATGGAGGTAAGCAACCTGAGAAGCCCTTATGAGGGTAGGAAGAGCAGCTGGACCACATGTAGGCCAGACAGACGAAGGAGTAGAAAGCGGCAGCTAGGCCCCACGAAAGCTAGCAGCACGGTAACCCTCATGCAGGGCAGCAAGGAGCAGTGAAAGCTTGCCAAGCTAGGCCTCCATGAAGGCCAGGTGATGGAGGATGCCACAGGAGCGGATCCAAAAGGAGGAAGTGGACTAAAATCCGGACATGGGCATACAGCCGGCCGAGGTTAACGTTCCAGCATTATACAAATGGAGACATCCAGGAAGTCCTGAGAGCAGTGGCAGCAGTGAGAAGCAAAGCTAAGCTGGGAAGTGGCGCAGCCAACAGGCGCACAGCATAAGCAAGCAGAATGGAGATAGCCAGTGGTAGCAGACACGAGACGCCAGACAGAATACGGCAGGTGCAAAATCAGAATCCAATATGAGACCAGGTGTAAGAGAGAGGTATGCGAAATGTCTGATCCAGGTATTGGGCCGAATGGCAGAAGATCGAGTATTGGGTACACAGGTTCCAGTGAGGCACTGTATGTTCTCTTCACACCATTCCTTCCTCAATGAATTTAAGTAGGGCAGGGGGTGCCTAGAACAAGACCCCATCATTAGTAATGATACCTCATACCATGCTACACGTCTCACAATTTACCAAGGAAACACTTGTTATGATGCTTGACTTCACCTGGTCATAATGTTTTTAAAAGCCATAAATATACAAAACAAGCTGTAGGGTTGTTAAAGTTGTCAGAAGGTGTGTTACCGACCATGTTGTGCACATGAGTGCCTCCACAAGTCATTTAGCCTACAGGGTGTAGCTGTCAGCTGGCAAACGTCTAAGACTGAGAAGCAATCATGTTCTATGTGTTATGGGCATCCGAGAGAGTGGTCTTGATGCATGAAAATGGTCGAGCATGGCAGCTGAGGCAGTGGGACAGGCAGGTATACAATGCCACACATGGCGGAATGAGTGACCGAAAAAGCCGTGGCGCAAGCGGCAAAGGCTTGAACTGCAGGAGCGGCCTGGCATAGCGGTGTGACAGCAGCCCAGCATGGAGCAGGGAAGTGAAAGGCAGCATCCAGAATGGCAGGAATGGAGCAGGCACAGAGCTGTGATGTCCAGGAGGTGGTAAACGCCAGAGATGCAGGCAGGCAACGTGGTACTGGAGCAGGAACGGCCAACCATGGAGCCAGAATAGCAGCAACATGCCACGAGCAGAAAGCAGCAGTAAGGTGATGAACAAAATGAAGCAGCGGAGGACTGAGGCGTGGCTGGTAGCAGAGGAGCCCAAGAGAAGAACACCCAGAGAGAAGCAGAGACATGGCATGGCACATAGGGAAAGAAATACAAGCAGGCACAAAGACAGAAGTGGGGGGCAAGCAAGGCAATGCCAAAAGGTAGTGGACAGGCAACACAGCAGAAAGACAAATGGCAACAGGAGGGAGGAGGAGGCTCCAACCAGCCACGCCAGTGAGGAGAGCGAGTGTGACTCACCGTAAGCAGAGTGGTGATAGCCTGAATGCTTAAGTAGGAGATGGGGAGGAGCTATTCCCCACAGAACTACAGGCATACACCTTACCATTACTGACTAATGGCCCATAAAAATTACAGCAGCAGTGTCCCATACAGTATCAGGTGGTTCTGACATCAGTAATGGTTCTGGGTGCGCGTCATTTGTTACTGCCTGGCATGCAAGACAATTTTGTGCCTCTGCAAACTGGTCCTTGTTGGGAAACCATACTTCTCTCAATAATTTCTTGTGCTTACCATGTCAAGGTGCCCAGTGTGTGCCACTGCAACTGTTTTAGCTCTTAATGAGATTATATTACTATTCTGCTGCCTCTCAGAATTAGACAGTCACCCAGAATAGAAAGTTCAGTTTCTGTCTAGAACACAGTGTCAGCTCAGATATGTGAATGTCAGGGTCTCTGGACTCAGCCCTTGTTATTTTGTACCACTTCTGTGTCCATATTAGTTCTATAAGAGCCTGAAGAGTTTTGTCTTGTTTTGTTGTTTCCTTTATCTCTAAGGGTTCGAGCTTTGGCACCACGTCTGTAACTACAAAGCTGATGCATTCTTCTGTAGGTGACAGTGAGTTAAATGATCCTTCCAAAGGATGACCTGAAATACAGTCTTCTGGGTTATTGCCTTTTCCTGGTCTGTGCACAGTTCTGAAATCATAATCCTGAAGGCATAGTCCCCATCTTTCAATGTGTGTGTAACCCCCCTGCAAATGGGGGTTCCCAAAAGACTTCCAGGAGCTTGCTTGAATGCTCCAAGCCTGAATGGTGTTTGGCGTTTAAGCCATTTATCAGTGAGTGTTTTTAGAGCCTCTGGTACTGTCTCTTTAAGAGTTGTCTGCTTGCAGACATAATTAGTTTGTATGGGGGGACTGTGTGCTTCTCTGCTTGAGTGCCACTTGAACTGCTGCCAATTCACATTTTTGCAGACACTAGGAGTGCAAAGGGAACCTATCTGAAAGATGTAACTGTTTGCCAGAAACCATTTAGAGTAATAATGAAATTACAGTTTGTCTAACCTGCTTTCTTTGCAGTCAGAACTGTGTTTGCCTAGTTCCCCATTCTAGTTTTGAACTGCTGAACTGGACCAATCAGTGTGGGTTAAGGTAGCTCTAAAATGGTGCCTTGGACGAATCAGAACTTGGACTCATAATCTGAGCCAGCCACAAGAGGATTGTATGGGCAGTGACTCTGGGAGATGTAGTTTGGACTTCGGCGCCTTTTTGGACCAACAGGAGCAGTCTATTGTGAGTGACAGCCAATCCAGCCAAGAACTGGGAGGAACTCAAAGGAAGTGCCGGTTTTGTCTGCTGGAGTTCAGTTGAGCTCTGACAGTGAAGAGGAAGGAGCCCTGTGCTTTTTTGATGTGCAGTTTTAGTCGGAAGCGTGTGTAAGGCCCAGAGTTCCAGTCTGCAGCTTGTGTAACTGCTTGTTAGGACTGAATCCGTCCTGTGAAGAGAATCAAAGGATATCTGAAGAGTAGAAACCAGGCTCACCCTGTAGAAGACTGGAGAAATTGCTGAATTGCACTCGGTCTGTCAGGAACTGAATCTGCTGTGTGTTCTCCCGGGTATTGTGCAGTAATTGCGATCGGGATAGAGAAGCAGCCTGCCTGGTATAGTACTTTCTTTTTACCATATAGATGTGTGAGGAGGCTTGTGTAGCTCGAGTGAATCCTGCTGCCATTAAAGGACTTTTGCCTGTTGCAGTTTGCCATATGTAACCCCTAGATGGCGCTATCCCAGGGGCTACTACCCCTGCCTGATTTGCCACTAACAGGTTGAGGGGCCTGGATCCAATGGCGGGTGCCTCCACCCAGAGGTCAGGGTTTGCAATAGTTAAACTAACTTGGTCACAGCCCTCTGGGACACTGCAACCCCCCTTTCTTCCCACTAGTGGCCCACACAATATATCAGAATTACCTTCACAGTATACACTTACCCCCAGGACTGGTTCCGGCACTGGGACCTCCTGTGAAATAAGATACAGTGCAACAATCACAGTACAGTACTTTAACATGAACAAATACCTCAGGCAGTATAACTTTGCTGAAACAAGCAGCTCTGATTTATTTAGGGGGATATAACAAGGACAGGAAATCAGGTTAATTAGCTTATCACTCTACTCATCTACCTATGGCTCTGTGCACAGGCCTATCCCTATCAGTTACTGTCCCTGGGTACCCAAGCCCTAGTGGCTAGTCCAAACCGTGGCAGCTGGTAGGGGCCCTTTCACACAGAAAAATTAGTTAAACAGTCAGCAGTACAGTAATTCCATTTGGCAATTCAACAGGGAGCGACCCTGAATTAGTACTCATGACCTCCAAACAAGATAGGGTCCTTCAATGTCAGCAGGGCTACTCTTGAGCTCCAAGAGACTCCTCACACATTTATATGGTAAACAGTCACAGGCAAAAGTCACTTAATGGCAGCAGGATTCACTTGAGGTACACAAGCCTCTTCACACATTTATATGGTAAAACAGAAAGTACTATACCAGGCAGGCTGCTTCTCTATCCCGATCGCAATTACTGCACAATACCCGGGAGAACACACAGCAGATTCAGTTCCTGACAGACCGAAGTGCAATTCAGCTATTTCTCCAGTCTTCTACAAGGTGAGCCTGGTTTCTACTCTTCAGATATCCTTTGATTCTCTTCACAGGATGGATTCAGTCCTAACAAGCCGTTACACAAGCTGTAGACCGGAACTCTGGGCCTTACACACGTTTCCCGACTAAAACTGCACACTGAAAAAGCACAGGGCTCCTTCCTTCTTCACTGTCAGAGCTCAATTGAAAAACTTCAACAGACAAAACCGGGCACTTCCTTTGAGTTCCTCCCAGTTCTTGACTGGATTGGCTGTCACTCACAATAGACTGCTGCTGTTGGTCCAAAAAGGCGCCGAAGTCTAAACTACATCTCCCAGAGTCACTGCCCATACAATCCTCTTGTGGCTGGTTCAGATTATGAGTCCAAGTTCTGATTCGTCCAAGGCACCATTTTAGAGCTAGCTCCTACACTGATTGGTCCAGTTCAGCAGTTCAAAACCAGAATGGGGAACTAGGCAGACACAGTTCTGACTGCAAAGAAAGCAGGTTAGACAAACTGTAATTTCATTATTACTCTAAATGGTTTCTGGCAAACAGTTACATCTTTCAGATAGGTTCCCTTTGCACTCCTAGTGACTGCAAAAATGGAGTGAATTGGCAGCAGCTTGAGTGGTACTCAATCAAAGAAACACACAGTCCCCATACAAACTAATTATGTCTGCAAGCAGACAGCTCTTAAAGAGACAGTACCAGAGGTTCTAAAAACACTCACTGATAAATGGCTTAATGCCAAACACCATTCAGGCTTGGAGCATTCAAGCAAGCTCCTGAAGTCTTTTGGGAACCCCCATTTGCAGGGGGTTACACATATAAATGTGTGAGGAGTCTCGTGGAGCTCAAGAGTAGCCCTGCTGACGTTGAAGGACCCTATCTTGTTTGGAGGTCGTGAGTACTAATTCAGGGTCGCTCCCTGTTGAATTGCCACATTGAATCCAAATGGAATTACTGTACTGCTGACTGTTTAACTAATTTTTCTTTTCTTTGTGTGAAAGGGCCCCTACCAGCTGCCACGGTTTGGACTAGCCACTAGGGCTTGGGTACCCAGGGAGAGTAACTGGTAGGGATAGGCCTGTGCACACAGCCATAGGTAGATGAATAAAGTGATAAGCTAATTAACCTGATTTCCCCCTGTCCTTGTTATATTCCCCTAAATAAATCAGAGCTGCTTGTTTCAGCAAAGTTATACTGCCTGAGGTATTTGTCTATGTTAAAGTATTGTACTGTGATTGTTGCACTGTATCTTATTTTACAGGAGGTCCCAGTGCCTGAACCAGTCCTGGGGGTAAGTGTATACTGTGAAGGTAATTCTGATATATTGTGTGGGCCACTAGTGGGAAGAAAGGGGGGTTGCAGTGTCCTAGAGGGCTGTGACCAAGTTAGTTTAACTATTGCAAACCCTGACCTCTGGGTGGAGGCACCCGCCATCGGATCCAGGCCCCTCAACCTGTTAGTGGCAAATCAGGCGGGGTAGTAGCCCTGGGATAGCGCCATCTAGGGTTACATGTGCTGTCACCTTGGATCACAGGTTGCCAAATATTGTTATGAGGATCTGATTATCTGTAACTGTTGTGAATGGTGCCCCACACCTAATAGCTGATAACACTCACGTTGATTTAGTTAGTTCAATTTTGTTGACCTGGTAAACCCACTGGACCTCTGGGTGCCCTTTTTCAGGGGTGACCCGGGATTAATTACAGAGATAAATCACAGACTGGCTAAAAACAATAAGCAGACAATATAACTGTCAATCATACAACACATATGATTAGCTACAATATTACAATATAATACAATTGCATTCAATTCTAGACCTTTGATAAATCCTATCCTGTAAGACAGGGTAGACATTTAGTACCAAGACCCCTGGGATCTGAGATTATTTCAGTGACCCAATTGACACTTAAGATTGCCCTGGTATAACTAGTTGGCTGCATGGAGGTGTATCTGGGGCCTCATACTCAAACAACTGCTAGTGCTTCTTTCTCTGATCGAGAGTACTTTTGTTCATACTCAGTTAAGGTGCAGCTTGCATTGGAGACTGCCAGGGGGAGGACTACCATCTGGCTTTTTCTGAGTTAATATTGCCCCAATTCTGAATGGACTAGCATCTACAAGTAATTCTGTTGTCAGGTTCAGATTGAAGTAGAATATGCCATGGTTATGTCTGAGGTCAATAAATCCTTTATGGTGTCAAATGTCATTTGACATGCAAACAGGGCAAGATTTACCATTACGCCAACTACGCCCGTGCATAGGGCCCTGTCTGTTTTGTTTTTTCCTCAGCAATCAGCAGGTAACTGAGAAAAAAAAAACAGTGCTGACTCCACTAAGCAGTGTGTGTATGTGTGTGTGTGTGCCTGCCCTTTGACATGAAGAACCACATGATGTGCGTGCAAGCGTCAGCGAACGTGCGAGTGTCCAGCAGCAGTATTGTTTGGCTGGTAGATTCAGTTCTGTTGCCAATTACAAATTATGGAGTGATTGCATCAGACTCTCAGAACGGTAGTATTGGGATGGGACTGGCCGCTGGTGGGAGCACTAACAAAAAGCAGCAGCAGCAGCTGGCTGCCAGGCTGGGGGATTTTATTTTTATTTAAACTCTCGGGTGGGTGAGGTCGGTGAAGTCCCATGCAGGCAGACAGCAGCAGCAGCAAGATGAGTCATGGTGTCTCGAGACAATCGTGGTTGGAGTCATTGCGCCATCCTCCCGTCACGTAACACCAGCACCAGCGGAGCAGTGTGCTGCCGGATGATCATGGCTCTGCCTCTCTCTCTTGGAGACCCAGCCATCTCTCCCTCCCTACCTAACCTAACCTCAGCTCTGTGCATTTCTCTGGACTGGGACCAACCGACTTTAGTTGGAGAGTGTGGGACAGTGAAGTCAGTGGGAGTCAGGACAACAAGAAGTCACCAGAGGGGCCCCGCGTTGGAACTCGGAGTCAGGACCCACTGCACTGTCTGTCTGCAGAGTAAGACTGCAGCCCAGAGCAGACTAGGACTAAGTAAATTACTCATGAATGATGCCACAGATAACAAGCATTTGTCAGTGCCGAATGTTTGCTTGCTGGCATTGGCATTGGTAGTGTAGGAGTTACAGAGCTGCATAACAGGAATGGCAGTGAAGTATTGAACTGAAGCCAACCCCACCAGCACCCTGCAGAGACTGACAGGCATTGGGGTGTGCCTTTGGGTCATCAGGCATAACAGCCATGCCATTTCACCACACCCTACCCTGCAGACACTGACAAGTGTCACGGTGTGCCTGGGGGTCTTTGGCCCTTATGCACCCCATTCCATCAGGAAATACAGTGAGATGGGTGCGGTATAGGAGAATGGGGTGAACTTTGGGGCTGAAGAGTCCAAGGCACACCTCAATGCCTCTCAGTGGCTGCAGGGTGTGGGTGGGGGTGGAATGGTATGAGCACTGCAGGCGACAATTCCAAGTCATAGCCCTGATGCCTGTCATTCTCTACAGGGTGGTCGTTATGGTCGGAAACCCTAACACTTCAGGCATTCGTTGGTATTTTCACTCACAAATTTTCAACATGTTTTTTTTGTGACCCCCACCTCATGAACAGTGGCAATATCAGTTTGTTAGCCAAAAGCTGCTTTTGCACAGCGACTACGGCATTTGTCACCACAGGTGCAAAAACACATTCCCGAACAGGATGTAAAAAATGACAGCTGTACTGTTCATGGGGAGGTGTAAAAAATGGCAGTGTTGAAAATCTGCAGTGAAAATAATAAAAAAACTGGTGAAGTCATGAGCATGCGTAGAAACTGTGCAACGCACACCTGTAATGTAATTAGTTGGGGATTTTTTACAGCAGATTGTCAACACAGTCATTTTGGAACCTCCGATCATGAACAGTGTCACTGTGATTTTCTTTATCTGTCCCGAACAATGACTTCCCACAGCGACCATGCATTTCTGTGCTGAAAGTGTGAAAACACATTTCGGCCATGTTGTGAAAAATGACAGCTGTACTGTTCATAAGGAAGTGTGGAAAAATGCCACTTGTGAAAATCTGGACTGAAAATATTACAAATTCATGAACTTACAAGGATGCATGGAAACTGCGCAATGCTCACTCATAACACAGTCATTTTATGGACTTTTGTCACCAAAGTTTCAACATAGCCATTCTAAGACCTCAGCTCATGACTGGTGTCACTGTGATTTTCTTAATCTGTCCCAAACATTGCTTTCGCACACCGACTGCACCATTGTGCACTACATGTGCGGAGACATGTTTTGGGTGAGATGTGAAAAATGGCAGCTGTACTGCTCATAAGGAAGTGTGGTAAAATGGCAATGTTGAAACTTGGCATGCAAATATTAAAAATTCACAAACTTACGAGCATGCGTAGGAACTGCGTAGCGGCACTCGTGAATCAGTCATTTTAGGAATTTTTCACCAAATTTTCAACATAGCCATTTTAAGACCTCTGCCCATGAACAGTGTCACTGTAATTTTCTTAATTTGTCCCATACATTGATTTCATACACCGACTATGCCATTGTGCGCTACTTGCAGAAACACATTTTGGGTGAGATGTGAAAAATGACAGCTGTACTGCTCATAAGGAGGTGTGGTAAAATGGCAATGTTGAAAATCTGGAGTGCAAATATTAAAAATTTACGAACTTACAAGCGCGGTGAGGAACTGCACACACCTAAAAACAGTCATTTTAGAATTTTTTCACCAAATTTGCAAAATAGGCTTTTTGAGAGCCCAACTTATGAACACTGGCACTGTCATTTCATTAATCAGTCCTGAAAGGTGATTTCACGCAGTGACCGTGAAATCACCCTTCGGGCCCGATTATCGCCATGACAGTGACAGAATTCATGAGGAGGGGTCCCAAAAACCCCATGTTGAAAATTTGGTGCCAAAATTCCAAAAAATGCCTGAGATATGCAGCAAAGTTGAAAAACCCTATTTATTACATTTTACAGCTTACCGGCATTTCTTCAGTTCGCGGTCGGCTTTGAAGAGTGCAGACATGTTCCCAGTCCACCAAGATCGCCGCTACCGGACTCGGAGGCAAGTATGGGTGGGGGGTGGGGAGGCAGGTACAGTGGGTGGTGCGGTGGGGCAGGGAGACTGCAAGGGATCTTTTTTATTTACAGGGTTTTTTTTATTATCATGATGACGCAGGACATTTGCCATGCTGGGTGGGCTCCCAGTGTGGCAGCTGGAAAAGCTTTTGGGGGGCAGGAGCCGATGGGGGATTGGGCATCCCGTGGCCTAACAAGCTTTGCCACTGTGGTGGGCTCAATGTGGCACCTGCACAGCTTTTTTTGGGGGATATGAAGCCGACCGGATTAGGCACCTTGTCGGCTATACAGTGTGTGCTGGGGAGCGCATGAGCATGCAATATGCGTGCATGCGGTGTGTTGGGAGGGGGAGCGCTGCTCACTGAAGCGGTGCTCTCTCTTTCAACTGTACGGCACTGCATTTTGGATCACTGCACTATGTTTCTTGCACATGCGTGCAAGCAAACATAAAAATAAATACTGCCTATAAGTGCACCAGTTGTTTAAAATCTTTATTAAAGCTCTAAGCAGGAAGTTACCATAATATGTACAGTGCAACTGACTTATATTTCAGCATTTTAGTTTGTCTGGTTATATAGATTGAAATATAAGTGTTCAACTAGTTTCCTGTATGTTGTGGATCAGTAATATAGTTTGGGACCTCCAGTGCAAGCCATAATGAAATAATTTTTAGAACTGCTTGAAGTGTGTGTGTGTGTGTGTGTGTGTGTGTGTGTGTGTGTGTAGAGGGAAGGGGTGTGTCTGAATAGCCTTCATATTCATATATGTTTTTAAAATGTATTCCTTATGCACCTGCAACTCAGCTATAACGGCTGTTACCAGGATGACCCACGCAAAGTAAAAAATAATGAAGGGTTACACTGGGGCTATACCTCTTGGCCTGCAGATAAAATAATGTGCCTGTGATTAAAATGCACTTAAAGTACACTTAAAGGATTAATCTTAGCCCTTAGTATCAAGGTTCTGAAAGGTGTTCTAAATGTTTAATGAGGTACATTCTGTTTTTGGAATATGTGTTTGGCTTAAAGGCAATATATCCTGGTGCCAGCAATACACTCATAAATTGCCCATTGGCTGTGAAGATAATGATTCTTATCTGCTAGGGACATATAAATATGGTCCCTGGCCCCCACAAAGAGCAGTTCCAGTTCTTGGTGTGCATGCTAGTCCAGGGTACCATTGTGTATCGGTGCCAGACAACACCTATGGGTATGCTTTCAGGCTGCTTTTGTGGGCCAAGAAATGGTGGCAGTGGAAAAGTCCTGGATTCAGGAGGCATTGGTTTCCTTTTGTGTGGATCTGTGGAGACTCAGGTCCAAGATTAGGGAGAGCAGAGTAATGTTGCAGACTAACCCTCAAGGAGTCTCTTGATGGCCTTGGGGCTATCTCTCTCATGTTCCTGTATGAGTGGAGAAGTGGTAGAAGTAATCCTTGGTGGAGTGAGACTACGGCCCAGTACAGGGGTTGTGTGAACAGCAGAAAGTCAGGGCACTGGTGTCAAGTATCTGAACCACCATGAGAAATGAGGAACCCAGTTTGCTGGTAAACCCTTGTCACTATGACTGCATTGGGCACTAACTCTGACTGCAATGGAGGCATGGTGCTTGGGGCAGGAAAACGGGGGGTGGCCTACACCTCATTATACTAGTGTGTGTGTTGGTGTCCATGTGTGTGACCGGAATAGTGAACTCCATCATTTGCCCTCTGCCAGAGGCACTGTATCACTATTTTTGTGCTGTGCAGTGCCAGGTATAATTCAATCCACTAATTCCACTTGCGACTGCAAGGGGCACTGTAACATGTTTAAGGGACATTCCCTCCCTGTTTTTTTTGTTTTTTTTTAACCAGGTGTAAGGAGTGACACACTAAGTTAAAAGCTTGTTTACAGATGCGACCTGGGTGGGAGCACAAGGAAGTTAAGTGGCAGTGACTTGCTCAGGCAGGGTCACACAGTATGCAAGTGGGGGCTGTGGGATTGAAAAACAGGTCTCCAGGTTTGCAGCTCAGTGCCCCAAACCACTGCGCTATACTGCCTGTTGTTATTTACAAGGATATCTGATTCAAACAGCTCTCTTAGTTATAATTTTTTTTCTGCCGACTGAAGAGAGAGCGTCAAATGCAACTGAACTGTTGAAAGCAGGTTTTGGAGGGATGCAAATGGCCCAGGGGAGTAGATGGTGCTGATGTCCATGGGAACCAATGGCTGGGTGCATGTCCACATAGGGTGGGGGTGCGGATGGACCATGAAGGTATTTGGGGGCCTGATTACTGCTGTGCACAGGGCCCACAGCAGGGTAAATCTGGCCCTGCATGCAGATGACCACTGAAATTCTGTAAGTCTGCTTTGTGAGTTTCCTCAGTACAGAAATACACCTTGTACAGTAACAAGTCATTCCTGTGAATGAGCACCCTTCACTGGCACCTTTTGGTATTGCTTCCTTCTTTATTGCCTCTGCCTTTCTTGGATCTGGTTTCATTCCTTGATGTGAAAATAAGTGGCTTCAGAACTCAAGTGTAGGCTGTTAAATTCACATTTAGCTCAATTCAGTGTTAGGTTATTAGAGGACAAACACTCAAACACTGAGTTGAGAGCTTGGTTATGTTCCTTTTGAGTTTTACCAGACAAACACTCAAACAATGATTTGAGAGCTTGGTTATGTTCCTTCTGAGTTTTACTAAAGACTAAAATATTATCACTATAATTAAGCACATTGGGAATATTCTGCATCACCCTTTTGATTGCATCTTGAAAAATTACAGCTTTAGCCAGTCTGGTGGCACTGAGGGCTGAGGAGTGGACGCCTTACCTCATGCTGCACCTGTGTCCCAGGTTTGGGAGTGACCTTGGGTCATCAGCGAGCCAGCATGGGAGGGGAAGGAGTGGGATAAAGCAGCTGCAAGGCAACTCTCCCCTCCTGGGGTGAATGCCCGCACCCTCCATAGTTCCGCACCCACCAGGTGGAGGTCCAGTGGGAAGTGTAGGTGTGAGGGTGTGGCGGCAGTAGCCAAGGGTGGGTCGGAGGGGGCCAAGCCAGTAACTGGCGTGCACGTTGGCCTCCACGCACATGCATGTATGTGTCTGCCAGGGTCCCGGGTATGGGAGAAAAAGGGGAAAAATCAATAAAGTACTAATAAAATAATAAAAAATTCCAGCTGCTGAGCACACTTCAAATGTAAAGTCTCTAGTAGTGTCTCATGCCTACATGGGTAGAAAATGCTGTCGGATAGTGAGACTCTGGTGCTAATTCTAATTGATGATAACCTTTGTTTAACTCCAAATTCGAAAAAAACAGTAGCATTTAAAAAATGAATGATATCATTCACAGTAGGCAAAATATGTCTTTCTTTCTGTATTGCTGTATTTGGAAGTCTCATATCTAGGCAAATTCTTATCTTGCCTGACTCTTTCGCTTTTGGGACAGCAACTACAGGTGACACCCACGGTGTGGAACCAGAAACTTTCTTGATTATGTAACCCCCCCTACAAATGGGGGTTCCCAAAAAGTCTTCCTTGAGCTTGCCTAAATGCTCACTGCCAGGCTGGTGTTCTGCATTTTAGCAGTTTAAATGTGATTACCAGAGCTTGTATAGCCTCGTTGTACTGTCTCTTTAAGAGCTGCCTAATTGCAGCTTAAGTAATCTGAGAAGGAGCTCTGTTGAAAGATGTAACTATTTACTGAAAATCATTTAGAGTGATAATGATAATGTAGTTTGTCTAACCTGCTTTCTTTGTAGCAAGGACTATTTTGCTTGTCTCCACTATCTTGGTCCTGGACTGCAAATTGGACCAATCAGTGCTGGTGGGACCTAAAATGCAGCTGGACTACAGGAGCTGTCTGAATTCAAAGTCTATAGGAACTGTGGTTTGAGTTTTTGTGCCTTTTTTGCAACTGAAGGGGGAGCTCTTGCTTTGACTGACAGCCACATCAGCCAGTCAAATCTTTTGGATCTTGGGGAAGTCCCGGGCGGCTTGCAGTTTTCAGTTTAGTTCTAAGCTGGAAGCTCAAGAAGAAGGAGCTGAAGTAATTTTGGGCAGAAATCCTGAGGGGATTCACATGGGAAAACTGTGAAAGGGCTGAGAGTTTGGCCTCCATGTCTGCCTGCTGCTCCTGAGAGGAAGAGAATAGAATTATTTTGGACTAAATCCAAGTTTGTGTGACTAAAGTAAGCTACTGAAGTGGGCCAGATTCAACCTGAAAAAGACCGAATATTTTTGCTGAATGCGATCGACCTATCAGGAGTTCCAGCTACCCCTAAGCTCCCGGTGTGTGCAGAGACTTTGCGATTGTGACTGGGGAGCACTTTGCTTGGTACAGTAGAATTCCCGTACATGTAAATGTGCTATGAGCTGCTAGTGGGTTGTGAGTTAGTTCCCCACTGTGTGAACTGCGTTCTGCTTGCTGAAAGCTGTATCCAGCCCAAAACGGACTGCATCTGAACTTGTCTCCATGTGGTCTGGGCTTTGCCAGACTGGCCTAGCCAGACTACCCACTGCACAGAGAAGCCATCGACGAGAGACCTGCCTGGGGATCAGCCCCCCTGCTCCACGCTTGAACAGGAACAACGCCTCTGCAACTTGTGTGGGCCCTGCTTCTCCTGGCATTCCAGACCAACCACCTGTGGTCTCGATTTTTGTCCAGCTTGTGTCCATTCTTGGGTATTGTGAGTAAATACCAGGGTAGCTCCCTGCACCAACAGCTTAATCTGAGTGTGTCATCTGATTGTCTTGTTGTTTCGTTTCCTTTATAAACTGAGCCCTCTGGCTCTGGATCACAAATATGGTGTGCTGTGCATGTTGTGTTTTCCATCACAGGACCCCAACCAGCTGCAACCCCGGGCAACTGTCCCGGCTAGCCCATCTCTTCTCCACCTGGGTACCCAGAGGTGGACTGTGTGGGGGGACTCAAAGCGCATGCATAACTGCTTGATTGATATAACCTTTAAGCTAATTAACCTGATTTTGCCCCCTCCCTTGTTGAAGTCCCCTGAATAAATCAGATCTAACTTTTTCTGCATGTAATCTGACTGTGGGTCCAGTTTGTGCTCAAAGTACTGTACTGTTGCTATTTGCTGTGCTTAACCTTGTTTTACAGGGGGTCCCCATGGTTGAGCCAGAGGAACCAGCCCTGGCGGTAAGTGCAAACAATGTGGGTACTTGTGTGGTGTACCAGGGGTATTGTGAAAGTGATTATTGTACAGTGTTCAGGCCACTAGAGGGGAAAGATGGGGGGTTACAGTATCCCGGAGGGCCGTGCCCAGGTTAGCTTGACCACTACCAACCCTGACCTCTGGGTGGAGGCACCCATTTCAGAACTCAAGCCCCTTAACCTGCTACTAACCAAGCAGGCGGGGGTAGTAGCCCTTGTGATAGCGCCACCTAAGAGTTACATCATATCTTGGTCCACTAGGTTCTGTAGTTCCTCCTCTGCTAGTTTTCTGAGATGAAACAGGATTTGCCTGTGTAGCTGCACTACTGGTCGTACTGACTGATCTACATGCAGTAGTATCTGGCATCTTTTAGTTTATAAATTGCTTCAAATAAAGAACTGCTGTATTGAGCTTTCAACTTCTGAACAGTTTTTATGTTGGCTCACACTTGCGCACCAACCAACATATTGCAGTAGTAGCAGATTTAGAGGTGCAGTCACTGTGGGCGAATGCAGGGCACACATCAGTAGGTGTGTCCCTCATTCTCCAATAAGGTAGCATGCAGGCACCACACCAGCAACACGTAATGTGGCAAGCACATCTAAGAAAAGGTCCGCTGCAATGAGAGCCAAGCTCGTCAAGCCCAACGTGCCTTTCCTGGTGAAGCATTCTAGTAAACATGGCGGCAGTGACTGCCACCACCACCTGCCACAATGCCGACATCGAGGGTGCACAATCCCCCTATCAGCATGCCCTGACCCAGTTCATGTGCTGACGGGAGAGCCCACTCCTCGTTGGCATAATGCCTCCCCCCATTTGTTGTGTGCCAAGGGGGGTGCCCAATCCCCCATGGCTCTAGCCCCCCCTTTGGTATGTGATAATGGGGGTGCCCAATCCATCAGCTAGCCTCCCCAAACACTCAGGTGACACACTGGGTGCCCACCCCAGCATTCCAAATGCCTCTGTAAAAAAAAAAAAAACCTCCCGCGATATATATATATTTTTTAACCTGTAAAAGAAGAAAATGGTCCCTCGCAGTCTGTCCTGCTCCCTCCCTCAACCCACGCTTACCCTCTGCACACCCTGCCTCCCCACACACCTCCCCTCCCCTCACCCCATACTTACCTCCGGAGTCTGGTGCGACGCTCTTTGGTGGACCGGGAACACGTCTGCACTCTTCAAAGCTGACTGCGAACTGAAGAAATGCCGGTACACTGTATAGTGGCATAAATAGTTTTTTTTAAACTTTGGTGCCTATCTCGGGCCTTTTTTGAGTTTTTGCACCAAATTTTCAACATGAAGTTATTGGGGCCCCTCCTCATGAATTCAATCACTGTCATGGCATTATTCGGTCCCGAAAGGTGATTTTGCGGTCACTGTGCGGAATCACCTTTCAGGACTGATTAATGAAATGACATTGCCACTGTTCATGAGGTGGGCTCTCAAAAAGCCTATGTTGCAAATTTGGTGATGAAAGTCCATAAAATGACTGTGTTACAAGCATGCATTGTGCAGTTTCCACGCACCCTTGTAACTTCGCAAATTTGCAATATTTTCATGCCAGATTTTCAACACTGGCATTTTTTCACACCTCTTTATGAACAGTATAGCTGTCATCTTTCACGTCCTGCCCAAAATGTGTTTTTGCAACTGTGGTGCAGAATGGCGTGGTAGCTGTGGGAAATCAACTTTTGGGACAGATTAACAAAATCACAGTACCACTGTTCATGAGGAGAGGTCCCAAAATGCCTATGTTGAAAATGTGTCTCTTCAGGGTGGGGGTGAGGTTGGCGTCAGTTCAATACTTCACTGCCATTCCTATTAATCATCTCTAACTCCTGCACTACCAATATCAATGTCAGCGAGACAACATTCGGCATTGACAAATGCTTGTTTTATTAGTGACAGTCTGCACAGCTGTGACAAGCTCCAGTGTTTTAGCTGTCGTGTAACTCTACAAGCATCTTCCTTTCTCATGTATCACAAAGAAAGCTGCAGTGCACTGTTTTCCTTTCTGCTCTACTAGTACATCAAAGTTTCCTGCTGCTTTCGGGGTAAGTTGGAACCAAGGATAAATATTTGTTTTGAGTTTTGCCAGTTTAGGTTTATTCTCGAGTTTGCCATAGGTGTCCTTGTCCATAATGTTTACTAAAGCACCAGAATCAACAGTAAACGGAAGTACGGTGTTTAACATATCAGTTACAGTGGTTGGGCTGACTGTCGCTGAATCATTTGCTTTACATGATATCACAAACACATACTCTTCTGAGGGCTTTTCTTGTTCTACATTGCTGATTTTATTGCTGATTTTTTGACCTCTGTTTTTTTTAGGGAGTCGCTGCTGATGAGGTGCAGACTGTGTGGAGCAGCACACAACATGAAAATGATTATGCTTGCCACACCTACGGTGCATCTAACCCTTTGATGGGCAGTTATCTTCAAGAGGATAGTTGTTGCCACATTTATAGCAGCAGGATGCAGACTCAGTGGGGGGTCTGCCAGTTTTCTATCAGACTTTGCATACTAGATGTTGTTCCATGCCTTGTTCTATGGTTTTATATTGATGATCTGAGATCTCTAAAGTACTTGCCATATTTAAATGTTCAGTCAGAGAGGGATCTTCCCTTAATGCTCCTCTCCTGATTGAGGGAGAATTGCATAAAACGATGATCTGTGTTTCGATCTCACTGTCCATATCTGCGAAATCGCAGGTACATGCTAGATCCCGTAAACAAGTGGCATATGCATCCATGGATTCAAGTGTTAGCTGTCCAAAATCTGTATTTCTCAAATTCACAGTTTTGCTTAGGATTAAAGTAGTTTGACAGAGAACTTTTACAAGCATCATCTCGTGTTGCACTGGCAGGGAGTACATCATATATATCGTGTACCTCACTGCCGGCATAATGTAGTAGTAAGGGTTTTTGTCTTTTTGTGTCAGTTTTGTTCACTGCAGTCAAAAAGTTTTCAAACCGATCTATCTATTTCCTCCAGTTGTAGGCAAGGTTATTGGTATCTGAAGTATCAAATTTGGGAATGACCTGTAACATATCTGCCATTTTGTCCACATGTTCTTACTATTTTGCTTCTGAATGCGCTCAGCTTATTACTGTACCAGTGGTCGAATTGCACACATCTCTATATTTTGATAACTTGTAGTACGTGCTGAATTGAAACAGGGTAATCAGAGAAGTCATAAACGACAGCAGCCCACAAGATTTTCCTTTTGACTTTCACTCCATGGAACACTATTTGATGCCAGTTAGCAGATATGTATGGCAAGGTTGCATGCAAGCCTTGCGCTCTTGGACTGTCCTCATAGATTCACTGGCTTATGCACTTGCCCTCATCACCAGTTGTACTATTCTGTGCAGTTTACCTCAAAACTTAACTACTGAATGTCCCTGCTTTAAGCATTCCTCTGTGTCTGCCCCAGCTTGCAGCAGTCATAGAAGCTGCATCCTGTCTCTAACATGTTACTTAGGCTGCTTTCACTGTGAATACTAAATGAGATCCGTTTAAGGAGACAGAACCACATTTCTCCAAACACTACAGGCACAGCCACATTTTCTTGCCCTCAGGCTGTATCATAATTAAATCAAGCCTCCTGTACTAGAGGCCACTACCCTCTTCCACCCGGTACCAGGATTATTATTTTTTTTTTTTTACATGCCTATTATCCTGCTCCAATCCACCAGCCCTCTCACCTTGCATCCCAGGGACTTAGCGCAACTTCCATTATTCTCCCACTGCTTCTCCTCCTGTGGTGGAGTCTACAGCCCACTCTTACCTGCAGGAAAGTGAATCTGGTTTGTGGAGGTAGGGCTCTGTCACTGGTGTGGACCCTGTGAGGGTCAGGCCTCTCATCATTGCTCCATCCAGAATTTTCCTTCCTGGTTTTCTCCCCTGGGGCGCTGGCTTCAGGGTGGTATGCAAGCTTGCACCCAAGCATGAAGCGCATCAGCACTGGTATCTCCTACCCAGTAAGTCTCTCTGAGTTCACTGCCACCTGTGGTCACCCAGCTGGCAGTATTGTGCCAGAGCATGACTGCCCTGCCTCCCTGGAAGAGGAGAGCCTACTCTGGGATGCTCAGTTCTCCTCTCTCTGGCTGACCCCCAATGACCCAAGCTCGGTCTTGAACCCAGATTGCCAAAGTGGTGGCAGGCATCGTGTCTAGAGTCACTGGGCAGTATGGTACCAGGATTTAATTTGAAACACTATTGGAGCTCGCTTACAGCAGTCCTTGGGTACCCAGTGTTGAAACATTGTAGGCCTGTACATGTTTCCGCAAGTTGAGTGACTATGGTGCACTTAATAAACTCAACAATTTAATTTCCCCAGAACCCCTCAGGACATGCAGTTGCTAAAATGTCTTTTGTATCTCTCAAAGGGAAGTATTTGTAATCCAGCTCTGTGACTGACTTGCAAACAAACTCCAACCAACTGTAATTTCCTCAGGCAGGGCAAGCAATTAAGTTACTCATGGTTCTCCATCAGATTTCTCAGACTGTCCCTGTAGGCCACCAGCATTCCTAACTCCAGTGGCACCTTTGGTTCTGGCTGGCTCCCTCCTTGGACTCTCCCCACCTCTCCCAGGGTCTGATTTTTCAGTTATCGCTCTCTTCCTTTATAGAAGCTTGACGGCAGAAAAGAACCACACCAGCCCATCCAGTCTGCTCTGTTTCCTCCCTACACCTTGAGACTGCAAAGACCCCAGGTCAACATATACACATCTCAGCTTCCAAACCATTAGGCCAGTAGTAGACCAATACCTTGCTGTAGTGCCTACTATGGCTGGGACCTGGATCAGCAGTCTGAGTTTCAGTCAGTCGCTCCACACTGACTCTTCAGTGTCATCCTGTCACTGGCTAGCATATAGCTGCCACTCTCTTCCTTACCTAGAACTCAGCAGCTTCTTTTGTAATTTCCCCCCTAGGCCCAAGGCCCAGTGTGGCACAGCTCAACCTCTGCTTCCAGCAGCAGGTCATGGTTCCTTGAGCTCTTTTTCTCTGATCTGCAAGTCTCCAGAACAGTCCCCCTTTTATCAGCATACCTTTTGGTCAGCTCACATTGATCGGCCTAAGTGTCGCATCAAATTCAAGAAGCCCTACAGGCCCATAAAAAGGCACCAGAAATTACAGTCCTTGTCTCTCCCAGAGACCACCAGCAACCTGCTGATAGCATCCTGTCCCTTGACTGGCTATCTCAGGGGTCAGTGGTCACCAAGATGGCATCGTTCATGCCATCCAGGGGCAGTGAACCTTCATGTTAAGGTTTTAGAAGGCTTCTGTCCCCATTCAGGAAGCCTAACCCCAGGTTTGGGGGATGGCAGTGATGGGGAGTTTCCTCCAAAGGTGGAGGGAATGTCCTCCTTCTGTGGCAGCTACCTGCTTTTGATGGGATGCGAACAACACACTGCAGCATGGCACAGTCTCATGCTGCAGGAAAAGCCCTGATATGGGGGTATACTTTTTTTAGTGTCAGCACAGCTCAGATCACTCTTGCCTCTGGTAAAGTTCACAAGGTTGTTGAATCAAGTACCACACCAGGAACCTGGTGCTGACACTGCAGTAAAATTTGGTGGTGGGGGCAGCTTTTTCTAGCAGTTTGCCCTAGGATATGCCAAACTCAAACAAAGATTTGGTTGTTATGCTGAAGGTCACAATTTGATACACATCAGACCCTAGTCAGCAAGAAGAAAATGTGGCAAAGCATAGACAGTGGATGAAATCCTTCAAGTGTGCCACCACTGAATACCATGGATTGTGGAAATTTGGAAACCATGGGTAGAGAGGGAAATGTGTGGCCAGGCCCAGGATGCCAGATTCTGAGTCTGAAGGAGAGCAGATGCCCTTACATATCGTAAATGAGCCCTGGTGCAGTGTGCCTTTCCCAGTCATCAAATTTAAAATATTTAAATAAATATAAATGAATTCTGTCAGCCACCTCCACATACTGGGTGCGGAGGAACAGCAGCTCAGATTGCTCAGCAAGGCAGCTCACGAGTGGGGAGGGGCTTAAGAAAAGTACCTATTGCTGCCACTAATGCCATAAGACCCAGAGGAGGTAGACAAACAAGCACTGTCATTTTTAGTTTTAACAATGCACCATAATTGTTTTTTGAAGAACAGGCCAACATAAGCAATGACCAGCTTCCAAGCTGTTATCATACTGTTCTGTAGCTAAGGAGGCAGTGGTTAGGCCACAGCTGTCCGCTACTGTCACACAAGGAGCAAGCTAAAACAAGGTTGGGACAGACATTCACCAATTCGGAACATTCATCAAACACAAAGGATTTTAAACAGTTGTTTACATCGCTAGAGAGACTGCTACGCAGTGAAATCAACCGAACTTGCAACATTTCTAGATTAGAGCAAAACCTGGACAAAAATCAAGTACCCAGGGTCCTACAAACAACTGAAGTTCCATCAGGAGGCCTGGAGGATTTCAGCAACCACACTGGATGGAAGGAGACATCAGCATTCTGTAGTAAACGGTTTACACAATCATAAAGGAGGGCACTGGAAAACCCAGCAAAGTCACCAAATAAATCGCTAAAGTAGCATTAAAAAGGACTTATCTGTCTTTTCATCATCACCAGAATTTGCCAAATTAGACTTAGATCTAAAAAGGTTTTGAACATCACAAATTGGAGGTCATAAAGTAAAAGCAGAAAAAAATGGACAGGGACGCTGTAGGTTACTGTACGAGGAAGGAAAAATCTTTGCGTGGGGTAGACATCAAAAATCCCACAGTTATGGAAGATCTGCCTCCAGGAATAGGAAGCAGCATGCAAGCCCAGTGAATCCAACTACAGGTTTGTCTGAGGAAGTCCACAACACAACTGACGTCTGGCACTAATTCCACAGCTCTAGGCACCTCCAAGTCAGTGATTTGTTTTATCCATGGGCCAGACAAAAAAAAAGAACTAACAAAGAAGAAAAAAGGCAAAAACCATCAGTCAGATACAAATGTAAAGCAAGGTGTGGGGCAGGCAAGGGAAAGTAGAAACACTGCAAAGTCAGGCAGCACAACAAGGAACAAGGGATATAGTAAATCTTATAGATCTCACACTAAGTGTGGATCAGATTTCAGTTTTGTCCCATGGTCTTTCTTCCCCCAAGCACCCCCAGACAAGTTTCAAATTAAAATTGACTTATACAAATAATTTCAAAAAATCCATCTTAAAGATTTCCAACTAAGGAATCCTAAACCAGATACCACCATGGGTTTTGATTTGAACAGTATTAGTAAACTGCTTAATGAGAAACCAGCCATTGACTCTGGGACCAACATTCTTATGAAAGCATTAGGTGCCGAAAATTTGAACTTTGGCCAATCCTGACTTATTTCACTTCGATTGAGCAGAATGTGCTCACCAACATTGACAGAGAAACTAATTTTTGACGTCACAGTTATGAAATTCCAGGAACTCAGGAAGTCCATGTTCAAGCCTGTTTCTCAGTTTTGTCCTACCAGCAATGATCCAGTGATACAAGCTTTTGAAAAAGTTGTATAATAGACGTTGAGAATAGACATTGACCAAATTATGCTATCTGATGTCCTTTTTATTTGCAAGAATCTCAGCTCCTAGGAGATAGCTGCTTTGCAGAAACTTATAAACAACCAAAATATAATATTCAACCCTGCAGGAAAAAGGGGCAACATAAGGAATAAAGTGTGAGCGAGCATACACAATGAGCCTGTGTTTCTATCAAGGGGTTGAGATACCAATCTTGAGACCGAAGCTTGAGAGGTCCATGCTGATATCTCTGCCCTGAGATGAAAACACAAGGCGAGTTGTGCATGCACACCCATATTCTATTTTTTATAGTATACGGCTCCCCCGTGAAAAAAGTTAAATTTACAAGCATTTACATGTTACAAGGTTTATACCTTGTGTTCACCATCATAGCTGCTGTCAGCAGCACGGTCTGCTTCAGAGTCTATTGGTGCAGTCCTGTTCCACTTCTGAATGTCCTACCATTCATAGCAGCAGTTTAAGAAAAAAAAATGTCAAATTTGTTTGGTTTTGAGACACAGAGCCGAGTACGGCAGTCCGTGTTCCAACTGTCTCGGTGAGCTGCTCAGTAAGCGGCACCACCATGTTTATGACTACACAGTTTTACAAGGGAAATGTTTTTGGATCTGTTTTTTGATGTGAAGTACTATCAGAACTTAAGGGAACCCTACATTAACTTTCCAAACAAAAAATCTTTTGGATCTGCTGGATGGGGCCAAAATGCCAGGATATACAGTGAGGCCACTTAAGTGTACATCTGATAAGTGTACATCTGGATAAATGCACTCTTTTTCTATTTCCTGATTTCTTTCCCCCTATCTCTGCAATGTTACATTTGCTGGTTAAAGGAAAGCTGGCATTTGCAGGGGCTACCCCCCTGCAAACCTTACCCTCCGGTTTAGGTTTACTGAAAAAAGCAGCTTTTTCCTTGCCCTGCAAAATTGTTTACTTTAATTCTCAAAAGTCAACTACCCGGAAGTATGATGGATGCTTGGGTGGCTTCATTTACTTAAAGGTCATACACCTTTACAGTAAATGGAGCCTCCCAAGTGTGCTGCTCACTTCCGGTAGTGACTTTGAGAATTAAACAACTTGTGTGTGAGGAAAAGCTGCTTTTTTCAGTAAACCTATATCGGAGGGTAAGGTTTGCAGGGGCTAATAATGCCAGCTTTCCTTTAAGTGCACATTCCTGTTAAGTGCACATTTTCACTGTTTACCAGTGCATCTATTAAAATATAATTAGCATCTCTTAAGAGCACAATCTGTTTTCAACTGGTGTGAAAATAGTGTTTTAAGGAGCATCATGCCTGCAATGCCTTTTTAACACGGTGAATTAACGTGAGAAAATAAAGAAATACAGTAACAAAATTATTTGTAATCACTTTAATGTATTTTATTTGATATCTTACTTTTTACGCTTTCCAAAGTATATGAATTAATAAAATAAAAAAATACAGATCTCAGACTCAGTCATTCCAATGAAAAACATACAGTATATATGTGGATAAGTGTACAGCTCCGTTAAATGCACATTTTTTTCCTGTGCAAAAGGGGTGTGCATTTATGAGGGCTGTACTGTATTACGGAAAATGAATTCAGATACATCTACAACTCCGCATTAGCTATTCCAACTACATATACCCTGCCAAAAATTCACAAAAATCACAATGGATCCCCCTGGCAGACCAGTAGTTTCAGGAATGGTCTGCTTATATGAAAACCTATGCAGATTTCTTGATTGTTTCTTAAAAACATGTGCAATCAGTTTACCATCATAGCTGAGTGATACCATGTCCATTTTGGAAAAATTCAATAATTTTGAATGGAAAGAAAACCTTCTCTTTTTAGATATTGATGTTATTTTGCTTTACATGTATATTGGGCATGACCAGGGAATTTATGCATGTGAGCATTTTCTTCAGGGAAGCAACATTTCAGATAAATTCTTTATTGAATTTATTTTAGTATTTAGAGTCTGTGTCAAAACACCATTATTATGAACATGATTGGGGCTTTCATATGCAAACATGTGAATTTTTCCTCAGATTATGGGAGAAACAGGTAGTCATGAATGCTGAGGTCAACCCACACAGAGATCAAAATGCTGATATTATAGGGGCACGGCAATGCCCCTATAGTTATTTTTATTTGAATTTCGATGACTGAGTAGGCGACTGAGAGAAACATATCCCCTTTTCAGGGGTGACCCGGAGAAATACAATTCCAGTATGTTCAAGTCTGAATAAGAGTTACAGAGAACTGTCGATAGAATAACGTTAGAGATTAGCAATGAGCCAGGCTAAAATAATGAGGTAAAAGTATATATAATGCAGACATAGTGTTTACATGTTATATATGAAATGAACTGTAGAAGTATAGAGAGAGAGAGAGTAAATAAAGGGTAAGTGGAATAGCGGGTTGAGGATTTGCATATTGGATAGAGGGGGAGGATGGGGGTAAGATGGAGGGCTTGATTACAGGTACAGATTAGAGGGGGGAAAAGAAGAGTTCTTTGAAGTATTTTTTGAATTGGGGAAGAGACATGCAGGAAAATAGTCCCTGTGGGAGGTTGTTCCATTTCTGAGTTGCTAGGAAGGAGAAGGCTTTCCTGCCTATGGCTAACCATGTCTTGGGAAGACTTAGCAAAGGGAGGATAGAGGAGCGTAGGCACCTAGATATGGGTTTCAAAGTGAACAAGGTGGGGAGGGAAGGTGGATGAGTTTGAACATATAGTTAGGCTGAGTAGGCTGTTTAATGTTAAACACAAACTTTAGCACCTTAATAGCTTTGGAATCGTTTGACAAACTAGATCAAAATTTGGTATGCACATTCAGGCTGTGAGTAAGCGGACTGGGGTGCCCACCATTACTGCTTCTTTCTCCCCCCTCCTCACCAGGTTGCCCAACCACCCTTCCCACTATTTATGTTTTTTTTTATTTAATATAAGTGGACTGGGGTGGCCACCCTCAGGTACTGCTTCTTTTGACCCCACTTCCCCTCCAGTTTGCCCACTTCCGTTTGCCAAATGTACAACACTGGGGTGCCCAGTTCCCAGTGTCGTAATGTGACCTGAAAGAAAGTAAACTGGCCCTTGATGATTTCTTTTCCATCTTCTTTTTACTACCCCCGGCATCTGCAGACAGCTGTCTCCCCTTGCCTTGCCACCTGTCTGTCCATTGCTCCCCCAGTACCACCGAGCTGCTCATATCCCCACAAACTCCCCCCATGTGGAGCAGCCAGAAAGCGAGGGCCATCCTCCCCCACCCAGGACATCCAATCTAGTTTTGGGGCCTCCAGTGGTCCAGTGACAGAGCAGGACACTGCTTGGCAGGCAGGGCTTCATAGAGCCTGCAGACACCATCTTGTTCCATTTTTCTGTCCCTCCCCTTTGCAGCCGTTAGTGCATGTCCATGGAGGCCCGCATGCCAACTTTGCCATGTGCTTGTGCCTCCCTGACTCCTGGCACTGCCACCCAACCTCCACCAGGAGGCAGCCAGGGAGAGGGAAGGCCATCCTTCCCTCCCGGGAGAGGAGAGCAGTCCATTGGATGCTCAATCCTCTCCCTCCCCTGCTGACTCCCAGCAACCCAAGCCAACTCCCAAGCCTGGATCACTAGTATGGTGTGATGTGCGGCATCCAGTGCCTCAACCCTCAGCACCACCGGGCTGGCCTCTTGATGATTTTTTTTAAAAAACCCTGTAAACAAGACAATGGTCACTTGCCGAGCTGACCTCCACTCACACACCCCCACTCATGAAAACCCAACCTCCCACTCAGCACCCACCACCCCATACCCCCCACACATACCATCACCCACCTTAGCATCTCCCACAGTGTAAATCTACACTCCGATCAAAGACACATTTTGCTGCTGGAACCAGCAACTGCCATATGAAAAACTAAGGTAAGTGTTGTTAAATGTTTTTCAATGGGGTTTTCAACTTTGATTAATAAGTTTGCAATTTTTGCATATTTTGAACCCAAATTTTCATTACGGCCTTTTGGGAATGCCACCTCATGACAAATGGCAGTGACATTAATCAAATCAGGCCTAAAAGGCGATTTGCAGTTGCTTTGCGAAATCACCTTTTGGGCAGGATTTGAAAATTTTCACCACCCTTGTTCATGAGGTGGGGGTCGTAAGAAGGCTATGTTGAAAATCTGGGGTCAAAACATGGAAAAATTACAAAGTTATGAGCATATGTTCAACTTTTTCTATGCTCGCTCATAACTTTAATACTTTTAAATATTCTGACTCCAAATTTTCTGCATAGTAATTTTTTCACACCACCTGACAGCTGTCAATTTTTCAAATCCTGGCCAAAATGTGTTTTCGCACTGGTGGCTCAGAATGGCATTTCCATGGAGCAAAATAATGTTTTGGAGGGAATTTGAACATTTTGACCTACTGGGTTCATGAGGTGGGGTAATAAGAAGGCTATGCTGAAAATCTGGTGTACAAATACAGTAAAATGCCCATGTTATGAGTGAATGTAGCAGTGTTTCAATGCTTACTTATAACTTCACTAATTTTTCATATTTTGACTCCAAACATTCAAAATAGCTATTTTTTTTATACCACCTCATAAATGTGACAGGTGCCATTTTTCAAATCCTGGGTGAGTTGTATTTTCGCACTTCTGGTACAAAATGACATTTCAGCGAATATACTATAAATACTACATATTAGGTTTATAAGAGGAGTTATAAAACAACTATCTTGAAAATTTAGAGTCAAAATTTCTCTCTCTCTCTCTCTCTATATATATATATATATGTGTGTGTGTGTGCATATATATATATATATATATATACTGCCAGTCTTGACCCCAGTGGGTATGCTTTGTGATCCCAAGCCGTAGGCTGAGTTTGGGGCAAGCTACATTACCCAGCTGGATGGGGTGAAGGGGGAATGCAGCTGTTACACAACACCACCCCAGCCAGGGAATGCAAGCTGCAGGATTGTCTGCATGGGCCCATGAACCATACAGTGAAGACAACCAACCGTCCTCTTGGCATTGGGCCCTGCACCTCTACACCTGTGGGTGGCAAAGGGCCCTAACTGATAGATGGAGTTTTTGCCCTGTATCTGTGGCCAAATACTGGGGGGTGGGGGGTAGGAACAGGCTAAAAATACACTTACTGCGTGAAAGCTATTTGGGGAGCTCGCAACCCACTGCACTTAACTGTGCTGTTACAGGACTTTACATTCAATCATCGTTGTGTTCTCAACCTTTTTCTTCATACTGTCTTCCTCTACATACTGTAGTTCATTCACTGTCATGATTTCTTTCCAATCATTGCATTCCCATCTCCCCATTCTCACATGACTTATTTTGGCCCCCTTTTTCCTTCAACTAATGCTTTCCCTCGCCCACCTTTTTTCCCCACATCCTCCTATCTAATGCTAGCACATTCACTTTTCACACATTTACTCTTCACACATTCCTCTTTGTTCTTTCAGATCTCTTTGCTCTCTATCCTCTTTTTCAATTCTTTAAGAGCAGTAATGTAGCCAATTTATTCTTTTCTCTCTTTCTCTTGTGCATTTATAAAACTGCTTGATAGTTTAGGTGAGAAAAGAATGCTTTTTATTGAATATGTTTTGTAGTGCTTTTGTTGTCTAAAAATCATTTTAACATTTTCTAAAATGGATTTGAACTTTAAAGGGACACTGTCAACCTGTTTTTCATCATATTATTTCTAGTTAAAAACCTACATTTTATGATTGCTTACCTTCTCTAAAAGTCATTGATGTTGCTGTTTGTTTTGTCTGTCTCTTTGTTTAGTAGAACTGAAATGCATGCTAATATATACTTACAAACAATCTTCTTTTGTTTACAATCCTGGAGCTGTTCTTACTGAATACTTCCTGAACATTAGAAACACTTCTAAATAGTGCAGTCACTCATAATGCAATAGCCTTCTAAACTCCCATTGCATCATGAGCGGCTAGACTGTTGTGGGTGTTCCCAATTCCAGGAAAGATGCATTTGGAGCTGAATAAGGAATGTAAACAAACCTGTGATTGTGTGGTAACACCAGTATGGTGGGCAGTCTGTTTTTCACTTTTTTAAAGAAAGGAGTCAGATTCAAACTACCAGCTACATCGACAATCTTTACAGAATGTTGGCAATCATAAAATGTGTTTTTTAAACTAGGGACACTTTGAGACCTAAGGGGGTTGACAGTGTCCCTTTAATGTCTCTATGTGTAACCCCTAGATGGTGCTATCCCAAGGGCTACTACCCCTGCCTGATTTTCCACTAACAGGTTGAGGGGCCTGGATCCGATGGCGGGTGCCTCCACCCAGAGGTCAGGGTTTGCAATAGTTAAACTAACTTGGTCACAGCCCTCTGGGACACTGCGACCCCCCTTTCTTCCCACTAGTGGCCCACACAATATATCAGAATTACCCTCACAGTATACACTTACCCCCAGGACTGGTTTGAGCAGTGTGACTCCTGGGACTCCCTGTAAAGTAAGATGATACAGTGCAAAAACTACAGTACAATACTTTAACATAGACAAATACCTCAGGCAGTGTAACTTTGCTGAAACAAACAGATCTGATTTATTTAGGGGGATATAACAAGAATGGGGGAAATCAGGTTAATTAGTTTAAATGCATTAATAATCACAGTACTGTGCACATATTTCTGAATCCCAAATGTCCCTAATGTCACTCTTACTGGGTACCCAGACAATAAGAGTCTAACCTATTTGGTGCAGCTGGTTGGGGCCCTGAAGATGGAAAATGCATGCACAATACCCAAATTGTAATCCGGAGCCGGCAGGCTCAGTTCGTGGAGAAAGAAAGGAAAAGTAATCAGATGGAACACTTGCAATTAGATGATGGCAGGGAGTTACCCTGATTTGTACTGACAAATTCAATGCTGAAACTGAATGGAAGGCAGATTGTCCTGGATTGCCAGGTGGAGCAGATCATGTGGACAAGGTCCTTGTAACTGGACCCCAAGGCAGTTCAGAGCAAATGGATGTAGTCTGGATTAAGCTGGGGTTTACTTGCAGCTTCATGCACTCAATTCACTGTACAGGGGATTTGAAACGCGAGTCCCCACTAGCACTACACACATTTATATGGAAAAAGAAAGTACTATACCAGGCAGGCTGCTTCTCTATCCCGATTGCAATTACTGCACAGTACCCGGGAGAACACATAGCAGATTCAGTTCCTGACAGACCGAGCTCGATTCAGCAATTTCTCCAGTCTTCTACAGGGTGAGCCTGGTTTCTACTTTTCAGATCTCCTTGATTCTCTTCACAGGTCAGATTCAGTCCAAACAAGCACTTGCACAAGCTGCAGACCAAAACTTGGGGCCTTACACGTGTTTCCCGACTAAAACTGCGCTCCGAAGGAGCACAGGGCTCCTTCCCTCTTCACTGCCAGAGCTAAAACTGAAACTCCAGTAGACAAAACCAGGCACTTCCTTTGAGTTCCTCCCAGTTCTTGGCTGGATTGGCTGTCACTCACAATAGCCTCCACCTGTTGGTGCAAAAAGGCGCCGAAGTCCAAACTACATTTCCCAGAGTCACTGCCCATACAATCCTCTTGTGGTTGGCTCAGATTACGAGTCCAAGTTCTGATTCGCCACATGCACCATTTTAGAGCTACCTTAACCCACACTGATTGGTCCAGTTCAGCAGTTCAAAACTAGAATGGGGAACTAGGCAAACACAGTTCTGATTGCAAAGAAAAGCAGGTTAGACAAACTGTATTTTCATTATTACTCTAAATGATTTCTGGCAAACAGTTACATCTTTCAGATAGGTTCCCTTTGCACTCCTAGTGACTGCAAAATGGAGTGAATTGGCAGCAGCTCGAGTGGGACTCAAGCGAGAAACCACAGTCCCCCATACAAACTAATTATGTCTGCAAGCAGACAGCTCTTAAAGACAGTACCAGAGGCTCTAAAAACACTCACAGATAAATGGCTTAAACGACAAACACCATTCAGGCTCGGAGCATTCAAGCAAGCTCCTGGAAGTCTTTTGGGAACCCCCATTTGCAGGGGGGTTACATATGTAACCTAGGAGCACTAATTGAGGTTCAAATCCCACTAACCCCCAACATGTCAATCATTTGAAATGGTCTAACACAGCTGGTCTAGACCATGATATGAGGGTACTTAAGGAGTGGGATTACACCAGAAGCTTGCACCCTGATGAAGACTCCAGTTGAAGTGCCGGGACAACTGGTGTATGGAGATGTGAAAAGTTGGGGAACTTTGCTCCACAGTTTAATTTGCTAATTTGCCCCATTTCATGGAATAATCCACAGTGCAAAGTCCAAATTCATGGAAAACTGATAAATCTGCAAAATGCGAAGTTGGCAACTCTGCCAGCGGAGTTCGGCACAGAGGCAAATTTGTTCAAACTAAAACTGTCCCTGGTGTCTAGTGGTGCCCCCCGCCAATTGCCAGCCCACTGTTTAAAAAACTCACTCCCAGGTGCTAGTGGTCGTCCCCCCACTGCTGACTGCCGTCCCAATGTTTAAACAAAAGTAATCCCTAGTGTCTAGTGATCCTCCCCCTTGCCGATCATCAATCTAATATAGAAACTGTCCCTGGTGTCTAGTGGTCCCATCTTACCAACTGCCAGCCTGATGTAATATAGAAACTGTCCTTGGTGCCTAGTGGTCCCCCCCTTGCCGATTGCCAGCCTGATGTAATACAGAAACTGTCCCTGGTGTCTAGTGGTCCCCCTCCTCACCAATCACAGGCCCAATGTAATACAGAAACTGTCCCTGGTGTCTAGTGACCCCCCTCAACTGATCGCCCGACACGATGTTTTATATATATATATATATATATATATATATATATATATATATATACATACACACACATGCACTGTCCCTGGTGTCTGATGGTCCCCTCCAATTACTGGCCCAATGTAATATTGAAAATATCCATGGTGTCTAGTTGTCCCCTTGCTGATTGTCAGCCTAATAGAAACATAGAATTTGACAGCAGATAAGGACCACGTGGCCCACCTAGTCTGCCTATTTTCCTATCTAACGGATAAACTGCAGATCCTAGTTAACCAACAGCCTACTTCCTCCTACCCCCCCCACAAGGCCTGCCTTATGTCTTTCCCATGCATTCTTGAATTCCCCCACTGTTCTTGACTCCATGATCTCCTCAGGAAGGCTGTTCCATGCATCCATAACCCTCTCCGTGAAAAAGAACTTCCTCACATTACCTCTGAGCCATCCCCCCTCTATCTTCAAATTGTGCCCCCTTTTTCTGAAAGATACTACCCTCTTGGACTTTGTTGATTTCCTTGATGTACTTGAAAGTTTCTATCATGTCCCCCCCTCTCTCTTCTTTCCTCAAGGGTATACATATTAAGCTCCTTTAGTCTCTCTCTTCATATGTCTTCTGGTGCAGACCCTGCACCATTTTAGTTGCCCTCCTCTGGATAGCCTCCACTCTGTCTATGCCTTTGCAGAGCTGGGGTCTCCAGAACTGCACACAGTACTCCAGATGGGGTCTCACTAACTGTCTGTACAGAGGGATAACAACTTCCTGTTTTCTACTGTTGATGCCTCTCCCTATGCATCCCAGTATCTCCCCAGCCTTCCTTACTGCCTTCTCATATTGCTTGCCCACCTTTAGGTCATCTGATATAATTACCCCCAGATTCCTTTCCATTTTTATTGTTGTCAGTATCTCACTCCCCATTGTGTACTCTTCCCCTGGGTTTTTGTTTCCCAGGTGCATTACCTTGCACTTCTTTGTGTTGAGTCTGAGCTGCCATACGTTTGACCATTCCTCCAACCTTGCCAAGTCCATTCTCATCCTTTCCGCTCCATCTTGTGTTTCAACCCTGTTGCAGCTCTTTGTGTCGTCTACAAAGAGATATACTTTTTTCTTCCAGTTCCTCTGTAATACCACTTATAAAGTACTGAACCCTGTGGTACCCCAGTAGTAACCCTTCTTTCTTCACTGTGGACTCAGTTTACTACTACCCTTTGCGTCTTGTTGTCCAGCCAATTTTTTATCCAGGCTACCACCTTGGTACCCACTGCAAGGCTGGCTAACTTGTTTATTAATCTTTTGTGTGGGACTGCATCAAATGCCTTGCTAAAATCTAGGTAGGCCATGTCCACAGCCCCTCCCTGGTCTACTACTTTGGTCACCCAGTCAAAGAAATCAATTTAGATTCGTCTGACATGACCTTCCTGCTGTGAACCCATGCTGCCTTGGGTCCTGTGCCCCACTGGCCTCTATGTACTCAACAATTCTTTCCTTCAGAAGTGATTCCATCACTTTCCCTACCACAGAGGTCAAACTTACAGGTCTATAGTTTCTTGCCTCTGTCTTGGTCCCACTTTTGTGAAGGGGAATCACATCCGCCTTCTTCCAGTCCTCAGGTACCACACCATCCTCCCATGATTTGTTAAAAAGAGTAGTCAGTGGTGTCACTAGTTCTCTGCTTAATTCTTTTAGAATTCTGGGGTGAATCCCATCAGGTCCCATTGCTTTGTCCACCTTCAATTTTACTAGTTCTTTCAGAACCCTTTCTTCTGTAAATGGACTGGTATCGACCCCTCGCCTCCAGAGTGTTTCTCTTATTTAGTTTAGGTACCTCCCCCTCCTCTTCCTTTGTGAATATTGAGCAGACATATTCATTCAGTATCCCGCTTTTTCACTGGCACCCTCTGCCCACATCCCCCATTAAGCCTCAGTATCCCTTCCTTGGTCTTTCTTCACTCCCTAATGTACCTATAAAAGGTCTTATCCCCTTCTTAACAGAGTTGGCTATCCTTTCCTCGGTTTGGGCCTTTACTATTCTGACTGCCTTCCCTGCCTCTTTCTGCTTTAACTAATAAAGTTCTCTGTCCTGCTCCTTCTGTGTTTCCTTATATTTCCTGAATGCTATCCTTTCCTCCTTAACCTTCCCTGCCATCTCTTTTGAGAACCATAGCGTTTTATTTTCCTTCATTGTGTTTTGCCGATTTGCTTCACACAAAGGCTTGTTGCCTCTGTGATGGCTGTTTTGATTACTCCCCATTGTTCCCCAACCCCTCCTTCTTGCCTGCTTGCTAGTGCTTTTCTGAGGCACTCTCTCATTTTCCCAAAGCCAGCCCTCCTAAAGTCCAGTACTCTTGCTTTTGTATGGCTTGACTCTATGGCTGTGTTTATTGTGAACCACACTGTTTGGTGGTCGCTTGTTCCCAGATGGCTACCCACTTCTAAATCCAAGATTCTTTCTCCGTCCCCGTTTGGGAGTACCAGGTCCAAGACTGCTCCCTCCTGAGTGGGTTCCAGTACTAGCTGTCTGAGGCATGCCCCTTGTAGGGCATCAAGAATGACCCTGCTTTGGATGTGCCTGCAGCAAAGGTGCTCCAGTTAACATCTGGCTTATTCAGGTCCCCCATCAACAATATCTCCCCTTTTTCTGCCATTCTAAGGATGCATTCTATCATTTTCTTGTCCATTCCTTCCCCCTAAGATGGGGGTCTGTATACAACCCCCAGGCACATTGTGATGCCATTTCCTGTCTCCAGGGTGACCCAGAGTGCCTCATCTACTCCATGTTTACTCATTAGTTCTGTTGCTTTGATCCCTTCCCTTACATAGAGAGCTACTCCTCCTCCTCCTCTTTTAATCTACCTGTCCCTCCTGTAGATTGTGTACCCTGGTATGTTGACATCCCAGTCATGATTCTCTGTGTACCATGTTTTTGTGACTGCCACAATATCCAGGCATCCCTCTTCCATCAAGGCCACTAGTTCAGGGACCTTGTTACACAGACTATGGGCAGTGGTACTCATCACCCTCCAACTTTTTATGGCCTTACCCCTTTTAGCCCCATCCCTGTTCTTACTGCCTTTGTTTTTTTTTTGCATTTACCTCTGTTCTGCTCCCTAATGAATTCTCTACCTTGGTGTTTACCTCACTAATTACCATGTTTTGTGGAGGGAGGCTGGGATTTCCCTACTCCTTTTTAATGCCTCCCCCTTGGCTAGTTTAAATGCTTGCCAATGAAGCATTTAAACATATCACCTAGGATCATGGTTCCCCCCCCCTGGACAGATGCAGGCCATCCACCGGTGTAACCCCCCTGCAAATGGGGGTTCCCAAAAGACTTCCAGGAGCTTGCTTGAATGCTCCAAGCCTGAATGGTGTTTGGCGTTTAAGCCATTTATCAGTGAGTGTTTTAGAACCTCTGGTACTGTCTCTTTAAGAGCTGTCTGCTTGCAGACATAATTAGTTTGTATGGGGACTGTGTGTTTCTTTGATTGAGTACCACTCAAGCTGCTGCCAATTCACTTCATTTTGCAGTCACTAGGGTGCAAAGGGAACCTATCTGAAAGATGTAACTGTTTGCCAGAAATTATTTAGAGTAATAATGAAATTACAGTTTGTCTAACCTGCTTTCTTTGCAGTCAGAACTGTGTCTGCTAGTTCCCATTCTAGTTTTGAACTGCTGAACTGGACCAATCAGTGTGGGGTAAGCTAGCTCCAAAATGGTGCCTTGGACGAATCAGAACTTGGACTCATAATCTGAGCCAGCCACAAGAGGATTGTATAGGCAGTGACTCTGGGAGATGTAGTTTAGACTTCAGTGCCTTTTGGACCAACAGCAGCAGTCTATTGTGAGTGACAGCCAATCCAGTCAAGAACTGGGAGGAACTCAAAGGAAGTGCCCGGTTTTGTCGGTTGGAGTTTCAGTTGAGCTTTGGCAGTGAAGAAGGAAGGAGCCCTGTGCTTTTCAGTGTGCAGTTTTAGTCAAAACGTGTGTAAAGCCCAGAGTTCGGGTCTGCAGCTTGTGTAACAGCTTGTTAGGACTGAATCCGTCCTGTGAAAAATCAAAGGATCTCTGAAGAGTAGAAACCAGGCTCACCTGTAGAAGACTGGAAGAATTGCTGAAAATTGCACTCGGTCTGTCAGGAACTGAATCTGCTGTGTGTTCTCCCAGGTATTGTGCAGTAATGCGATCGGATACAGATGCAGCCTGCCTGGTATAGTGCTTTCTTTTATATGGATGTGTGAAGAGGTTTGTGTACCTCAAGTGAGCCCTGCTGACATTGAAGGACCCTATCTTATTTGGAGGTCGTGAGTACTAATTCAGGGTCGCTCCTGTTGAATTGCCACATTAAATCAAAATGAAATTACTGTACTGCTGACTGTTTAATTCTCCTTTTCTCTGTGTGAAAGGGCCCTACCAGCTGCCACGGTTTGGACTAGCCACTGGGCTTGGGTACCCAGGGACAGTAACTGATAGGGATAGGCCTGTGCACAGAGCCATAGATAGATTATTAGAGTGATAAGCTAATTAACCTGATTTCCCTGTCCTTGTTATATCCCCTAAATAAATCAGAGCTGCTTGTTTCAGCAAAGTTATACTGCCTGAGGTATTTGTCTATGTTAAAGTACTGTACTGTGATTGTTGCACTGTATCTCATTTCACAGGAGGTCCCAGTGCGGAACCAGACCTGGGGTAAAGTGTGTACTGTGAAGGTAATTCTGATATATCGTGTGGGCCACTAGTGGGAAGAAAGGGGTTGCAGTGTCCCAGAGGGCTGTGACCAAGTTAGTTTCTATTGCAAACCCTGACCTCTGGGTGGAGGCACCCGCCATTGGATCCAGGCCCCTCAACCTGTTAGTGGCAAATCAGGCAGGGTAGTATCCCTGGGATAGCGCCATCTAGGGTTACATCTTGGAGGCTCACCACTGGGATTGTGTGTCCTCTAGTGGCCATATTTACGAACCACTGTTAAGAAAAAATGGGTACCCGACAGAGTGGCTGTGCACCGCTGGTGGAGTGGTGTACTGGGAGGAGATCGACCCCCAAATGCTATGCTTATCCTGGACATCCCCCTGGGTATCACACGGACACTGTGCAGGGAGTACTTTCCAAGGTGGAAGGTTTACAAAACCCTGTGGTGGTGGGTCGGCATGCTAATCTGCTCACCCACACTTTCCTGGCCCTAGTAGAGTTTAAGGATCCATAGATAGCTCCAAAGTGCCACAGACCATTACCCCAGAGGGAGCCCTCACTGCTTGGAGAGTGATAACTAAGGACAGTAAAGACCGGGGGAATCAGCCCCACCACTATCTGAAACTTTTGAGGAGAAATTTGCTGAATGGTTGCTGGGAGGGGAAAACTGTGGAGGACTTGAAGAAACTATTCTTGTCACCTGGGGTGTTCCTCCCCAACACCCTCTCCTGCTCCAGTGCCCGTAATGGTGGCTGAACCAATGCAGACTCCTATTTCTGCACCTGCCATTAGTCACGACTCTTACCAAGGTTGAGGATCTTCTCTGGCACCTCCCCACCCCCAAGGGAGGATGACTGGGAGACCTGGATAACTATGTTGCCCCAAGTGCTAGAATGGCAATGCTCAGAAGGCAAAAGCAAAGAGGGTTAGTGAGAGCCTCCGAGGTCCTGCCCTGGCTACCATCCGTGCTAAACGGGCCAGTAACCCTGAAGCGACTGCACAGGCCTATCTTGAGGCCTTGGAGAATGTGTGGGAGCCCAGATTCTGATGAGGACCTATGGTGGAGAGTAAGACATGCACAACAGTACCAAGGGGAGTTGTTGTCTGTGTATGTCTCGGCTGGAAAAATTGTTGCAAGAATGTCTCAGAAAGGGTAGTTTGCCAGCGATTGAACTGGACCCGAACCAGACTGGACAGAATCCTTAAGTCTGCCCCTTCTCAGAACTGCTGTTGCTTCAGTTACGCCTGGCAAATCGACTGGAATCCCACCTCCTATGATGAGTTAATGAGAGAAATTCGAGGAGTTGAGAAAGGCGACCTCGGGAGGTACCTGCACCAACAGCTGTGGCTACGACCGAGTGACTGAGGGTGACCCATCAAGTGAAGTTCAGGGCAGAGGTTGACAGTCAATGAGTGCTCTGACAAGGAAAAAGATATGCCACAATGGGGCTAACTGTTGAGAGAGATCCGGGAATTCAAAACAGTCCCTTTATGAAGGCCACGCCTGCAAGTACGGGCCCTGACCTATATCCGACTGCATCTGCTATGGGGGTGGGGTACCCACCCATGTATCTCCTGCTGATAACAGCTCCAAACTCAATTCCTTGACCATGGAAGTGGAGAAACTGACGAGATGTCTCCAAATGCTTATCACGCGCAGACAGGGATGGCACCCAGGTTTCAGTTAGTAATACCCCACCCTGGCTCCCAGTGTGGCGCCTCGGCCAGCTCAAACTCCAGAAAGTATGTTTTGCTATAATTGTGGGAAAGATGGGCACATGAAAGGGAATGCCAGTCCCCAAAGACACTGAAAAGTTGCATATAGGCTACAAGGAGAGCTTGGAGAAGAAATCAGTGGTTAAGAGGTGCACGACATGATCCCAGTGAGGGCACCAAAAATGTAATTCACGTCCTTTTGTGGCAAGGTCAGTTGCCCAGCCCCCACTACGCCTCTCCAGACTGGTCCAGAATAGTGGGTCCCTCCATGGAGACCACTGTAAAGGTGAATGGAGTGTCTACAAGAGCTGTATTAGACAGTGGCTCCCAAGTGACAATTATGTTCCAGGATTGGTATCAGAAGCATTTGTCAGACGTACCTTACAACCATTAGAAGGACTGCATGTATGGGGTTAAGTAGAAGGCCTACCCTATTCCGGTATATCGAATTTGGCTGTCTTTTCCCCACCTCCGTGGCTGGAGTGGCCGAACAAGTAGAGACCCTAGCCTTAGTGTGTCCCCCACTGGACTGTATGATGGTGTCCCTTTGTTGATTGGAACAAATGCTCATATGTTCGGAAGGCTGGCACAGTTGTGTTATGAAAACAGGGTCAAAGACTAGTAGAGCTTTAAGAGTTCGCTTTAATTAAGAAGGCCTATGAGGACAGAGAGATGCTGAAAAACAGAACCAGAGGAACCGTCGGAATTGTATGGAAGAAGGATCCTGAGTCTCTGATCCTGGCAAATGCCCAGTGTACCTTACAGGAGAGGTCCATATCAGAAAGGATGTTAAGAATAAAATATTAATGTTGGATGCACCAGGCGATGGAAAATTGCCAGAGGGACTGCTGGTCAAGCCTAGTATTTTGCCCGCTAGAGCCCATGCTTATGCCAGAAGGGTAATGGTCCAAGTTCATAATGTGTCTGAAAGAGACATTCACGTAAACAGAGGTTGCATCCTGGCTAATGTGCATTGTGCAGACACTGCAGTGCTACCCAGCAGCAAGAGTTCAGAAGAAGAATGACAGAGTAACGCCTGACTTGTTTGATTTCGGCGACTCGCTGCCAGCTGAATGGAAAGTGAGGATCAGTGAGAAGCTTGCCCAGAGAGACCAGGTGTTTCTTTAAAGGAATGGGATGTAGGATGCGTGAAGGAGCTGAGCACAATATCCGCTGCATGACGAAAGACCATTTCGTGAGAGGTCTCGACGCCTGGCACCTGCTGACATAGATGATGTGAGACGGCATCTGCAAGAGATGTTAGCTGCTGGTGTAATACAAGAATCCAGAAGCCTTATGCTTCCCCATTGTGGTAGTGAGGAAAAGAATGGAACAGTAAGGATGTGTGTGGATTATCGCACCTTAAACCGGCGGACTATCCCTGATCAGTACACAATGCCCCGCATTCAGGATGCTTTGGACTGCCTAAACGGGAGCAAGTGGTTCTCTGTGCTGGATCTCCGCAGTGGGTACTACCAGATCCCGATGGCCCCAGAGGACCGTGAGAAGACGGCCTTTATCTGTCCGCTGGCTTCTATGAATTCATGAGGATGCCTCAAGGATTTCAGGTGCCCCAGCCACTTTTCAACGATTGATGGAGCGTGCAGTGGGGACATGAACTTACTAGAGTGCCTGGTATACCTAGATGATGTTATTGTGTTTGGCAGCTCACTGGAGGAACATGAGAGCAGATTATTTAAGGTATTGGACCGACTGGAGGACTTTGGCCTTAAACTGTCCATTGATAAGTGTCAATTCTTTCAAACATCAGTAAAGTATCTGGGACACATAGTATCCACCGAGGGAATAGAGACCGACCCAAGTAAAGTTGAGGCCTTGACCACCTGGCCACAGCCCAAAAATCTAAAAGAACTGCAAAGATTCCTGGGATTCTGTGGTTATTATCGAGCTCATCAAGGACTATTCAAGAGTGATCCGCCCTTTACTTAACCTTACTCAAGGGTATCCCCAACCCACAAAAATACCAAAAGTCAGCGTCCTCAAGACTGAAAGAGTGTATTTTCATCCGAGTGAAGTATTTGGGGCCCGCTGGACTCCTGATTGTGAGACTGCTTTTCATGAGATCATATATCAACTTACCCATGCTCCAGTGCTGGCCTATGCGATCCAAGAAAACCTTACGTCCTGCACACTGATGCTAGCTTGCAAGGGTTGGGGGCTGTGTTGTACCAAGAGCACGAGAATGGCCTGAGACCAGTGGCCTTTGCCAGTAGAAGCTGACCCCATCCGAAAAGAACTATCCTGTACATAAGTTAGAGTTCCTAGCTTTGAAGTGGGCTATTGTTGACCAATTCCATGAGTACTTGTATGGGGCTAAAATACTAGTAAAACTGACAATAATCCTTTGACCTATGTGCAGACCTCAGCTAAGTTGGATGCCACTGGCCATAGGTCTTTCTGCATTATCTACATATGACTATGCTCTCGAATACCGGCAGGTCTGAACCACATAGATGCTGATGCTCTCTCCCGGAGGCCTGTTCCCCAGAATGATTGGGTCCGATTGGCAGAACCTGACATTCGGGCACTCTGCCGGAAGTTTGACAGGGAGGAACAAATGTCCACGGACGCAGTGGACTGCATGGTGGATTGCTTGGGACCCTCTGAGAATTGCATACCTGCTGCTTATTGCCACTTTTCTGCAATAGACATTGGTGCACTGCCTCAGCTGGACAATGACAGTATTCGGCGGGCTCAATCCCGCGATCCCATGATCAAAGCAGCTTTAGAAGCCCTCTATGCAGGAAAAGATGTGTCCAAATTACGCTCCACTGATTTGAGAACTGCACTGTTATACAAAGAAGGTCCTAAGTTGAAACTGATCAATAAACTGTTATACAGAGAAACAGTAGACAGAGGGGGACAAGTAGACAAACAACTAGTGCTGCCCACTGCCTTTCGAGACTCAGTACTGAGGTCCTTGCACAACCACATGGGGCACCTTGGTATAGACAGAACACTTGACTTGGTGAGATCCAGATTCTATTGGCCTAAGATGGGGGCTGATGTGGAGCAACACATTCGAACTTGTAGTCGCTGCTTACAGAGGAAAGCTTTGCCCCAGAGGGCTGCCCCCCTTGTTAACATCACCACCAGTGCACCCATGGAGCTGGTCTGTATTGATTTTCTGAGTTTGGAGTCAGATCAAAGAAATATCATGATGTGCTGGTGGTCACTGACCATTTCACGGATATGCCCAAGCTTTCCCCACAAAGACCAGAAAGCATCCACTGTGGCCAAAGTACTTGTAGAAAACTTTTTGTTCACTATGGGGCTCCACAAAGAATCCATTCTGATCAAGGGAGACTTTGAGAGTCGTCTGATCAAAGAGATGCTTTCTCTGTGGGGAGTCGAAAGTGCAGAACCACTCCTTACCACCCCAGGGGACCCACAGCCTGAACGTTTCAACCGCACTTTGCTAGATATGCTAGGCACCCTGCACCCAAAGGACAAGCCTAGATGGAGCCAACAAATTAGCACCCTGGTACATGCTTATAACTGCACAAAAGTGATGCCACTGGATTCTCCCTACCGCCTGATGTTTGGAAGAGAAGCTCGACTACCAGTAGATGTGTGTTTGGGGTCTCTCCTGATGGGGTTCAAGCTGACAACTATTTACAGTATGTGCAAAGTTAAAGGCCCAGCTAACTCATGCGTACCAACTGGCTCAAACCATGGCTGCCAAAAGAAATCTGGCCAACAAAGAAAGGTATGATAAAAAGGTGAAAGCACAGGAACTCCAGGAGGGAGATCGGGTATTGCTAAGAAATCTGGGACGGCATGGCAAGCACAAGATTGCTGACAGATGGCACCATCTCCCTCACATTGTAGTGGGCAAACTAGATGATCTGCCAGTGTACAAAGTAAGGCCTGAGAATAATTCAAAAGATGTAAAAACAATGCATAGAAATCATTTACTGCCCATTGGACAAATCTTAATTGAGTCTGAGCCCTAGAAGATGCCCCTCTGGACCAGTGACTAGAGCTGCTGCTAAGAAAAGATCAAGAAAGTCTGCCTACAGAAGCAAAGTTAAAGTGTTCCCTCCACAAGTCCCAGTTGAGCATGACTGTCAGTCCATATCGGAAGAAAGTGAGAGTGACTTTGAATACTATCCTTCTTACGAACTGAGTCAATTGTTTCAGGGCAATCCCTAGTCAATACTGGAGACAAAGCTGGGCCTTCTGGACTGTCTAAGCCCCAGCTTCATCCCTGGAGCCAATGCTCCCAGAAAGTGAAGTGCAAAGCATCAGATCAGATGAAATGGAATCATTGTGCATGGTTGAACTGTTTGAGCTTTCAGGGAGAAAATGATAGATTGGGGCAGACTGGTGATACACCGAACAAGAAGAGTATTTTGAGTGCCCTGACAGTCCACTGCCAGTGTCCGAAACTCTCCATGCGAGCCAAATGTTGTGGACTCAGAAACTGTAACTCCTGGAGCTGAAAGTGCCCCAAGTTCTAGCCTCTCTACCCCCATGGAGACTCCCTGACAAGTGAGGACAATGCTGAAAACGAGGCTCAGAGTGCAGAGACTATAACAGTTCCCCCTAGAAAGACTGGTCGAGCTGTAAAGCCTGTGGTGCACCTCAGTTATGGTTCACTTGGGAGGCCTGTGGACTTGCCTCTCAATGTTGTCCATAAAGGAGTGTATGTGTCCCCGAGCTCATTGCCCAAACTGAGCATCAGTGCTAACTCCAAGTTACTTGTGTTGCCCTCTAAGTATGGTGCCCTTGCCCCATCCAGCCCCATGGTAACTGATAGGGAAGGGCCCCCTCTCTTCAGGTTTCATGTACAAGAGGTAATAACTTGAGTTATGGTACAATGTGTATGTAATACTGTGTAAAGAGTGACGTACTGCAATGTTTTAGAAATGTGTTCTTGGTAAAATGATATATTGACTGATGATTACATGTGCGAGCCTAATGCAAATGTATATGGTTGCAGTTGAAACTTATGGGGGTACTTGCTTGACGCGGACGTCAAGCTTTCCCAGGCCAGGAAGGGTGTAACCCCCCTGCAAATGGGGGTTCCCAAAAGACTTCCAGGAGCTTGCTTGAATGCTCCAAGCCTGAATGGTGTTTGGCGTTTAAGCCATTTATCAGTGAGTGTTTTAGAACCTCTGGTACTGTCTCTTTAAGAGCTGTCTGCTTGCAGACATAATTAGTTGTATGGGGACTGTGTGTTTCTTTGATTGAGTACCACTCAAGCTGCTGCCAATTCACTTCATTTTGCAGTCACTAGAGTGCAAAGGAACCTATCTGAAAGATGTAACTGTTTGCCAGAAATTATTTAGAGTAATAATGAAATTACAGTTTGTCTAACCTGCTTTCTTTGCAGTCAGAACTGTGTCTGCTAGTTCCCCATTCTAGTTTTGAACTGCTGAACTGGACCAATCAGTGTGGGGTAAGCTAGCTCCAAAATGGTGCCTTGGACGAATCAGAACTTGGACTCATAATCTGAGCCAGCCACAAGAGGATTGTATAGGCAGTGACTCTGGGAGATGTAGTTTAGACTTCAGTGCCTTTTTGGACCAACAGCAGCAGTCTATTGTGAGTGACAGCCAATCCAGTCAAGAACTGGGAGGAACTCAAAGGAAGTGCCCGGTTTTGTCGGTTGGAGTTTCAGTTGAGCTTTGGCAGTGAAGAAGGAAGGAGCCCTGTGCTTTTCAGTGTGCAGTTTTAGTCAAAAACGTGTAAAGCCCAGAGTTCGGTCTGCAGCTTGTGTAACAGCTTGTTAGGACTGAATCCGTCCTGTGAAAAGAATCAAAGGATCTCTGAAGAGTAGAAACCAGGCTCACCCTGTAGAAGACTGGAAGAATTGCTGAAAATTGCACTCGGTCTGTCAGGAACTGAATCTGCTGTGTGTTCTCCGGGTATTGTGCAGTAATTGCATCGGGATACAGATGCAGCCTGCCTGGTATAGTGCTTTCTTTTATATGGATGTGAAGAGGTTTGTGTACCTCAAGTGAGCCCTGCTGACATTGAAGGACCCTATCTTATTTGGAGGTCGTGAGTACTAATTCAGGGTCGCTCCCTGTTGAATTGCCACATTAAATCCAAATGAAATTACTGTACTGCTGACTGTTTAATTCTCCTTTTCTCTGTGTGAAAGGGCCCCTACCAGCTGCCACGGTTTGGACTAGCCACTAGGGCTTGGGTGCCCAGGGACAGTAACTGATAGGGATAGCCTGTGCACAGAGCCATAAATGAATTATTAGAGTGATAAGCTAATTAACCTGATTTCCCCTGTCCTTGTTATATCCCCTAAATAAATCAGAGCTGCTTGTTTCAGCAAAGTTATACTGCCTGAGGTATTTGTCTATGTTAAAGTACTGTACTGTGATTGTTGCACTGTATCTCATTTCACAGGAGGTCCCAGTGCGGAACCAGACCTGGAGGTAAGTGTGTACTGTGAAGGTAATTCTGATATATCGTGTGGGCCACTAGTGGGAAGAAAGGGGTTGCAGTGTCCCAGAGGGCTGTGACCAAGTTAGTTTAACTATTGCAAACCCTGACCTCTGGGTGGAGGCACCCGCCATTGGATCCAGGCCCCTCAACCTGTTAGTGGCAAATCAGGCAGGGGTAGTAGCCCCTGGGATAGCGCCATCTAGGGGTTACATCAGTATAGGCCTGCATCCCTCCAGGTGGCTTCCCAGTCCCCAATGAAGCCAAAACCCTGAGCTCCACACCAGTTTTTCAACCAGTCATTGAATTCCATGGTGTGGAGTACCCTAGCATCGCCCTTGCCATAGACAGGCAGCACCTCCGAGAAAGTTACCATATGCGCTACTTGTCTAAGGCCCCTCCTCAACTTTACAAACTCCTCTTGCACTGCTCTGATCCCATTCCTAGCCAGGTCATTTGTCTGTAGGTGGACAATGACATCCAGCTCCCTCCCTCGTGCAGCTGAGGATTCGCTTCCTGTCCCTCCAAGCCGTGGCACCAGGCAGGCACCTTACCTCCCTCTCCCCTTCCTCCCCCACTTTTACCCCCAATAATTGAGTCCCCCACCAGGAGTTGTTTCCTTCCCCTGTGGGGTCCCTTGCCACCCTCCTGTTTTCTCTTCTTTGTGGAGGTTCCAAGCATCCTCCTTGGTCTCCACTGCAGGTTCCTCCATAGAGGAACCACTATCCACCAGAACAGTGTATGAACTGTGGCGAGGTACAGCTGGAGGGATGCACCTCTGTTCCACCACCCTCTCCCTCCCTAAGCCCACCTTGGTCCAGCCGCTCCTCTTTCTTGGCAACCTCTGAGGTAGCGGCAGTGGCCCTGGTGGTCCCTGGGTGGTGGAGGAGGTTTCACGAATCCTAGCCAGGTCATCCTGGAGATGGGCAACCTCCTCCCTCACACCAGAGAGGTGCCTGCAAATAGGGCAGCATCGCAGCCTCCAGAATGTCTCCCGGAACACTGCCGCCCTGCAGCCATTGCACTGCACCACTCCCATCATGTCTGTATGCTTACGCTCTCCTCTCCTTACAACTCTCACCCTTCCTGTTCTGGGACAGCAACTTCTTGTATTCTTCAGTAGTCTCTTTCTTCCTTGCTCAGAGTCAGACCACCAGCAGCTGGGGGGGAGCTACTTTTTTCCTTCAGGGTTGACAAAATGAATGTTTCTCTACGATCCTTACCTTCCTACTGACAAACAGGAAGTTCCTGTTGTCAGTCTAATCCAGTGGCTATAAAAGTAGAACTAGCTGAGGGTGGAGGGGTGGGATGGAAGGCAGTTAGTAAGAAAAATGGTAGCTTTTTTGGTTAGCTGCTTTCTTCTCTACAAGCAAGATTTCTGTCTTCCAAAAGCTAGCAGCAAGAAGTTGTAATTGGAGTCACCTGCTTTTCTACTGCTAAGCCACACCCCCAAATTAGCCTCTCTCTCCTCCTACTGATTTGGCAAAGTAAGTTGATACAGTACCCTTCCCAAGACAGAAACACACACTGACTTTCTTTCTTTTTTTAACCCTAAATAAGACCCCCTCTACTTCTAATAAAGTATCTGCTTGCTTAATCCCAACAGGCAATGACTCCTGCTGAGATAGAAGTGTTAAATTAGTAAGAAAAACTGTAGCTTTTTTAGTTAGCTGCTTTCTACTCTACAAGCAAGATTTCAGTCTTCCAAAAGCTAGCAGCAGCAGTAGTAGTATAGAAAATGTCCTTGGTGTCTAGTGGATCCCCCACTTGCCAATCGCTGGCCCAATGTAATATAGAAACTGTCCCTGGAGTCTAGTTGTTCCCACTCACCGATCGCCATCCCAATGTAATATAGAAACTGTCCCTGGTGTCTAATGGACCCCCTCATCGATCGCTGGCCCAATGTAATATAGACACTATCCCTGTTGTCTGATGGTCCCCCCCATTGCCAGCCCAATGTAATATAAAAAAATATCCTTGATGTCTAGTTGTCCCCCTCACAGATCGCCAGCCCAATGTAATATAGAAACTGTCTTGGTGTCTAGTTGTCCTCTCAACTGATCCCTGGCCTGATGTAATATAGAAACTGTCCCTAGTGTCTAGTGGACCCCCCCTTGCCAGTCACTGGCCTGATGTAATATAGACATTGTCCCTGGTATCTAGTGCCCCCCCTTGCCAATCATTGGCCTAATGTAGTATAAAAACTGTCCCTTGTGTAGTGGACCTCCCTTGCTGATCACAGGCCAGATATACTATAGATACTGTCCCTGGTGTCAAGTGGTCCCCCCCAACGATTGCTGGCCTGGTGTTATAGTAAATCATTCCCTGGTGTCCAGTGGTCCCTCCTAGTGTAGCTCAGATAGTGCTTATGTGGATCCTACCACTGTTTGTCAGATAATGCTGGTATCCTACCTAGGATCCTACCAGAAATCCTACCAAAGACAGATGTAGGTTCCAGGGTCAGATAGCGATGGATCCTAGTTAGGATCCAGGGATCCTAGGTCGATATTTAGGATCCAAGCTGGATCTGTTGCAAGGATCCACAGGATCCACAACATTTGTAGGATCCATACTGGACCCTAGAGGGTAGGATTCATGGTCAGCTATCCTACCACAGCAAATATCTGGCCAAATGGGAGGTATCTGTTGGTATCCTAGTTTCTAGGATACTATTGTTTGTTTATTTACCTTATTGCAGCCAAAACTCCCACTAAAGTGTGTCGGCTCAAGTTTCTGAGCAACACCAATCCCTTCACACCCAATCACCCTTCTGACACAGATACCATTTCCCAGTGTCCAGTGTGTCCACAATCTCATCCCGATCCCTGTATGACAAGGAACCCAACCCATTCCCTGGTGTTGGTGGACCCACCATCCCTGTTCCCCTGTAGGTGTACATAGCAGCCATTCTCTCTGGAGTCTAAGCGGACCCACCCTCCAGCAGGTAGTGCCCCACCCCTCCCCATCCAACCCCGAGCTGATGACTGGCACAGCCCTCTGCTCTCCACCATGGGCAGCCACCGACTAAGCTGTCAATCAGCACATGCTCATTGATGGCTCAGTCAGCAGCTGGCCATGTTGAGACGTGGAGGGCTGTGCCAGTCGCCAGCTCAAGGTTGGGATGGGGCGGTGGTGAGGGCACTACCTGCTGGGTTGGGGGGTCCACTAGACACCTGGGAACAGTGTTATGTACACCTACAGGGAGTCTAGGATAGGAAGGGGGGTCCAGATATCAGGAATGGGTTCTGCATTATGTACAGAGGATTGGGATGGGGCGGGACACACTGGACACCAGAAAATGGTGACTGTGTACTGGACAGTGATCAGATGGGAGGGACCACTGGATACCAAAGAATGATTTACTGTAACATCGGGCCAATGATCGGTGAGTGGGGACCACTAGAAAACAGGGACAATGTCTATATTACATTGGGCCAGCGATCGGAAAAGGGGGACCAGTAGACACCAGGGACACCACCAGGAACAGTTCTATATCATATCAGGCTGGCGAGCAGCAAGGGGGGACCCCTAGACCCCACAGACAGTTTCTATGTTACATTGGGCAGGCTATCAGTTTGGGGACCACTAGACACCAGGGACAGTTGTCTATATTACATCAGGCCGATGATCAGCTGTGGGGGGCACTAGACACCAGGGCAGTTTCTGTATTACATCAAGCCAGTGATTGGTGAGGGAGGGGACCACTAGGCACCACCAGGGATAGTTTCTATATTACATCATACCAGCGATCGGCGAGGGGAACCTCTAGACACCACTTAACAGTTTCTGTATTACATTAGGCAGGCTATCGATGGGGGGGACCACTAGACACCAGGGACAGTTGTCTATATTACATCGGGCCGATGATCAGCTGTGGGGGGCCACTAGACACCAGGGGCAGTTTCTATATTACATCAAGCCTGTGACTAGTGAGGGGAGGGGACCACTAGGCACCACCAGGGATAGTTTCTATATTACATCATACCAGCGATCGGCGAGGGAGACCTCTAGACACCAGAGAATTCTTCTGGTTAAACATCGGGCCAGCGATTGGCGGGGGGGACCACTAACATCAAGGAGAGTTTTATTTTGCACTTAAAAAACAAAACAAAAGCACGGTGAAGTTACAAATGGTGAACTTCCCATTAAAACAGAAAACTTCACAAAATTATCTGCAGAGGCAAATTCGCTACTTCGCTGGAAATTTGCTAGTGAATTAAAACTTTGTTGCATCTCTACTGGTGTATCAGCTAATGAGTGCTCCAACACCAAGTCTTTACATTGACTTTGATATCAATAAAGTCTACAGTTTTGTTCACTAAAACCATGGCTGCAAGTTTCTTGAGTTGGGTAGCTACTTGCCTCCTCTTGTATCGGTGTCCACAAAGAACCATAGGAACCAGAATGCCTGCATTTCTGAAGCCCACCAGACAACCACATGAACTCTTAACATCTAATGCTGCATCTGCACCTGTTCATGCATGTCTCAAAGGGATCTGCATGAATGAGGATACTATTACTATCTCAAAAGAAAGGGAATTCTTTGCAAAAACTTTGTTAATGCACCAGTTAGGGCAACTTAACGCCACAAAAGTAGGAAATGTGACATTAGAGTTTCCAACTAACTCCCACCCCATGCCTCAAGCAGCAAAGGAAAAAACATTAAGGTTTTGGGTCTCTGGAGTCTTGGCGAATCAGTAATGGGGTCTTCCTGGGGCTGGCTGTCAACTCTAATGCCCACAAAACATCACACATGATCTCCTTTCTTCACAAAAGGCCCACAACACCCTGCGTGAAGAATACTACAACAAATTACTTTGGCAATATGTGGAGACACATACTTCTCTGCCTTTGAAGACTGTATCACTGTGAGGCACTGGCATGGAGCTGTACCTTGTGCTTTGGACAGGCGGCTTCAGGCTGGAGGGGAGGGGTGTGCGTCAGGGTTGACAACCCCAAGGAAGACCTCACCACTGATTCGCCAAGACGCTGGGGACCCAAAACCATAATGTTTTTATTCCTTTTGCTGCTTTGGGGGTGGTGGTGGGGAGTTAGGGTTGAAACCCTAGCTACATTCCCTACTTTTGTGGCATTATGTTACCTAACTGGTGCATTAATTACGTTTCTTGCAAAGAACAGATATAAAGATGATGTTGTCTGCATGTGAGATGGTACTGCAGACCAGGTCAGAGAAGTTGTAAAATGACTAAACACTAATGACCTCAATCTACAATTTATCTGCATAGTTAACCATGAATCTTGAGTTTCCTTCATGTGACATCTGCTGTACATGAGTACAGGTGTTCAGTAAAAGTATCTCAAACCCTCTGCCACCAATAGCCTTCTTAGGGCTGACAGTGGCTACCCTAGAGCCTTATTCAGTCCATACCATATGGACAATTTTTGACACTACGGCACAACTGGTCAAGAGTGGAAGACTTTTAAGAACAGACAGCTGTCCTTATGGATAATTTTCATTATAACAATGGTCTGAAAGTGAAGCTTTCTGATTGGCTGTAAACATTCTAACATGTTAATCTTTTATTAACATACTTGTGCAGCTTAACCATATATTGAACAAGGTTTAACACTGTTTAAATTTTTTTTTTTATAATAGCAATAAGGCACTCCCAGGGGTTATAAGCATGGTTTGTTAATCACCCTCTAGGGCATGTGGCACCTGCAACCCTTGTGCCACATTATGCCCCTAGAGGGTGATTAACAGACCATTAACATAACCCCTGGTCATGCCTTATTGCTTAATTAAACAGGATATGATGAGGCATGCATTTCTGAGGTATTCAACAGGTTCTAAATACATATAGGTTATCTTTATTGAAACCTAGGCAAAGAATACCAGTAGAACATGAAAAACAGTCTTGTCACACAACGCAACAGTCTTTCTGGTAAATTGGTGAGGTTGTTCACCAGTACTGGCCCCATACTGAAGGGGATTCTGAACTGGCCACAACAGTGGGAGAACAACCTTTAATTTCCATTAAACATGCTAGGAACATTAAAGACAATATAGTGCACAGTCATTACACTGAACCTGCCAAGAAACAGGATCACCTTATGTGGCTTCCAAAAAAACTAAAAAGTAGACATGTTCAAGTATGGATACTGTAGCCCTGTACTACTGCCACCAATCCAAAGTTTTTAACTTGCCACACATCCCCAGGACTGTAAACATCAGAGGATTCATAAATTGCACCACAGATTTTGCGGTGTACATTCTCTAGTGTGACCCCCAAAACATACAGAGGCTGCACAGTCAGACCACTCAAGGAGCTTATCCTTGATGAAGTATCAGACATTCTAATTCTGAGACTCCAGTGGGATCTCACTTTGATGAGTGCCATGCCTCAGATGCAAAGGCCATGCATTTCGTGGGCCTGGAATTTGTTAAAAGCGGTGGAGATAGACTCAAAGAGCTTTCCCTGAGAGAAATATTTTTGATTTTTAATTTAAAGAGCCAACAGAACCAAAAATAGCCAACAGGAAAATAATACAAATTTTAAAAAGTAGTCAGTTATAACTTTTTTATTTCTGAAGTATGTTTCTTGTTCTGTTTGCTCATTAGAACATTTTCTATGTAACAGTATTATGCTGGACAAGTGGAATGGCACTCTACCTGGAAGTTGACATATCTAGTTGTATTCCCCCACTACAACACCAGCACTGTGTCCTCACTGACTGTAACATCACAGGCGACTGACCTGGCAGGCACTGAATGGCTCTTCCTTAGTAGCTGTGATGTCACAATCAGTGAGGTTACAATACTGAGGATGTGGTGGTGGTGGTGGTGGGGGTAGAACTCTATGTCAGCTACCATGCACATTGCTGTTCCAGAGACCTTCTAATTACCCAAAAGTAAAAGAAAAGAACCTCAGATATAAAAGATAATTGCTGACTGCTTTTGAAAACTAATAAGTAATTTTAACCAGTACACTGGCCCTTTAAATAACCTCAAACCTCACTGTCTCAATGAAGACTGGGACCTTAAGCCCTTCCTATAACATCTTCATTAGAACTTGATTGTATTCACCCATTATGCAGAGACATTAAGTGATCTGAGATGCATTTGTCTGTATGCTGCGGACCTCATGTTCCATGTCCGGTATTTTAACTTTGTTACTATATACTTTAGAAGACATATCCAGTATTTAAGACATTTTAGAAACTGTCATTTTACTAATGCACTTTTTTTTCCTGTCTCCTTTCTTTTGCAGTGCTATTTTTGGTCAGCGTCCCCTCAGTGACAGCAGATCCCTTTTGTGTGCAGTTTTTGCCTGACGACTGGAGTGATCACAATATCAGAAGCACTGGCCAAGGCAGTCAGCCTGTATCCTTCCTTGCTATTCTAACATCTGTTGCCTAATGTCATATATTTTTGAATGAATTCTTTGCATTTGCTCCTTTATGTGATACGTCTTGGTTGTAAAACATTTCGTATGGTTTTATTATTCTTTTGATAATGGACTTAACTAACTTAGCAGGTTTTTAAGAACTGTAAATAGATATCACTGTGTTCATTTAAGTATTACTCAATTACACTTCATGTTTTATATGCTCTGTGTAGCTTGGCATGTTACACTTTTTCTTTGAGGTGCAGGATATCTGCACATATGGTTGCCATAGCTACCAGTTCTTAGCTTGTAAACATCAATTACATCTGTGTAATGGTGTTGAAGTCTGGAGACCATAGGGGTTTGCATAGCAGCTCAGAACCCTGCACCTGACAGAGCTTCACATAGTGAAGTGCCATGGCACCTACAGTATTGGGCATGTACAGTGAGTGTTTACCTGCCTGAGCTAACAGCTCAGTAAATTCACTAGCAACTGTAGCAGTGTCAGTTCCTCTAGAGCGCACCGCATTCCTGTTCTAGCACAGCTATGAAAACTGAGCTTGGACAGCCAATGTGTGACAGCAGCCTAACTTAGCAACTACAAAGTTCAACAAGAATAAAACAAAAAGTGAATACATGAAAAACAATAAAAAAAAAAACACATCAAACAATTTAAAACTGGAATAAAAAGAAGTCAGTGAAAACAGAAAGCATTTTAAAACGCAAAGAAGAAAAAACAGGAAGGGGACAGCTGGCAGGTGGGTGTATGTCTACCAAACCCTACCACAAGTCAAACCACACTGTAGTACAATTAAACAACATACAACACAAGCATTTGTCAATGCCAGATGTTTGCTTCCATTTGCTCTTATATTGCTGTGCATAGATAGCACAGAGGCAAATATATTAACAAGAGTTATAATAGTAAAACTGTCACGATTGGGAAACCTCGATACATGTCAACCCTTGTGAGGGACAGCCTCTGCCCACCACAAGGTGTCATGTGCACCAAAACATTGCCAGTGGTGCATGCCGTAATGTCCCTCTCAGCCTGGGCCCATTCAGCCAGCTCACTACCTCGCACCTGAACTAAGGTCGCTGGCACAGGAAAGTGACATGATCCGACTGGGCCAATGGCTGTCCTACAAGCAACATTAATCCATTATTTTTTTAATGATATTTTGAACCAAAAATCTCAACAGTCTTTTTATGCACCCTCCTTCTGAACATGACAGGTGTCATTTATATAACACTGGATGAAATGTTATTTTGCGCCACAAGTACAAAAACACATATTGGCCAGGATTTGAAAAACGATACCCATCATGGGCACACTCGCCTCTGAGGCCGGGAGATCAGAGGGCTGTGGGTTCAGTTCCCACATCTGGCACTTGGGTTAATGTCCCAATACTGACTCTGTAGTGCAGCATGAGAGGGGTGCTGCACTTCTGAGGTGCCGTCTTTCGGATGAGACGTTAAACCGAGGTCCCATCTGCCTGGATTGGTGGTAGTTCAGGTGGATGTTAAAGATCCCATGGCACTTATGGAAAAGAGTAGGGGAATTTCCCCGGTGTCCTGGCCAAATTTCCCTCTTTCACTAAAAATACCGCCAACAGCTTAATCTGGTTCAAGGTCAGTTGCCATTCATCTGTATCCCCCTCCCCCGGGTCGTGCCTGAAAATAGGCAGGATTTGTCTAGTGCACTTACCCGGCCAACAAAAACTAAATAAATAAATGTTCAGGAAGCGATGTGGAAAAACTGGCTATGCTGAAAATTTGCTGTCAAAATACTGAAAATTGCAAAGTTAAAAGTGAGTACTGAAAAATTACACCATGCATTCATAACTTTGTTGTTTTTTAATATTGTGACCCCAAATTTTCAACATCGTCTTCTTAAGACCCACCTCATAAACCTGGTAGGTGAACATTTTCAAATGCCAGCAGAAACGTCATTTCACACCACAGGCACGAAAACATATTTTGGTCAGTATTTGAAAAATTGACAGCTGTCACATTCATGAGGTGGTGAGAAAAAAATAGCTATGTTAAAAATTTGGGGTAAAAATATTAAAAATTACCAAAGTTAAGAGTGAGCATTGAAAAATGTCAATGTCCGTTCATAACTTTGTTGTTCTGTAATATTATTCCCCCACATTTTCATCACATTCTTCTTACGACTCCACCTCATGAAGCTGGTAGGTGAAATGTTCATATCCCACCTGAAAAGTGATTTCATGGAGCAACTTCAAAATTGTTCATGAGATGGGGTCCCAAAAAAGATCATTGAAATACATTAACCACACTTACCTAATTTCCTTAATCCCATTCTGGCATTGAAGAGTGAAGACATGTCTCTGGTCCAGAGAGGATTACAGTGTTGGACTATGGTAGGCATTGGGGAGGTGGAGTGGTGGGTGCTGAGTGGGGGTCAGGGTGGGGTGGGTAGGTGGAAAGGCCAATGACACTAGGGTCATTGACTGATGGTATTCTTTGTTACAGGGTTAATCAAAACAAACAAGCAAACAAACAAGGACAACAAGGGACTTTACATATTTCATGGCACTGATGGTGGGCACCTCAGTGTCACACAGTGTTGGATTGGGGAGGTGGGTGTTTGAGCTGGCACCAGGGATTAGGCACTCAGCCATCAGATGTGTGCGAGAAATGTACTGTCTGTGATCGGTAGGAGGTTCTACGGTGGGGGTGAACTGAACAAGCACTACTGAAATGATTTAGGCACCACAAAATACTTGTGAGATGAGGTGAAGGCTGATGATGGCAACACTCAGCTGGTTGCTGGGCGGCATCATGCGGATGCAAACACAGAGCCTCCCTATGATACTAGCAGCTCTTTCTTAAAACTGCATGAGGTTTTCACCCACAAACACAGCATAGTGTCATCAGCCTTCTGGATCACTGGCCTGAAACTGTCGAGTCCACTGCAGACTGACCCACATTGTACCTGACAGTGGCACACCCTCTGAAACCCACTATTGTAGCAATATGTTCATTTTGCACAAGTGCAAGCAAACATAACAAACTCTGGCCAGGAGCCAATAGGGCTGTGACGAGCTGCCAAGTGAGCTAAGTTACATGTGTGTATAGAAATTATTGAACGCCTGGATGTGACTTGGCCATTTTTTTGAGGTGTTGCACCAAATTTTCAACATGGCCTTTTTGGGACCCCTCCTCATGAAGAGTGCCAGTGTCATTTTGTTCACTTGTCCCAAAAGGTGATTTCACAGAGTGACTGGCTCCTGTCCTGCTGAGGTTACAGCCAGCTTACAGCGAGACTTTGACAAGGTTCAGCTCTGGTTTGCTAACCATCAACTTTTTCTCAATGCCAAGAAGACTGTCTCCATGACCTTTGGCACAAGGCAGAGACTCTCTGGGCTTCCTCCTACTAACTTTCCACACCCTTAATGAGACTTTACTTGAGGACACATCCTCCTTCAGGTACTGGAGGTGTTTGGTTGGACCAACACCTAAACTACTCTGGACATATTGATGCCATCCAGAAAACTGTGCCCAAGCTTGGTGCCCTGTTCAGGAACAGTTGCATTTCTCCCTCACGGCTACACGTGAACTTGTTCAGAAGATGATACTACCCATTTTCGACTACTGTGACGTAGTCTATGATGTTACCACTAAGTCCTCCCTGGCCAGATTGGACACCCTCTTCAATTCCTTCTGCAGCTTTGCCCTGGATGCCTCCCCTCACACCCACCACTGCAATCTTTATCATGTCCTATCCTTCTCTCTTACAAATAGGCAATTCTCCCACTGTGCTAAATTCACCTCAAAGTAATGGTTGGCTGAGCTCCCTTCCTACCTAACCTCCTCCTTTATAACAACCCTCCCATCTTCCCATCCCCTTAGATCAACCGACTCCTTCACCCTGGTAGTCCCCACCAGATCCACCTAATTGGCCAATCCGCTTACTCTCGCCATCTCCCAAAATTTGGAATTCACTCCTCCCTCAAATCCGCACTCATCCTCTGCCTACTTCATCAGTTCTACCCTTAAAAATTACCTTGTGCCTAGCTGTTCTTGCCATTTCCTTCCCTAATTCCCTCCTATAAGCCCTGGATAAACCCCACCCCTCTACCGTCACCTTCATTTTACCCTATGCACCCTCACCCCCAAAATTTCTAGCTCTTTTCCCCTTCCTCCAAATTGCTCCCCCTTACTGGCCTCCCCTGGTCTCTCACAAAATGTAAAGGATGCCAAATGCTCTCCATGGGTCCCTCTCCTATCCCCCCCCAGGGGCTTGTATCCCTCATCTACTCCCCTCCTTCTACATCCCTCCACCTCACCCCTCCCTCTCCTTCCCCCTTTTTTTTCATGTAAGCATTTGTTTACTTAATAACCTGGCACTTATTATTAACTTTTTCTACATATTATGCACAACTCTGTTTTAACACTGTTTGAAACACCTGCCTTACAACTGTTTGTTAATGTTGATCTTGTAACTTGAATATAACTTGAACATGACTCTTCTGATTCCCCCACCTTACCCCTCCCTCTCTTTCCCCCCTCACCACCCCCTTTTCTTTTACATAAGCACTTGTTTATTTATTAACCCAGCACTTATTATTGACCACTCTTTCTACCTATTATGTGCAACACTGTTGTACCACTGCTTGAACACCTGCCTTAGAACTGTATGTTAATGTTGATATTGTAACTTGAATGTTTAATGTTTCACTCCTATCGTACTCTTCCCCCAGGTCGCATCGGGAGATGAGCAACTTGTTGCTCAGTGTGCCTTCCTGGTGAAACATTTCAATAAATAAATAAATAAAAAATTGTGTGCCACAGGTGTGAAAACATGTTGTGGGCAGGATGTGACAAATGACAACTATACTGTTTAAAAGGAAGTGTGCAAAAACGGCAATGTTGAAAATGTGGAGGGAAAATATTAAAAACTGGCAAAGTTATGAGCATGTGTAGAAACCGAGCAGCGCATGCTCATAACGCAGACATTTTTTGGAGTTTTTTCACCAAATTTGCAACGTGGGCTTTGTGGGACTCCACCTCATGAAAAGTGCCACTGTCATTTCATGAATGGGTCCTGAAAGGTGATTTAGTGCAGCGACCTCAAAATCACCTTTCAGGACAGATTAACAAAATGACAGTGAAAGTTTTCACAAGGTGGGGGGTCCCAAAAACCCCATGTTGAAAATTTGGGGTCAAAGTTCAACAAAATGGCTTATTTATCAAAATAGTTGAAAACCCCATTGAATGGCATTATAGCACGCTACCATTGATTCTTCAGTTTGCGTGTCTGGCTTTGAGGAGTGCAGACGTGTCCCAGTCCAGAGAAGATGACAGCGCCCGACCTCTGGAGGTAAGTATGGGGTAAGGGGTGTGGGAAGCAAGTGCTCAGTGGGAGGATGGGGAGAGGGAGGGGACTGAGGTGACAATGAGGGACTGTTTTCTTTTTACAGATAAAAGAAACACGGAGAAACATGTCGGTGGACTGTTTTCTTTATTTACAGATAAAAAAAGCAGACATTTGGGCACACTGGGTGGGCTCCAGTGTGCCACATGAGTTGGAGGAGCCACATAATGCCTAGATGGGGATTGGGAACCCCGATGTCAGTGTATTTTCTTTGTTGCGGTGCTGGCAGTGGCTGCAATGCAACTGCATATCTGCAGCTTTCTCGCACATGCACAGTTGCAGCAAATGGCATTTTACAATTCACAACATGATGGCACCAGCAGAACTGCACATGCGCGCAGAGTCATGCATGCGCAGTTCATACTATAAAATGTGGAAGTAACAGCTGAAATAGTGAGGCTGTTATTCCATAGTGGCCAGTCGTGGGCGGAGGGTTTCAGCTGTGCTGGACTTTTGGGAGGATGCTTCCAAAAGTCCAATGGAAGGTTCCATGATTGGCTGTTTTTAGAGCTACTGAGTGATCCCGAAATGGCTGTAGGCTCTGCCCACAGCCCTAAAAAGGGGGGCTGGGGAGGGGGAATTATAATCTCATGTTGACTTGACTGCCTCTGGCTGCTGGTACAATAACCTAGTGGAATTGCTGGCATTATTATCCTATAGAAGTGGGACATAGATGGAGTGTGGAGACTAAAACCAAAAGGTTCCCTGGTCACATTCAAAGGAATAAGAGCAGGCACTGGGACAGTGGTGCTAAATCACAATAGTAATTAAATTCTTAATAGTTGGTGCAGTACTCACTCTTGCAGCAAGAAATCAGACCAAAAGCACTTGTTCAGATGAATGTAGCTTTTATTCAGCCATACCAGGATATTAGCAGTAACAAGACAAACATGCATTTACATTTCGCCCCCGCCTCAGGGGCTTCCTCAGAGAATGAACTTCCACTGAGACATCCTTCTTTATATATGCATTAAATTGTTAACACCAATCAGTGAACAACACATGTACAAATGACATCATGTGACAGAATGTGACAAAATTAAAAGTCTATCTCCTTATTTGCATCAAGTGGATACAGTAATAAAAAAACAATAGTGATAAATCAATAAGAAAATCCCAGGTCAGTTCAGCTGCTCATGCCACAGACAGCAAAGCCCCTAGGCAGATCATACACTAATACAACATGGCTTCTCTGTCCCACTACACCATGCTACTGCACACCCAATCACACAGAGAAGGAAATGCACACTGGTAGTAGGGAGACATGGGCTAGGTGTTACCACCATTTTCACAATACATCTGCACTGCCAGCATCCAGCCTTTGCTAAGGTTTAGTGCCCCAAAACATTATGCTGGAAAGAACTAGACCTTCATCCTCTGGCACCACTAAAACTGTGAATTTCACAACTGCTTCTTACTTGCTGTGTTTTTGTTTTTAACCAGGAGAGACACACTAAGCTGAAAGTGGTTTACAGGTGCAACCTGGGAGAACAAGGAAGTTAAGTGACTTATGCACGCAAGTAGGGGCTGTGGGATTTAAACACAGGCCAACAGGTTTGCAGCTCAGAGCCTTAAACCACAGTACTATATAGCCTTCTTAGGCAACTAAGCAACTTATTAACCTCCCTGTGTTTAACCTCTCTGTAATCTCTCTCTCTCTGTCATATGTATCTTTATGCTCTTTGACTCTATCTTAAGCTGAAAATAGCAGTGGCATTCTCTCCCTACCTTTCAGAAATTATAAAGTGCTTTAGGATACTATTTACATGCAGGCACTATATAAAAAAACTTCATTTCCTTTCGTTTTTATGATTTTAATCACAAACTTTAAAACAGGAAAAGACAAAATACTCACACTAAATTAGTGGTCTGTACATCAACTCAGAAACAAATACAGTAGTAATGCAGGTAAGTTCAGCCATCACTACTTTCAGATGTGTTGTGTAAATTATAGCCTTTTATGATCATTTTGGGCATGTGTACATAGTGTGCAAATGTTGATTTTTTTCAGAAATATGTTTGTTTAGGTCTTTTATGCATATTTAATTAATTATGTCAATTAGTTTGGTAGAGCGTGTACATAAGAGGTAGCTCCTATACTGAGTAACTCTAGGAAGCTCCTTTGACCTGGAGTGAAACATGAATTCCTGTGTATTGGCAGGTAGTATTGCTCCAGTCAGCTAATCATATAAATGAATTCATTGGAGGGGGGTATATAAGAGGTAGCTCCTATACTGACTAACTCTGAGGATGCTCCTTTGTCCTGGAGCAAAACGTACAGTTACGTAAGAACTTAGCGTAACAGTAGATCTTCGACAGGATCTCTCGCAGCAGGCCACACCTATGGAACTACAACCACCAGGCATTAGGACCACATGGAAACTTTTCTAGCTAGCAGTCTACCAGGGGGCCATCCATACTGATGTCAGGTGCTGACGTCAGCCTATCCTATAACAGTGGGTGACTCCTGAGCCCTCCTCAGTTCTCTCGCCGGAGACCATAAGCCACCTGGCACTAGCTGAGAGAACCAAGGAGGAATCAAAGGTTGCTGCCAAAGAAAGGATAGAAAAGAAGGAGGTACAGACAGGAAAGGGCCTCCAGGCCCAGGGAAGGAGGGAGGGAGGGAGGGATGGCATGTCCTGCTGCAAAAGATCCTCTCAAAGATCTAATTATGGTAAGTTTGTATGCAACTATTATCTTACTCGAGGGTATATTATGCAGCACACCACACTATGGAATGAGTCCCAAGCAGTTCATCAGACAGCACAGTCTGGGTCAGGAAACCTTGAGGCTAAGAAAGTAGGCCCTGGAGGACAGGTAGGACAAAGTTGGCCCCACGCCTAGAGGCAATGTCCAGACTATAGTGCTTGGTAAGGTGTGGACAGAACTCCAAGTAGCAATAACACAAATCTCTGCAGCTGACACATTCCTCAAACAGGCAACAGAAATGACAATGCACCCAGTAGAATGGCCACAGACAACACAAGGAAAATCCCTACCATATTTCCTGTAGCAAAAATGATAAAGTTGGCCAACCATTTGGACAAGCACTGTTTTGAAACAGGTACGTTCTCCTTCCAGGGGTGAAAGAAACAACTACTGGGAGGACATCCTGCAGTCCTTTGTACAGTGTGTGAAGTAACGCAGAATTCTACACACATCTGAAGTGTGGAGCAATGCTTCCCCTGGACTGACATACTGTGGGAAATAAACAGGATGGTGTATGGATTGATTTAAAGTAAACCCAGACACCACCTTAGGAAGAATCTTAGGGTGTGTATTCAAAGACACCCTGTCTTTGTGGAAAACCAGATAAGACTGCTTGCACATGAGAGCCTGTAGCTCTGAAATCCTTCAAGCAGAAGTAATGGCAACTAAAAACGTTTTTCACAACAGAAAGTTTAGCTCACATGTCGCTGCCAGCATAAAAGGAGCCAAAGTAAGTTTTTCCAACACAAAATTTAAGTCCTAAGGTGAGACTGGATTGTTCATAGGAGGCTTCAGGTGAATAATGCCTCTCAGAAAAGTATGGGACACCTCCAGTTGTGCCACTGCACGTCCATCAACAGGCACATAGAAGGCAGAGATGGCAGACATGTGCATGTTAAGGAGGAGTACTTCAGGCCAGAGTCCAAAAGGGACAGCAAGTACTCCAGAATCTGATTCACTGGACAAGTGAAGGGATCCAGTCAATGTGACGCAGCCCACAGTGCAAAGTGTTTCCACTTCATAGAATGAGTGGACCTAGTAGACACTTCCTAGCCACCACCAGAACATCAGCCACCGTGGGTGACACACCAAACAGAGTCATGGCTATGTTCTCAAGAGCCAGGCATGAAGATACAGGAATTATAGGTCTGGATGGACCAGGGTGCCCCAGTTCTGGGAGAACAAGCCAGTGCACAGAGGACGGGGTAGTGGAGGTTCCACTGCCAGTTGCTACAGTAAAGGGAACTAGATCTGACAAGGCCTGAAGGGGGTGATGAAAATCATTGTGGCCCCTTCCATCTGGAGCTTGATCAAAACCCTCTGGAGTACATAGGAGGGAGAAAATGCATAGAGAAACCTCCCTTTCCAAGAGAGGGAGAACGCGTCTAACCAGAAAACTCTAGTCCCTGGATCGAGTGAGCAAACAAGCAACAGTTTTGTGTTGAGTGAGGATGCAAAAAGATCCAACGATGGACTACCCCATCTGTCAAACAGGTCTTCTACTACTGAGATCAGCAGTTCCCAGTCATGTGTCTTTGACTGTGACTGGCTTTAGGGTTTCTGCAAGGACATTTTGGATGCCTGGAACATGGATTGCTGACAGGTTGAGGTCGTGATCCAGAGCCCAATACCAGACTCTCATTGCTTCCTGGCAGAGAGAGTACAAGTGGGTGATCCCCTGCTTGTTGATGTAGTGGACTACACTTATTTTGTCTGTCTGCACTAGCAGAAGGCCTGGGGATAGCTGAGTCTGGAAGGCCTGCAAGGCATAAAGAATGGTCTGCATCTCCAGGACATTTATGTGGAGAGATGATTCCAGCTTGAACCTTGCCCCCTAAGTTTGGTGGGGCCCCAAATGAGCTGCCCACCTCAACCTGAAGCATCTGTTGTGAGGATTTGCTATGGGGAAGGAATGAGAAAGGATCCCTCTTAGTAGGTTGCAGGGTTCCATCTACCAAAGCAGATCCTCTTCACTGGAGAGAGACCAGGACCAGCTGTTCTAGGTTGTCCATCCGCTGGTCCCACTGGACACTCAATGTCCATTAAGGAATTCTCATGTGTAGTCTGGCTATGGGCTCTGTGACTATTGCTGCAGCCATCAGTCCTAAGAGCTGGAGGAAGGTTCTGACAAGAGAGATATAGGCTGCTATACAGCAGACAGGCTTGAGCTATAAGCGATGCCCTGTTCTGGCCATGCTCTGAGACATATCCAGGACTGCCCCTATGTACTGCAGATGCAAAGGGGGCAAACAGCTTGAACAAGTTGACTGTAATGCCCAGATCCTGGAATAGGTGGTCGGTATGTTCCATTGTCTGTAACAGGTTCTCCCTGGACTGAGCTTTGAAAATCAGTCATCCAAGTAGGGAAAGACATAGAGTCCCTCCCACCTTAGGGCAGCTACTACCACTGCCAAGCATTTGTTAAACACCTGAGGGGCTGAAGAGAAGCCAAAGGGCAAGACCTGGAATGGGAACTGTGCCCCCTGGGAATGAAACTGTAGGTCCTGTCTGTGGGAGGTATGTACCTAGATATGCAGGTAGGCATCCTTCATGTGGAGGGAGCAAATCCAGTCTCCCTGGTGCAAAAGGGGCAGCAGACCATGAAGTGTCACCATCTGGAATTTTTTGTACAGAATAAACAGGTTTAGCTCCTGGATGTCTAGAATGGGCCTGCAGAGACAAAACCCTTGATGGAAACATTATTTTATTTTTATTATCAAGAATTGATTTTTAATTATCTTTATTATCATTATAATTGTATTTGATTTTATATGGTATTAAGATGGGAAATGTTTACTCTAATTTCTGGTTGAGATTAAGGTTGATTAAGTCTTAAAACAGTAAAATGGAGGAATTATGCCATTTAAAATGGAGTCCACTTCAGTGTTCAGAAAAAAAATGGTTTTAAAGAGACTGTTTGAAATCTCAGGGCTCTGTGCTCTAGCTGTAGAACGGAGATAAGATGGGCCTAACTTACATGTTCCACATTCCTGGGAGGACACTTTTATTTGCAAATCTAGTATCTCATGATAGTTCACACCTTAAGCAGTCTAGCGATATGATGCTTATGTAACCCCCATCCAGGTATGCCACCTCTATCTTGAGCAGCACTACCTGGTGAGCTGGGTTCGGGAGGAATGTGTCATCTCGACACACTGGCTAGGTTTGGCTACTCTGCAACAGGGGCACCCAAGTAACTCCAGACAAAGCAATAACTGTAATGTCCAATACCAGAAGTGGGATTCTAAAGTGTGGCTTTTATTCACATCCAACAGAATAAATAAAGCATAGATGGACCTCCACGGGCTATACTCCTGGTAATGCAGATTTATGGAGATCAGAACACATCTTATTCACTTTAGCCCTCAGGCTCTGAAACACTGGGCACACAGCCCGAACTTGTACAGTGCTCTGGGTTTCCTGGCTCGGCTCCTTGCCAGCCACTTGGACACTCTATATAGCATGGAAACATTTACTGGTGGCTCCTAAACTACCTATGAGCACTTCTGCTCCATCAGGGAATCTTCCTCATCAATCCCACATCTGGACACTTTCCTCAGGCACTGGCCAAGTACCTGAGAGAAAGCAACAGGTGCCCCAAAGCAAACCCGTAGAGGTGAATTTGGTTACTACTGATGGGGAGGTCTCCACCTCTCGCTCCCATAATTCATACCGTCCATTTCTCTGGACTGTAACACCTCATCCTTTAAAACACTTTGCTGTGTAGATTCTTTTTAAATGTATTCACATTCAATCTACTGTCTTCACATCCCATTTGTGCTGAACTTGAATATACTTAATAAGTGGCTCTGTCCATTACTCTAGACCCCCCCACAGAGTTAAGCAGTCCAATCCACATCTTCCAAACTGTACATGGCTGTCTTTTCCTGACCCACAGTAACAGTCCTTTTAGTTTCATCTTGATTCAGGTGAAAACACATGGCCCTTTAGCAGGCGAACTCACCCCTAGGTTGCAGGTGCCCCACAGGCGTTTTCTCCTCAAATAACTTTTTCAGAGCTTCTGGTGCCTCAGCATGAACTTAAATCAGGCAGCTTCTTTTCTCCCTAATCAGACCGGGGGTTGCCCGTGGAAGCTGGCTGATTCCTTCCCTCCATCCCGCGGGGATGGGGCCCTGAACCACTGGAGCGGTCTCCACCACTTCAATGGGCTCTTCTTGTGTTCCTCTTCAGGTGAGAACACTCACCATATAACAAAAATAGCTCTTTGACAGAGCTTAGAGCTCTGGGGGCCTGCTTACAGCAGAGCACCTCTACTACAGACTGCACAGACTCTACTGAACTCACTTCAGAATTCCCCAGCGTTCTACTCTAACCTCCAACTGCAACATTCCAGTGTGGCTTATGCAGCTGCGACAGTTCTAAATTATGTCATCCCTCAGTCTCAGCTGAGACTGAGAACAGAGTGAGACAGTGTGAAATCCATTTAATTGGAGTTCACAAGCTGCCTTCCTGCCTACCACTAGGTCTTACTGGGATTCTAGTAACCCTGGGTAACGGGGAGGTCCTTAATATGTAGATTCTAGTTATAAAGAGAAATACCATTTAAAAGTGAATTAACTTTTCTGACAGTGATTGATGTCTTTAAGAAAAGAACAAAGGACCTTGTGTGTCTACAAAAAGTAATGTTTAAGGACTTTAAAATTGATTTTCTTACAAATGTTATATCATTCTGTAGCTTGAACTACAAGAGCTAAACTATTATTTTATTTTAAGAAGTTTTATTGAAATGATGAAGTTATAACCTTAATAGTGTAATTTAAAAAATATCCATACTACAGATTTCAGACTTTTTTCTAGAATGTTTGGCTTAAGATAAAACACCTGCATATACAAGTTTAATTTTTAAATTAAGTTAAATAAGACTTTTATGTAAAGAAATAATTTTGACCCAAAAATAAGTTTGAGGAAAAGGAGAGAGTCTTAAGAAGCATGTCTGTATATCATCACTTATCTTCTAGGATGCCCTACCTTTCTAGTGACTCAAACCAATCAAAATCTGGTGATGACATCACCAGAGCAGTTTTTATATTAGTGAATACTGCCGACCACTCCTCAGTCTGAACTATCGATGTAGGAAGACCTATGTTTGGTTAACTAAGAATTGTATAGCTTTATACTGATGTTAGGCCAAAGAACTTTGGGCCACAAATGTTTGGAATGCAGGGGGTCAGCCTAGGGAGAGCCAGAGCTCAGTGCTGCTGAAGATATCCAGAGGCAAGAAAGAAATGCAAGGACATTCTCATTGTGTACGAAGTAAGGTCTGTGCTTATTTGCTGAGCATTTTGATAAGTAATGTTGCCTGCTGAGGACCAGACAAACTTACATTTAAAACTCACACTAGCTATACAGCGTGCTGAGAAAAAAGAAGTCTATTGTCCAAAGGTTTTGAAAGCAGATGCACAACATGAGTAAATAAGCTACAGTTGTTAAAGCAGCTTGCTATTCACAATAACGTTCTTTGAATCCAGTATTTCTATGGACTGTGCAGATTGAAGCTGTGTTCTACAAATCCAAGAAGTGATTTTTAGCAGAAGTTTAACTTGCTGAGTGTATCCATGCTAAAAGAAGTTCCAGGGTCAAAGTTAGCTGATAAAGAGACCTTTTCATCAAAGCCAGACTCAGCCAGAGTTCCAAGTGGAGAAAGAAGATCCACTTTTACAACCAGAAATATAAATATCCATTGTATTACTTTCACTAATTTTAATTATTAGTCTTGGTAATTTAATTTGGCTTATCTGGGAAAGTAAGAAGTAAACTTGCTCCTAACTATAGAATATGGGTATATAGTTTAAAAGCTTTGAACTAAAATTTTGCATGACTTGAAAAGTTACAACTGAGTTTTATGAAAGTATAGTACAAATCATTAATGTAATGAGTTGATGCCAGTTCTCATAGAAAATACATTTTATATGCAATGAAGTTAAAACAAGTTTTATACAGAAATAATCTGAGATATTGATCTTAAAAGTATATGTTCTTATGCATGAAGGTTATGTTAAATACTAAGTATGATAAAAGTAGTATAACTGTTACCATTTATTATGCTAAGTATTGCTTATTTCTTTACATTGTTTATTTGCTAGAATTTGTTTTATTAGTTGCTGGATTTTCTGAAACAATTTTGTTGATGTTTACAAGATTAGTCTTGATATTTATGCTAATGAGGAATATTTAGAACCATTGCATAGGTGTAAATAAAATATATATTTTTCATATAACTATACGTGGGGTAAGCAGTGTCATTTACCATTGTACTTGAATCTGGAGAGCATAGGATAATATCACATGTGAATATTTATTATTCTGGGTAATTTATGAAATAATTTTGGGTAAGGCCCGAGGTGAATCTAAGTGTATTATTATGAAGAGTGATATTATAAGCCTCTGTTCGACAGGCCTGAGAGCTCCTGTGCACTTGGGGACCAGGAAGAAATGGGAGTAGAACCCTTTGCCCTGTTAAGTCTCTGTGGCCCCTTTTCTTAGCAGAGAGTGGATTTACTCCTAGAGCACTGACATGTGGTCTAAAGGGTAAGAAGACAGATTTTTTTTTTTTCTGGAGGCACTCCAGAAGTTCCAGAGTATAGCTGCGTTCTATGAGCTACAGTACCCAAGCATCTCTGGTGATTTCCCTCCATGTTTCCAAGAGTAGGGAAAAATTACCCCCTACAACCACCTCCTGCCTTAATGGGAGGGAGGGCGAGCAAGGAATCAGGCTGCACTGACAGGCTGTTTCCTATGGGGACCTTTCCCATAGTAGAGGAGGACGTGGGCAAGGCAGGGCTTGTGCTTACCCTGAGACTTGTTAATAGGCTTGGATCTATGGGCAGATCACTGAAAGTTTACTCGTTGACCATGTTTGGGCTGGTTGATGTGGGATTTGGTCTGCCCCAAAAATCTGTATCCTCTATGGGGGGATTCAGGATGGACAACTGAACATCCTGGGCAAAGCCTGACACCCTTAGAAACAGAGAAATACAGAACAATAGAAACTGACAGCAGATAAGAACTGCTTGGCCCATCTAGTCTGCCATTTTCCCTACTGGTACCAGGTCAGTATATCACTGCCCTAAATAGCGGTGTAAACCCTTCGCAGTAACCACTATTCCATTGACAGTGACAGGGTAGAATAGCAGTAGTGATTTACCACTACCCTGTTGTTGTCTGGAGAGAGGAATGAGGGCTGAGGTGGCTTGGAGCATGGTGCTAGGTCAGAGCTGCTCCCATGGTGTAGTGGCTAAGGCACTGGCGCCTGGAGCAGTGGAGACTTGAAACTAAGGCTCTGTCGCCGTCTCCTGATATGGCAAATTTTTTTTTTTTAGAGACATGTTTTCCCCCCTCCCGAGGTTCTCCATAACCCCAAGATGACCCACCTCTGCATGGAGTTCATTACATTAAGATCAGAGTGTGTTGGGGGTTGAAACAAAAAATCTAAGCTTTACTACTCTTTCCGTGGCTTTTAAGTAGTGTCGGTGTTTTTCATGGCATAAACTTTGCTTTCGCTGTTTAAACTGTGTATATGATGACCATGCTCTTTGTGGTTGCTGCATATTGACCCCATGCCTTCCCTACATACTGCAAAAACCGCAGACCCTCCTTGATCTCCAGCTTTACTCTCTCTCTCTCTTGTTCCTACTGCTAGGGTTCCTCAATGCCTGTCCCAGGCATTTTTGAATTCCCCTACTGTGTTTGTCTGTTCCATGCATCCACCACCCTGTCTGTGATGAAATACTTCCTCACGTTACCCCTTAGTCTACCCCCTTCCAACCTTATGTCATGCCCCCTCATTCCTGAACATCTCCTTTTCTGAAAGATGCTACCCTCTGGTACCCTATTTATGCCCTTTAGATATTTGTAGGTTTCTATCATAACTCCCCTGTCTCTCCTCTCCTCCAGGGTAAACATATTGAGGTCTCCCAGTCTCTCCTTATATGACGTTTGGTGCAGGCTTCACTGCATCTTTGTTGCCCTTCTTTGAACTGCCTCCACCCTTTCTATGTCCATACAGAGATGTGGCCTCCAGAACCGGACACAGTACTCCAAATGATGCCTCACCAATGATCTGTACAGTGGCATCACCTCTTTTCTTCTGCTGGTGATAACTCTCCCTTTGCACCCCAGCATTCCACTTGCTCTCCCCAAAGCCCTGGCACATTGTTTGGCCACCTTTAGGTAATCAGATATGATTACCCCCAAATCGCTTTCCTGTTTGGTGACTATTGGTATCTCCCATCATGTAATTCTCCCTAGGTTCTTGTGCCCCGAATGCATTATTGTGTACTTTTTGCATTGAATCTCAGCTGCCACACTCTAGATCATTCCTCCAGTTTAGCTAGGTCCCTTCTCATTTTTCCACTCATCCCAGAGTGTCCATCCTGTTGTAGATCTCAGTGTCATCAGCAAAGAGGCACACCTTCCTTCCAGCCCCTCTACAATGTCACTTATGAAAACATTAAACAGGACTGGCCCCAGAACTGATCCCTGAGGTACCACGCTGGTCACCCTACTTTCCTCAGATTGAGCTCCATTTACCACCACCCTCTGTCTTATTACTCAACCAGTTCCTATCCCAGTTTACCACCTTGCTCCTACTCCCAGGCAGCCCAGTATGTTTACAAGTCTTCTATGTGGAATGGTATCAAAGGCCTTAATGAAATCCAGGTAGGCCACATCCACCGCTCCCCCGATCCACTTCCCTAGTCACCCAGTCAAAGAAATCAATTAGATTTGTTTGACATGACCTTCCTGCTGTGAATCCATGCAGTCTCGGATCCTGTGCTCCACTGGTTTGAAGGTGTTTCACAATCCTTTCATTAAGTAGTGATTCCATAATTTTCCCCACTATTGAGGTGAAACTGGTTGGTCTATAGTTTCCAGCCTCCTCCCTACTCCCACTTTGTGAGCGGGACTACATCTGCCCTCCTCCAGTCCTCTGGAACTACTCTTGTGTCGAGTGACTCATTGAACAGGGCTGCCAGTGGTGGTGCCAGCACCTCCTGTAGTTCCCCTAATATTCTAGGATGTATCCCATCCGGTCCCATTGCCTTGTCCACTTTCAGTTTTGTGAGTTCCTTTATGATTCTCTCTTCTGTAAATGGACTGGTGTCCCCACTCCCATATCTGCTCATGTTGCCTAACTGTGGTCCTCACCTTCTTCTTCTGTGAATACAGAACAAAAATATTTGTTCAGTATTGATGCTTTTTCCAGATCCTTTTCCACATACTTCCCTTCTTCCTCTTTAAACTTTACAATCCCACTCCTGTGTTTTCTCCTTTCACTAATGTACCTATAAAAGTCTTATAGAAATACAGAAACATAGAATTTGATGGCAGATAAGGACCGCTTGGCCCACCTAGTCTGCCCAATTCCCTACCTACAGGATAAGCTGCAGATTCTAGTTAACCAACAGCTTACTTTCTCCTACCCCCCACTAGAATTGCTTTATGTCTGTCCCATGCATTATTGAATTCTCCCACTGTTCTTGACTTAACGACCTCCTCAGGAAAGCTGTTTCATGCATCCACAACCCTCTCTGTGAAAAAATACTTTCTAACATTACCTCTGAGCCGTCCCCCCTCTATCTTCAAATTGTGCCCCCTTGTTCTTGCACATCTCTTTTTCTGAAAGATGCTCCCCTCTTGGACTTTGTTAATTCCCTTGAGGTACTTGAAAGTTTCTATCATGTCCCCCCCCCCCCTCCTTTCCTCAAGGATATACATACTAAGCTGCTAGTCTCTCTTCATATGTCTTCTGGTGCAGACCTGGCAACATTTTGGTTGCCCTCCTCTGAACAGCCTCCACTCTGTCTATATCTTTGTGGAGATGGGGTCTCTAGAACTGCACGCAGTGCTCCAGATGGGGTCTCACCAACTGTCTGTACAGAGGGATGACAACTTCCTCTTTTCTACTGTTGATGCCTTTACCTATGCATCCTAGTATCCAACCAGCCCTTCTTACTGCCTTCTCACATTGCTTGCCCACCTTAAGGTCATCTGATATAATTACCCCAGGTCCGTTTCAGTTTTTGTTGTTGTTAGTATCTCACCCTCCCATTGTGCACTCTCCCTGGTTTTTATTTCCCAGGTGCATTATCTTGCACTTCTTAGCATTGAATCTGAGCTGCCATACATTTGACCATTCCTCCAACCTTACCAAGTCCCTTTTCATCCTTTCCACCTCACCATGTGTATCAACCCTGTTGTAGATCTTCGTGTTGTCTGCAAAGAGGCAGACTTTTCCTTCCAGGTGCTCTCAAATGTCACTTATAAAGACATTAAAGAGGACTGGTCCTAGTACTGAACTCTATGGTACCCTGCTAGTAACCCTCCTTTCTTCACTGTGAACTCTGTTTACTATTACCCTTTGCGTCCTGTTGTCCAGACAATTTTTTATCCAGGCTACCAACTTGGGACCCACTCCAAGGCTGGCTAGCTTTTATATTAATCTTTTGTGTGGGACTGTGTCAAATGCCTTGCTAAATCTAGATAAGCCATAACCATAGCCCCTTCCTGGTCTACTACTTTGGTCACCCAGTCAAAGAAATCTATTAGATTCATCTGACATGACCTTCCTGCTGTGAATCCATGCTGCCTTAGGTCCTATGCCCCACTGGCCTCTAGGTACTCAACAATTCTTTCCTTCAGAAGTTATTTCATCTTTTTCCCTACCACTGAGGTCAAACTAACCGATCTGTAGTTTCTTGCCTCTGCCCTGCTCCCTCTTTTGCGGGGTGGACTCACATTCACCCTCCTCCAATCCTCAGGTACCACCCCATCTTCCCATAATTTGTTAAACAGAGTAGTCAGTGATGTCACTAGTTCTACCCTTAGTTCTTTTAGAATTCTGGGGTGAATTCCATCAGGCCCCACTGCTCTGTCCACCCTCAGTTTCAAGAATTCTTTCAAAACCTTTTCTTCTGTGAATGGACTGGTATCGACCCCCCATCTAAAGTGTTTCTCTTGTTTGGTTTAGGTACCTCCTCCTCCTCTTCTGTTGTGAATACTGGGCAGAAATATTCGTTCAGTATCCCTGCTTTTTCACTATCACCCTCTGTCCACATTCCCTCCCCTTTATTAAGTCTCCGTATCCCTCCCTTGGTCTTTCTTTACTCCCTAATGTACCTATAAAAGGTTTTATCCCCCTTCATAACAGAAATGGCTATCTTTTCCTCAGTTTTGGCCTTTGCTGTTCTGCCTTCCTACCTCCTTCTGCTTTAACTGATAAAGTTCTCTGTCCTGCTCCTTCTGTGTTTCCTTATATTTCCTGAATGCTATCCTTTTATTCTTAACCTTCACTGCCACCTCTTTTGAGAACCATAGTTGTTTTTTCCCTTTGTTTTGTTTATTGATTCACTTCACATGAATGCTTGATACCTCTGTGATGGCTGTTTTGATTATTCCCCATTGTTCCCCCACCCATCCTTCTTGCCCATTTGCTAGTGCTTTTCTGAGGCACGCTCTCATTTTCCCAAAGTCAGCTCTCCTAAAGTCCAATACTCTTGTTTTTGTATGGTTTGACTCTATGGCTGTGTTTATTGTGAACCACACTGTTTGGTGGTCACTTGTTCCCAGATGGCTACCCACTTCTAAATCCGAGATCCTTTCTCCATCCCCATTTGAGAGTATAGGGTCTAAGATTATCCCTCCCGAGTGGGTTCCAACACCAAGCTGTCTGAGGCATGCCCTGTAGGGACATCGAGAATGGCCCTGCTCTTGGATGTGCCTGCAGCAAAGGTACTCCAGTTAATATTTGGCATATTCAGGTCCCCCATTAACAGTATCTCCCCTTTTTCTACCATTGTAAGAATGCCTTCTATCATTTTGTTGTCCACTCCTTCCCTCCCCCTGAGATGGGGGTCTGTACACCACTCCCATGTGGATTGTGGTGCTATTTCCTGTCTCCAGGGTGACCCATAGTGACTCATCTACTTCATGTTTACTCTTTAGTTCTGTTGCTTTAATCCCTTCCTTACATAGAGAGCTACTACTCCTCCTCTTTTACCCTCCCTGTCCCTCCTGTAGATTGTGCATCCTGGTATGTTAACATCCCAGTAATGGTTCTCTGTATACCATGTTTCAGTGGCTACCACAATATCCAGGCATCCCTCTTCCATCAAGGCCACTAGTTCAGGGAGCTTGTTACACAGACTATGGGCATTGGTACTCATCACCCTCCATTTTTTGATGGCCTTACCCCTTTTAGCCCCATCCCTGTCCTTACTGCCTTTGCCTTTTTTTGCATTTACCCCATCCTGCTCCCGAATGACTTCTCTACCTTGGTGTTTACCTTGCTAATTACTGTATTTTGTGGGGCTGGGATTTCCTGGGGCTGGGATTTCCTGTTCCTTTCAGTGCCTCCCCCTTGGCTAGTGTAAAAGCTTGCCAATGAATCATTTAAACCTATCACCTAGGATCCTGGATCCCCCCAGACAAATGCAGACCATCACACCAGTATAGGCCTGCATCCCTCAAGGTGGCTCCCAGTTCCCAATGAAGCCAAATGCTGAGCTCCGCACCAGTTTTCAACCATTCATTGAATCCCATGGTGTGGAGTACCCTAGTATCATCCTTGCCATAGACAGGTAGCACCTCTGAGAAGGTTACCGTATGTGCTACTTGTCTAAGGCCCCTCCCCAACTCTACAAACTCCTCCTGCACTGCTCTGATCCCATTCCCAGCCAGATCATTTGTCCCTAGGTGGACAGTGACATCCAGCTAGCTCCCTTGTGCAGCTGCTCCCGCAATCCTGAGGATTTGCTCCCTGTCCCTCTGAGCCATGGCACCAGGTAGACACCTTTCCCCTCTCTCTCTCCTCTTCCTCCCTCATTTCTACCCCCCCTAATGATTTAGTCCCCCATCAGGAGTTGTTTCCTTCCCCTGTGGGGTTCTCGTGCCACCCTCCTGTGGGTCTCTTTTGTCGAGGTTTCCAGCATCCTCCTTGGTCTCCACTGCAGTTGCCTCCATAGAGGAACCACTCTTCCCCAGAACAGCTTATGAATTGTGAAGAGGTACAGCTGGAGGGATGCACCTCTGTTCCACCACCCTCCCCCTCCCTGAGCCCACCTTGGTCCAACAGCTCCTCTTTCTTGGCAGCCTCTGAGGTAGAGGCAGGTGCCCTGGTGGTCCCTTGGTGGGGGGGAAGAGGTTTCACGAATCCCAGCCAGGTCAGCCTGGAGATGGGCAACATCCTCCCTCAGACCAGAGAGGTGCCTGCAAATAGGGCAGCATCGCAGCCTCCAGAATGTCCCCCAGAACACTGCTGCCCCACAGGCATTGCACTGTACTACTCTCATCATGACTTATTTTGTGTCTCCTCTCCTGTTGCTTTTTATGCTTACTCTCTCATCTCTCTGCATATTTTTCTACCTACTTTCCTACTGCCCATGTACCCTTATAGCGCTCTCCCTTCCTGTTCTTGGACAGGAACTTCCTGTAGTCTTCAGTAGTCTCCTTCCTCCTTGCTTAGACTCAGACCTCCAGCAGCTGGGGGGTGGGAGAAAGAGCTATTTTTTTTCCCTTCAAGGTTGATGAAACTAATGTGTCCCAGTGATCCTTCACTTCCTACTGCCAAACAGGAAGTTCCTGTCATCAGTCAAATCCAGTGGCTATAAAAGTAGAACTGGCTTAGGGTGGAGGAGTGGGAAGGAGGGCAGTTAGTAAGAAATTCTGTAGCTTTTTTAGTCAGCTGCTTGCTCTGAAAGCAAGATTCCGTCTGCCAGAAACTAGCAGCAGGAAGCTGTAATTGGAGACAGCTGCTTTTCTACTGCTCAAGCCATACACCCAATTGACTTCTCTCCTCTTCTCCTGATTTAGCAAACTAAGTTGATACAGCCCCCTTCCCCAAACAGAGAAACAGCACAATGACTTTCTTCCTTTTTTAAATGAGACCCCTGCTTCTCATAAAGTATCTGTTAGCTTAATTCCAACAAACACTGACTCCTGCTAAGCTAGAAGGGGCTGGGGACTATCACACGAGAAGAGGTTGAAGGAGTTGAACATGTACTCACTGGAGGAGAGGAGACAGGGTGACATGATTGAAACCTTTAAATACATGAAAAGAATAAACAAGATGGGTACAGAGGGGCTGTTCAAAGTAAGGAGGGAGGGCCTGGGGCCATGATATGAGACTGGAGCGAGGAAGGTTCAGGAGGGAGATGAGGAGACACTTTTTTACAGAGAGGGTGGTGGCTGGGTGGAATGCGTTACCTGCTGAAGTGGTATGCAGTAGAACAGTGGACTGCTTCAAACGAGGATGGGACAGGACAAGGGGGAGGGTTAATGAAGGGGAAGGGTGGAAGGGAGGGGCAGCTGAAGAATAAGGGGTGCTAGCTGCACATTCGAGCAGACTTGATAGACCTCTAGGCCTTTATCTGCTGGCAAATTTCATTATGTTAGTATGTTCGTATGTCTGGCCACCTTTAGAACCTCAGATATGATTACCCCAGGTCTCTTTCCGAGGTAGTTGTTAATATTACACCTCGCATTTTGTATTCCGCTCTGATTTTCTGTGCCCAACTGCATGATTTTGCATATCTTCATATTGCATTAGCTGCCACATCCTTGACCACTCCTCTAGCTTTCTAGAACTCTAATTACCCCCGAGGGTCTACCCTATTGCAAATTTTAGTGTCATCAGCAAAAGGTATACATTCCCTTCCAGTCCCTCTGCAATGTTGATAATAAAGACATTAAAGAGGACCGGTCCCAGTACTGATCCCTGTGGCACCCCGCTAGTCACCCTTCCTTTCTCGGAGTGAACTTCGTTTACCACTGTCCTCTGTCTCCTGTCCCCTAACCAATTCCTTAGCTAGTTTACCACCTTTGGACCCACCCTTAGGCTGCCCAGCTTGTTTAGGAATCTCCTATGTGGAACAGTGTTGAAGGCCTTACTGAAATATAGGTAGGCCACATCCACCACTCCACCCTGATCTAATTCCCTTGTCACCCAGTCAAAGAAATCTATCAGATTTGTTTGACATGACCTCTCCTCAGTGAGTCTATGCTGCCTTGGATCTTGTAAGCCACTGGATTCAAGATATTCCACAATCCTTTCCTTCAGTAGTGATTCCATTAATTTCCCCACCACCAAAGTCAGGCTGACTGGCCTATAATTGCCAGCCTCCTCCCTGCTACCACCACTTTTGTAAAGTGGGACTACATCTGCCCTCCTCCAGTCCTCTGGAACCACTTCTGTCTCCAGTGAGTGGTTGAACAGGGCTGTCAGAGGTGGAGCCAGCACCTCTCTGAGCTCCCTCAATATCCTTATATGCACCCCATCTGGCCCCATTGCCTTGTCCACTTTCAGATTTGCGAGCTTTTCAGGACTCTCACCTCTGTAAACAGACTAGTGTCCACCACCATTCCTTCAGTGCTTCTTGCACTTAGTGAAGCCTGCCAGGATGAAGTGTGTCACATTTTCCTTCATGACAAAAGGGATTAACTCCAATTGAAACTGTATCTGTGGTCCCTCGCCTTCCCCATCCTCTGTGAATACTGAACAAAAGTATTTGTCCCCCTCCACACACTCACCCCCCTACCCTCCTAAGCCTTACTATCCCACCTCTGGTCTTTCTCTTTTCACTTAGATACCTTAATGTCTTGTCCCCTTTCTTTATTGTCTGGGCTATTTTCCCCTCCATTTCCATCTTTGCACTCCTGATTGCTTTCTCTGCCTCCCTCTGTTTTTCCTGAGACACCTCCCTATTCTCTTCCCTCTATGTCTCCTTATACCTCCTGAATGCTAACTTTTTTGCCCTTACCTTCCCGGCCACCTCTTTTGAGAACCACAGTGGGCTCTTTTTCCTCTTGCTTTTGCTTACTTGCCTGACACAGAGGTTTGTTGCCTTCACTATCCCCTCTTTTAGTTTTGCCCACTGGCCTCCACCCACCCCACCCAAGCTCTCCCCCGCAGGACATCCCTGAGGCATTCCCCCACCTTTTAAAATTGCCCTTCTGAAGTCCAGGACCCTTCCATTGTGTGGTTCAATTCTGCTATAGTGCTAATTTTGAACCATAGTGTGACGGTGCTCACTGTTCCCCAAGTCTGAGCCTGCCCAGGTTAACTGCAGAGTCCCCAGGGCTCTGTCCTGGGACTCTCCTGTTCTCTCTCTTCATAAATGAGCTACCCTTGGCTCCGGCTCTAGGGTCCTCAGTGCTGCATGCAGAACTGAGTCATCATGGCCAAATCCAGACATCGCCACCATTAACGCCAAACTAAACCTCGGACTTCACCACATCCAAACTTGTTTGCAGGACCATAAACTTGTTATTAACCTACAGAAGATGCAGGCCATGCTATTTGGCTCAGCAGCCAAGTTAAAAGCCACCCCGGATTCACTACAGATCTCCGGGGCTGATGGGTCACCGCTGACTGTCGCAGGCTTGGTCAAGTACCTGGGGGTGACCCTTGACCCGCAGCTGGATATGAACCTGCACATACGAAATACACACAAGGCCTCAAACTGCAAGCTGGGTCAGGCTTACAGAGCAAAAAGCTGTCTAACTCAGCTGCCCGCCTTGCTCAGCCAGGGAGTCCTCCTACCCACGCTTTGCTATGGACTAATCACCTTGCCCAGGTTGCAAAAACTAGTCTAGTAAAGTGGGACTCAGTGTACAACAACATATGCCATTTTGCACTCTCAGCCTCCCGACTCAATCACCACTGTGAGCTTGACAACCGGCTCGAGTGGCTCCCACCGGAAACTCACCGCTCTTATGTCATGGGCAACTTCATTGACAATATTGTCAGAACTGCCACCCCTCACAACCTTGCTGAGACCCTTGTTCTTGCTACACCCTCCTACAACCTGCGATCCAGTGGCTCCCATGCCCTCCTGGTACCTAAAACCCACACAGAAATGGGTGACCGAGCCTTCACTGCGTATGCACCCAGGGTTTGGAACTCTTCCAACTAGCACTCCTCCCTCTTCCTCGCACCAGAGCTTTAAAGCCTCCCTCTGGGTTTTCTCAAAACGGTTGCCACCTGTCTCTGCACTAGACAAACCCTCTCAGCCTGAGATGCCCAAACTAACTGAGATGCTACCTAAACATTACGACTTGGGCAGAGCACAACTGTGTTATACTCCCTGTTCTCACAGCATATATAAAGGGACCATTTAGGCTCACCAGCAAAACAGGGTGAGCACTATAACTGTGCACTCCTTTCTCTCGCACTGGGCCCACTCTCATCCCAACTGTGACTCCTCCTTATTCTAACTGCTAGCCTTACAACTTGCTGCCTGAGCGATGAATCATCACTGCACTTCTTCCTACTGACTGCAATGTTTAATACTGTATTGTAATACCTGTTTTGGTATTGTTGTCTTACAATGTCCCTGTGTTCTGGTCACTTTATAGTAACTCTTCACTACTATTTGCATGATGAAATCTGATGCTTGTAAAGTCCCTGTTGTGCTAATTCGATGTAATGTGATCCTCCACTTGTATTTGCCTGATGTTCATGTATGTACCTTGTAATCTCTCGGGTCTCACCTGAAAATAGGCACTTGGCTGTCTAGTGTGCTTACCCGGTTAACAAAAGCAAATAAATAAGTGGCCACACACTGTGACATCAGCAACACTGTCCTTGTTGGTGAGTACAGTGTCCAGTATTGCCTCCTTATGAGTGGGCTCTTTTACTAGTAGCCTGAGGAAAGCTCCTGCAGGGAGTCCAGGATGTCCCTGCTCCTAGCTGAAGCTGCAGCTGGGATGCTCCAATCTACATCCGGCAGACTGAAGTCCCATACTAGCAGCACCTCCCCCTTATTTGCCATCTTCTGCATGGCTTCCACTAAAGCTTTATCTATTTCCCTCCACTCTGCTGGAGGTCTGAAGATCATGCCAGTGCGAACTGCGGCTCCATTCCCCATTTCTAGGGTGACCCACAGTGCCTCTGCTTCTCCCTGTATTCCATGTATCTCTGTTGCTTTATTGCTATCTCTCACATAAAGAGTCACTCCTCCCCCTTTCTTTCCCATCCTGTCCTTCCTGGACAGAGTACAGCCTGGTATGGCTATATGCCAGTCATGATTCTCATTGCACCATGTCTTGGTAATAGTGACAATGTCCAGGTGAGCCTACCATAATGGCCTCTAGGTCCTGGATTTTATTTCCCAGACTTCGAGTATTTGCACACATGGCCTTCCAGATTCTGCTACCACCCTGCTTGTCAACCCTCCCATTTTCCCTTTGCCTTCACTCCTTGTCCTTAAACCCTCTGCTCTCATTCCCATCTCTCTTCACTTCTACCATTTTGTTTTTGTGTTGTTGTTAGGTACCCTTGGGGAGTTTTCTCCCTTAGGTTCTCCCTACTGACTACTTCAGCTTGTGGTGGTGTTGGTGGGGGTGGACAGTCTGTGTCACCCTGCTTCCATCCAGCCACCCCTCAACTACTGTGGTTTAAATGGCACCAATGTAACATTTTAAAACTGTTCACTGAGGATTCTCCCGAGAGGTATTTATAGGTCTCGACCATGTGCCCCCCTCTCCTCCCTCTCTTCCAAGATGTACATATTGAAATCCATCAGTCCCTTATCATGGGGCTTATGATGACACCCTTGCACATTTTAGGTGCCCTCCTCTGGACAGTGTCCACCCTGTTAATGTCCTTCCTGAGATGAGGTCTCAGAATTGGACATAGTGCTCCAGGTGGGGTTTTGCCACTGACTGATACAGTGGTCACACCCACCTCTCCTTCTGCTGGTGATTCTCCACCTATGCACCCTTACATCTCTCTGGCCCTGCCCACTGCCTTGTTTCACTGCCTCACCACCTGAGGTCATCAGATATGATAATCCCAAGGTCTGTTTTCTGTTTAGTGATCATCAACCTCTCCCTTTCATTTTATACACTGCCCTTTGTTTCTGTGCCTTAGGTGCATGATGTGGAACTTTTCACATTGAAAACCCAGCTGCCACACCCTAGACCACTCTTCGAGTTCCTCAGGTCTCTACTCATTTTCTCTACCCTTTCTGGAGTATCTACCCTTTTGCAGATTTTGGTGTCATCTGCAAAGAGGCATATCTTCCCTTCCAGCTCTTCTGCAAGGTCTCTTATAAAGACATTGAAGAGGACTGGTCTCAGTACTGAGCCCTGAGGTACCCCACTGGTCACATTCCCATTAGAGTGAGTGCCATTTATCACTACCTTCTGTCACCTGTCCATCAACCTTTATGTACCCAGTTTACCACCTTCGGTCCTACCCTGAACTATCCAATTTCCTTATTAACCTCCTGTGAGGTATGATGTTGAAGGCCTTGCTGAAGTCTAAGTAGGCCACGTCGACCATGCTACACTGATCTATTTCCCTGGTCACCCAACTGAGCAAATCAATTAGGTTCATCTGACATGTCCCCCACCCCCATGAATTTGTGCTGCCTTGGGTCTTCTAACCCGCTGGATTCAAAATATTCCACTAGCCTTTTTTTGAAAGTATCCATTAACTTCCCCACTACTGACATTAGACTGACTGGCCTGTAATTGCCAGCCTCCTCCCTACTGCCACTTTTATGAAGTGGGGCTACATCTGCCCTCCTAGTCCTCTTGGGCCACCCTGTTTCCAGTGAGTTGTTCAATAGGGCAGTCAGAGGTGCAGCCAGTACCTCCCTGAGCTCCCTCAGCACTCTTGAGTGTACCCTGTCCAGCCTATAGCCTTACCCACTTTCAGATTTGCAAGTCCTCTCAGGACTCTTTCCTCTGTGAATGGACTTGTATCTACCTGCCTTTCCACAGTGCTCCTGCTGCTTCTATGTGGTCAGTCCCCTGAACTGTGAAGACTGAGCAATAGTATCTGTTCAGGATATCTGCTTTTTTCTGATCTGCCTCTGCACAATCTCCCCTGCCATCTTAACATCACAGTACTGCCTCTTATCTTTCTCTTTTTGCTTAAGTATCTAGCAAAGGTCTTGTCCCCTTTGGTTTATCAATTTGATTATCCTTTCTCTGTGTACCTTTGTGCCCATACCGATCGCCTTGCTTCCCTTTGCTTTTACTGGGAAACCTCCTATCCTTTTGCTTCTGCATCTCCTTGTTCTTCCTGAATGCCAGCCTTTTAGCCTTTACTTTCAGCCACTTCTTTGAGGAGGCAGTATGGCGCAGTGGTTTGAGGCTCTGAGCTGCAAATCGAGACTTGGGTTTGAATCCACAGCCCCACTTGCATACTGTGTGACCCTGATCAAATCACTTAACTTCCTTGTGCTCCCACATTGCACCTGTAATCAAGCTTTCAGCTTAGTATGTCTCACCTGGTTAAATAATTGAAAATAAAACAAAACAAACCATAGAGGTCTCTTTTTCTTCCTGTTTCTGCCCACTTCTTTTGCACAGACGTTTGTTGCCACCACAATGCCATCCCTTAATTTGGTCCACTGTTCCTCCACCCTACTCAGGCAATCCCCTGCTAGATCATCTGTAAGGCATTCACCCATTTTTAAAATCTTCCGCTGAATTCCAGGACCCTTGTCCTTGTGTAGTTTTGTCTCTATTGCTTAAGTTAAACCACACCTTGATGTCTGCACTACTGTCCCTGTTTGTGAGCACCAGATCTAGTATTGCCCCATCTTGAGTGGGCTGTCTGACTAGTTGCCTGAGAAACTCCACCTGCAGGAGTCTAGGATGGCCCTACTTCTAATCCATGGCAGTGGCTGGAAGCTCCAGTCTACATCCAGCAGATTGAAGTCCCCAGCCAACAGCACCTCCCCGATTTGGCTTCCCCAGTGTCTTATCCATTTCTTCCTCCTTGTTGGTGGTCTGTATATCACCTCAGAAACTAGTCCAGCATCTAATGTTGGGGCCCTTGAGTCAGGCAGCTTGTTTTCTGAGAAGAAATATTTTAAGCCAAAGTTGTTTTCTGCAATGGTCATACTTTCTCTGCTTTTCCAGTAACTTCTGTCCTCCTATGGTTTATTTCTATGGTGTAATAGGGTATAGTGCTCTGGTTTAGGGCACTGAGCTGCAAACCTGGGACCTGGATTTGAATCCACAGCTCCACTTGTATACTGTGTGTGACCCTGAGCAAGTAACTTAACTTTCTTGTGCTCCTGTTCGCACCTGGAAACAAGCTCGGCTTAGAGTGTGCCTTTCCTGGTTAAACACCCCCTTTCCCATGTCTCATAGGGTTGGGAGTATTTCTTCCTCCTCCTAGGCCAAAGAGCAGGGGTTCAAGCTTGTGGCTATGCCCTCTCAGAAATGTGTCTTTTCCTATAAGTTAGAGTTGACAAGAGTTTTGCTTTCTGCTTCCTAAGTGGTTAAATCTGGAACAGTCCATGGAGGAGATTTTTTTCTGTGCAGTCTCCTTATGTCTTTTTATTTCTGGCTATCAGCTACACAAGATATTCTTTCCGATCTCAGTTTCATCATAGGGTCTGAATGTGGTGCTGTCAATATCTTACATGTCTTAATTTTGGATCGAATGGGGTGCTGTCCAGTGCCTTATAAGTCTCCCACTTGAACCTTGCCTTCTGTTCTATGAGGAAATTTTAGCCTACACAGTTGGTCTCATTTGATAAGTGATCTGTTTGGCTAGTCTTGACAGATGATTTTTTTCATTTTCATCCTCGTAAAAGGAGAAACCATTTCTTAGCATGATTAAGGATACGGTAATATTTACAACAGTTGCCTGATCTTACAAGAGTCTTCTCCATAGATTAGATTATCACTAATGGATGGACAGTCCTCCTAGAGTTGCAGCAAGAAATGGTCCAAATCCTGCACACAGGGTCCAACAGTCAGGGTTTTTGCACCATTCAGCCTTGACCTCTTCTCGCAAGCATAAAAAGAAATGGCACCAGTCGAGGTCATCCTCTGCTTGTTCCGGTTGTTCTGCTATGAGACACTTAACTTCTGCGGGCTCAGGTTTCCCATCAATGACAATGGGGATGCCTGACAGCCTGGCTGACTCCGACTCCAGTTTCCAGACTAGGGCCACTGTCCCACTTGTAATATCAGCCATATCTCCTCCGGGATTGGGGGCTGCCACGGTGCCACTGCCGGTTTCTTTTGGGCTGGCAGGGTCATCAGCACCATTGGTGGTGCTGTTTCTGGTGCTGATGTTAGGCCCTTTGGAGCCTACTCTGATCCCAGCACTGGTACTGCCAAGGATATGGGACTACAGTGCCAGGATCACTCCCTGTGGGGACGTTGCCAGGGCCATCCTTGGTGCTTCTACTGGCATCATTCTTTAGACCTCATTCAGGGCCAGTATTGCTGGTGTTGCAGAAGAACAGTCTGCACTGTTGGTCCTTTGACCCCCTCCTCTATACTACTCTTGGTGTGAGGAGGGAGTAGTGGGAGATTAGTCAGCTCCTGACCTCATAATCTCTGATGGTAAGGATGATGACTCATATTACAGTCCAGAAACCCAAAACTGGTTCCTGTCGTGGTATCTCAGGAGGATCTCTACTTCCATGTTGTGCTCAGAAATATTCATTCTGCATTGAATTTCAAGCCAGCAGTCATAGACCAGGCTAGGTGCTTCCACGTGGAGTTTCTAAACAGGCCTAATATACCAGTGTCTCTAGTTCCTCCCATCCAGCTGACCCTGGAGACACTCTCTGAGGAGGCTTGGATGAGGTCTTATACTGTGGCAGCTGTCCACAAGCAGACGCATAAGAAATATGGGGTTGCTAAATGAAGCCCATGTATTTTGCTCAGCCAATAGTGGCTGCCCTTGTTATTCTGGCTGAGAATGAAAAATCCATAGTGCCCAAGGTAATCACCACTCACCCCACTAACAAGGAGATGTGCAACGAGACAGCAGGGCAAGCAGGTCTGTGCCTCGGCTATCCCTGGCATAAGGAAAGCTAGCTACCAGAGCCCCTTCTCCAAGTATGAATACACCCTCTAGTGCAAGCATATGTCTCTGGCAGTGGCCCCACCAGACACAGAAGTAAATCAAGAGATGCTGCTAGCTGTTAAACAGGGTATTGAATCTAATATCCACCAGCTTAAAGCCTCTGTGGATGCCTTTGATGCAGCAGCTCACTCCACAGCTGCAAGAATATGCATCAGACCGTACTTCTGCTGTGGACTGGTGGCTTTACCCTGGACATCCAGCAGCAGATCATGAATGTGCCACTTATCTGTTTGGACAGCAGGTGAGCGGTCTCCTTAAGAATCTAATGAAATGAGAACGACTCTTAAGACTTCCAGTCCCTATAACCCACAAAGGGGTAGAGGGTGCAGCTTATGTCACAACGGACAGTCCTTTCATGTCAGGGATAGGGGTTCCCAAAACAATATATCCCAGCTTCCTCAGGCCCAGAAGAAAGTGCAACCAAAGGCATAGGTGCCAAAAGTGCTCACTGCCACCATCTGCAGTTCTGGCCCCAGGTCCACTTCGGCTACTGAGGCAGACCACTGCTCCCCAGTAGGGAGACATCCAACCCAGTTTTACCAGTAGTGGTAATGCATCTTGACAGACAAGTAGGTTCTAAGGATCATCCGAGAAGGTTACTCCCGGGAATTGTCAGGACCCCTCGGACAATCCTCCCAGAAGGCAACTCCCCTTGTCAGCTCACATGTCAGACCTTCTGGGACAGGAGATGGCAGACCTTCTGGGGAAACAGGGCAGTGGAAATAGTGCCAGAGTCAGAACAGAACACAGGGTTCTATTTCTACTATTTCCTGGTAACCAAGAAATCAGGGGACATGTGCCCCATTCTCAACTTTAGAAATCTGAACAAATATATGGATCTAGAAAATTCAAAATGATTTCTCTAGGATCCTTGCTCCCATAGCTGAAACATCAGGATTGACTAGTATCACTGGATGTGCACAATCCGTGCCAGCACATACTGGTGCACCCCAACCACCACAGGTACCTGCGGTTCTGCATGGGAGGGCAACACTACCAGTTCAGAATCCTACCCTTTGGGCTTTCTTCAGTGCCACAAGTCTTTACAAAGTGCATTGCCATACTTGAAGCATCTTCAGAAATCTAGGACTCCAAGTCTTACTTCATTTGGATGACTGGCTAATTTCAAGCCCATCCAGACAGGAGACAGAGCATGCAGTGACCACTGCCTCACAGATCCTAGCATTCATGGGAGTCCTGCTGAACCCCTCAGAGTCTCAGCTAAAGTTCTCCCAGGAGCTGCTGCTCATAGGAGCTGTGTTGGACATTACCCCAGCTTGTTCTTTCCTCCCAGACATCAGACTATGGGCAGTCTTGCAGACAGCATGCTACATCATGTCACATAAGGCTGTGCCAGCCCACTCCATGCAATGCTTGCTGGGCCTAATAGCCTCCTCAGAGTTCACAGTGCCTAAGTAAAGCTGCACATGAGGACTGCATAGTGGTCACAGGCTTTGCACCCTCAGAACTATCTCATTCAGGTGACCAAAGCCTGATGAGACCCCTGAGGTGGTCAGCGGAGGACAATCTCTTCCAGGGCTTTCCTTTATCCCAGCCAGAGCCAGAAGTGACTCTCATCACAGATGCCTCCCTGCTGAGGTGGGAAGCCCACTGCCAGGGTCTCATACAAAAGGTGTCAGGGGTCCATCATAAACACATCTCCACATCCATGTGCTGGAGATGCATGTGGTTCTTACGGTCTGAAAGCCCTAGTGGACTTGGTATGCCAAAATAAATTTTTCCAGATGGAAAATAAGTCTGTCATGTATTATATCAATAAGCAAAGAGGAGTACACTTTTACCTTTTCCGCAGGAAGGCAGGTGAGTGTTGGAATAGTGCCTGGATCCGGGATATTGCTCTAAGAAATTATCTGCCAGGGTCCAGAACACTTTGGCAGATGAATTGAGTTAAACAGAGGCTGGACCTCATGAGTGGTTACTATTTGATGAGCTGCACACCCCAAATGTGAACCTTTTGCATCCCCACTCAATGTCAAACTGTCTGGATTCTGCTTCAGAAATCCAGGACATGGCATTGTTTGCTAGGATAATCCCACCCGACGGTGACTTTTTGACAGCGGTCCCCTACAGCGACTACAGCACCACGCCGCTTTTGGGGACCCGTTGGAACCTGGCACTGCCTGTCGGGGTCCTGCACCCCATCAGCTCCGACTCAGAGTTGATAATCCCAAATTGGGGTTGCAGCACCCCACATGGGGGTTCGAGGCAATGCCCTTGAAGAAAACACTTAGTGCAGTGGAAACCGGCAGCTGACTGCAAATGCAGTCGACCTGCTGTTGTTGTCAGGGTGTTCGACAAAAGTTTGTCACCCGTCTATGGATCCATTGCTAGGATGCATTCAGACTGCCATGGCAAAATCTGTTTCTGTATGCATTCTCTCCCATCCCTTTCATCTAGACAGTGTTGCTCAAATTGGAGGCTTACATGGCAAGATGATCCTAGTGGCCCCATGCTGGCCTTGGCAGACATAATTTCCTCTGTTGAATCAACTTTCAGTCAGCAAACTGGCAGTTCTGCCACTCTGGATGGACTTGTCCCAGGCTCAGCTAGTCCATCCCAAGCTGCACTTTCTTCACCTTCAGGACTGGCACTGAAGAGGTAGATGTGAACAGGTTTAAGATATCTCAGAGGGTCTCTGAATTACTTTGGCTGTGAGTAAACCTTCCACCAGGAAGATATACACAGTATGGTTGAAAAGAATTTCCATCTGGTGCTCTAACCCCCCCCCCCCGTGGACCCTTTTAAATGTCCACCTGATAAGGTTTTGGAGCACTTACTGGAAACTTCTGATGCTGGCCTGCAATATTCCACAGTTAAGGTCCACCAGTGTGCTATGTCAGTACACCATGAACCTGTAGGTACCCTCTCTTTGGCACAGCTGCTACTGTTTAAGAGTTTACTCAGGGGTACTCTGCATACAAGGCCTCCCCTCAGGAAGCCGGTAGCTCCCTGTGATATTAACCTTGTGCTGGATATGCTCATTTGCATGCCCTTCAAGCCTATTGTGGTGACTTCAAGTTTCTAACTTGGAAAGCGGCATTTCTGTTACCTGTCATCTCTGCCTGCAGAGTATCTGAAATCCATGCTTTGGTCACAGTTCATCCATATACTGTTTTCCATAAAGATAAAGTAGTTCATTGTACACACCCCAAGCTTCTACCTAAGGTGGTGTTGGAATACCATCTTAATCAGGCTATAATCCTGCATACTTACTTTGCCAACTTCCAGAATGAGGGAGAAAGGACTCTCCACTCACTGGATGTTAAGAGGGTCCTTAGGATTTACCTGGACAGGGCTAAGAACTTCAGACAGTCAACACAGCTTTGTCTCTTTCAGCCCTAATTGAAATGGACAACCTGTCACAAGTGCATCCTGCCTTTGCCACAGCTATGGTATAGCTCAGGTTAAACTAGAGGTGAGCTACATACCCAGTCCACCAGAGAGGTTGATGCTTTCCTGACAGAAATATGCACAATGCTTATTGGAAATAATATGAATAGCTGCAGCTTAGGGTACAGTGTATACCTTAACCAAGCACACTCTTATCCAGCACTATGCCCTGGATGCCCATGCCAGGCAGCATCCACCTTGGCAGGACAATTTGAATGGATTACCATCCTGAGAGAGCCCTGACCTTCAGTCTCCAGATCCAGGGGACTTCTTTGAGTTTGGTACTTGACCCATTAGTGGGAGTCTATGGAGAAGATGGATTACTGGAAGTTATGAAGGTTATGTACTTACTGTAAATCTTGATGTTTCAGAATATCATTCCATAGATAACCACACCCACCCACCATCCTATGGACTCACTCTAGTATTGCTGTGTTGGTCTTCACCCTTTGTACTTAGTTTGAACTGTGAAGACACTGTTTACTGTGTTTGGTGGCCCTTCTTAACATGGGCCACAATGGCTATATTATGCCCCAAGGTTAAGTGCATTGGTTACTCATTAGGTTCATGATGCTCACCTTCACGACAAAACAGTACTGAGGTGGTTGGCGGTTAGCACCTCTATATACCTGCGGGCACATGTGGTGATGTGCATGTCGGGCCTACTCGCACCACCAGCCCTCCAGAAAAATTCTGTCTCCCTCAGGGTCCTAGCACCTCTGGCGCAGATCCATTTGTGGTAATCTATGGAGAAGATATTCAGGAAGATCAGCAGTTACAGTAAGTATGTAACATTCATTTCTCTCTTACGACAGTCTACACTGTTTCCTTTTTACTGTATATGAACCAAGAGATGTTCTTTTCTTCATTTAGTCATCATGGGCCAGAAGAAAGGGAGTTGCTTAAGCTTGATTTTTCATAAAAAAAGGGAAGACCTGTCTAAAGAGGTCTACAGATTATGGTTGGTTACACAAACAGTTCATGCCTTTTAGGACAGTGGAAAGGGTTTGAAGCTTCTATACCCACCTTGACAAGGTAAGGAACATTCTGTATGTTAAGGCTTTTTATTTAGTGGCACTAGGTGGCTGCCTTTATTGATCACAGCAAATACTACCAGGGCTGTGGTAGCCTCCTGGGTCAAGAAGTCAGAAACTTGTGCAGCAGAACAGTGCAGAGCAACTACACAGTCCTTTACCTATCCTTTCTCCAAGCACTTTATGCCTGCTGTCCACAGTTTGGCTGCTGCTGCCTCTGAGCTTAGGTTACATATGAACATACAGACATCTGAAGAAGCCAGCAGAAGAAGAAGGCCATTTGGTCTAGCAAGTCTGTTCGTATTGCAGGGTCCACAGCTTGAGCTAATGTCCCTGCCCTCCCACTCTTCCCATCCTCCCTACCCATGATTCTTACCTTCCCCATGCCGATCCCAGCCTCTCTTAAAACTGCCCACTGTCTTCAACGAGATGACCTCTTCCAGCAGTGCATTCCAAGTGTCCACCACCTCTCTGTGAAGAAGTGCTTCCTGACCTCCCTCCTAAACCTCCCACCCTCCAGCTTAAGGCTGTGCCCCTTGTGATATGGTTCAGCCAGCTTAAAGAGACTCTCCTTATCAAACTTATTTATCCCTTTCAAGTACTTGAATGTCCCAATCATGTCCCCTCTCTCTCCCCTGTCTTCCAAGGAGTACATGTTCAGTACCCTCAACCTCTCCTGATATGCCTTGCTCTGCTGACCAGCTATCATCTTTGTAGCCCTCCTCTGGACCTTCTCTAGCAGGTTAATGTCCTTTTTGAGGTGTGGGCACCAGTACTGAACTCCATACTCTAGATGCATTAGGTTGCCAAAGTCAGTTATCAAAGGTAATCAAAGAGGTTGTCCTTTGGAGATATGGACGGGTCAATATTCTCCCCACCTGAGTATGTACGGGCACGGCTTTTTAGAACCCATGTTGTGTTATAAGTAATTACATCTACAACATGGAGTGACGCAGAAAGAAGATATTCTATCCAGTGTACCTTAAGTTCTTTTTCTGCAAGCTCTATTTGGGTCAGTGGAGCTCACACCCACTAGTTGTTTTTGGTTACTATAATGGAGAACATTGACGTACATAAGACAGGCAGACAGATATAGTCATATTTCACTGATATGACACACCAGTGATTCAGTGTTTGGATTTATTCATTGGCTTATAACAGGCACTTGACTACTCTTTTTTTTTTGCTTTGTAGGATCACACATTTCTTTCCTAGTTGCAAAACTTCTAAAGTTACAGCTGTATGACTCTCACTAGTGTTTTTGGATGAAGTTTCAGCATCTTATGGTTATCAGTGAAACAATTATGTGGGACAGCATCTTCACATTACAAGAAGCATGCAGTCAAGTGCTGACTTCAAGGAAGGTACTGTAAAAATCTTTTTTTCCCATTTATGTAATTTTAGTACAAGCTTCATGTGATGGTAATTGGGGGTGTTCTTGATGTCTGTACTGTACTGCATAGCAATCTCTGTTGACTGTCTAAAATGAGGCATAGGAACAGTCATGATACCAGCATTCTGTGCTGCTAGGTACAGCTCTTTAAGCTATAGTTGTATCAAATTGTGCTTATTCTGTTTAACAGGGTCCAGTGTTAAACCACTGTGGGTGCATTACAGGAAAAGGTTAGTAAAAAGCAGGGTTTTGAAAATGACGCCAGTCCTGATGTCTGTATAGTTGGTAATTTCTCTGAATTGACTAAGATGATGATATACTGATATCTATGGTGTCAATGTGTAAAAAAAAGTCCTAAAGAACTGGAAAAACACAGACATGATTATTTATGCTGAATGGTTGGATTTATGCTTAACTCTATTCAAACTGAAAAAAAAAAACATCAGCAAGTATTCATAATAAATTTTACCTATTTCTTCACAGATGGGGGCCTTTAAATAACATTTTGGTTGAAAATTATATACCCATGTAATAGCCTATGGTTCTGAAACTACCAAGCTTGTAACAATGTACTGTATTCTGTCATAAACTATGATACAATAGAAAATATGTATAGTATTCTGTATGATAACATTGTGCAAGTATTCTTTGATGTATACATTTGGTATTGTGAACCCTTGTGTTGTTTTTGTGCTGTAAGTCTTGTGTTTTGTGTTTGAGTATTTATTAAAATTCAATAAAATTATTTAAACACAAAGCTATAGTTGTATCAGTGAGCCCTGGTCAAGGCATGCATTACCCATGGATGAGTACAGTGATTCCCATTGACAGCATTGAGCTAACAGAAAAGAAATTACTTAAATCTGATAGAATTTGTTCTTTCCAGATTCAATCCTTATTAAAGGCAGGTGTGGTACTACTGTTAGTGGTTGTTCATTTTTTTTGTTTAAATAAGTATATCTTTGATCTAAGAAAAATGGTCACAAATTAAATTCTTCTTTTCTGTATTTTCTCAGTGCTAACTATCCAATTTTGTTTAAAGCAACAGTCAATAGTTTTTATCAATTATGAAATTATTAAAAGCAATTTAAAAGTCTTTAGTAGAAGTCTGTAGGACTAGAAATTAGCAATATGCTTTTATTTCTAAAATTTTACTTTTTGTATTTTAGGTTACTTTATTGTAAGAATTTCTCACACACCAGTGTAAGAACTCCACTCCCCTTTTCCATTTTTTACAGAGAAGGTGTGGGTTCTAGCATGAAGTACTGTAACTGTACTGTTGACCCCTATTCTCCTTGAGCCTCCACCCACACGCACAGTCTTCCGATACCTGCTGTAGTATGATTGAAGTAAAGTAGAAGGAGCTGAGGAGAGAGAGAGAGAGATAGGCACAGATGCTGTCACGATTCTTGTTTTACAATATACCAAGGACAGCACAGTTGAAATGCAGTATTTCATTTTCAGTGGAGTTCTGCTTTTACCCTTTTTTACAGCTGGGTGAACTAAAGCACAGAGAGGTTATATGACTTGCTTAGGATCACGCGGTAAGTATGTAGCTTTGATGGGGTTTGAATCTGTGTCTATTGGTTCCCAAGCCAGTACTCTGACCACCTAGTCCACCCTGCTTCCTAAATTAGAGGTCATCATCTCTACTTAAAAAGTCTTCAAAATACAATTGAACTCTTAACCTTTGTTCAAATATCAGAACCTATTTTTCAAATATAGGAGTGGACTCGTCTTAAACTTGGCATATATGCATCTTAACTCTTCACAGACAAAATGCACTGAAGCTGATAGAAACTCACAAGTACATGTTTTACTTTTCAAAAATAAAGAGTTTTGCATTTTATTGAAAGTTTCTATAAAAGTGTTTTTTTTTTTTGTGAAGACTAAAAACTCAGAGCTAAGAGCAATTAAGTGCCTTGCAATAATTGTTCCTTTCATGTAATTACTGTAATACTTTGGTTAAAACTTTAGTCTTGGAGATGGAAATTAGATAGTTTTATCCACAAAAGTCCGCTCTTAATTACATAGAAACATAGCAGCTGACAGCAGAAGGAGACCACTAGGTCCATCTCATCTGCTCATTTGTTTTAGACTTATTTTGACACTCTAGTTGCCCTTTGCAGTCAGGGCTCCATTGTGTCTATCCCATGCATACTTGAATCCTCCCACAGTGTTGACCCCACAACCTTCTAGGGCAGGCTGTTCCAGGTGTCCACCACTCTTTCTGTGAAGAAAAACTTCCTGGTATTGGTAGAGAACCTCCCTCCTTGCAGCTTGAGGTCATGTCCCTGGTCCTGGAGCCCTTCTTTTTGTAAATTTTATTTAATTTGGACTCATACAGACAAAATTCACCTCCCCATCCTGGGAGGGATCCAATATATGCAAATGACACAGGTACCATACTTAATCCATCTATTGGCAAAGTGACAATAAAGTGACTATAAAGTGCAGCTAAAAGTAATTGCTGTGCCTATACTTCTATCTATGCATTAAGATATTTTCATTGGTAGCTACTAACAGCTTTTATCCTATGGATGGAAGGGACAGTTCCAAAAAGGAATGCAAGGATTGTCAATGGATCTGTACTCTTGTTTCAAAAGACCGGGAACCAGTCCCGTGAGAGAGCCTACTCCAAAGGGTACCATATTTCTTCATATTTATCCAGTTGATTCCTAACTGGATATGGTGCTCTTTCCAGTTTCATTACTTGTAGGAGGGAAGTTATCCATGCAGCTAGTGGGGAGTTGTTTAAGTCTCCAGTATAATGCCAGTCTCATATTCCCACCACTACACCCAGCTTCCATAAATTATATCCCTTGTGGATTTTCAGGTCCCTTGTGTTGGGAGCCCCAACAATATTTCAGTTGGATCTAGCCTATGTACACAGTTCAGGGTTTTAGAAAGGATGTCTATCACCCCTGCCCAAAAATTCTGGACTTTATGGCACTCCCAGGCCATATGATAGAAGGTGCCCTCTTTTGTAGAATACTTGTAACAATATGGGGAACACCCCAGGTCAATTTTATGTGCTAATTTGGGAGTATGGCATATCTGCATGAAGAAATTATACTGGATGAGTCTCATGTGGTTATTGACAGAGCACTACAAAATGTTTTTACAAATTAATTTCCAGTCCCTCCCAGTGAACACATCTAGATAGATGTTCTCTTCCCAGGATTTCCTGATTTTTCCCATAGGTCTGGGAGGCACCCCAATAGAATCTTGTAGCACCTTGTTTGGGGTTGAAAGCCCAGGTGGCAGAATATTTTAAGAATAGTTTTCTAAAGGTGTACGCTGTAAACCCAGTGACCGCCCCTGTAGACAGCTCCACAGTTATTTTGGCTTTTAATCTGATGTAAAGAAATAGTATGTTGTAGTTAAATTAAATTCCTTCTTTAAGACGGAGAACTGACACACCTCCTCCCTTCTGGAAACTGGCCAATTTGAATAAGCCCTGAGATCTCCAGGCTTTGAGGCCCATACCATCATGTTTTGAGGCTGCCATCTCTCGCCAGCACCGACTCCAAGGTTATGTCAGGTGATAGATGTGAGGGTCCCCAGTAGGGCATGAGCAGCTGACCACGCCTCCAGGTTGCCCTGGTACAAGGGTTCATAATCTTGGGAGGATCTTATTCCTTATGGAATTGACTAATAGACTGTGGTAGAAATGCTTGTCTCCTCTAGTCTCCATTTCCTCCAGGATGGAGCATCACCTCCTCTCTCAGCAAATCATGTATGTGGGCCAACTGTGTGGCTAAGTAGTATAAGTAGTATAAATGCATACTGGGTAACCCCAGTCCCCTAGGTATTCTGGGTTCCATAATATTTCTTTCCTAATTCTGGGTTTCTTGCCCTGCCACAGCAGCTAGGTGCAAGCTCCCTTTAGTGCCCAAAGGTACTTCTTGGGGAGATGGATAGGGATGGATTGGAAGAGACAGAGTGCTAGTTTTAATATATACATTTTTATCATGTTGACTCATCCTAGTAGAGTTAGAGGAAGAGCTCTCCAGTTAGTACAGTCCTCTTTAAGTTTCTGTAACAGCAACCTGTAATTGATTTGGATAATTTGGGAGAGTTTTCTGGGAAGAAGGATCCCCAACTATTTTATTTGTTTAGTGGGGTAAGTAGTAGTGACCACAGTCTTAATGGGAGTCCTTCTTCCTCCAAATGGAAGCCACTCACTCTTGTCAAAATGTATTTTATGTCCCGATAATGGGCTATAGTCCTCAAATATCTTACCTAGAGCCAGTAGGGCCTCCCCAGGGTTATCTAGAAATAAAAGGATATCGTCAGCAAATAAGGAGATGACCTGATCTATCCCTCCCACAACACATCCCGTGATCGCTGGGTCTGCCCACATAGTGGATGCCAAAGCCTCCATAGTAAGGACATAAAGCAGGGGTGATAGGGGACAACCCTGTCTAGTCCCTCTGGATAAAACAAATGGGGCTGAGGTTGTGCTGTTGGTTAGTATCTGGGCCTGGGATTGGTATATAAGGCTTTAAGCCAGGTGAGGAAGGGTTCTCCCAAACCAAAGCGTGCGGAGTACGTAGAACATGAAAGGCCACTGACCCGGTCGAAGGCCTTCTCAGCATCGAGGGCTAGAAGACCTCTATGGGTCCTCCTCTCCCCCAGCTCCATTGATGAATAACATTTATAGAACGCTTAAGATTGCGCTTAGCCTGACGGCTCTTAACAACCCCACCTGGTCATTATGTACTAACTCTGGAGTACCCTTTCCAGTCCGGCAGCTAGGATTTTAGCTAATATTGTGTAGTCAGCATTGAGGAGGGATATAGGGTGTAGGATCTATATTTTGTAGGATATTTCCTGGTTTGGGGAGTACCATGATTGTTGTTAACCTCTGGGAAGGTGGGGCGTCCCCTCCTCCAATGTACTACACAAGACCTCTGCCATGAGGGAACCCAAGGAGTCCTACATGTGCCTATAGAACTCAGCAGGTATGCCGTCTGAGCCCGGTGACTTCTGCTTATTAATCTGCCACACGGCTTCTCTAATCTCCTCAAGAGTGATAGGTGAATTATCCCATAAGTCCACACCCAGAGAGGGCAGGGCAACCCCCTTGAGGAATTTCTCAGGATCACCATCCGGTGGCACTTGGACAGTTTTTAGGGTGGAGTAAAACTACTGGAAGGTGTCATTTATTGCCTTCCGATAGAATGTGTAGGTACCATCTGGCTTTGTCATCTTAAGGATAGCCCTTTCCACATTCATATGTTTTACAAGTCCAGTGAGCCACTTGCCCACCTTATCCCCTTAAAATGTGCATAGGATTTGGTGATTAGAAGTCCCTCTCTAGCCTCCTAGACTCTATCTGGTTTAATGTGCCCTTTAGTGATTGAAGTTCTTTAACTAGGTGCGGTTGGGTCTCATGGCCACCCTCCAGCCCTGGATATCCTGCATGAGGAAGTATTCTTTTCTAAGAGACTGCTTTTTGTATGCAGAATAGGAGATTGTCTCCTTCGTATAAAGACTTTAGAGCATCCCAAATCTAAATTAACCTGAGTCCCTTTTCCTTTATTTAGTTCAATAAAGATCTTGATTTTCTCTTTATGTACTCTATGTATTGGGTATCCAAAAGCATGACTGAGTCCATCCGCCATGCATTCCCAGTGGGAACCTGTGGTCCAGCTGATGTGCAGCTGCAAGGGGCATGGTCCAATATGAGCATAGGCCCATATTTGGCCGCATGTCGTCGATGACCAAAGGGGTGGAAATAAATAGGTAATCTGGTTTAGATATGGTGGGAATGAGAGTAAAAGGAGTATTCTTTGTCCCCAGGGTGGGTGTGTCTCCATGCTTCCACTAATGGTCTCCTCTATCAGTTCGCTTCAATGCCATCACACTTTTAGGGCATGGTTTTGTTTTATTTTTGGAGTGGTCCGATGCAGGGTCTAGATAGGTGTTGAAGTCACCCCCAACACTAAATTATCCAGGAAAGAGGCTAAGGTCACTCCCAGATGGGTGAAAAATCTGGGAGTCAGTTAGGGCCGACTGAGGTAAAGGTGAATAGTTTCCCCAGATCTACCTTGGCTATCACAAATCTTCCTGAGGGTCTGCCACCCATTTATTAACTTTGTGAGGGAGGCCAGGCCGTATCCAAACTGCAACCCCTGAGCTTCTCTGGGTGAATGGTGCCACCAGGAGGACCCTCCCCATGACTGGGCCAGTCTATCGCTTCTTCTTTGGTGAGGTGAATTTTCTTGTAATAGCACCACATCTCCTTTTCTTTCTTGATGTGAGACCACACCTCTTCCTTTTAGCAACAGTTTTCCATCCATTGACATTCTGTGATATCACTGTTAAGTCTGCCATACTTTCTGGGTCTTAGTATGTCTAGTTGCTACCACTTGATAGTACTTTGGTTAATGTCTGTTAAATCTAAACAGTGTCTGTATCTCTGTAACTTTTAACTGTAACAAACCCCTCGATACATAACCTTCATTCCCCTTCCCCTCCCCATACCCAGTTCACCCTTTCAGTTATACCTTCCAGTTCTCCCCTTCTTATGTCCCCCAGTGCATAGTCTAATCCCTTCATGCATGTCGTCCACTTCTTCCCTCATTGCTTCCCCCAATGAACCATCTCCCAAAAAACGTTGTCTCTCCCCCCCGATCCCTTGCAAAATCTCCCACCTTCCATCACCCTCTACTTTTCATGGAGTGAGCTTCCAAATCCACTAGTTGTTAGAAAAAAGTACTACAGTTATGGAAACATCCTGCCCTCAGATCAAAATGGTATAATCAGGGGAGAGACCCGCAGTCGGTAATCTCCGTCAGTCACGAGAAATCATGAACCACTAAATTAGATTGTCCGCCCCCATCCACCCCATCCTCCAGCTAATCATGAGCACAGGGAAGTGTCAAGGAGGGCCCCACACCGTGCCCTGTCTGATGTGGAGGAGCGGGTCTCCCCCAATGCTAAAATGCTTCTAACAGATTGTCTCCATAGCTCTTCTACTCACATTTTGATATCCCCATTGTTTAATAGGGAATACTGACCCCAGTAGAAGGGTGATAATGGGGACAGACAAAGAGGATTTGCCAACCAATATACCTCCCCCCCCACACAAGTCACGTGTCTGCCCAGCCCCACTAGATATACTCCCCATTTCTGAAACATTTAATAACCTTTAACAGCCAAACCAGCAATAATCAAAACAGGGAGTATAAATCTCCAGCATTAAGAATCTAGTTCAAATGCAAACTTAGATGTTAGATCAAGTGCCCTAGAGAAAGGGAACTTGTAAGTCCAGTATAGTGTTGTCCCTCCCAGTGGAGAGGGTGGGTTAGATCAAGGATCCTCTCAGGCCCTGCCCTGATAGGCCTCTGAGCCCCTGAGTTATGGGCTGAGATGATCCTCCCCAAAAACCTCCCCAGGGTGCTCTAGTTCCAGAGATTCACATCATGGTGCCATATTACCAGAAATCACTCTCCATGCTCCTGCTCTCTATCTGCCCTCTTGCAGCTCCTCAGGCCCATCACATAATCCATCACGGCTTCAGGATCAGTAAAGGCCTTCTATTGGCTCATGGGGTATCGCACAATAAGTCGCGCTGGGTAGGCCATCGTAAAGGGACAATTCAGACCATGCAGCTTCTTTATAACTTCTGCAAATGCTTGTCGCCTCACTTGTAAAGGTCTGGAAAAGTCCAGGAATATGCTGACCCGGGATCCCTGCACCAGAATTGGGTCACTCTTTCAGGCCACTGCTAGGACTGTCTGACGGTCCTGGAACCAAAGGAACTTGATGAAGACATGCCTCGGCCTTTACTCCGGCGATGGTTTCTGCCCTGGTGAGCGGTGAGCCCTCTGTATTTCTAATTTTATATCCAATAGGAGTGCAAGGTGTTTCTTGAGCCAGTCCCTTATGAATGTCAGACAGTCCTTCCCTTCCAAGCCCTCCGGAAGGCCCACTATCCTTATGTTGCACCTTCTTTCTCTATTTTCATGATCATCCACAACTTATTTGAGAAATTCTATATCCTTTAGAGCTTGTTGAAGGTCTGAGGATAGCTGGACGATGGTGTCTTCTTGATTACTGATTCTGGTTCTGGCTTCAGTAATATGTGTTGCATGCACCTTGACAGTTTCTGATGTAGCATTCACCATTTGCTGAAGATGCTGAATTTGTGCAGTCATATTGTCAAATCCTGACTGCATCCGTGTTCCCAAGTTGTATTTCAGGTCTTGTATCAGTCTCTCTAAATTCTGGTAGCCAGAGTCCATTTCTGCATTCACAACACCGCCACTGGGTTCCTGTAAATATTGGGCCTGGTTGGAAGAGTTCCAAGATGGATCTGCAGGCCTCGGAGAGGCAGATGAGTTAGAAAGCTGAGTAAATCCTAGTTTAGCCTGTTTTTTTGCAGATTTAGGTAGAGGAGGCATCAGAGCTGTAGAATCCAACTATATAGATAGATTTTGAGGCAACAATTCACAGGATGGTGTAGAGTTTCAGTGGATCTGGATGGAGCTTTCCTAAAACACCTCCATACAGCTCCTCAGCTAGGCCATGCCCCCCCTGGAGCCCTTCTTGAAGGGAAAATGTTCCTGTGCCTGTACCTTGTTAATGCCTTTTATGTACTTGAATGTTTCTATCATGTCCCCTCTCTCTCTTCTCTGCTCCGGGGAGTACATATTCAGTTCCCTAAGTCTTTCCTCATTTGACATGTACTGCAGACCCTGAATCATTTTTTTGCCTTTTTCTATACTGTTTCTATCTGGTTAATGTCCTTCCTGAGGTGAGGCCTCCAGAATTGGACTCTGTATTCCAGGTGAGGCCTCATCAGCGATCTATACAGTGGTAGTACCACCTCTCCTCCTCCTGCTCGTCATTCCTCCCAATGCAGCCCAGCATTCTGTTGGCCTCAATGTTGCCTTTCACACTGCTCAATAACCTTCAAGTCATCTTAAATTATGATTCCCAGATCTTGTTCCTGGTTTGAGGCTTCCAGCCTTTGCCTCCTAGATAATACTCCTTTCTTGGATTTTCTTTCATATGTGCATGACCTTGCACTTTTTGTGTTAAATCTCAGTTGCCACACTCCAGACCATTCTTCTAGTTTTTGAGGTCAGCTTCCATTTTGCTCACTCCTTCTGAGGTGTCCACCCTGTTACATATCTTGGTGTTGTCTGTGAACAGACACACCTTCCCTTTCAGTCCATCAGCAATATCTGCTATAAAAACATTGAAGACAGAGGCCCAAGCATTAAGCCAGGGGCATCCCACTGGTCACCCTGCCTTCCATCGATTGCATTCCATTAACCTGTACCCTCTGAGTTCTTCCTTGAAACCAGTTTTGTACCCAACTGACTACTTCTGTACCAACCCCTGTGTTGTCAAGCTTTTTACCAGCCTCTGTGTGGAACCGAGTTGAAGGTCTTACTAAAGTCTAGGTAGACCACATCTACTGCCCCACCATCGGCCACTATTTTTGTAGCATAGTCAAAAAAACTTGAGCAGATTTGTCTGGCATAACCTACCTGCTGTGAAGCCGTGCTGTTTAGGGTCTTGTTGGCTGCTAGTTTTGAGGAATGCTATGATCCTCTGTTTTAGTAGTGTCTCATTTAATTTTCCTACTAGAGACGTGAGGCTTACCAGTCTGTAATTACTAGCCTCTTCGCAATTGCCTGATTTGTGAAGTGGAACCACTATTGCCTTTTTCCAGTCTTCGGGTATCACACCACTCTTCAATGATTATGTGAATACATTACATACACTTTTATTTTCCCCCCTTCATTTATCTATCAATGCTCCTTTTTTCAGGTTCCAAATTATTACAGTTAAAGGAGTAGTACACCATCATGTCTTGTAAATGTTATTTGTTTCATTGTCAAAAGATTACCTTTTTTGTACCTGTTGGGATATATGTGTTTAGTTTGTTTTGACTGTTCATAGTAGCCCTGTAACTCAGCCTGGGTGTCTCCATTTTCTGGATGTTGAAATCTCATTGTCCCTGAGAGCTGCAGGAAAACATGATGCCACAGCACCCATTTACGTCATGTATCTCAATGCTGAAAGTACATGTAACCTGAAAAATTCTCTAGAAACACACAGAGTACAATTTAAAGGAAAAAACTGCATCACATCTAAGACAGTTTATAAAGCTAACTGAAGGTAAATATGGTATTTCACACCTTCTTGCAACTTGTTTTGTTGAACTTTATCAAGCAGATAGGCACACTGTGGAATCTTAAGGGTGCTGACACATCATGTTCTCATATACTAATGCAGGTGTCAGGTACAATGAGATTTCAACAATCTTAAAACGGAGACCCCCAGGATGGTTACAGGGACTGGTATGAACAGTGAAAATAAACTAGGACAAACACATATACTGTATAAGCAGCAGCTACACGAAGAGTTTTCTCTTGACAACAAAACATTTACAAGATATGAGGGTGTACTACACCTTTAATTAGTTCACATGGTAACCTATTCCTTCTTTTACTATCCTCTGTATGAAGAAATACCTTCTGATATTTGTTCTAAGATGTAATGCGAAGAGTTGTGTACTGTGTTCTAAGCGAGTATGTGTCTTGTCCCCAATTGAAATTCATACTTTTCATAAATTCCTGATCCCCATGTATGTTGACAAGTAATAATAAGTCTCCCCTGAGCCATCATTGCTCCAGAGTATATAAACCCAAGTGATTTAACCTCTCCTCATAAGATTTGTTTTCCAGTCCTTTTATTATTTTGGTTGCTTTATTTTGTATTGTTTCTATTTTAATATTTCTCCCATATTCAGTCCCCCCCCCCCAAAATGTGTTCCATAATCAATAGTTGGCCTAACATATGATTTGTATAGTGGAAACAGTACTTGTTTGGACCTATGTGTAAAATGCATTTCGACTGTGCTTAATAAATGATTTGTGTTTGTGTATATTGTGTTCACTTGTTGTTTTTTCTGTTTTGGAGGTTATCAGTGATATATAGTCCTAGGTCTTTCTCACAACTGGTTACACTTTTCCCTTCCATATATTATTGCCTTTTAAGATTATTTCTCCCCAAGTGCATAACAATGTACTTTGCGGTGTTAAATTTAATTTTCTAAGCATTTGCCCAATCAACCGTCTTGTTTAGATCATTCTGTATTTCTATGGGTTTTTGCTGTTTGTTAGCCCTTTCACCCAACTTAGTGTCTTCAGCAAAATTACAGCATACGTTCTTAGCATTTGCTTCTAAACTGATGCGGATTAAAACATGACTTTTCAATATGAACTGCAATTCTAGATATATTTTTTCAACAGAGAAAGCTGAATGAATTGTACTCCCATTGTTCAGTGCACTGTACCTGTACTATAAAATAATGATTAGCAATTTCTTTGGATTTTGATTGTAATTTATCAAGAACAACTGTCAAATTATGATTATTTGAAGTATTTTTATTACCATCCCATTTATGTGTCAGTCATTAGATTTAAATGCTTTAAATGGATCAGTGTCTTAAAATCATAATAGTTTTATGTTACCTACTTTAGATTTGTAGTTCTTTTTGAATAGAAGTAATTTTTTAGGCACTACATGAGAAGCCAATCATCTGTAATGTTATGAACCTGAATTACCACAGCGTGCACTGTCATTTGGTGCTATTGTTTATGCCAGGCATCAGAGTATTCTCAGAAGGGTGCTTCACTTTATAAAACCATTAACAGACACACTAATTAAAACACTGGCATAGGGAAAAATCAGAGTAGATTGCTGTAGGAACATTCTGTGCAACACAGGAATCATAACTGTGTTAGTATTCTGTTTTCAGCTATATGCAGTACAAAATCAGTTAGGAACAAAAATGTTCAAATCAACAAACCACTTGCTTCAAGAGCAGCTTTAAAGACCTTAAAGAATTGCATGTTGAATGTCTGTTGTAATGAAACTTGACTTTGCAAGCAAATTTATCAGTCCTGAGTAGTTTTTGTCTATATTATGAAAAACTATTTTACAGCATGAGAAATAATTTCTACAAGATTAATAATCAGAATACTATTTATCTATTTACTCACCATAAATGACCAGCTATTGAGTGGCATGTCTGGTTTTTTTTTTTTAACTTTTTTCTGCTGAATTTTTTTTCTGCCTTGTACTTCACTTAGCTAGCCCCCCCCTTTCCCCTACTGCCACACCTACCCAGGCTGCCCTGTGTCCCTTGGTGGCACCCAAAAACAGTTAATCATCCTCCCTGGTAATTTTTCAGGATAGATATGTCCCAGAGTAAATGTGCATTCATTGGCCCCAGTGGAGCAGAAAGGAACCATGCTTGGGAAGGGCACAGTACTCTGGCATGCCCCCACCCACCAGGGACAGCAAAGAGTGCGAATCCATCAGACTGCATGTCAACCATCCTGCTATCTCAACTGGGACTCCAGCATTGGTATGCCAACCCAGGTCCTCCCAATGGTACTAGGCTATCAGAGGAGCCTTTGAACAGTGTTTTTGTTAGTGGTGGGTGGGTTATGGTTTTGTAAAAGTAATAAGAATAGGACTTACACAAAGCTTTGAAACTCTCATGTCCTACTAGTCATGAGCAATGTAGCCATTTTTACCCTGGGCTAGTACTACATAAAAAGATTAGTGGTGAAAAAGTTGAATTATTATAGGTTCAACATATAAAATGCTTATGTAAGAACATCAATGAATTAGAAAACCTAGTCAAATTCTAAATTTAAAACAAAGACCTGATTCACATGAGGTATTAAGATTCAACTGCCCCTCCCCCAAAAAAGGAGTTCCAACCTACTCTTCAAAATCTTCTAATTTCTATATAAGAAGCACTGTTCCTTCACATTTCCAATACTGTGTTGCTATGGGTCTTGCACATTTGGTGATATCCAAAGTTATGAATCTGTATAGAAAACATTCTTGAAAATCCAGTGTTATTCAGTAGGCAAATGACTTCATTTTGCAGCTCTCACACTCTGTTGGCTTGTCTGAGTCATTATCTCTTGGTGTGTAAACTGAGAGACTGGCTCAGATAATGTATTTGCCCAGATAGGTGAGGATTTAATACCCAGCATACATTCTATTGATAAAATATTTCCGTATTTAATTTCCACAACGCTTCTTAAAATGTTTTAGTATTTAATTCCCATAAAGCTCTTAATCCAGCATTTAGCAGAGGCATGTTTTTTGTGTCATTACTTATCATCACTGGCTTATTCATAACTGCTGGGTAATTATGTCATTCTACTAGGGACAGTGACACAGTTACAGAGTTATGACATCATCATGGAACTTAGGCTGCTTCAGCATTCAATTGGGCAGTTGCCAGTTATTATTTAAGCGATAAGAAACAATGGGGTGGTGGTTAACATGGGTAAATTCACATCCAGGTGTGAAGTGAGACATGAGGCACTTGTGCCAAGTGCCTTCCCCACTGGGAAGTGCATTAACCCATGACAACCACCACCCCCGAGTGCCTTACTGCACTTATAACATGGACCCCCTCCCTATGTAAAAAAGAAGATAGAATTAAAAAAATTGGGAAGAAACCTTTCAAAAATTACATTTAAAAGTAGAAATTAAAAAAGTTTCTGTTGTAGCCCACTGGCTAACATTGTTTTTGTGTCCATTATGTGTTGCTGTTTATAGGTTTTAGTTGTATCTATTATTTTCTTGCCATTTGCCTGTTTTTTATAATTCATATTTATATTACGCTTTACTGTATTTTTCCCATAGAAGAAGAGAGAGAGAGAGAGAAAGACTCTAGTTTACTGTGCTAACACAAGCAAGTGAAAGGGTACACACCCACTGATGGTATGTGCTGCCATGGTTACAGGCAGCACAGTGTGGATCAGCAGCAGGAAGTGAGTAACGCAAGTCAGTGGTGGACACAAGATATGTAGAACTGGCCATTTTTATTGAAACAGTGAGTCCGTGGGAAGGTGGATAGGATTGGGACTTGGTGCTCAGCTATTACTTGCAGCAATGACTTTTTTTAAGGAGGCAGGGTGGTCATGTAGGGGGCAAGCAGAGCTGTTCGAGTAGGCAGAACAGTACAGAAACCTGGTCTGGGACTGACAGTTCAGTCTGTGAGGATAAATTGTTATTGAACATTTGGGAGCTACGTTAAATCAGGGCAAACTTAAACAGTGGAGAGATCAAGTGGGTGGGTGGACTGGCTGGCTGGGGGTGGATAAGAAACAAGAAAGTGAATGGATGGATCAGGTGGAGGGGTGAGCAGAAAAGTGATACCCGTGGATTACAGGAGTGCTGAATATAAGTGATATAGAAGATTAAAAAGGGTGTGAGCAAGGTTTCAAAGTTGTGTTAGGTCAAAGTCAGGTGTGTCAGGTTGTGTCTGGAGGTAGGGTTTCAATGTGCCTTTTTTTATTTTTTACATTACGGCAAGGAAAGGTTTTAACCTGACAAACATGGCTGGCCAAAATCTTTTTTTTTTTTTAATGTTCTGGGAGACATGGATCTCTAACTGCACTGTGTCCTGGTTGCTGGAAATGTTCCAACCCCTGGTTATCAGCCTGGAAGGCACTGGCTTCTGAACCCTCTTGGCCAATCAGGGTGTAGCATATGCCCTACCCATTTTAGAATAAAATTTGAAATACCAGATGGTTTATAAAGACCAAAGTCTTGATTACAAGAAAGTATTGTATAAATAAAAAGTGCAGCAATAAAATACATAGGTGTGTGTAGAATTACACATATTCCTTTAATACAAAGCATCGTGAGATGTATAAATAATCATGAAAGAGTCTAGACTGGTTCTACTTTAAGCAAGAGTGTGTGGCGCCAAATGACCTCTCACACTCTTTGCAAAGTCTGAAAACAGAAGACATAGACACATGTTTCATCCTACATAGAACTCATCCATGTACCTCATCTGTTATAGCCTAGGGGAAGGATGAACCAGACATACATTTTGGTCTTACTGGTTTGGGTCATGGTAGACTCCAACATAGGAAAATGATCTAAAACTCAAAGAACCCCAGTATAAAAGCACTGAGTCAGGGGTTACCCAGAAAGAGCATTGGCACTAAAGCAATTTTTCATGGAATTGTAAAATTACACATAGCTATGTATAAGTAACAATATAGACAGTTGTTCTGTGTCACAGAAAGCAAAACCTTGAGGCCCATTCTTCATCTAGATCTGTGCTTCACTGTCACAAAAAGCATGCTTTTGAAATTTGAAGTATACCAGTTTTCTGACAGTAAATTGATTTCCTGCTGTTTGAACCCCAGCTGCTGTGGACATATGGGTGTTCTGCCAGTCTGACTTTTGGGGTGCCATTATGGACATAATTCAGAATCTCTGACTGTATATACTATATAAGTTGCAAAAAAACTTCATTAATGCTCCAGTTAGAGTCAAAGCAACAAAAGTTGGGAAATGAGGCATTAGGTTTCCTAACACCCCACCCTTCCAAACCAGGCAGGAGAGCAGGTGTGGGGTGTGCCTTGTGCTTCTCAAGCTTAACACTCACCACATTCCATCTGTAAATAAGGTCAGATGTAAGACTTTATGAGAAGTGAGCATTAGGCTTGAAAGCCCAAGGCACACCTGCTCTCCTGAGTGGTTTGAAGGGTGGTGTTAGGAAACCCTAATGCCTCATTTCCCAACTTTTTTCACTTTGACCCTAACTGGAACATTAATGACATTTTGCAATATTTCTTACTTTTTGAGATAGTATAATAGTATCCTTATTTTACTGTGTGATGCGTATATGTATGTAGCTGTATAAGCATATTCCCTCCATGCTCTGCACTTCCATTTCAAACAACATGAAGTCTTGCTGTATACCGACTATATGCAGTTAGCCTCAGCACTTGAACTGCTCTGGAGAGTAACGGGTTCATTCTATGTCAGGGCATAGAACGTTGAGCTCGAGCTCGGTTTTCAAACCTCTGTCTCTGGTACATCTCAGTGTAACCATCAGATTCTTTACTCTGCCTAACTGTGAAGTCACTCTGGAGATTTCTCCTTCACTTCAGTTCAGTAAAGTTTTGAATTGGTCGGTTTGTTCAACCGATTTTCTTGTTTTTTCGGTATCAGATCTCTGTCTTCGGTACAGGGTTGTGTAAGTAGATAGATAGTAAATTGTTTTTGAATTTACTGCGTGGAAATTGTTTTTCTTTGGTTTCCTATCAGTTGGTCTAGTTGGGAACTGAAACAATCTCTTATTTATTTTTTTCTGGGATTTTAGTAGTGGTGTCCGGTTCTTATCGGTTTCAAAAAACTGAGGTTTTCTTCATTTTTTTCCACAGTCCGTGACACGGTTGGTAACCGATAAGGATGTATTACCTAGCTTAAAAGCTGTTAAGGGTAATTTGTTGGTTAAGGCAATGTCTGAGAAACCCAAGAAGAAAACCGGTCCCACTGGGTTTCAATGTTGTACTGAGTGTGGAAGGCTTTTCTAAAGCTGATCCCCACCTCATTTGTGTTTATTGTCTGGGGTTGACCCACCTCAAATCAGACTTCCAAATATGTAAAACTTTACCAAAGCCACTTTTGATAAGAGATTAAGTAGGCTGAAGGAAAGGGAGGCTGAGAAGTCCGCTGAACCGGATGGCAAGCCCGATTCGGTTCCGACCGAACCTGAGGGGGTGCCTGCTGACACAGGTGATACACCCTCAGGCAAAAGGACCAAATTGTCAGCATATTATCCCACCTCATGTACCTGGTACAGAAAATTTTTAAATCCCCGCCAAAACACAATTCTGTGCAACTGCAACATTATTCCATGCCACAGGTGTGAAAATGGTATCCCGTTAGGAGGGCAACATAAATTTGTCACCACAATTAGAGTGACTTCTGATTGCTGACATTGAGAGGGGTGACCGTGATTTCTGGTCTCTCGCCTCAGCATCGGCTTTGCACCATGGTCATGCCCCTGGAATTAGTTATTTAAAGTCTGGGGTATGGGGACATAGCCCCACATGGGGTGAGGGCCAAAAAGTCCCCCACAAAAACAACTGTTTCCTTTGAGGGCACTTTGGCTCTGTACTTTCTGGGAGAGAAATGACTGGCACTGTAATGCCAGGCAGTATTGTGCCGGTGCTGTAATGGATGTTGACAAAATGTTTTTCACCGTGACATGGTGGAACCTGTAAAAACACATTTTGGGCAGGATTTGAAAATTGACAGCTTTGACATACATGAGGTGAGGTAATAAGAAGGCTACATTGATAATATGGCCAAAATCTTTTTTTTTTTTAATATTCTGGGAGGCATGGATATCTAACTGCACTGTGTCCTGGTTGCTGGAAAGGTTCCCAACCCCTGGTTATCAGCCTGAAGGCACTGGCTTCTGAACCATCTTGGCCAATCAGGATGCAGCATATTCCCTACCCATTTTAGAATCAAAATTTGAAATACCAGGCAGTTTATAAAGATGCGTGTTAGGAGTGTTGGAGCAAAACAGTATACAACAAGAAAAGTAAGTGTAACAGCCAGGAAAAGCAGAAAAGTAGAAGTAAATTTAAAGCCTTAAACAGTAGACTTTTAGTTTCAGTTCTGGTACGAGTAAGGAGTACCTAAAGCTTAATATTAAGTTTTTATGAGCAATAATCAACAACTGAATAGTGTCTAGAATTAACTGCTAGATACCATAACAGAACCATAACATGCACTATAAGGTGTAGCATGTAGTAAACTAAAACTCTGAGCATCAAAACATAAGTGTACTGCTTTCATTTACTTTGCAAATTTTGGGATACGTATTACAAAATATATATATATATGGTTTCAAAGTCTGGGTCTTGGGAAATTGTGCATTTACTTAGCTTTAAAATATAATACACCTCATTTTTGTCATAACCCTTGGAAGCTTATTTAACAGCTTTATAAACACAGTGCAGACACTGCTGATGGCTGATGGACTACATGTATAATGCGTGGAACCTGTAACATGTTCCAAATAAATAGAAATAAAGATATTCCCATGCATTTGTTTGCAACAAATGTGAGGATAACAAACTTATGGCAGACAAAATAAAGCCATTTAATGTTAGACTCAAGCCCTAGAAGAGAGCCAACTGCAAATGAGTAGTAGGTTTTAGAAAGGGACATAAATGGTACAACGACTACCACACTACTCACAGGGGGAATGGGGATGCACAATGGGACTGAAACTAATAGAAAAATATTAGAAGGGCCTGAAGAAAAGATAAGCCATCTAGAAGAGAATTCTGGTATAGACTACAGAGCAAGTAAAAAGTGTAGTAGGCAGGAAGAGACTTATGACAGTAGTCCTAATGATTGGTTTCAAGTACAGTCAAATAAGGTAGCCAAAAAGGGAAGAAAGCCTAGCAAATTTGAAATACCTCTTATGAATCACTTTGATCCCCTTAGTAATAATGAGATGAACCATGAAGGTACTTTAGAAAGGGAGAGCTCAGTGATAAAATCAAATACAGCAATGGCTGAACCTAATCAAGTTTTTCCTGGTGTAACAGACATTTAATCAATACAGGAGACATGCTTCATATTTTACCAGAACAATTACCCATCATAACATTAAATGAAGCAACGCCTACAAATAATTTAATTTCTTTTTTGGAGCACACTATAACAGACAGAATTACAGATATGGATACAAATATTCTAGCTCTGAGAGAAACTTTAGTTCTAGGAGACTCAATGGTAAAGCACATGGATGAACATATATGCAACCAAGACAAATATAACAGGACACTATCAAGCTTCAGGGAGCTAGAATAGCTGATATTACAAGAATGATACTGAACATTATAAAAATGCGGAGTAAACCCTTTGGTTATTGTACATGCTGGGGCCAACAATGTCTTAAATGAACCCAACTGAAAATTCAAGAAGAATATATTGCCTTAACAAACAAGTGCATAGACATAGGCAGTGGAATAACATTGTCAGAAATACTTCCTATAAAAAAAGCAAACAGTACCTAAAATCACAAAATAAGACACATTAATAAATGGTTAAGAAAATGGTGTCTTCAACAGAACCTGACATGCCTTACAACATTGGGAAACATTTTATGAGATATATGAATTGTATTGCTGGGACGGCCTGCACTTAAGCAGGAGAGGGAGTAGACTACTGGGGAAACATGTAGTCGATTACATCAATCATTCTTTAAACTAGTTAATGAGAGGGAGAGAAACAGTCTGTACATCTCTAGAACCACAGAAACAAAAATTAACTCAGATAAAGGAAGGCAGTTCCCACAGCCCCTATTTGCATACTGTGTGACCCTGAGCAAGTCACTTAACTTCCTCGTGTTCCCAGGTTGCACCTGCAAACAACATTTCAGCTTAGTGTGTCTCACCTGGTAAAATAATTGGTAACAAAAAAAAGTTGCTTTAATAGGTCAAGAGAAGTACAATGAAATCTTGGACCTAAATGTAACACTATTGAATGCAAGAAGTTTAAGAACAAGATACAGGAACTTACTTATATATTGAATACAAATAATATTGATATAGCAGGGTCACAGAATCCTGGTATAATGATACTGGCTGTAATACAAACATGCATGGGTACACTAAAATACAAAAAACAGGAATGATAGACGAGGTGGGGAGTGGTAGTTATATAAAAAGAAAATTAAAACCTGAGACCTGTCTAAACCTGGTGAAAATTATGAATTTGTCTGGGCTCAAATAAAATTAACAAATCAAAATTTAAGATTAGGATTAGGATATAGGCCCCAGGTTTGGACAAAGAAGAAAGTGAACAAGTCACAAATTACATGGAAAAACAAATAACGCAAGACACAATAATAATGGGTGATTTTAATTTTCCAAACATAAAATGGGAAACTCTGGAGGATAGTAACTATCTAGAGACTAGATTCCTTGATTTCACCATATATAATAACCTAGTTCAATTAGTAAATCAACCAACGAGGGTACCAAAATACTAGACTTAATACTAACAAATGGAACTAGTGACATCTATGGAATAAACGTAATGCCACCTCTTGGGAATAGTGAGCACCTAATTTTAGGATTCAACTACCAATCTAGTCATATAGTAACCAAAGGGAAATATGTCTTTAAAAACTACAAGAAAGCCAATTATAAGAAAAAAAAGAATTTCTAACAATGGAACTAGTGACATCTATGGAATGAACGTAATGCCACCTCTTGGGAATAACCTAGATCAATTAGTAAATCAACCAATGAGGGGTACCAACATGCTAGACTTAGCACTAACAAATGGAACTAGTGACAACTATGGAATACACATAATGCCACCTCTTGGGAATAGTGAGCATCTAACTATAGGATTCAACTACCAATCTAGTCATACAGTAACCAAAGGGAAATATGTCTTTAAAAACTACAAGAAAGCCAGTTATAAGAAAAAAAAAAAATTTCTAACAAAATGGGACTGGCATAAGGACCTCCAAACCACAGATCTGAACAATACATGGAATAAAATAAAACACAAACTAGATTACTGTATAGATACATGGGTCCCAAACACTAATAAATACAATAATAATAAAAGACAACCCCTGGTGGAATAGAAACATTACAAAATTAATTAAAAGGAAAAAGTTATTTAAAAATTCAGGAAAAATCAAACTAACTTCTTAAATTTAAAAATTAAATATTGTAACAGGCAACTAAAAGTATGATTAGAAAATTCAAAAGTAATATGGAATTAAACCTTATAGATAAGGTCAGGGACAACAAAAAACAGTTTTATAATTACATTGGTTCACTACGTGGAATCATAAAGGATAGGACCAATAATTACAAACAAAGGTTCATTAACTGATGAAGTAGATATAGCAACTGAATTAAATACTTACTTTCTAACAGTAGATGAACCCAAAGAGGTAATTCAGAAAAAACCTTAATGGACATTTATATGCCCATTACAGAATCAGAAATCAATGCAATTATTAAGGAGCTTAAACCTAATAGTTCAGCAGGCCCAGATGGAATAACACCTGGGTTTTACAGGAGCTATCAACTGAACCACTTACACACCTTTTAACTTATCAGTAAGTGGAAAAGTACTTCCGGAATGGAGAAAAGCATTTATAACTGCAACAGAAAGGTCGGGAAGTAGATCAGAAGTAAATAATTACAGGCCCATAAGCCTAACTTCAGTGATAGGTAAAATACTAGAAAGATTTATACAATATAGAATTTTGGTTCATCTGGCAAAAGAAGGATTAACAGTTATTTCCCAACATGGATTCACTAAGGGGAGATCATGTCTTACTAACCTGATATCTTTTTTCAAACTGGTTAGTGCAGCAATGGAAAATGGGATACCTGTGGATGTCATATACCTGGACTTTGCTAAAGCTTTTGACAAAGTATCCCATAAAACAATAACTGAACATCTATATAAGATTACGTTAGATAATAGCATTATAAGCTGGATAACATCATGGTTAGAAAACAGGAGACAGAGAGTTGTGATTAAAGGTTATTGCTCAGAATGGGAGAAGTGACGAGTGGGGTGCCTCAGGGCTCAGTACTGGGGTCCACACTATTTAACATCTTGGTTAGTACCCTATAGACATCAGACAATGCATGGTTAACCAAATACGCTGATGACTGTAAATTAGGAGCCATAGTACAAACTCCATTGATGGGCAAAAACTTCAGGATAATCTAGACAAATTGTCATCCTGGACCAAGGAAAATAAAAAGCAGTTTAACATCTCCAAGTGCAAATTAATGCATTTTGGTGCTAGTAATCTTAACTCAGATATAATATAGATAACCAGGAAATAGAAGCCACTACTGAAGAAAGAGGTCTGGGAATAGTAATGACAAATAAATTAACAACACATGTTCATACCAGTATAACTGTTAAAAAATGCCACAAGCTATTGGGTTGCATATTAACTAACATAAAGAGTAGGGAATCCAAACGCATGATACCCCTATATACAAGTTTGATTAGACCACATATTGAATACTGCTCCTAATTTACAGTGGCAAGTACCGTTAAAGGTAAGAAACTAAAAGAGGGAGTTAAAAGAAAATTAACAAAAAAAAGGGGGGTTACAACAACTCCCATACAATGACAGATTAAAATATCTAGATCTATACTCAGCAGAGTACAGACAACTCATAGGTGACTTGTGCCTAATATTTAGAGAAATACATGATGAGTGCTTAATGGAAAGCATTAGTATTAGTAGAAGCCAGGAATCAAATATTTATTTATTTATTTCTTTTGTTAACCGGTAAGCACACTAGACAGCCAAGTGCCTATTTTCAGGTGCGACCAGGGAGATTACGTAGGTACATACAAGGTACATACTCGTACATGAACAAATAAAAGAACAAGATCCTAACGGATTTAGACTTTAAGGTGAAAATAGCACTACAAAAAATGTGATTTTTTCATGCAAAGGATAATTCAAAACTGGAACACACTACCACCATATATTGTTGAAAGAACAATATCAACATATTTAAAAATAGACTAGATCAGTATGGGGGAAAATATATGTTCCACCTATAGGACTAACAGGTGGCGAGTTCACAAAGGACAGATTGTTCAAAGAACTCATATTAAACTATGAAACTATCATGTAATTTACATAATCAAATCTTTTAAAACTTCTCCAGGTTACAAAGTTGGACTATGTGACACCTTCATATCCTTACGTGTAGCAAAAATAACCTGATGATCTGAAAAAGCATCTGCCAGAACCCCTTTTTTCCCATAAACGTCTGGACGGTTTGTAAATATAGGATCCAAAATTGTGGAATTCTGCAGCTGTTTCATGTTCAGTCTGGTTGGGGCCTCTATTATCTTAACTAGTCCCAACACCTCCTGTATTTCAATTAGGGGATGTATTGAATTTATCTGGGCCCAATTAACATTAAAATTCCCTAACCAAAGAATCTCATGTATGTCCCTATATTCCATACAGTACCCTTGTAACTGAAGAAGGATCTCATTTTTAACTTCAGGTGGTTTATAAATTCTCATTAATAAAAGAGGTTTTACATACGGGAATTTTATTATTATAGGTAAAGTTTATAATCTTCCCTCCACAGAAATAACCTGCTTCTCCCCAGTTTCTAACACAGAGCTTACATAGATTAAAATGCCTCCACCCTTCTTGTTTCTATCCTTTCTGTACATTTGATAATGTTCCAATTCTATGGTGGCATCACTAACTCTGTGACTTAACCACGTATCTGTCATAACGATAATCTGGGGCTGACTTTCCCTCACCCAGTCTTTTATGGAGTCAAATTTCCCCTTTATGCCTCTAACATTAAAGTGCACCATGTTGAAATACCCTTTAAAATATTCATCTCCACTCCATGTACCAGGTAAAACTGGGCCTGGATTTGGGTGTACATCTCCACAGTACATCAGATGGAATATTAATAAGTGCCATAACAAATATAATTGCTTTCTTATAGTTTTCCCAAGGGGCCTATATATCCAACTTAAGAACCTACTTATTTTTCGGGCCATTGGAGACAATCCACACAGTGGTCGATTGTGAAATTCCCACAGCTGATCCATCCTGACATAGCTATTAAGGCAATCATGCATACCCAATGTGGGACTAATTCCAACAAATTTCCCCATACATGGCCTCCACCCTTGGGCATCTGTGCCCTTACTTTAATGGGCATGGATAATTCTCCAAACATCTTTTGTAGGGCCCACAGTAAAACTAAATATGGCCTCCCCCAACCAAAACTGCAAACCAATCTGCAGTGTCAGTGGCTCAGTAGGTAGCACACTCACCTCTGAGGCCGGGAGATCAGAGGGCTGTGGGTTTCAGTTCCCACATCTGGCACTTGGGTTAATATCCCAGTACTGACACTGTAGTGCAGCAAGAGAGGGTGCTGCACTTGAGGTGCCGCTTTCGATGAGACGTTAAACTGAGGTCCCATCTGCCTGGATTGGTGGTAGTTCAGGTGGATGTTAAAGATCCCATGGCACTTATCAAAAAGAGTAGGGGAATTTCCGGTGTCCTGGACAAATTTCCTCATTCACTGAAAATACCACCAACAGCTTAATCTGGTTCAAAAGTCAGTTGGCGCTCATCAGTATCCCTCTCCCTGGGTCATGCCTGAAAATAGGCAGGATTTGTCTAGTGCACTTACTCGGGTCAACAAAAACTAAATAAATAAATAAAATAAATAAAACCAACAGCAATACCATGAACATCCTCATTTTACCTAACAAGTTATACCACTTAATTGTCGGTAACAATACCCTCTCCCCACAACAAATGCATACTAATTTTCCTATGAGAAAAGTTCACAGTATTCAAGATGCAAATTCAGAAATTAACATTAAAATGCACATATCACAAGAAGCACAGGCTCAGATGAATTCTTAACTAAAACATAGGGCTTGTATTACTCACAATAGGAGCCACATAGAAATAAACATTATTTCTAATCACTACAAATATATAACTTTAGCTAAATATTGCAAACACTTACAATTTAATCCTAGTGTCCCAGTTAGAATTTCTCTGATGAGTGGTGCTCAGCGCCACTCACGCTTATGCTACTGCGCTTGTGCAATAGCAGTGCAAGCTTTTCAATGTCCTGCCCTCCTCCTCTGCTGACATGCACTCTGATCTTCTCCTTGTTACAGCTGACACTGATTTGAAAATTACCATAGTTATGCAGGTGTGTAGAACATTTTCAATTAACGCTCATAACTCAGCCATTTTTAGAAATGTTTTCACCAAACTTTCAACATAGCCTTTTTGGGACCCCACCTCATGAACACTGGTGGTGACATTTCATTATTTGGTCCCGTCAGGTGATTTCATGCAGTGACTGTGGAATCACCTTCCAGGCCCAATTAACAAAATGACAGTGCTAGTGTTCATGAGGTGAGGTCCCAAAAGGCCATGTTGAAATTATGGTGAAAAATTCTAAAATGGCAAAGTTATGAACATAAGTTCAAAACACCATTGGAATACATTATATGGCACTTACCTTGATTCCTCAGTTCACAGTTCAGCTTTGAAGAGTGCAGATGTGTCTCAGTCCACAGAAGATGACAGCCTATGACCTCCGATGGTAAGCATAGGGTATGTGTGTGTGTGTGTGTGTGTGTGTGTGTGTGTGTGTGTGCTCAGTGGGAGGGTCGGGATGGAGGAGGGGATGGCAGGACAGTGAGGGACTGTTTCTTTTTCAGGTTTTAAAAATAAAAAGATGCTGGGGACTGTTTCTTTTTACAGGATAAAATTAAAGAATATTTTGGGACACTGGGGATGGGCTCCCCAGTGTCCTACACTGCTGTGGGACTCTAAATGCCAACACGGGGATCTGGCCCCCCCAGTGTTGGCTAATTAATAAAACAATGGGCTGCGGGGGAAGATTCGACACTGGGGGGTGGGCATCCCAGTGCTGGATTATATAAATTAATAAACAAGGGACATGGGGACATCAATCAGAAGTTGGGGGGTGCCACTAAACACCAGGGAATATATGGGGACAAAAAGTAGGAGTGACCGCAACTGGGACCAGCTGTGCTCAGAAAAGAAAGTTACAGTTAAGGCAGTTAAACTGGCACCAGCCCAAAGGAAAACATACTGTTCACAGTTCTTAATAAAGCCAGTACTTCTGACACAAATAGAACTGCATCTAGATGGTCTTACGCAAAAAGTGATCAAGCTTTTATTTATACAAGTGAGTAAAAAAATTTTTTAAATGACACTCACAAATCTTACCGGCATAACATATACCAAGCACAATAAGCAGTTTAAAAAAAAGTCCAGAAGGTGGCCAGGGCAACAGAATTCAGGAAGGCAGTTCAGTTTCAGTGGATTATAATGACAGAGGTTCTCAGGTTTGAACCTTACCCTCCTCGTCGTCCTCCTCCTCCTCCTGGCTCAAAAGCCTTGACAAAGTGAGCCAGTCATGAAACATGTCAGGTGACCACTTCAGGAGGAGCAAGCAAGAAGCAGGAGGAGGACAAGGAGGATAAGATTTGAACCTGAGAACCTTCGTGATGGTGATCCCTTGAAACTGAACTGTCCTCTTGAATTCTGTTGCCCTGGCCACCTTCTGGACTGTTTTTTAACTGCTTATTATGCTTGGTATATGTTATGCTGGAAAGCTTTGTGAGTGTCATTTTAAATTTTTTTTTACTCACTGTAAGGTTGATCACTTTTGCACAAGACTATTTGGATGCAGTTCTATTTGTGTCAAGAGAAGCAGGCTTTATTAAGAACTGTGAACAGTATGTTTTCCTTTGAGCTGGTGCCAGTTTTTCTGCCTCCAAATATAGGCACAGGATCGGAAGTGAGGTGCCACTGGCACCAGGTAAAATGGGGCTTACAACCTCACACTGCAGTCAGCAAGCAGCAGAAGTTCATCTGCGGCTGCAGAACTAAATAAAACCGCTGTTCTCATACAGAGAACGTGGCAGAAAGTTCTTTCCCTAAGCTGGGCATCCGAATTTGGGGTACCCAGAAAAAGTATTTCTCATTATAATCAGAAAACAACATCAGAATCTAGCTAAACATGACCTGTTTAGCTAGGTTGTGGTGTTTGATTTGTAAATGACAAAATTGTATGTATTTTCCACGCTTTCAATTCGTGGAAAAAAAAAAAGATGGCAGCCGTAAAAAAGGATTTTTTCCTCATGCAAAATTATTTTTCCTCATGAAAAGGAATGGATCTTTATGAAAGAATCCTCTTTCATGAGGTCAATCCTTTGTCAAACTTTCTCTGTTTAATCTGGACAGTGATCTTTCCATTGAAAACAATGGGAACCTAAAAATTGAATAACTTTGCAACAGATTAATATTTTTTGACCAAACAAAACATGGGAGTTCTGTTACCCAAGCTGTATCTACCATAGAAAAATAACACCAAAACTTTACACCGTCTGGACGCAAGACGATGACGAAAAAACTGCAAAAAAAAAAAAAAAAAAAAAAGGCGACTTTTAAGGTTTTGCACTATCTGATTTCTAGAATCTGTACATCTGACCAGAACAAACTTGCCACATCAAGAGATCTACCTCGTTGGACAAAGATATCAAATTTTGGCGCAAATCCATTGATTTGTTGCAAAGTTTATTAAAGTGCAAAATTTGAGGTTTAACATTAAATAGGCTACTCAACCCTAACTACAGTATAGGGGCATGGCTGTGCTCTATAATAGTAAAAGACATACACTATTTAGTGAAATACATACATCATATAGTGAAATATATACATCATATAATGAACACATACACTATGTAGTGAACCACATACACTACATAGTGAAGTACCTACATCATGTAGTGAAAAGCACAACATAGAAACATAGAATTTGACGGCAGATAAGGACCGCTTGGCCCACCCAGTCTGCCCATTTCCTACCTAATGGATAAGCTGCAGATCCTAGTTAACCAGCAGCCTACTTCTTTCTACCCCACCCCTAGAATTGCCTTATGGCTGTCCCATGCATGCTTGAATTCAACCACTGTTTTTGACTCCACAACCTTCCTCCTCGAAGGCCGCTCCATGCATCCACAACCTTCTTTTGAAAAATACTTCCTTACATTACCTCTGAGTCGCCCCCATCTTCAAATTGTGCCCCTTGTTCTTGCACACCTCTTTTGAAAGATGCTACCCTCTTGGACTTTTTGATTCCCTTTGAGGTACTTGAAAGTTTCTATCATGTCCCCCCTTTCCTCAAGGCTATTCATATTAAGCACCTTTAGTCTCTCTTCATATGTCTTCCAGTGCAGACCCTGCACCATTTTAGTTGCCCTCCTCTGGACAGCTTCCATCTTGTCTGTGTCCTTGTGGAGATTGGGTCTCCAGAACTGCACACAGTACTCCAGATGGGGTCTCACCAACTGTCTGTACAGAGGGATAACAACTTCCTGTTTTCTACTATTGATGCCTCTCCCTATGCATCCCAGTATCCCCCAGCCCTCCTTACTGCCCTCTCACATTGCTTGCACACCTTTAAGTCATCTGATATGACTACCCCTAGTGCTTATGTCATATAATAAAACACATACATTATATATCGAATGCTTACATTATATAGTGAAATGTGTACACTATCTACTGAAATATACATACTGAGTACTGAAGATCCACACACTATATACTGAAACAAATACACTATGTATTGAAACACATACACTACCTAATGAGATACATACACTACAGACTGAAAAATCCACATACACCATCTACTGAAACAAATACACTATATATTGTAACACATACACAATATATTGAAAAACCCTCATACACTACATACTTAAACAAATACACTACATATTGAAATATATACACTATCTATTGAAATACATACACCAACCATTGAAAAATCCACACACACTATCTACTGAAACAAATACACTATGGTCCCCATATTCAAAAGTCCCCTGCAAAATCGTGTAAGTGCCTGCACCGTGCATCTCAGATGTGCCCGCCCAAAATAATGAGATACTCAAAGGATGCACCATGACATGCACTTGTGCATGTCCAGCTGACTATCCCAAAGATGTGCGACCACGCAGTGGGAGATGCGCAGCGCAGCAGGTGACCTGAGCCCTATTCAGAGCATGGGGAAATGTGCAATGCAAAGTCAATTGTGCAGTGTGCAAAACTGTAATATTCAGCTGAATATGCAAATGACCTCATTGCACATTCCAAACCCATCTCCCACATGTGTAGCTCATTACTGGAATACATTCAGTCCATTCGCATACCCTGCATGCTCAGTTCTAGTTTAGCACGCCCACCACTACACAAAGGTGAACAGGAGGTACGGCAGCATGTCAGGCAGGGTGAGATGGGCTGTTTGTGGGTGGGTGGGTGGATGGACTGCATTGGCCTGGGGACAGTGCTATTACCCATACCCATGTACAGGGTTGGACTGGGGTACAGGGGGCCCACCAGGACAGTGACCACAGGGGCCCACCGGGTCATGCAACAGGGGAGGGCACAGGGTGACACAGTCTGATTGATATACCACATGCATGTGATTCACTAGCTCTGTATGCAGTGGACAGTCCCCTGCAGTGCCCCACACCCCTGTGTGAGAGGAACATGTTGATGACTGCAAGGGATGGCAGTCTGCAGAGGGCTACCAGGTACCCCAGTGGGTGAGTCACACTTGTGTGCACCTATGGTGCACCGCCATGGGTTTGTGCCACAGATCAGTCCCTGACCTGTACCAGGCTGCCACTCATCCACAAGGCTACATGGGCACTGTTGCCCCAGATAGCACCCTGGGTGCATGCCATCAGCAAGTGGCACCCAGCAGGCCGCATGGGTGCAGGACATGTCCCCCAGTACGTTTGATGCATTGTGGCTATCTGCTCCACTGGTGTGTCCAAGGGGGGCATCTGACAGCACTGACATATGGCTGCTGGGTGTCTACATCCAGGGTGCGGTGTGGGGGGTTACACCCAGGATGGTGCCAGTGGTGACACAGCACCTGTGGCTCTGGGTATGTCCATCCTGGCATGACAGCTGTGTGTTGGTGCCTGGAGCATGTTCTGGTGCATCTCCGAGAGCTCTTTCTGGATGGCCTGCCTGCAGTTCTGTGGCCTGCCTGTGGGTGGCTGGCAGATTTTGGAATGCCTTTTTCATGCCTAACTTTGGGAAGCCCATTTCTGAGAAGCACAGCCAATGTGCCACACATTTTGGCTGAATATAGGGATGCACAGCATATTCATGGGAACACCCCCTTTATTTGCACCATATACATTATCTCTGTGTGATGGTGCATCTGGAGCTACATGATGCATCTCCACCTTTTGAACATTGCAGTTTGGTGCATTATTTGAGATGGGCTGTGCATCTCTACTTTGCACCACACATTTCATTTGAAAATGTGGGCCTACATATTAAAATGCATATGCTATATACTGAAACACATACACTATCTATTGAAATAAATACAGTATGCATTGAAAAATCCACATACACTATATATTGAAATGAATACACTATATATTGAAACATATACACTACTGAAAAATATGCATATTGTATATACTGAAACACACACTATCTATTGAAATAAATGCACGTGCATTGAAAAATCCAAATACACCATATACTGAAACAAATACACTGCATAGTGAAACACATACACTATATTTAAATACATGCACAGTAGACTGAAAATCCACATACACTATATACTGAAACAAATACACTACTTACTGAAATTAGCTCTGCCCCTGGAATGGCCTGTCCCTGCACTTATTTCCTGCTGCACACAGGGAACTGCTGGCCTGATGAGAGGATGTCTAAAGCTGCAGAGCAGAATGTAAACAAAACTGGGTTATCTCTTTTTCTACTTCTTTATGGTGTTTTTCATTTTGTTTTGCTTGCACACCATTAATCAAATCTCAGAACACTATGATGTTGCAAGAAACTTTCAGAACTAATTTAAATAAACAGCAGCTTATCATTTTGAATGCTGCCTTCATTTACTGTTAAAAATACATTTGTATGTTAAGCTAATACTTAGGATATTCATAATATAGCAGATAATGTATGGGTCATGGTGCACAACGAGGCTGTGCTTGCTTCAAGAGGTTGTTATAACAACCAGCAGACCTCGAGAGTGAAGCTAGAGAGGTCTGCAGTTATGACAAACTCGAGAAGGAAGCATAGCCTTGTCTGCGCACCATGACCCGTACATTGTTCTTTGTAACATGGCATAAAAAAGCAAGCCAAAATAAAGCATTTAGATTGGTTTAAATGAAACATGTGGTACATCAGCAACCATGGTCTAATACCTTTGTAGATCATGGTTGGTCATGTAGTACTAAATGAAACCACTGAAACAAAAAGCAGTATTGTAATTTATGCATATTCAAATGAATGCTAAATACCGCAAGCAGCCATTAAGTGAAACCTGACATAACTCCTGTACTTCAGACAAGAACCCCAGATGCAAACAAGTGATCTTGCTCCACACATGGAACCCTGAGAAAAACTATACCTGAACCATGTTCCTTATGCAGTTCCAGTTCTCAGACACTTCCTGAGAAAGAGGCAGAACCGCAATGAAACGACCCATGTTTGTCCTTCTACCTGCAGTCCCACTCATTCTCCCCAGGATCTCAAATAGATCCTGTACTCCATTTAATCATACTAAATTCACGATCAATGGTGCAGGAATTTTAATTACTATAGTAGCCCACAAAGCACTGAAACCAGTGATCACAACTAAAATGTTTTTGATGAGTGAAACATACCTTTATTAATCGATTCAGAAACAAAAAGTTATATACAGTTTAAAAAAGTTAAATAGTTCAAACAAAATTGTTGTAACCGATTGTACCCATACTACATTGGTAGTGTGACGTAATGCCGTGCGTCGGTCACACAATCAGTCCCACAATGCACCATCACAGTAATGGAAATTAGACAATACCGAAGTATATTTCATCAAGACTGTGTTTTATTTGTTTCAAAACATGTATTTTTATTACAGTAATTAGTGTTATTAAATACTGCAATCTTTTAGCGGGACATGTTGGTTACCCGAGATATATGTGATCTAGGTGTTCTAATTTTTTGTTACTAAGCAAGAAGCGGATTTTTCTTCTAGAGATAAAGATTTTAAAATGAAAATCACTGTATCTGTGTTCATTTTTAGAAACATTGTAACATGGCATTACTCTTACATGTAATGCCATGTTACATACGGATTAAGTCACTCAACAGGATAGGTCTACTGTAGAATTAATCCATGGTTGGGTTGTTGAGGCACTCAGCATCAACACCCCCAACCAAGGGTTAATTAGACAGTAGACCCATTCTTTCTCATGGCTTAATCCTTACTTATAGTATATGGGTCACTGTGTATGGTTTTAACGCTCCCCTCCCAGCACATTTTCTGATTAGCGATCATTATTTTAAACTCCCCACTCTAATTCACAAAAAGTGCTGTACTGTGCTGTTTCCCTTTTAAATGGGTTTAGGATTTTGATTACAGTGTGAAACTGATGCTGCTCCACATTTTTAAATAAAACATAGAACTTAAACAGTCCTACTTTTCACAAGATCAATCTTCTCGTGACTGAGCAGCCTGCAAATAAAGATAGAGAATCTGTGCTACTGTTGTTTGAAGACGACTTGAATGAGAAGAAAAAAGCGGATTGTGGAGTGTTTAAACTTGACAGTGCAGTGCGAGGGTATTCCATGTTGTGGTACCATCATGGTGACATACTCAAGAGGGTACAGCAAGCTTTGACATCATTACGGTGGTACAACAACATTAGAATTCATTGAATTCTATACACAATAGACCTTACCCATACACTATATAGCACCATCATACCAGATATACATAGGGTATGCATGCATTTTTCTGTTATCAGTTAAGGTTTTGTTCAGATTTACATGTAATTAATTACTGTGTTAACTCAGCAACTTTTCTGATCTGAATGCTTGGGAAACATTATAGAGCTGTGATAGTGTAAGCAAAGCTTTCCTAACTTATAGTGTACAGAGATTGTTTTTATTTAGTTTTTCTTTATGTATGTTAATGTTTTGTTTAAGCAAGTTTGTTTGCTAAGAACCAAAAATATATATTTTTGCAGCAAGCACTTGAGGCCCAATTCTTATAAGGAGCTCAGCTGGCATATGCATGATTTGCATGTTTCTGTTCTGAATGACTCTGTACCTTGATGCCTCACTGGTGGCATTCACAGTCCCTAGCTTTCTCATAACGTATCTATACAGCACTGCAAGGTGTGAACAGAGCTTTGCCAGGCACTGGACCGCCACTAATAAGCCTTCCCTTGTCTAGCCACGTAGTGCATACCCTGCTTATATGGTATGACTATTTTATGTGGTTTCAGCTTCCCAAGCTGTTTTATTTCTTTATTTTTCCATAGATATTTTTAGCTTCTTAAACCCACTGACCCCCATGCCCACTGCCCTGTCCAGCCCCATCACCCACCATCTGCAGGACTTACCTGCTCTGAGATCCCCCCACAGATTCCCCCCATGAGGCCAGGAGGGAAAGGGCCATCCACAAGGAGACACATATCCAAATGGGAGCAAAGCCTGACATGGTGTGGAGATGGCGGCAGTCTGGTGTGTCATACTGCTATTGGGGTATCTTCCCTATAGAAGTCTTCACCATTGATTCATATGCATGGCTGGCCCGTAGGCACTAGGACATTGCAGGCACTTTTTTCCTCTGGAAGGGGCGCTGATGTCAGCAACTGGCACCACCTGCATGCAACACGCAACCATGGGAGCAGCTTATCAATTCAGCCTTCCTCAAATTTCTACTGCAACATCTCCAAAGTATTTTTTTGCAGCATCAACTTCATTTGATTATTTGGTTCCTGATGTCTGAGTCAAAGAAAAAGAGTAAGGGGGTCAAAAAACCCAGTTATGCATCAAAGTTCCTGTGGGAAATCGATCATTCATGAAGACCGACATCAGGATTGCTGGACCTGTCTTGGCCCTGAACATGATATGGATTCCTGTGATGCCATCACTCCAAAATCAAGACGTAAACTGCTCTGCCAACTTCTAATTGCAGTCCCTGATGCTGTAGTGAGTGCAATTGCCTGCTGCTGCATAGTAGTGAATTGGGAACACTGGACATCAAGCTCTGAGAGGGGAGGCCATGGCCAGTGTCGCCTCCCGCACACCTATGATATTATTGTAGACCACTTCATACTCTCTTCGAGACATATCTGAGGTCATATTTATGATATGAATGCCATACATTAAAACTGCCATTAGAACCTCCTTAGCTAAGGTAATCCATCAGTTGTTTGATATACAACTTTCATTATGTTACAAGAAAATTATTTTCTGATTAATGTTTTGTAATGTGTGTGATACTGTATCAAAATTCATTTTTTGCCCAGGTACACTCTCAGATATTTAAATATAGGGACTTGTTCTGCATTAACCAGTTTTTCTTAATATTGTAATTTCATATTAATTTTAGATCTTGGACTGTTTTAAATAAAATTACCTTTGTTTTGCTTTCATTCAATGCAAGGTTATAATAAATTAGTAGTAATTGTACATTTATTATAAGGCACCCTTCCCTGAAGTTCAGGGTGTCATACAGGTATAAACAGGCAAACAACACAAACAGTATAACAATTAAACAGATCAATAAATCAACAACTTAAATAACACAGATAAAAATTGAACCATTACATTTAAGACAGTTAAAACAGGGCTGTATCATAGATAATACCTGGGGACTAGCCATATTCATCCCTGAAAGCCTGTCTAGACAGGTGATCCTTCAACCCCATTTAAAAGCCTCCACCAAGGGGGCCTCACTCAGTCCCCGAGGCTGAGTGCTCCATGACACAGGGCCAGCAACCTCAAACATGTGATCCCGCAAGGATATAAGCTAAGCTCTTGGAACCAAAAGGAGATCCTCCCCGGAGGAGTGAAGAGGGCACGAAGAATGGAGAGGAATCAGAAGATGCAACAGGTAGCTAGAGCCCAACCTGTGTAGGGTTGTAGAGATTACTAACCCAACCTTGGGAGCTGGCACTGTGGCACTGAGGGTTAAGGCACTGGACACCACAACTCTTGCCATGCCAGCAACCTGGGATCAGGAGTGGCCTCGGCTTGCCAGGGGTCAGCAGGGGAGGGAGAGGATCGAGCATCTGATGGACTGCTCTCCTCTCCTGGGAAGGGGAGGTTTGTCAACCCACTCCTTGGCTGCCCCCTAGTGGAGGTTGGAGGGCAGTACCAGAGGCTGGGAGACACAGAAGCGTGGAGATATGATGTGTGCATGCCTCAACACAGGCACATTTACGCCATGAGGGGAAGGGGTGTACGGGGAGAAAAACAGAAAATGATGGAAAAAAGCAATATGAAAAAAAAATAACCCAACCTTTAAGATAACATGCCACTTCACTGGCAGCCAGTGCAGATCATGCAGGAACGGAGTCATATGGCTACACTTTGAAAGGCCAGTGTTACCTGGCTGCTGCATTCTGCACCAGCTTCAAGTGTCATAGGGTACTGTTATTTATCCCAAGGTAGAGTATGTTGCAGTAATCCAGCCTTGACATCACAAAGATATGTACCAGTGTAGGTGGAGGGATAAGGGTCTTAATCTGGATGATGTTCCTCAGATGGCAAAAGCCACTCTTGACAACAGCAGACACCTGAGGCTCAAGTGTCAGCCAGTCATCAAAAAAGACACCCAGATTTTTCACCTTTTCAGAAGTCAATAGCCTGGACAATCAAGCCGAAGCCTTGTCTCTCCCGTGATTACTTCCACACCCCCCTTCTGACCTGGCTCAGTCTCTAGCATTTCAGTGTTGGCCAGGTTAAGTCTCACTCAACTAGATTCCATCAACTTCTGAATCTCATACAGGCATGACTTCAGCACTTCGACAGTGTTAGACATCCCGGGTGTAAAAGACAAATACAACTGGGTATCATCCCCATAGCAGTGAAAACCCAGATTGTACTGTCAAATGATCTCCCCAGAGTAGCATGTACACTGCAAACAACATAGGTGTGAGGTCCAAATCTTGGGGCATGCTAAAGAGAAGGGGCACTGGGGATGATTAGAAAATCCCCTCACCACCCCCCTCTGCATCCCATCCTTGAGGTAGGACTCAAACCAGTGATAACCATGCCAGTGAGTCCTCTGTACTCCCTCAGAAGATCCAACAATTACCCATGGTCCAAAATGTCAAATGCTGAATAGAGATTGAGGAAAACAAGAACTGACTGTTCACTCTTATCTCTAGCCCTAAGGAGGTCATTATGCACCCTGACCAAGGCTGTCTCAGTGCTATGCCTAGATCTAAAATCAGACTGGAGGGGCTCATAGATGTCATGAGCTATGAGGTGCAGACTGTAGCACCACAGCTTTCTCAGTACCCTTACCTACAAAAGGTAAGTTACACAAGACAGTAATTCACTAGAATATAGAGGTCCAATGATGACTTTTTCAGAAGTGGCTGAACCAGCATATTCTTCAATACCACTGGAGAGACCCTTCTGAAACTCCAAAACCCCATGCAGCTCACCAGCAGACATGTTGGTCCTGGGTCTAGTTCACAAAAAGTGGGCCACAGCTCTGAGATCACTTCACAGACCTCTTCCATCATAATCAACCAAAACTCTCCCAAGACATCTGAGTGCATCCAGAAAGTGTTGTCCGAACTCCACCAAGTTGTGAAACCCTCCTGGGAGATCCCAGCCCAAATAGAGGACACACTGAGAATAATCAAGCAAACTCTTTGCACTTAGCTGACATACCCACTGTCACCGGCTGAAGACAGGTTGAGTTTAATAATCTGTCAGCAGTACAGAAGAGTTGGGCTGGTTGATTCCTCCCAGACACAATCTCCCTGGACAGGAATGCTGTCTTTTTATGGGAGATTGCCCTTTGATACTCCTCCTAATGAATCATCAAAGCCAGTTTATCCTTTTGGGCCCTGGACCTTTTCCAACTATGCTGTAACCTCTGATCTCTGGGTTTCATCTCCTAAGCTCCCCATCAAACTATGTGGAGCCTAAGCATGAGACCTGAGGTCATACACGGGTGGGCGTTATGGAATCGAAGGCTCTAGCAATGACCCTATTACAGGTCACTACTGTGTTCTCCGATCCCATCTCACATGTTGACAACATCTCTGAGATGTCCAGTACTGCCTGCATTCCTTCTGGCCTAAGCCCTCTTAAAGGGTGGTACTGAACCATTTCCCAGCCAGGTCCCTATCCATACCTTACACACCCACTATCACCTCCCTTCCCCCCCCATCAAATTACTGTCTGCTCACCCCTTCCTGCTGGGCAGTCCTCTGATTGTTGTCTCCCATTCCCCACCCCTCCTACCACCTTCCTGTTATATCTCTTCCCATGTCTATCTCCCTCCCCATTACTTCTCACTGGCTGGTAACCACTCCCCTTCCTCTTGCTGACCCTATCTCCACTTGCTTCTCCTCAAGCCTCCCTCAGGCCCAGCCTGCCCTGGTATAATTTCAAACTAGGTCTTAGGCAACTCTCTCATCAGTTCTTCTGGAAAATGCTGTGCTGGCTGGATAATTAAACTGTACATATTATGTCTGTGTGATTGCAGTAATCTGTATATGTATGATATGTTTTTGATTTATGTTACCCTCTACTGTGAATTGTTTCCTGAACTACTTACCTTGCTAATTTTACCAAGTCTGTCCTACTAGCTATGTATCCTGACATGGAACTTTGTAAAAGAGCTCTGGCTCAAAGGTGTAAATCTGAAATTTCAATAAATAAATAAAATAATTTCCAAAGGGGAGGACTACCGGGAGGGTGGGGCTGAAGAAGAATTTCACTGTGCAATGATTCAACCAATTGACTGAATCAGGCTTTGAGGTTTCTAATCTTTTCACTTTATCTTTTTATTGCTTTTCAACAAAGAACAAAATGATTACAAATGTAATAAACAACAACTTTCATATAAATATGATTGCCATCTATATAAGAAATTATAAGTCATAAAGATAAACTTAAGCTAATATCGGAGTATAGTTGCAGGTAACTAGAAGGGAGAAAGTATGTCTATTAATTACCATATCTATATAAGTAGGAGATTAGCAGAAGGTATAATTATAGTAATAAGGGACATGTTATAAATATAATAGAGCCATTATCATAACTTTATACATAATAGCAGGCAATTATAGCATAGACTAAATGTATAAAATAGGAACTATAGAAAGTTGTATAAGTTGTATGAAGTAGTAAGTACAATTCTATAGACAGAAAGGGAAGGGAAAGAGAGAAAGAGAAAAAGAAGAAAGAAAAAATAAATAAATAAAGTTGAGGAAATAGTGAGAGATAATCCATATATAACTTGAGCTGTATAATATAGTACAGTGTACTAGTTAGGGCTACCAGAGATATTCAAGTAGGAGAAATAATCCTGCCAGCATCTATCATAAATATTGAGTTGATGAAAGGAGAGATAGGATATCTGGTCCAGAGAGGCATAATGGGAGAGGTTTTGAAGGACATCAGCGAGAGAAGAGATATTATGGGATGTCCAATTCATAAGAATAAGGCACTTGACTTGAAGGAATAGTATATTTAGCCATCTAAAATGAGCGTGAGATAGAGTAGTGTTATTAGGTGGGAGAATACCAAGCAAAAAGAGTTTAGAGTCAAGGGCGATGTGATGTCTGATCACCTTTATAGCAAAGTGAATCCTATGCCATAGTTTGTAAATCGGAGTGCAGGACTGTAAGATATGAAAAAGATCTGCATTAGGGGAGTTGCAATGCCAGCAATTAGTGTTGTTTAGGAGACCCATATGATTTAATACCGAGGGAGTTCTATACCACAAGTGTAATATTTTGATTTGTATTAAAGAGCTGCGAGCATCCTTAATAAAGCTATGAGAAGAGCGCCAACAGTTTTGCCATTGGGTTTTGGATATATTATAATTAAGAAGAGTGCACCATTTATTTTTTGCATTAAGAGACTGGTCGGGAAGTTTTCCATGATATCTTTATAGATGACACTATTCCATTTTGCTGGTAAGTGAATCCAATGTGAGATGTGATGATTATATGAGAGAGGTTGTGAATATAAGGTGCAAGGGATTTATAGGTAGCTCAATTTGAAGATACTTCCGAAGCCAAGTTTGGGAGATCCTGCTTAGCTGTAAGTATGAGAAAGAATCAAGATTAGAAGAGTTTTATCAAGAATATCTCCTAAAAGAATAGGCCTTTGTTCTTCCATGTGCGACAGAAAATGGGCTGTCCTTCTAGGGAAAGCAAAGGATTATCCCATAGAGGAGTATAGGAGAATGGGGTGGGATGGGATCTTAAGTGCTTGTGTATCAACTTCCAATAAAGAACAGATACAGAGACAGTTGGATGGGCTTTTAGTTTAGGAGGGAGGGCACAATAGATGAATGAGGTAGGAACACCACCAGGACTTAATGCAGATTCCATCTCTACCCAGAGAGGTGTATGGGATGACATTTTGCTGAACCATTTAATGGTTTGAGAGGCATGAAAGGCCCCAAAATAGCCTTTAAACCAAGGAAGACTAAATCCCCCTTTGGTCCGGGGTGATCGAAGTTTGCTACGCTAAATCTTGGTGTCTTGCCCTCCCAAATAAAATGACCAATTAACTTATCAAGTTTGGATAAATAGGTGGAATGTAAGACAAGTGAAATGTCAAGAAACAAATAGTATCTTAGGAGAAATGATCATTTTTATCGCTGAAATTTTCCCCATGAAAGAGAGATTTAAAGTTTCCATCTATCTAGGGACGTTTAATATTAAGAAGGGATTGAAATTTAGATCCCAAATCTTCCCTAAATCACAGGAAATTGTTATTCCTAAATAAGTAATACACCTGTGGTGACCAACAAAACCAAGCGGTAAGTTCATAAGGGGTTTGCATAAGTCATTGAGAGGGAGAGTTTTGGATTTGCCATAGTTCAGTGCTAGGCCTGAGATATCAGTAAATTTGTTAAGCAACTTAGTTAAAGGAGGTCCAGTTTAGCTTAAATTTTCTAGAAGGATTAAAATCATCCGCATATGACAAGGGAAGTGTATCTAGAGTTACCTATAGGAATACCGGTTAATGTCATTAGCTTGGCGAGGCTAGCCGTTAAGGGTCTGGATAGCCAAGATGAACAGTGAAGGAGATAGAGGACAGCCCTGTCTTAGTTCCTCTTGCTAGAGGGAAGGAGGAAGAAAGAGTAGAGTTAGTGAGGATGTTGGCTGAGGGTGATGTATAAAGTAACTTGATCCATGTGCAGAAGTTTGAAGGGAGGCTGAAGTAGGAGAGGACCTGGTATAGATAATTCCAGCTAAGAGAATCAAAAGCCTTCTCAAAATCGATAGCTATTGCTGCAGCAGGAGATTTGGAATTTGTGCTTGAATTAAATGAAAAAAAGGGCGCAAGTGGTCTGAGCCAGATCTGTTCTTGACAAAGCCTGCTTGAGAGCGATGGATTAGTTTAGAAAGAAGGGGTTCAAGATATGGGATAGAAGTTTAGCTAGTATTTTCCTATCAGTGTTAAGTAGTGAAATTGGTCTATTGCTAGCAGGAAGGGAAGGATCTTTTATCTTTTTAGGGATTAATGTAATAATTGCTTCATAAAAGTAGGGGAAGTTTGCCTTTGTCTGAAGCTTCCTAAAAACTTCAAAAGTAGGGGCAAAGGAATCAGAAAGTGATTTATAGAAGTCTATGGAACGACTCCACCAGGTGATTTGCCTGATTTTAGTGAGGATAGTGCCTTTTTGATTTCTTGCAGAGTAAAGGTTCATCTAGAATATTTTTTTTCATCAGGAGGGAGGTGAGGTATATGCAGACAGTTCAAAAATGTTGTATATGTGGGTGGTGGGACTAACAACAGAATATAGATTCTGATAAAAAGATCTCATAATATGATTTATGGAGATGTTATCGGTTTTACCTTACCCTGTGGGTCCTTAAGATTGGTAATATGGTGCTTGATTTGTTGCACTTTAAGTTGATAGGAAAGAAGTTTCCCACTTTTGTACCCTTGCTCCCAATATTTGTGTTTAAGTCTAAATAGAGCTGATTCCATTTTACGAGAGACAAGGTAGTTTATTTTGGTTCTGAGTTGTAATATTTCTAGATGGAGCTGAGAACTGGGATTCGGTTTATTATTTACAAAGTATAGATGTTCTTTAGTCGTAAGTGTTTTTTCTAGGTCTGCAAGTAGTTGCTCCCTACTCTTTTTTTCTATGGGCAGCGAAGCTAATTATTTTCCCATGTAACGTAACTTTTAGAGCTTCCCAAACAGTAGACATTGATGTGTCTACAGGGTTATTGTATGATAGGAAGTCTTGAATTTTAGATCTGATCCAGGGTAGGAAATCTGGATCTCTAAGGAGAAGGTATTCCAGATGCCAGGAGGTAGACTTTGTTGTAGGGGGTCCCCATAAGAGGTGTAGTTTAATCGGTGCATGGTCTGATATTATTATGGAGAGAATAGAGGAATCAATAACTTTCTCAGTTATGGAAGAGGAAGCAAACCAGTAGTCAATCCTACTATATGATTTATGGAGATTTGATTAGAAGGTGAAGTCACAGTCATGGGGATGAAGTAGCCACCAGAAATTTGCCAGGCCAAACTCTTTCAGTAATAAAGAGAGAGCCTTGGTACCCTCTGGGGTGTTAGTCAATAGAGTAGTTACTTCTATCAATTTGTGGTGTTAGTGCTAGGTTAAAATCGCTCCAAATATAACGGAAATGTTATTCGAGTGGTTAGACAAAATATGTTGGGATAAATTATGAAAAAATTCAGGATAGTCCACATTAGGGGCATAAACGTTGATTAACATAATAGGACCAGAGAAGGTATTCAAGTAACTATAACCCATCTGCCTTCTGGCTCGGATATAGACTTAATCAAGGTCCATTTGAGTTTTTATGGATCAAAATAGCTCCTCTTTTTTTTTTTTACAAGAAAAAGAGGAGCTATACATTTGACCGACCCAGTCCTTTTTAAGCCTATTAACATCCTCTGCTAATAATTTTGTTTCTTGGAGGAAGGCAATGTCTGCTTTGTGTTTTTTGAGAAAAGTTATAATTTGCTTCTCTCACAAGGGTAGTAAGTCCCTTCACATTCCATGAAGTATAGCAATGATCATTCATAGTAAAAAGCTAAGGAGAATAATAACTAAAGGAATAGCGAGGACCTATATTCCAAGCAGAGGTAGTTCCAAGCTGATGAATATAATACTATCTTTCACATAGAGGAGGGCAGGATCTAACAAACATATAAGGAATAGTATATCAATTATCAAAGACATGGATATCTCTCAAAATAGTACAGAATAGAAGAATAGTAAGAGTGAAATAACATTATTATCTGTAAGACAAAAACTATTAATAGAAATAGGAAGTTAACTTCTTGTGAGTGTAGGAGGATTAGAGTCAGCAACCAGTACATCAGATTCTCCACCACACCACAGGGCGTTTATATCTAGAAAAAGACCTATGCAAACCAAGAGAGGTTGGGAAACTAGGACTTTTAACTTTTAAAGAACAGTTATCACAGTTATAAACGACTACCTATAACAGTGAGCAAATTCTCTGAGTAAGGTAGGGAACATAGGATAACAACCATACCCCAACTGGTGAGAAACAGATATAAAGAACAACTGTGATTATACCAGACCTTATTAACATGAACATATAAGTAAGTATTAAAAGACATGTTAACCTTATATAATACACATTGGTGCTGTGATAAATAGGACCAGAGTTGTCTAGAGATGGTACCAGGGAGCCAGGTATTAGGCTGAAGCAAAAAAAAAAATAAAATATAGGAATCAAAATATTGGGGCAATGCATTGAGACAAAGACATCCTGTGTCGGTAAGTATAGGTGAATAGTGTGAAACAGTGGCACAAACAGGCTTTTACAGTTATGGGAAGTCGCTGTAGTTTAGTTGTCAAGTTAAGTATCCTATCTTAAATGGAGCCAAATAAACTGGTTTTAATAAAAGAGAAAGGAACGGTAATAGTGGAGAATCCTGCAATTGATAAATGCATCCCACACTTGAAAATAGCCTACAGTGATTAGGTTGAGAAGTAGTCAGGTCCCAGTCATAGTCCTAACAAGCCCCAGAACCAGAGAAATATTAGAAATAAAATTATCACATTTATTAGGTTTTGAGTGACTAGAGCCAACAGGTACGAAATAGGCAGTGTCTCCACCAGTTCAATAAACTAATAGTAGTTACTAGCAATGTGTTATATAGAAAGTAGGGTATGTTAGAGATGAATGGAATAAATAAGGGAGCCAAATATGGGGGAGAATGATTCATGTATCTGTGAGGATAGGGGTAGCACAAGAGAAAAGACAGTAGCACCATTAACAAGTATTATGTAGGAGTGAGTAGAATAGTGCAGTTTGCCTTTTGAGATATGTGTGTGTAACTTAAATGTGCAGTAGTGGTTGGATGAATTAATAAAATGCAGCCCCATAGACAAGTTAAGCAAGTTAACATTAACCACACAACATAAGACCAAACACCAGTGGTACCACATTAAAAAAGTAAAAGAAGGAAAAAGGAAAAAAAAGACCTGATTAAAAGCGTCGGATTGTTGAATGTATAGCCTTCCTGAATCATGACCAGCTGGAAGGGAATGACCGAATTAGAAGACTGCACAGCACGGTGAACTGCAATTGGAAAGGAAAAAAAAAAGAACAATAGTCCAAAACAGCACCAGGTCCTGGCTGTCCAATAAGCCAGGAAAGAAAAACAGTAGCAACATTGTATTATGTTAACTTCAGGTTATCATTGAACTAGAGGCTTTAATATTGGCAGTTAACTTCTTATATTTCATGTTAGCTTTCCTTTTCTTCTTGGGTGGCTCCAAGTGTTTAAGGGGAGAACTTGAGACAGCTTCAGCCCAAGAAGAGTCCACGGATGCTATATCTTGCAGGGCTATACCAGAACCTGGTGGTTTATCAGCATCAATGTGGAGTTGCAGGTCCTCCTGAGACGAGTGAAGGTCGTCAGCAAGAAGAGAGAATTTGTTGCTGATTGGAATGTCCGGATTAATGTTGGTATGTACAGGCACATAGGAGGGAGGTTTTGCACAGTCTGGAGTCAGGCAACAGGAACAAGTACATTTTAGGCTGCTCGATGTAGATTCCTCTAGAAGTCTGTTTGAATGTCTTGTCGTGGGAACCTCGGGTACTACATCCACAGGGGTTGATGTGCCCAGACTTTCTCTACTGTTTTGTGCCAATGAAATGTTACTATGAGGTGGAGTGTCATCGGAGGTCAAGAGTATTTGTTCCGAGGGGTAAGCAGTGGGGGAATCACCTGAAATAGAACCTAGGAATGCAGACAGGGCATCTGGAGTATTGAAATCTTTGAAGAAGGAACTGAGAAATAAACGCATGGTGGCAGGGTAACGTAATGCAGACTTTATCCCTTTTTGATGCAGCAGTAGTTTCAATGGGTTATATGCTTTCCTTTATCTGTGACTTCTTTAGAGAAGTCGAAAATATTGAAATTTTAAAATCTTGCCACATTAATATATCAATGTCTCTGGACCTTTTAAGATGAGTCCTGTATGGGCATAGTTCAAAAACCTGGCCACAATCGGTCTGGGCCTTTGGTCCTTAGTGGGCCTGGGACTAAGAGTATGGTGGGAACGTTCAATAATCAGTTGCTGCTAGGGGTAGTTTCAAAATAGATGGCAGAACATGATGTAAAATGCTGTAGTATCTCCAAGCTCAGATCCCTCTGGGAAACCCAGAAATTGCAGATTATTCCTGCAGTTACAGTTTTCAAGGTCATGAAGTTTATTTTACAGTAATTTAATGGTGTGATCTTGGTTTCTGACAGTGGCTTGTAACTCCTGAATAGATTTTGTATTAGAGCTTGTCTGGTTTCAGAGGAGCTTATTCTCTTGTCAAAGGAGTCTAGAGTTAAAGAAGCACGTTGTGTAGAGACTTTCAAGTCATTTATATCTTCTACAAGTTTTGAAACATAGCCTCTACTCTTGCCATAGAGATTTATTGTAGGTGAGGTCAGCCATACTGCAGCTGTGCAGGCCCAAATTTTCAAAGGATTAAAATATGGGTTTGCAAATAGACCAAAGAGCAAAATGACTTACTGGAAAGCTGTAGTGAGTTATGTAGAATCAGATCAGCAAAGTTAACGTGTCCATAAGGTCTGTAGCAAGAAGGATGAGGTTTGATTTCCTATGTTCCCAGGAGAGGAGGAGATCTATGCTGCCATCTTCTGCCTAGGCAGGCCTCACCCGAGGTTGCTAATCTTGAACCCCAGGAAGAAAGTCATGTCCTAGGTGTGTCCATGTTGTTGAGTTGCAGAAGTAACAACTTGTGCAAGGCCCAGTGATTCCATCAACTGAAGGAAATCCCTTCCAAAATGTGACAATTCATTGTTAACCCAGGCACTGAAGTCACCCAAAACAGTCCATCTGGATGACTTCAAGTTGGTGATGAAGTCTGTGATTTTCAACAGAAAATCCCCTTTGTGCCCTGGAGCCAGTACACTGGAAGGATCCTGCAAACTACACCTGGCCCTCCAAGCACAGACACATTCAAATGGCAAGGTGTCCCCAACTGGGTTTACAGTGAAGTTCAATTCGGATATAAAATAGATAGCATCCCCATGATCCCTTTGTGGGCAGTGTACCATGGAGAACCAGCTGGACTGTTGCTTCCAAACTGGGCCAGCATCACCACTCAGCCAGGTCTCTGTAATGCAAGCCAGATCTACTGAGGAACTCAAAATTAAATCTGCCATAATGGCTGTCTTGTTCCTCATCAATCTCATATGGTAAGCACCATTCATAGGGAACAGAGTGAGGCAGCTGGCCTAATGGCTACCTGATACCCAGTTCAGCTGGTTACCTGGATATGGGAACCAAACATGTCTCCCTGCTCTTCATGTCCCATTTCACCCCAGAGCATCCCCTGGTCCTAACTATCCTAATAATGCCCCTTGTTAGCAACTCAGACCCAACTGCTGACCACATTACCTCCTCTTCAGTTCCCACTTCCCTGCACGTATGAAAGGCAACTCTAGGCAGGGCAGGTCTTGAAAGAGGTGCAGATCATGCAGCTGAGAAGAGGAGAAGCTAAGCTTAGGGGTCTCCCTCAGGCCCAACTCAATACACATACTGACAGCTGCTCAACTAAAACAATAAACCCTAAAACCCTCACACAAACACCCCTCCCACAACCACCCTTCAACTAAATTAACAACCCTCTAACACCACATGTTAATCACTCACACTAACACCCAAACCTCAGACCATGCAGCATACACACCACTAAACACTATACTCACACATACTACCACTCATTTACTCTCTAATATGATGACTGCACAATATTACCTATAACACACACTCCAAACCATCCACCCTAACCTAATTACATCATCCACACAGCCACCCAAAAATAAACTAAATATTAGATATCAACTCTAATATAATAGTGCCACAGAGTCTGATAAGTGTAGCCCTCTGTGATGCCATTCTAGAGAGGGCCACTACCCTGCTGTGCAGGCCTGGCCAAGGTTAAGGGCATAGGTTCCCATTAGCTGAAACACAGGGTCCTTTCCCAAAGTTACAAATAAAATGGTGGTGCCTCCACCCAGAGTACATATCAAGTGGGTTCAATCTATACCAGTACAACCCCTGGGATGTTGTACCAATCCACCTCCCCAACAGTTAACCCAGCCATGGACTTACCAGGTTCAACCATCCCCACAGTTCAAACAGTTAGCATTTCCAAACTCAGCTACTAACATGCTCACTAAAACCAGGCTCTTGAGTCAGCTCTTTCTGAAACAACAGCATCTTAATTTATTTACATGGGAGGGTTAGGACCGGGAAGATGGAATACAGTTTAAGTAACATTTTTAAGTTTGCATTTTAAAGAGTTGCATGATCATGCCATTCACTCCCAACCTGCAGCCAGTGACAGGCATCGACGTGTACTTTGGGGTCTTCGCCCCAACGCTCACCCCATTCTCCTATACCACACCCATCTCAGTGTGTTTCCTTATGGAATGAGTGAGTATAAGGTCCAAGACCCATGGCACACGTGACACCTGTCAGTGTCTACAGGCTAGGGTGAGGTGAAATAGCTTGAGCGTTCTGGCCTATGACCCAAAGGCACCCCCCCAACACCTGTCAATCTCTGCAGGGTGGGGTTGACGTCAGTTCAATACTTCACTGCCATTCCTGTTATGCATGTCTCTAACTCCTGCACTACCAATGCCAATGCCAGCAAGCCAATATTTGGCATTTACAAATTCTTGTTACATTTGACTTTGATCACTTTACTGGCTTCCTACACCAGAGGGCATATCTGAACTATTTACAGTCCCCAGGAAGTGAGGCAGTTCCTGCTGTTACTCATGGTTCGGCAGAATCAGTCCTGGTGGCACAGATGACTGGAGTCCTGAGGTTGGAAGTGGCACTTGCAGCCGGCCCACTGGTGCAGTGGCTAGATTTCCATCTGTGACGCCAGTGATCTGGGTTCAGGAACGTCTTTGGTCGCTGGATGGCTGGCTGTGGGGAGAAGGCAGGAGCGCCCAGTGATGGCTCACCTTCTCCGGGATGGTGGGGTTATGACCTGGCGCTTGCTGGCCCCTGGCAGAGGCTGGGGGCATATACCACATCAAGCCTTAGATGTCTAGGGGAGTGGGCGGACATTGGCAAAACATGACATCTGTGGCACACCACTCCGGGAGAAACGGGAAAATGGCGCTTTGGTCGGGTCAGATGATGGCCTCTGGACTCCTCTATGGAGCTCCCAGACTTCTATCGCCACCTCAGCAGCACCCAGGAGTGTTGAGTATAGCTGTACAGGCTCTTCCCTTATGAAGGTAAGGGAGCCTCCTGATGCAGGGATACATCGGGGTTGCCTGGGCTGGCCGTGATGTGGGGTGGTGGGGTCGGGGGTCGCCGAATAAGCAGGGTCCATGTGGGGCCCGAAGGAGAGACTGGGCTAAAAGGTGTGGGTGGGAGTATAAAGAAATAATGCAAAAAAAAACAGGAAGTGGCACTTGCAGAACCTGGGCTCAATGCTTGAACCAGTGGAAAGGGATACAGAGGCTGCCACTTGGATCTTCAGGCTTGATTAAAGGCCTTGCAGCTTGTCCCCTTTGGCCTGTTACAGGCCTGTTGTAGAGCACTTGGCAGAGTCCACCAATCACAGGGGACCCAGATCTGGGAGTGGTCCCAAGGCCTGGCTCCCTCATAGGTCAGAGCACCCTAGCTCTCAAGTACAAGACCCGTGGGCCCCTGCAGCCAGCAAATCCCACTTGATGGGGGTTAGCAAGTTTCCCACCTGGCCCTGAATTGAGAATGGAACCTTTAGATCATTGTGCTCTGTTGCTTCATAACCTACTATGGTGTGTAGCTAAGAAGTCTCTGTTATTGTCCCTGTTCCCAGACTCTGGGGTGGAGAGTCTGAAATCCCAGGGTTACCACAACAGACTATTTCTTGTTGTATCTCAGGAGCTTGCAGCAGGTACTAGCCCCAGATAAGCACCTACTTGTCCTTCTGCTTTTACAGTCTCTCAACTTTAACACAGCTGCATTCTCGCTCTGGCTCACACACAATTCCAGAACTCCGTCTCAGAAAACATTTCGAAAGTATCTTTTCTCACTGTGCAGGTGCATAGAAATTCTCCGGTCTGTAGAGGCTTTCTCTCTTCAACAGTTCACTCAGCTCATCTCTCCTCTCACTTGTCTCACCGATGAGGTGTGGACAAAAGTACCCATCTTTCCCCAGGCTTGGACACAACTTTTGTCTTTTTTCCAGGCTCAAGACACAAGCTTTTCTTCATCTCACTGCTGTGGTGCAACTTTCTGCCACAGTAGACTTTTCTCAGACCCTGCAGTTTACTCTCTTTTTCAACCCAGCTGCTCTCTCAGCTTTTTCCTTTTTTCGCCTCGATGGGGTAGAGCCTGACCTGCCCTGGGGAACAGAGTTGCTGGCAACCTCCAGGCAGGCCCCTCTTACAACCTTGCAGCTCCATTCTCTCACTAGGGGCCAGAGCCCCTCCCTGTGGAGGGATCTCCCTGACTCCTCTCCGAACTGACTCAGAATCTGAAAGTCATAGTCTTTTTGGGAGATTTCTGGCAGCTCCCCATTGACTGGAGCCACTGTCGTTTCAGAAAATTAATATGTATGAGGCTCCTTCAATGCCTCATTGGTTGGTAAAAAAAGGTGCCTAGATTTTCCCCAGTCCCCCCCCCCAAGAGTCTTTTCACAAGCTCAATAGTCCTTGGCAAACCTCCTGGCCCTTTGGGTTGGATGGATGGATGGTGTCACATGACTGGAAAACAAGGCTGCTAAATAAACAGTGTACATTCAATTACCAAATAGTCCTGACTTCCAAGTGTCCCTGCAGTCAAACCATGTGCTTTCATTTAATTGTCAATAATTATAAAATCAATTTAATTATTGACAGTGGTGTTTTGGGAGACAGAGCCCCACAATTACAAGAATATCTAATAACAAGCAGCATTATTCCCAACACAGGCATATAGTTGTATCTGACTGACATCTCTCTTCGTGACGGGGGATGTTGCGCTTGCTGCATTTCAGCAGGTTACCATAAGTAACCTTATAAGCGCCAGCAGTCCAATGTCCTCCACCACAAAGAAATGCCTAATTGCAGTACTCCCTCCCTCCCTGGTAAGAGGTACCATTAAACTAGCAAATGGGAGAGGGGTGCAGTACCCCATACGTCGAATAGGAAACAACACCCCTCCCCCCTCAACTAGTGGTCAAACAGGAATTCAGCATGTTTGTAGTTCATTTGCATCACCAGGTAAGGAGAAAGGTCCAGCTCCCCATACGACGCACAGGGGAAATGCCAGACCTTGCCCAACAACTAACGCACTGAAATCTGGCCAATGCAAAATCATGTACACAAATGCTCTTAGTCTGGGAAACAAGTTCTAGACCTGCAGGCAACAATGATAGAGGCTAAACTGGACATAGTAGCCATTAGCAGACATGGTTCACCAGTAACCATACTTTAGACTTCAGGCATCTGGCTATGTACTGTCTCAGAAGAGACAGAGGTGCAAAAGGGGTGGTGGGTGGAGTGGCCTTTATGTCAATGAAAATATAAAGGCTACAGAAATTCAGAATACACATAAGGAGCCAGAAGAACTGTGGGTCACCCTGGAAACAGGAAATGTGACAGCTACATAAACTGGGGTTGTCTATAGGCCTCCAGACCAGGGGGAGGACATAGACACATTACTGTTAGAAGATATACAAAACATGATAGCTAAAGGGGAGGTTCTGATAATGGGAGACTTCAACATGCCAGATACAGATTGGTCTCTACCAGCAGGAACATCTGCCAGAACTAGACACATGGTGGATTCCCTGCAGGGGGAGGGCCTCAAACAACTGGTACAATAACCCACAAGAGACAGAGCTATCCTAGATCTAGTACTGACTAACAGGGAAAGGATCACAGATCTTCAGGTAGAAGGTCACCTGGGGGCCAGTGACCATCACATGGTATGGTTCAGTTTGGCCACTAGAACAAAATCATCCCATTCCAAGGCAAAAATATGGGACTTCAGAGGAGCTGACTTTGATGGCCAACAAAGTTAAGCTAGACCTGGCAAAAAGAAATACAGGTGAGGGGTACAGGCAACGTGGCAAGCATTAAGGATGCAGTACTTGAAGCAACATCCCATTGTGTTAGAGAGAAAAGGAAGTAAAAAGAAGAAGGAAACCACTTTGGTTCTCAAACACGGTAGCAGAAAAGGTCAGAGCCAAAAGGCTGGCCTTCAGGAAATATAAGGAACGCAGCGGATGAAGATAGGGAGGCATCCAAACTTCCCTACGGAAGCAGGAAGGCAGTAAGGCAGGCAAAGGCCCAGGCTGAGGAAACACTAGCACAAACAGTAAAGAAGGTGACAAGACTTTCTATAGATACATTAGTGAAAGGAGAAAGTCCAGAGGGGGTATTGCTAAGATCAAAGGGGATAAGGGGTGTGTGAGGAGGAGGACCATGTAAAAGCATCTATCCTAAATAGATACTTCTGCTCAGTATTTACTGAAGAGACGGTAGGGCAGGGCCCACAGCTCAGCACCATGGACATGGGGAGGGAGGTGTGCACTAGTCCCTTCACAAAAGAAAGGGTCTTACAAGAGCTCGATAAGCTCAGGGTGGACAAGGCAATGGGACCTGATGGCATACTTCCCAGGGTACTAAAGGAGCTAAGGGTGGAACTAGCAGAGCTATTATCAGAACTTAGTGAGTCTCTGAGCACAAGAGAGGTCAACGAAAGTTGGAGAAGGGCTCATGTGATCCCACTCCACAAAAGTGGTAGCAGGGAAGGAGGCAGGGAACTACAGACTAGTCAGTCTTACCTCAGTAGTGGGCAAGATTATGGAGGCACTTTTTAAGGAAAGGATAGTTCAACACGTAGAATCCATAGGAGCACAGGATCCAAGACAGCATGGGTTTACAAAAGGAAGGTCCTGTCAGACTAATTTCATAGATTTCTTTGACTGGGTAACCAGAGTGGTGGACCAAGGGGAGCAGTTGATGTCGCCTACCTTGACTTCAGCAAAGCTTTTGATACTGTTCCACATAGAAGATTGATTAATAAGCTGGGTAGGCTCGGGTGGGTCAGAAGTTGGTCAACTGGGTGGCAAACTGGCTGGTGGGCAGAAAACAGAGAGTGGTGGTAAATGGTATACAGTCAGAAGAGTTGCAAGTCGAAGTGGGGTGCCTTGGGGATCAGTCCTGATCTGTCCTGTCCTGATCCAGTCCTGCCAGTCCTCTTCAATATCTTCATCAGTGACATTGCAGATGGACTGGAGGGTAAGGTTTGTCTGTTTGCAGATGACACCAAGATCTGCAACAGAGTAGATGATCCAGATGGGGTGGGCAGAATGAGAAGAGATCTGGATAAACTGGCAAAATGGTCAGAAGAGTGGCAACTGGATTTAACGCAAAGAAGTGCAAGATCATGCACATAGGGAAGAGAAACCCTGAAGCCACCTATAGGCTGGGACGGAACTGTTGGCAGTCACAAAGGAAGAAAGAGACTTGGGCATCATCATCACCGATGACCTGAAATCATCCAAGCAGACCACTAAAGCAGTAGGTAAGGCTAGGGGATTTGGGTGTATTATTAGGGGTATCACATGTTGGAAGAGGAAGGTAATAATCCCTCTTACAAGACACTGGTTAAGCCCCATCTGGAGTACTGCGTGCAGTACTGGAGGCCACACCTTCACAAGGCGTTAACCAGATTGAGGCAGTCCAGAGAAGGGCAACCAAAATGGTGCAGGGACTGCATCAGAAAACATATGAGGACAGATTAACGGAGCTCAGTATATATAGCCTAGAGCCAAGGAGGGAGAGAGGTGGTATGATTGAAACATTCAAACACCTAAAGGGTATTAATAAGGTGAAAGAGTCTAACATGTTTCAATATAAGAAAAATAGCAGGACAAGAGGACACAGCTTAGAGGGAGGCTGATTAAGGGGTAATGTGAGGAAGTTCTTTTTCACAGAAAGGGTGGTGGATGCATGGAACAGCCTACCTCAGGAAGTAGTGGATATGAATACAGTGCAGGGCTTCAAAAAGGCATGGGATAGGCATAAGGGAGCAATACAGATGAGTATGAATAGATAGATCATTGACAGAGCAAAGGCCGATGGCACATTCATAAGGTAGAAAAAGAAATGGGCAGACTGGATGGGCCTTGCGGTCCTTATCTGCCGTCAACTTCTATGTTTCAATGTTCCTATCAGCCACATATGGTAGCTTGGTATGGGGTGGGGGGGATATGTAAACTCTGAATACTTCTTCTTATGACAGTGAAGGCTGTTGAACTTACCACTTAGCCTTCTAGTCCCGTCATGAAGTTATTTGCAGTTTACATATCCCAAGTTGACCACTGTCTGTAATTAATTTGTTGTTGAGGTAATAAAATACTGTTTTTTCCCTTTAAAACATTTAAACAACTTAGACTCAAGTACTTGAATTTGAAATCATGTAGATCCACTCTCAAAGGGAAGAAAGGGCATTTATTGCATCAACACCACCTGCACAGTGAGTGGTGTGTGTGTCAGTTCTGTGCTTGTGCTTACACAGTGCTTCTGTACTTCATTTTTACTCATTCATTGCTCTATGCCATTGCTGCCCTAGCTAGCTAATAGCTACCCGCCCCACCTTAAAATGAGGGTCTGCCACTGCTCAGCAGCTCATCCATCCTCTGTGGCCTGCCCTTGACTTAAGACTGGGAGGTTATCAGCACAGCAGTCAGATGAATAACAACTGAATGTGGGCGCAGGTTGCTCGCCCTCAGGATCATCACACAAGAGTGAGAGATGGGCTTACAGTCAGTCACTGCTGCTGGGTGTGTAGGGCTGCTGCTGGAATTGGACTGTGCAGCAGGGCAGGAGGGGAGACCTGGAGAAGTAGTAATTGGAGGTGGGAGGCATGCCTGGCTGACTGTCTGCAAGTGCAGTGCCTCAGTTGGACCAAATAATTTTTTTTCCCCAATCTTTGCTGTCGGACAGGACTCTGGAGGGATAGTCCTGGACAAGGACGAGCGGAGTCTAGTCCAGTCAGAGACTCACTCAGCCAGCAGCGACCCAGCCCACTCCACTCATATTCCAAAAAGAGTGAGAGATGGCTGGGCTCACAGTCAAGTCACTGCTGCTGGGTGTGTGGGGGCTGGATGTGCAGGGAGCGATTAGTCAGGGACCCGGGGGCGGAATATGGTCTGGAGGCAGGAGGAACCAGGCCTGGCTGGCAGCCTGCCAGCAGTGCCTGGAGCTGGAGTCTCTCTGACCAAATAATTTTGTTTCCAATCGCCATCGGACTCGGGACCTTGGACGAGGATGAGAGGGAGTACAGTACTACTAGTCAACTCGACAGTCACTATGCATCCATCCCTCAGAGAACTAAGAGGACTAGGAGGGAGGAGGAGTGTGGAGATCAGAGGAGGACATCCAGACAGGTGGTCAGGAATGGGTCAAGCAAGACTATGTTGTAAATAATGTAACAAGAATCGATCATTGGACTTGGAATCTATGATCATTTATAAAATAAATTTAAAATAAAAACATCCAGTACCAGTTCATCTGACTCTCACTCATACTCAGTCTCACTTCTACCCCTGCCCCCAGAATAAGGACAGATTAAAAATCATTAAAACAAGAAGAGTGCTTGGCTGCTTACACACAGAGGCCTCAACTCACTCTGTCTTATCTATCTCCGCACTCCACGCTCTCTAAAAGTCTACTTGAAATTTCTATCGCTCACCTCGCTACTTCGTTGGGGGTTTTTTACTCTCTGTCTCTGCTATATTATTGTCCACCACTACAACAGCGATTCTCCCGCACCCATACCATTTATACTGTCTGGACTGGACCCACCACATGATGTTTTCTTTGCGAGAGACAGCAGACCATGTGACCCTCCCCCCCCTTCCGGCTGGGATGCCCCCGTGCTGGCAGGCATTTGTTATTACATTTAAAAAAACAAAAGAAAAAATGCTTTTTTAAGTTACATCACAGATTTGAAAACTGCACCAATGCGCCCCTCAGAGGCATGCACCTGGGGTGGGTGCACCACCCGCCCAACCCTTCCTACGGTACTGATATTCATGAGCCATCTCATTAATATTCATGAGGTGGCTCCAATTCCTCGAGCGTGATTGGCGCTCACAATTTTGGCTCCCCCTTCCTGTCCTGCTGCCTCTCCGGTGCTGCTTATGTCTCCGGTCCCTCTTTTCCTGCCAAAGGGACTAGGACCACCAGAAAGACAGACCAAGCGGTCGCTGAATGACTGATCGAAAATTGCACTTCTGTGCATAATCGGAGCTCCGCCCGGCACCAAAATGCCAATACAGGTGTCGGCTCTGTGCTACAGCTTCCTCGGCCCTGCTCTCGTAAAACAAATGCGGGTGCCAGTGGGAGGATTGAGGACCGGGGCAAGATCAGGGAAAAAATTGAGGGAACAAAACCCTGGGGGGAAATGGGAACCTCAGAGGGGGCAGACAGGTAAGCCCCCAACATGGGGGTTACACTCCCCCATCCCTTAATTGCTTGGCATCCCTGCCAAGCCTAAACATAACTTAGCTCCATCCATAAACATTAACCCATTTACATTTAACCTATTACCCACACATTTACCATCCTGCACTATACACATAAATACATATGCTAACAAACAGCATCAAATCACTTCCTATTCAATTCAAGGCAGTGAGCAAAACTGGGGATGAAATTAAGTATTTTGATGCTGTAACAGGAGAAGAAGGGGCACACCCCCAAAAGCCCTCTCACAGTTCCCACCAATACCAATTTATTCATATGCTTTGCAAGTGAACATAATCAACATGATTCCAATGATAGGAGTATGTGTGCTAACCTTGTTTAATTTATGTTGTAATGAGCAAAATGCTTCAAGTCTATTGTTTAAAACACAGGTGAGCAGAGTAGTACAACTCCTTAGCAAAACTGATCAGTGAATGTAGGAACGTGTTAGAACACCAGCTGTACTTGCTTTTTAGCACAGTATTTAATTCCATGAGTTGCAAGCACTGCATTATGGGTATACAAATATGGACTGTTCAACATCTCTGCCACTCCCTGAGAAACAAAGTACTAAGCAGCAGCATTCATGAAAGAAGTAACCTGTACCACATATGTGGAATGAGAACCAGGAATTAGGAGCTGCACAAGGAAATCATCTACCTTGCATTCTCCAGCCTTATTGGGCAAACATAACAACATATTAACACAAGATGTATCAGTAGAATTGCCATGATTGGGAAATAAAGAAGTCTTCTCATAACACTATGACTGGGCAAGGACTTCATAGGGAAACTGAGGAGAAAAACAGGACATGGGCAACACTGGGTTGGAAATTCAGTATTCTGATGCTTTGATAGGTACAAGCATACAAACATATGGATGTGCCAGCAGATAAAGACCTTACATGTTATCTAGTCTACTCAAGTGTTCAGTTTCCACTATGTTTACAGAGGGAACTGCCCCCTACCCATATCCCCCTTGACCCATCTCAAATACCCCTCTGCCTTTCTGTCTCCCCTCTGCCTGCAACTTTTCCCCTCACCCTTTCCCAACCTTTCTTGAAGTTGTCCACATTTTAGGGCTATCACCTCCTCCAGCAACTGACTGACATCAGGAACTTCCTGTTTGGGAGCAGGAAGGGAGTGATTACAGAGGCACAAAAGACTCACCATCCTAGAAGGAAAAGAGTACCTCTTCATCCTCCCCTAGCTACTGGAGGTCTGACTCTGAACAAGTAAGAAGGAGACTACTGAGGAATACAGGAACTTTCTGTCCCACAACAGGAACAGCAGGAGCTTTAAGGGCACGAAGGCAGTAGGAAAGTAGGGGAAAAATAAATAAATAAACCGAGAGAAGAAAGAGTAAGCATCAAAACAACAGTTGAGGGGCCACAAATAAGACATGATGGAAGTGGTGCAGTGCAGTGACTGTGGAGCGGCAGTCTTCCAGGAGATGTTCTGGAGGATGTGTTGTTGTCCCATCTGCAGGCACCTCTCTGGGCTGGGGGGGAAGGTTGCTCATCTCCAAGCTGAGTTGGCCAGAATTCAGGGACCTCCACTACCACCCAGGGACCACCAGGGCCACCACCACTGCCTCAGAGGTTGCCAAAAAAGAGGAGCGGTTCGACCACAGTGGGCTCAGGGAGGGTGAGGATGGTGGCACAGAGGCGCATCCTCCAGTTGTACCTCTCTCACCGAAGCATGCCTGGGCAACAAGGCAGAGGTGGTTCCTCCATGGAGGCACCCACAGTGGAGACCAAGAAGAATGCTGGGAACCTCCACAAGGAAACCCAGAGGAGGGTGGCATGGGACCCCACAGGGGAAGGAAACTATTCCTGGTGGGGAACTCCATTATTAGGAGGGTAGAACTGGGGGGGGGAGGAGAGGGAGGTAAGGTGCCTGCCTGGCACCATGGCTTGCAGGGTCAGGGAGTGAATCCTCAGGATTGTGGGAGCAGCTGCACGGGGAAGGGAGCTGGATGTCATTGTCCACCTAGGAACAAATGACCTGGCTGGGAAAGGGATCAGAGCAGTGCAGGAGAAGTTTGTGGAGTTGGGGAGGAGCCTTAGACAAGTAGCACACACGGTAACCTTCTCAGAGGTGCTGCCTGCCTATGGCATGGGTGAAGCTAGTGTGCTCGGCACCATGGGATTCAATTAATGGTTGAAAAATTGGTGCAGAGCTCAGGATGTTGGCTTCACTGGGGACTGGGGGTCCACCTGGAGGGATGCAGGCCAATACTGGTGTAATGATCTGCATCTGTCCAGGAGGAGAACCAGAATCCTAGGTGATAGGTTTAAATGCTTCACTGGCAAGCATTTAAACTAGCCAAGGGGGGGGGAGGCACTGAAAAGGAGCAGGAAAATCATAGCCCCCCCCCCCAAAAAAATCGGGGTAGTTAGTGAGGTAAACAGCAAGATAGAGAAGTCGATAGGGAGAAGGGCAGGGGTAAATGGAGAAAAAGGCAAAGGTAGTAAGGACCGGGATGGGGAAAAAGGGGTAAGGACATCAAAAAAGGGAGGGTAAAGAGTATCAATGCCCATAGTCTAGGTAACAAGCTCCCTGAACTGGTGGCCTTGATGGAAAAGGGGATGGCTGGATATTGTGGCAGTCACAGAAACATGGTACACAGAGAACCATGACTGGGACGTCAGTATACCAGGGTACACAATCTACAGTAGGGACAAGGAGGGTAGAAGAGGAGGAGAAGTAGCTCTCTGCATAAGGGAAGGGATCAAAGTAATGGAACTAAAGGGTAAACATGGAGGAGAGGAGGCACTGTGGGTCACCCTGGAGACCAGAAATGGCACCACAATCCGCACAGAGGTTGTATAAAGACCCCTGTATTGGGGGAGGAAATGGACAAGGAAATGATAGAAGGCATCCTTAGGATGGCAGAAAAAGGGGAGATACTGTTGGTGGGGGGACCTGAATATGCCAGATGTCAACTGCAGCACCCTTGTTGCAGCTACATCCAAGAGCAGGCTCATTCTCAATGCCCCACAGGGGGCATGCCTCAGACCGCTAGTGTTGGAACCCACTTGGGAGGGAGCAATCTTAGACCCAGTACTCTCAAATGGGGATGGAGAGAGGATCTCAGATCTAGAAGTGGGTAGCCATCTGGGAGTAAGTGACCACCAAACAGTGTGGTTCATGATAAACACAGCCGCAGAGTCAAGCCATACAAAAGTGAGGGTACTGGACTTTAGGAGGGCTGAATTTGTCAAAATGGGAGCGTGCCTCAGAAAAGCACTAGCAAACAGGCAAGAAGGAGGGGTGGAGGAACAATGGGGAAACCTCAAAACTGCCATCACAGAGGCAATAAGCCTTTGTGTGAAGCAAATAAATTAGAATGAAAGAAAAAAACACTATGGTTCTCAAAAGAGGTGGCGTTGAAGGTTAGGGAGAAAAAGATAGCATTCAGGAAGTATAAGGAAGCACAGAAGAAGTAGGACAGAGAACTACATCAGTTAAAGCAGAAGGAAGTGGGGGAGGCAGTCAGAATAGCAAAGGCCCCAACTGAGGAAAAGATAGCTAGCTCAGTTAAGAAGGGGGATAAAACCTCTTATAAGTACATTAGGGTGCGAAGAAAGACCAAGGGAAGGATAATGAGGCTTAATAAAGGGAGGGTCGATGGGCAGAAAGGAACAGTGAAAAAGCAGCTATACTGCATGAATACTTCTGCTCAGTATTCACAAAAGAAGAGGAAGGGGAGGTACCTAATCCAATCAAAAGAAGCACTCTGGATAGGGGGTTGATATCAGTCCTTTCACAGAAGAAAGGGTTCTGAAAGAACTCCTAAAACTGAAGGTGGACAAAGCAATGGGGCCTGACAAGATTCACCCCAGGATTCTAAAAGAACTAAGGGTAGAACTAGTGACACCACTGACTACCTTTTTAACAAATCATGGGAGGATGGTGTGGTACCTAAGGACTGGAGGAGGGTGGATGTGATTCCCCTTCACAAAAGTGGGAGCAAAGCAGAGGCAGGACACTATAGACCTGTATGCTTGACCTCAGCGGTAGGGAAAACTATGGAATCACTTCTGAAAGAAAGAATTGTTGAGTACCTAGGGGCCAGTGGGGCACAGGACCCCAGGCAGCATGGATTCTCAGTGGGAAGGTCATGTCAGACAAAATCTAATACATTTCTTTGACTGGGTGACCAAAGTAGCAGACCAGGGAAGGGCTGCGGACATGGCCTACCTAGACTTTAGCAAGGCATTTGACATAGTCCCACACAAAAGATTAATAAACAAATTAGCCAGCCTGGGAGTGGGTCCCAGGGTGGTAGTCTGGGTGAAAAATTGGCTGGACAACAGGACACTGAGGGTAATAGTAAGCGGAGTCCCCTCCAAAGAAAGGGGGGGTTACTAGTGGGGTACCGTAGAGTTTGGTACTGGGTCAGGTCCTTTTTAATGTCTTTATAAGTGACATTGCAGAGGGACTGGAAGGAAAAGTATGCCTCTTTGCAGACGACACAAAGATCTGCAACAGGGTTGATATACAATGGGAGGGGGGGGTGGAAAGGATAAGAAGGGACTTGGCAAGGTTTGAGGAATGTTCAAAAGTATGGCAGCTTAGATTCAATGCAAAGAAGTGCAAAGTAATGCACCTGGGAAACAAAAATGCAGGGGAAGAGTACACAATGAGGAGGGGGTATTAACAACAAAAATGGAAAGGAACCTGGGGGTAGTCATATCAGATGACCTAAAGGTAAGCAAGCAATGTGAGAAGGCAGTAAGGATGTCTGAGGGGATACTGGGATGTATAGGGAGAGGCATCACCAGTACAAAACAGGAAGTTGCTATCCCTCTGTACAGACAGTTGGTTAGACACCATCTGGAGTAATGCATGCAGTTCTGGAGACCCCATCTCCACAAGGACATAGACAGGATGGAGGCAGTCCCAGAGGAGGGCAACTAAAATGGTGCAAGGTCTGCAACAGAAGACATACAAAGAGAGACTAAAGGAGCTTAATATGTATACCTTTGAGGAAAGGAGGGTGAGGGGGGACATGATAGAAACTTTCAAGTACCCCAAGAGGGTAGCATCTTTCAGGAAAAGAGATTTGCAAGAACAAGGGGACACAATTTGAAGATAGAGGGGGGATGGCTCAGGGGCAATGTGAGGAGGTATTTTTTCACAGAGAGGGTGTGGATGTACGGAACGGCCTTCCTGAGGAGGTCGGGGTCAAACACAGGGGGAATTCAAGAATGCTTGGGACAGACATAAGGCAATTCTGGTGAGGGGTAGGAAGAAATAGGTTGTTGTTAACTAGGATCTGCAGCTTATCATAGGTTAGGAAATGGGCAGATTAGGTGGCCAAGCGGTCCTTATCTGCTGTCAAAGTCTATGTTCTATTCCAGTTGGCTAACACCCTGAAAAGTGCCTCCTGATCTCCTTCCTGAACCTCCCCCACAAGCTTCAGGATGTTACCCCTAGTGATCTTGTTTCCACTAAGGCTGAAGAAGCCTCAGTGCTCATCCTGTTTATACCTTTAAGGTACTTGAAGGTCTCAATCCTTCCCCTTCTGTCCTCAAGAGAGTACATGTGAGCCCGTGAGTCTCTCCTCATAGGTGTTACCCTGCTGAAACATAGAAACAGAATTTGACGGCAGATAAGGACCGCTTGGCCCACTCAGTCTGCCCATTTCCCTACCTACTGGATAAGCTGCAGATCCTAGTTAACCAGCAGCCTACTTCTTCCTACCCCAACCCCCTAGAATTGCCTTATGACTGTCCCAAGCATGCTTGAATTCCACCACTGTTTTTGACTCCACAACCTCCTCCGGAAGGCCGTTCCATGCATCCACAACCCTCTCTGTGAAAAATACTTCCTTAAATTACCTCTGAGCCCCCCCATTATCTTCAAATTGTGCCCCCTTGTTCTTGCACACCTCTTTTTTGAAAGTTGCTACACTCTTGGACTTTGTTGATTCCCTTGAGGTACTTGAAAGTTTCTATCATGTCCCCTGCCTCCCTCCTTTCCTCGAGGCTACATATTAAGCTCCTTAAGTCTCTTCATATGTCTTCTGGTGCAGACCCTGCACCATTTTAGTTGCCCTCCTCTGGACAGCTTCCATCCTGTCTATGTCTTTGCAGAGATTGGGTCTCCAGAACTGCATGCAGTACTCCAGATGGGGTCTCACCAGCTGTCTGTACAGAGGGATAATAACTTCCTGTTTTCTACTTGTGATGCCTCTCCCTATGCATCATCTTGGTTGCCCTTCTCTGGATAATTTCCAGCAAGTTGATATCCTTCTTATGATAAGGGTACCAATATTACACACTGTACTCTAGGTGTGGTCTCAATAGAGACCTGTACAGTGGCACAATGACTTCCACCTTACTGTTGGTAATTCTGGCTGCACAGACCACCATCTGATTAGCCTTTGTGCAGCTTTCTTGCAGTGTGCCAAGTGTTTTGGGTCACTCACGATAATTACACCTGGTTCTTTTCTTTGTATGACCTATTACCTGCACACCACCCAACCAGTATTTAATCCCTAGGTTTTGTGCCCCCAAGTGCATAACTTTACACTTTTTAGCATTGAACCACAGTTGCCAGACCACTTCTCTAGCCTACCCTGGTCTTCCCTGAATTCCTGTCTCCTGTCCTCTGTGTCCACCCTCCCACAGAGCTTTGTGTGATATGTGCAGAGGCTACCCATGTTCCCATCTGTGATATTACTTTTGAATATGTTATGTAACCCCCCCTACAAATTGGGGTTTACTATAATGTCTTCCTGGGCTCCCTAATGCCCACTGTCAGGCTGGTGTCCTGTCTTCAGTAGTTCTATTTGTGTGTGTGAGAGTGCCCTAGTGAGCCTCTGCACCTGTCTCTTTAAAAGCATAGCTAATCTTTGTTTAGAAAGTTAGTCTGGGCTGGGTTCAAGTGATTTACGGCTTGTGGCCAGCCAGTAGTCTGTTATTTTGCTCCATTCTGCAATCACTACTTGTGCAGAGGGAGCCCTTTTGGGAACTGTGATTGTTTGCTGTTTATCTGTTGTTATAGTAAAGATAGAGAAGTTTGTCTAACCTGCTTATATTGCAGCTCAAACATTTGGATGGGAGCCACCATGTTAGGTTCTGGACTTCCAGTATTTGGACTATTGAACCACTGGGGACCTAAAATGGAGACTGTCCCCAGGGTTCTTGTGGGAAGGAAATTCTGTAGTTTTTGTAGTTTTAAGTGTTGGCGCCCAAATGGACCTGGAGAGGGAGCCCTTACTGTGCCTGACAGTTCCCTCAGCCAACAGAACCTTTTGGATTATAAAGGAAGTAGTTAGAACTGACTGAAGCAGTGGATCAGTTAGAGTTGGAGGTTGAAGAGTGAACAGCTCAAGCTTTTGAGCAGCTGCTCCCAGAAGGAGTGTAGGGGGAATCAGTGGGAAGAGGCTCTGCTGGCCTTCCTGCAACATTTCTCCTGCATCTGAACTGCCAATTGCAGAAGTCGGATCCATTCCGATTTCCAGTTTGGAACTGTGGAAGAAGAAAGAAGAAGTTTGTTTTGTCAGTTATAGGGCCATGCCTTTTTTAATATCTATGTGGCAACACTTGTATATGAAAATAAAAGTGTGTGGATGACAAAGTTTGCAGATGATTGCCAGCTAGGGGTTAAATTAGATAATCAGGAAGATTACACTTCAATGCAGGATGCCCTAAACTACATAAATGATTGGTGTTCCATTTTCAAACTTCACTTAAACCCTGAGAAGTGTACAGTTATGCATCTGGGCAGAAGAAATCCAAATCAGCAATATTATTTAGGTAAATCTGTACTTAACACTGTGATGGAACAGAAAGATCTAGGCATTACAATCACTAATGATCTCCAATTTAAAACACACTGTGTAAGTGTATGTAGAAGGGCAAACGGGGTGCTAAGTTGCATTTTAAAACACACAGCGAGCCAAGATAGCGAGGTCATTGCTCCCCTGTATGGATCCCGGGTGAGGCCCTTGATGGAATATGGGGCACAAATTTGGTCGCCATACCACAGAAGGGATATAAATAGGATGGAGAAAATACAGAAACGAGCTACACGTTCTATAAAAGGATTACAGGGGAAGAGTTATGACACCAGGTTGGTAGATCTAAATTTGTTTACACTGGAATATAGACGTTTGAGGGGGGATATGTATTTACTCTTCAAAGCACTGACTGACTATGACCTATGGGATAAACTCGGGTTGGAATTTAGGGAACAGACTCATAACACCAGAGCTCATTCCCTACAATTAAAGGGTGAAAATAGTAATGCCCTGCAAAGAAAATGGTTTAATCAAAGAGTGATTCCAATCTGGAACTCTACTACTGGTTGAAGTGGTGGGTAGTTCATCTGTAGAGAGATTTAAACTCCAATTAGACAGATTGCATCAATCAAATTCCTTTAGATAGCAGGCAAGCACCATGGACGAAAGTCTGTTTAGCTCAGTAATTACCTGTGTTATCTTTGTTATTGTGACTTGTAATTTGGACCGAAGACTTGCTCCAGAAGCAATCGGCCTGTCTGATGACAGAATTTGTCTCGGATTGAAAGGTTTGCACAGTAAAGCTGTCATTTGCAACTGGACTGTATCTGAACTGTTGTTTAGAGAAATTAGTGATTTAAATGTGCTGAATGTGTTTCGTGGGTTGCGATTTGGTTCCCCATAATGAAACCTGTTATGCCAGCTGGAGGCTTCACCAGAAGAAAATCACAAACTCCTGCAGAACTGTTCTTCCTGCCTGAGCCCTACCATCTCAGCCCTAGGCCGCTACTCCCACTTCAGAGACCATGTCTGGTGAAAGACTAGCTTGGGATTCGGCCTCCTGCCCAACACCATCGATCAGGTAGTGACCACCAGGAGGTGAGTCGTGTTGGCACCGCCTCCCTGGCCTTCCTGATCATTACTACGAGGTCTACATCTCACCAGTCCTGCATTCTGGTCTGGGTAGCATGAGTACAATCCAGGGTAGCTCCCTGTAACAAAAAGCCAAAATCATTGTGGTACCATCTGTTTCTTTTCTGGGTCAATGCAATGGACTGAGCCATCCAGCTTGGATTACAAATAATTGGGTTGTGTGCATGTTTAACTATCTTCCTTTTCGTAAGGGCCCCAACAACAGCTGCAACGCTGGCCACCTGGCAATGCTTCAGGCTAGCCTGCACGACATACTGGGTACCCAGGGTTGTAAAACTGTCTAACTGGGACTTACAGTGCATGCTGAACAATCCTGATTCAAATCAGATTGCTAATCATTCTGCTAGATTCACACCCCTCCCTTGTTCACTGCCCCTAAATAAATCTGATTGCCTTGTTTCATGTTTAACCTGGCTAGTGTGCATATTATTAGTTGGGTTACAGTGGTAAGATTATATTGTTGCATTGCTGATCTTATTTTGCAGAGAGTCTTCAGGGCAGTGGCAGCAGATCCAGCCCTGGTAGTAAGTGAAAGGGGTGTGAGCTTATTATTACTGCTATCTACTGAATGTGAATATACCATTGTGTTATTGTCTAGGCCACTAGAAGGGTTGATGGGTGGTTAAAACATCCCAGAGGGCTATACCAGAGCAATTGAGCTACCCCAATACCATTCCTCTGGATGGATGCACCTGATCACAGAAATCGGGCCCCTCAACCTGTGTATTGCCATACAGGCAGGGGTTATAACCCTTAGAATAGCGCCGCCTAGGGGTTACAGTTAAACAACACTGGACTAAGCACAGAGCCCTGTGGGACCTCACTGGGTATAGACCTAGCTTCTGAGAATTCCACTTCCCAACTACCAGCTTTTGGCTTCTGTTCTGCAGGCAACTTTGGACCCACTCAACAAGCTTAGCTCCCCTCCCGGGAACCTGATCACGTTGGTATATGCGTTCGTCACTTCCAGGCTGGACTACTGTAATGCCGTGTGCCTTGGGTTATCTGGAGACAATCTTCATAGGCTGCAGCTAGTGCAGAACACAGTGGCAAGACTTCTGACTGGGGTAAGAAGATGTGAACATATTACCCTTGTCCTCTGTGAGCTGCACTGGCTGCCAGTTAGGTGGAGGATTGTCTTCAAGATAGGACTCCTTACCTATAAGACCCTACATGGAAGGGGTCCTGTTTACCTGCAAGATCTCCTGGCTCCCTACCACCCAGTTCAGGCACTCTGGTCAGCCATGGGGACTTCCTTGGGGTTCCCAGGGTGAGGTTGCAGCATTCTGGGATAGGCATTTATGGGCCTGCCGCACCTACCCTGTGGAACTCTTACCAGAGTTTTTAAGGAGTGCCCCTCAGTAGAAGCCTTTAAAAAGATTTAAAAGATACCTGTTTCAACAGGCATTCTCAGACTATTGATATTTGATTAAAATGATAATGGATATGGTTTTATTCTGTAAGTATTGTATGAATATGTATTTATTTGTATGGTTTTATTGTTGGATATGTGGATTCTTGTTTATGTATAACACTCAGAGTCCTAGGAATTGGCGCTTTATAAATAAAATTATCTATCTATCTATCTATCTATCTATCTATCTATCTATCTACCTATCTACCTATCTGCAGTTCTTGCAGGAGGTGATAAATGCACTGAAAATACCCTGCCATTTTTATTTTTATTTTATTTTAAAAATGTGTAATTGCAACTGATCATAAAGACCAGTTAATGTGCAAAACAGCAATATTTCGTCAGTCCTTTTAGAAGATAAAATTAAATAAATTATATAACTACAATACATTATACAAATCCTGGCAGTTACAGATCCTCATGGCAATATGTTTTACCAACACAATACTTTATATCACTGCACACACTTCATGTTAAATAATTCACACAAATGAATTTTTCAGAGTTTTTCATCCTAACCCAGGGTTCTTCCCACACCGCATGTTTTCTAAAGGTATATTCAAGGTTTATCTTACTTGTTGAAAAGGAATGAAGTCTATGACTTGATACACAAATTTCAGAGAACCCTCCCCCTGGGCAACCTGTCCCATCTTAAGTCTAATCTCTCCCCTTACAATTACTCAAAGCATCAGCGTAACTTAGATAAGACCCAACAATAATCCTCATAACTCTATTCTATAATCTTTCAATCTTATCAGACTCTCCTACTGTTAATCCACCATGCCATATCACCACATCACACTCCGACACTGGTCTAATCACTGTAAAGAAAAAATAGAGTATATCTGGTTGGCTTACACCAAATCTCCTACAAAGAGCATTGGCTTTTTCAGAATGCTTTCCACATGGTGGTTCCATGGAAAGTTGCCTTGGAGGTGAAAGCATAACAGCTTTACCCTGTTTACTACAGTCACCTCCTGTTCACCAAACTTCAAAGCTGATACCCTCAAACTGGTCCATTTCCCAAAAAGAATTTCCATGGTTTTACAAGAATGTATTTCTATGTTGTTCTCTTCTGACCATTTTTCAATCCTGTCAAGATCTTCTTGCATAGAAGTGCTGGCCTCCATGTCAAAAATGTAGGTGGCGGTAGTGTCGTCAATGTACTTGACAGAAAGACCAACAGTATTTAAATCTTTTATCATCAACAAAAACAGGAGGGGACCCAGTTTTGTACCCTGGGGAACCCCACCATTATTGCTATCTTTGCTTGATGTTATACATCCACCTCTACCCATTGGGATCTTCCCTGTAAAAAGTCATACACCCATCTGATCAGCCAGCTAAGGATGCCATAGTTTCCCTCTTTACTAGCAAAATGTCATATCTATAAGACCAAATGTTTTCAGTAGTCAACAGACACCTCACTTACATCATCTACCCTACCACATGCTTACATACTGATCTCCAGTAACCTTGTCATTGCAATTGTAGTTGTGCTACCTTCTTGAGACCCAAACTCGTTTTAATAATTTTAGTATGAACACTGGCCATAAGCCACTTGTAAATGAATCATTTGCATAATTTTGCAGTTATGCAAGTAAGCTAAATAGTCCAAAAATATTTTCTGGGGTCCACTAGTAAAACAACCTTTGGGATGGATATCACCTTGGCCTCCTTCCACTGTGTTGGAACCTTGCCATGTATTATATATTTATTAAAACTATTACATACCCAGCTAGCTCATTGGCACAGTAATAGTGCTACCACTTGTGATGCCGGTGACCTGGGATCCGGAGTGATCTTGGATTATTGGGGGCCAGCTGGGGGGAAAGAGGATTGAGCATCCCAGAGGACATTCTTCTCTTCTGGAGAGGGAGGAATGTGCGCACCTGTGCTACCACCACCTAGGTGACCACAGGCAGGTGGTACAAGCAGAGCCCCAAAGGGAGGGTGAGTGCTTCCTGACTGTGACAGAAGCATGCATGTGTGCTCACATCACTGCAGTCCTCACTCATGAAGCACACAGAAGAAGGGAGAACAAGGGGAGAAGACTGTTGGCTGAGGCAGTATGATGCAGTGTCCTCCCATAGGCCCTGCACTGCCTACTGAATTTCCTCCCTACTACAGCCACGCTAAGCTCTCCATGAGGCTTGGGGAACCTCAGGGAGCTCTGCCACATTGGACAGACTGTGGGGCACTGTACCAGGCAGGTGAGTAAGCCCCAGAGATGGTGGGTGATAGGGCTGGGGAGTACACTGCAGATGAGGGACAAAAAAAAAAAAAAAAGAAAAGAAATATTGCATACCCATGGAGCCAGAACATCAGTGCCCTCCTGCCAGACCCAGTTTTGGATTCCACCAGGTCCCGTAGCCTTCCTTACTTTGATTTTCTTTAATTCCTTTGTGACTCCTTCTATATCTATTAGCAAATTAGCTGGTATGTCCTATTCCTTAGCTGGGTTTCTTTCCAGGGGAGTCAGTTTCTTACTGATGTTACAAAATGTCTCATTTCAGTTGCAATCCCTTCACCTTGATACTGGGACTCATTGGAGTTCCCAGTAGCAACACTTCTGTTGTTTCTCCCTGGAACAGGGTGTGACAGGGTTGGGATAAGACCTTGTCCCATTTGTTATGCAGAGAGTTAAAATCAAGGATCAATTTTGTCTTCTCCTATTCTGCCTTTTGTCTGTCTTTAGGTTGACTGATAGCACAATCAAATTTAGGAATTGGCCACCTGATGGTCCCACAATTTTCCTGGTGTGCTGACACAGGTTGACACCACCACCATGATGTCCAGTACAGCAACAGATTTTACATGAATGTGGTGAGTCACTGTGCTGGTGAACAGCAGACACTGGTGGTGCGAGCTCGGTGTTGTGCTCTCGTCCAACTCTGACTTGGAGTTGGATATCAGAGTCGGGGTGTGGGGTGGAGCCCCCACATGGGGGATTCAGGGTTGCAGCCCCCAGATAGAAATAGATGCATCCCCAACAGTGTGATGCCGACACTCGGCATTGTGGCTGTCGCTGTTGGGGATGTCGGTGCTGTGGATGTCGCAGCGCCATAGTAAAACCAATTTTCACTTATTATCTCCCTTCCTTCACTTACTGTTTCTGTTCTTTCTTCCTCCCCTTGCTTCTCTGTAGTTAAAAACATATATGTGAATCTATATGTGAAACTGGGATCCCTTGGTTTGCAAATGTATATACTTATATTTTGAAATGATTACAGACAGCTACTTGGGTGTTAGAGAAGTTAGCAATTTGGAATACAGGGTGTTGACTTTGAGAACCTTTCAGCCTTTCACAAGCTCGTTAACAGAGTTGTTAGCAGGAGGCCAGCTCTGGACAGAATGTATTAATTGGTGGCACCTGTTAAGAAGTCTATATATACTCTTCAGGCTGGTTACTGGAAGGGCAATGACAAAGCTTTGTTACATTGTCTAAAAACAGGAGATATAGCTTAACAAGAACAGGATGCAGAATTTAATTGCCAGAGAAACACATCTCATAAAAAGAGAGCAATGTTTTGTTTGGAGATAGAGACAGCTGGAGATTTTAAAGAGAGTCTCAGATGAGGGACTTCTGTTAGTTTGACTGCCTGTATGAAGAGATATCCTGCACAATTTTTTTTTATTTTATTGTTATTGATAATAATAAAGTGTTGTTTGCAAATTTTATAAATTCACTTAGTTTGCCTGTGCTTCCTGACCTATGCCTCTATGACACAGGGCCATGGAGAAGGCAAAGCAGGTTACTTAGATTCATCCCCATTCTATCCCACCCATCCTCAGTGCTCTCCATTTACAGTATTGTACACCCACTGGGTCTATCAGAGACCAACCTCATCCCATCTTAGTGCTAACAGTTCTCCAAACTCAGAAAAGCACTGTGACTGGGCAGTTCCCCTCCCTACACAGACAGCAGATTTGATGTGCTTGGTAGAAAGGTTTTTATCCCTCCCAAGTAATCCATAGGCATAGTATCACTCCAGGCCCATATGGCGACCTACCAATGTCACCTATGGAGAAAGGTGCACAATCTGCTGTCTGCAATGCCTCCAAGTGAATCTGCAAGATGGACAAACTACAGACATTACCATCATAGGCATAGAGGCAGCCCAGCACCAGTTGAAGGCATCATACAATGCCAATGATGTGAACTTCTGCTCTGCAGGTTTGCCTGTTTGTATAAAATGGGTGTTCTAGGTTTACCTTTCCCAGTTAGCACCTCTTTCTCACTGCAAGGTTTCAAATTCACAATTCTGTGGGACTTACCTTTTCTCCTTGCAGATCAAGCAAGAGATTTCTGGGACTCCACCAACCTCTGCTCCTCAGCACCTCTGCCTGATCCCAAGCATCCCTTGGTCAATCCCAACCAAGATGGATGCCCCCAGGTGCTCCCCAACACACTGTGAGGTCTGAGGCTGCCAGCACCTCAGATATTAGCTGGCTTCTCCTGCACTAGAAGAGTTTACTAATCTGACCAAAGAGTGGGACTCTGTGGAGAAGACTGATCCTTGGAAGATAGATGTTATTAACAATAGCTGTAGATCATCAAAATATCTTCTCTGTAGATTACCACTCTCCCATCTCTAAACCCCACCCACGCACCCCCTCTTCAATGAGCCAGGGCTACTAACTGGCAGCTCACTGTTTTGAGTGCCATACTTATAAAGGGTTCTGAGCTCTGGTCCACATATACCGTATATGAAAAAGAAAGACACAAAAACAGTAAAATCTCTGGGTGTTTTTTCCCCAACAAAAATGACAAAGCAGATAATAAAATATAATATTGGATGTTTACCTCTTAGTTTTCCTTATTTACCTCACTTATCTGGGGTACATTCCTTTGACCAATGGGGTATATCCCTATTAGTTGCTATGTGTAGCATTGTCCTGTATGGGTACACTCCTCGCTTGGCAGCACAAAACTGATAGCAACTCTATCAACATGTAAAAGTCTATGGACTTGTCACAACCTTAAGGCTGGTGTTGTCAGTGCCAGGGTAGTGTATCTGTCTCTAGATTTACTGTACTGGGGCAAATCACTATAGTCAAAAGTTTAAATTTTTATTTTTGCAGCTGAGGGTTAAAAATTCATCTTAGGACTTAAGTCCCATGCACTACATGTACTGAGTGTAACAGGTTCTTCTATATGGATCTTTTTAGCTTTTTTCTTTTGTTGTTTGTTCTTAGGTCCTCTAGGCTACTAGCCTCAGTATCTTCAGGTTATACTGTGAGAGTTTCTTATTTTTGTGGGAAGGGGGAATAACTGCATTTTTCCTGGTCTGCTATTGGTGTATTTTTTTATCCAAGGCATTTAGCCTCTCATGATCAACAATTTGCCCTTTTTCCTCCTCTCTCTAGAGATAAAAGGGATTGAGAGTAACCAAGGCTGTGTAATGGCTTAAGGTCCCCCTGACAAATATTTTGTGGGGCACTACCTCCTAACCAATGAGCATAAAAATAACCATTAGCACATATAAACTACTTACAGTGTAGGTTCTTTGTATCAGTCCCACTGAGCATCCATAGTTTGTCCATGCTGTCCCCCTTTTCCCTTGCTGGCACCAGGATTAAGGATCTGAACAATGTAATTTGTCACTCCTTCTCCTCGGGACACCAGTGCCAAGATCAGATTTTTTTGAGTAATGGGGTCTCCATTACTTCTTTGTGCTGTACCCCCACGTCCCGTAAAACTGGAGTCGGAATCTACAGCACAAACGCCATTGCTGCCACTGCTGAGAGACCCATTTCATATGGATAAGCATTGTAAAAATAGAAAGTTGCAAGTTTATCTGTGACAATAAAAGGTTTTCTGAAAGCTGACCTCTGATGCAGTGGGCTTCCTAGCAGTGCAGGCCCTACTGCAGCCTTCGCACCGCATCTCTTGCACCCCTCAGTCATGGCCCTGGAAGTAACTAAGCCTTTCTACTCCAGACTATCATTTTTCTACTTGAGAAGGCCTCCTGACACTGGACACCCCACTATTGTCAGACACATGCAGCCCTTTTTCCATTGGGACCAAGTCCTTGACCTAGCAGAGCATAGGTTGATGCCAACAATTGGTACTTTGAGGGTAGTACCAATGGGCAGAGCAAAAATGAGAACAATGGAGCCATACAATAACCCTACATGGGGGGGGGTATATAGAAAGACATGAGCAGATGTGTGTGTAACCAGAATATGATAGCTGGTGAGCAATTTTTTCAATGGGCTCAACCTGTTATTATTTCCATAATAACCAACCAGTTATTATGGCAAATGTGTGCCTGAAATGTCCCTTTCAGCATCAGTCACTGTTCTCACAGCCGTGCAGCTGTTATCAATAAAGGTTTTGTGCTGTGGCTGCATGACTGTGAGAACACTCCCTCTAACTGATTTAGTGAGAAAGAAATTGCTTGCCAGAAATTGTAAAAAATAACAATGGGCCTGCCCAGTGGCACAGACGGCTGAGGCACCAAGCCTCACCTGCCGTCACGCCAGTGACCCGGGGTCAAAAGCAAATTCAGGGTGAGAAGGATCAAGCATCCAGAGGACAGCTCTTCTTCTCTGGGGGGGGGAACTGGCCCTGGCATTTGCCTGACCACTAGTGGTGGCTGGGGATGCAGGCAGCTGAGATCACAATGTGGGGAATGTAATAGCAGTGACTGTTGACATCCTATGCATGGGAATGTGTGTAGGCACGTCTGGGTGGCATTGCACATCCACTCCTCCGAGGTGAGAAAAAGTGGAAAATGGTTGGCGGCAGGACAGGATGACACTGACACCTCACGGGCTCTGCACCCAGGCTAAAGCGCCGTTTCCCAGAAACCAGATCTGTTCTATTGGCAGGCAGGAGCTGTGAACCACTGCCATGGAGGAGGACTAGGATGGCGGTAAGTCCCTGGGATGCTGCGTGATGGGGCTGAGGAGGTTGGTGGAAGGAGCAACCTGCCCAGGCAGGGAGAAAAAGAAAATGAAAAAAAGATTATACTGGGATGCAGTGCAACTCAGACTTAATATAAACACTTAATGTGTGATGATGATGATGATGATGATGATGATGATGATAAACCCCTTGAACTTAGCTCTCAAGGTTTATGTAGCATAATGCAGCTCATGTATTAAATTTTTGTAATGCACTCCACCCCTGCATTATTCTCTATCTAATACACACTGAAGCGTGGATGCTACATAAATCCTAAGAGTGAAGCTTGAGGGGTTTATAAAAGTAAATAACACTGAGAGTGTGTATAGAAGTCTGTCATGTACACCTACCATGTTTTGATTTGTATACTTACGCGCCAGCATTTTTAATAAAGGAAAGGTTTAGAGAGACAGTTCAATACAAATACATTGTGGAACTTATAGTTCAGTTATGTAAACTTTAACTTGTTTGTTTTTAAACTGTAAAAATTCAGCTATGTTTCTGTGAGGGATATGAATTTTTCTAAATGAGAGGCAGTTGTGTTACCAGGGTCCACAGCTTCTGCATTTGACTGACAGCTCCCTGTTCCACATGATCAGTTGCAACCAAAATTTTAACATGGTTATTTAGCTATTAAAAATGCTGACCATTGGCTAGCACACCAGTGCAGTGGTAGTGCTACCACTTGCAACGCTGGTGATCTGGGTTTGGAAATGAGTCCAGGTTGTCTGAAGGCCGGCCTGGGGAGGAGGATTGAGCTCCCAAGGGGCCACTCTCCTCCTCCTCTGGGGATGGTAGGTTGTAGGTCCTGCTGCTATACTGCCACCTGGGTGACCAAGGGTGGCAGTGCAGCTCGGCCATCCATAGTGGAAGGGGAGGACATTGGCTGAGGTCCGGAGCAGCTGCACATCTCGGTGTGCACCCGCCACCTTGGACCCCTAGTATGCTGTCATCCTTGGGGCTAGGGGGACCAAAATGAAAAATCCCTGCACCTGCTCCTGGTGATGGGCCCCTGGCACCTCAGCCTTCAGAACAGGCTCTTGGAGGGTGCAGTGCAGATCGCCGACTCACTACAGTGAGTTGGAGGGGAGGACCCGGCTCTCCTCCCTCTGCCCAGGGATAAACTGAAGCCGGATGGGGAAGATCCACTGTGGTTCCTCGGAAGCCAGGAAGAGCCACAAAGGACACCTTGGGAGTCCCATAAGAAGAGTTGGTCATGTGAGGAAGGGGACATAAACTGTGCATAAAAAATGCTGATCATTAATTATACTGTATTCCTAGTGTGTATTTTTAACATCACATTGATAACTTTCCATTTTACAGACATGAAGCTACAGGAGAGATCCTCAATGATGGCTGAAGTAAAAGACAAACTTAAGGATGATAGGTAGAGTGTCTACAAAGCTATTGTTTCTAGCTGTAAACTTTAAAACAGCAGAAAGTGCAATAAACTTCCTGCTCTTTATTTTTAAAATAAACTTCCTGTTCTTAAATACTACATATAGAAACCATTAATTTCTTCCTGCTAGTCAAAAAGGGTGACAATCAAGTCATACTTAAGGAACATGAGGTAAAATTAGTTATTCAAGAGACGACTATAGATTATCTTTTAAAAACTAATAGTGGGGTTTCCACTAATTGAGCTTATAAACCTGGGGGTTCTAATGTTGTGGGCTGCCTAATGTCAAATTTCTGGATTCCAAGACTCAGGCAACAATTTAACACTCAGGTGGTCCCAGAGTCTATTCTGGTCTACTGTCAGGTAATCAATAGTCCTAATGGCTTAATGTAGAGTGCCTGGTGCTAAAGCTTAGCAATAAGCTATAATTAAAATACTAAATGAGAAAACTGATTATGTGAAATGAATAACTCAGTTAGGAAATGCTTGCCATATCATCTTCAGAAAAGTTTCTTTCTTTATAGGAGAACATCCATGTACTTGCCCCAGACCTACAGTATACTGTGGTGCAGCCACCAGTTTGCAATATTAGTGCACAGAAACATTTTTAGCTTTCATGGGTGAATTTGCTATTATTTTTGACATTAATCTTTTTATTGAACATTTTAACAAAGAAACACAACATATCCCTGTTTACAGACACATATAATCACAATAATCAGAGAAATCAGGAAAATTTATACTACAGGCATGTTAAACACCCCAAAGAGGTCAATTATTTATCCTTGGTTTGCTTTACTTTCATTATTTTTAAATAGCTAACACTTGGAAGAGAGATAGGGCCACATATTCGAAGGTTAGTGCCAGCTCAAATGTGGTTAGCACCGGTGTTAACCTGCGTTGATTTAAACACTCCATGTGGGACCATATTCTAAGACCACCAGAGTGATGCCCAAATCTGACAGTACCAAGCTGCTATCTACACTATTGTGCAAATGCAAATGAGGGGGTCCCTCATGCATACCGGTGCAATGGTATATTCAAAGATTTGTGACCAAAGTAAACATCCCTCAGAGTGGTTGAAAGTAGTGTTTTATCTGGGCACTAAGCCCCCAACCCCACCTCCAAAGGCAGAGTAGCTGTATGGCAGTCACCAGCCCCTGTGTCAACCGGTTCCCCCCATGCCCTGAACATGCATCCTACAGTAATCCATTATACCTTGGTGGTGAAGTGATCCTCCACCCCCTGGTGGTCCATTCTGCTGTAGAACAATATACCCTTATGGTATAGTAGTACCCCCACACCTCTGACCATTCACTAACCCCCCACCCGCCAAAGATCCCCCCTTACTTTGGCCACTAGAACAAAATCATCCCATTCCAAGGCAAAAATATGGGACTTCAGATGAGCTGACTTTGATAAGATGGCCAACAGAGTTAAGCTAGCCCTGGCAAAAAGAAATACAGGTGAGGGGGTACAGGCAAAGTGGGCAAGCATTAAAGATGCAATACTTGAAGCAACATCCCATTGTGTTAGTGAGAAAAGGAAGTGCAAAAGAAGAAGGAAACCACTTTGGTTCTCAAACACAGTAGCAGAAAAGGTCAGAGCCAAAAGGATGGCCTTCAGGAAATATAAGGGAATGCAGCAGGATGAAGATAGGGAGGCATACCAAACTTCCCTAAGGGAAGCAGGGAAGGCAGTTAGGCAGGCAAAGGCCCAAACTGAGGAAACACTAGCACAAACAGTAAAATAAGGTGACAAGACTTTCTATAGATGCATTAGTGAAAGGAAAAAATCCAGAGGGGGTATTGCTAAGATCAAAGGGGATAAGGGGCCGTGTGAGGAGGAGGACCATGTAAAAGCATCTATCCTAAATAGATACTTCTGCTCAGTATTTACTGAAGAGAAGGTAGGGCAGGGCCCACAGCTCAGCACCATGGACACGGGGAGGGAGGAGGGAGGTGAGCACTAGTTCCTTCACAAAAGAAAGGGTCCTACAAGAGCTCGATAAGCTCAGGGTGGACAAGGTAATGGTACCTGATGGCATACATCCCAGGGTACTAAAGGAACTAGCAGAGCCATTATCATAACTGTTTAGTGAGTCTCTGAGCACAAGAGAGGTTCCAGAAGACTGGAGAAGGGTTTATGTGGTCCTGTTCCACAAGAGTGGTAACAGGGAGGAGGCAGGGAACTACAGACCAGTGAGTCTTACCTCAGTAGTGGGCAAGATTATGGAGACACCTTAAGGAAAGGATAGTGCAACACCTGGAATCCATAGGAGCACAGGATCCAAGACAGCATGGGTTTACAAAGGGAAGGTCCTGTCAAACTAATCTCATAGATTTCTTTGACTGGGTAACCATAGTGGTGGACCAAGGGGGAGCAGTTGATGTTGCCTACCTTGACTTCAGCAAAGCTTTCGATACTGTTCCACATAGAAGATTGATTAATAAGCTGGGTAGGCTCGGGGTGGGTCAGACGTTGATCAACTGGGTGGCAAACTGGTTAACGGGCAGAAAACAATGAGCGGTGGTAAATGGCATACAGTCAGAAGGGATGCAAGTCACAAGGGTACCTCAGGATCAGTCCTGGGGCCAGTTCTCTTCAATATCTTCATCAGTGACATTGCAGATGGACTGGAGGGTAAGGTTTGTCTGTTTGCAGATGACACCAAGATCTGCAACAGAGTAGATGATCCAGATGGGGTGGGCAGAATGAGAAGAGATCTGGATGAACTAGCAAAATGGTCGGAAGAGTGGCAACTGGGGTTTAATGCAAAGAAGTGCAAAATTATGCACATAGGGAAGAGAAACCCTGAAGCCACCTATAGGCTGGGAGAGGAGTTACTGTCAGTCATAAGGGAAGAAAGAGACTTGGACGTCATCATCACCGATGACCTGAGATGACCTGAAATCATCCAAGCAGAGCACTAAAGCAGTAGGTAAGGCTAGAGGGATGTTGGGGTGTATTAGTAGGGGTTTCCAAGTCGGAAGAGGGAGGTAATAATCCCTCTTTACAAGACACTGGTTAGGCCCCATCTGGAGTACTGCATAAAAAAATACGCGAGGCTCAGTAATAAACTTGGGCTCTTACTAGAGAGCTTGCCCTTCTTTTAATTTGTGATTATTTTAACTGTGTGATATACCATTCTAGTGTGTGCATTGTAAGTTTGTTAACATTGTGAGCCCTGCCTCTTGTTGGACAGGAAGCAGGAAGAGAGTGCCTGTAGTTTTCTTCAGTTCAGTGAGGAACTACAAAGGCACTAAATTCAACTAGATTCACAACCAAGTTTATTTTTAAGCAGTTTAGGGGGTTCTAAAACTAATAGGAGACTTTGGGCAACGTTTTGGAGCTTAATCAAAAAAGATATATTACGAGCGCTAGGTCCGCTCATTTTCTAACTTCCGGTTACCCAAACAGATAAAAGTCGCCCCTGCCACGAGCGGGCGTGTAAAAAAATACGCGAGGCTCAGTAATAAACTTGGGCTCTTACTAGAGAGCTTGCCTTTCTTTTAAATTGTGATTATTTTAACTGTGTGATATACCATTCTAGTGTGTGCATTGCAAGTTTGTTAACATTGGGAGCCCTGCCTCTTGTTGGACAGGAAGCAGGAAGAGAGTGCCTGTAGTTTTCTTCAGTTTAGTGAGGAACTACAAAGGCACTAAATTCAACTAGATTCACAACCAAGTTTATTTTTAAGCAGTTTAGGGGGTTCTAAAACTAATAGGAGACTTTGGGCAACGTTTTGGAGCTTAATCAAAAAAGATATATTACGAGCGCTAGGTCCACTCGTTTTCTAACTTCCGGTTACCCAAACAGATAAAGTCGCCCCTGCTGCGAGCAGGGCGAGCGCAGGGCGCGCATTGCAGCGCGGAGGAGCACAAGACAGCTGACGCGCCTGCGCTGTGTCGGCTGTGTCCACTGGGAACACTGGAAACAACTGCACAGGCCTTGAAACGTTGTTTACACCCTAAAATGGTTGGGGCAACAATGGCTGCCACTAAATGCCTTAAATGTGGTATGTACATTGATGATGATGTATGCAGATTACATATGTAAAACTGTATAACAATTGATGAGTTGAGGTCTCATAGTTAGATTGGAACAACGATTACATACTCATCTAGAGATCGTATCTTAGAAGATTTTATTGATTCTATGGCAGATACTTTGTTGCTGATGTACCCAGTACTACTATTCCTACTAATGGTAGTTTAGACACGGAAGATGAATGGTGTCAGGTTCCTAAAAAACTGGCAAAAGGGTAGACATAACATTGGGGGTTTTCAAATATTACTAATATCCCACTCACTAATAAATTTAGCTTTTGGAAAATGTACCTAGTAGTGATACTCCCCAATAGAAAATACTTCTAGTATTAAAACGCTTTCCTGAATATAAATGATTCAAATCCTGTTGATATTACAAGAGATGTCCTGGTTATAGGGATTCAATGTTGCGCTATACTGACAGAACTATTTGCAAAATTGAAACATGCACACTATTGTTAGTTTATTGCCAGGGGCTGGAATAGGAGATATCAGAAACTTATTATCAGGATTGTATGAACACTAAAAATCCACTTACCCTTCTACATGTGGGAATAAATGATTTGGGCAAACGTCCTATCATCGAAATTCAGCGAGATTTTGAATGGGTAGGAAACTCAATAAAAATCAGGGTGGAGATTTAATCATTTCAGGTTTATTACCTGTCCCTGGTGCTAACCCTTCAAAAAACAAATATAATATTTTTAAATGGATGGTTCAAATGTTGGTGTCACAGGAAGATTTTATGTTTCTTGAAAATTGGGATGGCTTCTTAAATCAGGGTTATATGCAGGGACGGTTTGCACCTGAACAAGTATGGAAAACGGATTTTGCTGATAGGTTGAGGAATTATATAGATATTAGTTTAAACTAAAATTGGGGGAACATCTTTGAGGGGGGACCATCTTCTCATCTCAATTCTAACAGTAGTATGGTAGGTCCCAGCACACCTGATTGGAATTGCCTACTTATCAATGCAAGGAGCTTAAATAATAAGTTTGATGAACTTATACTTATCTTGGGGCAATTAAATATTCATATATGTGCAATCACTGAGACATGGTGGCAAGATACAGACACCTGGGACAAAGATATTACTGGTTACACTTTATTACACAGGGACAGAAGTGGAGTTAAGGGTGGGGGGGTAGCCCTTTACATTTCAAATAATATCACTATTGGTAATGTTGATATGAGTCATTGGCCTGATATAGAAGCCTTATGGATTAAAGTTTTCCCTAAATCTGGTGAGCTTATTCATCTTGGTGTTGTTTATAGGTCTCCAACCATTTCCCTAGGATAATGTCCAATTACTGGAATTTATAAACAAGTTTTCATCATCAGCAAATGCTCTTTTGTTGGGGATTTTAATTTACCAGGTATTAACTGGAATACATTTAATACTATTACTATTACTGAAAATAATATTTTGGAAACATTCTTGGAATACAATATGGAACAACTAGTTAAGGATAGCACTGGTACAAATATATTAGACTTAGTCTTAACTAACTTGGGTGCTGGCTTAACAATATTAAAGTTATTCCACCACTTGGGTCTAGTGATCACTCAATGGTATACTTTAATTATAAGGTGAACCATGAAATTGATCCTAGTATTATTTCAGTATATAATTTTAATAAGGCTAATTTTGGGGATTTTTATAACGAACTGTCCCAGTGGGACTGGAAATCTGACTTTTATCATAAATCACTTTTAGAAATATGGCAGTCTTTAAATGCTAAACTAACTATTACTACCGAAAAATATATTCCCAAAATTATGAAAATGGACAATAATAAACCTAAAACACCGTGGATAAATAAATCAGTTAGGAAACAAATTAAAAAGAAAAATAGGGCATTTATTAAAGCTAAATTAAGTAACTCTCAAAAGAATTGGCTTGACTATGAGCAATGCTTAAAAATATCTAAAAAAAGCATTAGGAAAGCTAAGAGTGATTATGAATACAGGCTAGCTGTAAACGTTAAAGATAACTATAAAGCCTTTTATACTTACATAAATAGTAAAAAGGGTGGTGCACCTGTTATTGGCCCATTAGAAAATCAAAACGGTGAAATGCAAACTGATATAACCGACATGGCTGTAATTTGTAACAATTACTTTCTTCAGTCTTTAATAATAAAACAACTCTACTGTGAATCATAATATTCATCCTATTATTACACAATATAAGATTGAGGATAAGGTAATGGAGAAAATACTTTTGGGACTAAATCCTAAAAAATCGGCTGGACCTGATGGAATTCATCCTCGTATTTTGAAAGAACTGGCATCCCCTCTTTCTGGCCCATTGGCTGCTTTGTTTACAAAATCTCTTACAGAAGGAGAGGTCTTGGAAGAGTGGAGACATGCTACCGTCATTCCCATTTATAAAAATAAAGGGTCTAAACATGATGTTACTAATTATAGACCCATTAGTTTAACCTCTGTTCTGAGTAAAATCATGGAGGGTATAATAAAGAATCACATAGAAACTAATATTCAACCAGACCAAACACAGCATGGATTTGTCAAATCCCTTTCCTGTATGACAAACCTGCTTGAGTTTTATGGTAGGGTTGGTTTGGCTTTAGATGGTGGAGAAGCTGTGGATGTAATACTATTGAACTTTTCTAAGGCCTTTGATAAGGTGCCACATGGTGAACTCATTGACTCCATAATAGAAATGGGACTCGATAGGAACATAACTAAGTGGATAGAGCCTTGGCTGTTTGAGAGGACTCAGCGAGTTTGCATAAAGGGCTATTTTTCAGAATATGAACCAGTAACTAGTGGGGTCCCACAGGGTTCTGTATTGGGACCCTGTCTTTTTAATCTTTATATTTCTTCATTAACATCATCATTTAATATCTGGTTAACAAAATTTGATGATGATACTCGCATAGGCCATAAAATTAATAATTTAGAGGATATATGTACTTTGCAAAGCGCATTAAAGGAATTTGAAGATTGGGCACTAACAAAAAAACTCATGTTCAATGTTGAGAAGTGCGTTGTTATGCACTTTGGGAAGGATAACCCATTAGCTAACTACTTTATGGGTAATAAAATTCTTAAAGTTGTTGAAGACGAGATCTGGGAATAATGGTCAAAATGATCTAAATTTGGCTTACATTGTCAACAAATTATTAAAAAGCAGGGGGTATTCTCCACTGTATTAAAAAACATATTACAAATACAAGTAGCAGGGTTCTTCTCCCATTGTATTCCTCGTTAGTTAGGCCTCATGTTGAGTATTGTGCCCAGTTTTGGTCACCTGGTGACTGGGGTTCTATAAATGCCCTAGAGCGTATTCAGAGAAGGGCAACAAAAATATCAGCGAAGTACAGGGCTTGGATTATGAAAATAGACTTTTAAAACTTGGACTTTATAGTCTTGAGTATCGTAGACTAAGAGGAGATTTGTGTTTAGTGTATAGAGCCCTATATGATAGTACTTTATGGGATTCTCTGGAACTGGTTTTTAGAGAATTAGTCTATGAAACTAGGGCTCATCCATTACAATTACTGGTAGAACGATGTAGAACTAAACAGAGAAGTTTTGGTTTCTGTTAGAGTGTCTAAAATTTGGAATGTACTGCCACTTTCTGTGGTAACAGTGCAAGTATGAATATATTTAAATCACGATTGGATAATTTTTTAAGAGATAAATCAATAAAGGGTTATGATTAATTATATTGGCGAGCATTATGGACTCCGGTCTTCTTGGCTCTGATTTACCTATGAAACCTATGAAACCTATGCAGTACTGGAGGCCACACCTTCACAAGGACATTAACCAAACTGAGGCAGTCCAGAGAAGGGCAATTAAAATGGTGCACTGACTGCATCAGAAGACATATGAGGACAGATTAACTGAACTCAATATGTATACCCTAGAGCAAAGGAGGGAGCGAGGTGATATGATTGAAACATTCAAACACCTTAAGGGCATTAACAAGGTGAAAGAGTCTAACATGTTTCAATCTAAGAAAAATAGCAGGACAAGAGGACACAGCATGAGATTAGAGGGAGGCCGATTAAGGGGTAATGTGAGGAAGTTCTTTTTCACAGAAAGGGTGGTGGATGCATGGAATGGCCTACCTCAGGAAGTAGTGGATATGAATACAGTGCAGAGCTTCCAGACAGGCATGGGACAGGCATAAGGGAGCAATACAGATGAGTATGAATAGATAGGCCATTGACAGAGCAAAGGCCAATGGCACATTCATAAGGTAGAAAAAGAAATGGGCAGACTGGATGGGCCTTGCAGTCCTTATCTACCATCAACTTCTATGTTTCTATCGCCATGGTCCATTACAGTGGTGGCTGGCACAGCCTTTCTCTCACCTCCATGGTCACAGAGCATGGTCACTGTCAGATGGCGGCCAGTCTTAGAGGTGAGAGGAGGGCTATGTTGGTCACCACTGTAACTGAGCATGACAATCAGGGTGAGGAGGGTTGCAGGGTGGGAATCCTCTGTCAGTGGGTGGGTAGGGGTTTGGTGAACAGTCGAGGGGTGGGGGACCACTATTTTTTGTGGAAAGCCCAAACCTCCTTTTATAGGTTAGTATTTAGAGTTTCTAGAGATGCAGACAGCTTTGCTATGTTGTGTGCACTGAGCCTTTGTTACCGGCCATTGACTGCGTGTGTTCAGCCCTCAGAGGATGATTGGGTTTGCTGTATCCAGTTCAAAATTCAATTTTTTCAGCTGCCAATTTATTGCCATTGGTAAGCTGTAGCTCTACGCTGGTTTATTTTGTTAAAGTCTTCCGTGTTATATTAAAAGTTGTGTACATGGGAGAGCCTATCAGGTTGCACCTGCCATGTTTGGTTGCCAGACCACACCCCCCAGTATTCCTGTATCTTGGGGCAGTCATACTATACCTGGGTGAGTTTGGTCCCAGTGCAGTTACATCTCCAGCACAGGACTGTTGCTGATGGTCCCATAGATTATGGGGGCCATGGAGTTTTGTACATTCAATGTAAAGTTTTATGTTGTATAAATCTGCTTCTTCTATCTCTGCAGGCCATATGGGCTCTGTGCCAACAGACAGCCCACCCCCTTCAGAAATGGTGGTTTGCAGCTCTGTCTGCTAACGTAGACGGGGGTATAGTATTGGTCAGACTATTCCATTGTATTTTCAACTGTATGTTTTACTGTATATTCAACTGTATTTTCTACTGTATTTCTACTGTATTTCTCCCACTCTCCCCCACCCCATGGCACATCTAGAATCGAGCGGTACCCTGCTCAGTATGCCTGCCTGGTAAAACTCTTAAATAAATAAATGAGTCCCTGATTGCCTGATATGGAAACTAGCTTTCCTTTTTCCCAACTTCATACATTTGAGAGGAGCCAAGTTCATTAAGGTTTCATTGGGCCCCCAGGGCAACTTGGGAAGCAAGAGGCTTCTAAACTGTTAGTACCTCTGAAAGTCCTGATTGGGATTAAGTATCTTTGTGACAGGGAGGAAAACGAGCCTAGGTATTTACCATCTACAGTGAATACGTCCCTTGCTGTACAGATACCTTTTCTCTCCCAGGCTCCCCACTTTGGAGGCACTACTCCTACATACAGCATCTCACTGCCCCATTGAGGTGCCATTTGTGAAGGCATCTGGTTTGCTTTTATCCAGGCATATAACTTAAAGCAGTATTCTTGTGAGAAGATAATGTGGGATGTTATTTTCATGCAGATGTGGCTTTATTGTAAAAATAGATGGCTAGAGAAGAGCCCTTTGCCACTTATCTCTCCACATGAATCCACTGGGAAAAGATTTGGATATGGAAGTGAACCATTATGTGGCTTGAGCAGCTATAAATTTTCTATGATATCCCAGGAGCCAGGGTTCCCCTCCCCTTGTGATCAATGACTCCGCAGCTTAACCAGTCTGGTTGGTTTGCTCTCCCACAGAAACCCTCCACTAGCTTGTCCAATTTGGTAAACCATGTCCCAGCTATTCTGAAGGACATGTGTGATAGAAGATGCATAAAACATGGGGCAATTATTTTAAATGCCTCTACCTCTCCTGCCATTGATTAAGAGTGAAGTTTTGACCTGTCCATTCCTGCTTTGGTGGAATCAAGCATGGGTTCTAGATTCAGAGCCATGATTTTGGATAGCTTGCCATGTAGCTGCACAACCAAGTATTGTGTGTGATCCAACATTCTGCCCATTTTAGTCCTCGGTCTAGGAAAGGGGTTGAAGTGCAATTTCCATTAAGAGAGTTGACCTCAGTTTTATTTTGATTTAATTGTAAGCCTGATATCTTAGTGAATTCTTACATAAACTGTAATAGAAGATCTAGGGATGTAAGGGCATCAGAAAGTAAAATTAGATAAAAAACACAGCAAAGGGCTTGCACTTGGCTGGGGTGCACTGGAAAATTCAAACTTCACAACTTCATAACCTGGCACTCACCACCATTAATAAATGTTGATGCTGCAGTATATAGAAAAGATTTATTATGAAAATGACATGCCTGACATGTTTCTGATTGCAATGACCCTTTCTCAAAGGCTAAAAACTCAAATTAGGGAAAACCTATGTATACAAATAACACTTGTGATGTCATAATGACAACATTTAAAAAGAACCAATGACAGCACCATTTAGTTAAATAGAGCACCATTTTTAGAGATACTCAAATCATGTTTATTAAAGAAGCAGTAGTTACAGAAAATAACACTATAGCAGCTTTCATAAAATAGCATCCTGGTATACAGGAAAAGACAACAAGATAAAATATTTTTTCTCATATTTCAAATGTAGACACTCATAAAAAGGCAATAAAATCAAAAAAAGATGGGGAAGGGAGGGAATAAGAAAGGGAAAGATATGAATAGTGAGGGGGAGAATAGTTCAAATTTCCCCAAAGTCAAAACAAATAGAAAGTAAACAAGGACATTATTATATATATATAGATCCATATACAATTATCCTAAAAAGGGAAAGAAACAGTACTGAATAAAACAAAATTCATTACTTTGGTTATGAAGTTCACTACAAAAATACAGCAAAAAGGCTACAGCCAAATTAAATTAAGTTTCTATAAATCAGAAATGGTTTTATATCAATATCCCAGATCAAACCAAGACTGATATTGGCCTTCAGTTTTATAATCCAAAAAGCTTCTCTCCTCAGAATAAAGTTCCTAAAGTGTCCCTCTCTAGGATTAAGGCATACTTTCTCTATTGCTGTGTATTTAAAAACATGCTCATCAGCATCAGACAGATGTGCCACAGCATGAGCTGCTGTTGCATACATCACATCTTTTTTGGCTATTGCCCTCTGATGTTCCCCCACCCTTACTTTAAAGCTTCTTTCCATCTTCCCCACATAAAAAGCTCCACGAGAGCAGTTGGCCAAATAAATTACACTAGGGGTGGGATATTCAGAAGGGTCGCACATGGTGCAACACAGTTGCGCCATGCACAACCCACTGATGCGCCCCGGCAGGATATTCAAAAGGGGAAAGTGCATGGCACAAATCCCGATGCTCTGGGGTGCATCAGTAATGTATGCAGCGCAAGTGGGGGGCGTGCCATTGCATACCCCTGCACATCCCGATATTCAGCCAGGGATGTGTGGAGCCCATGCAGGTGCAACCCCTACATGCGCCGCATACAGTTGTTCAAAAAAATAAAGGAGTAACAGCCGGCCACCAGGTGAGCTGTTGTATTGCAGGGTGCAACACAGCAGCTGCCAGCTGTGGGTGGCCACCCAAGCTCCAGTGGCACCCTCCATCGGGTAGCGCCCCCCATGCCCAATCATGGGCATAAGTATGAATGTAAGAAACCCCTATATCCCTGGTGGTCCAGTGGACCGCTCGCAGCCCGATCACAGACAGAAGTCTAAAAATAATAGATCCATCCCTGGTGGTCCAGTGGTACCCCACCCTCCCACTGAGCTCCGCCACCCCTCCACCCGGTGAGTGGCGGGCAACAACTCCCCACCCATAAACCACCTGGCTGCACCGACTGACTGTGTACAGTACAGCTGTCGCCCATTGGTCCACAGCATGGGCCAATGGGCATGCAGTCCGTGCTGTACTACACAGTCAGATATGTGAATGGATTCATTCACATATCTGGACTGTGTAGTGCGGCACGGTCTGCACTCCCATTGGCCTACATGCTGTGGACCAATGGGCATACAGCTACTGTACACAGTCAGTTGATGTGCAGCCGGGCGGCTTGCAGGTGAGGACTGCCACCCGCCACTGACCGGGAGGAGCAGGGTGGCGGGCTCAGTGGAGGGTGGGGAGGGGTACGCTGAACACACTTCTGCCCGCAATCGGGCTGTGAGCAGTCCACTGACCACCAGGGATATAGGAGTTCTTATTTTATCATTTATGCCTGCGTGATCGGGCAGTGGAGCACTTTTGCAGCTTGTGCAGGAGCGCCGGTCCCTGATGGCTGCAGCCTGGCAGGACACCAGGTGCAAGTCGCCGGGATGGGTGCACCTGCATGCAAAGGGGCAATATATGAAATGCAAATGGTCCCATTTGCACCTTGCATGCATTATGGCTCCATTTGCATGTGCACCTTTGAATATGGCAGTTGATGCGCCTAGCGCAACGACACTTGCACTAGCACATCCCCCTGCCCCTCTCTGGCCACTTATGCTGGTGCAGTGCCACTGCGCCATGCACAATGCGGGTGGCCACAGAGCGATATTCAATGGTGCTGAGCCATGGCGCAGCACCATTGAATATCACCCTGTCAGTACCCTGGCACATCCCAGTTGCACTGCACCCAAGCTTGCGCCACAGCCTGGCACAGTCTGAATATCCCACCCCTGTTGCGTTACAGTTAATCATATTTCTAACCAAAAAAACTCTCTTGTTATTATAAGATGAAAAGGTTTTACTAGTACAATAACATTACAATAGGTAAAATTTTGGCACTTAAAACACTGAACAGGTCTTGTAAGCCAAGTTTGGGTATCTTTTTTATCAGTAAAGTGACTATGTACCAAACTATTCCTTAAACTCATAGCCTTCTTATAAGAAAATCTTGGAGGTTGTGCTGCCACAATTTGCAGATTTTCCTCAGCTGCTAGCACACTCCAATGCTTAGAGATAATATTCGAGAAAGCAGACACTTGTGCAGAATATGTGCTGACTACATTACTCCTCCCCTCTCCTCTCATCTCTGTCAGTGTATTCTGTAACAGAATATTTCTGTCCATAGTTTGAACATAAGTTCTTGCCTTTTTAATGTTCCTCCTACTATATCCTCTCTCAACCAAAATTGTTCCAAAATATTGGCATCTTTTGAAAACATACGTCATTGCTGTAATTCCTTTTGTGTGTAAAAACTCTCCCTTTGGGATACTGGCCAAAGTATGTGAGGGATGGCAGCTGGAAGCTACCAACACTGTACTGCCATCAACACTTTTCCTGTACATATCAGAGCTTAAATTACCACTCACATCTTGTAAAATCTGAATAGCCAAGTAAACCACCTTTTACTTACTAGCAGTGAAGGAAAACTTTAAATCTCATTGGTCATATGTAAAACATTTTATAAATGCATACAATTCTTGTTCTGTTCCTGTCCAAAAAAGCAATACATTGTCAATAAACCTTTCCACTAAAAAATATGCTTGAAAAAAGGATTTTTTAAAACATCAAAAACACATAGTTGCTCCCACCAACCCACATACAAATTTACTACTGACAGGGCACACGTAGCCCCCATCGCATTGCTCTTGATTTGTCTATATAACTCTGTCAAATGTGAAGATGTTAAATTTCAGAACTAACTCCAGTAATTGCAGAAGGAACTATACAGGGGGTAAACTTTTGGAAGGATCACAGTTCAGAAAAAATGACACCGCATCCAATGCCCCTCATGGGGAACTTTGGAATACAGTGACTCAATATTTATTTATTTAAAAGTTTTACCAGGAAGGCATACTGAACAGGCTACTGCTCAATTCCAGATGTGTCCTGGGGGTAGGGGGTAGGGATTGCAGTAAAAATAACATGATACAAGAATACAAGGCACAAAGTACAGAACAATATTTAAATACAGTACATCAGCAATTTGTAGTGCAAGGCATGTAAAAACAGACAGAACTACATACTTCAGAACCCTTCAGGACTAACCTATCATACACAGGAGGATGCTGGCCCTGGGGTGGGCAAGTTTATTTAGCTACATGTGCAGTTGGAGGAGTAGTGTAATTTGAGGAGGGGAGTTGAGGTGCTGGGTGGTGGATCCATGTCGAATGGCTGTAGGGAGGGAGTTCCATAGTTTAGACATGCGATACCTGAAAGCTGCCTGGCCTGCAGCTGTTGACATGTGAGGTATAGATAGAAGCCTGGCATCATTGTTCCTTAGCATGTATGCAGGAAGGGTAGGAGTAGTTAATTTAGATGTGAGGTAAGTCGGTAGAGACTGGGTCCAGAACTTGGCCGTGAACCGTGTGCAGTGGGACAGTCTACAGTCATGTAGGGAGGGAAATCCCAGGGACTGATAGAGGATGCAGTGGTGGGTGGGAGGAGAACAATCAAGAGCAAAACGACAGAAGAAGTGGAAGAGTGGGTCCAGTCTGGCTAGAGTGGATTTGGTAGTGGCACTATAAACTGCGTCCCCGTAGTCAAAGTTTGGGAGGATCATTTTCTGTACAAAAGCATGGCGAGCCAGCAGCGGGATGCCAAAGGTAACCAAAGTCAGGGGGAACATCGCTGTAGTGATTGGCTAAAAGATTTAGCACATCCTTTGTATCTCTTAAGTAAGAGGGTAACTCAGCTACAAAAGGCCTTAAATAATGATCCACATACTTTGAGAGACTTTCCGTTATTGACCCTATCCCACTCACTATAGGATGACCAGGGGGATTTATTAAGGTCTTATGGACCATGGGGAGTAGGTAAAAAGTGGCCATAGCAGGAAAATCTTTGATCAAAAATCCCTCTCATATTTATCTATATGACACTCCAAACACATATTATTTACCAACTCATCAATAACACTTTTAAATTCCCATGTTGGATTGTAGTTCAGTCTCTCCTAAAAAGTTCTGTTTTGAAGTTGATGCTGGACTTCACATAAGCCCCCTTTGTTTAACAACACCACAGCTCCACCCTTGTCCACTTGTTTACTTACAATGTTTGAGTCCTGTTTCAAGTTTCCAGAGCTCTTCTTTCTTCATCTTTTAAATTCTCAAAATTGGGTTTGGGAAGATTCTCAAACAGTTCATTAAGGTCACTGTCAACTAATTTGCGAAAAATATCTACTGCATCACAGTTAGGGGGACAGAAAGTCGAGTTTGATTTAAATTTAGTTGTAGCAGCATCTCCATTACCGCTGTTTGAAGCAGAATTAATAAACAGAGCAGACAGATTCAATTTTCTACACAAGAGACTAACATCAATCATAGTCTGTACCTTTTCAATGGGAATGGTAGGCACAAAATTCAGCCCTTTACAAAGCAGTGTAGTTTCAGCTTGTGTCAGTACATGGCTTGAAAGATTAATAATTTGAGAGTCTGATTCCATAGTTGCTCTACTCACCTCCTCCTCCCTCCTTGAAAAGGTCTTCTGCTCTGCTGTCTCGGCTGAAAGTCCAGATAATAGTTTGCCTCTCCCTGTCTCACCCTCCGTACCTCTCTTCCTCTTTCTCTCGTTGTTGCATAATCGTAGTAGTCCCTCCCTCAAAAGTTCAGTCTGGGACTCCTGCGTGGTTGATGTTGGTACTGGATCGGGGGGAGGGGCAGATTCTCTGTAATTGGAGGATCAGGTGCTCCATACTGTATTCCATGTATATTGGAATCTCTCCTTTGCTCTAAAAAAGGACCATGGTTATTTATATTTTCTTCCTCATTCTCTGCCCCACTCGTATCAATGCTGAAGTCAAAAGAAACACTTTTTCTCAAAATGTTTTTCTGATTGTTTTGTTTCCATGTATACACACGACCAAATTCATAGTCTCCCTTATCTCTGGCGAACTTGACCTGCTTTACTCTTTTAATTTCTGTGTCAAGTCTTGAAATAGAGTCTCTTAATCTTTTATTTAGTCTATCAAACTCCTGGAGGTCACTAGTTTGCAATTTTAAAACTTCAGCCTCAAAAATGTTCAGGTCTTCTTTAATCACTGTCTCTTGTTCTTGAAGAAATTTAACAATCAAACCAATAAGTCTGAGGCTTGCTTCAGATAAGATTTGCTCCCATTCACATAAAATTAATATTGTCCTGTCCATATGCTGGTTTTAAATCAATATGTAAGCCCCTCGGTATTCTTTGTACCTGTATATAGACTTCCATATTCGTTTAGTCCAGTACATTCTCGTAATTTCAAAGTTAATTTCTCCAGGGATTTATATGCTTCTTTTAAAGACTGGGCTTCAGGACCAATGAAATTACCTCCTGTCTCATCTAGAAGCAATGGGTTAGCTGTCCCAGCTGCTTGTGATAGTTCATTAATAAAGCCAAACGGCTGTGCAGAGACAGGTGGCTGTCAGTTCAAGACCACATTCGGTGTCGCTCTAAAGGCATACCAAAAAACTTAATTCAATACTAATAGCAGCAAAGTAGAGTCAGCAAAAGTTTCAAAAGTAGTTTTACTAGGGTAACTAACTCAAAACCCAGGTCCTGTAATTAAAATGGTCTTAGATAATGCTCAAGTATGATAAATAAAATGGACTATTTTAGATCCTGGGTAGAACATGAAGAGCGGACATAGTAATGTTAACGGAAACCTGGTTAAAAAGGGAATTGAATATAAAGAAATAGAATTAAGGGACTTCTACCACTTTAGGAAGGATCGGGGAACATGGGGGTTGCTGTACATAAATCATTCAATTGATAACTCCAAAATTTTGTTATCTGGGTCAATTGAGGCATTGAATGCCTGTTAACTGAGATAGAAGAATTAAAATTGGTTATTGGAGTAGTTTACTCTCCACCTAAAATAAACCCTATCCATTTTGACAAATTTTTCACATGTTTTAATGGAACACCTGGGTCAACTACAATTAGTTCTGGCTGGTGATTTCAACACAGCTTGGAGTTGTCCCAGGGGTCAAAAGTTGGAAAATCAATGAGCTGTTTAAACCTGATACAAATTATAGATACACTGACAAGGAAAGTTTCCTTATTAAGTAAAGGTAATATTTTGGATTTGATGTTTGTTTCACCTGAATTGACAATCTTGGAGAAAAGTGTATGTGCTCCCAGTTTAGGAGACCACAATATAGTTAAGTGTGTATTCTCTACAATTAAAAATTCTATTCCCATAAAATCAGTACCACAAATATCTAAAATATGTTATTTAAAATTTAATAGTTTATCATTTAGAAAGTATCTTCAGGGACTCCTTTGGTATAGGATTTTTCTTATCCCAGATTTAAATGAGGCTGTATTAGAATTTACAACAATGTTTATTAATGTTTGTGATAAATTTGCCTCATATAAAAAAGTAAATTATAGAATAAAACATTTACCATAGCTAACTGTAAAAATAAAAAAAATGATTAGGATTAGAAATCATTATTGGAAAAAAGCAAATAAAATATTAAACAGTGAAATTTGGGAACAATACAAAAGCTTAAGGAATCAAGTAATACAGGAGATCAGGAAATCAAAAGCTCGTTATTATAAACAGTGAATTAAAGAATCAACAAATCCAGGTGCTTATTGGTCTGTTATAAAAAATCCTATGAATCCAAATAGTAAACAAAGTGAAATAAAATTGAGTCAGAATGGAAAAGTGTTTGAAACAAATAAAGTTGCGGAAATTTTGAATGATTTATTTATTTATTTAGTTAAACATCAGTTTAGAAACCTTTGAGCCAGAGGCTCATTTACAAAGGTACCTCGTCACAGAATTATTATTTCATGATTATTTCATAAACCTCCCTGATCTGAAATGAGATCTCATAACTAAAACTAATACCTTGAATGAAGTAAAGGGGCGAGAGTCCCCAAGATGAGAAAGAACCCAAATTCAGGTTTAAGAGAGTGATAAACAAAGAAGTTCTAAAAAATATAAATAGATTAAAAATAAATAAAGCAAGTGGCCCAGATAGAATAGATAATAAATTATTAAAAGAGGCTGCTATGGAATTGTCACCTATACTAAGGGACATTTTTAATTGGAGTCTAAGAGAGGGACAGTTTCCCCTCTAGTTGGAAATTAGCCAAAGTGATACCAATAGATAAGGGAGGGGATCCAAAGGATGTTTCAAATTACCATCCAATAGCCTTGTTGTCCACAGTATCCAAGTTATTTGAAAAAATTGTCCATGATCAGTTAATGGACTACTTGGAAAAATATAATAAATTGACTCAACAACAGTATGATTTTAGGTAGGGTAGGTCCATGGCTACTGCACTCACTGACTTTTTGGATATTATAGCAACCCCTCTTGGGGAAGCGAAGTCCGTGGGTGCGGTATACGTGGACCTATCTAAAGCATTTGATTTAGTAAACCATAGTATCTTGATACACTCATTAATGAAAATAGGGGTGGAGGAAGAAACCTTCAATTGGTTTATATTATACCTTGATAAAAGATCACAATTCGTTGTCCTAAACGTACACCAGTCAAAAATGGACTATGTAACAAGAGGGGTTCCCTAGGGATCTATCCTGGGCTCCCTCCTGTTCATAGTCTATTTACATGACTTACCAAAGAAAATTGGATGTTCAAAAATTCGTCTATATGCAGACGATATGGTTTTAGTAGCAGAGGGAAAAACTACAAGTGAAGTAGAACTAAACTTACAGAGTGACTTTAGCATCATGCAGGTCACTTTTCATCTCTGGGTTTATTAGTTAATAGTAAAAAGACACAGGTTATGTCATTTGCATTGGACTTAAAGGGAATTTCAAAATTAAATATAAAGACACAAGAGGGTAAGTTTTTAGAACAAACTGAAACATATAAATATTTAAGAGTACATATAGATCAATGTCTTACTTTCCAATATCATATAACAAATTTAATAAAGAAAACACATGTTAAGATTGGAGCTATGAGACGAATATCAAATTGTATGACAAGAGAAACAAGATTGATTATGATCAATCAATTAATAATGTTGGTTATTGACTATGGAAGTCATATTTACAGACATACAGCAAGAAAACATTTAAATAACTTGGATACATTGTATAATAAGCTTGCAAGATTTGTGTTAAGGTGTGATTTTAAAACTCATCATTACACTATGTATATGGATTTGGGTTGGATTCCATTAGACTTACGGGCTAGTGGAATCTGGCAACCAGGTTCGTAATATATTTAAAAATCAATCTTTAGCTAACTTAAAAACAAATTACAAAAACCAAAACATGGTTTAAATTTAAGAAAAACTGGTGCTAGAGATTTAATAATACCAAAGTTAAAAATCGATTTAGTGAAATGACCCTTCAATATCAAGTAGCTAAAAGCTGGAATTGTCTTCCTCCTTTTTACGTGAACTAACAACTACTGATCATGTTTTTAAAATGGCCTGAGTCACGAACTTAGTTTTCGTTGTTGTTGTAATAGGTGAAATTAATGTAAATCTAAAAATGCTAACATGCCTGTTATTGATGAGTTTGTAAAACTCTGATGTATTGTTTTGTACTTTTCTGTAACTTGTATTGTTATAAATGTATAGTTGTAGTAATTTTGCATAATGTAAACAGGTAAGCCTTGTGAACAGGGATTTTTGGGAACCCTAATGGCTGTATCACTGTATAAATAAAATGTTACCATACCATGCCATACCAAAACCTGTGCACATAAGCCCCAAATTCAGAAACGTCAAAAAACACAACGAAGAGCTCGCACTCGGCTGGGGTGCACTTGGAAAATTCAAACTTCTCACAACTTCATAACCAGGCACTCACCACCTGCAATAAATGCTGATGTTGCAGTATATAAAAAAGATTTATTATGAAAATCACATGCCTGATGCGTTTCTGATTGCAATGACCCTTTCTCAAAGGCTAAAAACACAAATTAGGAAATACCTATATATGTATATGACACTTGTGATGTCATAATGAGAATATTTAAAAAGAACCAATGACAGCACCATTTAAAAAAACTCAAATCATGTTTCTTAAAGAAGCAGTAGTTACAGAAAATAACACTAGAACAGCTCTCATAAAATAGCATCCTAGTACACAGGAAAAGACAACAAGATCAAATATTTTTTCTCATATTTGAAATGTAGACACTCATAAAAGGCAATAAAATCAAAAAAAGGATGGGGAAGGGATGGGAAGGAATAAGAAAGGGGAAAAGAAAAGGAATAACAGAAGGGGGAGATAGTTCAAACTTCCCAAAGTCAAAACAAATAGAATGTAAACAACTATTATATATATATATATATATATATATATACACATATATATATATATATGGATACATCCATATACAATTATCCTAAAATGGGAAAGAGACAGTACTGAATAAAACAAAATTCATTACTTAGATCATAAGCAAACATCCTGGCCCTATAATCCCTCTCTCCTATTTTCAAACCACTAAGGCAGGGGTAGTCTTAACATGTTGTCACAAGGGGCCTAATGGCCATCACTAATAGGAAAGAAAGGGCACCCCCTGCCTAGTATCTTTTTGTAAAGGGAAAGCACCTGAGCAGAGATCATTTGATAGTTTACTTGCAACCAGAGAATTATGCATAATCCGGATCCAATTGAGAAAAACAGGGGCCCACTCCCATAGATTGCATAGTGTGCATTACTAGCAGGGGCATTGGACTTATCTCATCACAGATGGCCTGGTAATAGTTTATAGGTATCCCCAAGCCCCCAGGTGTTTTGCAGGTGTCCCTTGACCTAATAGCTGGAGCAATCTCCTGCAAGGAGATTTGGGCCTCTAATAATGTAGCTTGAACAGAGGCAATCTTGAGAACGGTAAGGGTGTCAAGGAATTTAGAGATAGCACCCTACATTGACAAGCTAGGGGATGAATAGCAGTATCCCTAGAATGATTTCATAATCCTAGTTAATTTTCTTTGGGGTGTTACATACCACTCCTAGGTGGTTCTTGAGACAGAATATTTGTTTTTCATCTTGGGAGTTTTTTGGCAGTATACAAATGACTTACTAGCCTTTTCCCCATCCTCCCAGTAGGTATGTTTCAGGTACTGAAGGGCTAGTCTTGTCTTCCTGGCAATCAGCTGATTTACTTTTACTGTTGTGCTGGTGAGCCTAACTATGACCTCAGTGGACAGGTGACCTGCACTTTACATTCAGTTTCTATTACTCTTAACTCCTTTCTCTAACTTGGACAGTTCTTGCTGTCTTTCCTGTCATTGATGTTCAGCATAACTAAGTCACCCCTCATAATCATCTTGTACAGCTTCCGCAGAGTGCTTTCAGACACCTCTCCATTGTCATTTATAGCCATGAAGGCCACTGTCTCTTCCCTCATCCATTTCTAAAAACTGATGTTATTCAAAAGTAGTGGATCAAATCTCCAGGCTGTGATCTGATTCATGGTGGTCCCCAAACATCACCAGGACTAATGGAGCATCATCTGAGATCATGATAGGGTAAATTCTGAGTCAGGGAGTTTGTGTGTGACATCAGGTGAAGTGAACTACATAGCAGTTCTGCAGAAGGCAGCATGCGCTACTGAGAAGCATGTGAAGCCCCTCATGCTTGGATGTTTCACCTACTAGAGCATGTTCCTTTGCCAATTCCTGCAGGGCAGTGAAAGCTATGTCATGGGATTATGGTTGCCCAGAACTGAAATCCAGGCATGTTTCCATTATGATATTGAAGTTGCCCCTGTGAGTATGGGTGTTAGTCAGGGCTGAAATTGGTCAATTCTTGGTTCGAGTATGGAAGAGATACAAGTCATCTATGTTAGGGCCATAGGCATTTGCCAATATTAGGGGCCTGCAAAGGAGTCTATGACTATAATGAGCCACCTCCTTTTCATGTCTTTTTTTGTATGGGTGACTTTCCAGTGTTTAATGTAAAAGTATCAGCACCCTTTGTTTCTTAACAGGGCAACGTTATGCTCCTATTCACCCACACATTCTTGACTTAGTTTAGTTGCCACGGAAGATATGAGGCGTGTTCCTAAAAGAAAGCTGTCTGAATGTTCAGGCACTTTAGGTGAGTTAAGACTTCCCTTTCTTTTAATGGGGGACTGTAGCCCTCTTATATTCCAGCTGATTGCCCTAACCTCTGTCATGGGTTACCAGGGACTGGAATACATAGTGTAGGATATGCAGCAGGGGACTCCTTAACATAGCCAAATCACATCTCTCCCTTTAGTGCTTACATAGAAACATAGAATTTGATAGCAGATAAGGACCGCTTGGCCCACCCAGTCTGCCCATTTCCCTACCTAATGGATAAGCTGCAGATCCTAGTTAACCAGCAGCCTACTTCTTTCTACCCCCATCCCCTAGAATTGCCTTATGGTTGTCCCATGCATGCTTGAATTCAACCTCTGTTTTTGACTCCACAACCTCCTCCGGAAGGCCATTCCATGCATCCACAGCCCTCTCTGTGAAAAAATACTTTCTTACATTACCTCTGAGCCGCCCCCCTCTATCTTCAAATTGTGCCCCCTTGTTTTTGCACACCTCTTTTTTGAAAGATGCTACCCTCTTGACTTTGTTTATACCCTTGAGGTACTTGAAAGTTTCTATCATGTCCCCTCCTCCTTTCCTCAAGGCTATACATATTAAGCTCCTTTAGTCTCTCTTTCATATGTCTTCTGGTGCAGACTCTGCACCATTTTGTAGTTCTCTGCTCTGGACAGCTTCCATCTTGTCTATGTCTCTTGCAGTGATTGGGTCTCCAGAACTGCCACAGTACTCAGATGGGGTCTCACCAGCTGTCTGTACAGAGGGATAACAACTTCCTGTTTTCTACTGGTGATACCTCTCCTTATGCATCCCAGTATCCCCAGCCCTCCTTACTGCCCTCTCACATTGCTTGCCCACCTTTAAGTCATCTATTATGACTTACCCCCAGGTCCTTTCCATTTTTGTTGTTGTTAGTATCTCTCACCCCCATGTGTACTTCTTCTCTGGGTTTTTGTTTTCTTAGGTGCATATTTTCATTTCTTAGATTAATGACATATTATCTCTGTTGTTCTTCATATCTTTTCACCCCACCTGCATCAAGGTGTGGAAAGGATGAGAAGGGACTTGGCAAGGTTAGAGGAATGGTCAAATGTATGGCAGCTTAGATTTAATGCTAAGAAGTGCAAGGTAATGCTTGACGGGTGTTGTCAACCTGGAGCAAACCAATGAATTATTTTCATACTAATTTTTGAGCCTTTACCTTCTATACAGTACCTGTAGTCCACAATGTACAACTACAACAAAATACTCAAAATAAGGAACATTTGGAGCACCATGCAGAAATCAGGAACAGGTTTTAGACTTTTAGACCAACTTACTGGACAATACCCCTGTATCTTACCAGGAATTTTGTTTTAGGAATATTTCAGTGGAGCAGATTAAAGAATATTACTTAAAATGGGTCCCTAGGCCTATTATTTCACATGATAACATTGATTATAGATTAGTTAAATTAGGGTTTGATTCCTTTTCTTTTCCACTTTCAATCATTTTCAATTTTCATTGCGATCTAGTACGTCTCCTCCATTTGGAAAATGGCCACCATTAAACCTATATTAAAAATGGTAATCCATCTCAAATTACTAATTATTGTCCAATCTCATTATTAGCCCCACTCTCCAAAGTTTTAGAAAATAAAATTGGATCAAACTACAGAGTTTCTTAATTATAATAAATTACTGTCAGAGTCCCAGCATGGATTTAAATTAAAACACAACACTGAGACAGCCTTGGTTGGGTTCTCAGCTGCATTCAGAGTGCCCTCGATAAAGGGCACTCTGTTGCAGCTATATTGGTGGATCTCACCAAGGCCTTCAGCCTTGTTGAATATTCTTTGCTGCCTTTAGTCTTGACTGAATTTCATTTTTCTCAAGAGGTTAAAACATGGTTGTCTAATGATCTTAGCAACAGGTGTCACTGTACCAAGATTCATGGGATCCTATCTCCTCCCAGGCCTATTCGCTGTGGAGTCCCACAGGGTTCCATCCTGGGTCCCCCGATCTTTTCACTCTTTATGAATTTAGCCCCCCAGATCTGCAGTTAGACATCTATGACACTCTATGCAGATGATGCAGTTCTTTATGGGGTCTCTGATGACCCCATTTCTGCATCAAAGGTGGTCCAGGATGATTTTTCTCTTCTTCAAAACTGGCTTATCTCCAGGTGTATGGTTTTGAAAATTTATGCTGTTCATGGGACCCAGGATGAAACCCAGTCCTCTCTTAAATCCTATAGTAGATCTTAGAGGCCAGGTTACTGAGAGGGTGACCACCTTTAAATATTTAGGAATCCTGTTGGATTCTCATTTGTCCTTTGAGTCACATATTCTTTACCTATGAAGAAAACTGAACCAAAGGATTGGGTTACTGTACAGGGTTAGATCATTTCTTAAAAAGGAATTACGTGTACTATGAACCCATAGTTTTTTATTAAGTTTATTTGATTATAGCTTAATTATTTACACTGCCTCCTCAAACAAAATTCTTGATAATCTGAGGGTTACGTATAACACGATTCTTAAGATTTGTGACAAACTTAGCCTTCTAACATACACCATTGTGAACTCATTAAACTATCTGGCTGCCTTTTATTACAAAACAGAATTTTTTATAAGGTTGGGCTATTTCTTTTATAAGGTTACCCTGCGTTTGTTACCTGCTTCCATATATACCCTAGTTTCAGGGCACTGAACAGGTGTGGAACCAGATAGCAAAGTAGAATAACTTTCTCCATCCCTTTTTCAGAAAACTTCTGGTCAAAGGTCAATACTTTACAAAGCTCCTCAGTAGTTTAACATTCTTCAATGAATACAGTTAATTGCTCTACTGTTTATTTGTTTTAAAAAACATTACAACAATGGCTCCATGACTCTGATAAATGTACCTGTTTTTAGGTCTGGAATTGACCATTTGTACTTGTATGTTATGTTTGTTAATATTATATATTTCATTGTTGTGTATTTTGTGTAACTATCATGTAATGCTTTAATGCTTTTTGTACACTTGTCGCATATGAAAATGGGCAGACATGCTCATTGTACTTACAAGTATAAAAAATAAAATGAAATGAAACTTCCTGACCTCTTTGCAGCTCTGGCTGTGCCTGCTCAAAAGTAGAATGTTGCCAGACTTAGAGAGAGGAAGCTCAGAACTTCCCTTGACTGCACTTTTATTGCAATAAAACCTTTAAAAGAATCCATGGGTTTTATGGCTATGGATATCTATGCTCTGATTCATGTGTCTAGTGACACCATTTATGGCATCAGCTTTAAATTACCATCCACATTAGAGAGATTCTGGACCAAATATTACAACCTTAAGTATTCTGAACTTTGGATTCCTTTTCAGGCGATTCCTCTCACTAAGCCTACAACTCATATAGTTACCACAATGTTTTGTAATGAGGGGAGTGGATGTGCATAATATTACATACTGGCTCAGCAAAAAAATGTGAATTTATAGGAAAACAAGAACCCATCATGGACAGTGAACTAATATAGACTGGTGGTTGAAAATATGAAGTCCAACTAAAACAGATTGACAATGCTATTTTACATCTACCAAATAGTTTTTATATTGAATGGAATAGGGGTGTATGTGTTTACCCATGGCAACTGAAGGCATGCTTTAAATGTGGTTCATTATCAAACCTTAGTTATGCCTGTGACCAGAGATTCTGTAATATGTGTTTGGAGTATGGGCACATTAATGTACACTGCCCTAACAAAGTTCAATGTAACCTCTGCCAAAGTTAGAAACATTCTTTTCATCAGTGCTTATAGGCACCCCACAACAGGGATGACAGACCTCAACAAGAGGATATACTGGAGGATGCATAAAAATTTGGAAGTACCAGGAATAAAGATACCTTTATTTAAGTACCATCCTTTTTAACTGAGCAACATGGACCACCATTAAGGGGTAGTTTGGAGGCAATAGTAGCCCCTTATTCCTCTCAGGACCAACATCAAGTTCCAGATGAGGCTGAAAGTATCACATCAGTACCTCCAATACAGCCACACCCATCAACATCTACAACTCCTGCTCCTGATAAAGCTCTTTCTCCTGGCACAGTAATGCCGCCCTCCCTGAGCCATTCACAGAAGTTAGGAGATGTTCCTTTTGTCAAAAACACATCAGGACCAAAAAAAAAAAAAACTATTGGAAGATAATTCTTCTCTTCTGATATAAACAGACAAGTGATTCAACCCTGTAATAAAATCAAAGAATTGGGAGAATGCAGATGATGACCAGGACTCTGAGGTACCTTCTACTGTTTCTTCAAAAAGACTAATATCATCACACACAGAAGAAGATATTCAACCCTCTATACTGACCTGAAAAAGGAAGGATGGACCTAGTACTACTACAAAACTGAAATCAAAAAAGAAATACACCCAACTACCTTAAGATGTTGTGTCAGATTGTCTTTCCATACCCTGATCCTTATATGTCATCCAGTATACACATGGTGACATTAAATGTCAACAGTATTAAGAATACATAATGTAGACAGGTTACCTTTTCTATTCTCCACAAATTGCCATTTAATATCCTTTTTCCTTTTTCTCCAAGACACCAGACTCAGAACTTTGTCAGATATCTCTGCCACACAAAGATTATGGACATATGGAGTATCTTTTGTCTCAACTGGTACTGATAAATGTGGGTGAGAATTCTGTATAAGGACATTCAGCCAAAAGTATTGAGAACTGTTGATATAATGCCAATAAGAGCTGTGTTGTTAGACTGCATAACAGAAGACACTGAGTATTGACTTGTGGTAGAATATACCTCAAACAAACTTTGAAAGAGTTTCCTTATTCCAGACCATACCAGTTGTCTGAGGAATGCCCCTGAAGGGAGCCCAGTATGTCCCTACTCCTGCTTGTTTCTGCAGTTGGAAGGCTCCAATCCACATCTGGCAGATTGAAGTCCCCTACTAGTAACAGCTCTCCCCTGCAAGCCATTTTATGGATTGCTTCTAGTATTTCCTTATCCATTTCTTCCCCCTGTGATGAAGACCTGTAGACTACCCCCATGCGAAGAACTGCCCCTTTCTTCTTTTCCAGGGTAACCCACAGCACTTCTGTACCCTCCTTCCCCTCCTGTATTTCTGTAGCCTTTATGTTGTTACTTACATAAACAGCCACTCCTCACCCTTTTCTTTCTACCATGTCTTTTCTAAACAGATTATATTCTGGTATAGTCACATCCCAATTATGGTTGTCATTAAACCAGGTCAGCTTCTGCCATGGTGGCCTGTAAGACTGTCATTTTGCTGCATAGACTCTGAGCGTTTGCACACATGGCTCCCCAGATGGTATTATCACTTTCTCTCCTTTTTGCCTTTTGCCCTCCTTTATCATGTCTTCCCTTTTTCTCAGCTTTAAACTTTTCTTCTACGTCTTGCATTACATTTTTATTTGATTCCTTCTGGGGTTCCACTCCCTCCAGAATTCTGTCATTAGCCTCAAGAACTTTTGTGTGTGTGTGTGTGTGTGGGCTGTTTCTGTCTCCCAATCTTATTCTGCCTCCCCCCTTGACTAGTTTAAACACTTGCCAATGTAGCATTTAAACCTTTCACTGGGGACTGCAGCCCCTCTCCTGGATGGATGTAGGAAGTCTGCCTTGTATAGGCTCCTCTCCCTTCAGGTGGGGCCCCAGTCCCAGTGAACCCAAAACCCTCCTCTCCATACCAATTCCTCAACCAGGTGTTGAAGTTTCTGATGCGGAGAATCCTGTCATCCCCACTGTCATAGATGGGGGTAGCACTTCTGAGAAGGTTACTGACTATGCCACCTGTCTAAGACCCCTCCCCAACTTCTTAAACTCCTCCTGCACCATGGCTGGCTCACCCCTAGCCAGGTCATTCATCCTCAGATGAACAATGACGTCTATCTCTATCTCCCTTCCTGCTGCCACAGCGATCCTGTGGATATTTTTCCATCCCTGTGTACCGTGGCTCTAGGAAGGCACCAAGCCTCCCTCTCCTCCTCACTACTTGCTTCCAACTCTATCCCCTTAACTCATTCAGGCCTAGATACGCCTACAGGTGGCATCTGAAAGCATAGCCACTCAGGCCAATAATGCCTGTAGACATACTCAGTTGACTTACACTCAGGCCTGGAAACATCTGAGGGAGTCAGCAGTTTTTACCTAAATAATTAACAAACCAAATTGCTTAGAACTGGTTGCAAGGCACCGTTAGAAAGGTAATTTTGTGCTGAACAATTTTGCTGCTGATACTTTCTGTTTATCATGTATACTTTAGGAGTCATTCACATTTGTTTAAGGTGTGCATGGCTGACATCTGTCTCTCAAGCTTCACCTAAGCACCTTGAATAAATCTGGAAAAAAAACACTGTTGTTTGGTACTTCAGCTAGTATAAAATAAAAATTAAATGGATTACAATGGATTGCATAGTACCATTAGAAAGGCAATTTTGTGCTGAACAATTTTGCAGCTGATACTTTGTATCTAACACGTATACTTTAGGAGTTATTTGCATTTGTTTAAGGTATGATGTGCATGGCTGACATTTGTTTCTCAAGCCTCACCTAAGCACCTTGAAAAAAATCTGAAAAAAACACAGTTGTTTGGTATTTCAGCTAGTACAAAATAAAAACCAAATTGATTACAACTGGAAAGGTAATGTTGTGCTGAACAACTTTGCCCCTCGTACTTTGTGTGTAGCACTTACTGTCCAAGAGGTATTCACATTTGTTCATGGTATGCTGATTATGGCTTGATTTTGCTTAGCAAGGCCCAGGATGCAGTGCTAAGAGTATACAGGGTACAAATGGTGGAAGTCTCAAAGAGCTCTTGTGGTGTGAATGAGTTAACAGTGGAGTCACCCAAGAGGATTCGCTTCCTCTTCCTCTCCCTCTGGGACCTCCTGTCACCCCCCTTCAGGTCTCTGCTGGGGAGGACTCCCACATCCCCTCTGGCCACTATTGCAGGTGCCTCAGTGAGTCATTCCTGCTCTGCCAGGGTGGCGGTAAGAGTTCTGTAGTGGAACTAGTTTTGGGATGTGCCAGAAAGACTTATGCTTCCAAATGGAAAATGTTTTTCCCTGTGGTGTGCTCCTAAGCAGCTCAATCGTTTACAGGCAGACCTGCCCATACTGTTGGACTACTTGGTTTATTTGCAGGATTTGGGCCTCAGGCCTTCAACCCTCAAAGTACACCTGGTGGCTCTCTGCCTATATTTCAGCAGGTAGTGAGAAAACAGTGGCTTCACACCCCATTTTCGAGAAGTTCTTCAAGGGTCTCCTGCAACTGTATCCACCTGTTAAGGAACCAGTCCCTCCCTGGGATTTGAATATGTGTATAGCCAAGCTCATGGAACCTTCCTTTGAGCCCATGGCTACTGTGGACCTGAAGTACATCACCTGGAAGGCAGTCTTTGTGGTAGCCATAACTTCTGCCAAGAGGGTATGTGAACTGCAGGCACTCTACATTGACTCTCTCTAACTGCATTATCTTCCACGGAGACATGGTAGTCCTTTGGAGTAACAGGAAACTCCTGCCCAAAGTAGTGTCTGAGTTTCATTTGAACCAGTCCATCACTCTCCCAATGTTTTTTACAGTGAAGTCCAGTACTGGTGAGCAGAGACTCCACAGTCTGGGTGTTAAGAGGGTGCTCAGTTACTATTTGAACCACACTAAGGAATTCAGGTCCTCCCACTTACAGCTGTTTCTCACTTATGGTGAATTGGGAAAGGGCAGGCCAGTCTCTAAGAGGACCATTGCCCACTGGATAGCCTCCTGCATTCAATTCTGCTACAATAAAGCTGGCAAGCAGCCACCACAAGGCTTCTGGGCACACTCCACTCATGGCACTGCTGCCTCTGTGGCAGCTGAAAGGGATATTCCCTTGTTAGAGATGTGTACAGCAGCTACCTGGGAAACTACACACCTTTACAAAACACTAATGCATGGACGTGCAGACAAGAAGACATGCCAGGTTTGGCACTGCTGTCTTTATTTATTTATTTATTTAAAATCTTGGAATTACAACTTTTGAATCAGAGGCTCATTTCCAAAGGCTCCACATCAATACACAATACAGACATAGGTAAATACAATAGACAGTACGATACAATATACAATGCCAAGGCAGTTTGATGGCAAGGTTGCAGCATGAAACAGTATACTGAGATGTCTAATACAGAGTTGAGGCTGTAGGCTATGGGCAACACAGTAAACAATACGATACAGGGTACATTGTCAGGACACTTTGACTTCCGGTTACAGCATGACTATTTTACAAGGATGTTCTGATCAGTTTACAAGGATGTCTAATACATTGTTGTGGCTGTTGACAGTGCATAGGATAAGTCTAACAGTAGGAGGTCAGTTAGTGGCCAGAGAGTGAATCGGGGGACAGTGCACATGCCTATTATGCTTGGCTGGATCTGAGCAAACTGGGTAAGTTAGGGGAGGCAGGTAGTGCAAATTCTAGAGCAGTCTGTTGGGAGACTTTGTGTCACAGAACGTTTTCCCTAAATAGGTTCTGTACCCAGCCTCCCAAGGTACTGCTTTGTAGTCTGCAATTGTTAAGCATAGTGAGGGATTCCTGGGGTTTGAAAAAAAAAATGACTTACCATAGTAATATTGTATCTTCATCGGAGGTATCTCAGTCATCAGGTCACACATATGAAACTTCACCGTCGGTGAAGCAGGATCCACATGATAGATTTTCAGCAGTACCACTGGGGTGCCCATGCTGACATCACCTACCGATGTCACCAACCATATAAAGGCGTGAGCGGCCCTGCTCCCGACTCAGTTCTTTCTCACCGTCGACTCTGTTCACATGGGTCTCTGCAGAAGCTCTGATGCAGTTTTGTACCATTTTTGCCTACAACTTTATTTTACTTAGTTTTTCAGAATCTCTTTTTTACAAGAGATTCCTCTACCTTGTTTATATAAAGAGTTATTCCTTCCACTTCTCTCTTCTGTTGCTGCCACTGCAGGAAGAAGATTGCCTCTACAGATGAACATACTCTCTGTGTCTGCTGTCCTGGGCCTGACCATAATGCCTCAGACTGAGCTCTGCCATAAATTCATCCAAACAACCCTCAGGTGACAAAAAAGGCTCTCAAAAATGTTTTGATGGAACAACAGGTAGCCAGTTCTGGGCAGGGGTCCTCGGGGGTCCCTCCTTCCCAGTTGCCGGTGGGTTCATTAAGGTCCCAGGCTACTAAGTCATGAGATAAGTCCTTGGGAAAAAGTCACAAAAAAGACCAAGATTGGGATCTCTCCCCCCGGTGACATTCCCACTCCCCAACAGCTACTTCTTCTTCCTCTGGGGGTACTCCGTTGGCTGTAGTTGTGCCAATGCCTGTCACTGTCCAGGTCTCTGTTCCTACCAGACCCATAGTGACAGCACCGCTGCCTGCCTTTCAGGGTGGCCAGTTATTGACCCTTGGGTTGTCAGCCCCCAGTTCGTCGACACCTGGCTCGTTGATGACAGCCCTCCCATCAAGACCTGATGCTTCTCCAGGCCTTTGGGAATTGAGCTCTTTGGGGTCCCAGGGCCAGATGGATGGGTCATCGTGCCCTGTGCTGTAGACCCCATCTCCATTGACACAGCAGTCTACTGTTGTTGACCTCAACAATATTCTGACTAAATTTACCATGGTCTTGGTCCATCAGCTGGGTGCTTATAGGCCTGGGTCCCCTGCGCTGTTGATGGCCCCATCATCATTCATGCCATTTCAGCCTCCTTGGGCTATCCCCCATGGGTCATCATCAGTCCCTCATTTGTCGGACCTCGACTTGGAGCAGGTCAACATTGAGGAGGAGTACCATCCTGACATCATCTTGCCTGAGGAAGAGGAAGAACCTCTTTCCTCCGACAGGTCCACTGCCTCCTCAGTGAGTGAGGACTCTGTTAAGGGTACTCCTAGGTCTCCCTCAGAGGACCCTACTTTCTTGAATGTTATGAAGCAGCTGTCCACAGCCATTGGCTTCCATACCAAGGAAGAGGTGCCACCAGACAACATCTGTTGGACTTTCTGGAAACCCCAGACCCGCCTCCTCAGGCCATTCCTCCTATTCTCCCAGTCCTGAGGAATGCCACTACTGCCACCTGGCACAGACCTGATATGGTTCTGGCCATGCCTTGCAGGGTGGATAAGTTATATCATGCCCCCTTCCTTACTATGCTGTCCAGCCAAGACCGATTCCATGGTCATCAAGGCAGCTAATGACAGGTCAAAGGTGCCTGGGCTCCTCAGTTCCCTTCCCCTGACAGGGAATCCTGCAGGTTGACCTTTGGGGTAAGAGAGTACATGCCTTCTGTACCTTGGGCTGAGGATTGCCATTTACCTCTCTCACATGGACAATACCAGAATACCATCTGAAAGAGGGGCCAAGCTGCTGCCCAGGCCCTCCCTGAATGCACCCAGAAACAGGAGGTTCTTAAATGCTTGCAGAGTGCAGAGGATATCAGCAAATGCCTCCTTAGGGCCCTGTATGATATTTCAGATACTGGTGCAAGGGCTGCTGCCACAGGCATTTGCCTTCATAGTCACACTTGGCTGAGGGTCTTAGGCTTAGTGGCAGATGTCCAGCAATAGGTGCTTAACACCCCTTTCAATGACTAAACTATTTGGGCCAGATGTTCAGGACATCATCAATGACCTACAGGCAACTGGCAGGGCCATTAAATCTGTCCACTCACTCTATCATATGCAGCCTAGAAGCAGACAGTGCCCTCCCTTTTGCAAGGTGTCCCACAAGTCTGGAGCAGTCTCTCATCACCAGGGCAAAAGAAAGGCCTTCCCCACCTTGCCTACTCCCTCCTCCTCCTCTAGCACTGCAGCAAAGTGCTCTAGGGGTGACAGTTCAGCCCCAGTGGCTGGATATGCCTCCCCTTGACTCCTTGTTAGAACCCCCCTCTTGTGGTCTATGACCAAGAGGTGGTGGTCGGAGGTTGGTTCTCCCTCCATTTCAATCAATGGAGAACCATCACTTCAGATGCCTGAATTCTTCAGATTATAGAGAGGGGTCACACTCTGGAACTCCTAGAGATGCCCCAAGAGACTCCTCCAGTACTCTCCACCTATACGCTGGCCCACCTGTCCATTCCCTGGGAGGAAGTGCAGTCCTACTGCAGAAGAAGGCCATCGAGCCAGTGCCCTGGTGCCAAAGGAACAGGCGATTTTATTCCAGGTTCTTCCTGGTCCTCCCAAAAACTGGAGATCTGAGGCCCATTCTACACCTCAAGTACCTCAATCTGTATGTCCAGTACAAAAAAATTTCACATGGTCACCCTGCCAGGCCAGATGCCCCTACTCAAGCAGGGTGACTTGCTGGGCTCCCTGGACATGCAGGATGCTTACCTGCATATCTCAGTGTTTCCACTGCACAGGAGATTCCTCCAGTTTCTCTTTCTGTGTAAGCACTACCATTTCAAGGTATTGTTTTGGCTTATCCTCTGCACCATGGGTCTTTACAAAGTACTTAGCAGCAGTAGCTGTAGCTCTCAGAAGGGAGGGACTGTATGTTTTCACCTATCCGGACAACTAGCTCCTAAAGCCTCATCCAGGGAGCAGCTCCTTTGGACTCTGAAAAGAACCCTTTGGCTGTTTTTCTCCCTGGGCTTCACTGTCAACCTGCCCAAGTCTGTCCTGACCCCACCCCAGAGGCTGCAATACATAGGGGCTGTTCTGGACTTGGCACAGGGCAAGGCTTTCCTGCCTCAAAACAGGGCAGAGTGCCTCATTGCCCAGCCTCAGGAGGTCACACAGAGTCATTATATCTTGGCCAGGATATATCTGAGGCTATTGGGCCTGATGGATGTGACCATTCCTATAGTTCCCTTAGCCAGGTTGCACATGCGGGTCCTTCAGTAGACCTTCAGAGTGCAGTGTGACCAACACACGGATGAATTAGATCAGTTAGTGATGGTGTCCTTCACAGTCTGTAAGGTGCTCCAGTGGTGTATGGACCCTCAGAACCTCTCAAAAGGGGTCCCATTCCAGATTTCCTCTCCCCAGCAGACCCTCACCACAGGCACCTCCAGTTTGGGCTGGGGATCGCATGTGGATCCCTTCCAGATTCAAGGGTTTTGGGCCCAGATGGAATCCTCTCTGCATATCAATGTCTTGGAGATGCAGGCGGTTCTGTATGCCAAGCAGGCCTTTCAGAACCATCTCCTCCCAGATCAGCTGTTGATCCAGTAGGACAATCTCAGTGTCATCCATTATATCAACAAGCGGGGGGGATGCACTCATATTCCCTGTGAAGAGAGGCCATGAGAGTATGGTACTGTGCCATAGACCACAGTTGGAGCCACTCAGCGGTCTATATCCTCAACTTGCAAAACACACTGGCTGACAGCCTCAGCAGGACTCAGTCCAGCATGCATGAGTCATAACTTCTCTCATCCATCACAGAAGATCTGTTCACCAGATGGGGTCATCCAGAGTTGGACCTTTTTGCATCCCCATGCAATGTAGAACTGCCCAGTTTTTGATCACTACATCCAGGGCCTGGAGTTTTCTGGCAAGACGCATGTCTCTCTCCTGGAGTGGGAGGATCCTTTATGCCCTCCCTCCATTTCCTCTGATTCAGAGGGTGCTAATCAAGCTGCAAATGGAAAGGGTCACCATGATCTTGATAGCGCCATTCTGGCCATGGCAGATATGGTTTCCATTACTGTGCAGTTGGTGGAGGAGCCTCTGGTCCCTCTGCCCTCTGCAGGGATCTGCTGATGCAGGCTCAGGGGATGCTGGTCCATCCCAATCTCAAGTCCCTTTTCATCTACATGCCTGGCTCCTGAGGACATAGCCATCGCCTGGTTCGGAGTGTCTCAGAGAGTGGTGGGTGTCCTCATGGCAGATCAGAAGCCCTCCACTAGAGCCACATATGCCATGAAATGAAAGAGGGTTTGCCATCTGGGCTGCCAAGCATCACCTGGACCATTTTACTTGTGCAATGAGCCAGATTCTGGACTACCTGATATCTCTGTCGGACTCAGACCTCCAGTACTCCTCCCTCAAGTTGCATCTTTCAGCTATCTCTAGAGAGAAGGTTAAACGTGTTTTCTAGGGTTCTAGTTAAGTTTGGGTTTGGCAGGGTATAGTTTAAGTTCAGTTCAGTTTGATTTGATAAGTAGAAGTTTGGGTTTGAGTTCAGTTTCAGTTCGAGGTTTTCTTTGTGTAATTTATCAGTTCAAGTTTGAGTTCTAATAAATTCACCCTACTGCCTCCACGTGGGTTCTCCTCATCTCAAATGGTCTGCATTTGCATTCAGTTCAGTTTCATCTGTTTGTTTGTTTTTTAAGGTATAAGTCTGGCTTGGATTGGGCAAAAATAGAAAAGTTCGTGTTTGGTTCAGGTTCAGTTCACAGACGAACCCTGGCTCTAGCTGTCTCTGCCTTTCATGAACCCATGGGTGGTTGAACTGCTGCTCAGTTGGATGCATCCTGTACTTTTCTCAGGGGCATCCTGCATCTGAAACCTCCAATCCGTTCCCTTGTCCCAGCTTGGGATTTGAATTATGTTTTGGAGAAGTTGACCTTGTCTCTGTTTGTGCCAGCCGTGACTGGTGAGCAACACTTTCTGTCCTGGAAAGTATTATTTCTAGTTGCTATTATCTCAGCTTGAAGGATTTCTGAGATTCAGGCTCTCTGGTGTGAGAAGCCTTATTTGATTTTTCACAAAGACAGGGTATCTTTGTGCACAAATCCTAGGTTTCTCCCTAAGGTGGTGTCTGAGTTTACCCTGAATCAGTCTATCCACCTACCAGTTTATTTTCCTGAGCATGCCAATCCAGGGGAAGCACTTGCTCCACATGCTAGACATGTGCAGAATTTTAAAGTATTATCTGCTCTGAACTAAGGAATGCGGAAAGTCAAAGCAGCTTTTTGTTTCTTTCGCTCCTGGTATACAGGGCATTCAAGTTTCAAAACAATGTTTGTCCAAATGATTGGCACATTGTATTGTGTTCTGCTACAAAAAGCATGTCAAAGAGTTGCCAGGGGTGGTTAAAGCCCATTCCACAAGGGGCATGGCTAACTCTGTGGCCTGTTTCAAAGGAGTCTCAGTCACTGACATTTGCACTGCTGCCACCTGGAGTACTTACTTTCACCAAACTTACACTCCTGACATTGCTTCTAGAGCTTGTGCAGGTTTTGGCAGGGCTGTCCTGCAGGGCTTCTTGTCCTAAGCTTTGGCTGACCTTCCTCCCAAACTGTTCTGTTGCATCTGTAACTGCTTGGGACTCGATCCACATGTGTTAGATAGGACAGTTACATAAGAATTTACTGTAACAGTAGATCTTTGAGGGGATCTCAGTCATCAGGTCTGCCTCCTCTCCCACCATTCCCATCTTATGGAGTTCTCCTCTCAAAACTGGCTTTCTGGTGTATCCAGCCTTTTATTTTGGCCTGGGCACCTCTCTCTTTCCTCAGCTCCCCATGACATGGGTGTGCTCCCTTAGTCTCTGGGGGAAAGAACTGAGGATGGAGCGGGGCCACTCCCACCTTTATAGGGCTGGTGACGTTAGTAGGCAACATCAGCATGGGCAGCCCCAGTGGTACTGCTGAAATTCTTCCATGTGGATCCTGCTTCACCAATGGTGAAGTTTCATATGTGTGACCTGATGACTGAGGTTGCCTCAAAGATCTACTGTTATGGTAAGTTCTTATGTAACTGTTCTTTTTTCAAGGGAACCCTCACTATGCATAAATCTCCCACCATACCTCCCCTTCCAGAATCTGGAACATGTTCTACAAGAATCTTTGTTTTGTTGGTTATTTACTTGCTTGAGCTTTCCTTGTTGTTCATCCACTGTCAGTTTTTTCTTTGTAGTGTTTGTCTTAGTCTGCCATAGCTTGGCCTGACAGATCAATCTTTATTGTCTATTAACTAGCTGTTCTTTTACTAGTGAAGTAGGATAGGGTTTGTGACCACTTTTCTTTAGGCTTCAGAAATAAATCTGGCGTTAGCCAGCAGAAAACACTGCTACCGCAAAGGAGTCATTTGAATTAAGTTCAAAGTTCCATTATTGACATAAATTCCACTTTTGCCAGGGCACCTACACCTACCAGGCTAACTGCAATTTTTAAGCATAGTGAGGGATCTCTTGGAAGAAACAATATTACTGTGGTAAGTATTTTTTTCTTATCTGGTTTTGGAGACTTGCACAGCTCTGGACCTTGCTGAAGTCCAATCGATGACCACCCCCCCTCCCAACTGACACCAGTCCTGTCAACCTCTGTCAGTGTACCAAAATGCTTCCCAAGTTTTCAGTATTATGAGCAGCTTATTAATCAGCAATGGTCCAAGGTGGGCAAGAAAAGATCCTTCAGCAGGAACACAGCAATGTGCTATCCATTCCAGGAAGTTATTCTGAAAAGATAGGAGTGTCCACCGAGTGTGGATGCGTCAGTTGCCAATATGGTTAAATACACCATGATTCTACTTGAGGGGTTTTTGGCACTGTCCAGTGCCAATAATAAAAGAATAGATGCTGCATATGCAGTACGGGTTTCATGGTGGTGGGGGCAGGCATCAGGGTCAATTATGCCACCATAATAGTATCCAGAACTCTCCATGAATGAGTAGTGTCAATCTCTTAGGGTATGCTAGATGATTCTCCAGTGGCAAAATTGCTTCCCCTCATTGATATGGTGACTTTTTTGCTAGGGAATGTTGCACTAGACAACCTACAACTCATGGATAGATGCTCTGTGGCTAGTGTTTCAGCTATGAGAGGAGTGTGGTTGTGGAACTGGGCCTCAACCCATGCCTCTATGTCACTGTTGGGAATGCCCTTTGTGGGAAAGTTACTGTTTGTCCCTAAGATGAGGTTCTGAATAAGGTTAAGGATAAGAAGGGCCATTTGCTAGTTTCAAATGGGCAACAGGGGTACTCTCAGTTCTTTTCGGGGAGAGGTTATGGTCAGTCTAGATCCTACAAAATAGTTTTCATTCCTTTTGAGGGTATCATAACAACCAGGGAAGAATTTCCTTCTCCAGTTCCTCTTATAATCAGAATAATGGCTCCTTCTCCTTAGGCACACAGCAGGAGCCAGCAAGAAGGACAGATTCTCATCATGAGAATCTTGGGTGCATCTTGTCCCTCTGGCCCTCGGAGGCATCTACAGTTCTTTGTAGAAAAATAAGCCCAGACTATGGCAGACTTATGGGTTCTGGAATTTGTGTCTCAAGGCTATACAAAAGAATTTTCTAATGTGCCCTTAAAGGAGATAGGAAATGATTTTTACGTGCTTAACTGCCCTTACATCTTCCTTTCCATGCCAGTTATGTAGTCTGATATGCATTGACCAATTTTTAATAATCTAGCATTGGGATGCCCTCACATCTACATAGAGTACTAGTCTCCCCATCAACTACTGCACTTTCTTTTCATATTTCTAAAATATTCTATGACATCTATAACACCATTCCATGATGTTCATCTGAATGGCCTGAAATGGCGTTATTGATGTCACAGAAAGTTCAAACAGTATGACTAGAGAGAGCAGCAACTGCTGAGGAGAGAGGGATTCAGGGTAGCTACAAATGCAACACAATTTAATCAAGCAATCAATCAATCAGTCTTTATTTTACCAGGCAAAACACCATTGAGTGGAACTTATTTGCAAGGTGGACCTGGATACAGAAGCATAACAAAAGGACAAAGTGCTACAAGAAATAAAACAGAAAGATTGAGAGATTAAACAACAATGTGTAGAGTACAACAGAACAGGAGCAATAACAGTAGAAGATAAAAAGCAGCAACTAGATTATTAATTTAATGAAAAAAGATCAAAACCATATCAGAATATTGGATAGTCTCTAAAGAGACAACTGGAGGGCACCTAGAGGTGTAAAAACTGTTTCTATCACTTTTAAGGGGATGATTTTTTTCCCCAGACCCACTCTCCATGGACTCAGGAAAGGGGTGGAAGTAACCCTAACCCACCTGTTCCAGATAGGGGCTATTGTTCCAGTCCTTCCATTTAAGTGGGAACAGGAATTCTACTCATTTTACTTTATACGCTTGAAGAAATTGGGGGGGGGGTGTCTTCCTAGTTCTGGATCTCCATAGCCTGAACAAGTTCATCCGGATGATGAGATTCAAGATGGAGCCCATGAAATCCATTATAAGAGCAGTCCAACCTGGGCACTATCTGGCTTCCATAGATCACTCAGATGCATATCTCTACATTCTGATGTGGCCTGCCTGACCTCAGTGGTGGGGAAAATTATGGGATCACCACTAAAAGAAAAGACAGTGGAGCACCTTGAATCCAGCAGAGCACAGTATCTGAGGCATCGTGGATTCATGGCAGGAAAGTCATGTCAAACAAATCTGATTGATTTCTTTGACTGGGTGACCAGGGAAGTGAATTAGGGGGGAGCGGTGGAAGTGGCCTACCTGGATTTCAGCAAGGCGTTCAACACCATTCCACATAGAAGGCTTGTGAACAAGTGGCCAGCCTGGGATTGGGTCACAAGGTGGTGAACTGGGTTAGAAATTGGTTACCGGATAGAACACAGAGGGTGGTGGTAAATGGAGCTAAATCTAGAAAAGGGAGGGTGACCAGTGGAGTGCCATAGAGATCAGTTCTGGGGCCAGTCCTGTTTAATATCTTCATTAGTGACATTGTGGAGGAGCTGGAAGGGAAGGTGTGCCTCTTCAAATGACATTAAGATCTACAAAGGGTAGACACTCTGGGAGGGGTAGAGACAATGAGGAGGGACCTCGCTAAACTGGAGGAATGGTCAAGAGTATGGCAGCTAAGATTTAATGTGAAAAAGTGCAGAATCATGCATTTGGGGTGCAGGAACCCAGGGGAGGATTACATGATGGGTGATGAGTTACTATTAGACCCTAAACAGGAAGGAGATCTGGGGGCAATCATATCTGATGACCTAAAGATGGCCAAACAATGTGCCAAGGTATGGGGAGAGCCAGTGGATGCTGGGGTGCATACGGAGAGGTATCACCAGCAGAAGAAAAGAGGTGGTGATGCCATTGTACAAATCATTGGTGAGACCTCATTTGGAGTACTGTTTTCAGTTCTGGAGGCTACATCTCCATAAGGATGTAGACAGGGTAGAGGCCATTCAAAGAAGGGTAACAAACATGGTGCAGGGCCTGCATCAAAAGACATATGAGGAGAGACTGGAGGTGCTCAAATATGTATACCCTGGAAGAGCAGAGAGAGGGGAGATATGATAGAGACCTTCAAATACCTAAAGGGAATAAATAAGGTGCAGGAGGGTAGTATCTTTTAGAAAAGGAGATGTTCTTGAACAAAAGGGCATGACATGAGACTGGAAGAGGGTAGACTAAGGGGCAACATGAGAAAGTACTTCAAGGAAAGGATGATAGAGGCATGGAGCAGCCTCCCAGCAGAGGTGGTGGGGCAAAGTCAGTGGGGAATTCAAAACTGCATGGGATAGATATAGGGAAACCCTGACGATCCAAAAGAGGAGGTAAAGCCAGAAATCAAGTAGGATCTGTTGCTTTTGTAGTAGATAGGGAAAATGGGCAGACTGGATGGGCCCATTGGTTTTTATCTGCCATCAAATTTCTATGTTTCAAAGCCCACCAGAGGTTTCAGAAGTTTGTTATTCAGAACCAACATTTTCTGTATTGGGCTCTACCCTTTGACCTGGCATCAGTATTGAGGTTTTTTTCTAAGGTGATGATAGTGGAGGTGGTGGCCTTGCTCAGATAAGAGGGGGGCACCATGTTTATCCCTACCTGGATGCTCTCATCAGATCCCCTTCAGAGTAGACCACAATGATGTCATAGCAAGGATACTACGTGTGATAGAGCAACATGGATGGATAATCAAAAAGGGGAAGAGTTTGTTGATTCCATCTCAGAGACTGGAACACCTGGGGGCTGATTTTCAGATAGATCCCAAAAGAACTCTGTCCCCATCAGGATATTTGATTCTGACAGTCCCGGAGAGTAGTCTCAGCCCACAGGTGTTATCAGACCCTGGGCATAATGATGGTGGCAAAAGAGTTGGTGCTGTAGGCATGTCTTCACCTACAACCACTCCAGTCTTAGCTTCTGGCATCCTAGTTCCCAGTGTCAGAGCAGTATTAGGCTCTGATTCGGCTTTCTCCTTCTGTTTGAAGATCCCTGATCTGGTGGAAACAGCTAGGAAGGTTAAGGAAGGGATCTCCACTGTTCTGCTTACAAGACAGAGTGTTAACAATGGATGCCAGCCTACAGGGCTGGGGGGCAGTTCTGGATTAGTATCCAGTTCAAAGAAACTGGAGACCAGTGGAGCGAAATATTTGATCAATCAATGGTTGAAAAACTGGTGCAGAGCTCAGGGATTTGGCTTCATTGGGGACTGGGGGTCCACCTGGAGTGATGCAGGCCTTTACTGGCATGATGGGCTGCATCTGTCCAGGAGGGGAACCAGGATCCTAGGTGATAGGTTTAAATGCTTCATTGGGAAGCATTTAAACTAGCCAAGGGGGGAGGCACTTGAAAGGAACAGGGAAATCCTAGCCCCCCCAAAAGTCAGAGTAATCAGTGAGGTAAACACCAAAATAGAGATGTCGACAGGGAGAAGGGCAGGGGTAAATGGAGAAAGTGACAAAGGCAATAAGGACAGGGATGGGGCAAAAAGGAGTAAGGCCATCAGGAAATGGAGGGTAAAGAGTACCAATGTCCGTAGTCTGGGCAACAAGCTCCCTGAACTGGTGGCCTTGATGGAAGAGGGATGCCTGGATAGTGTAGCAGTCACAGAAACATGGTACACAGAGAACCATGACTGGGATGTTAACAAACCAGGGTACATAACCTACAGGAGAGATAGGGAGGGGAGAAGAGAGGGAGGAGCAACTCTCTATGTAAAGGAAGGGATAAAAGCAACTGAACAAAAGAGTAAACAGGGAGGAGAGGAGGCACTGTGGGTCACCTTAGAGACTGGAAATGGCACCACAATCTGCACAGGGGATGCATACAGACCCCCATGTCAGGGGGAGGAAATGGACAAGGGTATGATAGAAGGCATTCTTAGGATGGCAGAGAAAGGGAAGATACTGTTGATGGGAGACCTGAACATGCCAGATGTTAACTGGAGCACATTTGCTGCGGCAACATCCAAGAGCAGGGCCATTCTTGATGCCCTACAGGTGGCATGCCTCAGACAGCCAGTTTCGGAACCCACTTGTGAGGGAGCAATCTTAGACCTCATACTCTCAAATGGGGACAGTGAGAAGATCTCAGATCTAGAAGTGGTTTTGCCATCTGGGAACTAGTGACCATCAAACAGTGTGGTTCATGATAAACTCAGCTACAGAGTCAAGCCATACAAAAGTGAGGGTACTGGACTTCAGCAGGGCTAACTTTGGCAAGATGGGAGAGTGCCTTAGAAAACCACTAGCAAACAGGCTAGAAGGAGGGGTGGAGCAACAATGGGGAAACATCAAAACTGCCATCACAGAAGCAACAAGCCTTTGTGTGAAGCAAATAAACAAATCAAAATGAAAGAAAAAGCCACTATGGTTCTCAAAAGAGGTGGCAGGGAAAGTCAGGGAAAAAAGATAGCATTCAGGAAGTATAAGGAAACAGAGAAGGAGCAGGACAGAGAGCTGTACTAGTTAAAGCAGAAGGAAGCAGGGAGGGAAGTCAGAATAGCAAAGGTCCAAACTGAGGAAAAGACAGCCAACTCGGTTAAGAAGGGGGATAAAACCTTTTATAAGAACATCAGGGAGCATAGAAAGACAAAGGGAGGGCTAGTGAGGCTGAATAGAATGGATGGTGGGTGGGCAGAGAGGGACAGTGAAAAAGCAGGGATACTGAATGAATATTTCTGCTCAGTATTCACAAAAGAGAAGGAGGGGAGATGCCTAATCCAGTTAACAGAAGCACTCTTGATACTGTAGGGGGGTTGATCCCAGTCCTTTCACAGATGAAAGGGTTCTGAAAGAACTTCTAAAACTGAAGGTGGGCAAAGCAATGGGGCCTGATGGAATTCACCCCAGAATTCTAAAAGAATTAAGAGGAGAACTAGTGAAACCACTGACTACCCTTTTTAACAAATCATGGCAGGATGATGTGGTACCTGAGGACTGGAGGAAGGCAGATGTGATTCCCCTTCACAAAAGTGGGACCAAGACAGAGGCAGAAAACTACAGACCTGTCAGTTTGGCCTCTGTGGTAGGGAAAAGTGATGGAATCACTTCTGAAGGAAAGAATTGTTGAGTACCTAGAGGCCAGTGGGGCACAGGACCCAAGGCAGCATGGGTTCACAGCGGGAAGGTAATGTCAGACGAATCTAATTGATTTCTTTGACTGGGTGACCAAAGTAGTAGACCAGGGAGGGGCTGTGGACATGGCCTACCTAGACTTTAGCAAGGCATTTGACACAGTCCCACACAAAAGATTAATTGTCAAATTAACCAGCCTGGGAGTGGGCCCCAGGGTGGTAGCCTGGGTAAAACATTGACCGGCCAACAGGACACAGAAGGTAATTGTAAATGGAGTCCACTCTGAAGAAAGAGGGGTTACTAGTGGGGTACCGCAGGGTTCAGTACTGGGTCCAGTCCTTTTTAATGTCTTTATAAGTGACATTGCAGAGGGACTGGAAGGAAAAGTATGCCTCTTTGCAGATGACACAAAGATCTGCAACAGGGTTGATACACAAGGAGGCGTGGAAAGGATGAGAAGGGACTTGGCAAGGTTGGAGGAATGGTCAGAAGTATGGCAGCTTGGATTCAATGCAAAGAAGTGCAAAATAATGCACCTGGGAAACAAAAACCCAAGGGAAGATTACACAATGGGGGGTAGTAACAACAACAAAAATGGAAAGGGACCTGGAGTAATCATATCAGATGACCTTAAGGTTAGCAAGCAATGTGAGAAGGCAGTAGGGAGGGCTGGGGGGATACTGGGATGTATAGGGAGAGGCATCACCAGCAGAAAACAGGAAGTTGTTATCCCTCTGTACAGACAGTTGGTAAGACCTCATCTGGAGTACTGTGTGCAGTTCTGGAGACCCCACCTCCGCAAGGACATAGACAGGATAGAGGCAGTTCAGAGGAGGGCAACTAAAATGGTGCAGGGTATGCAAGAGAAGCCATATGAGGAGAGACTAAAGGAGCTTAATTTGTATACACTTGAGGAAAGGAGGGAGAGGGGGGACATGATAGAAACTTTTAAGTACCTCAGTGGAATCAACAAAGTCCAAGAGAGTAGTAGCATCTTTCCAAAAAAGAAATGTGCAAGAACAAGGGGACACAATTTAAAGATGGGGGGCAATTCAGGGGCAATGTGAGGAAGTATTTTTTCACAGAGAGGGTGGTGGACGCACGGAAATGCCTTCCTGAGGACATTGTGGGGTCTAAAACTGTGGGAAAATTCAAGAATACATGAGACAGACATAAGGCAATTTTTGTGGGGGGAAGGAAGAAATAGGCTGTTGGTTAACTAGACTCTGCAGCTTATCCTGTAGGTAGGGAAATGGGCAGACTAGGTGGGCCAAGTGTTCCTTACCTGGTGTCAAAGTCTATGTTTCTATATTTAGATGAATGTTTTGGAAGTGAGGCAGTTTTCTTTGCCTTTTTCACTTTTAGGAACAGATCAGTTTCTAAGCGGTGAAGGTACAGTCATACAATGCAGTAATGGTGGCCTACATAAACAATCAAGGAGGCACAAGAAGCAGACTCATGCTGCTAGAAGCCCAAAAGGTATTTCAATTGGTTGGGGAGAATCTTCTCTCTCTATCAGCCATTCACCTGGCAGGAGATCTTAATAATGAGGCAGACCGGCTAAGTTTAAAAATCATCCATCTGGGGGAAGTGGTCCTTGCACACGGCGGTGTTTGTCATTTTGTGCCATCAGTTCAGGACCCCTCAGATAGATCTCTTTGCATCTAGGGAAAATGTCCTTGTTCTCAAATTCTGCAGTCACGTTTGATGTCCACAGGCAGAAGCGGTGGATGCACTGTTGCAGACCTGGGACTTCAGAACAGTGTACCTGTTTCTGCTTCTTTCACTAATCCCTAGGGTGCTGCAAAAGATCAGGCAGTCAAGAGAAAGCTTCTTACTGATTGCTCTGGAGTGGCCAAGAAGACTGTGGTTCTCAGATCTGGTAAATCTTGCAATAGGGGAGCCATTTTGATTCCTGTACCACAGGGGTCTCCTAAGCCAGGAGCCGATGCTTCGCCAAAGCCTGGGTTCTCTTCATCAGGCAGCTTGGTTCCTGAGAGGAGACACTTGTTAAAGCAGTTTTTTTTGTCCAAGGTTGTGGACACCCTTATGTCTTCCAGAAAAAATTCCACTTTGGCTTATGATGGAATGTGGATGGTATTTGCCTACTGGGCTAAGGAGAGGGACACCAAGCCCACTAATGCTTTGGTACTGCAAATTCTGGATTTTCCTCAGTCTGGGTTAGACAAGGGTTTAGTACTCAGCACTTTTTGCAGGCAGGTCTCAGCCATAGGTGTAGTCAGGGCTCCTTGGATGGAGTCACTCTAGGCACTCACCCAGAAGGGATTACTTTCTTGTAGGCAGCTAGTTGCTCTAGACTTTCTTATCACTCTCCAGTCCCACCTTGAGATTTGACCTTAGTACACAACACTCTTTGTAGACTGCCCTTTGAACCTTTGTCATCCATCCCAGAGGGTATGTTGTCTTACAAGATGTTTTTTCTTGTAGCTTTATGTTCAGCGAGAAGAATTAGTGAGCTTCAGGCCTTTTCCTGCAAGGAACTGTATCTTGTGATGTATAAAGATAAGATGATCTTTAGAACAGCCCCGTTTGGGATGAAATGCAGCACAGGGGCCAATGGAGAGTAGGTGATAAAGGTAATCCCCTGCAGGCGGGTACAGCAAATTCTCTGCAGTCAACCATTCTGTACCGGTCAATAGATTCCAAAAGAGTAACAATGATTCTTGGGCATGGCCCCATTGACAACATTGTAACTAACAGAAAACTAAATTATGGTAAATCTGATGGAATTTCTTTTTCAGTTGCTGACTGCCCTAACCTTTATCTTCCTTTCACAACTACTCCTACTCCAGGCATCCTCTCCCCTAGCCCTTCCTCAAAAATAAAGCTGTGTTTTGTTTGTTGAAATTGCTGTGTGGAGTGTATTTTGTGAAAGCTTACTGTCAAGTATATGTGGTGTATGGTGTTGGGGAACAACTTGGTATCCAGTGTGTGGGGTGGTTGGAAGGGGCGGTGGGCAGGTACAGCATCCCAGGGGGTTGAACAAAGCAGACATCTGGCCCACTGTCAACCTAGGAGGCACTGCATATTTTTACTATTACTTTGGGATAGAACCCCCGATCACCACCGTAGCAGGACCTAGGCCCCTTAACCTGTGTGGTAGCCAACAGGCAGGGGTAGTAGCCCACTGGCACACGATGCCTGGGCTACATCTTTGGAGGCACTGCTGGGATCTCTTGTTCACCAGCCATGCCCACCACGGATGGCAATACTAAAAAGATCACTATCATTTCACCCAACCCCTGTTCTACCCCCCAAGCCCAAAGTTAAGCTGAAAGAGGAGGACAAGGTGAAGTTAGTGGAATGGAGTGGAGGAAAGAAAATGGACCCCTAGAAACCCCTTTTACTCCTAGGGGTAGCCCCCCGAGATGAAAGGAGGGGCTATAGAAGGGCATCTGTCCACAATAAAAAGCCTGGGGCAGGTAAAAGTGCGGGGAAAAATGTTTGACTCTGTTTCAGGGACCCTGACCATGCTGATGGAATGTAAGAATGCTATAGATGTATCCTGGGTACCCGAGGCCCTAGTGCCAGAGGGGTTGTCAGAGGCCTGGGCCATTGTGACTATGTTTAGTGTGGTTTCCCCGGGGGAGGGGAGGGGAGGAGTGAATCTGAGTCCTCACTGGCTTCCCTAAAATGAGAGGCCCCAGCCCAGTTATCGCCTACCCTCAGACTCATACAGGAAGCTAAGAATGTTTTTGGGGGTAAAACCCACCCCCGCAGGGGAGGAAGACTATGAGTCATGGATAAACTATGTGATACTACTGCTACAGGACTGGAAGTGTAGTGAAAGGGAGAAATGCAAAAGGTTAACCGAGAGTCTGCGAGGCCCTGCCCTTGATACTATTTGATCCTTATGGACCACAAACCCTGAGGCTAGTGTAGAGGATTATGTCGCTGCCCTGGACAGTGCCTTTGGGAGCACTGAGACTTGTGAAGACCTGTGGATGGGCTTCAGGGCCACTTGCCAGCAATGGGGAGAGCTTCTGTAAGAGTACATTCAGAGGATGGAGATGGTCCTGCAAAAAGTGTATTGCAAAGGGGGATGCAGGCTTCTGATCTGAACAAGACTTGATTGGAACAGGTGTTGAGGGGGGGCAGGTATTCCAAAGTGCTACTGCTAAACTTGGGCCTGAAGAATAGGCTGGGTAATCCCCCCTTCCTTAGGGTCCTTCTCAAGGAAGTCTGGAGGTGGAGGAAAGGAACGCTCAGTGGGGAAACCGGCCAGCAGTGGTGGCCACTACCCAGGTTCAGGAGGATACTCCCCCCTTCCCACCGAGGGCTCTGAGCTCAAAGCACTGTTAAAGGAGTGTAGGGAGGCACTGGATAAGATTACTTCTGGCTCTGTTAAGGCTCCTGATGTTCTCTATTGTCAACCCATTCAGTCTACCCCAGCCACCCTCCCAGTGATGGGCCTGGAGGTGCAGGCTCGGGTGCCCCCTGTGGTTCCCCAGATTGAAACCTGTATTCAAGAACTGTGCCAAGCTGTCAGTGATCTTAAAACTCAAGGGTTGTCAAGGGCAGGGGACCCTGAGCAAACAGTAGTTATGGCCAAAGTGATTGCCCCAGATCCAGCTCCATTAGTGTACCCGGGGGCACTCAGTCATCAAGAGCTCCAGCCCCGTTCTGCTGCTCCCTAATCATTCAGATTCAGAAGAGGGGGCATATTCTGCTATAGGTGTGGGAAGGATCGACATTTCCACAGAGAGTGCCAGTCAAAAGAAGATCCAGCTCAAGTGAGGGACTGGTTGTTGGAGAAAGAGCCCAGGCCACAGGGAAACTTCAACCGGGCCCGTTAAGGGAGCTTACTGGAGCCCCCATCAAGCACAGCTCTACAGTCTACATAAGGAAGTCTTTAGCAAAAGCCACTGCCCCTGCACTCCCTGATATAGATAAGCTGGTGGGGCCATCAACAGAGACCACCGTCACTATAAATGGGGTGCCTACATGTGACATCCTAGATAACTGCTCCCAGGTGACCATTATTTTCAAGTCCTGGTATGACAGACATCTGTTCCATCTAGAACTGCAGCTGCTGGAGGGGTTACATGTGTGGGATCTCAGTGATACATCCTACCCCTATTTGGGCTATGTCAGAGTATGGATGACTTTCCCGTCACAAGTGACTAGGGTGGGAGACCCAGTTGAGACCCTTTCTTTAATTTACCCAGAGACTGGTATATACAATGGGGTACCGGTGCTGGTGGGAACCAATGCCTACATGTTTGGAAGACTGGCCCAGCTCTGCCAGGCCTGGGAGACTGAACAACAGGGGAAGGAGTTGCCAATCCATCCAACAGTAAAGGCAGTGTACAGAAAGCATATGCAGGCCATAGCTGGCAAACAGGACGAACTGGTGGGCATAGCCTGGAGGTGGGATGTGGAGGAAATAGAGCTGCCACCAAATGCAGAGTGTAATATTAGTTGTGTGGTATGGTTGAAGAAGGAGGTGAGGAACCAAATCTTGATACTGGATGCCCCAGAGGAACCTGGATTGCCAACTGGCCTACTCGTCACTCCCAGTGTCTTACCATCATGGGAGCATGCTTATATCCGAAAAGTCACAGTGCAAGTAAAGAATGTGATGGACCTGGAGGTGGTCGTCTGGAAGGGCCGTACCTTAGCCCAAGTTTACTGTGCAGACATGGCAGTACAGCTGGCTGCCCCTGGAGGAGGAGGTCTCCCACCTGGAATTGATCCTAATTTGTTTGACCTGAGTAACTGCCCCATCCCTGAGAAGTAGAAGACTCGAGTTCGACAAAAGCTGTCACAGAAAACTAAGGTGTTTTCCCTACATGAATGGGATGTTGGCAGTGTAACAGGGGAGCAGCATCACATAAGGCTTACAGATCAGCGGACCTTTAGAGAGAGGTCCAGATGTCTCGCTCCCGCTGATATTGATGATGTGAGGTGGCATCTTCAGGAGTTGATGGCCATGGGCATAATCCAGCAGTCTAGGAGCCCATATGCCTCACCCATAGTGGTGGTAAGAAAGAAGAGTGGGGCCATCCGGATGTGTGTAGATTACCGAACACTGAATAAGCAAACAGTCCCTGAACAGTATACAATGCCACGGATTCAGGATGCCCTGGACTGCTTGAATGGCAGCAAATGGTTTTCAGTGTTGGATTTGAGGAGTGGATATTATCAGATTTCCATGGAACCGCAGGACTGGGAGAAGACTGCTTTTATATGCCCCCTGGGGTTTTATGAGTTTCTAAGGATGCCTCAGGGCATTTCAGGTGCCCCTGCTACTTTCCATTGCCTCATGGAGACGGCCATCGGGGATATGAATCTGCTGGAATGCCTTGTGTATTTGGATGACATAATTGTATTTGGCAAGAATACTAGAAGAAGTGCACACCAGGATAGTGGTGCTCAAGAAACTTACCAGTAACCAAGACACAAGGGTTTCAAACACTCACAAAAACCTAAAGGAGGGACGCAAAGAATCAAAGTGGAATCCAAATTTCTCACATTGAAAAGTAGTTCATTATTCCAAGTTGGAACTTTGCGAAAGGACTTTTTAAGTCCAAAACATGTCAGGCGGGGTCTCGTCTGTCTTATCTTCTTCCAACTTGGAATAATAAACTACTTTTCAATGTGAGTCCCTCTTATGGGTTTTTGTGAGTGTTTGATACCCTTGTGTCTTAGTATTTGGCAAGACCCTAGAGGAATACGAGATGAGGTTGTTGAAGGTATTGGATCATTTGGAGGAATTTGGGTTGAAGATCTCTATTGACAAATGCCAATGCTTTCAAGTCTCTGTTAAATATATCGGGCATATAGTGTCAGTGAAGGGCATTCAGACGGACCCCAGCAAGGATGAAGCACTCACCACCTGGCCTAGCCCTAAGAACTTGAAAGAGTTACAGCGTCTGCTGGGTTTCTGTGGATATTACAGAAAGTTTATCAAGGACTATACCCGAGTAGTCCGACCCCTCTTGAACTTGCTACAGGGCTACCCCCGGTAAACAAAAGTAAAAAACCTAAACTGGGGCCCACACCAAGTCACAGCAGTACTTCAAACCCTCCAAGCCATTCAGCCCCAGGTTGACTGAGGAATGAACGAGCTTTTGAGGACATCATTTATTGCTTAACCTCATGCCCCATCTTGGCTTATGCTGACTCACAGAAACCCTATGTCTTACACACCAATGCCAGTTTCAGCAGACTGGGAGCTGTCCTGTATCAAGAATACCCAGAGGGTTTGTGGCCAGTGGCCTACACCAGTCAGAGTTTGAATCCTGCAGAAAGAAAATACCCGGTGCACAAGCTCGAATTCTTTGCGCTTAAATAGGCCATTGTGGATCAGTTCCATGACTACCTGTATAGGGCAAAAATTACCGTAAAGCTTGATAATAATCCCCTGATGTATGTCCAGACAACAGCCAACTTGGATGCAGCTGGTCACAGGTGGTTGTCAGCCCTCTCCACCTATGATTACTGCATTGAGTACTGCCCTGGGTTAAACCACATAGATGCTGATGCCTTGTCCCGATGCCCCCCAGCTCATCCAGAAGAGTCCCCCAGCTGGGTAAAGATATTTGGGCAGGCTGTAAAGGAGTTGTGTAAAAAGTTTGACACCGAAGAATCTCCATCAGCTGAGGTTGTCCCAAGCTTAGTGGACAGCCTTGGAGCCTCTGGAAGCTGCCTCCCCGTAGCATACTGACAATTAACAACTCAAGATCTGATAAGGGAACAGAGGTCCAATACAACTATTGGAGAAATCTGACGGGTCTTACAGAGAAGGGGTGATCTGGCACAAGTGACCACTAGAGACCCAGATACCCGACTTGATGCTGTTAGAGTGGTCAAAGTTAAAAATAAAGAACAGCCTGCTGTACCAAGATGTGCAAACCAACAGGGGATGCTTCGAGTACAATTAGTGCTGCCAGACCGGTTCAGACAAATGGTATTAAAAGCTCTCCACGATGACATTGGCCAACTGGGACGTGAATGCACGCTAGACCTGGTCTGTAGCATATTTTATTGGCCCAAGATGGGACAGGATGTGGAATAATATTGCAAGACCTGTCGCTGGTGCATCCAGAGGAAAGCTCTTCCCCAAAAGGCTGCCCCCCAGTTTAATATTGTCACAAGTGCCCCATGGAGCTGGTGTGTATCAATTTCCTCAGCTTGGAACCAAACTCCCAAAATATCTCGAACATACTGGTGGTCACAGATCATTTTACCTGGTACACCTAAGCCTACCCCACCAAAGACCAGAAAGCTTCTGCTGTGGCAAAGGTGTTAGTTGAGAAATTCTTTGTGCACTGTAGGGGTGCCACAGCGGATTCACTTGGATCGAGGCTGTGATTTTGAAAGTAAGTTAATAAAGGAACTTTTGTCTCTGTGAGGAGTCAGAAAATCCTGAACAACATCCTACCATCCCCAAGGTGACCCCCCAGCCTGAAAGATTTAGCTGAACTCTATTAGACATGCTGGGCACCCAGGACCCCAGAAATAAGCATACTTGGAGCCAGCAAGTTAGTACCCAGGTACACGCCTACAACTGTACCAGGAACGATACCACCGGGTTCTCCCCCTACAGCCTCATGTTTGGGAGGGAGGCCTGCCTGCTAGTTGATTTGTGCTTCAGGGTGTCAGCAGATGGCATCAATGAGGGTGATTACCTACAGTATGTACGCAGGCTTAAGCAACAACTGAATGATACATATCGTCTAGCTTCTGAGATGGCCACAAAAAGGAACCAGGCTAACAAGGAGTGATATGACAAGAAAGTTTGGGCACAAGACTTGATGCCAGGGGACAGAGTATTACTGAGGAGTTTGGGCATTCCCAGAAAGCACAAGATCGCTGATGAATGGGGAAGCACACCATATGTGCAAAATAGGTCCCAGGATACCTCACTTGGGCAGACTCGATGGACCACAGGTCCCCTTCTGCCATCATCTTCTATTTTTCTATGTTTCTGTATGTGGTCCAAGAGAAATTGGAGGGGCTGCCCATATATAAGATTCAACCAGAAGGAGCAACTAGTGGATACAAGGCCATTCATAGGAATCATCTACTGCCTATTGGAGACAAGGTGATTGGCCCAGCATCTGATACAGTGGATCCTCCCACGCCTCCCCTTACCTGAGCTACTGCATGCAGACAACAGATGAAATTGAGTGTTGATCATCCAGTGGCTGGTCCTGCCCAGATGGAGAAATCATCAGAGGAAGAAGAGTCGCTGACGAATCGGAGAGGGAGTTTGAGGTTCATTCGGAGTGTTTCTATCCCACTCCTGAGTTGGCCAGATTGTTTCGGGGAATACCCCTGGCATTAGAGACTGCATCTGTGGAAGAGGGGCCTACCCCAACAGAGACTGAGATTTGAGATGAAGATGAACCTGGGAAGGTTGACCCGGCTGTGATCGCTGAACAGGGTGCTGAACGGGAAGCTGCTGTTATTATGCCCCTTGAAGGGACCATCACGAACTTGAACACTAGTCCGGTTGAGACTTTCGAGTGGTTCCAAAGCAGTTTCCCTGAGTCAATGCCTTTTGGAGAGCACACTTTGAACTTGAATACTGGTTCAGCTGAGCTCTCTGAGCAGGGCACAAGATGGCACCTCTGGTCAGAGTGGTGGAGGTGATTTGATGATGGAACACCCCACAGCTGAGGAAGTGGAGACGGGCACAGGGGCAAGAGACATTGATCCCATCTCTGAACAAGACTGAAGAGCAAGAACCCCCAAGAAGGTTGGGAAGGACTGTGAAACCCTTATTCAAGTTGACATATGACACCCCGGGGACACCCACTAAATTGCCCCTATTTGTAAAGCATAAAGGTATCTATGTCACCCCCAGATCACTACCCAAGGTTTACATGTGTTCCGATAATGCTAAACCCCCCCAGGCCCAGAGGGAAGGTGGCAAAATGAAGAAAGGGAAGATGAAAGTAGTACCCAAAAGGAAACCAGGGGTAAACAAGTGTATTTTCATTGTGTGTTCCAATACATGCGGTTCTGAACAACTGAAAGGGAAAAATTACTGGTAAGACACATATTATGGTGTTTGACAACTGTCAAAAGGTAAAAAGTGGTTGGCACTGCAAACTGTACATAGTGTGTTCTCTGTTCCAAACTGTTCAATGCCTGAGTAGTTAGGATTCAAGTGCCTAATTAGAAATGTTACACTGTGTTAAATGTTAAAATTTTATGTTTCACATTTTGCAGGCTCATGCTTATAGGCTTGGTGCAGACATCAAGCATTTGGGGGGGGAGTGTAACCCCCCCGAGGGGGCCTACCTTTTATTGCCTGCTCTCTGTTGGCCCCCTGCACTGCATTTCAGCCCAAACGGGGCTGTTTGGAGTCCAATTGTGAGGCACTTGTCTGTAGTAAATTTTGCAAGAGACAGTCTCTTTTATTGCCAAGATTAAAACATACTAGCAGCAGCACAAAGGACCTCCATGTGTGCCAATATTTTCCACTTTAAAGCACTTCCACATGCCTTATAAAAGTAAAAGTGTCTTTTAGCATGAAACATAGGCAAGGATGGAGGTCGTTTGTACTGCTGCTGCTAGTATATTTTAATCTTGGCAATAAAGCTTGATACATTAACAAAAGAGATTGTTGTGAAATTTACTTCAGACAAGTAAGTGCCACACTCTCTGCTAACCTTGTGGGTATTTATTCATGGCGAGCACTACATGGACATTTTTGAGCTACCTTTTTGATGTCCGGTTTTTACTATGGCTCAGTCCTCCCTGACACTAGCATCCCACCAGGCACACATGATAGTCTGCTACAGACGCCTGTGGGTTCAGAATCACAACCTGCTGTCTGAACTGCAGCTGAGTGATATCATGTAGTGTGGTCTGAAAATTGCAACAGAGGGCATGGAAGCAGTTGAGAGTGTCTTAAAATGCTTCCAAGGTGGCTTCCCCCACAGCAGCTTCAGCTGTCTGTCCCAGACAGATGTCCTAGCTACGGCTTTCCTGGCAGTCTGAGACAGCCTGCTGAAAAATCCTTAATACCCCATTCTGGAAGATGTATTTCTTCTCCCAGAGGGCGAGGTAGCAACTGTCTGGGACAACAAGTCTTAAACCACAGGAACTGCTCACGCACCTGATCCTTGGTCAAAGGTGACCGGGGAGTCCCTCCATCAGTTCTCCCCCACAGAGGGCTGAGGCCTATGGCCTCAGGGTTGAGCCTACTCCTCCCATTAAGTGGTAAGCTTTAACTTGATCAAAGAGTGGGGCTCTATGGAGAAGACTGATTTGTAGAATATAAGAAAATTACTTACCATAATTTCCGATTTTCAATAGCATCTTCTTCATAGAGCACAACTCAACTGCCCACCATCCCCTTTTTCAATAGCATACCAGAGCCAGGGCTACTAGCTCCAGGGGTTCAACTGCTGGCGTGCGCATGACTCCTTTTCATTTCTGAACTGCAGCTGCAGTATTAAACACACACACACCAATTTTTCTTTTGATCTCCGTGTTTAGTTTTGGCCCGCATGGGTATATAAAAACAAGAAGATAAAAAAGTTTTCTTTCATCACCTCTTTTCCAGTCAGGGTACATCCCCTTCCTCACTACCACAGTTGGGTACATTTCTATTTGTTGCTGTATGTAACTTTCAGTTTTCTGTACAAGATTCCTAAATTGGATTCCCAGTGCAGTAGCACCCTTTCAACTCATCTGGTATTACTATCTGGTGGAAACAGCAATGTGGCTGCTTATTCCTACAACTCCATGGTTGCATTTTGTGCTGGTTCTTTGGAGATCCTCTGTCCTAAGGGAGAGGCCATTTCATATCTGAAATTTCTCCAATTCAAGGGTTGACCAGAGTTCTTGTTTATTGGTTTATCTAGTTTTTTAAGGGAAAAATACTGAGATATCTCACATGCTACCATTGCTTGAGCACGGCCATCTTTCTGCTGAATTTCTCAAACGTATATCACCTACAAGGTATTCTGTTTGCTTTATATAAACACTGGTCTTCAAGTCCCATTTTCTGTTAAGAAGACCAATTTGTTTCTATTAGAGCTTCCTTTTATCATCTGTGGGGTATTAGCTGCGGGGGGGGGGGCAATAAATATTATGTTTTTTCCCTGTCACCAGGGCTACAGTCTCTACTGTAGAGTCTTCTCCATCTTTCTCCCCATATCCCTCTTCAATCTCATGATATGGATACTTGAATTGCTTACATTCACTCCTTAACATCCTGACTACCACTCTTTCCAGATAAACATTTTTTTCCATTTGGTCTGCATTGGTACTGGACATACAGAGTCTGTCACTGGCATTCCTAGACTGCTATTCTTCATCCTATACTTAACAGCACTCAAAGGGTAGCTGCCAGGAGTCACTGCTTCCTTTTTAGGGCTGTGGGTGGAGCTGGCAGCCCTTCTGTCATCTGTAGCTCTAAAAATGGCTTTTCCTAGCCCTTCCTTTTTAGGCATTTGTATGTATTCCTCCACAGGTACAAAGTAGTGCACTCCCCCTCTGATTTTTGCTATGTGTTGCTCTATGTTAAAAGCATCTGAAGGGGGGGAGGGGGTGCTACTGTATTGTACTTCAGAACTCAGGATATTAACAAAAAACCTTTTAAACTGCAGTTTCTAGCATCTGTCCAGCTCAGTCTAACAGATTTGTTCAATTTCTTTCAGTAACCTAGGGTCTGACTCAATTCATTTTTCCTTTTGTGAAAATAAAAGTCAGACTCAGTGTCAGATTATAGACAGTGGAACTGCAGTTTATTAGCTGACATTCCATTCTGCAGGACAGGCTGGAGGCAAGCACTGGAAATAGAAGACTGTTTTTTTTTCTCATTTTATAATATGATGTACTGAGTGGCCCAGATATTCAAACTGTGCCACAAAGTAGTGCAATAGCAGGAACAGGCGCAAGTCCAGTGTGCCCATGTGCAACACGTGTGATATTCAAACACTGCACAGGCCAAGATGCGCCTGCGCCACACAACTGAATATCGCATCAACTGCACCATGGCGCAACCAGGGATGCGCAGTGGTGCAGGTCTGATGCGCAATAGCACAACCAGGGATGCGCAGTAAAGCAGGGTAGCAGTGCATCAGCACAACCAGGGATGTGCAAGGACAGGATGCAGGGGTCCACCACCCATGAAAGATATGGGCAGAGGAGCACACAGCAGAACAGACATCGCCCCTCCACACCCCATGCACTGCACAACCTGAGGAGAGTTGGAAGAACCACTGGCCCATGGACATCAGCAATAATCCCACAGCTGGGGCATGGTGCCCCAGCACACTCCCTGTCAAGCTGTGACTGGCACACAAGGATGGCCAGCCACCCCGTGCCACACCATCCCACCAATGCAGAGCACACCCTGCACAGCAATCCCCAGACACCCTGCCCAGGAGTAGTGCCCAACAGTACAGGACACCCCATGCATGCCACCACCCTCACTGTGACAATGCAACCCTGTGCACCATGGAGCCATGCAAGGCAGCCCCACCACAAGCACCCTGCAGTGGGTGGCAGCAGACACCGATGCAACAACTGCATACACAGTGCCGCCCTGCACGTCCCTCCTGGAGTACAGCGGAGAGACTGACCATGCGTCGACACACGAGGTACCCCACATGCAACAGGGCATGTCCCAGACCCCACCACCAGCAGTACAGCACCCTGAACACCCTCCCAAGGACACACCCAATCCCAGCACTAGCCACAACAGCCAGCACAGATACCCACAGTGGTGCATGGAAGCATGCGCTACATAGGATGCAACACAGTGCATGGACAAACACCCACCCATACCCAAGGGCACACCAACACAGAGACACAGTAGCAGGTCAACAAAGCCACTGGCGTGTGACCACGGCAGCCGCATACACACAGCCAGCACCCCTCCATGGCACAGGTGTGCCAGCCACCCTGCGCAGGTACCATGAAGCCGTACGCCACCAGCATGCATCCAGAGCACAAGTGACAGACAGTGGAGCACATCCCCTGCAACAGACACTAGCAACAGCATGTTGGGGGGGACAACAACAGTGGAGTCCACAGTGCCACCTGAGGCAGACGTGGACCATACCGGTGACAGGAGACAACCCAGCATTGTGCTGGGTACAGTGGTTGTCCAGCATGGACAGCCACCACTGACATGCCAGCAGACTGTGCAGATCACAGATAAGCAAGGGTGTCAGCTGCACAGGCCATGGACGGACTGACAGGGGCGCCATGGACACAGTGCATGTACTGTGGACCACTGCACACAGGCATCCAGTGCACAGGGAATAACACACAAAACACAGACAGTGACCGATACCCACGCCCACATCATAGGCGGGTCCCCTCCGGACACACACACACACACCCATGCCTGCACCACCCCTGACACCATACACACCGCTGCAGCTGAGCACCTGTAGCCCATTGCAAATCAGAGACCACCACAGTAGGCATAACAAAACAAATGTATTATGGAAAGGTCAAAAAAACTATTTACATGGGGAGGAAGGGCCACATACCAGGTGGGGGTGGGTAAGGGGTAGGGGTGAACAAATGGGAGAGGGAAGAAGGGGTGTGAGGGTGGGTCCAGGGGGTAGGGTGAATCCGGTGAAATGGAGGGCCTAGCGTCTGCCCTGCTTCCCACTCCTGTGGCACCTCCTCATTCTCCGCCTCCGTACTCCATGCTGCTCCATGCGCTGGAGTATCTCCATGGACATCCTTGCAATCTGCAGGAGCTCCTGCATAGCCCTCTCGAGCTGCATCAGCCGCCTTCCACCTAGGACAAGTGAGCAGAGTCAATATATGTGAATATCCATCCCCCTGCAGCCCACCCATTGTGCATGGCATACAGCCATGGGCCAAGCCCCTGTGATGGTGTACGACCACCCACAGTGATCATGTCCGCAAGACCTGCCTACCCAGGTGCACACAGCCATGCAGACCACTGCACACACCCACCGCCCAAATCCAGCACAGCACCACCATGGCTGTACAGTGACATGGCTATGTGGTACAAAGGCAGTGGCACAGCCATGTACCCAGTACATGCATGGACCACCAGCGATGCACACCCACACATGCAGTGCCACAGAACAGTGCTGAGTGTACTGTGTAGCGTGCATGTCAGTGGTGTCAATGGATGGTGGCCATGCCTCGCCACCTACCCCGCAACACAGCATGCACAGACTATCTTGGAAGAAAGGCACTCATGTGCATCGGATGGATCTGGGCGCTGATGCTGGATGGGCCTGGCAGCCTGTGGCTGTTGACCTGCATCCACTGCCTCTCAGCATTGCCATGCCTCTCTGGCTCGTTGCTGCTCCTCAGGGCCTAGGGTGCAGACATGGAGAGAGGAACATCAGTACAAACCAGTAGCAAAGGCCGCCCCGGGTGTGTGCAATCCTGCACAGCCCAGCCGTGCTGCAACCCCACCACCACCACCACAACTGCCCACACTGGATGGCCCCCCCACATGGTGGACACATGCCCACCGCGATACCTGTACGGACGCTACCAGTGTATGGATGGAGCACCTACCTGGACATGGCACTGCGCTTCACCTGGGGTGTACCCGTAGATGGGCAAGCCTGTCTGGGTCCCTCCGCTGGAGGTCCCCATAGTGGTGGAGACACTGTTCGGCTGTTCGGCCAATCCCTGTGGCCTCCTCAAGTGCCACTGCCACCTCCTCCCACACTGCACTCCTTGCCCTGTTCAGGGGGGTCATCCCGAAACAGGGCCCCAGCAAGGGGCTCCACAATGGCCACCAAATTGGCCAGCTCCAGTGGGCTCCATACAGCAGCTCTCCTCCTTGCCATCACTGCTTCAGGTAGGATCACAAAATGGCGCTCTGTAGCACACGTCCGCCACGTGCAGATGCTGCGCGGTACGGCGCTGCCATTCCCCATCACACTGTCACTGAACAGCGCGATAGGGGTGTACTCATGCGGATGCATGGTGCCTAGGGGGCAAAGGTCGACCACAGGGTCAAGGGTTTGTCCCGCATGGACCACCACAGCATGATTGGGACTCCCTGCGTGTAGCACGGTTTGGTGCCTGTGTGAGATGCCCTGCAGTGGCCTACCGCGCTGTGGCACCATGATGCATATGGCTCTCCAGGGCACGACCGCCATACATGTGAACAGCGCACTAGTGCCACTGGCACAGTGGTGGCTGTGCCCCGCACTGCCTCCCGCACTCAGCACGTCAGCAGCACAGCAGGCATCAGCGTCAGCACCACTGGCATGTGCCGTGCGGTGCCTACTGTGCACGTCACAGAGCTGTGCCTTTGCCTGAGCACGCTCAACACAATTGCGCAAGGCGCAACAGCGTGATATTCAACCAGCATATGCAAATCAGCTCATCAACAATTCCGTGGTGCAGCTACTGCATTAGCATTGACTTAAAGTTGCGCCTCACCTCATTTGCATGCCTTGCACTATATAAATATGACATGGGGCTGCAGGGGCCATAGTTTGGTATTGCAGTCTATTGTGGTGGGTTGTATGCTGTTTGGAAGTGTGGACTGTGGTGTGTGGGAGCTGCATGGGACTGCACAATGAAAGGTAACACCTGTCTTTCCCACAGGCTCTATAATGACTAAATGTGAGGAAGGGGAGGAACAGTTATGTTGGAGAAAGAGGAGGCCCAACTTCACACGGACGGAATCAGATGCCCTGTTCGAGGCACACCTCGACAGGGAATCACTGCTCAGTGGACAGTGGGGAACACCACAGGCCAGTGCTGCAGCATGGGGTGAGGTTGCACATGCTGTGAACCAGCATGGCAGCCACCAGTGGTACGTGCAGGAATGTAAAAAGAAGGTTGGCACAGACAGGAGGAGAATTTAGGACAAGGTGGCTGCCATCAGGGCAGCACGTGCTGCAACCGTGGTGGACAGCCGGATGTGCCATGCCTGACACCACAGGAGGAGCAGGTGGCCGGCAGCATGCGGCATTGTGCCATTGAGGGCGTTCCAGGTGGTGGCTTCCAGATGAGTGGCAGCTCATCACTGCATGGTAGGTCCTGTGCTGTCACTGTGTGGGAGGTGGTGGGAATGCCGCAGGGTAGGGCGGAGACATTGATGCTACTGTGTTCCCTTACAGCTCCTGAGCATCTACATGGGTCAGCGGTGGTGGGTGTGTCCACCGTGGATGAGGCCCTGGACATGGAGGAGTGCCCATCCAACTCCACAGGTGTCCAAGTGTCAGGACCACTGCATACCTGCCTGTCTGTCTAGACTGAAGATGGTGGTGCTGGTGTGGACGAGGCCCTGCCTGTGTCCCAGTGTGACAGCGGCCACAGACTCCAGCATGCTGGGACACAGACTATGATGATGATGGATCACACATCCCGGACAGTGATACGTGTGGGATGCAGGATGGTCCCACAGCAGGGAATGGCATGGGCATAGCCATGGGTGGTGCCGCCGTGGAGGCCTGCGTGACATCACAGTCCCAGCCTGTGCCTGTATGCCCTAGTGGGTCAGCACTAGTGTGCGTCCATGCCGGTGGGGCAGTTGTGGCCGCTGTGGCAGCCCTGGTGAGCCCTGGCGATTGGCAGCCAGAAGGGCAGTGCCAGCAGTTGGCAAATGGGAACAAGGGGACAGTGTCGGAGGGTGGCATCAGTGCACCGCATGTGGACTTGCCCAGGCATGGCTCTGGTGTGCAGCGCCCAACTTCGAGGGGCGCTGCCCGGCACAGCCAGGAACACCATGAGGGACAGCATGCTGATCAGGTGGATGACCTCTTTGATGAGCACAGCCGCATACTCCAAGATTCAGTGGATCAGCTGTTGCGACTTGTGACGGCAGTGGATGCACTCAGTGCGGTTCTGCGCCAGGCAGAAGAGCGGCGCAGCAGGGACCATGGTCTGCTCCTGGCAGGGATGGACCGGCTGCGGGAGGATGTGACTACTGCCATTGACAGGCAGATATGTGCAATCACTGGTCTCATGTCCACTGTGGGTACCCAGTTTGTTGCCCATGCGCCACAGACACCGCGCAGTGTCACGTCCACCCCGTACCCAGTGTTGTGCAACCCCTTCCATGTCGATACCGGGTTCGGCTGTGGGCATACTGAGCACACCTGGCGGGGACATGTTCGGTGAGCTGCAGACCCCTGCGCAAACACAGTCCCATTCCCACAGCATCACCCCTAGGGGACCATCGGTGCCACCCCATGAGGCCAATGGTCAGCCTTGCATGGCTGGCAGGTCTCGGCAGGGCCACCTATGCATCCGTGGTGGCCGTGGCACTATGCCACGTGACTGACCTGTCTCCACCATAGCCACTGTCTGTCGCTGCCCTGTGTGCAGTGTGTTGTGCACCGTACAATGCATGGGTGGGGTACCAGGCCCTGCACAGACATGGTCCATGTGCACACCCTCTCAGCTGCTGGCCACTGTGGCTTGTGCATGATGATGCCTGCGTTGTACTGTCCACCAGTGTGCAATGGTGCTCAGCATCTGAGACATGCACAGTGACGGCCACTGGGCATGGTCATGTGTGGACCTGTGTGTGGCTAGGGGTTGCAGTCGAGGTCAGCGTGTCTTCTACTCCTTGTGCATATCTTGTGGTGTGTGTGTGTGTGTGTGTGTGTGTGTGTGTGTGTGTGTGTGTGCGTGAGTGTGAGTGCGTGTCATGTTTGGCCATGCCCATGCCTGATGCGTGTGCAGATCCATGCTCAGTCCCATTCACTTGCCGCCATCCACCCCTGGGGTTCGTCCATGCCTGTCTGTGGGTTGTGCCCTTGTCATTGGTGGTTGCACATGGCCCCGTGACCTACCTATGTTAGCCAAAGTGCTCCTCTGTGATGGTGCCCCGGTGCAGTTGCGCCATCCGGAAAAGGCGGGGGTCCCTTCGCCCGGGGGGTGGCTGCCCATCACCGTCCAGACCGGCGTCCTCATCTTCCCCATCACTGTCCCCCTCCTTGACCTCTACGGCTATCCCCCAATCATTGGCCATGTTGTGCAGGATACAACAGGCCAGGAATAGCCCACAGACCTTTGAGGGGCTGTACTGTAGGGCACCACCAGACGTGTCCAGGCACCGGAAACATGATTTCAGCATCCCGAGCACCTGCTCGATGACATTATGTGTGGTGGCAAGTGCCTCATTGTACCATTGCTGCGATGGGGTTGAGGGGTGCCGGTATGGTATGAGCAGCCAGGGATGGAGTGGGTAGCCACTGTCACCTGTGTATAGAGGGTGGACATTAGTATGGTGGTCTGCATCACTCTGCCATGGGCCGTCAAGACCGGTACCCATAGCATCTCTGACTATGCCTCCCCCCCACATCTGCCTATGTCATCCTGTGTGATGTACATACTCACCCACTAGGTGGCCAGTGGGGATGTCCCCACTCTTGAACCTGTGGCACAGTGCAGAATGGTGCCAGATGAAGGCATCATGTGCTCCCCCAGGGTGCATGGCACAGACATTGGTTATGCGCCCCCTGGCATCGCACACCGCCTGGCAGTTGACGCTGGTGAATCCCTTACGGTTGATGTAAGCTACACCATCTAAGCCAGGTGGTGTGCAGATGGCCACATGGATGCAGTCAATGGTCCCGAGCATGCCAGGCTTATGTGCTACCCTGTGGAACTCTTGTATATGTGTGCTGTGCGCTCCGCCTGTGTGCTGGGGAAACAGATGTACTCTGCAGCATGTGGCAGCATTGCGCTGAGGAATTGTGTGAGTAGGCTTGACGCGGCTGACTGGGTTATGCCTGTTGTGTCCCCTGTTGGTCTCTGGAAGGTGCCCGTGGCAAGCAGGCACATGACAGCTGTCACCTTTGTCTCCACTGACAGAGCATGGCTCCGTCATGTGGGTGCCTACATCTCATCACTGCACAGCTCACAGAGCCACCTCAGGATCGCCCGGTTCAGGCGGTACCAGCCCACAATCTCTGTGTCGGTGTACTGCTCTAAGGTGATGTGGGCTCAGTACTGCCTGTTGGGGGCATACCGCCGACGGGCCCTTCCACGGCCACGCCCTCCTGCTGCCTGCCGTCTCACACCCCTCATTACTGCCTCCATCTGGATGGTGGCACTGGCCATGTCCCTGGCTGGTGCTCCCCCCCGGCAGATGTTATCCTGTTCCCCCTGCTGTCCTCTGTGATGCTCCCCCTACACCGGTTACACCTCCGGCCTTCGGCTGTCCTATCTACTGCCACTGCCCTCACTACACTGCAGTGCTACCCTGTCTGCCCTGCATGACTGTCTCAGGCTCCCCACTCCTGTCCTGTGTGGTCACAGGTGTGCCCTGTCCTGCTCCTTCAGTGTCCCACTCACTGCTGCCCTCTTTGTTTTGACTGCCAGCTCGCTCCCACCTCTGGCTTCCCTGTAGCATTCTTGTACCTCTCTCTTGTTCCTTTTTATTTTGGATCATTTCCACTATTGTGCAACTTCCGCTAGCTCCCATATTGCGCATGGCACGTGCTGTTGAATATTACACTGTGCCATTTATTCATGGTTCCTCCCCATGGTTGCAATGCATTCATTACCATTGCGCTTTACAAGACAACTTGAGCAGCCAAAGAGTTGCCTCTCACTGAATATTGCACAATGGTGCATTTTCGCATTTGCACTGGTGCATCTCTGTTGCACATGGCGCAAGCCTTTTGAATATCTGGGCCAGTGTGTATTTAGTTGCAGGGTCAGGGCCTTGAAGAAAATAATAACATTTATGTAACTCAATCAAGATTCCATCAGGTGGTCAGAAAAAAGTCTGAGAGAATTTTTGTCAAAACTAACAAATGAAAGATGCAAAAAATAGCATGCACACTGGCCTCTAAGACTGGAAGATCAGAAGGCTGTGGGTTCTTTCCCCACACTAGGCATGTGGGTTAAAGAGCTTGTGTACTGCCTAAAACTAATATAAGATTTTAAAAGTAATCAACCATTGCCTTTTATATTTGAGGTACTTTATCTTTTCCCTTTGTTTAATTAGAAGATTGTTTACCTGATGATAATACGTGTGATGTGTGGAACAGCACTCTGTATGGCAGCTGACATAGCTAGCTATACTGCCCCCACTACATCACCAGCACTGTGACCTCACTGACTGTGACATCACTGCTACTTAGGAACAGCAGTTCAGTGACTGCCAGGTCATTCACCTGTGATTTCACTGTCAGCTTGGCATATAATTTTAATACCTAACAGCAAATCAGAGCCCTTTTCCTGATAAAAGGCTGCCAACATATTACATTTAAATAAACAACAAAGTCACAAAAAAGGAACTAGTGGCTTGTGGAAAAATCTACAGGGATTTGATGCTGCCTCTACAGGGAAAATACAGGAAAAATGAGGGCTTGTTACGGGAAAATGATTATTTGGATCTGGGAGCAGTGTGATGATTGTGACTAAATAGCACTATATGGCACCAACAAGAAAATTACTTTGGTCATTGGGTAGCTTTTCACAGCCCTATTGGCTCTGGCTATAGTTTGTTTACAGATGGTGTTTGCTCCCTTGTCTGAGGCTTGAATGTTGTAGCACGTGCTCGGGTTGCCTATGGAATTTTTATATGTGACCTGTTGTCCTTTTACATTCTCTTCAGTTGTTAGTTGCTTATATTCATTTTTTTTTCTTTTTACTCTTCATATCCTTTTTCTTTACTTTCCCTGCTTACAGAGTGGAAGTTGTTAGGGCATTGACAACAGTTACTGGATGTAGTGCTTGGTGTCATGTATGCTTTGGTGCCAGCACCATTGTCCAGTTTCCTGACAAAAAAGTGTTAGTCCTGCAGGGTCCTAGCACCTGGCCTAAGATCAAAGAGTTGCTCTTTATGAAACATAGAAACATAGAATTTGACGGCAGATAAGGACCGCTTGGCCCACCCAGTCTGCCCATTTCCCTACCTAATGGATATGCTGCAGATCCTAGTTAACCAGCAGCCTACTTTTTCCTACCCCCACCCCCTAGAATTGCCTTATGACTGTCCCATGCATGCTTGAATTCCACCACTGTTTTTGACTCCACAACCTCCTCCCGAAGGCCGTTCCATGCATCCACAACCCTCTCTGTGAAAAAATACTTCCTTAAATTACCTCTGAGCCGTCCCCCCTCTATCTTCAAATTGTGCCCCCTTGTTCTTGCACACCTCTTTTTTTGAAAGATGCTACCATCTTGGACTTTCTTGATTCCCTTGGGGTACTGGAAAGTTTCTATCATGTTCCCCCTCTCCCTCCTTTCCTCGAGGCTGTACATACTAAGCTCCTTAAGTCTCTCTTCATATGTCTTCCGGTGCAGACCCTGCACCATTTTAGTTGCCCTCCTCTGGACAGCTTCCATCCTGTCTATGTCTTTTGGAGACTGGGTCTCCAGAACTGCACGCAGTACTCCAGATGGGGTCTCACCAGATGTCTGTACAGAGGGATAATAACTTCCTGTTTTCTACTGGTGATGCCTCTCCCTATGCATCCCAGTATCCCCCCAGCCATCCTTGCTGCCCTCTCACATTGCTTGCCCACCTTTAGGTCATCTGATATGACTACCCCCAGGTCCCTTTCCATTTTTGTTGTTGTTAGTATCTCACCCCCCATTGTGTACTCTTCCCCTGGGTTTTTGTTTCCCAGGTGCATTACCTTGCACTTCTTAGCATTGAATCTAAGCTGCCATACATTTGACCATTCCTCTAACCTTGCCAAGTCCCTTCTCGTCTCTTTCCACCCCACCTTAGTGCATCGACTGTGTTGCAGATCTTGTGTCATCTGCAAAGAGATATACTTTTCCTTCCAGTCCCTCTGCAATGTTGCTTATAAAGACATTGAAGAGGACTGTCCTATTACTGAACCCTGTGGTACCCTCACTAGTAACCCCTTTCTTCAGAGTGGACTCCATTTACTATTACTCTCTGTGTCCTATTCTCCAGCCAATTCTTTACCTAGGCTGTCATCTTGGGACCCACTCCCAGGCTGGCTAACTTGTATATTAATCTTTGTGTGGAACTGTGTCAAATGCCTTGCTAAAGTCTTGGTAGGCCATGTCCACAGCCCTCCCTGATCTACTACTTTGGTCACCCAGTCAAAGAAATCTGTCAGATTTGTCTGGCATGACCTTCCTGCTGTAAATCCATGCTGCTTTGGGTCCTGTGCCCTCTGGCCTCTAGATACTTGACAATTCTTTCCTTCAGAAGTGATTCCATCATTTTCCCTACCACTGAGGTTAAACTAACAGGTCTGTAGTTTCCTGCTTCTGCCTTGCTCCCACTTTTGTGAAGGGAATCACATCTGCCCTCCTCCAGTCCTCGGGTACCACCCATCCTCCCATGATTTGTTAAAGAGGGTAGTCAGTGGTGTCACTAGTTCTACCCTTAGTTCTTTAGAATTTTGGGATGAATCCCATCAGGCCCCATTGCTTTGTCCACCTTCAGTTTTAAGAGTTCTTTCAGAACCCTTTCTTCTGTAAATGGGCTGGTATCAGCTTCTATATCCAGAGTGTTTCTGCTGTTTGTTTTAGGTACCTCCCATTTCCTTTGTAAATACTGAGCAAAAATATTTGTTTAGTATCTCTGTCTTTCACATTCACCCTCTGCCCACCCTCCCTCCCTTTATTAAGCCTCACTATCCCTCCCTTGGTCTTCCTTCGCTCCCTGATGTACCTATAAAAGGTTTTATCCCCTTCTTAACTGAGTTGGCTATCCTTTCCTCAGTTTGGGCCTTTGCTATTCTGACTGCCTTCCCAGCTTCCTTTTGCTTTAACTGATACAGTTCTCTGTCCTGCTCCTTCTGTGATTCCTTGTACTTCCTGAATGCTTTCTTTTCTGTTGAACCTTCACTGCCACTTCCTTTGAGAACCATAGTGGTTTCTTACATCGTTCGCTTTGTTTATTTGCTTCACACAAAGGCTTGTTACCTCTGTGATGGCAGTTTTATTATTCCCATTGTTCTTCCACCCCTCCTTCCTGCCCATTTGCTAGTGCATTCCTTTGGCACTCACCCATTTTTGCAACGTCAGCCCTCCTAAAGTCCAGTACTTTTGCCTTTGTATGGCTTGACTCTATTGCTGTGTTTATTGTGAACCATACTGTTCGATGGTCGCTAGTTCCCAGATGGCTACCCACTTCTACATCTGTGATCCTCTCTTCATCTCCATTTGAGAGAACCAGGTCTAAGATTCCTCCCTCTTGAGTGGGCTTCAATACTAGTTGTCTAAGGCATGCCCCCTGTAGGGCATCTAGAATAACCCCACTCTTCGAAGTGGCTGCTGCAACTGCACTCCAGTTAACATCTGGCATATTCAGATCACCCATCAGCAATATCTCCCCTTTTTCTGCCATTCTAAGTATACTGTCTATCATTTCCTTGTCCATTTCCTCCCCCTGAGAAGGGGGTCTGTATACAACCCCTGTGCAGATTGTGGTGCCATTGCCGGTCTCCAAATTTACCCACAGTGCTTCTTCTCCTCCCTGTTTTCCTTTTTGTTCTGTTGCTTTGATTCCTTCCCTTATGTAAAGAGCTACTCCTCCTCCTCTTTTACCCTTCCTGTCCCTCCTGTAGATAGTGTATCCTGGTATGTTTACGTCCCAGTCATGGTTTTGTGTGTACCATGTTTCTGTGACTGCCACGATATCCAGATGTCCCTCCTCTATCAAGGCCACTAATTCAGGAAGCTTGTTACTCAGACTGCTGGCATGGAGAACAATGTTTGAATATCTGGAGTTACAGTAAGTAAATTCTCCTCCTTTCAGCAGCATCCTCCTTTTTGGAGCTACTTCTGCTGTCAGCCTTCCATTTGGTGCCAATTTCTTTTCTCCTCGATAGATTAGACTATCAAGAGAGGGTTCATAGCTTTGGTCTGTAGACCAGGTACCCAGGTCACTTTGTTTGCTTTCTTTTTGTTTGCTACAAGCAAGACCTTAAAGATCAATGGCAACCATTTTACACATTGTAAAAAAAAGCCTGAATTCAGGTCCCAGTGTTATAAGTAGTGTTTCCTGAAAGTTACATGCTATTTAGTTTTGTGGTGTTCTTTAAACCAGCATTTAATAACTTGTTCTGCACTAACTGAAAACAGTCAGGCTGTTTTTGTCCCTGTGACTGAGCTTGGGAGAGAGATTACATCACATGGGACTAGGCTACTGCTTCAGCAGTGTAAGTACCTGCTTGACTGACAAGCTGTTAACTTCCCAATTAGAACAATCTGTGAGGTAATTGTTTGCTGCCCAGGGTTTTTACAAACTCAGTCTCTGGAGTTTGTTTAGATGAATTAGCTGAAAATCCACACTTTGCCCTTCTAAAGAGCTGATCATTTGAGTTTCAGTGCTGAATTGAAGTGATATGCATTTGAGAAGTCAGCTTATCTGCATCACAGCTGCTGCCAGTTCTTTCTTAGTAAAACTCTGTTTTGTTTTGCTATATAACACTGAGTTGTTTATTTAATGGCGATAAAATAAATCTAAATTGTGTTAATTCATACAAGTGGTTTGATGTAGCCTCAATAAATAGGTACATGTAAGAACAATTTTCTTCCTCTCAGATTGACAGACAGTTGCCTTTCACACTCTCCTATTTCATGTACATGTACAATTCAAACTCACAAATTTCAGATCTTTGATGGTTTCTGTGTGAAAATACATAATATATAACTAGAAACAGTGCATGGCATCTTGATGCCCCTTGTCTCCTGCACCATAGTTGAGTCAGCTACACTCTGATGCCCTGTCCTCTGGCACCACAAGCCCTCTGTCTCTTGCCCCACATTCAAGGCTACTGCACCCTGCTGCCCACTGTCTTCTCCCACACAGTTGGAGTTGCTGAACCCTGTTGCCCACCATCAGCCTGAACAGTCAGGGCTGCTGCACCGTATTTCTCCACGCCAGACCAGTTGGGGTTGTTGCAACCTGCTATCCACTGTCCCCCAAACCAACAGTTGGGGACATTGCACCCTGTTGTCCCTTGTTCCTGTCTCCATAGTCAGTGCTGCTGAGCTCTGCTACACCGTAAGGTCCATTGTATTTTGCCTCTACAATTGGAGCTGCTGCACTATGCTGCCCCATGCCACCAGAGGTGGGGCTTTTGCCTCACCCTGCTATCCACATCCACTGTCCCAAATGAGCCGGGCTGCTGCACCATGAACACCTCATCCCACAGTCAGGGGGTTGCTGTACCCTGATGCCCCCTGTGTCCTGCCCCACAGTCAAGACTTCTGCACCATGCTGTTCACAGTCCCCTACTACTATAGCCAGAGCTATTGCACCCTGCTCTGGACTACTCAGGCAGGGCTGCTGTAGCCTGCTGTGCCTAGAGCTCCTTGCCTCTCTGGTTAGGGCTGGTGCACCATGTTGCCACTTGTCACAAGGGTTAGGGCATTTTCTGTCCACTGTCCTCTGCCCCTATAGCTGTGTCAGTTCCACCCAGTTGAGCCGCTGCATCCTGTCCCATAGCTTGGGCTGCTGTACCCTAATGCCTCCCTTGTCTCTTGACCAAACAGTTGGGACTTCTGCACCCTAATGCCCTCTGTCCTTCACGCCCATAATACAAAGTTAAAAAAAATTAGTTTTTTTTTCTTTTGTGCAGTGCAGCAAACAAATCTGACTTTGGAGGCAGGGGTCAGCATGGTGCAGCAATCCTACCTGCGGAGTCATGGGGCTGTGGAGGAACTGGGTTGTAGGGTGCAAGAGGATACATCAGCCCTGACTGTGTAGACAGGAACAGGATGCAGCAACTCTGGCTATGGTGGCAGATGACAGACTACAGCATGATGAAGAAGCCTTGATTGTGGGGCAGAACATGGGGGGGTGTAGCAGGGCGCAGCAGCCCTGACCATGGGATGGGATGTGCATGGTGCAGCAGCCCTGTCCATTTGGGAAAATGCATATAGGTAGCAGGGTGCAGTAAAAGCCCCACCTCTGGTGGCAGGGGCATTATGGTGCAGCAGCCCCAAATGTGGAAGCAGGGGGCATGGGATTCTTGGGTATAGAAGTGCACAGCAGGCCATACTATGGTGATAGAAACAGGGGGAACAGGGTGCAGCGGCTCTGACTGAGGGGGTGGGGGACAAAGTGCCACAGTAGGGTGCAGTAACCTTAACTGTTCAGGCAGGGGAAAGCAGGGTATTGAGGCCCTGATTGCATAGGCATGTCATGGGACAACAGGGTGCAGCAGCCCTGACTCTATGGAACAAGAGAGTGGACAACAGGGTACAGTATCCTCGAATTTGGGACAGGAGACAGGGTGCATGTGGAGCAGGTGACATGGGGCAGCAGAGTACTGCTGCCCCAAATGTAGGTAAGAGACGGGGGCATCAGGATGCCATGTAGTGTTTCTAGTTATACATATGCATAATATATTTTAACTCATAAACCATCAAAGAACTGAAATTTGCGAGTTCAATAGTACATGTGCCTGGAATAGCAGAGTGTTGCAGGCACCTGTCTGTCAATCTGAAAGGAAAATAATGTTCTTACATGAACCTATTTATTGAAACTACATTAAAAAGACAAATATCTTGTATGAACTAACAAACTTTTGACTTATTTTATATTCATTAAAAAAAAAAAACAGTGTTATTGCTAAAGTAAAACAAAGAGTTTCGATCAGAAAGAACTGGCAGCAGGTTTGATACAGATAAGCCGATTTCTCAAATGCATACCACTTCAATTCAGCAACGAAACTCAAGTGAGCAGCTCTTTAGAAGAACAAAATGTGGATTTTCAGCTAATTCATCTGAACAAACACCAGAGACTGAGTTTGTAAAAGCCCTGGACAGCAAACAGTTATCTCACAGATTGTTCTAATTGGGAAGTTAACAGCTTGTCAGTCAAGCAGGTACTTACACTGCTGAAGCTGTAGCCTAGTCCCATATGATGTCATCTCCCTTGCAGTCTCAGTCAGAGGGACAGAAACAGCCTGACTGTTTTCAATTAGTGCAGAATAAGTTATTAAATGCAGATTTAAAGAAAACTGCAAAACTAAATAGCATATAACTTTCAGGAAACACTACTTATAACACTGGGACCTGAATTCAGGCTTTTTTCACAATGTGTAAAATGGTTGTTTTTGATCTTTAAAGGAGCAGTACAAGAATAAGGTGAACATTTTGACCTATACTTTTTTATGCTATTTTAAAATATCGTTTTTGTTGATTTTAACATATGAGCCACACAACAGATTACAGGTGAGTCAAAAAGATTGAATTATGGTGTATATATACACAGGCCTATAACATTGTTGGTTACAAGGAACAAGCAATCCACAGAATGTCTTCTGTCATTCAGTGAGCAAGTTTATGCTATTTTAGATTGCTCCTCATCTTCTGACTTGTGGGATACCCTTCTTGTTCCATTTTGAGTCTGCTTTAGTAATTTTTTTTCACATTTGAAATAATAAAAGGAGTACTTTTAATATGGCTCAGACCAGGTTTACATCAGTATTCTCTGCTGTTTTTGAACACCTATTGTCCCATGAGGTCAGTGAGCACTGCCTGTTACAAAATAGTTCATTTTAGTCACAACAGAAGTGATTTTAAACAACTGATGTACAAAAACAGCTGAGAATACTGATGAAAATCAGGTACAAGCCACATTAAAAGGAACACTCCTTTTAGTATTTCACATGTGAAAAAGGTACTAAAGCAGACTCAAATTGTGCAAAGAGAGGTATCCCACAAGTTAGTAGATAAGGGGCAATTTAAAGCAGAATAAAAAGGTATATGCCAAAAATTTTTCACTATATAATGCATTGCTGCACTAAGAGTTATTGAAGACTAACAAGGTCAGTTGTAATTATAAGAGGGTAGCAGATATCCTGTCCCTCCCCCGGACATGCTTGATATACTGTAATTTAGGGCAATTAGAGAGACAAGGTTACTTCTCAAATCTTAAATCCTTAGAATAGAAGCTCTTTTTATCACAGATGATCCATTCTAGTTTGCAAGAAGGGTGCATTCCCACGTACAGGATCTGCAAGTGTTTCTCGTCACTGAGACCGTGGGGGAAGTATCTGGAATGTTTCAAATGATGGGCCCAGACCACTGAAGTCTCTTGGACATTGAATATTTACTCTGTCAACTACAGTAAAATTCTTTACCTTGGTTTCTAGGAGCCAAGGACATGTTAATACAACCCTGAAGATCCTTTGGTCTCACTGGGTTACAGATTCTGTTTGGGACAATATTTCTTCCTTTCCTCTCACTGAGGGGATCAGCGGCTTTCTGCAACTTACTTTGTAATCTCTAAAAAGTCAGGGGGCATTACACCCTTCAGGCCAGAATATACAGAGCCTGAGGAGTTCTGTACTCATACTAGATTCAGTGGAGTCCATCACGATCTTAATAGAACCAGGTGATAACTTTCAACGAGTACTGCACATTTCCCTTCCTGTCTCCAGTGATTGATGTTTCTGGTTTACTAGACTGGTTTCACTAGCTTACTCATTTTGATATTTATTTTATCTCATTCTTTGAATAGTGTTTACTGCTGTACTGTATCTGCTGAGTTAGCCCTTTCTAGCCCTGGTTTTGTACCTAGTCTAACATGTTTAGTTTAATAGTTTATTTATGAATTTTCCTTTCTATGTTTTGTAGTTGCCTGTGCTAAGGCTAAGGACATCCATTAGTGCTTCACCCAACTATTTACATTTGTTAAACTTAGTCAGTAATCTATTGTGATGTATCTATGTCAGAGTTCTCACATGCCTGTTGTCATACCTAAGTCTAGTTAAAGCCTAGGCCGGTTATCAGGTGACTGCAATTTTGTGTTTTGACCAAACGTTCATTCATACTGTCAGCTAAAGTATTGTATAACTGATGGCTATTGCATCTCAACTTCTGTTCACAATACACTTTATCCTCCTCTATCTTATGCCTCCCCTCCCCTGCTTCCACCCTCCTCCCCATTCCAGCTTCCTCCTCCCCTACACCCACCCATCCCTCTTTCCTCCCCTCTACCTTCCTATCTTTCTATACACCCTGGTTTTCTCTCTTCCATCTCCCTTAACCTTGAACTTCTCCACCATGCCCTCCTCTCCTAGTCCTGCCTCCCCCCCACTCACTCTAAGGGGTGGAAATCCCACTCCATCCTTTTGCTCCTGTTCCTACTTCATATCTTGTCTGGTGCTGTGGAGTCCAACCCTGGTCCCTCCCTTTCCTCCTTTGCCTCCTCCCCAAGTGATAAAGGCCTGAGCATATTTTGCCTCAGTGCTGGGAGCCTTTTTCTAAAACTCAGCCTTCTGTCTGTCTGGATTTCACAATATTCCCCCGACATTCTCTGTATCTCTGAGTCTTGGCTCTCTTCTAGGATCCCAGACTAAATCCTGTCCTTTCCTGACTGTTGTTTTTTCAGGCAGGACACGGGAAAAAGTGGGGTACTGTTGTCATCAATGCCTGTCACAGTCTCTCTTGCATCATGGCTCTCAGAGATACGAACATACAAAATGCCAGCAGAAACAGACCTCATTGTCTGTCGAGTCTGTTCGATTGTGCAGCTAGCCCCTCAACTTACAGTTTCCCCACCCTCCTCTCCTCTCCTTATAACCACCCCCCTCACTCTGTCCCACCCTCTCTTAAATCCTCCCATTGTTCTACATGATACCACCTCCTCGGGCAGAGTGTTCCACTTATCTACCACCCTTTCCATGAAAAAGTGTCTCATGATTTCCCTCCTGAATCTCTCCCCCTCCAATCTCAGCTGCTGCCCTGTCATGTCCCTCCCCCTTCTGATCTGAAAAATCCCTTCTGTATTAATCCTGTTAATACCCTTAGGTACTTAAAGGTTTCAATCATATCCCCCCATCCCTCCTCTCTTCCAGGGAATACATTTGCAGCTCTCCCATTCTCTCCTCGTAGGATTTTTCCTCAAGTCCCTGTATCATCTTCATTGCCCTATGCTGCACTCCCTCCAGCAATCTGATGTCCCTCTTCAGGAATGGCCACCAGTACTGCATGTAGTATTCCAGGTGTGGTCTGACCAGTGACCTGTACAGGGGTAGGATCACTTATCTGTGCCTGGAGGAGATTCCCCTCGCTATGCACCCCAGCATCTTGTTTGCCTTTGTAGCTGCCTTCCTGCACTGAGCAGAGTGGTTCATACTACCTGTTATTAGTACTCCTAGATCCTTTTCCTCCACTGTGCTTTCCAACTGTACCCCTCCCAACTGATATTTCCTCCCCTGGTTCCCTGCTCCAAAGTGCAGTACCTTGCACTTCTTGGCGTTGAATCCCAACTGCCATGTCTCTGACCATTCCTGTAGTTTGGTCATGTCTTCCTGCAGCCCCCTCCACCACTCTATGTCATCTACCACTGCACCGATCTTAGTATCGTCTGTGAACAGACTGATCCATTTGAGATATTGGCTATGAATATCCCAAACAGCACCAGTCCCAGTACTGAACCCTGGGACACCCCACTCATAATGTCCCTTGGTGATGAGAGTCCCCCCACCACCACCTCCACCCTTTGCTGCCTACCACTCAGCCAGCTGGTGATCCAGTTGACCATTTTTGTCCCCACCCCAATATATTCCAGTTTTTCCCCGAGCCTCTCATGTGGCACTGAGTCAAAGGCCTAGCTGAAGTCCAAATATAGGACATCCACTGCATGGTCCCTGCCTAGTTCCCTGGTAACCCAGTCATAGTACTCAACTAAGTTCATCTGGTAAGATCTGCCCAATACAAAACCATGATGAAGGCCATCTTGGAGCCCATTGTCTTCCAGAAAGGTCACCAGCCTCTCTTTTAGGATTGACTCAATGAGTTTCCCCACAATTGAAGTGAGACTCACCGGTCTGTAGTTGTCTGGATCATCCTTCGGGCCACTTTTATGAATGGGCACCACATGGACCATCCTCCAGTCCTGTGGCATGCATCCTGTGTCCAGTGATGTAGTGAACAGGTCTGCCAGTGGTCCCGCCAGGATCTCCGCTAGCTCCCTAAGTACTCTAGGGTTAATGCTATCTGGCCCTGGTGCCTTGTCCACCCTCAGTGCCCTTAGTCTCTCAAGCACCCTGTCCTCTGTAATTCTGATATCAGTCACACCCGCCCCCACTGCCCACTCCACCCTTCCCATGGGTATCTGCCCCCCTTTCCTTCATGCACACAGATAAGAAGTTCTCATTCAGTGCCTCTGCCTGGTCCTCCCCCTTCTCCACCCACCCCCACATCTTTCTTAATCCTCGCAATCTGGTTTTTGTTTCTTCTTCTCTCCATCAAGGTATCTGAAGAAGTCCTTCAGATGAAGAGATGGCATCTCCCTCCCACAAATACCTCCTTGTCAGGCTATCATTCTTATGTACACATCTTCTTTGGGACTTTCTATGCTTCACCAAGAGTATCCTTCACCTCCTTGGTTGGTTCCCTCTCCACCATCAGCTCTCACATCTTCACTCGTGAACTCATCCTGCTTGGGGACTTCAGTGTCAATTGGCTCTCCCCGGCATCCATCCCGACCACCCACAAGGTTGAATCCCTTAATGTCACTCAGATTATAACCTGGCTCAACCTCCATTCTCAAAACCATTGCCTCCTGGACTGGAATCTCTCCTCCTACCCCCACCGTAGTATTGCAGCAGGTATCTTGCCAAATATTTTCAGTGATGACTCTATGATGTTCTGCATCATGAAGATCTGGTGCCCACCCTCCCCCCTAAATGCATCTGGAGCATGTCCCTCTGGTCACTCAACACCTCTACTCTCGGGCTGGCCCAGTGGTGCTGAGGGTTGGGGGCTTGACACCACACCTCGCACCACTCCGGTGACCTGGGTTCGGGAATGGACTCGGGTTGTCGGGAGTCGGCAGGGGAGGAATAGGATTGAGTGTCCAGAGGACAGCTCTCCTCTCCTGGGGTGGGTGGGTTCTGCTTCATGCAGCACTAGTGGCCCCTGGGGTCCTGGGCAGTGCTGCAGTCTGCATGGGCATGCAGTAGGGGTTGGGCGGCAGCAGGCATCTTTCACACAGGCGTGGGAGCATGCCTGACATGAGCAGGATGCCCATTGCATGTCCGTCCCCTTGCAACACCAGCATAAAAGTAGAAATGCCCCACTCCCTGATTAGGTGATGCCATCCTCCAGTGCCACACCACCACACACTCAACGTTGGGCTCATCCCACTGGCTCTCTCGATCCCATTCTCTGTCTTGGCTCCGGTGAGCTGGGCCAGTCATCTGACCAGGTAGGTGGGGGAGTGTCTGTCCCTGATTTCCCGGTGGGGTGGGCTTCAGGTGGGTGGTAATCTGGTTGGCGGTGAGTGGGTATCACTCAAGAGAGTTCCAGTGGAAGTGATGATAAACAGTCAACAAAAGGAAAAAAACAACAACCTCTACTGTCTTGAATGACCTTGCTGCGGCAGATTGGACAGCCATACCCTCTCCTTGTTTCACTCCACATTCTCCTCAGTTTGGGACAAGCATTCACCACTCAGAAAATCCAGAGTCAAAACTCACCATTACCTCTGGAGTACTCTTGAAATCAGTGACTAGTGCAAGTCCCGTGATCTCGCTTGGGTACATTGCAAATGATATCACTCCTTTCTTGACCGCCTGTTATACAGGACTATCAGAAAATCCTGTACAGAGATTGCCTGGTATGTGAAATTGCAATATTTCAAGGCCAACAAAGTTCTGGATGGTAATTCACTCTTTCTTCAACCCTATCACCCAATTCACCTCTCATGTCCTTCTGGTAAATGGTTTACCAATGTCTGATCCCTCCTTTGTTGCTTCTCAGTTTGATGAGTTCTTCACCACTTGTGCTAACCCTTCCATTCACCCTCCAGCCTCCACCTTCCATTCCCTCTCCTCTCCCTTTCAAAGGTTTCCTCTTTCCCCCTGATACTATTCAGGAAACCCTGACCTACCTTTACTCCCTTTACCTGCACAAATTCAGCCCTGGTGGACTGAATCCTGAGTTACTCCATATCTCCGCTCCTGCCATAACATCTCCTCTGATTAACCTACTCAACCTCACCTTCTCCTTCAGTGTTGTCCCTCAGTCTTGGACACTGGCCAAAGTTCTTCCACTCCTTAATTGGGGGGGGGGGCCTTCCTCACTAGGTAACTTCCTGCCAATCTCCCTCCTCCCTTCCCTTGCTAAGCTGCAAGAGAATTTGTCTACACCAGACTCTCCGATTTCCTATGCTCTACTGATTTCCTCTCTCTGTTCCAGTCTGGCTTCTAGAAGCATCACTTCACCATCTCCTCCCTGTTGTGCATAACTGATTCTATCTTCTCAGAGATGGATCAGGAGCATATCACAGCTGCCATTTTCATCAATCTGGACAAGGCATTTGGCTTGGTATCCCACATACTCCTCCTGCATAAACAGTTCTGCTGGCTTCTCAGCCCCTGCTGTCAACTGGTTTCATTCCTACATCTTGGGCCATCTGCAATCAGTACAGATTGGTAGTGCTCTGTCACCTCCACTTCCCATCTAAGCGGGGATCCCACAGGGTTACATCCTGGGGTGCATCCTGTTCTCCATCTTCCTTAACAACCTCCCTTTGGCTTGTACCAACTTGCATATACACCTGTATGCAGATGACAGGGTATTCTACACTTTTGGTCCCTCCACCACAGCAACAGAAGGTCTGCCTCAGCACGACTTCTGCAATGTCCTGCTCTGGTTCCAATCAAACCAATTCCAAGTCAACACAAATAAAACTGTATCTATGACCTTTGCACTAGCAAGAAATTGTCTATGCTACCAACTCTGCCAATTTTCTTCACTTTGGAGAGTTCCCTCTAGAAGTGGTTCAATCCTTCAAGTACCTCGGTGTGTTGTTAGGTAGAAAAATTGACTTCTTTGCCCACATAAACACCATCCATGCCAAGCTCTGCCTTGAACTTGGCATCTTGTACCACAATAAAGATTTTCCGTCTCCACAGGTCTGCCATGAGCTTGTCACCAAAATGGTGCTCCTGGTATCACTTCCTCAACCTCCCTGGCCAGACTGGACACCCTTTGCAACTTCTTCTGCTGGTTTGTGAACAACTCCCCCCTCGTACTCATCACTGTTCATTTTATCCCTCTTTAGTCATTCTTCCTCTATCCTCATGTTGCCTGATCCACTTTGCCTCATTCATATCCAAATACTGGTTTGGTTCACTTACCTCTCTTCACTCCTCTACCTCATCTTTTCTGCACCCAGCTTTAAGGATACTTGCACCTTTGCTATTCCTCATCCCTGCTCTTCTGCTGGGCAGTCAGCCTTTTCCTATTGTCTCGCATCACTTTGGAACCATTTGCCCTCTTCCATCCACTTTACTGCCCCCCCCCGGCTCCCTCAGGTATCAGATGAAACTGCCCCCTACTCCTGTTTTCCATGTACATGACTACTCCCCTTGCATTTGCCTCCTACCCTGGTGTAGGGGTGGTAGAAAGGCCTTGTTTTGTTGCTTCCAGCATGATTTCTCATTTTGCACTTTCTCCTGTAATTAATTTGTGAACATTTGCTCTTTATTATAGCTGTGAATTGTGTCTGTGCTATGTCTTTTACCCTATTCCCTTCCCCCGGGTTGCAGCTGCAAATGAACCTTGGCTTAGTGTGCCTTTCCCAGTCACCAATTTTCAAATAAACAAATAAAATAGGAGAATGAACAAGCCCCCAAACCACAAAATACTGGCATATACCTAAGAGCCCAATACCAAACATGCCTGATCATAAAAAAAGTACAACTAGGCCTCATGCCGGAATAAATAAGCAGTCTGTTCAAGAAGGCAGTGCATACTAAACAAACAAGAAATGCGACAAAAGGAGGACTTCAAGTACCTTTCAAGCGCACATCATTGGCCCAAAAATTCATTACTTTTAAGGGCCCCAATGGTTTAATGAGCTATCTGACATGCTGACAGGAAGCACAAAGCTGAGTCAGTTCAAAAGGGGGCTACGGTCCCACCTTAAGAATGTAACTACCTGTAACTGTACAAGTAAATAATCAGCAGATCCTCCTGCCTTATCCCCCTCCTTTCTCCTCTATCCCTCCCCATCCCCCCTCTTTTTTTTGACTTACCACCCTCCTACACCACCTTACCCCTCCTCTTTTCTCCCAACCCACACCGCCTTTAGTTTCTTTGACAACGCCAGTCTGGCTGCTTACCCCCTCCCCTATCAACCCCCAAACATAACATGGCCATATTACTGACATGTTCACTATTTCCAGTGTATCCCTACCCGGCAACAAGTAAGCATTTATCCCGACAGAGGAGGGCTCTACTAGGGATTAATGCCTGGTTGGAGGGGGTTAGTGCTGCGATGCCGCATGCCGAGTGCTTCCAACCACCAACTAGGCATTAATCCCTAGTAGAGCCTAACTCTGGAGGGGATTAATGCTTTTGTAACATGGGCACTATGCATATTAGTTATATGCAATTCTTAAGTGTTATGTTTTATACATATGCATAGGTGCATTGTTTGACAAAATAGAGTTAGGCATAGAAACTATCCAGTACTTTTGATGTTCTGACAACCACCTTTATTTATATTGTGGTGTTTGTCTATTTACACATTTACAGGTTTGTCATTGAGAGCAAAGATTGTGATAAGTGTTACCGTGAGTTTTTTTTTATATCTGCATGTACAACAGTTTTTATTTTCACTCGCTTATGTGGTTTGCTGCCTTTCTGTTACTTGTGCTTAGATACGGTGCTATCTCATTTGCATATTTTACGCATGTATGCAAGCTGCTTTTATCCATTATGTGGTGCGGTGCTGCTGTTGTGCTAAACAGAACATTTCTGGAGTGCACAAAAATTTATGAGTGCCTAATTCGTCCACTTGTTTGTTTCCGGTAAGGGCAGGTCGTTTACTCGATCATTTAGAAACACTGCAAAATTTAGACACAAACTCATTTTGCATTTCAACATTGGTAGTGGACTGCAGCATGGATGACAGCTCAGTTGCTGAGTGTGATCAGGAGTGCAACCTACAGTGGCTGTCGGGTGGGTGGGTAGGTAGGAACATATGGTCATTTGCAAAACTCCACAGCTCATTTGTTCATGGGTAGCAGCCTGTGGTACATGAGACGTGGGTGAGTTCTGGACATATAGCTGCTTTGAGCTACAATTGCAATTCTGTGTGTTTGCTTTGGTTTTCTTTAGCCACCTGGATATTACTACATGTATCGCGTGACTACCGGGGGGGAGTGGTTTGCTGCCGGTGAATATTGCATGAGCCAGTTTTGTTCAGTGGCTGTCTCCGGGATAGCAGCAGTGGGGATTAATGCACTGGGAGCGGGCATTACTGGTTCAAGACTTGCTAGTTTCAAGTACATCTTAGCAACAGATAAATTACATTACATCAAATTGTACATGGTTATTAAAGGTGGGGCAAAGGGAGCACAGAGATAGGCGCAAATAGATCAGCTGACCGCATCGCAGCGGGTATTAATGCCACAGTAATGCCTGCTCTCAGTGCATTAATCCTCACTTCTGCTATCCCAGAGACAGCCACTGAACAAAACTGGTGCATGCAATATTCACCGGCAGCAAACCAACCCCCCCGTAGTCGGCGAGACACGTAGTAATATCCAGGTGGCTAAAGAAAACCAAAGCAAACACACAGAATTGCAATTGTAGCTCAAAGCAGCTATATGTCCAGAACTCATCCATGTCTCAAGTACCACAGGCTGCTACCCATGAACAAATGAACTGTGGAGTTTCGTAAATGACCATATGTTCCTACCCACCCACCTGACAGCCACTGTAGGTTGCACTCCCGATTACACTCAGCAACTGAGCTGTCATCCACGCTGCAGTCCGCTACCAATGTTGAAAGGCAAAATAAGTTTGTGTCTATGTAACCCCTCACCCCAGCCTTTTTAGCAAAATGACAGGTGGCATGCTGTTGAAGCTGACAGCAGTACGTGGTGGGGAACTGGATTCGGGGAGGATGAGGTTACTCGGCACAGGGGACCTAGGTTTGGCTACTCTGCACAGGGGCACCCAAGTAAATCTGAACACAGGAAGCAATAACTGTAATGTCCAGAACCAGGAACGGGATTCTTCAGTGTGGCTTTTATTCACATCCAAGCTAAACAAACAAAGCATAGACAGACCCCCACGGGGCTACATTCCTGGTAATGCAGATTACAGACAACAGAACACTTTATCACTATTTCCAGCCCTCAGGCTCTAAACTCAGCAGGCACACAGCCCGGACTTGCACGCAGCTTTGGGTACACAGCCCGACTTGCACACTACTTGGGTTTTCCCCACTGGCCCGGCTCCCCCACCGGCCACTTGATCCGCGGTCCATTTGAAGAATGAACCAATTATCCTGTCATGGCTCAAGAAATCACACTAGAGTCTTCACCTCCAGAAAGAATTTTCCTTACAAACCCATCGTCTGGGTACTTCCCTCATCACTGGCCAAGTGCCTGAGGCAAAGTAGAAATCCACAGAAGAAATCTGTAGAGGTGGACCTGGTCACTAAAGATGGGGCCACCCACCTCCAGCTCCCACAGCCCATACCCGGCATTTCTCTGAAACTGAACAATTCCTTTACTGAACTTTCAAATGTAGATTCTGGTAGACATCTGTCACATCTCTCTACATAACATTTGCATCCCAACAAGCTCTGGACTTGAACCTTCTTTTAATTTGCTTAGCCCATTACTCTAGGCTTCCCAATATTTAGTAGTTCAATCCCACATTGTCACACAAGTCCCAGGGTGAAAAACATAGGCCCTTTTAGCAAGAGCAGACACTCACCCTCACGTTGCAGGTGCCCCACAGGTGACTCATAAATCTTCTTGTTCTCCCTAATAAACACTGGAACACATAGGCAGCTTTTCCTTCACAAGCAGAACTAGGGGTTGCCCCAGAATCTGCAGGGAAACCTTTCCTGCCCCCCCCCGGAGGGAAGGGGCACTGAGACCCGAAAACAGCGGTATCGACCACTTCAGTAATCTTTTGTGTCTCTCTTTAAGGTGGAGACACACACCCTATTTACTTAAAAGTAGTCCTCTGTCAGGGCTGAGTCTCCTAGAGCCTTCACTGAGCTGCTTTCTCAGCAAGCTTTCAACTTCACACACACTCACTGAAGACTGAACTGAAGACTGACTTCAAAACCTCCCAACGTTCTAACCAACTCCCTCTGCTGCAGATTCCAATGTGGCTCATGCAGCTGCGATAGTTCTATTGGTGATGTCATCCATCAGGCTCAGCTGAGACTGAGAACAGAGTGAGACAGTGTGAAACCCATTTAACTAGAGTTTCACAAGCTGCCTTCCCTGCCTACCACTAGGTCTTACTGGGATTCTAGTAACCCCGGGTAACAAGGGGGTTACATCTAAATTTTGCAATGTTTCTAAATGATCGAGTAAATGACCTGCCCTTACAGGAAACAAACGAGTGGACGAATTAGGCACCCGTAAATTTTCGTGCACTCCAGAAATGTTCTGTTTAGTACAACAGCAGCACAGCACCACATAATGGATAAAAGCGGCTTGCATACATGCATAAAATATGCAAATGAGAGCACCGTATCTAAGCACAAGTAACAGAAAGCCAGCAAACCACATAAGCGAGTGAAAATAAAAACTTTTGTACGTGTAGATATAAAATAAAAAAACACACGGTAACACTTATCACAGTCTTTGCTCTCAATGACAAACCTGTAAATGTGTAAATAGACAAACACCACAATATAAATAACGGTGGTTCTCAGAACATTAAAAGTACTGGATAGTTTCTATGCCTAACTATATTTTGTCAAACAATGCACCTATGCATATGTATAAAATATAACACTTAAGAATTGCACATAATTAATATGCACATTGCGCATGTTACAAGAGCATTAATCCCCTCCAGAGCTGGGCTCTACTAGGGATTAATGCCTGGCTGGTGGTTGGAAGCATGAGGCCGCACCCCCTCAACCAGGCATAATCCCTAGTAGAGCCCTCCTCTGTCAGGGATTAATGCTTACTCAAAATAAATAAATAAAAAATAAACCTGTATCTAAAACAACGACTACTGAGAAAAGCTATAGAGTCTTTATCTTTATTCAGTAATAAAAGATCATAAAACATACATGAAGAACCATTCAATAGAGGGCAGGTAACTGCCAGATGAAAGGCTGAACCGTGACTAGTTTCACATCCACTATGCATTCTAATTACTGAATAAAGATTTAGACTCCATAGCCTTTCACAGTAGTCTTTCTTTTAGGTGTGTGTGTGAGGAGGGGCGAGGGGGGAGTTCTGGTATTCTGTACTTTTGATGCATATTGGTTGCTGGCATTTTGTGATTTTCATTTATTTTTTTTAATTTTTGTACCTGGTACCACCTTTCCAGGAGTGTCAGTTTCTTTTGCCTGATCTAGCCTCCATTAATGTGTCAGATACCTGTCTCCACTTACCATTGTCGTTCTAAAAAAAAACTTTCTGAGATTTGCAATTCAGTATCCACATTTTCATCTCCAGGACCTTCCCTTTGGCCTGGCTTCTGATCAAGATATTATTATGGTGGTTATGATAAGGTTTGTTCGGGAGGGCCTTTTCTCAAGTCTGGTCAATATTCTGATCAGGGTCTTTCAGAACAATCTGCAAGAGTCTCTACAGCCAGGACATTAAAGGTCCTGGCTCTTCTTGGTTACATAATTAACACAAAGAAGAATACCTTCCATCCATCCCAGAGACTGGCTTTCCTGGAGACTTATTTCTATAATCTATGAAAAGGGTTCCTCTCTTTTCCTTCCTCCCCTTCATCGGGGGAGGGGGCCGGAAGGGTCTTGGGGTGGAGTGTTCCAGGGGATTTCCATTTTTTGAACTCCAAAAAGATGATCTTTCCTGTGTCAGTCTTCACCATTCATCGCTGAGGAGTGTCAGCCAGAGGCGCAGCATCCTGCAGGAGCTTTTTTTTCCCTTACACCTTCAGGGGGAGGAGTTGGCATCATGGTGCTGTCCTTGAGGTGGACACATGGTGTCACACTCGCGGGTTGACTATAATAGGTGCTGGCTCCTCCCCACCTCAGTTCTGCTTCTCCCACCATTGAGAGCGCAGCACCTCGCCAGCTCACCAGCTCGTGCTCCAGAAGTACATCATTGCAGCCTAGTGTGGCCTACCTTTTCTCAACGCTGAACTTCTCCGCCGCCATCTCAGTTCTGCCATCTATGGAACTACTTGGTGCCATTTTACAGATTACAGGTAAGATCTTTCTGTTTACTTTAAAGTGGTGCCGGGTCTCTTCTGTAAATTGTTTTTAGTTGCCGTCGGTCACGTAAGGTCTATCCGGGGACAAGAAGAAGCATTCTTAAACGGGTTGGCTCTCTGTGTGTCGGTGTCCCTGCTGCTGACAGATGTCTGCTATGGATTGATATGACCATTGCTTAATCTGTCTGGATCCCCAACATGATATGGACCAGTGGGATGTGTGCTTCCCGATGGACTGCAGAGTTTTAGAGCACTGCGTGTTCAAAGTTGGCTGCCTGCCGCTGACTTTTGGAGGATGCCGTCATTCCAGGGACGCCAAGTGTTAGTCCCTTCACCCTTCCTCTGGGTCCCCTACCAGCTCTATGAGGGCCATGGAGGAGGGGGCCTCCACCCTTTCCAGCCTTGCCATGGTGAGGGCACCTTCCACGGTGCCAGAGGGTTGGTCTGGCCCCATTTGGGGACAGGCCAAGAGCACCCCATCAGCAGTCTCCTCCTCAGGGGTGAAGGCTCCACTGGTGTCATGCCCTACAGCTGCTGGGCCCAGCACGGGTGGCTCCTCAGCACTGCCCGCTGGCGCTGTCTTGGATCCCGGTGCCATTCCCAGTGCTGGTGATTGAGGCAGCACTGCAAGTGGCACTGGGTCTGCCCACGGCACCACTCACAGCACCGTGGGTGGGAGGGCCCCCTGGGTTGCCAGGGTGGAGCTCTACTTCATCTCCAGCTTTCCAGAGCTGGATGAACGGGAGGCTGATCCTCACTGGCAGCCTGACTCTTCGGAGTCAGAAGGCCCTCCCATGCTCAGTGCCACCACACACCCTCCCATGATTCACCCCTGGTGGCCCCGGCGGTTGCGGTTGGCTCTGGGGCCCAGCGAGGGGTAGGTGCAAGGTCTCTGGGGGCTGATGGCAACCCAAGGCTGTAGGGGTGGTGGCTCCAGCCTTGAAGTCCCAGGTGGATGCCGACTCTAGTGTTGTCACTGCCTGGGTCCCAAGGTGGGGCAGGGTCTCTCTCGCTGGCTTTCTCTGGGGCCTGAGGGATTGGAAGTGCCTCCATCCTGGGAGTGAGGAAGAGGATAGTCTTGGAGTCAACAGGGTTAAGGGTGTGGGGTGACGGTTCCCCTGTGGGGCCCTTTGGGGCTCTGGGCAGAGCCGAAGCCTTGAGCCCGGTTTCTCTCCCTCATCTCCTTTGGGGGGACCTCATTGGGTGGGGCTGGAGCCAGCCCTTCTGGACCTACAGTCTCCTCACAGGGCTCAACCCCTGACCACTTCGAGCTAGTTGGGTGGCCGGCAGCTGTGCAGACCTGCGGATCTCCAAGAGGTGCGGTCGCGAGGGCAAGCTATCCCCAGCGCCACCGAGATCCCCCCACCCGTGGACCACAAAGCAGAAACCAGCACCAGCAGTGCGGTCACGAGGGCAAGCTGTCTCCAGCCCTCTCCACAGCCACCGAGATCTCCCCTGCGGACCACGGAGCAGAAACCAGCACCAGCAGTGCGGTCGTGAGGGCAAGCTGTCCCCAGCCCTCCCCACAGCCACTGAGATCCCCCCGTGGACCAAGGAGCAGAAACCAGTGCCAGCAGTGCGGTCGCTAGGGCAAGCTGTCCCCAGCCCTCCCCACAGCCACTGAGATCCCCCCCACGGACCACAGAGCAGAAACCAGTGCCAGTGCGGTCGTGAGGGGAAGTTGTCCCCAGCCCTCCCAACAGTCACCGAGATCCCCCCCACGGACCACGGAGCAGAAACCAGTGCCAGGTAGCCATCCGAGCTTGCAGCTGCTTCTTCTCGGAGCTCTACTACACCACAGATTTCAAACTTGGTGCCTTTTTGTGCAATACAAAGACTGCTGTGCATTTTGAATTTATGTCGGTGGAGCAGCGCTGATAGTTTTTTGCACAGCACCCTGCCTCCAAAACCGACCTGTAATTTAATCAGAAAACCTGCTTTTTAAGGGGAATTTGTGATTGTACTGCCTCGTATTACAAGTGGGACTCTTTACTTTAACTGGAAGCAAAAGGCAAAGGGGAGGGGAGCTGTACTGCTTTTACTTTAAGGGGATATTGAATCTGAGCAGTGCAAGCCTTTACCAAAAAGAATTTCAAGCCGAGTAAGATCTTGCAAGCCTTTACCAAAAGGAATTTCAAGCTGAGTAAGATCTTTTCACTCCTCAGGCTGTTCTAAACTGTGCCTGTATCTCCCACAGTCAGTATTTAAAGTGCTTAAGTACAATTTGCTATTTGCTGCGTGTATAAAACGCCTAGAAAGTATTTTAAGTGCATAAGTAGAACTTGCAATGCCTTAAAAGTTTTAAGATCCTCCTTCCTATCTACCTGTACTTATAGCAGCCTTTTTGTCCCCTCCAGCAGTGCGTTCGTGAGGGCAAGCTGTCCCCAGCCCTCCCCACAGCCACCGAGATCCCCCCCCTGTGGACCACGGAGCAGAAACCAGTGCCAGGTAGCCATCTGAGCTTGCAACTGCTTCTTCATGGAGCTCTAGCCCCACCTGCGCTATGCGCAGGCTCCCCACCGCCCCCACCACCCTTGGTGAGCTCCTCCTTATATAGTGTTGACCTCGTGAGCTCGTAAACCAATCAACCCACTTTCCCATTAGCTCCTTATATTTTTCTGCCTCTAGTGGCCACCGCAGAGCATATTCAATCTACTACTGAAAAAAAAAGAAAAATGCAGTTTCTCACAGTAACCATTACTATGCTTTGCCTAACCTTATCTTCCCTTCCACCCTTATCCCATCCTATTCTACCTGACCCTTTGGCACTTCTCTCCTTAGCCACTAAGCCACCCCTCCACTCCTCCTCTGCACCAGTGGACCACAACTGGTACCATTGGCACAACTGGTCCCTGGGGGCCTCTATCCTCCCCCTCTTTCCATGCTGAGAATCCTGCCCTATATATCCCACTCTACCCAGACCCTAAGACAAACTTACTAACTCCTAACCATCCCACTCGACGGGGGTCATCAGTAAAGGCCATGCACTTATTAAGGCACACCCTGGCTCTCCTTCTCGTCGTAGCCAGGACGTTGAATGTAACCCTGGACCACCAGCCCCCATAGCTGGCCAACCACCTGCACCAACTACGCACCTCCCTAAGAGCTTTAAAATTGTCCACCTAAACATATGCAGCATCCTAAATAAAATAGCTGCCCTACAAACCACTGTCCTAGCCCTTCACCCTGATATTGTAATCATCACAGAATCTTGGTTGAAGCCCCATAACCGGGATGAAGAATTCTCAATACCTGGTTTCTTTCTAATCCGCCAAGACAGACAGGGCAGAAAGAAGGGTGGTGGCATTGCCATGTATATCTCCTCAAATCTCCAGTTTTCCATAATCACACCAACGGCACCCATACAAACTATAGATTCCCTTCTAACCAAAATCCCCCTGCCCCACTCTATCCCAGTATACATAGCTGCTGGGTCATACTGTCTGCCGGACACACCTCTGGGTAGCATCCTTGATCACCTTGGTAACCTGAGGTCCCTTACGGAAGGCGGCGAACTCCATATCCTTGGAGATTTCAATCAGAACTGGCTAGGCAGCGCAGTCTCTAAATCACGATGCCAAATAAATGCTCTAAACTTGCACCAGCAAATAGAGGAACCCACCCGCTTAAACCACAAATCCAATAAACACACACTACTGGACTGGGCACTTACTACCCATCCTCATCGGATAGTTAAAACTGGCCTACTACTGGACTCCCTTAGTGACCACCATATGATTTTTATAGTGCATAAAATCTTCCGACCAATGGCCCCTCCACCCCGCACGCTTTTCAGCAGAGTTTATAAATCCCTTCATCTGACTGCTCTCCTAAACAACTTTATCACCATTGACTGGTCCTTCATTTCCAGGGCCACCTCCATGGACGAGACCCTGAAATATTTCTCTACTAACTTCCTTGCCATCTGGGACCTACATGCCCTGCTCAGGAGATCCCGAGTAAGAGGATCCCACTTACCATGGGTAACAACAAACCTCATGGAACAACTACGAGCCAGAGACTGAGCCTGGAAATCTTTCAAGGCCACAGGTGCTCATACGGCTCAGCAACAATACCGGTCACTAAGAAATGCCTGTACAAGACTCATATGTCAGGCCAAATCAAATTACTTTAAAACTGCATTCAACAATAACTTCGCTCACCCTACTCAATTCTGGAAGTCAATGAAATCCCTTCTCTCCCCACTGGCCCAACCTCCCACTCCCATTCTCAACCTCGAAGGTAAAATCATCATGGATCCTTGCTTGGTTGCCACCGAGTTTAATTCATATTTCTCCACCACTACTTCTTCTCTACTCTCCTCCCATCCCCATGCCCCGCCCTTTGTGCCCCCTAAAGTATCCTCCCTGGCCTCCTTCTCGCTCTGCCCAGTTGCTCCTGGCCAGGTGCTAAAAATACTGCAGTCACTAAACCCATCCAAAGGTAAATGTCCATCGGGCCTAGATTCCAAAATGCTCCTACTCTTAGCACCGGCCATAGCCCACCCTCTAACCATGCTCTATAACCTGTCCTTTAAACTTGGGGCAGTCCCCAAAATATGGAAACAAGCCACAGTCATTCCCCTACCCAAAGGAGGGGACTGCTCCTTCCCATCCAACTACTGGCCCATATCTCTGCTCCCCATCCTAGCCAAAATTCAAGAGCACCTTGTATTATCCCAGCTCCACCACTATCTAGATACCTTATCTTTTTTCACCCCCTACCAAGCCGGCTTCAGAAAAAATCACTCCACCACCACCTCCCTCCTTCGCCTCACAAACTCCATCCTTACAGGCATGGACAAAGGGGAAATAACAGCAGCCATATTTATCGACCTGGTGAAAACCTTCGACACGGTCTCTCATCCCCTGTTGTTGGCTAAACTTGCCCAAGCTGGACTGTCTGTGAATGCAAATAACTGGTTCCATTCATACCTGTCAGGTAGGTCCCAATCAGTCCGTATTGGCTCGGCTAGATCCACCTCACTTCCTGTCACCAGTGGAGTCCCCCAAGGGTCTGTACTCAGCCTGCTGCTGTTCTCTATCTTTCTCAATGACTTGCCTGCTGCCTGCCCACAAACAGCTATCCATATGTACGCAGACGATATGGTGCTGTTCGCCTCTGGCCCATCTGCAACCGCCGGGACAGCCTGTCTACAGAAGGACTTTGACTCCATCCAACGTTGGTTCCTCGGAAACCAACTATTCTTAAACTAAAAAAAAACAGTCTCCCTCACCTTCGGCTCTCGGGTCAAACTAACCCGGCCTACTGCACCACCCACATTCTACACTTTGGACAGATCTCCACTTGAAGCCTGCACCACATATCGTTATCTCGGTGTCTGACTAGATCAGTACCTTGACTTCTCAGCGCATATAGATGCTCTACACACAAAAATTGCATCCCATGCTGGGAGCCCTCTAACGCAACAAGAATTGCATTCCTCTACCAACCAGACTAGCAATTGTCCAAAAAATGATCCTCTCGATTATGGATTACGGCGATGTTGTCTACTGTGCCGCCCCCCAAACTTCCTTAGCCAGGCTTGACCCCCTTTACAACTCCTTCTGCTGGTTCTCTTTGGACCGTCCTCCCAGTACCCATCACTGTGACCTCTACCAGTCCCTGGACCTCCCCTCACTACAAAACCGACGATCACTTCACAGTGCTAGAACCACTGCAAAATTCTGGTTGCAGATGCTCCCTTCCTACCTGTCATCATCCCTAACCACCCTCTCCCCACCTGCCTACACTCTCAGAAACATAGACTCTAGGCTCCTGCACATTTCACACAGATCCACCTGAGGTGGCCAGGCTGCTTTCAGCTTCAAGTTGCCCAAATTATGGAACTCACTGGCAGCTGATATCAGACACAACACAAGTACTCCTCAATGGAATGCCCTTCTTAAAACTCACTTCGCTACCAACTGCTCCTGCTTTCCCCCTCGCTGAATCCCCATCTCAACTCCTATCTATCAGCTGCTAGCACCAGTCTGGGTTCCATTCTCGGTCTGCTCCTAATGTTATTAAATGCTAATGAAACTGAACCTATGTTATTTTGTATATAGGAATGCCTCACCCATTGTCTATAACAGTCACATTATGTATGTTTTGTTTCTTCTGTACTACTGTACCATTGTAAATCCCCTACCCCCAGGGCGCATCTGGAATCGAGTGGTACTCTGCTCAGCATGCTTTCCTGGTAAATCTCTTAAATAAATAAATAAATAGGTGTGAGGTCACCTGTAAAGTCTCCAGGCCCTGGCAGAGATATTGTGCAGAGTTGCCTTCCCCCCTTGCCTCTCCATCTTCCCCTCAGCTCCCAGGTCACGTTGGTCCACGGGGCCTTTGACTTGGGAACAGATTAGGAACACTGCTGCTGCCTTTCCCCATTATATGTGTGCCATGGATGAGAGGGTCTTCTGCCTGTCTCCCCATCAGCAGTCAGACTCTGAATCTTTGGGCTTATCTGCCTCCTCACCTTCCTCCCCTGAGGAATGGGAATCTATGGTCCATCTGTCCTCTGACGCTGACCAAATGGGGTATCAGTGCTTCCTTGTGAGGCTGGTGGAAGAGCTTCACCTATCCCATTTGGCAAGATGCAATCCTGAGCAGACAACTTGGGCATTCCTGAGTGAATTCAGTGCGGACCACCTCATGGTCCCCCCCTTAGCTGATGTCTTTCCGGGAGGAGTTGTTCTGCACCTGGCAGTGTCCTTCCTCCCCAGATCTTGCCCCCAGAGACTGCCAGCACAGGTACTGCACACTCCAGGGATCTCCAGAAACTATGTCTCACCCTTCTTCAGGGGTTGAGATCCTGGACACTCCCTCTGGGCATAGACGCCCAATGGACGACCGACCCCCTGGATGCGGACTCTGCAGAGTTCGACCGCTGGCAACTGACAGTCTTCTCCTTGGCATACATTATGCTTTGCATCTCCTCACATCAGGCACACCACACTGCCTATAACAGGCATTTGAGGTTGCTGCTTGGCCAGGTGCTGGTGCGGCTGCCTGATTCGTAGGTGACCAGACAAGCCATTACCCTCTCTGCTCAGGGTCTGGAGCTTGCAAGGCCCCAAGCAAGGGCACCTTACAACACCAATGACGTAGACTCCAGACTTGCGGGGACAGCGATCTGCATCAGGTGGATAGCATGGCTTAATCTACCAAGGTTTTCACCCTTGGCCCAGCGTACTGTGCTTGCCTCCGCTCTCCAGGGGACCCACCTGTTTTCCCATAGGGTGAGAGGTCACTTCAGGGGCACCTTCCTTCTCCCAGTCATCGGAAACCTCTCCTTGCCCTGACCAGTCACAGGCCTAAATGGCCTGTGAGGGTCCTCTCCCCACTGTAGTCTTCCCCTGTGGGGGTTGAGGGACTCATGTCCCTCAGGGAAATGCTGGGCCCCCTTCGAGGGGGCTCAGTACTCTCCCACCAGTGATGAATCGTGAAGATTGATACAGGGAAAATATGAAAATTACTTACCTACCATAATTCTTGATCTTCCTGTGTATCTTCACCATTCATCACTGAATCCTGCCCTCATTCTCCTCAAGATCTCAGTCCCTGGGCAGTCCTCTTCCCCATTCACCCTTCTCCCTTCCTGCTGGGTTGGGCTAAGTCTCCCTGATTTGGGCCCTTCCAGGGAAATTAGGGGCCCATGCTGTGGGAAGGCAAGTGGGGTCTGTGCCCTGGCCTTGGGGGATCTCCCCCTGTAGCCCCCTCCCACATCTCATGAAACGTGTTCTCCCCAGGCTCAGCCGGACCCACTGGGTTGGTCGACTTGGGGAGAGAATTCTGCTGGAGGGGTGGTAGGGGAGTGGGGCACATGGGATCCCCTGTCTTTCTTCTTTCACCTCCTTTTTCCTCCTCCCTCCTGGAGACAGATGGGACATGGCTCTTGGATGGGGTACCCTCCATTTTTCTCCCTTGAACCCTTGGCAGAAATGGCAACTGGGGAGCTCTGTCCAAGGGTGTCTTCACCCATGCCATAATGGGGAGGGGGAGACAGTGTCGTGCTTAAATCTTCTGAGCTAACTGCTGCTGATCTTCTGAGTGAAGTTCCTTATAGTCTGAGGCCCATACCACCTCTGTGGTTGGGCCGTGAGCTGCATCAGACCAGCTGGCCTAAATCTCCTTAAATCCCCTGAGCAGGAGGCTTGGCACTGTGCTGGGGTCTCCCCTTGACTCCTCCCTCTTCTTCTTCTCTCTCTCTTCTCTTCTCTCTCTCTTCTCTTCTCTTCTCTCCACTCTGGCTGGCTGTCCAGGGGCTGGGGCCAAATCCACACCCACAGGTCTCCTCTGCCTTTGTCCTCTGGTCCTTCCTTTTTAAGTTCATTCCTTTCCTTTTTCTGTCCCTTGGGCTCTCTTGCTCCAGCCTTTACTTCTCTCTCTCTCTCTCTCTGTATGTTTTCCTCTCACCGGTGTGCAGAACTGAGGTGGAGGAGGAGCCGGCACCTGTTTTAGCCAACCCACGAGCGTGATGCTGTGCGTCCGCCTCGTGGGTGGCACCATGGTGTCACTTCTCCCCGAAGGCAAGTAAGTGGGGAAAAATAAACACTCCATGGGTGCCAGCCTCCAGATGACACCAGTGATGAGTGGTGAAGATACATGAAGATCAAGAATTACGGTAGGTATGTAATTTTCATTTCTTGGTTCTCTTGTTCTTTTCAGACGTTGGCTTTAATGACTACCTGTATGGTCGTAGCCTTGTGGATTTGTTTCTTGAATTATTCCCATTTCAATGTCCTGCTGCCCTTTGGTTTCCCATATCTCCCTTCCCTGGTCACTGGGAAGATCTGAACAATCTGCAAAACAGTCTCCATGGAGTACAATGTATAACAGTAGACATCAGACTCTTGGCTTGGAGTTCTATTCAGTTCAAGATCCAAGTTCAGGGCATCTGACATTATTAAGAACAAAACCTTCAGATGCAGTGCTTTTGGAAGATAAGGACTGTATTTTGGTTCTCTTCCATCCTTCTAGAACAGACCAATTGTCAGGTGGTCAACACAAAGGCAGTCACATGCCTAAATAGTCATTGGGCTCTTAATGTGATAATTATTTCTCATCACTCAAACAATTCCTTGGGAGACTGTTTTTACTGTTTTGTTCCCATCACATTTTTTTACTCCCACAAGATCTAAAATTTCTGCAGTTTTCTAAGGCCACCATATTACTTTTATGGGGCAGTGGCCTCTTCCATCTAAGGCCCTTTTTCCTTAGGGTGGTCAGTTAAGAACCATACAGATAAATCTCCTGTCAGAGATAATTCTCAGGCTCTCAATGTCAATGGCAGGGGCAGTTGTTGCCCTTGTGTCTTGAGTGGATCCTCAGGAGCCTTTGTGTTTTTTCTATAATTTCTCTGATGTCAAGGTTTTTTTTTCAAAGACTTCTCTAAACATCTGAAAGCAAATGGACTGGCAGATTCCAGACAACATGGGTTCTCTGCAGGATGATCGTGTTAAACTAATCTGATAGATTTCTTTGACTGGGTGACAAAGGCAGTAGACCGGGGTGGGGGGGTAGGCGGTAGATATTGCCTATCTCGATTTCAGCAAAGCCTTTGATACGGTCCCACATAGGAGACTGGTCAACAAGCTAGACAGCCTGGGGTTGGGGCACAAGGTGGTGAACTGGATTGGAAACTGGTTAAGGGACAGAAAACAAAGAGTAGTGGTGAATGGAACCCAATCAGATGAAAGAGAGGTGACCAGAGGGGTACTTCTGGGGTCAGTTCTGGGGCCAGTCCTCTTCAGCGTCTTGTGTCTTCTTCAGCGACATTGCAGATGAGCTGGAGGGAAAGGTTTGCCTGTTTGTGGATTACACCAAGATCTGCAACATTGTGGATACTCCGGAGGGGGTGGAAAAGATGAGAAAAGACCTGGAACTGCTGGAGAGATGGTCAGGGGCATGGCAGCTAAGGTTTAATGTAAAGAAGTGCAAAATCATGCATGTGTGGAGCAGGAGCCCTGGGTGAGCTACAGGTTTGGGGGAGCTGCTGGCAGTAACTAAGGAGAAGATGGACCTGGGGGTCACAATCACAGATGACTTGAGGGGCACTAGGCATATGGCAAAGGCGGTGGGAAAAGCCAGTGGGATGTTGGGATGTATTGGAAGGGGAATCACAAGCCAAAGGAGGGAGGTAATAGTTCCACTGTACAAAACCCTGATGAGTCCTCACCTTGAATACTGTGTACAGTTCTGGAGACCACACCTTTGAAAAGACATTGACAAAACAGAGAAGGCGCAGAGGAGGTCGACCAAAATGGTGAAGGGATTACATCACAAGCCTTACGAGGAGAGAGTGGGGGACCTCAATTTGTACACGCTGGAACAAAGGAAGGAGAGGGGTGACATGATAGAAACTTTCAAGTACCTCTAGGGCATTAACAAGGTGGAAGGGGACAACATATTTCAGACTAATAGCAGTGCCAGGACAAGAAGACATGACATGACATGAAAATGAGGGGTGGCCACATAAGGGGAAATGTCAGGAAGTTCTTTTTTACAAGAAGGGCGGTGGATGCATGGAATAGCCTGTCCCAGGAGGTGGTGGCAGCCTGTACAGTGCTGGGCTTCAAACATGCATGGGACAGAAACAAAGGAATAATAGAGATAGGTAGAAAAAGCTAAAGCCAATGATCAGATAGGGTCACTGGACACTTTGTTAGGCAGCTTAAACTGGCAGACTGGATGAGCCTAGTGATCCTTATCTGTTTTTCTCTGGTTATCTCCAGGGTGGTCAAATAATATGATTTTGGACTTGGTAAATCTCAAAAGTCATAATATGTTTCAGCTCCTCTGCCTCAGGAAGTTGTTTGTTTGGAAACAGAAACAGAATTTGTCAGCAGATAAGGACCTATTGACCCACCCAGTCTGCCCATTTTGTCCCTGCCTATACCGTTACTGCAGACCTACCTGATCTCAGGCTATGTCCCTCCCTGATTTCTTACCACAATTCCGTTGTGCCTATCCTATACTTTCTTGAAGCCCACCACTGTTTTTGGCCCCACTGCTTCTGCTGGATGACTGTTCCTTGCATCCACTACCCTTTCAGTGAAGAAGTACTTCCTCATATCCTTTCTAAATTTCCCCCTTCATGCTTCATAGCATGCCCCTTGTTCACATGCCCCTTCTATTCTGAAAAATACTCACCACCTTTTACCTTACTACATAGAAACATAAAATTTGACAGCAGATAAGGACCACTTGGCCCTCCTAGTCTGCCCATTTTCCCTACCTACTGTTACACTGCAGATCCAACTTGATCTCTGGCTTTATGCTCCCTTTCCTTACCACTAAGGTTTCCTTATGCCTACCCCATGCATTCTTGAATCATGTTACCATTTTTACCCCAACCACCTCTGCCAGGAAGCTGTTCCAAGGATCCACCGCTCTTTCTGTGAATGAGTACTTCCTCACATCTCTCTTGAGTCTATCACCCTCCAGCTTCATAGCATGTCCCCTTGTTCTTGAGCATCTTTCTGAAAAATGCTTCCCTCTTGAACCTTATTTATACGTGTACAGTATTTGAAATCTCTATCATATCCCCCCTCTCCCGCCTTTCCTCCAGAGTGTGCATATTGAGGTCCTTTAGTCTTTCCCCATAGGGCTTTTGTTTCAGAGCCTGCACCATATTAGCTGCCCTCTTCTGGACCACCTCTACTCTGTCTATGTCCTTCTGGAGATGTGGTATTCAGAACTGGACACAGTACTCTAGGTGAGGTCTCACTAGTGATCTATACAGCAGTAACACCAACTCTCTCTTACTGCTAATGATACCCCTCCCTATGCACACCAGCATCCCACTTGCTCAGGGCAGTAACTATGCATACTTCCTGTATGCACACGCATACAAACACGTACCTTTTTTATTTTTAATTGCATTGCACATTGTGCCGAAGTGGAGCAGTGGAAGGGGGAAGGAACCAGAGAAGCTGCAGCACAGCATTCACTCACACAAATGACAGCTAGTATGGTGCCACTTCCTGCTAGTCAGCTGTTGCCTGTCCAATCAGTGAGCAAGAACCAGTGCAACAGCTACTGAGAAAAATACACAATCTCTGCTCCTTCTTCCTACATATGCAACAGCCAGGCTCATCCTCACACTCACACTCAAGAATGTACACGTGGGACTGAGTGTGGCTGGCTGGCATGGATGACTCATGTTGCCGCTTTAACTTCAAACAGGTTTTTTTTTTCCTTTGCACCTTTGTGGAAACAAAAAAACAAACAACTGCAGCAGTGCCAGTAAGAGAGATGAGGATTTGTAACTGCCATCCCAAGGCAGGGCTGTTTTATAAAAACAAATGTTTGCACCCACCTCAGATATATGGACTGGACCAAGTTTTCATTTTAGGCCAGGTTTGCTGTGTCTAATTTGGTGTTTGGGTCTGTGAATCTGATCCACCATGTGCCATGTCCAGGTCTGGGTAGGGTGTCTTGCTCTGCAGCATGTATACATGCGATTCTGTTAACCCAGCTAGTCTCCATCATCATATTTATTGTAGCTGTGTGTTCAATCCATTCCCTACCTTTCTGACCTTAGGTAGGCTGCCCAAGCTAGGTTTTGCCAGGCAGATAGTCAGTGCTTTGCTACTCTTCTGAAGTGAACTAATAATGATGCTGTTGTGGTGCTGTGGACACTGTAGTGATCCTGAGAAATGAGTGCTGTGGGGCTTAGAAGCAACTTCATGTGCTGGAGGGAGGGATGGGACTGGGTAGCAACCTGCTGGGATGGGGACTAGGAAGCTGCGCTCTTCATGGCATAGACTGACTTTTCATGTGATCCCTATGTGAAGTACAAGTTGCTTGGGGGACCTAAGAGCATAGTCACAGATGTCAGCACACACACAAGGATGAAATAAACTCTAAATGTAATGCTAATGCAAAGATGTATTGATTGCTAGGGCCAAAATAACCCTCACCCCAGGGAGCTAAGAGCAGCCTGCTGTGCTGGGGCTAGAGTGTGGGTGCAATTTGCTGGGCTTTCAGAGGGGCACTTGGAGCAGCCTACTGAGCAGGGGAATGGGGCAACATGCTAGGCTGAGGGAGGGCCAGTGACTTTTGGGAAGGGGGCTGGGGTGTAACTTACAAAGCTGGGGGGAATGTGGTAGCAGGGTAGTAAATCCTGTTACACAATACCCACAAAATGCACCACAAAGCACCAAAACTCCACATTTGTATGGAGCACAGGGAGCCCCCAGACTAGAGATGTGCAAAGCTGGCAACTTTGCTTTGTGAATTAATTTGTTGAAAGTTTGCCAAATTCCAGAAGGGCTGAATTTTTCAAGTCTTGCAGCTTCACCATGAGTTCACCTGAAAAAGTTAACACTTCCCCAGGATGATCCATTGCGATGTTTCAAAATGATGAAGTGGGCAATTCGCAACGTTTTTCACAAAGGCAGATTTCGCAACTTTACCAGAAATTCACTATCAAAGTACAATAGACCCCTGGCCTATAGTTTACATTTTGGACACCTGTATATGCACTTTTTTTAAAGGCTGGCTACTCCACTGAACTAGCTCCACTGCTTTGTCATACTGTCTCAGTGCCACATGGAAGGCTGGGAAGGAAGTTAGTAGGCACAGGGGCGGGTGCAAAACTGGTGAGATGGGTAGGAAACTGGCTGCAGGGAAGACAACAGAGAGGGTGGTAGGGTGGGAGCTCACACCCAAGGGCAGTGATTTGCATGTTCCACAGGGCTCAGTGTTGGGACCAGTGTTGTTTGGGATATTCATTGCAGACATATCATGGGACATCAAGAGCAAGATCAGTCTGTTTGCTGATGATACCAAGGTAGGCGTGGTGGTGGATGACCTAGGGAGATGGCAGGGGTTGCAGGATGATCTGGCAAAGCTTGAAACCTGGTCAGACACCTGGCAACTGGGCTTTAATGCCAAAAAGTGCAAGGTGCTGCATTTTGGGATGAAGAACCCAAGGAGGAGTTACCAGCTAGGGGGAGTGCAGCTAGCCCAGACAGAGGAGGAGAAGGATCTGGGTGTGCTCATTACAGGGTCAATGAACAGCTCGGCACAATGTAGGAAGGCAGCTGCAAAGGCCAACAAAATGCTGGGTTGTATTACAAGGGGTATATCATTGAGGAGGGAGGAGGTGATTCTGCCACTGTATAGGTCATTAGTTAGACCACACCTGGAGTACTGCGTACAGTACTGGTGTTCGTATCTGAAGAGGGACATTAAGTTACTGGAGGGAGTGCAGCGCAGAGCGACAAAGATGATCAAGGGGCTGGGGGACTTATCATACGAGAAGAGGTTGAAGGAGTTGAACATGTACTCACTGGAGGAGAGGAGAGACAGGGTGACATGATTGAAACCTTTAAATACATGAAAAGAATAAACAAGATGGGTACAGAGGGGCTGTTCAAAGTAAGGGAAGGGAGGGCCACCAGGGGCCATGATATGAGACTGGAGCGAGGAAGGTTCAGGAGGGAGATGAGGAGACACTTTTTTACAGAGAGGGTGGTGGCTGGGTGGAATGCGTTACCTGCTGAAGTGGTATGCAGTAGAACAGTGGACTGCTTCAAACGAGGATGGGACAGGACAAGGGGGAGGGTTAATGAAGGGGAAGGGTGGAAGGGAGGGGCAGCTGAAGAATAAGGGGTGCTAGCTGCACATTCGAGCAGACTTGATAGACCTCTAGGCCTTTATCTGCTGGCAAATTTCGTATGTTCGTATGTTCGTATGTCTGGCCACCTTTAGAACCTCAGATATGATTACCCCCAGGTCTCTTTCCCGGTAGGTAGTTGTTAATATTACACCCCGCATTTTGTATTCCGCCCCTGATTTTCTGTGGCCCAACTGCATGATTTTGCATATCTTCATATTGCAATTAGCTGCCACATCCTTGACCACTCCTCTAGCTTTCTTAGAACTCTAATTACCCCCCCCCCGAGGGTCTACCCTATTGCAAATTTTAGTGTCATCAGCAAAAAGGTATACATTCCCTTCCAGTCCCTCTGCAATGTTGATAATAAAGACATTAAAGAGGACCGGTCCCAGTACTGATCCCTGTGGCACCCCGCTAGTCACCCTTCCTTTCTCGGAGTGAACTTCGTTTACCACTGTCCTCTGTCTCCTGTCCCAACCAATTCCTTAGCTAGTTTACCACCTTTGGACCCACCCTTAGGCTGCCCAGCTTGTTTAGGAATCTCCTATGTGGAACAGTGTTGAAGGCCTTACTGAAATATAGGTAGGCCACATCCACCACTCCACCCTGATCTAATTCCCTTGTCACCCAGTCAAAGAAATCTATCAGATTTGTTTGACATGACCTCTCCTCAGTGAGTCTATGCTGCCTTGGATCTTGTAAGCCACTGGATTCAAGATATTCCACAATCCTTTCCTTCAGTAGTGATTCCATTAATTTCCCCACCACCAAAGTCAGGCTGACTGGCCTATAATTGCCAGCCTCCTCCCTGCTACCACCACTTTTGTAAAGTGGGACTACATCTGCCCTCCTCCAGTCCTCTGGAACCACTTCTGTCTCCAGTGAGTGGTTGAACAGGGCTGTCAGAGGTGGAGCCAGCACCTCTCTGAGCTCCCTCAATATCCTTATATGCACCCCATCTGGCCCCATTGCCTTGTCCACTTTCAGATTTGCGAGCTTTTTCAGGACTCTCACCTCTGTAAACAGACTAGTGTCCACCACCATTCCTTCAGTGCTTCTTGCACTTAGTGAAGCCTGCCAGGATGAAGCGCAGTGTCACATTTTCCTTCATGACAAAAGGGATTAACTCCAATTGAAACTGTATCTGTGGTCCCTCGCCTTCCCCATCCTCTGTGAATACTGAACAAAAGTATTTGTCCCCCTCCACACACTCACCCCTACCCTCCTAAGCCTTACTATCCCACCTCTGGTCTTTCTCTTTCACTTAGATACCTTAATGTCTTGTCCCTTTCTTTATTGTCTGGCTATTTTCCTCCATTTCCATCTTTGCACTCCTGATTGCTTTCTCTGCCTCCCTCTGTTTTTCCTGAGACACCTCCCTATTCTCTTCCCTCTATGTCTCCTTATACCTCCTGAATGCTAACTTTTTGCCCTTACCTTCCCGGCCACCTCTTTTGAGAACCACAGTGGGCTCTTTTCCTCTTGCTTGCTTACTTGCCTGACACAGAGGTTTGTTGCCTTCACTATCCCCTCTTTTAGTTTTGCCCACTGGCCTCCACTCCACCCCACCCAAGCTCTCCCCCGCAGGACATCCCTGAGGCATTCCCCACCTTTTAAAATTGGCTCTCTGAAGTCCAGGACCCTTACATTGTGTGGTTCAATTTGCTATAGTGCTAATTTTGAACCATAGTGTATCGGTGCTCACTGTTCCCCAAGTCTGAGCCTGCCCAGGTTAACTGCAGAGTCCCCCAGGGCTCTGTCCTGGGGACTCTCCTGTTCTCTCTCTTCATAAATGAGCTACCCTTGGCTCCGGCTCTAGGGTCCTCAGTGCTGTACGCAGACGACTGAGTCATCATGGCCAAATCCCAGGACATCGCCACCATTAACGCCAAACTAAACTCGGACTTCGACCACATCCAAACTTGGTTGCAGGACCATAAACTTGTTATTAACCTACAGAAGATGCAGGCCATGCTATTTGGCTCAGCAGCCAAGTAAAAGCCACCCAGTTCACTACAGATCTCCGGGGCTGATGGAGTCACGCTGCTATCGCAGGCTTGGTCAAGTACCTGGGGGTGACCCTTGACCCGCAGCTGGATATGAACCTGCACATACGAAATACACACAAGGCCTCAAACTGCAAGCTGGGTCAGGCTTACAGAGCAAAAAGCTGTCTAACTCCAGCTGCCCGTCTTGCTCTAGCCAGGGGAGTCCTCCTACCCACGCTTTGCTATGGACTAATCACCTTTGCCCAGGTTGCAAAAACTAGTCTAGTAAAGTGGGACTCAGTGTACAACAACATATGCCATTTTGCACTCTCAGCCTCCCGACTCAATCACCACTGTGAGCTTGACAACCGGCCCAGTGGCTCCACCCGGAAACTCACGGCTCTTATGTCATGGGCAGCTTCATTGACAATATTGTCAGAACTGCCACCCCTCACAACCTTGCTGAGACCCTTGTTCTTGCTACACCCTCCACAACCTGCGATCCAGTGAACCATGCCCTCCTGGTACCTAAAACCCACACACAGAAATGGGTGACCGAGCCTTCACTGCGTATGCACCCAGGGTTTGGAACTCTTCCAACTAGCACTCGCTCCTCTTCCTCGCACCAGAGCTTTAAAGCCTCCCTCTGGGGTTTTCTCAAAACGGTTGCCACCTGTCTCTGCACTAGACAAACCCTCTCAGCCTGAGATGCCCAAACTAACTGAGATGCTACCTAAACATTACGACTTGGGCAGAGCACAACTGTGCTTATACTCCTGTTCTCACAGCATATATAAAAAGGGACCATTTAGGCCCACCAGCAAAACAGGGTGAGCACTATAACTGTGCACTCCTTTCTCTCGCACTGGGCCCACTCTATCCCAACTGTGACTCCTCCTTATTCTAACTGCTAGCCTTACAACTTGCTGCCTGGAGCGATGAATTCACACTGCACTTCTTCCTACTGACTGCAATGTTTAATACTGTATTGTAATACCTGTTTTTGGTATTGTTGTCTTACAATGTCCCTGTGTTCTGGTCACTTTATAGTAACTCTTCACTACTATTTGCATGATGAAATCTGATGCTTGTAAAGTCCCTGTTGTGCTAATTCGATGTAATGTGATCCTCCACTTGTATTTGCCTGATGTTCATGTATGTACCTTGTAATCTCTCGGGTCTCACCTGAAAATAGGCACTTGGCTGTCTAGTGTGCTTACCGGTTAACAAAGCAAATAAATAAGTGGCCACACACTGTGACATCAGCAACACTGTCCTTGTTGGTGAGTACAGTGTCAGTATTGCCTCCTTATGGAGTGGGCTCTTTACTAGTAGCCTGAGGGAAAGCTCCTGCAGGAGTCCAGGATGTCCCTGCTCCTAGCTGAAGCTGCAGCTGGGATGCTCCAATCTACATCCGGCAGACTGAAGTCCCATACTAGCAGCACCTCCCTTATTGCCATCTTCTGCATGGCTTCCACTAAAGCTTTATCTATTCCCTCCACTCTGCTGGAGGTCTGAAGATCATGCCAGTCGAACTGCGGCTCCATTCCCCATTTCTAGGGTGACCCACAGTGCCTCTGCTTCTCCCTGTATTCCATGTATCTCTGTTGCTTTATTGCTATCTCTCACATAAAGAGTCACTCCTCCCCTTTCTTTCCCATCCTGTCCTTCCTGGACAGAGTACAGCCTGGTATGGCTATATGCCAGTCATGATTCTCATTGCACCATGTCTTGGTAATAGTGACAATGTCCAGGTGAGCCTACCATAATGGCCTCTGGGTCCTGGATTTTATTTCCCAGACTTCGAGTATTTGCACATGGCCTTCCAGATTCTGCTACCACCCTGCTTGTCAACCCTCCCATTTTCCCTTTGCCTCCTCCTTGTCCTTAAACCCTCTGCTCTCATTCCCATCTCTCTTCACTTCTACCATTTTGTTTTTGTGTTGTTGTTAGGTACCCTTGGGGAGTTTTCTCCCTTAGGGTTCTCCCTACTGACTACTTCAGCTTGTGGTGGTGTTGGTGGGGGGTGGACAGTCTGTGTCACCCTGCTTCCATCCGCCACCCCCCTCAGCTACTGTAGTTTAAATGCGCACCAATGTAACATTTAAACTGTTCACTGAGGATTCTCCCGAGAGGTATTTATAGGTCTCGACCATGTGCCCCCTCTCCCTCCTCTCTTCCAAGATGTACATATTGAAATCCATCAGTCCCTTATCATGGGGCTTATGATGACACCCTTGCACATTTTAGGTGCCCTCCTCTGGACAGTGTCCACCCTGTTAATGTCCTTCCTGAGATGAGGTCTCTAGAATTGGACATAGTGCTCCAGGTGGGGTTTTGCCACTGACTGATACAGTGGTCACACCACCTCTCTCCTTCTGCTGGTGATTCTCCTACCTATGCACCCTTACATCTCTCTGGCCCTGCCCACTGCCTTGTTTCACTGCCTCACCACCTTGAGGTCATCAGATATGATAATCCCAAGGTCTGTTTTCTGTTTAGTGATCATCAATACCTCTCCCTTTCATTTTATACACTGCCCCTTTGTTTCTGTGCCTTAGGTGCATGATGTGGAACTTTTTCACATTGAAACCCAGCTGCCACACCCTAGACCACTCTTCGAGTTTCCTCAGGTCTCTACTCATTTTCTCTACCCTTTCTGGAGTATCTACCCTTTTGCAGATTTTGGTGTCATCTGCAAGAGGCATATCTTCCCTTCCAGCTCTTCTGCAAGGTCTCTTATAAAGACATTGAAGAGGACTGGTCTCAGTACTGAGCCCTGAGGTACCCCACTGGTCACATTCCCATTAGAGTGAGTGCCATTTATCACTACCTTCTGTCACCTGTCCATCAACCTTTATGTACCCAGTTTACCACCTTCGGTCCTACCCTGAACTATCCAATTTCCTTATTAACCTCCTGTGAGGTATGATGTTGAAGGCCTTGCTGAAGTCTAAGTAGGCCACGTCGACCATGCTACACTGATCTATTTCCCTGGTCACCCAACTGAGCAAATCAATTAGGTTCATCTGACATGTCCCCACCCCCATGAATTTGTGCTGCCTTTGGGTCTTCTAACCCGCTGGATTCAAAATATTCCACTAGCCTTTTTTTGAAAGTATCCATTAACTTCCCCACTACTGACATTAGACTGACTGGCCTGTAATTGCCAGCCTCCTCCCTACTGCCACTTTTATGAAGTGGGGCTACATCTGCCCTCCTCTAGTCCTCTTGGGCCACTCCTGTTTCCAGTGAGTTGTTCAATAGGGCAGTCAGAGGTGCAGCCAGTACCTCCCTGAGCTCCCTCAGCACTCTTGAGTGTACCCTGTCCAGCCCTATAGCCTTACCCACTTTCAGATTTGCAAGTCCTCTCAGGACTCTTTCCTCTGTGAATGGACTTGTATCTACCTGCCTTTCCACAGTGCTCCTGCTGCTTCTATGTGGTCAGTCCCCTGAACTGTGAAGACTGAGCAATAGTATCTGTTCAGGATATCTGCTTTTTTCTGATCTGCCTCTGCACAATCTCCCCCTGCCATCTTAACATCACAGTACTGCCCCTTATCTTTCTCTTTTTGCTTAAGTATCTAGAAAAGGTCTTGTCCCCTTTGGTTATCAATTTGGCTATCCTTTCCTCTGTGTGCACCTTTGTGCCCCTTACCACCGTCCTTGCTTCCCTTTGCTTTTACTGGGAAACCTCCCTATCCTTTTGCTTCTGCATCTCCTTGTTCTTCCTGAATGCCAGCCTTTTAGCCTTTACTTTCTCAGCCACTTCTTTGAGGAGGCAGTATGGCGCAGTGGTTTGAGGCTCTGAGCTGCAAATCGAGACTTGGGTTTGAATCCACAGCCCCCACTTGCATACTGTGTGACCCTGATCAAATCACTTAACTTCCTTGTGCTCCCACATTGCACCTGTAATCAAGCTTTCAGCTTAGTATGTCTCACCTGGTTAAATAATTGAAAATAAAACAAAAAACAAACCATAGAGGTCTCTTTTTCTTCCTGTTTCTGCCCACTTCTTTTGCACAGACGTTTGTTGCCACCACAATGCCATCCCTTAATTTGGTCCACTGTTCCTCCACCCTACTCAGGCAATCCCCCTGCTAGATCATCTGTAAGGCATTCACCCATTTTTTAAAAATCTTCCCGCTTGAATTCCAGGACCCTTGTCCTTGTGTGGTTTGTCTCTATTGCTTAAGTTAAACCACACCTTGATGTCTGCAATACTGTCCCTGTTTGTGAGCACCAGATCTAGTATTGCCCCATCTTGAGTGGGCTGTCTGACTAGTTGCCTGAGAAACTCCACCTGCAGGGAGTCTAGGATGGCCCTACTTCTAGCCATGGCAGTGGCTGGGAAGCTCCAGTCTACATCCAGCAGATTGAAGTCCCCAGCCAACAGCACCTCCCCCGATTTGGCTTCCCCCAGTGTCTTATCCATTTCTTCCTCCTTGTTGGGGGTCTGTATATCACCTCAGAAACTAGTCCAGCATCTAATGTTGGGGCCCTTGAGTCAGGCAGCTTGTTTTCTGAGAAGAAATATTTTTTAAGCCAAAGTTGTTTTCTGCAATGGTCATACTTTCTCTGCTTTTCCAGTAACTTCTGTCCTCCTATGGTTTATTTCTATGGTGTAATAGGCAGTATAGTGCTCTGGTTTAGGGCACTGAGCTGCAAACCTGGAGACCTGGATTTGAATCCCACAGCTCCACTTGTATACTGTGTGACCCTGAGCAAGTAACTTAACTTTCTTGTGCTCCCAGTTCGCACCTGGAAACAAGCTTCGGCTTAGTGTGCCTTTCCTGGTTAAACAATTCCCCCTTTCCCTATGTCTATAGGGTTGGGAGTATTTCTTCCTCCTCCTAGGCCAAAGAGCAGGGGTTCAAGCTTGCTAGGCTATGCCCTCTCAGAAATGTGTCTTTTTCCTATAAGTTAGAGTTGACAAGAGTTTTGCTTTCTGCTTCCTAAGTGGTTAAATCTGGAACAGTCCATGGAGGAGATTTTTTTCTGTGCAGTCTCCTTATGTCTTTTTATTTCTGGCTATCAGCTACACAAGATATTCTTTCCGATCTCAGTTTCATCATAGGGTCTGAATGTGGTGCTGTCAATATCTTACATGTCTTAATTTTGGATCAATGGGGTGCTGTCCAGTGCCTTATAAGTCTCCACTTGAACCTTGCCTTCTGTTCTATGAGGAAATTTTAGCCTACACAGTTGGTCTCATTTGATAAGTGATCTGTTTGGCTAGTCTTGACAGATGATTTTTTCATTTTCATCCTCGAAAGGAGAAACCATTTCTTAGCATGATTAAGGATACGGTAATATTTACAACAGTTGCCTGATCTTACAAGAGTCTTCTCCATAGATTAGATTATCACTAATGGATGCATCCTCTAGAGTTGCAGCAAGAAATGGTCCAAATCCTGCACACAGGGTCCAACAGTCAGGGTTTTGCACCATTCAGCCTTGACCTCTTCTGCAAGCATAAAAAGAAAGCACAGTCGAGGTCATCCTCTGCTTGTTCCGTTGTTCTGCTATAGAGACACTTAACTTCTCTGGGCTCAGGTTTCCCATCAATGACAATGGGATGCCTGACAGCCTGGCTGACTCCGACTCCAGTTTCCAGACTAGGGCCACTGTCCCACTTGTAATATCAGCCATATCTCCTCCGGGATTGGGGCTGCGCAGTGCCACTGCCGGTTTCTTTTGGCTGGCAGGGTCATCAGCACCATTGGTGGTGCTGTTTCTGGTGCTGATGTTAGGCTCTTTGGAGCCTACTCTGATCCCAGCACTGGTACTGCCAAGGATATGGGACTACAGTGCCAGGATCACTCCCTGTGGGGACGTTGCCAGGGCCATCCTTGGTGCTTCTACTGGCATCATTCTTTAGACCTCATTCAGGGCCAGTATTGCTGGTGTTGCAGAAGAACAGTCTGCACTGTTGGTCCTTTGACCCCCTCCTCTATACTACTCTTGGTGTGAGGAGGGAGTAGTGGGAGATTAGTCAGCTCCTGACCTCATAATCTCTGATGGTAAGGATGATGACTCATATTACAGTCCAGAAACCCAAAACTGGTTCCTGTCGTGGTATCTCAGGAGGATCTCTACTTCCATGTTGTGCTCAGAAATATTCATTCTGCATTGAATTTCAAGCCAGCAGTCATAGACCAGGCTAGGTGCTTCCACGTGGAGTTTCTAAACAGGCCTAATATACCAGTGTCTCTAGTTCCTCCCATCCAGCTGACCCTGGAGACACTCTCTGAGGAGGCTTGGATGAGGTCTTATACTGTGGCAGCTGTCCACAAGCAGACGCATAAGAAATATGGGGTTGCTAAATGAAGCCCATGTATTTTGCTCAGCCAATAGTGGCTGCCCTTGTTATTCTGGCTGAGAATGAAAAATCCATAGTGCCCAAGGTAATCACCACTCACCCCACTAACAAGGAGATGTGCAACGTAGACAGCAGGGGCAAGCAGGTCTGTGCCTCGGCTATCCCTGGCATAAGGAAAGCTAGCTACCAGAGCCCCTTCTCCAAGTATGAATACACCCTCTAGTGCAAGCATATGTCTCTGGCAGTGGCCCCACCAGACACAGAAGTAAATCAAGAGATGCTGCTAGCTGTTAAACAGGGTATTGAATCTAATATCCACCAGCTTAAAGCCTCTGTGGATGCCTTTGATGCAGCAGCTCACCCACAGCTGCAAGAATATGCATCAGACCGTACTTCTGCTGTGGACTGGTGGCTTTACCCTGACATCCAGCAGCAGATCATGAATGTGCCACTTATCTGTTTGACAGCAGGTGAGCGGTCTCCTAAGAATCTAATGAAATGAGAACGACTCTTAAGACTTCCAGTCCCTATAACCCACAAAGGGGTAGAGGGTGCAGCTTATGTCACAACGGACAGTCCTTTCATGTCAGGGATAGGGGTTCCCAAACAATATATCCCAGCTTCCTCAGGCCCAGAAGAAAGTGCAACCAAAGGCATAGGTGCCAAAGTGCTCACTGCCACCATCTGCAGTTCTGGCCCCAGGTCCACTTCTGCTACTGAGGCAGACCACTGCTCCCCAGTAGGGAGACATCCAACCCAGTTTTACCAGTAGTGGTAATGCATCTTGACAGACAAGTAGGTTCTAAGGATCATCCGAGAAGGTTACTCCCGGGAATTGTCAGGACCCCTCGGACAATCCTCCCAGAAGGCAACTCCCCTTGTCAGCTCACATGTCAGACCTTCTGGGACAGGAGATGGCAGACCTTCTGGGAAACAGGGCAGTGGAAATAGTGCCAGAGTCAGAACAGAACACAGGGTTCTATTTCTACTATTTCCTGGTAACCAAGAAATCAGGGGACATGTGCCCCATTCTCAACTTTAGAAATCTGAACAAATATATGGATCTAGAAAATTCAAAATGATTTCTCTAGGATCCTTGCTCCCATAGCTGAAACATCAGGATTGACTAGTATCACTGGATGTGCACAATCCGTGCCAGCACATACTGGTGCACCCCAACCACCACAGGTACCTGCGGTTCTGCATGGGAGGGCAACACTACCAGTTCAGAATCCTACCTTTGGGCTTTCTTCGTGCCACAAGTCTTTACAAAGTGCATTGCCATACTTGAAGCATCTTCAGAAATCTAGGACTCAAGTCTTACTTCATTTGGATGACTGGCTAATTTCAAGCCCATCCAGACAGGAGACAGAGCATGCAGTGACCACTGCCTCACAGATCCTAGTACATTCATGGGAGTCCTGCTGAACCCCTCAGAGTCTCAGCTAAAGTTCTCCCAGGAGCTGCTGCTCATAGGAGCTGTGTTGGACATTACCCCAGCTTGTTCTTTCCTCCCAGACATCAGACTATGGGCAGTCTTGCAGACAGCATGCTACATCATGTCACATAAGGCTGTGCCAGCCCACTCCATGCAATGCTTGCTGGGCCTAATAGCCTCCTCAGAGTTCACAGTGCCTTAAGTAAAGCTGCACATGAGGACTGCACAGTGGTCACAGGCTTTGCACCCTCAGAACTATCTCATTCAGGTGACCAAAGCCCTGATGAGACCCCTGAGGTGGTCAGCGGAGGACAATCTCTTCCAGGGCTTTCCTTTATCCCAGCCAGAGCCAGAAGTGACTCTCATCACAGATGCCTCCCTGCTGAGGTGGGAAGCCCACTGCCAGGGTCTCCATACAAAAGGTGTCAGGGGTCCATCATAAACACATCTCCACATCCATGTGCTGGAGATGCATGTGGTTCTTTACGGTCTGAAAGCCCTAGTGGACTTGGTATGCCAAAATAAATTTTTCCAGATGGAAAATAAGTCTGTCATGTATTATATCAATAAGCAAAGAGGAGTACACTTTTACCTTTTCCGCAGGAAGGCAGTGAGAGTGTTGGAATAGTGCCTGGATCGGGGATATTGCTCTAAGAAATCTATCTGCCAGGGGTCCAGAACACTTTGGCAGATGAATTGAGTTAAACAGAGGCTGGACCTCATGAGTGGTTACTATTTGATGAGCTGCACACCCCAAATGTGAACCTTTTTGCATCCCCACTCAATGTCAAACTGTCTGGATTCTGCTTCAGAAATCCAGGACATGGCATTGTTTGCTAGGATAATCCCACCCGACGGTGACTTTTTGACAGCGAGGTCCCCTACAGCGACTACAGCACCACGTCGCTTTAGGGAACCCGTTGGAACCTGGCACTGTCTGTCGGGGGTCCTGCACCCCCCCATCAGCTCCGACTCAGAGTTGATAATCCCAAATTGGGGGGTTGCAGCACCCCACATGGGGGGTTCGGAGGCAATGCCCCTTGAAGAAAACACTTAGTGCCAGTGGAAACCGGCAGCTGACTGCAAAATGCAGTCGACCTGCTGCTTTCGCTGTCAGGGTGTTCGACAAAAAGTTTGTCGAACACCCGTCATGGATCCATTGCTAGGATGCATTCAGACTGCCATGGCAAAATCTGTTTCTGTATGCATTCTCTCCCATCCCTTTCATCTAGACAGTGTTGCTCAAATTGGAGGCTTACATGGCAAGATGATCCTAGTGGCCCCATGCTGGCCTTGGCAGACATAATTTCCTCTGTTGAATCAACTTTCAGTCAGCAAACTGGCAGTTCTGCCACTCTGGATGGACTTGTCCCAGGCTCAGCTAGTCCATCCCAAGCTGCACTTTCTTCACCTTCAGGACTGGCACTGAAGAGGTAGATGTGAACAGGTTTAAGATATCTCAGAGGGTCTCTGAATTACTTTGGCTGTGAGTAAACCTTCCACCAGGAAGATATACACAGTATGGTTGAAAAGAATTTCCATCTGGTGCTCTAACCCCGTGGACCCTTTTAAATGTCCACCTGATAAGGTTTTGGAGCACTTACTGGAAACTTCTGATGCTTGGCCTGCCAATATTCCACGGTTGAAGGTCCGCCGGTGTGCTTTATGTCAGTACACCATGAACCTGTAGGTACCCTCTCTTTGGCACAGCTGCTACTGTTTAGAGTTTACTCAGGGTACTCTGCATAAGGCCTCCCCTCAGGAAGCCGTAGCTCCTGTGATATTAACCTTGTGCTGGATATGCTCATTTGCATGCCCTTCAAGCCTATTGTGGTGACTTCAAGTTTCTAACTTGAAAGCGGCATTTCTGTTACCTGTCATCTCTGCCTGCAGAGTATCTGAAATCCATGCTTTGGTCACAGTTCATCCATATACTGTTTTCCATAAAGATAAAGTAGTTCATTGTACACACCCAAGCTTCTACCTAAGGTGGTGTTGGAATACCATCTTAATCAGGCTATAATCCTGCATACTTACTTTGCCAACTTCCAGAATGAGGGAGAAAGGACTCTCCACTCACTGGATGTTAAGAGGTCCTTAGGATTTACCTGGACAGGGCTAAGAACTTCAGACAGTCAACACAGCTTTGTCTCTTTCAGCCCTAATTGAAATGGACAACCTGTCACAAGTGCATCCTGCCTTTGCCACAGCTATGGTATAGCTCAGGTTAAACTAGAGGGTGAGCTACATACCCAGTCCACCAGAGAGGTTGATGCTTTCCTGACAGAAATATGCACAATGCTTATTGGGAAACAATATGAACAGCTGCAGCTTGGGGCACAGTGTATACCTTAACCAAGCACACCTTAACCAAGCACTATGCCCTGGATGCCCATGCCAGGCAGCATTCCACCTTTGGCAGGACAATTCTGAATGGATTACCATCCTGAGAGAGCCCTGACCTTCAGTCTCCAGATCCAGGGGACTTTCTTTGAGTTTGGTACTCTGACCCATTAGTGGGGAGTCTATGGAGAAGATGGATTACTGGAAGTTATGAAGGTTATGTACTTACTGTAAATCTTGATGTTTCAGAATATCATCTCCATAGATAACCACACCCACCCACCATCCTATGGACTCACTCTAGTATTGCTGTGTTGGTCTTCACCCCTTTGTACTTAGTTTGAACTGTGAAGACACTGTGTTACTGTGTTTGGTGGCCCTTCTTAACATGGGCCACAATGGCTATATTATGCCCCAAGGTTAAGTGCATTGGTTACTCATTAGGTTCATGATGCTCACCTTCACGACAAAACAGTACTGAGGTGGTTGACGGTTAGCACCTCTATATACCCAAGGGCACATGTGGTGATGTGCATGTCGGGCCTACTCGCACCACCAGCCCTCAGAAAAATTCTGTCTCCCTCAGGGTCCTAGCACCTCTGGCGCAGATCCATTTGTGGTAATCTATGGAGAAGATATTCAGGAAGATCAGCAGTTACAGTAAGTATGTAACATTCATTTCTCTCTTCGACAGTCTACACTGTTTCCTTTTACTGTATATGAACCAAGAGATGTTCTTTTCTTCATTTATCATCATGGGCCAGAAGAAAGGGAGTTGCTTAAGCTTGATTTTCATAAAAAAGGGAAGACCTGTCTAAAGAGGTCTACAGATTATGGTTGGTTACACAAACAGTTCATGCCTTTTAGGACAGTGGAAAGGGTTTGAAGCTTCTATACCCACCTTGACAAGGTAAGGAACATTCTGTATGTTAAGGCTTTTTATTTAGTGGCACTAGGTGGCTGCCTTTATTGATCACAGCAAATACTACCAGGGCTGTGGTAGCCTCCTGGGTCAAGAAGTCAGAAACTTGTGCAGCAGAACAGTGCAGAGCAACTACACAGTCCTTTACCTATCCTTTCTCCAAGCACTTTATGCCTGCTGTCCACAGTTTGGCTGCTGCTGCCTCTGAGCTTAGGTTACATATGAACATACGAACATACGAAGAAGCCAGCAGAAGAAGAAGGCCATTTGGTCTAGCAAGTCTGCTCGTATTGCAGGGTCCACAGCTTGAGCTAATGTCCCTGCCCTCCCCACTCTTCCCATCCTCCCTACCCATGATTCTTACCTTCCCCCATGCCGATCCCAGCCTCTCTTAAAACTGCCCACTGTCTTCAACGAGATGACCTCTTCCAGCAGTGCATTCCAAGTGTCCACCACCCTCTCTGTGAAGAAGTGCTTCCTGACCTCCCTCCTAAACCTCCCACCCTCCAGCTTAAGGCTGTGCCCCCTTGTGATATGGTTGCCGCACTCAGCTTAAAGAGACTCTCCTTATCAAACTTATTTATCCCTTTCAAGTACTTGAATGTCCCAATCATGTCCCCTCTCTCTCCCCTGTCTTCCAAGGAGTACATGTTCAGTACCCTCAACCTCTCCTGATATGCCTTGCTCTGCTGACCAGCTATCATCTTTGTAGCCCTCCTCTGGACCTTCTCTAGCAGGTTAATGTCCTTTTTGAGGTGTGGGCACCAGTACTGAACTCCATACTCTAGATGCATTAGGTTGCCAAAGTCAGTTATCAAAGGTAATCAAAGAGGTTGTCCTTTGGAGATATGGACGGGTCAATATTCTCCCCACCTGAGTATGTACGGGCACGGCTTTTTAGAACCCATGTTGTGTTATAAGTAATTACATCTACAACATGGAGTGACGCAAAAAGAAGATATTCTATCCAGTGTACCTTAAGTTCTTTTTCTGCAAGCTCTATTTGGGTCAGTGGAGCTCACACCCACTAGTTGTTTTTGGTTACTATAATGGAGAACATTGACGTACATAAGACAGGCAGACAGATATAGTCATATTTCACTGATATGACACACCAGTGATTCAGTGTTTGGATTTATTCATTGGCTTATAACAGGCACTTGACTACTCTTTTCTTTTTTGCTTTGTAGGATCACACATTTCCTTTCCTAGTTGCAAAAACTTCTAAAGTTACAGCTGTATGACTCTCACTAGTGTTTTTGGATGAAGTTTCAGCATCTTATGGTTATCAGTGAAACAATTATGTGGGACAGCATCTTCACATTACAAGAAGCATGCAGTCAAGTGCTGACTTCAAGGAAGGTACTGTAAAAATCTTTTTTTCCCATTTATGTAATTTTAGTACAAGCTTCATGTGATGGTAATTGGGGTGTTCTTGATGTCTGTACTGTACTGCATAGCAATCTCTGTTGACTGTCTAAAATGAGGCATAGGAACAGTCATGATACCAGCATTCTGTGCTGCTAGGTACAGCTCTTTAAGCTATAGTTGTATCAAATTGTGCTTATTCTGTTTAACAGGGGTCCAGTGTTAAACCACTGTGGGTGCATTACAGGAAAAGGTTAGTAAAAAGCAGGGTTTTGAAAATGACGTCAGTCCTGATGTCTGTATAGTTGGTAAATTTCCTCTTGAATTGACTAAGATGATGATATACTGGATATCTATGGTGTCAATGTGTGTAAAAAAAAAAAGTCCTAAAGAACTGGAAAAACACAGACATGATTATTTATGCTGAATGGTTGGATTTATGCTTAACTCTATTCAAACTGAAAAAAAAAAACATCAGCAAGTATTCATAATAAATTTTACCTATTTCTTCACAGATGGGGGCCTTTAAATAACATTTTGGTTGAAAATTATATACCCATGTAATAGCCTATGGTTCTGAAACTACCAAGCTTGTAACAATGTACTGTATTCTGTCATAAACTATGATACAATAGAAAATATGTATAGTATTCTGTATGATAACATTGTGCAAGTATTCTTTGATGTATACATTTGGTATTGGTGAACCCTTGTGTTGTTTTGTGCTGTAAGTCTTGTGTTTTGTGTTTGAGTATTTATTAAAATTCAATAAAATTATTTAAACACAAAGCTATAGTTGTATCAGTGAGCCCCTGGTCAAGGCATGCATTACCCATGGCGTAAGTACAGTGATTCCCATTGACAGCATTGGAGCTAACAGAAAAAGAAATTACTTAAATCTGATAGAATTTGTTCTTTCCAGATTCAATCCTTATTAAAGGCAGGTGTGGTACTACTGTTAGTGGTTGTTCATTTTTTTTGTTTAAATAAGTATATCTTTGATCTAAGAAAAATGGTCACAAATTAAATTCTTCTTTTCTGTATTTTCTCAGTGCTAACTATCCAATTTTGTTTAAAGCAACAGTCAATAGTTTTTATCAATTATGAAATTATTAAAAGCAATTTAAAAGTCTTTAGTAAAGTCTGTAGGACTAGAAATTAGCAATATGCTTTTATTTCTAAAATTTTACTTTTGTATTTTAGGTTACTTTATTGTAAGAATTTCTCACCACAATTAGTGTAAGAACCCACTCCCCTTTTCCATTTTTACAGAGAAGGTGTGGGTTCTAGCATGAAGTACTGTAACTGTACTGCTGACCCCTATTCTCCTTGAGCCCTCCACCCACACGCACAGTCTTCCGATACCTGCTGTAGTATGATTGGAAGTAAAGTAGAAGGGGAGCTGAGCGAGAGAGAGAGAGAGAGATAGGCACAGATGCTGTCACGATTCTTGTTTTACAATATACCAAGGACAGCACAGTTGAAATGCAGTATTTCATTTTCAGTGGAGTTCTGCTTTTACCCTTTTTTACAGCTGGGTGAACTAAAGCACAGAGAGGTTATATGACTTGCTTAGGATCACGCAGTAAGTATGTAGCTTTGATGGGGTTTGAATCTGTGTCTATTGGTTCCCAAGCCAGTACTCTGACCACCTAGTCCACCCTGCTTCCTAAATTAGAGGTCATCATCTCTACTTAAAAAAGTCTTCAAAATACAATTGAACTCTTAACCTTTGTTCAAATATCAGAACCTATTTTTCAAATATAGGAGTGGACTGCGTCTTTAAACTTGGCATATATGCATCTTAACTCTTCACAGACAAAATGCACTGAAGCTGATAGAAACTCACAAGTACATGTTTTACTTTTCAAAAATAAAGAGTTTTGCATTTTTATTGAAAGTTTCCTCATAAAAGTGTTTTTTTTTATTTTTGTGAAGACTAAAAAAACTCAGAGCTAAGAGCAATTAAGTGCCTTGCAATAATTGTTCCCTTTCATGTAATTACTGTAATACTTTGGTTAAAACTTTAGTCTTGGAGATGGAAATTAGATAGTTTTATCCACAAAAGTCCGTCTCTTAATTACATAGAAACATAGCAGCTGACAGCAGAAGGAGACCACTAGGTCCATCTCATCTGCTCATTTGTTTTAGACTTATTTTGACACTCTAGTTGCCCTTTGCAGTCAGGGCTCCATTGTGTCTATCCCATGCATACTTGAATCCTCCCACAGTGTTGACCCCCACAACCTTCTAGGGCAGGCTGTTCCAGGTGTCCACCACTCTTTCTGTGAAGAAAAACTTCCTGGTATTGGTAGAGAACCTCCCTCCTTGCAGCTTGAGGTCATGTCCCCCTGGTCCTGGAGCCCTTCTTTTTTTGTAAATTTTATTTAATTTGGACTCATACAGACAAAATTCACCTCCCCCCATCCTGGGAGGGATCCAATATATGCAAATGACACAGGTACCATACTTAATCCATCTATTGGCAAAAGTGACAATAAAGTGACCATAAAGTGCAGCTAAAAGTAATTGCTGTGCCTATACTTCTATCTATGCATTAAGATATTTTTCATTGGTAGCTACTAACAGCTTTTATCCTATGGATGGAAGGGACAGTTCCAAAAAGGAATGCAAGGATTGTCAATGGATCTGTACTCTTGTTTCAAAAGACCGGGAACCAGTCCCGTGAGAGAGCCTACTCCAAAGGGTACCATATTTCTTCATATTTATCCAGTTGATTCCTAACTGGATATGGTGCTCTTTCCAGTTTCATTACTTGTAGGAGGGAAGTTATCCATGCAGCTATAGTGGGGAGTTGTTTAAGTCTCCAGTATAATGCCAGTTCCCATATTCCCACCACTACACCCAGCTTCCATAAATTATATCCCTTTGTGGATTTTCAGGTCCCTTGTGTTGGGAGCCCCAACAATATTTCAGTTGGATCTAGCCTATGTACACAGTTCAGGGTTTTAGAAAGGATGTCTATCACCCCTGCCCAAAAATTCTGGACTTTATGGCACTCCAGGCCATATGATAGAAGGTGCCCTCTTTTTGTAGAATACTTGTAACAATAGAGACACCCCAGGTCAATTTTATGTGCTAATTTGGGAGTATGGCATATCTGCATGAAGAAATTATACTGGATGAGTCTCATGTGGTTATTGACAGAGCACTACAAAATGTTTTTACAAATTAATTTCCAGTCCCTCCCAGTGAACACATCTAGATAGATGTTCTCTTCCCAGGATTTCCTGATTTTTCCCATAGGTCTGGGAGGCACCCCAATAGAATCTTGTAGCACCTTGTTTGGGGTTGAAAGCCCAGGGTGGCAGAATATTTTAAGAATAGCTCTTCTAAAGGTGTACGCTGTAAAACCCAGTGACCGGCCCCTGTAGACAGCTCCACAGTTATTTTGGCTTTTAATCTGATGTAAAGAAAATAGTATGTTGTAGTTAAATTAAATTCCTTCTTTAAGACGGAGAACTGACACACCTCCTCCCCTTCTGGAAACTGGCCCAATTTGAATAAGCCCTGAGATCTCCAGGCTTTGAGGCCCATACCATCATGTTTTGAGAGGCTGCCATCTCTCGCCAGCACCGACTCCAAGGTTATGTCAGGTGATAGATGTGAGGGGTTCCCCAGTAGGGCATGAGCAGCTGACCACGCCCTCCAGGTTGCCCTGGTACAAGGGTTCATAATCTTGGGAGGGATCTTATTCCTTATGGAATTGACTAATAGACTGTGGTAGAAATGCGTGTCTCCTCTAGTCTCCATTTCCCTCCAGGATGGAGCATCACCTCCCTCTCTCAGCAAATCATGTATGTGGGCCAACTGTGTGGCTAAGTAGTATAAGTAGTATAAATGCATACTGGGTAACCCCAGTCCCCTAGGTATTCTGGGTTCCATAATATTTCTTTCCTAATTCTGGGTTTCTTGCCTGCCACAGCAGCTAGGTGCAAGCTCCTTTAGTGCCCAAAGGTACTTCTTGGGGAGATGGATAGGATGGATTGGAAGAGACAGAGTGCTAGTTTTAATATATACATTTTATCATGTTGACTCATCCTAGTAGAGTTAGAGGAAGAGCTCTCCAGTTAGTACAGTCCTCTTTAAGTTTCTGTAACAGCAACCTGTAATTGATTTGGATAATTTGGGAGAGTTTTCTGGGAAGAAGGATCCCCAACTATTTTATTTGTTTAGTGGGGTAAGTAGTAGTGACCACAGTCTTAATGGGAGTCCTTCTTCCTCCAAATGGAAGCCACTCACTCTTGTCAAAATGTATTTTATGTCCCGATAATGGGCTATAGTCCTCAAATATCTTACCTAGAGCCAGTAGGGCCTCCCCAGGGTTATCTAGAAATAAAAGGATATCGTCAGCAAATAAGGAGATGACCTGATCTATCCCTCCCACAACACATCCCCGTATCGCTGGGTCTGCCCACATAGTGGATGCCAAAGCCTCCATAGTAAGGACATAAAGCAGGGGTGATAGGGGACAACCCTGTCTAGTCCCTCTGGATAAAACAAATGGGGCTGAGGTTGTGCTGTTGGTTAGTATCTGGGCCTGGGGATTGGTATATAAGGCTTTAAGCCAGGTGAGGAAGGGTTCTCCCAAACCAAAGCGGCGGAGTACCGTGAACATGAAAGGCCACTCGACCCGGTCGAAGGCCTTCTCAGCATCGAGGGCGAGAAGACCTCTATTGGGTCCTCCCTCTTCCCCCAGCTCCATTGATGAATAACATTTATAGAACGCCTAAGATTGCGCTTAGCCTGACGGCCTTTAACAACCCCACCTGGTCATTATGTACTAACTCTGGGAGTACCCTTTCCAGTCCGGCAGCTAGGATTTTAGCTAATATTGTGTAGTCAGCATTGAGGAGGGATATAGGGTGGTAGGATCTATATTTTGTAGGATATTTCCCTGGTTTGGGGAGTACCATGATTGTTGTTAACCTCTGGGAAGGTGGGGGCGTCCCCTCCTCCAATGTACTACACAAGACCTCTGCCATGAGGGAACCCAAGGAGTCCTACATGTGCCTATAGAACTCAGCAGGTATGCCGTCTGAGCCCGGTGACTTCTGCTTATTAATCTGCCACACGCTTCTCTAATCTCCTCCAAGAGTGATAGGTGAATTATCCCATAAGTCCACACCCAGAGGCAGGGCAACCCCTTGAGGAATTTCTCAGGATCACCATCCGGTGGCACTTGGACAGTTTTAGGGTGGAGTAAAACTACTGGAAGGTGTCATTTATTGCCTTCCGATAGAATGTGTAGGTACCATCTGGCTTTGTCATCTTAAGGATAGCCCTTTCCACATTCATATGTTTTACAAGTCCAGTGAGCCACTTGCCCACCTTATCCCCCTTAAAATGTGCATAGGATTTGGTGATTAGGAAGTCCCTCTCTAGCCTCCTAGACTCTATCTGGTTTAATGTGCCCTTTAGTGATTGAAGTTCTTTAACTAGGTGCGGTTGGGGGTCTGCCATGGCCACCCTCTCCAGCCCCTGGATATCCTGCATGAGGAAGTATTCTTTTCTAAGAGACTGCTTTTTTTGTATGCAGAATAGGAGATTGTCTCCCTTCGTATAAAGACTTTTAGAGCATCCCAAACGAAATTAACCTGAGTCCCTTTTCCTTTATTTAGTTCAATAAAGATCTTGATTTTCTCTTTTATGTACTCTATGTATTGGGTATCCAAAAGCATGACTGAGTCCATCCGCCATGCATTCCCAGTGGGAACCTGTGGTCCAGCTGATGTGCAGCTGCAAAGGGGCATGGTCCAATATGAGCATAGGCCCATATTTGGCCCGCATGTCGTCGGTGACCAAAGGGGGTGGAAATAAATAGGTAATCTAGCTGGGTTTAGATATGGTGGGAATGAGAGTAAAAGGAGTATTCTTTGTCCCCAGGGTGGGTGTGTCTCCATGCTTCCACTAATGGTCTCCCCTCTATCAGTTCGCTCAATGCCATCACACTTTTAGGGCATGGTTTTGTTTTATTTTTGGAGTGGTCCGATGCAGGGTCTAGATAGGTGTTGAAGTCACCCCCCAACACTAAATTATCCAGGAAAGAGGCTAAGGTCACTCCCAGATGGGTGAAAAAATCTGGGGAGTCAAAGTTAGGGCCGTAGACTGAGGTAAAGGTGAATAGTTTCCCCCAGATCTACCTTGGCTATCACAAATCTTCCCTGAGGGTCTGCCACCCATTTATTAACTTTGTGAGGGAGGCCAGGCCGTATCCAAACTGCAACCCCCTGAGCTCTCTGGGTGAATGGTGCCACCAGGAGGACCCCTCCCCATGACTGGGCCAGTCTACTCGCTTCTTCTTTGGTGAGGTGAATTTCTTGTAATAGCACCACATCTCCCTTTTCTTTCTTGATGTGAGACCACACCCTCTTCCTTTTAGCAACAGTTTTCCATCCATTGACATTCTGTGATATCACTGTTAAGTCTGCCATACTTTCTGGGTCTTAGTATGTCTAGTTGCTACCACTTGATAGTACTTTTGGTTAATGTCTGTTAAATCTAAACAGTGTCTGTATCGTCTGTAACTTTTAACTGTAACAAACCCCCTCGATACATAACCTTCATTCCCCCTTCCCCCTCCCCATACCCAGTTCACCCTTTTCAGTTATACCTTCCAGTTCTCCCCTTCTTATGTCCCCCCAGTGCATAGTCTAATCCCTTCATGCATGTCGTCCACTTCTTCCCTCATTGCTTCCCCCAATGAACCATCTCCCAAAAAACGTTGTCTCTCCCCCCCGATCCCTTGCAAAATCTCCCACCTTCCATCACCCTCTACTTTTCATGGAGTGAGCTTCCAAATCCACTAGTTGTTAGAAAAAAGTACTACAGTTATGGAAACATCCTGCCCTCAGATCAAAATGGTATAATCAGGGAGAGACCATGATAGTAATCTCCGTCAGTCGAGAAATCATGAACCACTAAATTAGATTGTCCGCCTCATCCACCCCATCCTCCAGCTAATCATGAGCACAGGGAAGTGTCAAGGAGGGCCCCACACCGTGTCTCTGTCTGATGTGGAGGAGCGGGTCTCCCAATGCTAAAATGCTTCTAACAGATTGTCTCCATAGCTCTTCTACTCACATTTTGATATCCCATTGTTTAATAGGGAATACTGACCCCAGTAGAAGGGGTGATAATGGGACAGACAAAGGGATTGCCAACCAATATACCTCCCCACACACAGTCACGTGTCTGCCCAGCCCCACTAGATATACTCCCCATTTCTGAAACATTTAATAACCTTTAACAGCCAAACCAGCAATAATCAAAACAGGGAGTATAAAATCCCCCCAGCATTAAGAATCTAGTTCAAATGCAAACTTAGATGTTAGATCAAGTGCCCTAGAGAAAGGGAACTTGTAAGTCCAGTATAGTGTTGTCCCTCCCAGTGGAGAGGGTGGGTTAGATCAAGGATCCTCTCAGGCCCTGCCCTGATAGGCCTCTGAGCCCCTGAGTTATGGGCTGAGATGATCCCCTCCCCAAAAAACCTCCCCAGGGTGCTCTAGTTCCAGAGATTCACATCATGGTGCCATATTACCAGAAATCACTCTCCATGCTCCTGCTCTCTATCTGCCCTCTTGCAGCTCCTCAGGCCCATCACATAATCCATCACGGCTTCAGGATCAGTAAAGGCCTTCTATTGGCTCATGGGGTATCGCACAATAAGTCGCGCTGGGTAGGCCATCGTAAAGGGACAATTCAGACCATGCAGCTTCTTTATAACTTCTGCAAATGCTTGTCGCCTCACTTGTAAAGGTCTGGAAAAGTCCAGGAATATGCTGACCCGGGATCCCTGCACCAGAATTGGGTCACTCTTTCAGGCCACTGCTAGGACTGTCCTGACGGTCCTGGAACCAAAGGAACTTGATGAAGACATGCCTCGCCTTTACTCCGGCGATGGTTTCTGCCCTGTGAGCGGTGAGCCCTCTGTATTTCTAATTTTATATCCACATGGAGTGCAAGGTGTTTCTTGAGCCAGTCCCTCATGAATGTCAGACAGTCCTCCTTCCAAGCCTCCGAAGGCTCACCATCTTATGTTGCACCTTCTTTCTCTATTTTCATGATCATCCACAACTTATTTGAGAAATTCTATATCCTTAGAGCTTGTTGAAGGTCTGAGGATAGCTGGACGATGGTGTCTTCTTGATTACTGATTCTGGTTCTGGCTTCAGTAATATGTGTTGCATGCACCTTGACAGTTTCTGATGTAGCATTCACCATTTGCTGAAGATGCTGAATTGTGCAGTCATATTGTCAAATCCTGACTGCATCCGTGTTCCCAAGTTGTATTTCAGGTCTTGTATCAGTCTCTAAATTCTGGTAGCCAGAGTCCATTTCTGCATCCACAACACCGCCACTGGGTTCCTGTAAATGTGGGCCTGGTTGGAAGAGTTCCAAGATGGATCTGCAGGCCTCGGAGGCAGATGAGTTAAAGCTGAGTAAATCCTAGTTTAGCCTGTTTTTTTGCAGATTTAGGTAGAGGAGGCATCAGAGCTGTAGAATCCAACTATATAGATAGATTTTGAGGCAACAATTCACAGGATGGTGTAGAGTTTCAGTGGATCTGGATGGAGCTTTCCTAAAACACCTCCATACAGCTCCTCAGCTAGGCCATGACCCCCCTGGAGCCCTTCTTGAAGGGAAAATGTTCCTGTGCCTGTACCTTGTTAATGCCTTTTATGTCTTGAATGTTTCTATCATGTCCCTCTCTCTCTTCTCTGCTCCGGGAGTACATATTCAGTTCCTAAGTCTTTCCTCATTTGACATGTACTGCAGACCCTGAATCATTTTTGCCTTTTTCTATACTGTTTCTATCTGGTTAATGTCCTTCCTGAGGTGAGGCCTCCAGAATTGGACTCTGTATTCCAGGTGAGGCCTCATCAGCGATCTATACAGTGGTAGTACCACCTCTCTCCTCCTGCTCGTCATTCCCCTCCCAATGCAGCCCAGCATTCTGTTGGCCTCCAATGTTGCCTTCTCACACTGCTCAATAACCTTCAAGTCATCTTAAATTATGATTCCCAGATCTTGTTCCTGGTTTGAGGCTTCCAGCCTTTTGCCTCCTAGATAATACTCCTTTCTTGGATTTTCTTTCATATGTGCATGACCTTGCACTTTTTGGTGTTAAATCTCAGTTGCCACACTCCAGACCATTCTTCTAGTTTTTTGAGGTCAGCTTCCATTTTGCTCACTCCTTCTGAGGTGTCCACCCTGTTACATATCTTGGTGTTGTCTGTGAACAGACACACCTTCCCTTTCAGTCCATCAGCAATATCTGCTATAAAAACATTGAAGAGCAGAGGCCCCAGCACTAAGCCAAGGGGCATCCCACTGGTCACCCTGCCTTCCATCGATTGCATTCCATTAACCTGTACCCTCTGAGTTCTTCCTTGAAACCAGTTTTGTACCCAACTGACTACTTCTGGTACCAACCCCTGTGTTGTCAAGCTTCTTTACCAGCCTTCTGTGTGGAACCGAGTTGAAGGTCTTACTAAAGTCTAGGTAGACCACATCTACTGCCCCACCATCGGCCACTATTTTTGTAGCATAGTCAAAAAAACTTGAGCAGATTTGTCTGGCATAACCTACCTGCTGTGAAGCCGTGCTGTTTAGGGTCTTGTTGGCTGCTAGTTTTGAGGAATGCTATGATCCTCTGTTTTAGTAGTGTCTCATTTAATTTTCCTACTAGAGCGTGAGGCTTACCAGTCTGTAATTACTAGCCTCTTCACAATTGCCTGATTTGTGAAGTGGAACCACTATTGCCTTTTTCCAGTCTTCGGGTATCACACCACTCTTCAATGATTATGTGAATACATTACATACACTTTTATTTTCCCCCCTTCATTTATCTATCAATGCTCCTTTTTTCAGGTTCCAAATTATTACAGTTAAAGGAGTAGTACACCATCATGTCTTGTAAATGTTATTTGTTTCATTGTCAAAAAGATTACCTTTTCGTGTACCTGTTGGGGATATATGTGTTTAGTTTGTTTTGACTGTTCATAGTAGCCCCTGTAACTAGCCTGGGTGTCTCCATTTTCTGGATGTTGAAATCTCATTGTCCCTGAGAGCTGCAGGAAAACATGATGCCACAGCACCCATTTACGTCATGTATCTCAATGCTGAAAGTACATGTAACCTGAAAAATTCTCTAGAAACACACAGAGTACAATTTAAAGGAAAAAACTGCATCACATCTAAGACAGTTTATAAAGCTAACTGAAGGTAAATATGGTATTTCACACCTTCTTGCAACTTGTTTTGTTGAACTTTATCAAGCAGATAGGCACACTGTGGAATCTTAAAAGGGTGCTGACATCATGTTCTCATATACTAATGCAGGTGTCAGGTACAATGAGATTTCAACAATCTTAAAACGGAGACCCCCAGGATGGTTACAGGGACTGGTATGAACAGTGAAAATAAACTAGGACAAACACATATACTGTATAAGCAGCAGCTACACGAAGAGTTTTCTCTTGACAACAAAACATTTACAAGATATGAGGGTGTACTACACCTTTAATTAGTTCACATGGTAACCTATTCCTTCTTTTACTATCCTCTGTATGAAGAAATACCTTCTGATATTTGTTCTAAGATGTAATGCGAAGAGTTGTGTACTGTGTTCTAAGCGAGTATGTGTCTTGTCCCCAATTGAAATTCATACTTTTCATAAATTCCTGATCCCCATGTATGTTGACAAGTAATAATAAGTCTCCCCTGAGCCATCATTGCTCCAGAGTATATAAACCCAAGTGATTTAACCTCTCCTCATAAGATTTGTTTTCCAGTCCTTTTATTATTTTGGTTGCTTTATTTTGTATTGTTTCTATTTTAATATTTCTCCATATTCAGTTCCATAATCAATAGTTGGCCTAACATATGATTTGTATAGTGGAAACAGTACTTGTTTGGACCTATGTGTAAAATGCATTTCGACTGTGCTTAATAAATGATTTGTGTTTGTGTATATTGTGTTCACTTGTTGTTTTTCTGTTTTGGAGGTTATCAGTGATATATAGTCCTAGGTCTTTCTCACAACTGGTTACACTTTTCCTTCCATATATTATTGCCTTTTAGATTATTTCTCCTCAAGTGCATAACAATGTACTTATGTGTGTTAAATTTAATTTTCTAAGCATTTGCCCAATCAACCGCCTTGTTTAGATCATTCTGTATTTCTATGGGTTTTGCTGTTTGTTAGCCCTTTCACCCAACTTAGTGTCTTCAGCAAAATTACAGCATACGTTCTTAGCATTTGCTTCTAAACTGATCGGATTAAAACATGACTTTTCAATATGAACTGCAATTCTAGATATATTTTTTCAACAGAGAAAGCTGAATGAATTGTACTCCCATTGTTCAGTGCACTGTACCTGTACTATAAAATAATGATTAGCAATTTCTTTGGATTTTGATTGTAATTTATCAAGAACAACTGTCAAATTATGATTATTTGAAGTATTTTTATTACCATCCCATTTATGTGTCAGTCATTAGATTTAAATGTTAAATGGATCAGTGTCTTAAAATCATAATAGTTTTATGTTACCTACTTTAGATTTGTAGTTCTTTTTGAATAGAAGTAATTTTTAGGCACTACATGAGAAGCCAATCATCTGTAATGTTATGAACCTGAATTACCACAGCGTGCACTGTCATTTGGTGCTATTGTTTATGCCAGGCATCAGAGTATTCTCAGAAGGGTGCTTCACTTTATAAAACCATTAACAGACACACTAATTAAAACACTGGCATAGGGAAAAATCAGAGTAGATTGCTGTAGGAACATTCTGTGCAACACAGGAATCATAACTGTGTTAGTATTCTGTTTTCAGCTATATGCAGTACAAAATCAGTTAGGAACAAAAATGTTCAAATCAACAAACCACTTGCTTCAAGAGCAGCTTTAAAGACCTTAAAGAATTGCATGTTGAATGTCTGTTGTAATGAAACTTGACTTTGCAAGCAAATTTATCAGTCCTGAGTAGTTTTTGTCTATATTATGAAAACTATTTTACAGCATGAGAAATAATTTCTACAAGATTAATAATCAGAATACTATTTATCTATTTACTCACCATAAATGACCAGCTATTGAGTGGCATGTCTGGTTTTTTTAACTTTTTCTGCTGAATTTTTTTCTGCCTTGTACTTCACTTAGCTAGCCCCTTCCCCCTACTGCCACACCTACCCAGGCTGCCCTGTGTCCCTTGGTGGCACCCAAAACAGTTAATCATCCTCCTGGTAATTTTTCAGGATAGATATGTCCCAGAGTAAATGTGCATTCATTGGCCCCAGTGGAGCAGAAAGGAACCATGCTTGGGAAGGGCACAGTACTCTGGCATGCCCCCACCCACCAGGGACAGCAAAGAGTGCTAATCCATCAGACTGCATGTCAACCATCCTGCTATCTCAACTGGGACTCCAGCATTGGTATGCCAACCCAGGTCCTCCCAATGGTACTAGGCTATCAGAGGAGCCTTTGAACAGTGTTTTGTTAGTGGTGGGTGGGTTATGGTTTGTAAAAGTAATAAGAATAGGACTTACACAAAGCTTTGAAACTCTCATGTCCTACTAGTCATGAGCAATGTAGCCATTTTTACCCCTGGGCTAGTACATAAAAAAGATTAGTGGTGAAAAAAGTTGAATTATTATAGGTTCAACATATAAAATGCTTATGTAAGAACATCAATGAATTAGAAAACCTAGTCAAATTCTAAATTTAAAACAAAGACCTGATTCACATGAGGTATTAAGATTCAACTGCCCCTCCCCCAAAAAAGGAGTTCCAACCTACTCTTCAAAATCTTCTAATTTCTATATAAGAAGCACTGTTCCTTCACATTTCCAATACTGTGTTGCTATGGGTCTTGCACATTTGGTGATATCCAAAGTTATGAATCTGTATAGAAAACATTCTTGAAAATCCAGTGTTATTCAGTAGGCAAATGACTTCATTTTGCAGCTCTCACACTCTGTTGGCTTGTCTGAGCCATTATCTCTGGTGTGTAAACTGAGAGACTGGCTCAGATAATGTATTTGCCCAGATAGGTGAGGATTTAATACCCAGCATACATTCTATTGATAAAATATTTCCGTATTTAATTTCCACAACGCCTTAAAATGTTTTAGTATTTAATTCCCATAAAGCTCTTAATCCAGCATTTAGCAGAGGCATGTTTTGTGTCATTACTTATCATCACTGGCTTATTCATAACTGCTGGGTAATTATGTCATTCTACTAGGGACAGTGACACAGTTACAGAGTTATGACATCATCATGGAACTTAGGCTGCTTCAGCATTCAATTGGGCAGTTGCCAGTTATTATTTAAGCGATAAGAACAATGGGGTGGTGGTTAACATGGGTAAATTCACATCCAGGTGTGAAGTGAGACATGAGGCACTTGTGCCAAGTGCCTTCCCCATTGGAAGTGCATTAAACCCCATGATAACCACTAATTCCCCGAGTGCCTTACTGCACTTATAACATGGACCCCCTCCTATGTAAAAAGAAGATAGAATTAAAAATTGGGAAGAAACCTTTCAAAAAATTACATTTAAAAGTAGAAATTAAAAAAGTTTCTGTTGTAGCCCACTGGCTAACATTGTTTTTGTGTCCATTATGTGTTGCTGTTTATAGGTTTTAGTTGTATCTATTATTTTCTTGCCATTTGCCTGTTTTTTATAATTCATATTTATATTACGCTTTACTGTATTTTTCCCATAGAAGAAGAGAGAGAGAGAGAGAAAGACTCTAGTTTACTGTGCTAACACAAGCAAGTGAAAGGGTACACACCCACTGATGGTATGTGCTGCCATGGTTACAGGCAGCACAGTGTGGATCAGCAGCAGGAAGTGAGTAACGCAAGTCAGTGGTGGACACAAGATATGTAGAACTGGCCATTTTTATTGAAACAGTGAGTCCGTGGGAAGGTGGATAGGATTGGGACTTGGTGCTCAGCTATTACTTGCAGCAATGACTTTTTTTAAGGAGGCAGGGTGGTCATGTAGGGGGCAAGCAGAGCTGTTCGAGTAGGCAGAACAGTACAGAAACCTGGTCTGGGACTGACAGTTCAGTCTGTGAGGATAAATTGTTATTGAACATTTGGGAGCTACGTTAAATCAGGGCAAACTTAAACAGTGGAGAGATCAAGTGGGTGGGTGGACTGGCTGGCTGGGGGTGGATAAGAAACAAGAAAGTGAATGGATGGATCAGGTGGAGGGGTGAGCAGAAAAGTGATACCCGTGGATTACAGGAGTGCTGAATATAAGTGATATAGAAGATTAAAAAGGGTGTGAGCAAGGTTTCAAAGTTGTGTTAGGTCAAAGTCAGGTGTGTCAGGTTGTGTCTGGAGGTAGGGTTTCAATGTGCCTTTTTTTAATTTTTACATTACGGCAAGGAAAGGTTTTTAACCTGACAAACATGGCTGGCCAAAATCTTTTTTTTTTTTTAATGTTCTGGGAGACATGGATCTCTAACTGCACTGTGTCCTGGTTGCTGGAAATGTTCCAACCCCCTGGTTATCAGCCTGGAAGGCACTGGCTTCTGAACCCTCTTGGCCAATCAGGGTGTAGCATATGCCCTACCCATTTTAGAATAAAAATTCTGAAATACCAGATGGTTTATAAAGACCAAAGTCTTGATTACAAGAAAGTATTGTATAAATAAAAAGTGCAGCAATAAAATACATAGGTGTGTGTAGAATTACACATATTCCTTTAATACAAAGCATCGTGAGATGTATAAATAATCATGAAAGAGTCTAGACTGGTTCTACTTTAAGCAAGAGTGTGTGGCGCCAAATGACCTCTCACACTCTTTGCAAAGTCTGAAAACAGAAGACATAGACACATGTTTCATCCTACATAGAACTCATCCATGTACCTCATCTGTTATAGCCTAGGGGAAGGATGAACCAGACATACATTTTGGTCTTACTGGTTTGGGTCATGGTAGACTCCAACATAGGAAAATGATCTAAAACTCAAAGAACCCCAGTATAAAAGCACTGAGTCAGGGGTTACCCAGAAAGAGCATTGGCAATAAAGCAATTTTTCATGGAATTGTAAAATTACACATAGCTATGTATAAGTAACAATATAGACAGTTGTTCTGTGTCACAGAAAGCAAAACCTTGAGGCCCATTCTTCATCTAGATCTGTGCTTCACTGTCACAAAAAAAAGCATGCTTTTGAAATTTGAAGTATACCAGTTTTTCTGACAGTAAATTGATTTCCTGCTGTTTGAACCCCAGCTGCTGTGGACATATGGGTGTTCTGCCAGTCTGACTTTTGGGGTGCCATTATGGACATAATTCAGAATCTCTGACTGTATATACTATATAAGTTGCAAAAAAACTTCATTAATGCTCCAGTTAGAGTCAAAGCAACAAAAGTTGGGAAATGAAGGCATTAGGGTTTTCCTAACACCCCACCCTTCCAAACCAGGCAGGAGAGCAGGTGTGGGGTGTGCCTTGTGCTTCTCAAGCTTAACACTCACCACATTCCATCTGTAAATAAGGTCAGATGTGTAGACTTTATGAGAAGGGGGTGAGCATTAGGCTTGAAAAGCCCAAGGCACACCTGCTCTCCTGAGTGGTTTGGAAGGGTGGGGTGTTAGGGAAACCCTAATGCCTCATTTCCCAACTTTTTTCACTTTGACCCTAACTGGAACATTAATGACATTTTTTGCAATATTTCCTTACTTTTTGAGATAGTATAATAGTATCCTTATTTTACTGTGTGATGCGTATATGTATGTAGCTGTATAAGCATATTCCCTCCATGCTCTGCACTTCCATTTCAAACAACATGAAGTCTTGCTGTATACCGACTATATGCAGTTAGCCTCAGCACTTGAACTGCTCTGGAGAGTAACGGGTTCATTCTATGTCAGGGCATAGAACGTTGAGCTCGAGCTCGGTTTTCAAACCTCTGTCTCTGGTACATCTCAGTGTAACCATCAGATTCTTTACTCTGCCTAACTGTGAAGTCACTCTGGAGATTTCTCCTTCACTTCAGTTCAGTAAAGTTTTGAATTGGTCGGTTTGTTCAACCGATTTTCTTGTTTTTTCGGTATCAGATCTCTGTCTTCGGTACAGGGTTGTGTAAGTAGATAGATAGTAAATTGTTTTTGAATTTACTGCGTGGAAATTGTTTTTCTTTGGTTTCCTATCAGTTGGTCTAGTTGGGAACTGAAACAATCTCTTATTTATTTTTTTCTGGGATTTTAGTAGTGGTGTCCGGTTCTTATCGGTTTCAAAAAACTGAGGTTTTCTTCATTTTTTTCCACAGTCCGTGACACGGTTGGTAACCGATAAGGATGTATTACCTAGCTTAAAAGCTGTTAAGGGTAATTTGTTGGTTAAGGCAATGTCTGAGAAACCCAAGAAGAAAACCGGTCCCACTGGGTTTCAATGCTGTACTGAGTGTGGGAAGGCTTTTGCTAAAGCTGATCCCCACCTCATTTGTGTTTATTGTCTGGGGTTTGACCACCTCAAATCAGACTTCCAAATATGTAAAAACTTTACCAAAGCCACTTTTGATAAGAGATTAAGTAGGCTGAAGGAAAGGGAGGCTGAGAAGTCCGCTGAACCGGATGGCAAGCCCGATTCGGTTCCGACCGAACCTGAGGGGGTGCCTTCTGACACAGGTGATACACCCTCAGGCAAAAGGACCAAATTGTCAGCATATTATCCCACCTCATGTACCTGGTACAGAAAATTTTTAAATCCCCGCCAAAACACAATTCTGTGCAACTGCAACATTATTCCATGCCACAGGTGTGAAAATGGTATCCCGTTAGGAGGGCAACATAAATTTGTCACCACAATTAGAGTGACTTCTGATTGCTGACATTGAGAGGGGTGACCGTGATTTCTGGTCTCTCGCTCTCAGCATCGGCTTTTGCACCATGGTCATGCCCCCTTGGAATTAGTTATTTAAAGTCTGGGGGTATGGGGGACATAGCCCCCCACATGGGGGTGAGGGGCCAAAAGTCCCCCACAAAAACAACTGTTTCCTTTGAGGGCACTTTGGCTCTGTACTTTCTGGGAGAGAAATGACTGGCACTGTAATGCCAGGCAGTATTGTGCCGGTGCTGTAATGGATGTTGACAAAATGTTTTTCACCGTGACATGGTGGAACCTGTAAAAACACATTTTGGGCAGGATTTGAAAATTGACAGCTTTGACATACATGAGGTGAGGTAATAAGAAGGCTACATTGATAATATGGCCAAAATCTTTTTTTTTTTAATATTCTGGGAGGCATGGATATCTAACTGCACTGTGTCCTGGTTGCTGGAAAGGTTCCCAACCCCCTGGTTATCAGCCTTGAAGGCACTGGCTTCTGAACCATCTTGGCCAATCAGGATGCAGCATATTCCCTACCCATTTTAGAATCAAAATTCTGAAATACCAGGCAGTTTATAAAGATGCGTGTTAGGAGTGTTGGAGCGAAAACAGTATACAACAAGAAAAGTAAGTGTAACAGCCAGGAAAAGCAGAAAAGTAGAAGTAAATTTTAAAGCCTTAAACAGTAGACTTTTAGTTTCAGTTTCTGGTACGAGTAAGGAGTACCTAAAGCTTAATATTAAGTTTTTATGAGCAATAATCAACAACTGAATAGTGTCTAGAATTAACTGCTAGATACCATAACAGAACCATAACATGCACTATAAGGTGTAGCATGTAGTAAACTAAAACTCTGAGCATCAAAACATAAGTGTACTGCTTTCATTTACTTTGCAAATTTTGGGATACGTATTACAAAATATATATATATATGGTTTCAAAGTCTGGGTCTTGGGAAATTGTGCATTTACTTAGCTTTAAAATATAATACACCTCATTTTTTGTCATAACCCTTGGAAGCTTATTTAACAGCTTTATAAACACAGTGCAGACACTGCTGATGGCTGATGGGACTACATGTATAATGCGTGGAACCTGTAACATGTTCCAAATAAATAGAAATAAAGATATTCCCATGCATTTGTTTGCAACAAATGTGAGGATAACAAACTTATGGCAGACAAAATAAAGCCATTTAATGTTAGACTCCAAGCCCTAGAAGAGAGCCAACTGCAAATGAGTAGTAGGTTTTTAGAAAGGGACATAAATGGTACAACGACTACCACACTACTCACAGGGGGAATGGGATGCACAATGGACTGAAACAATAGAAAATATTAGAAGGCCTGAAGAAAAGATAAGCCATCTAGAAGAGAATTCTGGTATAGACTACAGAGCAAGTAAAAAGTGTAGTAGGCAGGAAGAGACTTATGACAGTAGTCCTAATGATTGGTTTCAAGTACAGTCAAATAAGGTAGCCAAAAGGAAGAAAGCCTAGCAAATTTGAAATAATCTTATGAATCACTTTGATCCCCTTAGTAATAATGAGATGAACCATGAAGGTACTTTAGAAAGGAGAGCTCAGTGATAAAATCAAATACAGCAATGGCTGAACCTAATCAAGTTTTTCCTAGTGTAACAGACATTTAATCAATACAGGAGACATGCTTCATATTTTACCAGAACAATTACCCATCATAACATTAAATGAAGCAACTTCACAAATAATTTAATTTCTTTTTTGGAGCACACTATAACAGACAGAATTACAGATATGGATACAAATATTCTAGCTCTGAGAGAAACTTTAGTTCTAGGAGACTCAATGGTAAAGCACATGGATGAACATATATGCAACCAAGACAAATATAACAGGACACTATCAAGCTTCAGGGGAGCTAGAATAGCTGATATTACAAGAATGATACTGAACATTATAAAAAATGCGGGAGTAAACCCTTTGGTTATTGTACATGCTGGGGCCAACAATGTCTTAAATGAACCCAACTGAAAAATTCAAGAAGAATATATTGCCTTAACAAACAAGTGCATAGACATAGGCAGTGGAATAACATTGTCAGAAATACTTCCTATAAAAAAAGCAAACAGTACCTAAAATCACAAAATAAGACACATTAATAAATGGTTAAGAAAATGGTGTCTTCAACAGAACCTGACATGCCTTACAACATTGGGAAACATTTTATGAGATATATGAATTGTATTGCTGGGACGGCCTGCACTTAAGCAGGAGAGGGAGTAGACTACTGGGGAAACATGTAGTCGATTACATCAATCATTCTTTAAACTAGTTAATGAGAGGGAGAGAAACAGTTCAAGTTACTCTCTAGAACCACAGAAACAAAAAATTAACTCAGATAAAAGGAAGGCAGTTCCCACAGCCCCTATTTGCATACTGTGTGACCCTGAGCAAGTCACTTAACTTCCTCGTGCTCCCAGGTTGCACCTGCAAACAACATTTCAGCTTAGTGTGTCTCACCTGGTAAAATAATTGGTAACAAAAAAAAAAAGTTGCTTTAATAGGTCAAGAGAAGTACAATGAAATCTTGGACCTAAATGTAACACTATTGAATGCAAGAAGTTTAAGAACAAGATACAGGAACTTACTTATATATTGAATACAAATAATATTGATATAGCAGGGGTCACAGAATCCTGGTATAATGATACTGGCTGTAATACAAACATGCATGGGTACACTAAAATACAAAAAAACAGGAATGATAGACGAGGTGGGGGAGTGGTGTTATATATAAAAGGAAAATTAAAACCTTCTGACCTGTCTAAACCTGGTGAAAATTATGAATTTGTCTGGGCTCAAATAAAATTAACAAATCAAAATTTAAGATTAGGATTAGGATATAGGCCCCAGGTTTGGACAAAGAAGAAAGTGAACAAGTCACAAATTACATGGAAAAACAAATAACGCAAGACACAATAATAATGGGTGATTTTAATTTTCCAAACATAAAATGGGAAACTCTGGAGGATAGTAACTATCTAGAGACTAGATTCCTTGATTTCACCATATATAATAACCTAGTTCAATTAGTAAATCAACCAACGAGGGGTACCAAAATACTAGACTTAATACTAACAAATGGAACTAGTGACATCTATGGAATAAACGTAATGCCACCTCTTGGGAATAGTGAGCACCTAATTTTAGGATTCAACTACCAATCTAGTCATATAGTAACCAAAGGGAAATATGTCTTTAAAAACTACAAGAAAGCCAATTATAAGAAAAAAAAGAATTTCTAACAATGGAACTAGTGACATCTATGGAATGAACGTAATGCCACCTCTTGGGAATAACCTAGATCAATTAGTAAATCAACCAATGAGGGGTACCAACATGCTAGACTTAGCACTAACAAATGGAACTAGTGACAACTATGGAATACACATAATGCCACCTCTTGGGAATAGTGAGCATCTAACTATAGGATTCAACTACCAATCTAGTCATACAGTAACCAAAGGAAATATGTCTTTAAAACTACAAGAAAGCCAGTTATAAGAAAAAAAAAAAATTTCTAACAAAATGGGACTGGCATAAGGACCTCCAAACCACAGATCTGAACAATACATGGAATAAAATAAAACACAAACTAGATTACTGTATAGATACATGGGTCCCAAACACTAATAAATACAATAATAATAAAAGACAACCCCCCTGGTGGAATAGAAACATTACAAAATTAATTAAAAGGAAAAAAGTTATTTAAAAAATTCAGGAAAAATCAAACTAACTTCTTAAATTTAAAAATTAAATATTGTAACAGGCAACTAAAAGTATGATTAGAAAATTCAAAAGTAACATGGAATTAAACCTTATAGATAAGGTCAGGGACAACAAAAAACAGTTTTATAATTACATTGGTTCACTACGTGGGAATCATAAAGGGATAGGACCAATAATTACAAACAAAGGTTCATTAACTGATGAAGTAGATATAGCAACTGAATTAAATACTTACTTTCTAACAGTAGATGAACCCAAAGAGGTAATTCAGAAACAAAACCTTAATGGACATTTATATGCCCATTACAGAATCAGAAATCAATGCAATTATTAAGGAGCTTAAACCTAATAGTTCAGCAGGCCCAGATGGAATAACACCTGGGTTTTTACAGGAGCTATCAACTGAACCACTTACACACCTTTTAACTTATCAGTAAGTGGAAAAGTACTTCCGGAATGGAGAAAAGCATTTATAACTGCAACAGAAAGGTCGGGAAGTAGATCAGAAGTAAATAATTACAGGCCCATAAGCCTAACTTCAGTGATAGGTAAAATACTAGAAAGATTTATACAATATAGAATTTTGGTTCATCTGGCAAAAGAAGGATTAACAGTTATTTCCCAACATGGATTCACTAAGGGAGATCATGTCTTACTAACCTGATATCTTTTTCAAACTGGTTAGTGCAGCAATGGAAAATGGGATACCTGTGGATGTCATATACCTGGACTTTGCTAAAGCTTTTGACAAAGTATCCCATAAAACAATAACTGAACATCTATATAAGATTACGTTAGATAATAGCATTATAAGCTGGATAACATCATGGTTAGAAAACAGGAGACAGAGAGTTGTGATTAAAGGTTATTGCTCAGAATGGGGAGAAGTGACGAGTGGGGTGCCTCAGGGCTCAGTACTGGGGTCCACACTATTTAACATCTTGGTTAGTACCCTATAGACATCAGACAATGCATGGTTAACCAAATACGCTGATGACTGTAAATTAGGAGCCATAGTACAAACTCCATTGGATGGGCAAAAACTTCAGGATAATCTAGACAAATTGTCATCCTGGACCAAGGAAAATAAAAAGCAGTTTAACATCTCCAAGTGCAAATTAATGCATTTTGGTGCTAGTAATCTTAACTACAGATATAATATAGATAACCAGGAAATAGAAGCCACTACTGAAGAAAGAGGTCTGGGAATAGTAATGACAAATAAATTAACAACACATGTTCATACCAGTATAACTGTTAAAAAATGCCACAAGCTATTGGGTTGCATATTAACTAACATAAAGAGTAGGGAATCCAAACGCATGATACCCCTATATACAAGTTTGATTAGACCACATATTGAATACTGCTCCTAATTTACAGTGGCAAGTACCGCTAAAGGTAAGAAACTAAAGAGGGAGTTAAAAGAAAATTAACAAAAAAAAGGGGGGTTACAACAACTCCCATACAATGACAGATTAAAATATCTAGATCTATACTCAGCAGAGTACAGACAACTCATAGGTGACTTGTGCCTAATATTTAGAGAAATACATGATGAGTGCTTAATGGAAAGCATTAGTATTAGTAGAAGCCAGGAATCAAATATTTATTTATTTATTTGCTTTTGTTAACCGGGTAAGCACACTAGACAGCCAAGTGCCTATTTTCAGGTGCGACCCGGGAGATTACGAGGTACATTACAAGGTACATACTGTACATGAACAAATAAAAGAACAAGATCCCACGGATTTAGACTTAAGGGTGAAAATAGCACTACAAAAAAAATGTGATTTTTTCATGCAAAGGATAATTCAAAACTGGAACACACTACCACCATATATTGTTGAAAGTAACAATATCAACATATTTAAAAATAGACTAGATCAGTATGGGGGAAAATATATGTTCCACCTATAGGACTAACAGGTGGCGAGTTCACAAAGGACAGATTGTTCAAAGAACTCATATTAAACTATGAAACTATCATGTAATTTACATAATCAAATCTTTTAAAACTTCTCCAGGTTACAAAGTTGGACTATGTGACACCTTCATATCCTTACGTGTAGCAAAATAACCTGATGATCTGAAAAAGCATCTGCCAGAACCCCTTTTTTCCCATAAACGTCTGGACGGTTTGTAAATATAGGATCCAAAATTGTGGAATTCTGCAGCTGTTTCATGTTCAGTCTGGTTGGGGCCTCTATTATCTTAACTAGTCCCAACACCTCCTGTATTTCAATTAGGGGATGTATTGAATTTATCTGGGCCCAATTAACATTAAAATTCCCTAACCAAAGAATCTCATGTATGTCCCTATATTCCATACAGTACCCTTGTAACTGAAGAAGGATCCATTTTTTAACTTCAGGTGGTTTATAAATTCATTAATAAAAGAGGTTTTACATACGGAATTTTATTATTATAGGTAAAGTTTATAATCTTCCCTCCACAGAAATAACCTGCTTCTCCCCAGTTTCTAACACAGAGCTTACATAGATTAAAATGCCTCCACCCTTCTTGTTTCTATCCTTTCTGTACATTTGATAATGTTCCAATTCTATGGTGGCATCACTAACTCTGTGACTTAACCACGTATCTGTCATAACGATAATCTGGGGCTGACTTTCCCTCACCCAGTCTTTTATGGAGTCAAATTTCCCCTTTATGCCTCTAACATTAAAGTGCACCATGTTGAAATACCCTTTAAAATATTCATCTCCACTCCATGTACCAGGTAAAACTGGGCCTGGATTTGGGTGTACATCTCCACAGTACATCAGATGGAATATTAATAAGTGCCATAACAATATAATTGCTTTCTTATAGTTTTCCCCAGGGCCTATATATCCAACTTAAGAACCTACTTATTTTTGGGCCATTGGAGACTAATCCACACAGTGGTCGTATCAGAAATTCCCACAGCTGATCCATCCTGACATAGCTATTAAGGCAATCATGCATACCCAATGTGGGACTAATTCCAACAAATTTCCCCATACATGGCCTCCACCCTTGGGCATCTGTGCTCCTTACTTTAATGGGCATGGATAATTCTCCAAACATCTTTTGTGTAGGGCCCACAGTAAAACTAAATATGGCCTCCCCCCAACCAAAACTGCAACCAATCTGCAGTGTCAGTGGCTCAGTAGGTAGCACACTCACCTCTGAGGCCGGGAGATCAGAGGGCTGTGGGTTCAGTTCCCACATCTGGCACTTGGGTTAATATCCCAGTACTGACACTGTAGTGCAGCAAGAGAGGGGTGCTGCACTTCTGAGGTGCCGTCTTTCCGATGAGACGTTAAACTGAGGTCCCATCTGCCTGGATTGGTGGTAGTTCAGGTGGATGTTAAAGATCCCATGGCACTTATCAAAAAGAGTAGGGGAATTTCCCCGGTGTCCTGGACAAATTTCCCTCATTCACTGAAAATACCACCAACAGCTTAATCTGGTTCAAAGTCAGTTGGCGTTCATCAGTATCCCTCTCCCCTGGGTCATGCCTGAAAATAGGCAGGATTTGTCTAGTGCACTTACTCGGTCAACAAAAACTAAATAAATAAATAAAAATAAATAAAACCAACAGCAATACCATGAACATCCTCATTTTTACCTAACAAGTTAAGTACCACTTAATTGTCGGTAACAATACCCCCCTCTCCCCACACAAATGCATACTAATTTTCCTATGAGAAAAGTTCACAGTATTCAAGATGCAAATTCAGAAATTAACATTAAAAATGCACACATCACAAGAAGCACAGGCTCAGATGAATTCTTAACTAAAACATAGGGCTTGTATTACTCACAATAGGAGCCACATAGAAATAAACATTATTTCTAATCACTACAAATATATAACTTTAGCTAAATATTGCAAACACTTACAATTTAATCCTAGTGTCCCAGTTAGAATTTCTCTGATGAGTGGTGCTCGCGCCACTCACGCTTATGCTACTGCGCTTGTGCAATAGCAGTGCAAGCTTTTTCAATGTCCTGCCCCTCCTCCTCTGCTGACATGCACTCTGATCTTCTCCTTGTTACAGCTGACACTGATTTGAAAATTACCATAGTTATGCAGGTGTAGAACGACCCAGTGCGCTCACTGCTCAGCCATTTTGAAATGTTTTCACCAAACTTTCAACATAGCCTTTTTGGGACCCCACCTCATGAACACTGGTGGTGACATTTCATTATTTGGTCCCGACAGGTGATTTCATGCAGTGACTGTGGAATCACCTTCCAGGCCCAATTAACAAAATGACAGTGCTAGTGTTCATGAGGTGAGGTCCCAAAAAGGCCATGTTGAAATTATGGTGAAAAATTCCTAAAAATGGCAAAGTTATGAACATAAGTTCAAAACACCATTGGAATACATTATATGGCACTTACCTTGATTCCTCAGTTCACAGTTCAGCTTTGAAGAGTGCAGATGTGTCTCAGTCCACAGAAGATGACAGCCTATGACCTCCGATGGTAAGCATAGGGTATGGTGTGTGTGTGTGTGTGTGTGTGTGTGTGTGTGTGTGTGTGTGTGCTCAGTGGGAGGGTCGGGATGGAGGAGGGGGATGGCAGGGACAGTGAGGGACTGTTTTCTTTTTTCAGGTTTTAAAAATAAAAAGATGCTGGGGGACTGTTTTCTTTTTACAGGATAAAATTAAAGAAATATTTTGGGACACTGGGGATGGGCTCCCCAGTGTCCTACACTGCTGTGGGACTCTAAATGCCAACACGGGGATCTGGCCCCCCCAGTGTTGGCTAATTAATAAAACAATGGGCTGCGGGGGAAGATTCGACACTGGGGGGTGGGCATCCCAGTGCTGGATTATATAAATTAATAAACAAGGGACATGGGGACATCAATCAGAAGTTGGGGTGCCACTAAACACCAGGAATATATGGGGACAAAAGTAGGAGTGACTCCAACTGGGACCAGCTGTGCTCAGAAAAGAAAGTTACAGTTAAGGCAAAGTTAAATGGCTCAGTCAAAGGAAAACATACTGTTCACAGTTCTTAATAAAGCCAGTACTTCTGACACAAATAGAACTGCATCTAGATGGTCTTAAGCAAAAGTGATCAAGCTTTATTTATTATGAGTAAAATTTTTTAAATGACACTCACAAATCTTACCGCATAATATTATGCTCAAGCACAATAAGCAGTTTAAAAAAGTCCAGAAGGTGGCCAGGGCAACAGAATTCAGGAAGGCAGTTCAGTTTCAGTGGATTATAATGACAGAGGTTCTCAGGTTTGAACTCTTACCTCCTCGGGTCCTCCTCCTCCTCCTGGCTCAAAAGCCTTGACAAAGTGAGCCAGTCATGAAACATGTCAGGTGACCACTTCAGGAGGAGCAAGCAAGAAGCAGGAGGAGGACAAGGAGGATAAGATTTGAACCTGAGAACCTTCGTGATGGTGATCCCTTGAAACTGAACTGTCCTCTTGAATTCTGTTGCCCTGGCCACCTTCTGGACTGTTTTTTAACTGCTTATTATGCTTGGTATATGTTATGCTGGAAAGCTTTGTGAGTGTCATTTTAAATTTTTTTTTACTCACTGTAAGGTTGATCACTTTTTGCACAAGACTATTTGGATGCAGTTCTATTTGTGTCAAGAGAAGCAGCTTTATTAAGAACTGTGAACAGTATGTTTTCCTTTGAGCTGGTGCCAGTTTTTCTGCCTTAAATATAGGGGCACAGTGATCGGGAAGTGAGGGGTGCCACTTGGCACCAGGTAAAATGGGGGCTTACAACTCACACTGCAGTCAGCAGCAGAAGTTCATCTGCGGCTGCAGAACTAAATAAAATCCGCTGTTCTCATACAGAGAACGTGGCAGAAAGTTCTTTTCCCTAAGCTGGGCATCCGGAATTTGGGTACCCAGAAAAAGTATTTCTGGCCATAACTGTGAAAAAAAAACACCAGAATCTAGCTAAACATGACCTGTTTAGCTAGGTTGTGGTGTTTGATTTGTAAAATGACAAAATTGTATGTATTTTCCACGCTTTTCAATTCGTGGAAAAAAAAAAAAAAGATGGCAGCCGGTAAAAAAGGATTTTTTCCCTCATGCAAAATTATTTTTTCCTCATGAAAAAAGGAATGGATCTTGCGAGAAAGAATCCTCTTTCATGAGGTCAATCCTTTGTCAAACTTTCTCTGTTTAATCTGGACAGTGATCTTTCCATTGAAAACAATGGGAACCTAAAAATTGAATAACTTTGCAACAGATTAATATTTTTTGACCAAACAAAACATGGGAGTTCTGTTACCCAAGCTGTATCTACCATAGAAAATAACACTCAAACTTTACAATTGCCTGGACGCTAAGACGATGACTAAAAACTGCAAAAAAAAAAAAAAAAAAAAAAAAGGCGACTTTTTAAGGTTTTGCACTATCTGATTTCTAGAATCTGTACATCTGACCAGAACAAACTTGCCACATCAAGAGATCTACCTCGTTGGACAGCGCATATCAAATTTTGCGCAAATCCATTGATTTGTTGCAAAGTTTATTAAAGTGCAAAATTTGAGGTTTAACATTAAATAGGCTACTCAACCCTAACTACAGTATAGGGGCATGGCCGTGCCCCTATAATAGTAAAAGACATACACTATTTAGTGAAATACATACATCATATAGTGAAATATATACATCATATAATGAAACACATACACTATGTAGTGAACCACATACACTACATAGTGAAGTACCTACATCATGTAGTGAAAAGCACAACATAGAAACATAGAATTTGACGGCAGATAAGGACCGCTTGGCCCACCCAGTCTGCCCATTTCCCTACCTAATGGATAAGCTGCAGATCCTAGTTAACCAGCAGCCTACTTCTTTCTACCCCCACCCCTAGAATTGCTCTTATGGCTGTCCCATGCATGCTTGAATTCAACCACTGTTTTTGACTCCACAACCTCCTCCGGAAGGCCGCTCCATGCATCCACAACCTTCTTTTGAAAAATACTTCCTTACATTACCTCTGAGTCGCCCCCCATCTTCAAATTGTGCCCCTTGTTCTTGCACACCTCTTTTGAAAGATGCTACCCTCTTGGACTTTTTGATTCCCTTGAGGTACTTGAAAGTTTCTATCATGTCCCCCCTTTCCTCAAGGCTATTCATATTAAGCACCTTTAGTCTCTCTTCATATGTCTTCTAGTGCAGACCCTGCACCATTTTAGTTGCCCTCCTCTGGACAGCTTCCATCTTGTCTGTGTCCTTGTGGAGATTGGGTCTCCAGAACTGCACACAGTACTCCAGATGGGGTCTCACCAACTGTCTGTACAGAGGGATAACAACTTCCTGTTTTCTACTATTGATGCCTCCCTATGCATCCCAGTATCCCCAGCCCTCCTTACTGCCCTCTCACATTGCTTGCACACCTTTAAGTCATCTGATATGACTACCCCTAGTGCTTATGTCATATAATAAAACACATACATTATATATCGAAATGCTTACATTATATAGTGAAATGTGTACACTATCTACTGAAATATACATACTGAGTACTGAAGATCCACACACACTATATACTGAAACAAATACACTATGTATTGAAACACATACACTACCTAATGAGATACATACATACACTACAGACTGAAAAATCCACATACACCATCTACTGAAACAAATACACTATATATTGTAACACATACACAATATATTGAAAAAACCCTCATACACTACATACTTAAACAAATACACTACATATTGAAATATATACATTATCTATTGAAATACATACACCAACCATTGAAAAATCCACACACACTATCTACTGAAACAAATACACTATGGTCCCCATATTCAAAAGTCCCCTGCAAAATCGTGTAAGTGCCTGCACCGTGCATCTCAGATGTGCCCGCCCAAAATAATGAGATACTCAAAGGATGCACCATGACATGCACTTGTGCATGTCCAGCTGACTATCCCAAAGATGTGCGACCACGCAGTGGGAGATGCGCAGCGCAGCAGGTGACCTGAGCCCTATTCAGAGCATGGGGAAATGTGCAATGCAAAGTCAATTGTGCAGTGTGCAAAACTGCAATATTCAGCCGGAATATGCAAATGACCTCATTGCACATTCCAAACCCATCTCCCACATGTGTAGCTCATTACTGGAATACATTCAGTCCATTTGCATACCCCGTGCATGCTCAGTTCCAGCTTTGCTGGGCCGCCCCACCACTACACAAAGGTGAACAGGAGGTACGGCAGCATGTCAGGCAGGTGAGATGGGCTGTTTGTGGGTGGGTGGGTGGATGGACTGCATTGGCCTGGGGACAGTGCTATTACCCATACCCATGTACAGGGTTGGACTGGGGTACAGGGGGCCCACCAGGACAGTGACCACAGGGGCCCACCGGGTCATGCAACAGGGGAGGGCACAGGGTGACACAGTCTGATTGATATACCACATGCATGTGATTCACTAGCTCTGTATGCAGTGGACAGTCCCTGCAGTGCCCCACACCCCTGTGTGAGAGGAACATGTTGATGACTGCAAGGGATGGCAGTCTGCAGAGGGCTCACCAGGCACCCCAGTGGGTGAGTCACACTTGTGTGCACCCCATGGTGCACCGCCATGGGTTTGTGCCACAGATCAGTCCCTGACCTGTACCAGGCTGCCACTCATCCACAAGGCTACATGGGCACTGTTGCCCCAGATAGCACCCTGGGTGCATGCCACTGCCAAGTGGCACCCAGCAGGCCGCATGGGTGCAGGACATGTCCCCCAGTACGTTTGATGCATTGTGGCTATCTGCTCCACTGGTGTGTCCAAGGGGGGCATCTGACAGCACTGACATATGGCTGCTGGGTGTCTACATCCAGGGTGCGGTGTGGGGGGTTACACCCAGGATGGTGCCAGTGGTGACACAGCACCTGTGGCTCTGGGTATGTCCATCCTGGCATGACAGCTGTGTGTTGGTGCCTGGAGCATGTTCTGGTGCATCTCCGAGAGCTCTTTCTGGATGGCCTGCCTGCAGTTCTGTGGCCTGCCTGTGGGTGGCTGGCAGATTTTGGAATGCCTTTTTCATGCCTAACTTTGGGAAGCCTATTTCTGAGAAGCACAGCCAATGTGCCACACATTTTGGCTGAATATAGGATGCACAGCATATTCATGGGAACACTCCTTTATTTGCACCATATACATTATCTCTGTGTGATGGTGCATCTGAGCTACATGATGCATCTCCACCTTTTGAACATTGCAGTTTGGTGCATTATTTGAGATGGGCTGTGCATCTCTACTTTGCACCACACATTTCATTTGAAAATGTGGGCCTACATATTAAAATGCATATGCTATATACTGAAACACATACACTATCTATTGAAATAAATACAGTATGCATTGAAAAATCCACATACACTATATATTGAAATGAATACACTATATATTGAAACATATACACTACTGAAAAAATATGCATATTGTATATACTGAAACACACACTATCTATTGAAATAAATGCACGTGCATTGAAAAATCCAAATACACCATATACTGAAACAAATACACTGCATAGTGAAACACATACACTATATTTAAATACATGCACAGTAGACTGAAAAATCCACATACACTATATACTGAAACAAATACACTACTTACTGAAATTAGCTCTGCCCCTGGAATGGCCTGTCCCTGCACTTATTTCCTGCTGCACACAGGGAACTGCTGGCCTGATGAGAGGATGTCTAAAGCTGCAGAGCAGAAATGTAAACAAAACTGGGTTATCTCTTTTCTACTTTATGGTGTTTTTCATTTTGTTTTGCTTGCACACCATTAATCAAATCTAGAACACTATGATGTTGCAAGAAACTTTCAGAACTAATTTAAATAAACAGCAGCTTATCATTTTGAATGCTGCCTTCATTTACTGTTAAAAATACATTTGTATGTTAAGCTAATACTTAGGATATTCATAATATAGCAGATAATGTATGGGTCATGGTGCACAACGAGGCTGTGCTTGCTTCAAGAGGTTGTTATAACAACCAGCAGACCCTCTAGAGTGAAGCTAGAGAGGTCTGCAGTTATGACAAACTTGAGAAGGAAGTATAGCTCTTGTTCATGCATATGACCCGTATATTGTTCTTTGTAACATGGCATAAAAAAGCAAGCCAAAATAAAGCATTTAGATTGGTTTAAATGAAACATGTGGTACATCAGCAACCATGGTCTAATACCTTTGTAGATCATGGTTGGTCATGTAGTACTAAATGAAACCACTGAAACAAAAAGCAGTATTGTAATTTATGCATATTCAAATGAATGCTAAATACCCGCGCAGCAGCCATTAAGTGAAACCTGACATAACTCCTGTACTTCAGACAAGAACCCCAGATGCAAACAAGTGATCTTGCTCCTACACATGGAACCCTGAGAAAAAAACTATACCTGAACCATGTTCCTCATGCAGTTCCAGTTCTCAGACACTTCCTGAGAAAGAGGCAGAACCGCAATGAAACGACCCATGTTTGTCCTCTACCTGCAGTCCCACTCATTCTCCCCAGGATCCAAACAGATCCTGCACTCCATTTAATCATACTAAATTCACGATCAATGGTGCAGGAATTTTAATTACTATAGTAGCCCACAAAGCACTGAAACCAGTGATCACAACTAAAATGTTTTTGATGAGTGAAACATACCTTTATTAATCGATTCAGAAACAAAAAGTTATATACAGTTTAAAAAAGTTAAATAGTTCAAACAAAATTGTTGTAACCGATTGTACCCATACTACATTGGTAGTGTGACGTAATGCCGTGCGTCGGTCACACAATCAGTCCCACAATGCACCATCACAGTAATGGAAATTAGACAATACCGAAGTATATTTCATCAAGACTGTGTTTTATTTGTTTCAAAACATGTATTTTTATTACAGTAATTAGTGTTATTAAATACTGCAATCTTTTAGCGGGACATGTTGGTTACCCGAGATATATGTGATCTAGGTGTTCTAATTTTGTTACTCAAGAAGCGGATTTTTCTTCTAGAGATAAAGATTTTAAAATGAAAATCACTGTATCTGTGTTCATTTTTAGAAACATTGTAACATGGCATTACTCTTACATGTAATGCCATGTTACAAGCGGATTAAGTCACTCAACAGGATAGGTCTACTGTGGAATTAATCCATGGTTGGGTTGTTGGAGGCACTCAGCATCAACACCCCCAACCATGGGTTAATTAGACAGTAGACCCATTCTTTCTCATGGCTTAATCCTTACTTATAGTATATGGGTCACTGTGTATGGTTTTAACGCTCCCCTCCCAGCACATTTTCTGATTAGCGATCATTATTTTAAACTCCCCACTCTAATTCACAAAAAGTGCTGTACTGTGCTGTTTCCCTTTTAAATGGGTTTAGGATTTTGATTACAGTGTGAAACTGATGCTGCTCCACATTTTTAAATAAAACATAGAACTTAAACAGTCCTACTTTTCACAAGATCAATCTTCTCGGTGACTGAGCAGCCTGCAAATAAAGATAGAGAATCTGTGCTACTGTTGTTTGAAGACGACTTGAATGAGAAGAAAAAAAGCGTGATTGTGGAGTGTTTAAACTTGACAGTGCAGTGCGAGGGCATTCCATGTTGTGGTACCATCATGGTGACATACTCAAGAGGGTACAGCAAGCTCTTGACATCATTACGGTGGTACAACAACATTAGGAATTCATTGAATTCCATACACAATAGACCTTACCCATACACTATATAGCACCATCATACCAGATATACATAGGGGTATGCATGCATTTTTCTGTTATCAGTTAAGGTTTTGTTCAGATTTACATGTAATTAATTACTGTGTTAACCCAGCAACTTTTCTGATCTGAATGCTTGGGAAACATTATAGGAGCTGTGATAGTGTAAGCAAAAAGCTTTCCTAACTTATAGTGTACAGAGATTGTTTTTATTTAGTTTTTCTTTTATGTATGTTAATGTTTTGTTTAAGCAAGTTTGTTTGCTAAGAAACAAAAATATATATTTTTGCAGCAAGCACTTGAGGCCCAATTCTTATAAGGAGCTCAGCTGGCATATGCATGATTTGCATGTTTCTGTTCTGAATGACTCTGTACCTTGATGCCTCACTGGTGGCATTCACAGTCCCTAGCTTTCTCATAACGTATCTATACAGCACTGCAAGGTGTGAACAGAGCTTTCCAGGCACTGGACCGCCACTAATAAGCCTTCCTTGTCTAGCCAATGTAGTGCATACCCTGCTTATATGGTATGACTATTTTATGTGGTTTCAGCTTCCCAAGCTGTTTTATTTCTTTATTTTTCCATAGATATTTTTAGCTTTAAACCCACTGACCCCATGCCCACTGCCCTGTCCAGCCCCATCACCCACCATCTGCAGGACTTACCTGCTCTGAGATCCCCACAGATTCCCCCATGAGGCCAGGGAGGAAAGGGCCATCCACAAGGAGACACATATCCAAATGGGAGCAAAGCCTGACATGGTGTGGAGATGGCGGCTGAGTCTGGTGTGTCATACTGCTATTGGGGTATCTTCCCTATAGAAGTCTTCACCATTGATTCATATGCATGGCTGGCCCGTAGGCACTAGGACATTGCAGGCACTTTTTTCCTCTGGAAGGGGCGCTGATGTCAGCAACTGGCACCACCTGCATGCAACACGTACACCATGGGAGCAGCGCATCAATTCAGCCTTCCTCAAATTTCTACTGCAACATCTCCAAAGTATTTTTTTTTTGCAGCATCAACTTCATTTGATTATTTGGTTCCTGATGTCTGAGTCAAAGAAAAAGAGTAAGGGGGTCAAAAAACCCAGTTATGCATCAAAGTTCCTGTGGGAAATCGATCATTGCGAAAGACCGACATCAGGATTGCTGGACCTGTCTTGGCCCTGAACATGATATGGATTCCTGTGATGCCATCACTCCAAAATCAAGACGTAAACTGCTCTGCCAACTTCTAATTGCAGTCCCTGATGCTGTAGTGAGTGCAATTGCCTGCTGCTGCATAGTAGTGAATTGGGAACACTGGACATCAAGCTCTGAAGGGGGGAGGCCATGGCCAGTGTCGCCCCTCCCGTGCACACCTATGATATTATTGTAGACCACTTCATACTTTCTTCGAGACATATCTGAGGTCATATTTATGATATGAATGCCATACATTAAAACTGCCATTAGAACCTCCTTAGCCAAGGTAATCCATCAGTTGTTTGATATACAACTTTCATTATGTTACAAGAAAATTATTTTCTGATTAATGTTTTTTGTAATGTGTGTGATACGAGTATCAAAATTCATTTTTTTGCCCAGGTACACTCTCAGATATTTAAATATAGGGACTTGTTCTGCATTAACCAGTTTTTCTTAATATTGTAATTTCCATATTAATTTTAGATCTTGGACTGTTTTAAATAAAATTACCTTGTTTTTGCTTTCATTCAATGCAAGGTTATAATAAATTAGTAGTAATTGTACATTTACTTATAAGGCACCCTTCCCTGGAAGTTCAGGGTGTCATACAGGTATAAACAGGCAAACAACACAAACAGTATAACAATTAAACAGATCAATAAATCAACAACTTAAATAACACAGATAAAAATTGAACCATTACATTTAAGACAGTTAAAACAGGGGCTGTATCATAGATAATACCCGGGGACTAGCCATATTCATCCCTGAAAGCCTGTCTAGACAGGTGATCCTTCAACCCCATTTAAAAGCCTCCACCAAGGGGGCCTCACTCAGTCCCCGAGGCTGAGTGCTCCATGACACAGGGCCAGCAACCTCAAACATGTGATCCCGCAAGGATATAAGCTAAGCTCTTGGAACCAAAAGGAGATCCTCCCCGGAGGAGTGAAGAGGGCACGAAGAATGAGAGGAATCAGAAGATGCACAGGTAGCTAGAGCCCAACCTGTGTAGGGTTGTAGAGATTACTAACCCAACCTTGGGAGCTGGCACTGTGGCACTGAGGGTTAAGGCACTGGACACCACAACTCTTGCCATGCCAGCAACCTGGGATCAGGAGTGGCCTCGGCTTGCCAGGGGTCAGCGGGAGGGAGAGGATCGGCATCTGATGGACTGCTCTCCTCCTGGGAGGGAGGTTTGTCAACCCACCCTTGGCTGCCCCCTAGTGGAGGTTGGAGGCAGTACCAGAGGCTGGGAGACACAGAAGCGTGGAGATATGATGTGTGCATGCCTCAACACAGGCACATTTACGCCATGAGGGGGAAGGGTGTACGGGGAGAAAAACAGAAAATGATGGAAAAAAGCAATATGAAAAAAAAATAACCCAACCTTTAAGATAACATGCCACTTCACTGGCAGCCAGTGCAGATCATGCAGGAACGGAGTCATATGGCTACACTTTGAAAGGCCAGTAAGCCACCTGGCTGCTGCATTCTGCACCAGCTTCAAGTGTCATAGGGTACTGTTATTTATCCCAAGGTAGAGTATGTTGCAGTAATCCAGCCTTGACATCACAAAGATATGTACCAGTGTAGGTGGAGGGATAAGGGTCTTAATCTGGATGATGTTCCTCAGATGGCAAAAGCCACTCTTGACAACAGCAGACACCTGAGGCTCAAGTGTCAGCCAGTCATCAAAAAGACACCCAGATTTTTCACCTTTTCAGAAGTCAATAGCCTGGACAATCAAGTCCAAGCCTTGTCTCTCCCGTGATTACTCCACACCCCCTTCTGACCTGGCTCAGTCTCTAGCATTTCAGTGTTGGCCAGGTTAAGTCTCACTCAACTAGATTCCATCAACTTCTGAATCTCATACAGGCATAACTTCAGCACTTCGACAGTGTTAGACATCCCGTGTGTAAAAGACAAATACAACTGGGTATCATCCCCATAGCAGTGAAAACCCAGATTGTACTGTCAAATGATCTCCCCAGAGTAGCATGTACACTGCAAACAACATAGGTGTGAGGTCCAAATCTTGGGGCATGCTAAAGAGAAGGGGCACTGGGGATGATTAGAAAATCCCTCACCACCCCTCTGCATCCCATCCTTAGGTAGGACTGAACCCAGTGATAACCATGCCAGTGAGTCCTCTGTACTCCCTCAGAAGATCCAACAATTACCCATGGTCCAAAATGTCAAATGCTGAATAGAGATTGAGGAAAACAAGAACTGACTGTTCACTTATCTCTAGCCCTAAGGAGGTCATTATGCACCCTGACCAAGGCTGTCTCAGTGCTATGCCTAGATCTAAAATCAGACTGGAGGGCTCATAGATGTCATGAGCTATGAGGTGCAGACTGTAGCACCACAGCTTTCTCAGTACCCTTACCTACAAAAGGTAAGTTACACAAGACAGTAATTCACTAGAATATAGAGGTCCAATGATGACTTTTTCAGAAGTGGCTGAACCAGCATATTCTTCAATACCACTGGAGAGACCCTTCTGAAACTCCAAAACCCCATGCAGCTCACCAGCAGACATGTTGGTCCTGGGTCTAGTTCACAAAAAGTGGGCCACAGCTCTGAGATCACTTCACAGACCTCTTCCATCATAATCAACCAAAACTCTCCCCAAGACATCTGAGTGCATCCAGAAAGTGTTGTCCGAACTCCACCAAGTTGTGAAACCCTCCTGGGGAGATCCCAGCCCAAATAGAGGACACACTGAGAATAATCAAGCAAACTCTTTGCACTTAGCTGACATACCCACTGTCACCGGCTGAAGACAGGTTGAGTTTAATAATCTGTCAGCAGTACAGAAGAGTTTGGCTGTGATTCTCCCAGACACAATCTCCCTGGACAGGAATGCTGTCTTTTATGGGAGATTGCCCTTTGATACTCCTCCTAATGAATCATCAAAGCCAGTTTATCCTTTTGGGCCCTGGACCTTTCCAACTATGCTGTAACCTCTGATCTCTGGTTTCATCTCCTAAGCTCCCATCAAACCATGTGGAGCCTAAGCATGAGACCTGAGGTCATGACACACGGGTGGGCTGCAGGAATCAAGGCTCTAGCAATGACCCTATTACAGGTCACTACTGTGTTCTCCGATCCCATCTCACATGTTGACAACATCTCTGAGATGTCCAGTACTGCCTGCATTCCTTCTGGCTAAGCCCTCTTAAAGGGTGGTACTGAACCATTTCAGCCAGGTCCCTATCCATACCTTACACACCCACTATCACCTCCCTCCCCCATCAAATTACTGTCTGCTCACCCCTTCCTGCTGGGCAGTCCCTGATTGTTGTCTCCCATTCCCCACCCTCCTACCACCTTCCTGTTATATCTCTTCCCCATGTCTATCTCCCTTCCCCCCATTACTTCTCACTGGCTGGTAACCCACTCCCCTTCCTCTTGCTGACCTCATCTCCACCTGCTTCTCCCTCAAGCCTCCCTCAGGCCCAGCCTGCCCTGGTATAATTTCAAACTAGGTCTTAGGCAACTCTCTCATCAGTTCTTCTGGAAAATGCTGTGCTGGCTGGATAATTAAACTGTACATATTATGTCTGTGTGATTGCAGTAATCTGTATATGTATGATATGTTTTGATTTATGTTACCTCTACTGTGAATTGTTTCCTGAACTACTTACCTTGCTAATTTTACCAAGTCTGTCCTACTAGCTATGTATCCTGACATGGAACCTTTGTAAAAGAGCCTCTGGCTCAAAGGTGTAAATCTGAAATTTCAATAAATAAATAAAATAATTTCCAAAGGGGGAGGACTACCGGGAGGGGTGGGGGCTGAAGAAGAATTTCACTGTGCAATGATTCAACCAATTGACTGAATCAGGCTTGAGGTTTCTAATCTTTTCACTTTATCTTTTTATTGCTTTTCAACAAAGAACAAAATGATTACAAATGTAATAAACAACAACTTTCATATAAATATGATTGCCATCTATATAAGAAATTATAAGTCATAAAGATAAACTTAAGCTAATATCGGAGTATAGTTGCAGGTAACTAGAAGGGAGAAAGTATGTCTATTAATTACCATATCTATATAAGTAGGAGATTAGCAGAAGGTATAATTATAGTAATAAGGGACATGTTATAAATATAATAGAGCTATTATCATAACTTTATACATAATAGCAGGCAATTATAGCATAGACTAAATGTATAAAATAGGAACTATAGAAAGTTGTATAAGTTGTATGAAGTAGTAAGTACAATTCTATAGACAGAAAGGGAAGGGAAAGAGAGAAAGAGAAAAAGAAGAAAGAAAAAATAAATAAATAAAGTTGAGGAAATAGTGAGAGATAATCCATATATAACTTGAGCTGTATAATATAGTACAGTGTACTAGTTAGGGCTACCAGAGATATTCAAGTAGGAGAAATAATCCTGCCAGCATCTATCATAAATATTGAGTTGATGAAAGGAGAGATAGGATATCTGGTCCAGAGAGGCATAATGGGAGAGGTTTTGAAGGACATCAGCGAGAGAAGAGATATTATGGGATGTCCAATTCATAAGAATAAGGCACTTGACTTGAAGGAATAGTATATTTAGCCATCTAAAATGAGCGTGAGATAGAGTAGTGTTATTAGGTGGGAGAATACCAAGCAAAAAGAGTTTAGAGTCAAGGGTGATGTCTGATCACCTTTATAGCAAAGTGAATCCATGCCATAGTTTGTAAATCGGAGTGCAGGACTGTAAGATATGAAAAGATCTGCATTAGGAGTTGCAATGCCAGCAATTAGTGTTGTTTAGGAGACCCATATGATTTAATACCGAGGAGTTCTATACCACAAGTGTAATATTTTCATTTGTATTAAAGAGCTACGAGCATCCTTAATAAAGCTATGAGAAGAGCGCCAACAGTTTTGCCATTGGGTTTTGGATATATTATAATTAAGAAGAGTGCACCATTTATTTTTTGCATTAAGAGACTGGTCGGGAAGTTTTTCCATGATATCTTTATAGATGACACTATTCCATTTTGCTGGTAAGTGAATCCAATGTGAGATGTGATGATTATATGGAGAGAGGTTGTGAATATAAGGTGCAAGGGATTTATAGGTAGCTCGAATTTGAAGATACTTCCAGAAGCCAAGTTTGGGGAGATCCCGTCTTAGCTGTAAGTATGAGAAAGAATCAAGATTAGAAGAGTTTTTATCAAGAATATCTCCTAAAAAGAATAGGCCTTTGTTCTTCCATGTGCGACAGAAAATGGGCTGTCCTTCTAGGGAAAGCAAAGGATTATCCCATAGAGGAGTATAGGAGAATGGGGTGGGATGGGATCTTAAGTGCTTGTGTATCAACTTCCAATAAAGAACAGATACAGAGACAGTTGGATGGGCTTTTAGTTTAGGAGGAGGGCACAATAGATGAATGAGGTAGGAACACCACCAGGACTTAATGCAGATTCCATCTCTACCCGAGAGGTGTATGGGATGACATTTTGCTGAACCATTTAATGGTTTGAGAGGCATGAAAGGCCCCAAAATAGCCTTTAAACCAAGGGAATCTAACTCTTGGTCTGGGGGTGATCGAAGTTTGGTACGGCTAAATCTTGGTGTCTTGCCCTCCCAAATAAAATGACCAATTAACTTATCAAGTTTGGATAAATAGGTGGAATGTAAGACAAGTGAAATGTCAGAAAACAAATATAGTATCTTAGGAGAAATGATCATTTTTATCGCAGAAATTTTCCCCATGAAAGAGAGATTTAAAAGTTTCCATCTATCTAGGGACGTTTTAATATTAACAAGAAGGGGATTGAAATTTAGATCCCAAATCTTCCCTAAATCACAGGAAATTGTTATTCCTAAATAAGTAATACCCTGTGGTGACCAACAAAAACCAAGCGGTAAGTTCATAAGGGGTTTGCATAAGTCATTGAGAGGGAGAGTTTTGGATTTGCCATAGTTCAGTGCTAGGCCTGAGATATCAGTAAATTTGTTAAGCAACTTAGTTAAAGGAGGTCCAGTTTCGCTTAAATTTTCTAGAAGGATTAAAAAATCATCCGCATATGACAAGGAAGTGTATCTAGAGTTACCTATAGGAATACCGTTAATGTCATTAGCTTGGCGTAGGCTAGCCGTTAAGGGTTCGATAGCCAAGATGAACAGTGAAGGAGATAGAGGACAGCCCTGTCTAGTTCCTCTTGCTAGAGGGAAGGAGGAAGAAAGAGTAGAGTTAGTGAGGATGTTGGCTGAGGGTGATGTATAAAGTAACTTGATCCATGTGCAGAAGTTTGAAGGGAGGCTGAAGTAGGAGAGGACCTGGTATAGATAATTCCAGCTAAGAGAATCAAAAGCCTTCTCAAAATCGATAGCTATTGCTGCAGCAGGAGATTTGGAATTTGGCCTTGTGAATTAAATGAAAAAAGGAGCGCAAGTGGTCTGAGCCAGATCTGTTCTTGACAAAGCCTGCTTGAGAGCGATGGATTAGTTTAGAAAGAAGGGGTTCAAGATATGCGGATAGAAGTTTAGCTAGTATTTTCCTATCAGTGTTAAGTAGTGAAATTGGTCTATTGCTAGCAGGAAGGGAAGGATCTTTATCTTTTTTAGGGATTAATGTAATAATTGCTTCAGTAAAAGTAGGGGGAAGTTTGCCTTTGTCTGAAGCTTCCTTAAAAACTTCAAAAAGTAGGGGGCAAAGGGAATCAGAAAGTGATTTATAGAAGTCTATGGGAATCCGACTCCACCAGGTGATTTGCCTGATTTTAGTGAGGATAGTGCCTTTTTGATTTCTTGCAGAGTAAAGGGTTCATCTAGAATATTTTTTTTCATCAGGAGGGAGGTGAGGTATATGCAGACAGTTCAAAAAATGTTGTATATGTGGGGTGGGTGTGGGACTAACAACAGAATATAGATTCTGATAAAAAGATCTCATAATATGATTTATGGAGATGTTATCGGTATTTACCTTACCCTGTGGGTCCTTAAGATTGGTAATATGGTGCTTGATTTGTTGCACTTTAAGTTGATAGGAAAGAAGTTTCCCACTTTTGTACCCTTGATCCCAATATTTGTGTTTAAGTCTAAATAGAGCTGATTCCATTTTACGAGAGACAAGGTAGTTTATTTTGGTTCTGAGTTGTAATATTTCTAGATGGAGCTGAGAACTGGGATTCGGTTTATTATTTACAAAGTATAGATGTTCTTTAGTCGTAAAGTGTTTTTTCTAGGTCTGCAAGTAGTTGCTCCCTACTCTTTTTTTCTATGGGCAGGAAGCTAATTATTTTCCCATGTAACGTAACTTTTAGAGCTTCCCAAACAGTAGACATTGATGTGTCTACAGGGTTATTGTATGATAGGAAGTCTTGAATTTTAGATCTGATCCAGGGTAGGAAATCTGGATCTCTAAGGAGAAGGTATTCCAGATGCCAGGAGGTAGACTTTGTTGTGGGGTCCCCATAAGAGGTGTAGTTTAATCGGTGCATGGTCTGATATTATTATGAGAGAGAATAGAGGATCAACAACTCTTCTCAGTTATGGAAGAGGAAGCAAACCAGTAGTCAATCCTACTATATGATTTATGGAGATTTGATTAGAAGGTGAAGTCACAGTCATGGGGATGAAGTAGCCACCAGAAATTTGCCAGGCCAAACTCTTTCAGTAATAAAGAGAGAGCCTTGGTACCTCTGGGGTGTTAGTCAATAGAGTAGTTACTTCTATCAATTTGTGGTGTTAGTGCTAGGTTAAAATCGCCTCCAAATATAACGGAAATGTTATTCGAGTGGTTAGACAAAATATGTTGGGATAAATTATGAAAAAATTCAGGATAGTCCACATTAGGGGCATAAACGTTGATTAACATAATAGGACCAGAGAAGGTATTCAAAGTAACTATAACCCATCTGCCTTCTGGCTCAGATATAGACTTAATCAAGGTCCATTTGAGTTTTTTTATGGATCAAAATAGCTACCCCTCTTTTTTTTTTTACAAGAAAAAGAGGAGCTATACATTTGACCGACCCAGTCCTTTTTAAGCCTATTAACATCCTCTGATAATAATTTTGTTTCTTGGAGGAAGGCAATGTCTGCTTTGTGTTTTTTGAGAAAAGTTATAATTTGCTTCTCTTACAAGGACAAGTAAGTCCCTTCACATTCCATTAAGATATAGCAATAGATCATTCATAAGTAAAAGCATAGGGAGAATAAAACTAAAGGAATAGCGAAGGACCTATATTCCAAGCAGAGGTAGTTCCAAGCTGATGAATATAATACTATCTTCACATAGAGGAGGGCAGGATCTAACAAACATATAAGGAATAGTATATCAATTATCAAAGACATGGATATCTCTCTAAAATAGTACAGAATAGAAGAATAGTAAGAGTGAAATAACATTATTATCTGTAAGACAAAAACTATTAATAGAAATAGGAAGTTAACTTCTTGTGAGTGTAGAGGATTAGAGTCAGCAACCAGTACATCAGATTCTCCACCACACCACAGGGCGTTTATATCTAGAAAAAGACCTATGCAAACCAAGAGAGGTTGGGAAACTAGGACTTTTTAACTTTTAAAGAACAGTTATCACAGTTATAAACGACTACCTATAACAGTGAGCAAATTCTCTGAGTAAGGTAGGGAACATAGGATAATAACCATACCCCAACTGGTGAGAAACAGATATAAAGAACAACTGTGATTATACCAGACCTTATTAACATGAACATATAAGTAAGTATTAAAAGACATGTTAACCTTATATAATACACATTGGTGCTGTGATAAATAGGACCAGAGTTGTCTAGAGATGGTACCAGGGAGCCAGGTATTAGGCTGAAGCAAAAAAATAAAAATAAAATATAGGAATCAAAATATTGGGGCAATGCATTAGACAAAGACATCCTGTGTCGGTAAGTATAGGTGAATAGTGTGAAACAGTGGCACAAACAGGCTTCATACAGTTATGGGAAGTCGTTGTGTAGTTTAGTTGTCAAGTTAAGTATCCTATCTTAAATGGAGCCAAATAAACTGGTTTTAATAAAAGAGAAAGGAACGGTAATAGTGGAGAATCCTGCAATTGATAAATGCATCCCACACTTGAAAATAGCCTACAGTGATTAGGTTGAGAAGTAGTCAGGTCCCAGTCATAGTCCTAACAAGCCCCAGAACCAGAGAAATATTAGAAATAAAATTATCACATTTATTAGGTTTTGAGTGACTAGAGCCAACAGGTACAGAAATAGGCAGTGTCTCCACCAGTTCAATAAACTAATAGTAGTTACTAGCAATGTGTTATATAGAAAGTAGGGTATGTTAGAGATGAATGGAATAAATAAGGAGCCAAATATGGGGAGAATGATTCATGTATCTGTGAGGATAGGGTAGCACAAGAGAAAAGACAGTAGCACCATTAACAAGTATTATGTAGGAGTGAGTAGAATAGTGCAGTTTGCCTTTGAGATATGTGTGTGTAACTTAAATGTGCAGTAGTGGTTGGATGAATTAATAAAATGCAGCCCCATAGACAAGTTAAGCAAGTTAACATTAACCACACAACATAAGACCAAACACCAGTGGTACCACATTAAAAAAGTAAAAGAAGGAAAAAAGGAAAAAAAGACCTGATTAAAACGTACGGATTGTTGCAATGTATAGCCTTCCTGAATCATGACCAGCTGGAAGGGAATGACCGAATTAGAAGACTGCACAGCACGGTGAACTGCAATTGGAAAGGAAAAAAAAAAGAACAATAGTCCAAAACAGCACCAGGTCCTGGCTGTCCAATAAGCCAGGAAAGAAAAACAGTAGCAACATTGTATTATGTTAACTTCAGGTTATCATTGAACTAGAGGCTTTAATATTGGCAGTTAACTTCTTATATTTCATGTTAGCTTTCCTTTTCTTCTTGGGTGGCTCCAAGTGTTTAAGGGAGAACTTGAGACAGCTTCAGCCCAAGAAGAGTCCACGGATGCTATATCTTGCAGGGCTATACCAGAACCTGGTGGTTTATCAGCATCAATGTGGAGTTGCAGGTCCTCCTGAGACAGTGAAGGTCGTCAGCAAGAAGAGAATTTGTTGCTGATTGGAATGTCCGGATTAATGTTGGTATGTACAGGCACATAGGAGGGAGGTTTTGCACAGTCTGGAGTCAGGCAACAGGAACAAGTACATTTTAGGCTGCTCGATGTAGATTCCTCTAGAAGTCTGTTTGAATGTCTTGTCGTGGGAACCATGGGTACTACATCCACAGGGGTTGATGTCCCAGACTTTCTCTACTGTTTTGTGCCAATGAAATGTTACTATGAGGTGGAGTGTCCATCGGAGGTCAAGAGTATTTGTTCCGAGGGTAAGCAGTGGGGAATCACCTGAAATAGAACCTAGGAATGCAGACAGGGCATCTGGAGTATTGAAATCTTTGAAGAAGGAACTGAGAAATAAGCATGGTGGCAGGAGTAACGTAATGCAGACTTTATCCCTTTTGATGCAGCAGTAGTTTCAATGGGTTATATGCTTTCCTTTTATCTGTGACTTCTTTAGAGAAGTCACTAAATATTGAAATTTTAAAATCTTGCCACATTAATATATCAATGTCTCTGGACCTTTTTAAGATGAGCTCCGTATGGGCATAGTTCAAAAACCTGGCCACAATCGGTCTGGGCCTTTGGTCCTTAGTGGGCCTGGGACTAAGAGTATGGTGGGAACGTTCAATAATCAGTTGCTGCTCGGGGGGTAGTTTCAAAATAGATGGCAGAACATGATGTAAAAATGCTGTAGTATCTCCAAGCTCAGATCCCTCTGGGAAACCCAGAAATTGCAGATTATTCCTGCAGTTACAGTTTTCAAGGTCATGAAGTTTATTTTACAGTAATTTAATGGTGTGATCTTGGTTTCTGACAGTGGCTTGTAACTCCTGAATAGATTTTGTATTAGAGCTTGTCTGGGTTTCAGAGGAGCTTATTCTCTTGTCAAAGGAGTCTAGAGTTAAAGAAGCACGTTGTGTAGAGACTTTCAAGTCATTTATATCTTCTACAAGTTTTGAAAACATAGCCTCTACTCTTGCCATAGAGATTTATTGTAGGTGAGGTCAGCCATACTGCAGCTGTGCAGGCCCAAATTTTCAAAGGATTAAAATATGGGTTTGCAAATAGACCAAAGAGCAAAATGACTTACTGGAAAGCTGTAGTGAGTTATGTAGAATCAGATCAGCAAAGTTAACGTGTCCATAAGGTCTGTAGCAAGAAGGATGAGGTTTGATTTCCTATGTTCCCAGGAGAGGAGGAGATCTATGCTGCCATCTTCTGCCTAGGCAGGCCTCACCCCGAGGTTGCTAATCTTGAACCCCAGGAAGAAAGTCATGTCCTAGGTGTGTCCATGTTGTTGAGTTGCAGAAGTAACAACTTGTGCAAGGCCCAGTGATTCCATCAACTGAAGGAAATCCCTTCCAAAATGTGACAATTCATTGTTAACCCAGGCACTGAAGTCACCCAAAACAGTCCATCTGGATGACTTCAAGTTGGTGATGAAGTCTGTGATTTTCAACAGAAAATCCCCTTTGTGCCCTGGAGGCCAGTACACTGGAAGGATCCTGCAAACTACACCTGGCCCTCCAAGCACAGACACATTCAAATGGCAAGGTGTCCCCAACTGGGTTTACAGTGAAGTTCAATTCGGATATAAAATAGATAGCATCCCCCTATGATCCCTTTGTGGGCAGTGTACCATGGAGAATCCAGCTGGGACTGCTGCTTCCAAAACTGGGCCAGCATCACCACTCAGCCAGGTCTCTGTAATGCAAGCCAGATCTACTGAGGAACTCAAAATTAAATCTGCCATAATGGCTGTCTTGTTCCTCATCAATCTCATATGGTAAAGCACCATTCATAGGGAACAGAGTGAGGCAGCTGGCCTAATGGCTACCTGATACCCAGTTCAGCTGGTTACCTGGATATGGGAACCAAACATGTCTCCCTGCTCTTCATGTCCCATTTCACCCCAGAGCATCCCCTGGTCCTAACTATCCTAATAATGCCCCCCTTGTTAGCAACTCAGACCCAACTGCTGACCACATTACCTCCTCTCAGTTCCCACTTCCCTGCACGTATGAAAGGCAACTCTAGGCAGGGCAGGTCTTGAAAGAGGTGCAGATCATGCAGCTGAGAAGAGGAGAAGCTAAGCTTAGGGGGTCTCCCTCAGGCCCAACTCAATACACATACTGACAGCTGCTCAACTAAAACAATAAACCCTAAAACCCTCACACAAACACCCCTCCCACAACCACCCTTCAACTAAATTAACAACCCTCTAACACCACATGTTAATCACTCACACTAACACCCAAACCTCAGACCATGCAGCATACACACCACTAAACACTATACTCACACATACTACCACTCATTTACTCCTAATATGATGACTGCACAATATTACCTATAACACACACTCCAAACCATCCACCCTAACCTAATTACATCATCCACACAGCCACCCAAAAAATAAACTAAATATTAGATATCAACTCTAATATAATAGTGCCACAGAGTCTGATAAGTGTAGCCCCTCTGTGATGCCATTCTAGAGAGGGCCACTACCCCTGCTGTGCAGGCCTGGCCAAGGTTAAGGGGCATGGGTTCCCATTAGCTGAAACACAGGGGTCCTTTCCCAAAGTTACAAATAAAATGGTGGTGCCTCCACCCAGAGTACATATCAAGTGGGTTCAATCTATACCAGTACAACCCCCTGGGATGTTGTACCAATCCACCTCCCCAACAGTTAACCCAGCCATGGACTTACCAGGTTCAACCATCCCCACAGTTCAAACAGTTAGCATTTCCAAACTCAGCTACTAACATGCTCACTAAAACCAGGCTCTTGAGTCAGCTCTTTCTGAAACAACAGCATCTTAATTTATTTACATGGGGAGGGTTAGGACCGGGGAAGATGGAATACAGTTTAAGTAACATTTTTAAGTTTGCATTTTAAAGAGTTGCATGATCATGCCATTCCACCCCTAACCTGCAGCCAGTGACAGGCATCGACGTGTACTTTGGGGTCTTCGGCCCCAACGTTCACCCCATTCTCCTATACCACACCCATCTCAGTGTGTTTCCTTATGGAATGAGTGAGTATAAGGTCCGAAGACCCCAAGGCACACGTGACACCTGTCAGTGTCTACAGGCTAGGGTGAGGTGAAATAGCTTGAGCGTTCTGGCCTATGACCCAAAGGCACCCCCAACACCTGTCAATCTCTGCAGGGTGGGGTTGACGTCAGTTCAATACTTCACTGCCATTCCTGTTATGCATGTCTCTAACTCCTGCACTACCAATGCCAATGCCAGCAAGCCAATATTTGGCATTTACAAATTCTTGTTACATTTGACTTTGATCACTTTACTGGCTTCCTACACCAGAGGGCATATCTGAACTATTTACAGTCCCCAGGAAGTTGCAGGGCAGTTCCTGCTGTTACTCATGGTTCGGCAGAATCAGTCCTTGGGTGGCACAGATGACTGGAGTCCTGAGGTTGGAAGTGGCACTTGCAGCCGGCCCACTGGTGCAGTGGCTAGATTTCCATCTGTGACGCCAGTGATCTGGGTTCAGGAACGGTCTTTGGTCGCTGGATGGCTGGCTGTGGGGAGAAGGCAGGAGCGTCCAGTGATGGCTCACCTTCTCCGGGGGGATGGTGGGGTTATGACCTGGCGTTTGCTGGCCCCTGGCAGAGGCTGGGGGCATAGTACGACATCAAGCCTTAGATGTCTAGGGGGAGTGGCGGACATTGGCGCAAAACATGACATCTGTGGCACACCACTCCTCGGGGAGAAAACGGGAAAAATGGCGCCTTGGTCGGGTCAGATGATGGCCTTCTGGACCCTCGCTATGGAGCTCCCAGACCTCTATCGCCACCTCAGCAGCACCCAGGAGTGTTGAGTATAGCTGTACAGGCTCTTCCCTTATGAAGGTAAGGGAGCCTCCTGATGCAGGGATACATCGGGGTTGCCTGGGCTGGCCGTGATGTGGGGTGGTGGGGTCGGGGGTCGCCGAATAAGCAGGGTCCATGTGGGGCCCGAAGGAGAGACTGGGCTAAAAGGTGTGGGTGGGAGTATAAAGAAATAATGCAAAAAAAAACAGGAAGTGGCACTTGCAGAACCTGGGCTCAATGCTTGAACCAGTGGAAAGGGATACAGAGGCTGCCACTTGGATCTTCAGGCTTGATTAAAGGCCTTGCAGCTTGTCCCCTTTGGCCTGTTACAGGCCTGTTGTAGAGCACTTGGCAGAGTCCACCAATCACAGGGGACCCAGATCTGGGAGTGGTCCCAAGGCCTGGCTCCCCATAGGTCAGAGCACCCTAGCTCTCAAGCACAAGACCCGTAGGCCCTGCAGCCAGCAAATCCCACTTGATGGGGTTAGCAAGTTTCCCACCTGGCCCTGAATTGAGAATGGAACCTTTAGATCATTGTGCTCTGTTGTTCATAACCTACTATGGTGTGTAGCTAAGAAGTCTCTGTTATTGTCCCTGTTCCCAGACTCTGGGGGGTGGAGAGTCTGAAATCCCAGGGTTACCACAACAGACTATTTCTTGTTGTATCTCAGGAGCTTGCAGCAGGTACTAGCCCCAGATAAGCACCTACTTGTCCTTCTGCTTTTACAGTCTCTCTCAACTTTAACACAGCTGCATTCTCGCTCTGGCTCACACACAATTCCAGAACTCCGTCTCAGAAAACATTTCGAAAGTATCTTTTCTCACTGTGCAGGTGCATAGAAATTCTCCGGTCTGTAGAGGCTTTCTCTCTTCAACAGTTCACTCAGCTCATCTCTCCTCTCACTTGTCTCACCGATGAGGTGTGGACAAAAGTACCCATCTTTCCCCAGGCTTGGACACAACTTTTGTCTTTTTTCCAGGCTCAAGACACAAGCTTTTCTTCATCTCACTGCTGTGGTGCAACTTTCTGCCACAGTAGACTTTTCTCAGACCCTGCAGTTTACTCTCTTTTTTCAACCCAGCTGCTCTCTCAGCTTTTTCCTTTTTTCGCTCTCGATGGGGGAAGCCTGACCTGCCCTGGGGAACAGAGTTGCTGGCAACCTCCAGGCAGGCCCTCTTACAACCTTGCAGCTCCATTCTCTCACCAGGGGCCAGAGCCCCCCTCCCTGTGGAGGGGATCTCCCCTGACTCCTCTCCGAACTGACTCAGAATCTGAAAGTCATAGTCTTTTTGGGAGATTTCTGGCAGCTCCCCATTGACTGGAGCCACTGTCGTTTCAGAAAATTAATATGTATGAGGCTCCTTCAATGCCTCATTGGTTGGTAAAAAAAGGTGCCTAGATTTTCCCAGTCCCCCCAAGAGTCTTTTCACAAGCTCAATAGTCCTTGGCAAACCTCCTGGCCCTTTGGGTTGGATGGATGGATGGTGTCACATGACTGGAAAACAAGGCTGCTAAATAAACAGTGTACATTCAATTACCAAATAGTCCTGACTTCCAAGTGTCCCTGCAGTCAAACCATGTGCTTTCATTTAATTGTCAATAATTATAAAATCAATTTAATTATTGACAGTGGTGTTTTGGGAGACAGAGCCCCACAATTACAAGAATATCTAATAACAAGCAGCATTATTCCCAACACAGGCATATAGTTGTATCTGACTGACATCTCTCTTCGTGACGGGGGATGTTGCGCTTGCTGCATTTCAGCAGGTTACCATAAGTAACCTTATAAGCGCCAGCAGTCCAATGTCCTCCACCACAAAGAAATGCCTAATTGCAGTACTCCCTCCCTCCCTGGTAAGAGGTACCATTAAACTAGCAAATGGGAGGGGAAGACACTTAACGTCGAATAGAGAACACCCCTCCCCCCTCAACTAGTGGTCAAACAGGAATTCAGCATGTTTGTAGTTCATTTGCATCACCAGGTAAGGAGAAAGGTCCAGCTCCCCATACGACGCACAGGGGAAATGCCAGACCTTGCCCAACAACTAACGCACTGAAATCTGGCCAATGCAAAATCATGTACACAAATGCTCTTAGTCTGGGAAACAAGTTCTAGACCTGCAGGCAACAATGATAGAGGCTAAACTGGACATAGTAGCCATTAGCGAGACATGGTTCACCAGTAACCATACTTTGGAGACTTCAGTACCTGGCTATGTACTGTTCAGAAGAGACAGAGGTGCAAAAAAGGGGGTGGTGGGTGGAGTGGCCCTTTATGTCAATGAAAATATAAAGGCTACAGAAATTCAGAATACACATAAGGAGCCAGAAGAACTGTGGGTCACCCTGGAAACAGGAAATGTGACAGCCATACAAACTGGGGTTGTCTATAGGCCTCCAGACCAGGGGGAGGACATAGACACATTACTGTTAGAAGATATACAAAACATGATAGCTAAAGGGGAGGTTCTGATAATGGGAGACTTCAACATGCCAGATACAGATTGGTCTCTACCAGCAGGAACATCTGCCAGAACTAGACACATGGTGGATTCCCTGCAGGGGGAGGGCCTCAAACAACTGGTACAACAACCCACAAGAGACAGAGCTATCCTAGATCTAGTACTGACTAACAGGGAAAGGATCACAGATCTTCAGGTAGAAGGTCACCTGGGGGCCAGTGACCATCACATGGTATGGTTCAGTTTGGCCACTAGAACAAAATCATCCCATTCCAAGGCAAAAAATATGGGACTTCAGAGGAGCTGACTTTGATGGCCAACAAAGTTAAGCTAGACCTGGCAAAAAGAAATACAGGTGAGGGGGTACAGGCAACGTGGGCAAGCATTAAGGATGCAGTACTTGAAGCAACATCCCATTGTGTTAGAGAGAAAAGGAAGTAAAAAAGAAGAAGGAAACCACTTTGGTTCTCAAACACGGTAGCAGAAAAGGTCAGAGCCAAAAGGCTGGCCTTCAGGAAATATAAGGGAACGCAGCGAGATGAAGATAGGGAGGCATACCAAACTTCCCTACGGGAAGCAGGGAAGGCAGTAAGGCAGGCAAAGGCCCAGGCCGAGGAAACACTAGCACAAACAGTAAAAGAAGGTGACAAGACTTTCTATAGATACATTATTGAAAGGAGAAAGTCCAGAGGGGGTATTGCTAAGATCAAAGGGGATAAGGGGGTGTGTGAGGAGGAGGAGGACCATGTAAAAGCATCTATCCTAAATAGATACTTCTGCTTAGTATTTACTGAAGAGACGGTAGGGCAGGGCCCACAGCTCAGCACCATGGACATGGGGGAGGGAGGTGTGCACTAGTCCCTTCACAAAAGAAAGGGTTCTCCAAGAGCTCGATAAGCTCAGGGTGGACAAGGCAATGGGACCTGATGGCATACTCCCAGGGTACTAAAGGAGCTAAGGGTGGAACTAGCAGAGCCATTATCAGAACTTAGTGAGTCTCTGAGCACAAGAGAGGTCAACGAAAGTTGGAGAAGGGCTCATGTGATCCCACCCACAAAAGTGGTAGCAGGGAAGGAGGCAGGGAACTACAGACTAGTCAGTCTTACCTCAGTAGTGGGCAAGATTATGGAGGCACTTTTTAAGGAAAGGATAGTTCAACACGTTGAATCCATAGGAGCACAGGATCCAAGACAGCATGGGTTTACAAAAGGAAGGTCCTGTCAGACTAATTTCATAGATTTCTTTGACTGGGTAACCAGAGTGGTGGACCAAGGGGGAGCAGTTGATGTCGCCTACCTTGACTTCAGCAAAGCTTTTGATACTGTTCCACATAGAAGAATGATTAATAAGCTGGGTAGGCTCGGGGTGGGTCAGAAGTTGGTCAACTGGGTGGCAAACTGGTTGGCGGGCAGAAAACAGAGAGTGGTGGTAAATGGCATACAGTCAGAAGAGATGCAAGTCACAAGCGGGGTACCGTGGGATCAGTCCTGGGGCCAGTCCTCTTCAATATCTTCATCAGTGACATTGCAGATGGACCGGAGGGTAAGATTTGTCTGTTTGCAGATGACACCAAGATCTGCAACAGAGTAGATGATCCAGATGGGGTGGGCAGAATGAGAAGAGATCTGGATAAACTGGCAAATGGTCAGAAGAGTGGCAACTGGGATTTAACGCAAAGAAGTGCAAGATCATGCACATAGGGAAGAGAAACCCTGAAGCCACCTATAGGCTGGGACGGGAACTGTTGGCAGTCACAAAGGAAGAAAGAGACTTGGGCATCATCATCACCGATGACCTGAAATCATCAAGCAGACCACTAAAGCAGTAGGTAAGGCTAGGGGATTTTAGGGTGTATTAGTAAGGGTATCACAAGTTGTAAGAGGGAGGTAATAATCCTCTTTACAAGACACTGGTTAGGCTCCATCTGAGTATCATGCAGTATTGGAGGCCACACCTTCACAAGGTGTTAACCAGATTGAGGCAGTCCAGAGAAGGGCAACCAAAATGGTGCAGGGACTGCATCAGAAAACATATGAGGACAGATTAACGGAGCTCAGTATATATAGCCTAGAGCCAAGGAGGGAGAGAGGTGGTATGATTGAAACATTCAAACACCTAAAGGGTATTAATAAGGTGAAAGAGTCTAACATGTTTCAATATAAGAAAAATAGCAGGACAAGAGGACACAGCTTAGAGGGAGGCTGATTAAGGGGTAATGTGAGGAAGTTCTTTTCACAGAAAGGGTGGTGGATGCCGGGAACAGCCTACCTCAGGAAGTAGTGGATATGAATACAGTGCAGGGCTTCAAAAGGCATGGGATAGGCATAAGGAGCAATACAGATGAGTATGAATAGATAGATCATTGACAGAGCAAGGCCGTTAGCACATTCATAAGGTAGAAAAGAATGGGCAGACTGGATGGGCCTTTATGGTCCTTATCTGCCGTCAACTATGTTTCAATGTTCCTATCAGCCACATATGGTAGCTTGGTATGATGGGGGATATGTAAACTCTGAATTTTACTGACTTATAGACCAGAAGGCTGTTGAACTTACTACTTAGCCTTCTAGTCCTGTCATAAGGAAGTTATTTGCAGTTTACATATCCCCAAGTTGACCACTGTCTGTAATTAATTTGTTGTTGAGGTAATAAAAATACTGTTTTTTCCCTTTAAAACATTTAAACAACTTAGACTCAAGTACTTGAATTTGAAATCATGTAGATCCACTCTCAAAGGGAAGAAAGGGCATTTCTATTGCATCAACACCACCTGCACAGTGAGTGGTGTGTGTGTCAGTTCTGTGCTTGTGCTTACACAGTGCTTCTGTACTTCATTTTTACTCATTCATTGCTCTATGCCATTGCTGCCCTAGCTAGCTAATAGCTACCCGCCCCACCTTAAAATGAGGGTCTGCCACTGCTCAGCAGCTCATCCATCCTCTGTGGCCTGCCCTTGACTTAAGACTGGAGGTTATCAGCACAGCAGTCAGATGAATAACAACTGAATGTGGGCAGGTTGTCGCCCTCTCAGGATCATCACACAAGAGTGAGAGATGGGCTTACAGTCAGTCACTGCTGCTGGTGTAGGGCTGCTGCTGGAATTGGACTGTGCAGCAGGGCAGGAGGAGACCTGGAGAAGTAGTAATTGGAGGTGGGAGGCATGCCTGGCTGACTGTCTGCAAGTGCAGTGCCTCAGTTGGACCAAATAATTTTTTTTCCCAATCTTTGCTGGACAGGACTCTGGAGGGATAGTCCTGGACAGGACAGACAGTCTAGTCCAGTCAGAGACTCACTCAGCCAGCCACGACCAGCCCACTCCACTCATATTCCAAAAGAGTGAGATGGCTGGGCTCACAGTCAAGTCACTGCTGCTGGGTGTGTGGGGGGCTGGATTGTGCAGGGGAGCGATTAGTCAGGGACTCGGGGCGGGAATATGGTCTGAGGCAGGAGTGGGAACCAGGCCTGGCTGGCAGCCTGCCAGCAGTGCCTGGAGCTGGAGTCTCTCTGGACCAAATAATTTTGTTTCCAATCGCCATCGGACTCGGGGGACTCGTTGGGACGAGGATGAGAGGGAGTACAGTACTACTAGTCAACTCGACAGTCACTATGCATCCATCCCCTCAGAGAACTAAGAGGACTAGGAGGGAGGGAGGAGTGTGGAGATCAGAGGAGGACATCCAGACAGGTGGTCAGGAATGGGTCAAGCAAGACTTAAGTTGTAAATAATGTAACAAGAATCGTCATTGGACTTGGAATCTATGATCATTTATAAAAATAAATTTAAAATAAAAAACATCCAGTACCAGTTCATCTGACTCTCACTCATACTCAGTCTCACTTCTACCCCTGCCCCCAGAATAAGGACAGATTAAAATCATTAAAACAAGAAGAGTGCTTGGCTGCTTACACACAGAGGCCTCAACTCACTCTGTCTTATCTATCTCCACTCCACGCCTCTAAAAGTCTACTTGAAATTTCTATCGCTCACCTCGCTACTTCGTGGGGTTTTTTACTCTCTGTCTCTGCTATATTATTGTCCACCACTACACCAGCCTCTCCTGCACCCATACCATTTATACTGTCTGGACTGGACCCACCACATGATGTTTTCTTCAGAGACAGCAGACCATGTGACCCTCCCCTTCCGGCTGGGATGCCCCTGCTGGCAGGCATTTGTTATTACATTTAAAAACAAAAGAAAAAATGCTTTTTAAGTTACATCACAGATTTGAAAACTGCACCAATCGCCCCTCAGAGGCATGCACCTGGGGTGGGTGCACCACCCGCCCACCTTCTACGGTACTGATATTCATGAGCCATCTCATTAATATTCATGAGGTGCTCAATTCCTCGAGCGTGATTGGCGCTCACAATTTTGGCTCCCCTTCCTGTCCTGCTGCCTCTCGGTGCTGCTTATGTCTCCGTCCCTCTTTTCCTGCCAAAGGGACTAGGACCACCAGAAAGACAAGACCAAGCGGTCGCTGAATGACTGATCGAAGAAATTGCACTTCTGTGCATAATGAACTCCGCCCGGCACCAAAATGCCAATACAGAGTATCGGCTCTGTGCTACAGCTTCCTCGGCCCTGCTCTGTCAGAAACAAATGCGGGTGCCAGTGGGAGGATTGAGGACACGGGCAAGATCAGGAAAAAATTGAGGAACAAAACCCTGGGGGAAATGGGAACCTCAGAGGGGGCAGACAGGTAAGCCCCCAACATGGGGTTACACTCCCCCATCCCTTAATTGCTTGGCATCCCTGCCAAGCCTAAACATAACTTAGCTCCATCCATAAACATTAACCCATTTACATTTAACCTATTACCCACACATTTACCATCCTGCACTATACACATAAATACATATGCTAACAAACAGCATCAAATCACTTCCTATTCAATTCAAGGCAGTGAGCAAAACTGGGGATGAAATTAAGTATTTTGATGCTGTAACAGGAGAAGAAGGGGCACACCCCCAAAAGCCCTCTCACAGTTCCCACCAATACCAATTTATTCATATGCTTTGCAAGTGAACATAATCAACATGATTCCAATGATAGGAGTATGTGTGCTAACCTTGTTTAATTTATGTTGTAATGAGCAAAATGCTTCAAGTCTATTGTTTAAAACACAGGTGAGCAGAAGGGCAGTCATTGCTAAGATGGGGGATGTATCAAAGAAGCCCTCGCGATGAGGAGGAAGGGAGGGGAGTTGAGGAGCAGTGGGAACACCTGAAAGTAGCTCTAGAGGAGGTGATGAACCAATGCATCAGGTTGATAAACAAAGGCAAAAGAAGGAAGAAACCACTATGATTCTTGAAAGAGGTGGCAGACAAAGTAAGGGCCAAAAGGGCAGGTTTTAGGAAATATAAGGAGACTCAAAGGAAGGAGAAAAGGAAGGTGCACCTAGAATGTCTAAGGGAATTGGGAAAGTCTATAAGGAGTGCAAAGGCACAGACTGAGGAAAGATTAGTGCAGACAGTGAAGAAAGGGACATTAGGGAGAGAAGGAAGCTGGGGGGAATGTAAGGCTCAGAGGGGATGAAGGGGTGTAAGGAGGAGACCTGGAAAAACAGAAATACTGAATTAATACTTCTGTTCAATATCTACTAAAGAGGGAAGGGTCAGGGAAAACAGTTGGGCAACAGATACGGGGGGAGAGGTGAACACTAGTCCACTCACAGAGGAGAGAGTCCTGGAGGAGATGACAAAACTGAAGGTGGACAAAGCAATGAGGCCAGATGGCATACACCCAAGGATATTACAGGAGCTGAGGCAAGAGCTAGCAGCACCTCTGGCAACCATGTTCACCAAGTCTTTAAACACAGGAGTAGTACCAGAACACTGGAGAAGGGCACATGTAATCCCTCTACACAAAAGTGGTAGGAAGGAGGAGGATGTGAACTATAGGCCAGTCAGCCTAACCTCATTGGTGTGGAAGATCATGGAGGCACTACTTAAAGAAAGAAAGAAAGAATAGTGGAACACTTGGAATCCAATGGTGTCCACGATCTGAGGCAACAGGGATTCAAAGCAGGGAGGTCTTGTCAAACAAATCTGATAGATTTTTTTGACTGGGTGACGAGGAAGGTAAATCGGGGGAGCGGTGGATGTCTCCTACCACAGTTTCAGCAAGGTCTTCAACACTGTCCCACATAAAAGGCTGGCAAGCAAGATGGGTAGTCTGGGCATGGGCCACAAGGAGGTAAACTGGGTGAGGAACTGGTTAACAGACAAGAGGCAGAGAATGGTGGTAAATGGGATCCAATTCAGGAAGGGGGTGACCAGTGGGTTATCTCAGGGATCAGTCTTTAGGCTAGCCCTGTTCAATATCTTCATTGGTGACATAACAGAATGGCTGGAGGGAAAGGTCTGCCTGTTTGCAGATAACACCAAGATCTGCAACATGTGGATACTCCAGAAGGGATGGAGAAAATAAGGAGGGACCTGAGAGCTGCCACTGTTCATGAGGTGGGGGTCCCAAAAAGCCCATATTGCAAATTTGATGAAAAATTCAAAAATGACATGTTAATACAGTGGTGTCATTACTCAGTTTCTATGCAGCTCATAAGTTCACCAATTTTTAATATTTTCACTCCAGACTTTCAACATTGCCGTTTTGCAAACCTCTTTATGAACAGTATAGCTGTCATTTTTCACATCCTGCCCAAAACATGTTTTCGCACTTGTGTCGCAGAATGGCATGGTTACTGTACGAAATCAACTTTTAAGATGGATTACTGAAATAATAGTGCCACTGTTCATGAGGTAGGGTCCCAAAAAGCCCATGTTGAAAATTTGATGAACAAATTCAAAAAATAATTATATACGGTTGTGTCTGCACAGTTTCTATGCACGCTCCAACTTTGCTAATTTTTCATATTTTCACCCAGATTTTCAACATTAGCATTTTTCACACCTCCTCAAGAATACAGTACTGCTGTCATTTTCACATCCTGCTCAAAATGTGTTTTCGCACCTGTGGCGCTAAATGACGTAGTCGCAGCACTAAATTACCTTTCAGGATTGAGTAACAAAATGATAGTGCCACTGTTCATAAGATGGGGTCCAAAAAAGCCCATGTGGAAAATCTGGAATGAAAATACCAACAAATGCCCAGAGAGTTAGGTTTTCCAACTGTAACACCCAACCCCCACCCTGTAGAGACTGACAGGTGTCAGGGTGTGACTTGGGGTCGTTTGCTATAATTTTCACTCCATTCCACCCCAACCCCCCTGCAGCCATTGACAGGCATTGAGGTATGCCTTGGGGTCTTCAGCCCTAACATTCATCCCATTCTCCTATAGTGCAGCCATCTCTACTTATTTCCTTATGGAATGGGGTGAGTATAAGGGCCAAAGATCCCAAGGCACACCGTGATGCCTGTCAGTGTCTGCAGGGTGTGGTGAGGTGGAATGGTGTGAGCATTATGGCCAATGACCCAAAGACACACCCCCAACACCTGTCAGTCTCTGCAAGGTGGGGCTGGGGGTTGGCATTAGGGTTGGAAACACTAATGCTTCAGTAAGGAAGTAAATCAGGGAGGGGCAGTGGATGTCACTTACCTTGATTTCAGGAAAGCCTTTGAAGCCGACCAACATAGAAGGCTGACAAAGAATAAATAAATATAACAAGATGGGTAGTCTGGCCACAGGGCACAAGCTGATACACTGGGTTAGAAACTCACTGATGAAGAGGAGGAGGCAAAAGGTGGTGGTAATGGGATCCAATCTGTGGAGAGGGTGATGACCAGCGGGGTACCTCAGGGATCAGTCTTGGGACCAGTCCTATTCAATGTCTTCAGACATTGTGGAAGAGCTGGAAGGAAAGGTCTGTCTGCTTGTTTGCAGATGACACCAACATCTGTAACAGAGTGAATACTCCAGAAGGGGTGGAGAAAATGAGCAGACACATGGAGAGGCTTGAAAAATGATCTTATGAGTACCAACTGAAGTTCAGTGGAAAGAAGTGTAAATAATGCACCTGGAAAGAAGGAAACCTGGGGAGAGTTACTGGATGGGGATGAGGTGCTGACGATCACCAAGGAAGAAAAGGACATAGGAGTTATCAGTTCTGATGACCTTTAAGTGTCAGATCAAAGCATAAATATTGCAAGGAGGCCCAGTTGCATGCTTGGGTGCATAGGCAAAGGTATCACTAGCAAAAGGTGTAAGGTGGTGATGCCTTGCATAATGTACTAATGAGCCCTATCCTACAGTACTGTGTGCAGTTCTGGAGGCCACAACTATGCACGGACATCGACAGGGTGGAGCTGGTCAACAGAAAGGCAACCAAGATGATACTTGGCTTGCAAAACACAACATATCAGGACAGATTAAAGGACATCAATATGTACTCATTGGAGGACAGAAGGGAGTGAGGGAACATGATACATACATTCAAGTACCTCAAGGCCATACACAAGGTGCAGGGGTGGACATCTTCCAGTGCATCAAACATTTGCCATTGACAAATGCTTGTCTTTATAGGGGCTACTAAGTGAAAAACTTCTATCCCCTACTAAGGTGTAAGGAGCTAAGAAGGCTGGTGGCCCATATGTGCTCTTGCCATTCACCTGTAATAGGAAAGAGTATTTCCATTTGTGATGTAGTCGTCTAGTTATTTTTTAAACTGTTTTTTATCTTTACTGATTGTAATGTTTCATGGTAGTTTATTCCATGGATTAAGAACTCTATGAGTATAAAAGGATTTTTTATTTGTATTAAACTTTTTCAGTCTCAGTTGTAGTGGGTGACCTCTTGTACCTAACCTGTCATTTTTGAACTCAAGACCCAGTTCACTTATTAGATAATTGTCTTGCATTATGTTATAACATAGCAGTAGATCTAGTACTCTTCTTATTTCCAGGGACATCAAGTTTAAGTTTTTCAGTCTTTCATTGTATGTCAGTATTTATATTGTATATCATTTTGGTTGCCTGACCCTGTACCTCTTTTGTTTTGTTTGTAGTACCTCTACTGATTGGTCCCCATACTGGGCTTCCATAGTCCAGTAGTGGTCTAACATATGATCTATACAGGGGCATTATCACTCTGTCATCCATACTTTTAAAGTTTCTTTTTATAGTCCATAGTAGTCTCTCCTTGGTGGAATTGGTCGCCAATTTCCACAGAATATGCCAAAAACGGACAGCATGGGGTCATGGGCACCCTGCTCTTTACCATCAGCTGAAAAGAAGCTGAATGATATAACAGTCATATCCACTGAAAACATTTTTTTCTTATGTACCACGGTACCATAAAGCTTGGAACAGAAACTAATGGGAGACATGATTGAATGCTTTGTTCTGTTCAAGACATAGAAGAAATTTTAAAGGGATCCCAGTCTACTCCTAGCTACAACTTACTGAATAATAATCACATTCTCATGCATAGATCTCCCAGGAATAGCACAAATTTGTTCAGGCAATATTAGCTTCCTTGAGTAGTTACTTAATCTAATACATATGATTTTATTTAAGATTTTGTTGATCTATATTCATAAGTTAATGTGGCAACAATTCCCTATATGTGTTCTCTTTTTTTAAAAAACAAAAATACCATCTAAGAATGAGCAATGTCCTTAGCTAATGTTAAGTTATCTAAAACATCCATAAACACCTCCACCAAAATAGGACCTAGTTCTATCTCAGATGTCTTAAATAATTCTGTGATCAGCCATCAGACCCAGGCAAAGCATTCATGCATAGTGGCTTGATTACTTCTAAAGCCCCTTCCAACTTAATGGCAGCAGCAAGTTCTATACATGCAGCTGTAGATAATATCTCTAAATTGGAAGTCTAAAGAAACTGCTCAAAATCTGCATGCACAGAAAGGTTAATATCAGATTAGTCAGACAAAATGTTATTAACTATACTATCCATAATTCCTTGGTCTGAATATTCAGTTTCCACAGAGTCCTTTAAAGGTGTCTTCACCTTTAACTTATTCCTTTCATGGCTCCCCTGAATAATATTCATGGACCATTTTATCCCTTGTGTACCACATTTCAATTATACTTTTAATGATGATGCCTGTTGATTGTGTACTTTCCTAAATACAATCTTAATATTTGCAATTTTGAATGAGTAAGAAGCCTTAAGTGAATTATGTAGGATAATTAGTTGTTTCAGTTGTTTTCTTAAATTTAGATAATGAAAAACATGTTTGTTTACTTTTTCTCATGCTTTGGGACTGAACAAAGGTCCTTACCTCAGTTTTGGTATCTTCCCACCAAGAAATCATGGAATCAAAACAGCAGGCTACTGATACTTTTGCTCATAACACGTCCCCACAGGTAGCCGCTACTCCTTTATCCTCCAGAACAGCAGTATTTATCCGCAAATAACCAGGGCCCATTTTCTGATAAGAAGTGCCTTCCACTTGAATCTTAAGTGCTACATTATCAGACATTTCAGAAATATCCACATTTGCTGTCTGACTCTCTAACAAATCACTTAAAAAAACCACTCTATTCTGCAGGATAGAACTACCCTATAACTACGTATGGCCACCCTCCTGGTGAATTATCCTGTAAGCATCTTTCATATTTGCAATTTGTATCATATTAAAAAAACTGAATGACAGAAGATTTTTTCTGTTTTTCCCTGTTTTGTATTCTAGAGACCAATGACAATTAAAATCCCCCTACAATTACTGATTTTGAAGTATATAAATAAGGCTAAATTTTTATGGAAAAGCTCCACCCTCTTTGCTTTTGATAGTGGAGCATAAACTTATCCCAGCTGAAAGGAATTCTTAAGCCATTCTAGATCTAGAAATAAAGCCCTTCCTGGATCTACATGAATCAATTCTGAGGCCTTAAAATCTTGCGCTTTAAACAAAATCCCTATCCTAGTGCACAGGTCTTCCCCAACTGACCAGAAGGATGATCCCCATGCCAAAGATGATTTTGCCTGATACACATCAGATACTACCCTAGTAGGGGTTATCATTTCTGATGACCTTAAGGTATTATTGCAGAGATCAAAGGCTGCGGGGAGGGCCAGTGGCATACTGGGGTGCATAGGCAGAGGTATCACTAGCAGAAGGTGGGAGGTGGTGATGCCACTGTATAAAACATTGGTAAGGCCTCACATAGAGTACTGCATGCAGTTCTGGAGGACACACCTGTGCAAGGATATAAACAGGGTAGAGGTGGTCAGAGAAGGGCAACAAAGATGGTGCATGGCTTGCACAACAAAACATATGAGGAGAGACTAAGGGACCTCAGTATGTACTCACTGGAGGAAAGGAGAGAGCAAGGGAACATGATAGAAACGTTCAAATACCTGAAGGGCAAAAACAAGGTGCAGGTGGGGGACCTTTTCCAATGTACAAAAAGTACTAGAATGAGGGGGCAGAATATGAAATTGGAGGGGGTAGAGTAAGAGGTAATTTGAGGAAGATTTTCTATACAGAGAGGGCAGTAAATGCTTGCAATAGTTTGCCACAAGAGGTAGTGTGGGCACGTTCAGTGGAGGGATTTAAGCATGACTGCAACAGGCACAAGGAAACCTTAAGAAGGGAGGAAGTGATGAAAAGCCACTGATCACATAGGGTCAGTGGCTGCATACATGTGTAGGGCTTATGGGCAGACTGGATGGGCCTAGTGGTCCTTATCTGTTGACAGTTTGTTTCTATGTTTCTGTTACCCTGAGCCTGGAATCCTGTAAACAGAATATATGGGAATTTGAATCCACCAAGGTAGAAAATCTAGTCAGTCTCCTCTTATTGTTTTTGAGGCTATTCACTTTCAAAGAAGTAATACAAAGGTTAACAGGTACAAAGCTTATCCATTAAACTCTGTGCCATCAAAAACAATAAAAGAAGAGTCGGTGATGTCATTATGGAAAAGACATATATCCCTTTTATTTCTATTTCCAAGGCTGCAACTCCAAGATTACCTTACTAACTTCCTTCATTGTGACTAACCTTAACTCTCTCAATGACAGCTGAGCATGTCTTAGAGGTGGAGGATCAACCCTGCTGGATTGTAACAGCCCACCTGGCAAAATTCCAGCCTGAACTGAGGACACACTGTCTGAGAAGCATCAAGTGAACTCTACACATTTAGCTGATGAACCATCTCTAATCAGCTGTAGTCAGGTTGGATTTAATAGCCTGTCCATAGTCCAGAAGAACTGAGCTGGTCAGTTTCCTCCTAGCCAAAATCTCCCTTGACAGAAACACTGCATTCTTATGGGAGGCTGCCTTTTGGTATTCATCATAATGAAACTTCAAAACCAGTTTGTCCTCCTGAGCTCTGGACCTCTGCTGACAGTGCTGTAGCCTCTGACCCTTGGTTTTCAACTCCTTGAGCTCCCAATCAAACAATGGGGAGCACAAGTGTGACATCCAAGGTCATACACAAATAGGCATTACTGAGTTAAATGCCTCAGTGATGACTGCTATAGGTCACCACTGTCTCCTGTAAGTTAGTCTGACAAGCTTCCAATATCTACGAGTTGTCCATTACAGCCCGCAGTCCTTGTGGCCAAAACCTTCTTAAAGGGTGGTACTGAAACACCTCTGCAGGGAGTGGAGTACAAGAGAGGAGCCTGAAGGAGAACTTCACAGTGTAGTGATTAACTCAACTGACTGGATCAATCATGAGCTTACACTTACTAATCTTGAGCTTCAGGGAGAAAACCAAATCCAAGGCATGCTCATGTTAGTGGGTCACAGAAGTAATCAATTGTGCTAGGCCCAGCAAATCCATCAACCAGTGGAAATCCTGACCAATGTGTGAGAGTTCATTGTCAACCCAGGCATTGAAATCTCTCAAAATAATCCATCTAGATGATTCAAACACATTGTTAGCAATGAAGTCTGCAATCTCCTGCATTAAATTCACCCTCACGTCCCAGAGGCCAGTACATCATTATTCAGCATCTCCTCCATACTCCTTAGAATATTACTTACATTGTGATCCTTTTACATGAGCCTCACATTTAGCACTATGGATCTGCAGTGAAAGTCAATGAACTATGTCACAAGGGGAGAGCCAGAGGCTGCTTCAGCAGCACCTCAGAAGCTGGTTTATCCACACACCAGTGCATCTGACAAATCATCACTCCAAATTGAATGGCAAACTGATTGCAATGGACAACAAATCCCAGTTGCCTGCCTCTCCAAAGGCACTTTCCAAGGTTGGCCCAATACCAAAATTGCACCTGATGGTACCCTGTCTATCCGTCAGGCTAACTACAAACACACAGGTTTATATAACCTTACTGCATTGATTAATCCAACCTTATTTGACAAATTTCCAGAACACTCTGCCAGAGATTTTTACACACAACATTACATTGCTACAGCTGCCATGTTTTTATCCGTAGTTCCCCCTACTGAAGCGGAACTCACAGAGTGCCCTGTCCAGGAGCCAGGATCAGCTAGTGGCCTAGCTGCCAGATCACTCCCAAGTACACTTGTAAACAATGTGCAATTCATGCACATCCCAGTGATTTTTAACCTTTCACATTGGAACATGGCTGAATTTGGCATGTGCTCCAGAACAAATACATCTAGAATTCATAGTATCATGTTACTAGACATTCTTGCAGCATGCCAGACATGTACGCAAGACCCAGTAGCAATGCCACATACTACTGAACAACTAGATGTGTTTAAGACAAAACCTCAACACCAAGAAGCACAGCAGACGTGCAACTGCTGATATCACTGGCTCCACAGGCACTGTTTCCGGACTCTTCAGATCCAGCATGTCCATCTGGGACTGGGCAGACATAGCTGCCATCAAAAGCCAAACTGTAAAATTCCAAACTGGCATGAAGAATGATGGTTTACCCCCATTATTGCATGGTGTAGATGGGCTTAGTCAGGAAGAGAGATATACTGTGTATAACATGCATGATATAACCAAAAGTTTTAATGACACTAGAAACAAAATTAATTAACTTGTTTCCAGAATAACAAGGAAGCAGATAAGCAATATATTGCCTGGGAACTTTTATGTTCTGCCTATGGCTGTTATGTAATTACTACCATGAATAATCTCTTCTGGGATTTGGAATCAGGTCGCATTCCAGATATCACCCATGACAGGTGACTAGCAAAATGGTATTGCCCACAATGTAGATCTGTTTCATGTATCACACTATGCATGTCTAGGTCTGTTTCTATATCTTTGTCAACTGCTAGCAATCTAGACTATGTAATACGACACCCCAATCAGTGCCCCTGTTATAAAGCTAAACAATGCAACATTCATGACACTGTGTTCGTTACTTTCACTGTCTCACTTCCATGTTTTGATCTGCAAACTACCATCTTTGACAAGCTGATTACCATCCATTCTGTAAGACTCCTGATGATGCCATCTTCGGGAAGATATTCAAACTCCTACCTCTTCTGGTTTCCCACACCATCCTGGATGCTTGGTTGGCTCCTCACACAGACTGTTGCGCCTAAAAGGGTTATCACTATCTCTGCAGATGTGACGTATTCGACGTTATCAAGCCTGTCTGTAGGTATTCACCGGACAGCATTGATTGGTCCTTAACTTTGGACTCTGAGCTTTCTTCAAATGGAACTCTTAACCCTAGTGCAACCAGCTCTACTACATCAACTTCATCATCAGTTGGCCAGACAGGGCATGTCTACAAGGATTACATGGCGGATTTTCAGTGCTTCACCATAGGATGATGAATTCATCTTTCACATGTCCTATTCCACTTCATAAATGGTGGATACCACAAGTGAAAGTGTTATACAATTCTGAAGGCCAGTATTATGTCATTACTAATCATAAATCTTTTGCTTATGGTGATAAACAGTGCGAAATTCTAGCACTTAACCTTTATTTTATTCCTCATCAAACTACAGTTATTGGTCATACTGTCATAACCCCTGTTCCCATCCCAGAACCAGATATCATTAACATTGACCCAGAATATTTGCTTTGTGTCTCAATATTTACCCATTTTCAATGTTCACATTGATCCCCTTAACTTAGCACTTAAGACACTTTTAGATGGAAAGGATACCCATCTCATCTACATTAGCAATAACATCTCCAAGGCTGAAGATGCTTTTAATATCATTATCCATGATGGTGACCTTAGCACTGCACTTTCTAATACCTGGTTAGAATTAACTTTTAAAGGTTTTGTGATTATACAAATATTTTTGATATTTTTCATGATACTAACCCTCTGCTGTCGCAGGTGTACTTTGAAACAACACCGTGAACAACTACAGTTTCTCTACAAGGCTCATGCAGCTGGTCTGTAATGATGCTATCACCCGTAACTTATCCATTACTTGCTGCCTTTTCAGTAAGGCAGCAAGGGGGGAGATTGTTACACATGGTTCCTTGACCTATATTGGAAACCCACAGTACACCCCTGACAGCATCCATAGTATTGTCTAATCATGGCTCCAATATGAGCCCCAATCATTACTAACCTATAGAGCACAGATGCCTATCATATAAGAGTAAGGTATCAGACACAAACCGCAAGATAATTGTTATGATTTATACATGTATATCTAAATGCAATGCACTATTTCTGTGTTCTAACTCTAACACATGTTCTGATCTTCTGAGAAGTCTTATGTATGCTTACACTGCCGTCATGTGGATTTATGTAACACCGCACTTGTTTTCTATGATTTGTGAGAATGTTTTGTATTCACACTTTTAGCTGACCTTACAATATTTGTATATCAGAGATACTGAGGAGCCACCTACTTTAACTTTTAGCCAATAGGACTTGTTTTGTACAACTAATGTGCATCAGAAGAATAAGTTACTAGGGCAATTATCTCCACTATAAAAACTGCTGTCAGACATTTTCTCCTAGAGTCCATCTTCATATCCCGGGTTATAGGGAAAACTCTGGCTCCCAGTGTCTACCTAGGTAAGATTCTGTGTAGGGCATTAGTCCGATTTTGTGTAATAAACGTGTTTATTACTCACTGATGCCATTTGTCTCTGTCTCTTCTGATAGCATCTAAGCACCAAAAACCTGAAAGATTATAGTCCTCCACAGGATGCAAAATACTCAGACTTTTCAAGTCTGATGAGTTTGATAGTCTCATTGTGAAGGTGCCGATAGTTGACAAAGCAGCCAGGGAACCAGTGATCTTAAATGAAGTCCAGGCAAGGTCTTTACTGCAGAGGCAAGTCATCACCTCAGCTGTTATCCAGGTAAGATGAGAGCCTCGTACTCTGTTTTTTGCTCAGGGGTGCATAATGATCCCATACAGCAATAAATGTAACTGAAAGTATAGCAAGACAAAATTTATATTGCTGACTGCAGAGATGGGGCACTAAGTAGATGCTCTTAGGTCAACTAGAAGAGAGAACAAGTCCAGTGACCGAAAGGACCTGAGATGAATGAATTCAGAGGCGCCTTAGGAAGATGTGTCTTGTGCACACAGTAAATCATATGGTGGTCACTGAGGTTGTCAAGAAGGATTCTTGCATCCACAATATGGTGGGAGTGAGATGAGATGAGAGGACTCATTCTAACAGAGTCAATTGTAGTGACTTTACATTTTGAGAGAATTTATTTGTATTGGGGAGAGTCAATTTATATTAAAGTCTCAGAGAATAAGTAGCTCACCTCTGGAAGAGTTAGAACAGATAGTGGATAGGGGCACAGTGACTAAAGCAGCTGGACAATAGCAAACACCACAATAAAGATTGAAACAGAGTGGAAAGGGAGAGTTTAAGGAAGAGCAGCTCATAAGAAGGGGGGGGATAGGAAGCAGAGTCATAAATTGGATGCTGGTGGATATGTAAACTGCAACACTACTGCCTTTCATTGCGTGATCCTGCCTGACTAAGGTGTAGCCAGGGATAGGTACAGTAGAATCCTGAACCTTAGAGGACAGCCAGGTTTCGGATATAATTAGTACGTCTAGCTGTAGGTTAAGCATAACAGGTTGTAGTTGGTAAATTTGTCACAAAAGATTTGAGAGACCAATATTGCCATAATGAACCAAGATTTGATAAAGATCACATTTTGCCAGGGCAGTGTTCACAGACTTGGACAGTAGTAGCAGCTTTATTTATGGTGCCCTCCCAGAAGGCCCAGGGCACTAGTACGAAGAAGAAATAGCAAACAATTAAATGCATAAATACATATTATACAATGGCAAGAAAGACTCCTGGGCTTTAACTGGTCAGTCTGGGTCTGGATCTGTGATGTTATCCCAGCATAACATCATGGATCTAGTCTCAGCACATACATGATTGAATGACATCATTAAAAAATCACTGCACATGCCATAAAAATGAACAAAGTGAATTCCGTCACTCCCCACTCCTCTGTCACTTCAAGTGGCTTCAAAGCATTTCCCGCTTTTCTGCTAGTAACCCGATCACACTTACAGCAAGCTTTTGTTTGGAAGCCGTGACATCGGCTTTACAGAACTCCTTCCTGCTCTCCTGCTACTCCTCATAACATTGCAGAAACAAACTGTGCAACTCCGTTTGACTTCAAAGTTTATAATTTAAAAAAGTATCCTGACACCGTGCTCCTGTCAGCTTGACTTACTGATCACTAACACTGAGCCACACCTTATGAGTGAGTGAGCAGCATGAGGGCTAGGACCAAGCCTGAACAGGGAGTGCAGAGGAATAAAAAATACAAAAACAAGTAGTCAATTACCATAAGTTAAGACAGAAAGTAAACCGTGTGTGGGGGAAAATGATATTTCTGGGGAAAGAGAACAAGACGCTTGTCTGTGGAGAAGGGAGAGGGGCTAACTCAGGCCAGCATATTTCAAAGGCACCTAAATACACAGCACCACCTACTGTATAGCCCGCATGGGAAACAAGGACTTTTTCATTATATATACCTAAACAGACAAAAAAAAAAGACTAAAAAAATAAATGTTTGCATTTTTTTCCTTTTTTCTCTACATACAATCTAACCATTGTATAATAGGAATGATGCACTCCAGGGTGTATGTCGTACTGTGACAACATCACTTCCCAGGTGTTGACTGAACTTTGCCTGCAGACTCATGCCCAACCACCCAAGGCATGACATTATCCCAGCACGACACACAACCTCTTGTGCATTATTCCTTTAATAATAAACAAACAATAAACAATATAAATTAAACCCTACACCCAAATAAATAAATCAACAGCAGGATTGCAAGGAAATAAACAAGTTCCTCATAAATGACATAATTCAGACACCAAAAGCCTCAGCAAAAAGAAAGGTTTTAAGCTCCTTTTTGAAAACTTTTACTGAGGGGCTTCCACCAGGGCCCTCTGGAGTGAATTCCATAGTAGCAGAGCAGCTACTTCAAAGGCCTCTCCCCGGACATTTTGAGTCTGGTTCAGGGGACAACCTAACGACCCTCTCCAGTGGAATGGAGGGGACAAGCAGGCAGGTAAGGAAAAAGGAGCTCACACAGGTAGCCCAGACCTAGACTGCATAGGGCCTTATAGGTTAGCAAGCCAACCTTATAGGTGATGTGGCATTTAATTGGCAGCCAGTGCAGGTCCCACAGTGCTGGGGTAATATGACTTATCCAAAAAAAGCCAGTCAGCAACATTGCTGCTGTGTTCTACAAGAGCTACAGTCACCGCAGTGTACCTCCACTGAACCCAAGGTAGAGGGCATTACAGTAATTGACCTGAAAGGTCACAAAAGCATGTACTAGGTAGGGATGGGAGAACCTCAAAAGGTTCTGAGGTTCTAAAAGGTTCTGCTACGCAAAAAATGGTTCAGATGCTTATCCTAACCATATCCGAACCTTTTATAACCTTTATAATTTTATGGTAACTGTATGTGAAAAAAATCATTTTAAACAGCTTTTCATCAACATATCTATAAAAAAAGCAATTAAACCACTGTTCAGGAGTACTAAATGCATGAGTAGTGAAATGAGATGAGGAGTGGATAATGTGACTGTGGATGTGCCTACTGGAGGATGACAATGATATGGTCCAAAGGCAGGCAAGTCCCAGATGTCTATTTTTTTTTACACCAGTCTCCTGAGTCTGACTTTTTGTAGAAGGGGAGAATGTGTTTGTAATCCATGTCACTAATTATGTTCATCAACAGCTCTCAGTATGTAACACAACAGGTAGGACATCCTGCAGAACGTGTACACTAACAGAGGCATTGTACTGGACCAAGGCTCATAAGTGACATGACATGATAACTGGATGTCCTGATTCATGATGAAACTGAAGATTAAAAAGGAAAAAAAAACAGGATTGCACCAAAAAAAGTTGAAGTGGTATGATTCGGGATAACCATGAAGGTGATTCGTCATGACATGATGTAAGCCATGTTGGCACTGGCAGTACCTCTTAGAGCACCAGCAACTGGATGGAACTGAGTTTCCATAAATAGTTGCCATTGAAAAAAATTTGAAACACCTACGGCTGTACTTCCCTGAACTGTCTGACTGAGAAACACACATGCTTGAAACAATGTTCGCTCTGAGTTTATAGCTCCTGGATTAAGTACAGCTGGCTAGTGAAGACAAAAATTTGAGTCCATCTGCTAGTAGGGCATCATGCAGAATGTGAACACTAACAGAAGCATCGTACTGGACCAAGGCTCGTGAGTGACGTGACATGATAACTGGGTGTCCTGATTCATGATAAAATTGAAGAATAAAAAAAAAACACAGGGTTTCACAAAAAAAAAGTAGTTTCTTCTGTAAACACGAAGTGTGGAAGAGGTACTGTTGATGTATTTTTGTAGGATTTCTATGGCAGTACAATCAGAGGTAAACTTTGTCACACAGGCTTTAGATACTTTCTTAGTTATGTGGCAACCAGATTGCACACTGGGATGGTGGTGCTCAGAAACCACACATGAAGCACACCAACAGAGTTTCAAGCACTCACCAACCTTGTGAGAGGAACACGGTAGACAGAGTTCTTGTTATAAATCCAGTTTATTCACACAGCACAACACAGATGAGGTCTCGCCTGACATGTTTCAGCAGAAAGTCTTTTTTCAAAGGCTAAGGACCAGTATGTAACACAACATTTATATAGGATAAGATAGCACATGTGATCTTGGGACACCCAGTGGCTAGCAGCGCTATGATAGGTTAAAATGATTTCAAAACTTTAATGTTTAAATAGAAGTACATAAAAACTGTGTACACCTTATTGTACATAAAAACTGTGCTAACAAATATATTGCACCACATCGAAGGAAATAAAGAAAAAGTTATAAAAAAGGGAGAGAGATAAAGGGGGAGGAAAAAAAAGTGAGTAAAGAATGGAAGGGGAGTACCCATGTTAAGGCACCATCACATATATAGATATGCTGTATATCCAGCAGTGAGGAAAAGAAAATGGGGGACTGAAAATAAGGGGAGAGGAATGGGGAAAAAACAGCAAAAGAGAAAAGTGGAACCAGAAAATGACAAATAACTAAAATCATTAATTAAGCTGAGATTCGGTGAATTACACTTAAAGTTATAACTGAGCTCTTATTTCTGTATTATAAAGTGCTTAAAGCTATGTTTTAACATCATTAGAATATTCTTAAGAAATCACTTAATTCATACTGAGACAGTGATCAGTACCAAAAGCACAATCATCCAGAATTGGGTTTCATGTTCCAACCTGATTAATAGCTATAGCGTACAGTTTTTCTTTCCAAGAGAACCACACTTAGCGAATGTCTAATCATTACCTCTTTTTCAGATAAGGACATAGGTCCAGTTGTGAATTGAGATCTGGTTTTTCAGTGGATCTAAGAGTCAAGATCCAAAAATTCTCTCTTAGCAACATAAGGTTCTTGAAATCCCTACCTTTTGGGATTCAGCATACTTTATCAATTGCTGTGAACTCAAAATTGTGTGTTGTGCTGTCAGGGGCTTCCATAATGTGTAATGCAGTAGCATATGTAGCATCTTTTCTTTGGATTGCTCTGATATGCTCCCCCACCCTGGTTTTGAAGCAGTTTAGTTTTTCCTACATAAAAAGCACTACAACAGCAGACTGCTAGGTATATAATACCTTCGGTGTTGCATGTGATAACATTGTCTGATAGAATAAAGGAATAATGCCTGACAGGGTGGGTGTTATGCTGGGATAACATCCCACCTCAGGTGGTTGGGCCCGAGGCCGTCCAACACCCGAGAAGGGATGTTATCCTAGCATAACACCCACCCTGGAGGGCATTATTCCTATTATACATTGGCTTGTTGTTTATACAGAAAAAAAAATAATTTTAAAGAATTTTATTTAGTGTTTAAAAATATTTTTTTAAGAAAAGATGCAAACAATCAATATGCTGTTCAGCCAGATCATCAGCAGGAATGTTATGCCAAGATAACATCCCTGCTGTGATGGCCAACTGACCAATCAGGAGCCAGGATTCTTTCTTGCCAATGTATAATACACTTTCTCTGTGTTGCAAGTTGTGAATTCCTTGGTTTGAGAAACATGAACACGCTACACATCTGCTACATCTAAAACATCTAATAGGTCTATTCAACCAAGTGCCTGGGCTTCTCTCTGTAAAATGGCTATGTACAAGAAGGTCTTTAAGTACAAGTGCTCGTTTGTATATATGATGTGTTGCAAACAAGCACCTGTATTGAAAGACTTTCTTGTACATACTTGTGCAACACAAAGTGTATTCTGTCAGACAATATATCACATGCAACATGAAGGGTATTACATATCTAGCAGTCTGCTGTTGTGCTTTCCAGAAATAGTTACCAAATGTGAAATTCGTGACCATGATGACCGTGAACTTTATTTTATTTTTTTTATTTATTCCATGTGATGTGATGTGATGGAATGCCCTGCCCACTGAGCTAAAGCTTATACGCCACTGAGTGAGCACAGGGAAGAAGATGACAAATGACTGATTTCTTGGGTGGGGTCACATGGACAGTGTGCAAGAAGTGGCACTGGTGGACTGATGACTTACTGGCAGATTTAATTTCACACTTAGAATTTATTTCACACACCACCTACGATAAGGGCAAGGCAAGGCAAAGCTTATTTTGATGGCACCCAATCCCGGAGACTCTGGGTGCTTCACATTTGGAACAAGCAAGGGAATACAAAAACACACACAGATACAGTTAAAACAATAATAAAACAAGTAAAGCAATACAGTCAATAAATAGCTCAGCTCAGTTAAAATTTTTCTGCACCAGGTCAGATAACAGTGTCCCGGAAGGCTAAAGAAAACAGGCGGGTCTTAAAATGGCCCTTAAAGACCTCAACTGATGGGGCCTCCCTGATGGATAGTGGTAGTGCATTTCACAATACAGGGCCTGTGACACTAAATGCCCTGTCACAGGCGGTTCTAAGTCTCATCCTGGGAATCACCAGGAGACCCCTAGAGGAGGAACGGAGGGAGCAGACTGAGGTGACTGGCATTAGGGGATAAGCTAGATAGCCAGGGCCTAGACCTTGTAGGGCCTTAAAGGTAAGTAAACCAATCTTGAAGATAACCCTCCCCCTGACTGGCAGCCAGTGCAATGCACGCAGCACTGGGGTTACATGAAAGAACCTCGAAAGGCCCGTCAGCAACCTGGCAGCTGGGTTCTGCACCAGCTGCAGTTGATGGAGGGTACCTCCAGAGACCCTGAAGTAAAGAGCATTACAGTAATTAAGCCTGGACATTACAAAGGCATGAACCAGTGTGGGACGGTCCTCAGGCAGAACTAGGGGTTTGATCCTGGCGATATTCCTCAAGTGGTAAAAATGACTTTGGACAACAGATGACACCTGAGATTTGAATGTCAATCTGTCATCCAGGAACACACCAAGATCTCACACCCTACAGGAGGCCAATAATGGTCTAGGCCCCAGGAAAAGACCAGTTGCCATGCATGAGGCACTCCTATCATGCATTTGGCCCAGTTCCACTCCTAGAACTTCCGTCTTATCAGGGTTTAGTTGCAACCAGCTGGAAGACATCTAATCACTGATCTTGGCCTGGCAGATATTTAGCACTTCCACAGCATCGGATGTTCCAGGGGCAAAGGACAAATACAATTGGGTATCATCTGCATAACAGTGAAAACCCACATTGTACTTCCTAATGAGCTCACCCAAGGGCAGCATGTACACTGCAAACATTGGTGGCAAGGTCAATCCCTGAGGCACTCCACATGACAGGAGCCTTGGGGAGGAGGGGAAATTCCCCATCACTACCCCTTGCTTCCTGTCAGCAAGATAGGACTCAAACCAGTGGATGACAGTGCCAGCAAGTCCACAGTACTCTCTGAGATGATCAAGCAGCACAAGGTGGTCTACAGTGTCAAAAGCTGAGGAGAGATGAAGGAGAACAAGAACTGACCTGTCTTCTCTATCCCTCACCCAGAGGAGGTCATTATGCACCAGAACTAATGCTGTTTCATTGTTATGTTTGGTTCTGAAACCAGATTTGAGTGCCTCACAGATGTCTAAGGTCACAAGGTGCTCTTCAAGCTGTTGCGCCACAATCCTATCTATAACCTTTCCCAAAAATGGAAGGTTAGAGATTGGTCGGTACTTCACCAAGATGTCCTGGTTGAGAGATGGTTTCTTCAGAAGGGGCCTCACCAGAGCCTTTTTCAAGGACTCCGGGAAGACCTCCTCTGACAATGAGCACTGGACAATCAAGGTGAACACCGGGCAAAAGGAACCAAGACATCCCAACAGAAAACATGTCGGAACCTGGTCTAGTTCACAGTATGTGTGCTTCAGCTTTGCAGTGACCTCAATGACCTCGGCCACCTCCACCAAATTAAAATCCTCCCAGACAGGCAGAGTGCCTCTACTACAGCCAAGGCGATCACTGTGAGTCATAATACAGCTCACATGTGGGATTCTCTACTGGATGGAGTACACCCTGTCAGAGAAGAACCAAGAAAACTCATCACTCAAGGTGGCTGAAAAAGCTTTTTTTGTCTGTAGACATGCTGGATGTAAAAGCCTGTAGACAGTCCGAAACAGCACAGCCGGCTAGTTCTTCCCTGCAGCAATCTCCCTGGACAATAATTCTGCCTTTTTATGGTTGATTGCCCCCCTGGTGCTCACCATAGTGAGTAAGCAGGGACTTTTTTCCCTCCTCCAGCCTGGTCCTCCACCAGCAAATGCTCCAGCTTCCAACCCCTAATGTTCGTCGCCTTGAGCTCTCCATCAAACCAAGGAGACCTCAAGTGAGAAGATTTGGGTCATACATGGACCGGTGCAAGAGCATCGAGTGCTGTGGACATCACCCTATTATAGGCGGCAATTGCCTCACTCATGCCTTTCACACATGCAGCACGTACACTAGATAGATCAGCTACCACCAGAAAACCCTCCAGGGACATTCCTCTCAATGGGCAGTAGCTGACCATCTCAACAGGGGGAGGGCTTCAGAGGGGGTCCAAACGAGAACCTCATCGATGCTGCAGCCACTGCTGCTAGTATACCCAGAGAGATTCTGGGGAACCCTGGCTGGTCTAACCCTCTCTGACACAGTACTTTTTCCCTTCAAGGAATTTTTTTTTAAATTTATTATCCTACATGATGTGACAGAATGCCCTGCCCACTAAGCCAAAGCTTATAACCCACTGAGAAAGAACAGGGAGAAAGATGTCAGATGACTGACATCTTGGAGGGGGGTTCACACAGACAGTATGCAAGAAGTGGCACTGGTGCACTGACGAGTGGCAGGCAATCTTGGCAGATTTTATTTCACACACAGAATTTATTTCACACACCACCTATGCTAAGGGTGATTCTGCAGGCACTGCTGCTATTATACCCACAAAGATTCTGGGGGACCCTGCCTAGTCTAACCCTCTCTGACACAGTACTTTTCCCCTTCAAGGATTTTTTTTTCCTTTTTTTTTTCTTTATTCCACATTATGTGATGGAATGCTCTGCCCACTGAGCCAAAATGTATACTCTACTGAATGAGCACAAGGAGGAAGATGACAGATGACTGACATCTTGGGGGGGATCACATGGACAGTATGCAAGAAGTAGCACTGGTACACTATGACTGGCTGGCAGTCTTAGAAGATTTAATTTCACACACCACCTATGGGTGATGCTGCAGACACTGCTACTAATATACCCACAGAGATTCTGGGAGATCCTGCCTGGCTTAACCCTCTCTGACACAAGAGGGGGTCACACAGACAGTATGCAAGAAGTGGCACTAAAGCACTGACAACTGGTTGGCAGATTTTATATACACAGCACTCTAGTTCTCACAAGTTGTCCTCAGTATATTTCTTCTAGTTCCATCCTGGCTCATCATTCAATGTTCATGTTCATGAAGATCCCCTGTCCAAGTCTACTTTCCCATACATTGTACTCCCCAGTTCCCTGTCCAGTCCCCATCCCAATCTTCAACTCCCTCCCGAGTCCCACACCCAGTCCTTGCTGGCAATCTCCTCCAGAGTCCCCGACTCCCAGTTCCCGACTCCTCATCCCCAACATCCCCAAATTCCTAATCCATTCCTCTCTTAAGTTCTTCTTTTAGTTTAAAAAATTCTGCTTCTTTTTTTTTTAAGGAGTGGCAGACTGGCAGTGGACTTCTTTGCTTGCCCAAGGGGGAAACAAAAACACAAGCAGCACAAGCACTGAAGAAAACAATAGATTCAGTTATCTGCAATGCAAGGAGCAGCCAAAAGAAGATGCTGCTCCTTCTCCATCCTCCTGATTCCTCTGCATAGTTCTAAGGTGGACCACGTGGGTTGCTAGAGCAGCAACCCAATCAGGTGCCACCTTAGAGAGATGGACAGCTTGGCCATCCAGCAAGGGACCAGAGTCTTGTCTCTAGTCCCTCTTGTGGGTTGCTCCTGTTCTGGCACTTCTTGCACTGCAGTTCCCATGATGGGAGCCATCCAAACTGATCCGAACAGCTGAAAGTGTTTGGAAGCCATTCGTTTCTGAGCACTTCAGCATGTTCAGGTTGGTTCGTATTTTTGACAAACTGGTTCACGCATCCCTAGTAATAGAGAGGGCAGGTTCTCAGGGAGGGGGGATAAGGGAAAGAAGCAGGCTAATATTCCTCAGATGGTAGAAGCCATTTTGGACAACTGTTCACAACTGTGCCTTAAATGTCAGCCCTTCATCCAGAATGATACCCAGATTCTTCTTCTTCTCGGCAGCATCAAGCCTGGAGGAACTAAGAAAAAACCCCGTTCCTCTTCCTGATGCTGCTACCTTCCCCCCCATCCTACCTGGCTCAGTCACCAGTACTTCAGTTTTGTCTGGGTTGATTCTCAGCCAGCTCGATTACATCCAGCCCTGGATCTCTGCCAAACACTGGTTCAGCACATCCACCACTCTACAATCCTGTGGCACAAATGATTTATAGAGATGAGTATCATCTGTATAGCAGTGAAACCTAACTTTATATGCTGATGATCCTGCCCAGGGGTAGCATATATACCAAAAACAACATGGGTGAAAGGACTAACCCTTGGGGTACATCACAGAGCAAGTCCATTGGGCACAAAGAAAAACTACCCATCACCACCCTCTGAGACCTGCCCCTGAGGTAGGACTCAAACCAGCTAATCACTTTGCTGGTGAGTCCCACATACTCCATGAGTAGATCCAATAAAAGTCCATGGTCAATGGCATCGACTACAGAGGAGAGATCCAGGAGAACAAGAATTGACTGTTCTCCTCTATTTCTCACCCGGATCAAGTCATTATGTACAATGAACAAAGCAGTCTCAGTGCTGAACTCTGCCTTAAATCCCAACTGGATAGGTTCTTACATGTTGAAAGTCACCAAGTGTGTCTCCAGCTGCAATGCAACAACTTTCTCAATAACCTTGCCTAAAAAAGGCAGGTTAGAGACAGGCTGTTAATTCACCAGGATATCCAGGTCCAATGTTGTTATTTTTTTTTTTAGAAGGAGTCTCTCCAAAGCACTTTTCAATGCTGAAGTGAAGACCCCCCCCAACAAGAAATACTGAATAATCTTGGCGAAGATTGGGCCCAGCTGCCCAGTACAGCTCACCAAGAGTTGTGTTGGGCTTTGTCCAGCTCACAATCTGTTGGTTGCAGCCCCAAGATCACCTCTACAGCTTCCTTAATCATTACTCACTGAAACTCATCACATGACTACTCACCACAGTTGTGACACCCAGACCTGACACTGCTGGGCAGTTACTGTCCAGTTGAAGAGATCCTGGCCCTGATAGAGGACACTCTGAGAAGAACTGAGCAAACTCCTTGCATTTTTCAGATGAAGCAGCCTTTACTGGTTCCGGACATGCCAGATGCAAATGCCTGTCCACCGTGTGAAAAAGATGAGCTGGTCGGTTCCTCCTGGCCACAATCTCCCTGGACAGAAATTCTGATGAGTAATTGCCCTTTGATACTCACCATAATGAGTATTCATAGCCAGTTTGTCCTCCAGGGCACCAGATCTTCTCCAATGCTGCTCTAGCCTCTGACCCTTTGCTTTCATCACCCTCAGCTCTCCATCAAACCATGGTGAGCCGAGGCGTGAAACAATGGTCAAACATGAACTGGTGGTACAAGGTTGAAGGCTGCACTGATGGCTCTATTACAGACCATCACTGCTTCCTCTGTTCCCTCAGCATATCTTGTCATCATGTCTGAGGTGTCCAGTGCCACGAAAAGTCCATCCAACTTCAGCCCTCTCAAAGGGTGGTTTCTGACCACCTCCACAGGGGGTGGACCACAGAGGGGTGCACTGAACTCAACTAACTGATTGGATCAATCTTGAGGTTTTTCACCTCAAGATCCATGTGGAACACCAAGTCCAGTGCATGTCCATGTTGGTGAGTTGCAGTAGCAACTGCTGGTGCCAAGCCCAGCACTGACATACTCTGAAGGAAATCCTGTCCAAAGTGTAAGAGCTTGTCATTGACCCAGCATCGAAATCACCAAGGATGATGCATCTTGACAATTCCAATACCCTGTTGGTGATGAACTCCATGATCTCCTGCAGGAAGTCCCCCTCCAACCCAGGTGGCCAGTATATAAGGAGGACCCTGTGCCTGGCACCTGGACCTGCATGCATAGCCATGCACTCAAGAGGACAAAGTGTTGCCCATTGGGTGCACCACCATATTCAGCTCACATTTAAAAAAGATGGCCACCCCTCCCACCTGCGATCTTGTGTTGTGCTGTGTGCCACCAAGGAAGCAGCAGGGACAGCCACCTCCAAAACTGGACTGGCATCATAACCTAACCTGGTCTTCATGAAGCATGCCAGAACAACTGAGGAATGAGAAACAAAGTCTGCAAAAGCAGCAACCTTATTACTCATTGATCCAATGACTGGTCTTTGGTCTCAGTGCTCATGGCATGAGTCATCTTGAGCTTGAAATATGTCAAGAGATAAGGAAGGTAGAGTGATAAGAGACATCTTCTTAGATGTCATTAGGGGTAATGACTTTGACAGCAGGGAAGCTGTAGCATGTGATGCTTCACAAAGTTAGGTGAGGAAATCCAAACTGTTATGGAATAATGACAATGAAGTGAGAGTCTGAGTGGTTTGTTGGAGCTTTAAATATCACTTGAAAGAGGGAATGATCATTAGGAGCGAGAGAGATAAAATGGAGTACCCTGAGACATCCTTACTCCTGCAGAGACAACAGAAGGCATGTTTGATGGACTCACAGAAAAGGAAACAGTAGGCTATCCTCCCCATAGCCACAGTCACTAAGGATAATAGATCAGTGCAGCTTCTCAACTGACAGAGAAAATAATTTAGGTGAGCTTATGTGGAAAGTGCTTTGCAGAATGTAGCTTGCTGACCTATCTCGCTGCCAATTGTCAGAATCAACAGCTAGTGCAGTCGGCAAATCATAAGGGAAAGGGAAAATAGAAGTTTACTGACAGAATGGTTTGCTTTCTAGAGAGTGGGTGCACAAGGGAACAAAAGAGGTGTGGGTTTGCCAGCAGAAAACAGCACCAACATAATATATATGAAGCAGCTTCTGGCTACAGTTCACAATGATCCTCTTGAGGGAAACCTAGGAGTTATACAATACACAGATTACTGCTTAACACCTTTCTCTGGCCCAATATTTTGAAAGACAGCACCAGTTATTGTTAGATTTTCCCACATTGTCAGTGACTAGGGAAGGTTGGGTGTAAGTTCAAAGCAGCTTAATGCCTCTGCCTATAATGTAGTGTAGAAGCCCTCCCTGTGGGGAAGCTGGGCTCTTCACGAGGCTACTGAGCACCTCATGTTGCATACAGAAGTGCATACTGGTAGTCATAGACTATGCTACCAGGTAATACCTGGATGCAGTTCTCATTTCCTCCAGAAAGATGAATGAACTGATAAAGCAGATGAACTGCTTGGTATATTCAGATGAATGTGATTTCCCCAGGATATTATGTCTTACCAGTGTATGAACTTTATGTCAGCCCTAATGACGAGTTTTTGGTGAAGTGTGGGGTGTGTCAGCTGTGAGCTTCCCCATACTACATCAAAACAAATGGGTTGATCAAAAGGTACAAGGAATGCCTGAAGCAATGCTGAGGGCACTACTGAATGACATGAGAGGAAATGGGGCATGTATGTACCCCATCTGTTGTTTGCTTACAAGGAGGTCCCAAAATATTTAACAGGGTATTCATCCTTTGAATGCATGTTTAGCTACATAGTGAAGGCGTTCTCAGAGAGTAGAAGAAAAGTACAAAGACTAACTTACTTTTCAAGGGGAGTCTTTTATAGAGCATGATAAATAAAATAAAGTATTTATTGTGACAAGTAGAGATGTTGGCTAAAATCCTGAGCCCTGGCGCTTCAACCCTATCTGGGTCTTCATCAGGAGAAGATCTAGTAGCCATCAGGTGCATCCACCATTTATTCAAATTGATTAGAAACATTTGCATATCAGTTAAATCTCATTTAAATTTGACAAATCACAATACAAATAGCACACATGAGACTATTCAAAGTGTAACGTGGTGGAATTCTCTGACGACGCAATGAAGCAGTTAAATGTCATTCATTCTTCTGCTCAATATTTCTGTTACTTAGATACAAATAAAATGTACATATTCACACCTTTATCTGAAAACAACTTAATTCAAAAATGTCACACCCTACATCTTAGACTATGGATTATGGTACTCATCCCAATCTGAAAAAAAATGACACACAAATCTGGAGGAGCTATATACCATTATATTGAATATTAACAAGGCAAATTATGCTGTGGCGTTACCAAACAGGAAGTACAGGCAGATGGTGTTGTATATCATGTTAATATGATGAAACAATGTCATGAAATATTTTTACAGACCTGAACTGAACTGTACTGCAAATCTGGTTGTGACTAAAATGCTGTTTTAAGGTGTTTCTCCAGTGTTTTACCATTTAACTGTTTTTGCTTTTGTCTTGCACCCTGAAATGTGTTGTTGATTGAATTTGTCTGTCATTATGGCCCCAATTTGCCCAGGCTTTCTTGGGACATATTTTCATTTACCCATTTTCTTCCCACTGAACTTTATTATTATGATTGCTGCTTTGTCTGTATTGCATCCATTTATTTCTGTTTTTAAAGGTGTTTGATTGTAGCGATTTGTTTTGTTGTTTGTTTAGCCAAACGCAGATACTTGTTTTTCTATTTCCATTTCATCATTCCTTTCCTTTCTCTCCCAGACAGAAACCTTTTTTTTGGTGCTAATTTCATTAAATATGTCCCTCCAGATGATAGATTCCCATCCTCTAGCCATAAGATAATCTCAACTATTATTTCTCAACTCCCAACAATGTTTCACCTTCTTAAATTCCCCTGCATTTTTAGGTGATTTTAACATTCATATGTTCATTTTAAAGTTCAAGTTTATTAGGCAAACCAGTGGTTATCACCATGTTAAAAACACATTTTTAAAATATTTACAATCTTAAAAATGGGTGTTTCTTTAAAACATTTAACAGCATGACTGCCCCATAAAGCAGCCTGTTGCACAAAATGTAGAAAAGCCTTCTAGAAAAATACAGTGTTATGTTATGTATGTACTCTGTTATGTATAGTGTTATGACAAGGATATTACATGAAAATTAATAATTCTACAGAAATTTATGCTTAAACAGTAATGCTGGTTAAATAAACTATTTACAAACATGATGAAAGCCACTACAACATATTGTATATACCTGGTTCCTTAGTGGAAGACATCAACCAGATAAAACTGACTCTATGTGAAAAATGTTTCCTATTATTGAGAAAAGGGCTTAACCATTTATTTCTGTAATCAGACACTAAGTCACATTCAAAGAGCAAGTGGCTACCTATTAAAAATAAGTATTCCCACATTTACATAGATTATTACAGCAAACAGTTCTACCTTTATTACCTCTAAACATCTGAAACTGTAATCTCACCAGGTTTTTCTTATGCACCGCTTGTAGACAGTGCAGTAGATATTTCTCCACACCCCATTGTCTCTTAAAGGATGCAGAATCAGCTAGAATGTGACAATTCTCAATTTTTGAGATATCATGTTGTACTTCAGTGTCTATAATACATTCCTTCACAATGTTATGAAAATGATTATTATTAGTGAATGCTTTCATAATAAAGTTTGGAAAATCCAAGTGCATAATTATCTCTTTAAGTTTTATGTCCAATTATGACAAGCTTTCCCTAGCTCCATACTGAATTATGATTCTATTAGAATTTTTTTTTTTTTGGTATTCTCTCCACTGTGATAACAAACACCCTTTTCCAATAGTTCGATGTGCTTGTCAGTGCTAAATGTGTGAGTGAAAGTGTTCTGGTTTCTGCATGTAAATGAGCAGCTGGGATATATCCTCCTAGCATGAACTGCAAATACTTATTTTATAACACCTCCAGGTTTCTCAGTTTGCTATATGTACCCCTAATCTCTACCCCATAAAGAACACCACTTTGTATTTTGGAGTCAAAAATTGTTTTCTTTGCTGCATAAGAATCACTTCTATACTTAAATGCAAACCTTTTCAGACCCAAAAATTCCTTGCTTTTTTAATATTACCCTTTCAAGGTGAGGGTTCCAATTAAGATGTCCTGGTCAAATTTCCTCCATTCACTAAAAATACCACTGACAGCTTAAAAATATGGTTAAATTTCAGTTGGCATCCATCTGTATCCTCCACGAGGCTGAAAATCGGCAAAAAATTGTCTAGTCCTCCTTCCCGGTCAACAAAAACTATATAAATAAAATAAATAAGATTACTAGACAATGTGATGCCCAAGAACATATAATTAGTAACAACCTCAACAAATTCATTATTAATATACCAAAACAATGTTATGCATTTGTTTGAAGAAAATCAATATTTTAGTTTTTGGTATATGAATTTTCAGATGTAATGAAGAAATAGTTTGGGAAAAGACATCTAAAGAATGTTGCAGTCCCAACGGAGTATACAAGAAAAGAGCCATATCATGTGTGTAAAGAAGTGAAGAAATTTCAGTATTTCCAAGTTTTGGAAGAAAACACATTTTACAAAGTTTAGAGGTGGCTAAACTGTTTACATAAATATTAAAGAGGAAATAGGTCAGGATACAAGCTTAGTGAACCCAATAATTAATTTTTAGAGGCCCTGACAGATGACCAGCTGCACAATACTTTATTTGGATTTCTGAAATGTTATGAAACATTTTCAAAATGTCAAGTAATTTAGATTCAGTCTGATGGTTTGGTAAGATTTTCCACAAATTATTTCTGTTTACTGAATCAGAAGCTTGACTTAGGTCTATGAATGCCACATAGAGATACTTTTTACCAGTTTTTGTGTACTTATTGTAAGATATTCTATTGTAGAAATATGATCTGTTGTTTACTTTTCTTATTTAAAACCAGTTTTGTATTTAAAAATTACACTGTTTTCTTGTACCCATTCTTCTAGCCATTTTAAAATAAATCTAGTATACTTTTTTGTGGTATACTTAACAGAGTTATCAGTCTTTAGTTACAAGGATTCTTTTTTTTTAACCTTGTGTTTTTTACTCCTTATCTGCTTCCTCCCTCCACTCCCTACGATGTCCTCTTTGGAGCCCCCAGACCCTGTCGTGATCTGCCCCTAGAACGCCTCATCCACTCACACACTTCCCTGAAGACCCACGGCATACCCCCCCTGGCTAGGGGTGGAGAGGATATCCCCGACACTTACCTCTCTCTAAACCAGCACTCTGTATGTGTACATGTCTCTGGCACAGCATAGTCTGCCCAACGAGCCCTGGAGATGTCCAATTGAGGCGTCTTCACCTAGGAGAAAGTGAAGTGTTTTTCCTGATTCTTTCCTCCCTGATGTTGGTGTGCAATGAGGAGCTATGAGCTAGGAGGCAGGGGTGTAGCCAGGGATTTTAGATCTGCACACCAAGTGGACTCACTGCTACCCCCCCGCCTTGCTAGAGTGAGCTACCCCCTCCCCCCATCCCCGGGTGTAGCTAGACAGTATACAAATGTACACCAGCACCATGTTTGTTGCCTCATTTGGCACAATAAATACAACTTTTGTACTGCATGACAGTGGTTGCTGCCATGCATGGGTAAATACAAATGCCATGCATTGTTCCCTAAGACACCCACATACCAGCTCAGAGCCTGTAAAGTTGTATTGGGATGCAAAGAGAGTATTAGTGACCAGTCCTTCTAGTTTCATCTCCTATGAATAAAATTACAGAAAGGTTCAGTATTTTCTTTGTTAATTTTCATGGAAAAAGGAAGCAGTTCAAAGCCTGTTTGCTACCCCTCTGAAATAAAATTGCACACCATGGAGTGCTTGGAGTATGCCTGCCTACACCCATGCTAGGAGGTACACTGAGACGTAACTTCTGCTCCGCCCCTTTGCTGACCATCACCCAATCTGCTTGCTGCTGCTCCACCTACCGCACCATCCACCCAGGCTCCCCCAGATGGCAGCATTGCAGTGGGAGCCTGCAGTTACCCCCCCGGAGAAGGAGAGCTGCCATCAGGTGCTCTATCCTTCTCTGCCCCGGCTGACCCCAGATGACCCGTCCTTGTTCCCAAACTCGGGTCGCTGGTGTGGTGCGAGGTGTGGCATCCAGCTCTTCAACCCTCAGCACCACCAGGCCGTCAAGGATTCTCATTATTCTCATTTTTGTTTAATGAACAAACTATTCTCTTATTTCAACACTCCAAAAGATAAGTTGTAATATTTATAATAGTAAAGGCTATTGCAAAAATATTTGCCTGAAGATTTATATTGACATGGAAGACTTCTACCAGTAAACAAATCAGGCCCTGGGCTTTGTTTTTTTTTTCTTTTTGTTGTTGACTAATTAATTCTTCAACCTCCTTGGATTTGTAGAACAACAGTAAAGGGTCAGTTCATTACAAACAGGACTATTGATGCTAAAGATCTTGTCATTCAGTACTTCGCCTTCAGCTATCTTGTATACTTGGCCAAAATGCAGTAACCATTCTTGCTCTGTAATATATGATTGTATGCTTGCTTTAGCAGTCTTTCTGCCATATGCTACAAGATTTGTAAAAGGTCTTGGAGTTTTTTGTAACTGCGTTATTTAGCTCCTCCCATACTTGATTTTCAAATACTTTCTTTTTGTTTTTCAGCAATTTTCTGTATTTTGATCTCACATAACAAAATGTTTTTCTATTTAGCTTTGTGGGATCCCCACAATAACTTGAATTCAACTGTTTAACTACTTTCTATTTATACAAGAACTATCAAACCAGCATTTGTTAACCTTTCTCAGAGCCTTTGTATTTTAATTTATTAAGATTGGACAAATAATGAATACTTTTGGAGTTACCAATTATTAGAGCAGGTACAGTTTTGTGACCTCTGTAACCTCCCATAATTACAGGATGTTTGGTCATAAGATTTGGGTAACTTCAAAACATGATTATTAAGGGACACTGATTGCAACTCTGTGCTAGATGTTTTAACACAATGTATGAAGATGTGAATATTTTAACCTTTTTGTGGCTCCCAATAGTAGCATTGATGTGCACAGAGTGATTTTATCTGCATCAAGTTGTAATTCATGGCTGATTTTTTAATTGTGGCATGTGTGTGTTTTACAAAATTATTTATTGTTTACACCTGCACATAGGTGTTTGTTAATGGTTTAAATTTGGGGTGAACACACATGACCAGCCTCCCCATAGAAGCATACATGTAAAAAAATGGTTAGGGCTTTTAGTAGCATTTGTTCTGAATCCCCATATGGTGCTGGTAACAATGAAATATGGAAAATAAAAATATGATATTTGTCCATTATGGTGTCAGTTCTGGATTTTTCTGCATCTACTCAAGTTTATTGTCTAAAGCATATGAACATATGACAAAGCCAACAGAATAGGTCCATTAGGTCTATCTAGTCTGCTCATAGTGCAAGGTCTTCAGCATAGCCTACTGACCACCTTTAGAATATTGTAAACAGTCATCTTAAGGACCACTGTGTTCTCATTTGGAACTCTTGGAATATTAATTAATTAGAGTCTAGGTGGTAATCCTTAATATTCAAACTTTCACCATCTTCTTTTGAGAATAGTAGAATTTCATCCCTATTTCTATTTGGTTAGTATTATTTTCACTTGGGATTTCTATACACAGAGGATTCTGATTTAACTGCAAACATGGTTTCAGCCCATCATTTTTAGATTGAATAGCATTTATTTCTATTTGGAATTCTGACATTAATTTTTGATGTAATGGAGTGCTATCTACATTCAGTCCCCTGTGTGACTGTTTTGTAGACTCTTCTGGTGTTTTCGTATCATTAAAGAGGTCTGAGCCTGCCTAATCAGGAGGAATTTCTAGGTGAGTTCTATGTTAAGGGGATTTACCCAGATTAGTTTGGGCCATATTCTTTCTTAAATTTCCTCTAAGAAAATGAGTGAGTTTGGTATTAACTGATTTTTAGGTATGTTTAGGTGACTTTAACATTCATGTGGATGTTCTTTCTGGTCCCAGTGATAAAACATTTGCAGACTGAATTGGTACTTTCAGTCTTTTTCAATGGGTCTTATCTCCAACTCATTTAGCAGGTCATTGCTTAGTTTTGATTACTTCTTTAATAATGTTATGGAACTGCCTTTTTCTGACCATAGAATTGTCTTGTTTAAATGTCATTTCCTCCCCCATTAGTTAAACCTCATGTTTATCAGTCATGTATTCTTAAATCTATGGATTTAATTATTTTTGCCAGCTCTATGGCTAGTAAACCAACTGAAGCCCAAAGTGTTAATGATGTTAACTCTTTCTGTTCTCATTTTGACCAAACTTTGATTCAATTCTGGATGCTTTCTTGCCTCTTTTTTCTTGTTCAGTTTGAAGAGCTCAGTCTTATGTATGGTATTTTCTTGCTCTTCACACCTCAAAACATGAGTGCAGAAAGAGCTGAGTGCAAGACATGCTCTGCAAAGACAGTCTGTTCTACTGAAATGTACTTTCAGAGTGAAAGCTTTTAATAAATTTGCTAGGTGAAACTAAAATTAACTATAATTCTTTAGTCTTCTCTGTTTCTCATGATTCTAAAACATGATATCAGATTTTAATTCTCTTTTCCATAGGAAGTCTCACTCACAGTCTTCGTTTGGTCTACTATATCACTTCTTGTTGAGGTACAGTATTTATTCCATTTTTGGTTGGAAAAATGGTGGATAATTTTGGTTCCATTTGGCACTCCATCCCATCTTCTGATTTTGTATCGCATACCGTGTTAAAGCCACAATTGTCCCTCTCCCCCCCCCGTAGATGACTGTAGATGAGGACCATGTTAATAAGCTAATCCTTTCAGTGATTCCTACCACCTGTTCCCTCAATCCTATACCAATTAAGCTTGTGGCTTCTGAGCTGCCAGTTGTTGTTCCCAATGGTACTAAAGTTATTTCACTGTCTTTGGCTCAGGGTGTGTATCCAGATACCTTTCAAAAGACCCTAGTTTCTCCTCTGATTAAAAAATATTTCCTTGACAGCTCAGCCTTTTCCATTTCCTGTCCTATATCTCTGCTTATCTTCCTTTTATCTCCAAGATCTAGGAGTATGTCATGATTACCCATTTACTGGATTATCTTTCTTCTACTTTGTTACTTAAACCTTTTTCATCTGGCTTTAAACACTTTCATTTTATAGAAAGTTCTCCTTCAAAGATCCAGGATGACCTTCTTACTGTTAGACACAAGAGTGCCTATACCATTTTAATTCTTGCTGATTTCTCTTGTGATCCTTTGAGCCATGAGATACTTTTTAGTTGACTGAATGACTGAATTTGATCATTCTGTTGCAATTTCTGAATGGCTTAAATCTTCTTGGGAAGGGAAGGGGGAAGTTCAAGAGTGATGTAAGGACATTTTTCTTCATAGAAAGGGTAATAGCTGCATGGAAGTAGCTGCCAGCCAAAGTGGCGGAGGCTAGAACAGCAGAAGGCTTCAAGCATTTGTGGAATAAACATAGGCATATATTAGAGCAGAGGCAGGGAGGGTTGCCAGAGACCAGATAGAGTCTGAGGAAGTAGAATAGGTAGAGAACACTTGGGCAGACTGGGTGGGCCAAACAGACTTTTTCTGCCAATAGGTTCTGTGTTTCTCTTTCTTTCTGGGAGATCCTTTAGAGTGTGTTATGGCTTCTTGTTATCTGCCCCTCATGATCTAACTTGTGGTGTAACTCAGGGATTCGTATTTGGCCCTCTTTTGTTCTATCCTTATATTGTCTCTTTAAGGCCAATTATCAGGTTTCATAACTTCTCGTTATATCATTATGCTGATGATACTGATACATCCTTTCTCCCCTGCCTTTACTTCTCCTCTTGTTCATAATGGTGGCTATGCACAAAAACACATACCCGGCCTGTATAAACATGCACCTGCAGACAGGTGCAGGGTACATGGTATGCACTACTGCATGCCACTGTAGGGCACCTGTCCATGGTCCCAACCCCTCAGTGCACACTATTAAAGGGGCAGATCAAAGGACACAGGCGGGCATCCAGTCAGATGCCTGTCCAGGGTACTGTAGTGGATCCCCTGCTCCATGCAAGCAAGGGATTCTGGGAGGCACGGGACCAGAATTATTGTAATGTATGGGCAAGTGACTGAATGACCACCCCCAGCCCTCACTTCCTGACCATAGGGTTAGGGCAGCACTGCCACTGTATATGTATTTCTGCCATGGCTGGTGGGTGACATCTGTGGGGGGTGTATAGAGGATACAGCAGGGTGCCTGCTGCCGTATCCTGCTCCCCCTCATCCAACATTCCATACCTTCTTGAATGATGCAGAGTGCAGGCACTCCCCCAGACACATCCTCAGACCAGTCACACACATAGCTCTGTGACTGGCCGGGGGAATCCTGTGTGGAGGGACGCATGCCATTTTGTGTATGCGATCAGGGGCCCATGGGAGCCCCGATGCACAGTGATGTCATGTAGGATTGCCGATGCACCACAGATCCATGGCATATAGGCAATCTGCCTCTTTGTGCTTAGGGACCAATCTATCAAGTTGACTGGCTGATCTGGTAAACTGGTGTTCTTTGAATTCACTGAAAATTAATGCTGACGAGATAGAGGAAATCCTATTTCCTCATACTTCAGCTTCTGCTGATTCTTATTAGCGCTTATTCTCTGAAATTAGTAAATTTACTTTCCTATTCACTCATCTCCTAAGAATAGTGCTAAAATCTTAGAGATTTATTTTGATTTTTTTTTCTTTCTTCATAGATTCTGGCTACTTTGAAAGCTTGCTAGTTACATTTACAGTATCTAATATCATGTGCATCTTTAGATTTCTCTCGCTATAGACACGTAGACTGCGTCAGCAGAAAAGGATTGCTAGATCCATCTAGTTTGCCCTATTTTCTGCCTAACACTACATCCTGGACTCTATTTGGTCACAGGTGTCTCTCCCTCCTCCGTAATCTCTATGCAGTATTATACCCATGTGCCTATCCCATGCATGTTTGCAGCTCCCCACTGTCTTCACCCACACCACCACTTCTGGCAGGCTGTTACAGGTGACCACCACCCTTTCTGTGAAGAAGTATTTCCTCACATCCCTTTTAAAATTCATCATCCAAGCCTCATAGTATGCCCTCATGTTATGATGCTCCTTTTCCTGTGAAAAATACCCCCCTCCTGCACCTTGTTTCCCTATGCACTCTAGCATCCATCTCGACTTGCCTTCTGCACTGTCACACTGCCCTACCACATTGAGATAATCTGATATGATCACCCCAAGGTCCATCTCTTGCTTGCTAACTGTAAGTATCTCCCTCCTACCTTATACACAGCAGCAAGTTTTCTCACCCTAGATGCACGACTTTGCACTTCTTGCATTGAAACCCAGCTGCTGCTTCCTGGACCACTCCTCTAGTTTTCCCAGATCTCTTTGCATTCTCTCCACCCCCTCCTGAGTGTCATCAGCAAAGAGACACACCGCCCCTGCCAGTTTCTCAGTAATGTCATTTGTGAAGACACTGAACAGGACAGTGCCCAGTGGTACTCCACTGGTCACTCTCCTGTCCTCAGAGTGACTGCCATGTACCACCGCCCTCTGCCTCCTATCTTTCAACCAGTTAGAATCACAGCTCACCATCTTCTTCCCCCACACCCAGGCTGCTAAGTTTTTTTATCGGCCTCCTGTGTGGTACAGTGTCAATGGCCTTACTGAAGTCCAGATAGGCCACATCCACTGCCCTCCTCAATCCACCTCCCTAGTTATCCAGTCAAAAAGATCTGTGAGATTTATTTGACATGCTCTCCCTCTGTGAGGCCATGCTGCCAGTTGTCGTGCAGCCCATATGTTTCCAGGTACTTCATCAGCAGGTACTCTATTATTTTCCCCACCCCTGATGTGAGACTGGCTGATCTGTAATTACTGGCCTCATCCCCCCCTGCTGCTCATGTGGAGAGGTTCCACACTGGCTCTCATCCATTCCTATGGAATGACCCTGTCTCTAATGAGGTGCTAAATAGTGTTGCCAGAGATGGGCTAGCACCATGCTAAGTTCCTTAAGTACCGTCAGGTGGATCCCATCCATCCCCATCACCTTGTTCTCCTTTAGTGTTTTCAGCAGTGGCAGAGGAATAGCCGGTGCAGCCGGTGCAGTGGCACAGGGGCCTGACACACTTAGGGGGGCCCATTTGTAAAAATCAAGTTTTTCTCAATCACTAACTTGACTTGTCTGTATAGAGTGTCTGACAGCCCCAGCTGACACACTAACTGAGAGCTGTCAGCCATAGACTGCCTTGGCTGGTGCCACTACTACTTCCGTACTGCAGATGGCGAGCACTGACAGAGTTGCAGGTTGGGAAGGAGTTGGGAGAGCATCATGAAGGCAAGCAAAGCAAGTGGGCAAGATGAGAGTCGACGGTGGCCCTCACGCATCACGCAGCGCGCACTCTACTATAGTCTCTGTGTCTATCTCAAGTACTGCACTACTCAGGCAGCAGCATCCCCCTTCGTACCACCGTAGTGGGTGTAAGTATTGGATTACTGTGTATATTGTCATTGTGTACTTACTGGTGGTGAGAGGACAGGTGTTTTTTTATGGACGGCTAGCCAGGAGGTGATGGCGATGCATTGTGGAGGAGGAGGATCATGCAACTTGCAAAATGTTGCTTCTTGCCTTATTCTTAGTCTGCTCTAGCTTCTCTCCCCAAACTCGATCTCGTGCTGCGTGCTCCATGGCTCACCTCACTCACTCCTCACTGCTGCTGTTGTGGCTCTCGAGGAGATGCCTGCTGCTACTATGCCCATTGCCTCACAGCCTCCCTAGTCCCTCCATCCTCAGGGGGGCCCCCTCAAACGTGAACGTGTGTGCTGTGGGGGCCAGGGGTTGGGGGGTTGAAGCACCGCACCGGGGTGGGGGCCGAAAATTACAACCTGCACTGGGGCCCATCTTTCTCTTCCTCTGCCACTGGTTTCCAGCTCCCGGTAGATTCTGTCTTTCATGAATGGACTTGTGTCCCCACTCCCCCTCCCCCAGTGCCTGTTAATGCATGTCAGCCCAACTCCTGCTTCCTCTGTAAAGACCAATCAGAAGTATTTGTGTAAAATTTTAGCTTTTTATTGGTCTTTCTCTGCACAGTCCCCTACTCCATGTCTCCTGATCTTCATTGCATTACTCCATGCCTTCCTCTTTTCACTCATATACCTGAAGAAAGTCTTATCCCAATTCTTGACCTCCTGAGTGATCCTTTCCTCAGTTTGAGCCTTTGCTTTCCTTACCCTCCTTCCTGCCTTCATTTGTTTCTCTAGATATACCTCCCTGTCCTCAACCATTTGGGTCTCCCTGCACTTCCTGAAAGCTGTTTCTTTTCTCCCTTATCACCTTAGCCACCTCCTTTGAGAACCACAGTGGACCCTTTCTCCTCTTACCCTTGCTTATTATCTTTAAACAGCTTGCCAGCACATTAGTTATTCCCTCTGCTATTCTATTCCATTGTGCTTTGACCTCCCCGGCTATCATTCCTTCAAGGTATTTCCTAAGGCATTCTCCCATTTCTTTAAAATGAGCTTTCCTGAAGTACAGGACCCTCGTCCTCAAATGGTTTTTCTTCTGCCCAATTCACATGCCAAACCACACTGTACAGCGATTGCTTGTATCCGAGGGGGCTACCCACTGCGACATCTGCAATTCTGTCTCTGTTCATATGCACCAGATCCAGCACTGTACCATCTCTAGTGGGATCTGTAACCAGCAGCCTGAGAAATGCCCCTTGCTGGGAATCTAGGATGACCCTGCACCTAGTTGTAGTTGTAGCCAGGATGTTGCAATCCACATCCAGGAGATTAAAGTCACCTATAATTATTGCTTTCCTTTTGCTTGCCATTTTGCTTGTGTTCTCCCCAAAACCCTGCCCAGTTCTTCCTCCTGTGGTGGTGGTCTCTATATAACTCCTTACACATATAAAGGCCTTGGACCCCCGTTTCTAATCCAACCCAAAGAACCTTCATCCCTTTTTCCCTATTGTGTCCTTGGAGTTCTGTGGCCTTTATACCTTCCCTAACATACAAAACAATACTGCCATTCTTCCCTATCCTATCCTTACGAAACAGGTTGTTATCCAGGATGACCACCTCCCAGCTGTGGTTGTCAGTGCACCATGATTCTTTTATGGTCACCAGATCCAGGTTCATCTCTGCAATGGTAGCCTCAAGGTCAGGAATTTTGTTCCTTAGCCATCTGGAAACAGGCTTCTGCTTAGTGTACTACTCCTGGTTAAACAATGTTCCCTTTCCCTTTCCCTTAAGCTCCTTGCATTGGCACACATGGCTCCCCAATCCTTTTGTCCCTACTTTGCCCTCCCTTCCCAAGTCCATCTTTCACACTTCCGTTTCCATTAGTACTGTCTTACCCTTTTTATCCTCCCTCTGCCCACCCTGACTAATATTTTTCTCAGTCTTAATTCCACCTCTTGACATTCCTGAACCTTTCTCCCCAGTCCCTACTCTTTACTACCCCTGAGGAATTTGTTTCCCCTGGGATTTCTTCACTGCTTCTCCATTGTCTGGGGGGTACATTCATTGCCTCCCTTGCTTCTTCTGCCTCCCTCCTTCACTACGTTAAATGCCCATTGAAGTAGCATTTAAACTTTCCATCCAGGATAGCTGTTGCCCTCCTGGATGGATGAAGGCCATCCCATTTCTACATGCCTTTATCTCTCCAGGTAGGACCTCAGTCCCCTATGTAGACAAACCTCTCCTCCCTGCACCATGCCTTCAACCAGTTGTTGAAAACTGCAGTGCGGTGTCAACTCTCCTCTCCTGAGCCTTGCACAGGTAGTACTCCAGAAGCTACAAAAACCTTGATGCATAGCCTAGTGATTTCTAGACTCAGCTATTATAATAGTCTTCTCACTGGTATTCCTACCTCTGCCATTGCACCTTTGCAGTGCATTCAGAATGCTGTTGATCATGTGATTACTGACATGCCTCACTGGGTACACATCACTCCTGCTTTAAAATCTTTGCATTGGCTACCCCTCTCAATCATAGATTTCAGTTTAAAATGCTGGTTCAAGCTTTTGATGCACTTCATTCTGGTCAACCACCCTGTCTTAGAACTTCTCTTCAACAATATGTCCCAATTCGCTCTCTTCACACTGGCAATGAAGTAGTTCTGGCTATCCCTTCATGTAAGATGTGTTGGGTGTCACATAATGCTTTTTTGTTTATTGCTCTCACTCTTTGGAATTCCTGAACTATCTATGTTAGTCAACCAAACAATGTTATGATTTTTCACTGAGCACTTAACAATCACTTGCTTAATTTTTTTCAGTCATTCTGTATTTTACTCAATGCTTTTACTGTGTTATACTGACATGTTTTTGTATTGATAGTACACTGTATTGCTTTTGTATGTGTTTTGTTGTACAGCACCCTGATACACAGTTTGAGTGTGCTTTATGAATAATAAATAAACAACACAGAGGATAATAAATACCTGCCTATCGGTAACAAGAGTATTTGATCATTGAGAGGTTGCCATGGTGACCTTATGAACCTCGAGAATGCAGCTTGAGAGGTTCTGTCACCACTGGCATCCTTGAGATGTTCAAACACGCTTGTCACCGAGAGGCCAAGATTCATTGCCTTTTATATTGTATGGTGCCCCACTGGCAGTAAAACATATGTTAGGAATCACACTGAGACAAAAGAAAGTGTCAGTAAAAAGTTCATTTTACTTACGGTACCACCATTGAACAGCAAGCAGTACATGAGGAGTCATGGGTTTTAAATAATAAATAACTACCAAAACCAATACTAAATTCTAAGTAGAAACAACAACTTGTGGCAGTTTAAGAAAATAAATGTCCATATTCTGTTTTGTTTTCTCTTCTACTGCCGCTTCCTGGTAGTGCAATGCACATGCTTAGTGCGTTTGATGTTGTTATGCTGTAGTAGCCACATAACTAGTGCAGCATAATAGCTACACTACAGTAGTTAGTACAGCATAACAACTCCATTCTAATTATGGATTTTTATCCATAACAATGTTCCACCGTACACTATAAATACAAAAATAAATAAAAAATAAATTAATTAATTAATAATAGTTCTTACTATGTACAGTTACGTAAAGGAGGGCAAAATAAGGACCCACTGATAGATCTCCTGGGAAGAGTAAAATGGAAGCCTAGGTGGATGCTATCACCCTCTCTCACAAGTTAACATGAGAATAAGTTGCCCAGTTGAACTGAGGGTGAGAAAACATGGAAACACAGAAACATAGAAAATGATGGCAGAAGTGAACCTGTGGTCCATCAAGTCTACCCAGACATGATTTCCAGAGACCTACTGTCACACCAGGGACCTGTTCCCTGAGATGTCTAGCCTAGCCTTCTCTAATGCTGTATGATTGTGCCCAAGCCTTGTCCCATATGCAATTAAACATTGACACAGACTTTGCAGCCATCACTTCGGGTGGCAGTCTATTCCATAACTTGACCACCCTCTCCAAGAAGTAATACTTTCTGATGTCCCTCCTGAATCTCCCACCTATTAATTTCCACTTGTGCCCCTGTATTGTAGATCTGGTGTTCCTTATAAAAAGCACTGCGTGCTGCATTTTGTTTATGCTTCTAAGAAACTTGAAGGTTTTGATGATATCCCCCCTTTCCCTGCTAGTTTCCAATGAGCACATGTTCAAAGCCTTTAGCCTCTCCTCATAGGTGACTCCCTGAAGGCCATGTATAATCTTTGTTAACTTTCTCTGGACCACCTCCAACCTATCAATATTCTTTCTAAGGTGAGGTCTTCAAAACTAGACACAGTACTCCAGGTGACGCCTCACCAAGGACTGGCAGAGAGACAGCATCACCTACCTGTCCCTGCTATCTACAGTATGTCCCTTCCAATACATCCAGTACCCTGCTAGCCTTGCTGTAAGCCTTATAACATTGACTTTGCTGCTTGAGGTCATCACTAATGATGAACCCCAGATCTCATTCCTCTGCTGAGGAGCTAAGTTTGACCCCATTTAGCCAGTATTCTGTCTTAGAGTTAGCGCTACCCAAGTGCATCACCTTGTACTTCTTAGCACTGAATTTTAACTACCATATGTGTATCCACCTTTCCAACTTTTTAAAATCCTTCTGAAGCTCTCTGACTCCCTCCATGTTGTCTACTCTGCTGCTAAGTTTCGTGTTGTTGGCAAACAGGGCAATGTTGCCCTTTATACTCTCACCAATGTTACTAATGAATATATTGAAAAGGATCAGCCCCAGGACCAACCCCTGAGGCACCTCGCTAGTGACATGTCTTTCAGTAGCTCTTACCCCATTTACAACTACCCTCTGTTTCCTGTCTTCTAGCCAAATGTGCACCCACCTGATTATTTGCTCTTCTGCTCGCAGGTCCTCCAACTTTTTTAAGAGGTGCTTGTGCAGGACTGTGTCAAATGTCTTACTGAAGTCAAAGTAAAGCAGATCCACCACATGGACCCTATCCAACTCCCTGGTCATGTGGTTGAAGAAAGTAATAAGGTTCATTTGACATGACCTGCCCGACACAAACCCATGCTGTTTATTGTTTTGGAGGTGATTAACTTTGAGATATTCTACCAGATCTTGTTAAATAAGGGTCTCCACCAGCTTGCCCATTATTGATGTGAGGCTGACTGACCTATGATAACTCATCTCCTCCTTATTGCCACTTATCAATTGGCACCATGTCAGCCACACTCCAGTTGCTTGGTACCATCCCAGACTTAAGTGACTTATTGAATAGATGCATGGGAGGGGCTGCTAGCTCCTCCACCAGCTCCCTCAGCACCCTGGGGTGCAAACCATCAGGGCCTGAGGCCTTGTCAGGTCCGATGTCTAGAAGACCCTTCCTGACCCTGTCAGTAGTGATCTCCTGGATGCATACTTTCTGGATCCCGCTGACTGCAGCCTTGATACCACTGTCTGACAGAGGGCCCGGTTCATCCCTAGTGAATACCGATCGAAAGTACTCATTGAGGGCCTCTGTTTTCTACCTGTTGTCCTTGAGCACCTCATCCTTAACCTTTAACCTTAAGTACCCCCCTGCTTCCTTTTCTTGCTGATATAGTGGAAAAAATTATTTTCCCCCTGATTTAACGCCACTTGCAATCTGTAGCTCCTTTGCTGCCTTGGCATCCCTCACTATTCTTTTGGCCTCCCTGTTTTTTTCTGAATGTATTCCTCCCATTTTCTGTCTCCCTTTTGCTGCCTGATCAATTTATATGCATTTATTTTGTCCCTGATTGCCTCTCTTACCAAAGGGGAGAATGACATGGGTCATCTACCTATTTTTCTTTGTTACAGTTCTGATGCAGAGCCTGGTTGCCTCAAGGACTGCTTCCCTAATACCTTCCCATATTTTTTCCACATCTGACTTGTCCTTGCTATTCATTAAACTTTCCCTCACTAATTGCCTTAATCTGCCAAAATATGCCCTCCTAAAGCATAGCACCTCTGTGTTTTAGGAGAATTTTGTATCGCCTATGGATATTTCAAACCAGACAGAACTGTGGTATGCTACTTGCCAAGAGTTCTCTTATCCTGACTGATCTAATCATTTCTGAATTTGTGAGGATCTCATCCAGGATAGCATCCCCCTTGGTCAGATCCTTCACTAGTTGGGAGAGCTGGCAGCCCTGGACTGCATCATGTAAAGCCTGACTTCTCAAGTTCTTGGCAACTGGAACCTCCCAGTCCATTAGTACCATGTGCACAGCCAGGCCTAGGTGCAGCTCAGTGGTGATACAGTGGTAGAGGTTAAATCAACAAGTTGTCTTCTGAGAGTCATTGGATGCAACAAGAGAAAATGTCTCTGGGACTGCCTGTGCTGCAGAAAATCTCACAAAAATGTTGTTACAGATCTCCAAAGATTTTGAAATAATCAACTGCTACTACTGTTCACAAAGTCACCACAGGAACATTGGCTCTGCTTTGGAAGCTAGTCTGTAGGGTACTTGAGGGGTTAAAATGGGGTATGGAGGCCAATCCAATGGCATGGAAGGCTGAGGCATCAGTGCTTTACCTCTTGCTATGCCAGTTACCCATGTTTGTGGTGCGAACAGGTCTCCAGGGGTCGGCCAGGAAGGAGGAGGATCGAGCATCCCATGGACAGCTCTCCTCCTCTGGGAAGGGGGGATCAGTGGTCAGTGTTAGCCTGGTCTCTAGTGCAGGCTAGGGGCTGGCACACCAATGTTGTACAACAGAGATGCAGAGGCAGGACAGACACCCGGCATGCCACATACAGGAGTGTGCCCAACACTGCCATTGGCATCATTGTACACCCTTCCTCTGCACTGGGGAGGAAAAACAGGGGAAAATGCCAGTGGCTGGATGATGACAGACAGTCACAGACCTCATTCCCTGACCAACTGGGCTCACCAGCCCAAACAGGATCCGGTCATCAGTGGGGGTCTGTCCCCCCACTGATCATGCTGGGGGGGGAGTCCTGGGGGAAGAAGACTGGTGATAAGCCCTGGTGGATGTCAGGGGAATGGGGCTGAGGTGCCCTCCTGAACCTGGGTCAGCCGGTGATGAGCATAAAGAAATAAACAACAACAAAAATGTGGTAGATGAGCTAAGGGAGATGTTGGATGTTTAAGTTATTCAGAAGTTCAACAGCTCCATGTCCTCTCCCATGGTGCTGATTCAAAAACAAAGAATTGAACAAAAGGTTCTGCATGAGCTACTGCAGGCTTAATGCTTTCATATACCTTATAGCCAGGACAGATGAGATTCAAGAAAAGTTTGGGGAAGTATTTGACCACTGTAACCCTGACAAAGAGATGTTGACAGAATCCCCTGACCCCACACTATTTGTTTAATTGAAGTCAAAGTGATGCCATTTGGCATCAAAAGCAACCATTTCACCCTTCAATGTCTGGTAGACCACATCCTGACTAGGGCAGGTGGCTTTGCTGGTGTATACATGGATGACATTGCACTATCTAGCCCAACATAGAAGAATCTTCTTGGATTTTAACCCTTCCTCTTCCAGTAAGGGAAAACGAAGCAAGGCAGGCTGGATTGGCCAGTGCTTTCATTTGCCAACACTGTCTGTATTTCTTTGGGGACTGCAAACAGCATGGCTGACCATTACAGCAGAGATGTGACAAACTAGGTTGGCAAAGATCTCCTATCCAGGTCACAGAGTAAGGAGCAGACTCATCTGGTATGAATCTACAAAAATAGAGGCTATAAGTGAGGGACTACATGAACTCAACAGAAAAAAGATGTAACCATGTCTGGGAACCATGAGGCACTATCACAGGACTGTTGCTAACTACAGCAGAATTGCAGCCCCACCCCTTCCCCTCAGTGAGACCTCACAAGAGTGTTGGACCAGTGTTGGCACCCCTGGTCCATGATTTCCTTTATACCAGGGGTTCTGACATCACTTCCTCAAATGGGCAAAGGATATGCACCTGTCATAGCAGGAGCAGACAACCAGGAAAGGAACAGTAGCGAATGAAGAGGAGACCGGTATCTCAGTGGAAGGGACGTAATTACAAATCTAGGAGCTTTCATTGTTACTTCTTTGCATTGCTATTGCATTGTGGAAAGGAGGAGTAGGAGTTTGAAGAAGGTTGTGCAATAGCTACTTAAAGTCTCTTTTTGAGTTTGGATAAGAAGGTTAGGAATATAAAAAGCAGTTGCTCAATCTATCTAAACATGTACAACAAAGGGAGCAAGGGAAATTAAGAAAAGAATGTTTTGCACTGATAGAGGTGGGAGAGGGGAGACTTGGGGGAGTGTTTGGTATCCTGCATCTGGAAGGATGGGGGGGTTGCTGGTGGGCAACGACAGCAATGGGTAGGGTTGTAGGTAGCAACAACTGCGGTGCACCAGTCTTTCTAAAAATTGCCTGGAGTGTGGGAGGTTGTTTAGTGTGCAATCACATAGAGAAACTCAGAAAGGAGATTGAGGGTCTTCAGGAGGAACTAAGGCATGCAAGGCAGACTGGGGGTGTGTTTAGCCCAGTACTGGAGGGAGGAAGAATGGGAGATGAGGGAGGGTGATTTAAGCCAACAGTGGTGAGGAGAGGGTTAGAAGAAGGGAAGCAGGGACAAGGGGGCCCAGGCCAGGAAGAACGATTGCCGGGGAAAACAGGTCAGGAGACAAAAAACAAACGGATGGGGGAGATAGGGACTTGTGAGGGAGGCGAAGAAGTGGCAAAAGTCATGGAGTGGATAGGAGAGAACAGGTTACTATGAAGAGAGAGGGAGCGGGCATTTGTGAAGGATCTTCAGAAAATAGTTTTGCACTGCTAGAGAGGAAGAAGGTGGAGGAGGGAAATGATGAAATTAGAGGAGTAATTGATAAATGCCTGGACCAAACCAGAGCGGGGGGAAGTTCTGCTGGGAGAATTGCAACAGGGGCAAAAGGGGTAAATAATGTGCAGGAGGAAGAAGAGTAGCCAGAAATGAGAGAGGGAGATGAATGGAAGCAAGCAGGGAGTAAGAGTGGTGGAATCTTAGTGCTGGGGGACTCAATACTAAGAGGAGTCAGGTGGGATAGCAAGGGGGAGAGGCATAGTCGCATTTGAGTGGAGGCCATGCCAGGAATGACAGCAGAAAGGGTGGGACAATCTGTTCTGAAATATGCTAGAAGGGGTAGGGACAAGCCTCATTTAATTATACATCTTGGGCGAATTATCTGGCTGACAAGACAGTAGATATAGTCCAGAGGAGGTTTGAGGAACAAGGACAATTATGTGAGGGGGCAGGAAGATCAGTAACTTTTTCAGAGATACTTCCAGTGCCCAAGGCAAGCACAACAAGAAAGCTGAGAATAGAGGAATTTAATGGATGGCTAAGAACCTGATGTTGTGCTAAAGGGTATGGGCTGTTGAGGGGTTGGGGAGGGACCTGGGAGGACAGTAGTCTCTATGCCAAGGACAGACTACACTTGAGTGAGGAGAAAAAGAAAGTGTTGAAACAGAGGATGGAGGAGTACATAGAGAAAGTAGGGAATTTAAACTAGGAGCGGGGAGTGGCAATTGGGCAAGAGACATGCAGAGACCACAGGTTGGGAAACCATATGAGCTTACCCCCTATAACAGTGACAAAGGACAAATGGTAAGTACTATTAGTGATGCTAGTAAAGGAGGGCAGGATAGGAGGGGGCCAAAAGGGTGGAAGGTGGTTACCCTTAATGCTAGGAGCCTTGGGAAGAAAACTGCAGAGTTACAGGTGCTCATGGAAGAGGGAGCCAACACAGAAGCATGGGACACCCAATACAATGACTGGGACCTGTTTGTTCCAGGGTACAGGTTATTTCGTAGGGACAGAGTGATTAGGAAAGGAGGGGGTGTGGTACTATATGTGAAGGAAGGACTGAAGTGTGTAAGGGAGGAAGGGGAGGAGGGTAGTACGGAGTCAATTTGGATGCAAATCCAGGATTCCAAGAATAGGATTCTTCGAATGGGAGTGGTGTACAGGCCACCATCTCAGATGGAGGAGTTAGATAGGGAACTAGTGGGACAGATTAGGAGGACCTGCGAGACGGGTAGTGTGGTGATTGTGGGGGACTTCAACATGCCAGGAGTGGACTGGAGTCCCCAAACAACCAGGAACAGAAGGGAGCAGTTACTGCTGCATGCCTTCCAGGACAGCTTCCTGCTGCAAATGGTCAGTGAACCAACCAGGTTAGGGAATACTCTTGACCTTGTGCTGGCAAATGGGGACTTTATGAGAGAACTTACAGTATGGAACGCTGTCAGGAGTGACCACCCACCAGTATGGCTCACTTTGGATATGGGCAAGGAAGGAGGAATCTGGCACAAGAGTACTGGACTCAGGAGGGCCGACTGTGGGAGGATGGGGGAAGTGGTAAAAGAGTACCTGGCCTGTATTCAGTCTAGTATGGACACTAACCAGAGGTGGGAGATCATGAAGCTGGGGATAGTGGAGGCAACCAAAACCTACTGCAAGGCCCAGAGCAAGAAGGCTAGGGCTAAGAAACTGAGCTGGTTGAGCAAGGAGGTCATGGGAAAGGTAAGGATGAAAAGAGCTGCCTTTAGGAAGTACAAGAAAACAGGGAGAGGGGAGGACAGGGAGGAGTACTTGATGGAATTGAAGGAGGTGACAAGGGCATTAAGGGGAGCCAAGGCATCTATGGAACTCAGGCTGGCACAAGGCATTAAGCAGGGGGAGAAGGACTTCTTTAGCTACATCAGGGAGAAAAGGAGCTGTAAGGACCACATAGTAAGGATTAGGAAGGAGGGGGGTTGGGTGGAAGCAGGATGCGATAAGGCAGAAGCACTAAATGAGTACTTCTGCTCAGTATTTACTAAAGAGAAGAGGAGGTGACACCCAAGGGGAAGAAATGGCAGAAATGGGGGGAGGGGTGACAGATGGGGAAATCATGGAGGGCAGAGTTCGGGAGGGTTTGAAGGCACTGTTGGTGGATAAGGCACCAGGCCCAGATGGCAACCACCCCAGGGTACTGAAGGAGCTGGCAGAGGTCCTTGCAGGACCTTTGGCAGACCTATTTAATGCCTCACTACATTTGGGGTGTGTACATCAGGACTGGAGGATGGCTCATGTGGTGCCCCTCCACAAGAGTGGCCCCAAGGATGAACCGGGAAACTACAGACCAGTGAGCCTCACATCCTTCGTGGGTAAGCTAATAGAGACTATCCTGAAGGAAAGGCTGGTGGCCCTCCTAGAGGTCAAAGGACTACAGGACAGCAGACAGCATGCCTTCATACCGGGCAGATCCTGCCAAACCAACCTGGTGGAGTTCTATGACTGGGTTACTAGGCAACTGGAGAGGGGCCATGCAGTGGATGTCCTGTATCTGGACTTCAGTAAGGCATTTGACTTGATGCCGCAAGGAAGGCTGGGAAGGAAGTAAGTTAGTAAGCACAGGGGCAGGTGCAAAGCTGGTGAGACGGATAGGAACTGGCTTCGGGAAGGCAACAGAGGGTGGTGGTGGGTGGGGAGCTCACACCCATGGTAGTAACGAGCGGTGTTACACAGGGCTCGGTGTTTGGACCAGTGTTGTTTGGGATACTCATTGCAGACTCATCATTGGACATCAAGAGCAAGATCAGTCTGTTTGCTGATGATACCAAGGTAGGAACAGTGGTGGATGACCTGGGGGATGGCAGGGGTTGCAGGATGATCTGGCAAAGCTTGAAACCTGGTCAGACACCTGGCAACTAGGATTTAATGCCAAAAAGTGCAAGGTGCTGCATTTTGGGATGAAGAACCCAAGTAGGAGTTACCAGCTGCGGGGAGTGCAGCTAGCCCAGACAGAGGAGAAGGATCTGGGGGTGCTCACTACAGGGTCAATGAACAACTCGGAACAATGTAGGAAGGCAGCTGCAAAGGCCAACAAAATGCTGGGTTGTATTGCAAGGGGTATATCCTCGAGGAGGGAGGAGGTGATTCTGCCACTGTATAGGTCATTAGTTAGACCGCACCTGGAGTACTGCATGCAGTACTTGTGCCCGTATCTGAAGAGGGACATTAAGTTACTGGAGGGGGTGCAGTGCAGAGCAACAAAGATGATCAAGGGGCTGGGGGACTTATCATACGAGAGGATGCTGAGGGAGTTGAACATGTACTCACTGGAGGAGAGGAGGGACAGGGGATATGATTGAAACCTTTAAGTAAATGAAAGGAATAAACAAGACAGGTACAGAGGGGCTGTTCAAAGTAAGAGAGAGGAGGGATACCAGGGGCCATGATATGAGACTGGAGAGAGGAAGGTTCAGGAGGGAGATGAGGAGACACTTTTTTACAGAGAGGGTGGTGGCTGGGTGGAATGCATTACCTGCAGTAGTGGTATCCAGTAGAACAGTGGACTGCTTCAAAAGGGGATGGGACAGGACAAGGGGAAGGGTAGAAGGAAGGGGCAGCTGCAGAATAAGGGGTGCTAGCTGCACATTCAAGCAGACTTGATAGACCTCTAGGCCTTTATCTGTTGGCAAATTTCGTATGTTCGTAAGAAATAAAATGCCTAAGAAATTTATTTGGGCAGAACACTGCATGGTGGTGTCCTGCTTGCTGAAGGAGTCATTATGAAAGGTATCTGTAACACCAACTATGTCTTTTAGAACTTGGTTCAAGTTGGTGCTGCTGACCATGGCCTATTTATTGTTCTAAAACAGGTATGACCAACAGAGAGGAATGCCCATTATCTACAGAGCAGAAAACTGCAACCAGAGAAGTTGCATATGTCATGATTAAGAAGGCACGGTGGTCTTAGTATGGGCACTACAAATGTTACAGCTTGTCCATATGGGAGGGTTTTAAAACACACATTATACAAAGATGGCAAGTACTAAAGAAAACATAAAAAACTTGTAAATCCAAAGAAGTTTAGGTATTAAAACAAGTGTAAATCATGTTTAATCTAATAACACACAGTTATTCTGTCAGTTTGTTCATGTCATGATTGAGGAAATACCTTCTGGGAGTATGTTTAACAATTTTGGACAAAGAAATCTAACAAGTTCTATAGTATTTATGTGAAAAGTCCTTTACTGGAAGAGGAAGGGTTAAAATCCAAGAAGATTTCACAGATTTCCTAAGCAAACAATCATCAGCTGTCATGAATTGGGGAGTGGCTGCTGGCAGAAATGATCATGAGTAAAAGATCTGAATTGGTTGTAACAGCAGGGACTGTTATTCAGCATGTAGTACAATAAAGTTAGTTTTGCAATTTTTTCTTTCTTAACTACTAAGATCTGTTTATAATTTTCTTTCAATGTACACTTTCTGATGTACAAAGCAGTATTCTTGTATTATTCTTGAAAAATACTGGCATTGTTTTATTTTATTTACAGTATTTATGCATTTGATAACCAGGTAAGCATACTAGCCCCAGGAACAGTTTTCAGGCATGACCTGAGCCATATAGATAGCACATAGATTACACAACTTCAACACATTTACAAGATTACAGAACTTCAGTATGAATTTAACAATAATTAACAGTATAGTTTTTGTAGGTTCCTAGTAACTGGGCATTGCAATACAACACAAAACACAAATTGAAGGACTTATTAGAACACATATAACTGGTACACTAACCAAGGTTAACAGGACTAGACTAAAATTGCACAGAAACATAGAAACATAGAATTTGATGCAGATAAGGACTGCTTGGCCCACCTAGTCTGCCCATTTCCCTACCTGACAGATAAGCTGCAGATCCTAGTTAACCAATAGCCTACTTCCTCCTACCCACCAGTAGAATTGCCTTATGTCTGTTCCATGCATTCTTGAATCCCCCCACTGTTTTCAACTCTACGATCTCCTCAGGAAGGCTGTTCCATGTATCCACAACCCTCTCTGTGAAGAAATACTTTCTCACATTACCTCTGAGCCGTCCCCTTCTATCTTCAAATTGTGCCCCCTTATTTTTGCACATCTCTTTTTCTGAAAGATGCTATACCCTCTTGGACTTTGTTGATTCCCTTGAGGTATTTGAAAGTTTCTATCATGTTCCCCCTCTCCCTCCTTTCCTCGAGGCTATACATCTTTAGTTCCTTCAATCTTTCTTCATATGTCTTCTGATGCAGACCCTGCATCATTTTGCTTGCCCTCCTATGGACAGATTCCACCCTGTCTATGTCTTTGCGGAGATGGAGTCTCCAGAACTGTACACAGTACTCCAGATGTGGCCTTACCAACTGTCTGTACAGAGGGCCAACAACTTCCTGTTTTCTACTGGTGATGCCTCTCCCTATGCATCCCAGAATCCCCCCCAGCCCTCCTTACTGTCTTCTCACATTGCTGGCCCACCTTTAGGTCATCTGAAATGACTACCCCCAGGTCTCTTTCCATTTCTGTTGCTGTCAGCATCTCACCCCCCATTGTGTACTCTTTTCTGGGTTTTTGTTTCCCAGATGCATTACTTTGCACTTCTTTGCATTGAATCTAAGCTGCCACGTTTGACAATTCCTCCAACCTTGCCAAGTCCTTTTCATCCTTTCCACCCCACCTTGTATATCAACCCTGTTGCAGATCTTTGTGTCATCTGCAAAGAGACATACTTTCCCTTCCAGTCCCTCCACAATGTCACTTATAAAGACATTAAAAAGGACTGGCCCCAGTACTGAACCCTGTGGTACCCCACTAGTAACCCTCCTTTCATCACTGTGGACTCTATTTACTATTACCCGCTGTGTCCTGTTGTCCAACCAGTGTTTTACCCAGGCTACCACCCCGGGACCCGCTCTGAGGCTGGATAATTTGTTTATTAATTTTTTGTGTGGGACTGTGTCAAATGCCTTGCTAAAGTCTAGGTAGGCCATGTCCACAGCCCCTCACTGGTCTACTGCTTTGGTCACCCAGTCAAAGAAATCAATTAGGTTTGTCTGACATGACCTTCCCACTGTGAATCCATACTGCCTTGGGTTATGTGCCCCACTGGCCTCTAGGTACTCAACAATTCATTCCTTCAGAAGTGATTCCATCATTTTCCTTACCACTGAGGTCAAACTGACAGTTCTGTAGTTTTCTGCCTCTGTCTTGCTCCCACTTTTGTGGAGGGGAACCACATCTGCCCTCCTCCAGTCCTCAGGTACCACTCTATCCTCCCATGATTTATTAAAAAGGGTAGTCAGTAGTGTTACTAGTTCTTCCCTTAGTTCTTTTAGAATTCTGGGGTGAATCCCATCAGGTCCCATTGCTTTATCCACCTTCAGTTTTAAGAGTTCTTTCAGAACCCTTTCTTCTGTGAAAGGATTAATATCAACCCCCCTATCCAGAGTGCTTCTATTGACCGGATTAGGTGTTTCCCTCTGCTTTTCCATTGTGAATACTGAGCAGAAGTATTCGTTCAGTATCCCTGCTTTTTCACTGTCGCTCTCTGCCCAACCACATTCCTCTTTGTTCAGCCTCAGTGTTCCTGCCTTAGTCTTTCTTTGCTCCCAAATGTACCTATAAAAGGTTTTATCCCCCTTCTTAATCGAGTTGGCTATCTTTTCCTCAGTTTGGGCCTTTGCTATTCTGACTGCCTTATCCACTTCCTTTTGCTTTAACAGGTACAGTTCTCTGTCCTGCTCCTTCTGTGTTTCCTTATACATCCTGAATGCTATATTTCTCCCATACTTTCCCCGCCACTTCTTTTGAGAACCATAGTGTTTTTTCTTTCATTTTGATTTGTTTATTTGCTTCACACAAAGGCTTGTTGCTTTTGTGATGGCGGTTTGATGTTTCCCCATTGTTGCTCCACCCCACCTTCTTGCCTGTTTGCTAGTGCTTTTCTGAGGCACTCACCCATTTTGACAAAATCAGCCGTCCTGAAGTCCAGTACCTTCACTTTTGTGTGGCTTGGCTCTACAGCTAAGTTTATCGTGAACCACACTGTTTGGTGGTTGCTTGTTCCCAGATGGCTACCCACTTCAAGATCAGAGATCCTCTCTCCGTCCCCCATTTGAGAGTACCAGGTCTAAGATTGCTGTCTCCCAAGTGGGTTCCAAAACAAGCTGTCTGAGGCATGCCCCTGTAGGGCATCGAGAATGGCCCTGCTCTTGGATGTGGCTGTAACAAAGGTCCTCCAGTCAACATCTGGCATATTCAGGTCCCCCATCAGCAATATCTTCCCTTTCTCTGCCATCCCAAGAATGCCTTCCATCATTTCCTTGTCCATTTCCTCCCCCTGAGATGGGAGTCTGTATACAACCCCTGTGCGGATTGTGGAGCCATTTCCAGTCTCCAGGGTGACCCACAGTGCCTCCTCTCCTCCCTGTTTACCCTTTGGTTCTGTTGCTTTGATCCCTTCCCTTACACAGAGAGCTACTCCTCCTCCTCCTCCTTTTCTTCCCTCCCCTGTCCCTCCTGAAGATTGTGTACCCTGGAATGTTGAAATCCCAGTCATGGTTCTTTGTGTACCATGTTTCTGTGACTGTCACAATATCCAGTCATCCCTCTTCCATCAAGGCCACCATTTCAGGGAGCTTTTCAGGGAGCTTTTTACCTAGACTATGGCATTAGTACTCATTACCCTACATTTTATTATGGCTTTATTTCTTTTTGCCCCATCCTTGTCCCTACTGCCTTGCCCTTTTCTCCATTCACCCCTGCCCTTCTCCCTATCAACTGCTCTATCATGGTGTTTGCCTCACTAATTACCCTGATTTTTTGTGGGGGGCTAGGATTACCCCTCTCTTCAGTGCCTCCCCCTTGGCTAGTTTAAATGTTTGCCATTAAAGCATTTAAACCTATCACCTAGGATCCTGGTTCCCCTCTGGGATAGATGCAGACCATCATGCCTGTATAGGCCTGCATCTCTCCAGGTGAGCCCCAGTCCCCAATGAAGCCAAATCCCTGAGCTCTACACCAGATTTTCAACCAGTCATTGAATCCCATGGTGTGGAGTACCCTAGCCTCATCCATGCCATAGACAGGTAGCACTTCCAAGAGGGTTACCCTGTGTGCTACTTGTCTAAGGCCCCTCCCCAACTCCTCAAACTCCTGTTGCACTGCTCTGATCCCATTCTCAGCCAGGTCATTTGTCCCTAGGTGGATAATGACATCCAGCTCCCTCCTCATTGCCACTGTTCCTATAATCCTGAGGATTTGTTTCCTGTCCCTACAAGCCTTGGCACTGGACAGGCACCTTACCTCCCTTTTCCCTTCCTCCCCCAGTTCTACCCCCTATCAATTGAGTCCCCTACCAGGAGTTGTTTTCTTCCCCTGTGGGGTCCTGGGCCACCCTCCTATGGGTCTCCATTGTGGAGGTTCCCAGCATCTTTCTTGGTCTCACTGCAGGTGCCTCCATAGAGAACCATGCTTTGCCAGAGTGGTGAATGAATTGTGGAGAGGCACAACTGGAGGGGTGCATCTCTGTTACAACACCCTCACCCTCCCTGAGCCTACCGTGGTCCAACCACTCCTCTTCCTTGGCAACCTCTGAGGTAGTAGCAGTGGCCTGGGTGGTCCCTGGGTGGGGAAGCAGGTTTCCCGAATCCTTGCCAGGTCAGCATGGAGACGAACAACATCCTCCCTCAGACCAGAGAGGTGCCTGCAAATAGGGCAGCAACACAGTTTCCAGAATGTCTCCCAGAAGACTGCTGCTCCACAGACAGTGCATTGCACCACTCCCCACATGTCTGTGTCCATTCCAGTTAGAGATACTTTTTTGTTTTTTTGTTCTTGTTTTAGTGTGTGCAAGCTTGTGAGTGTTTCTACCCCCTATTCAGTGTGCTGTGCCTTTAAGGATATGAACAGATGTTTGTTGTTAGCAATTTTGGGGAAGTGATATCAGAGCCCCTGCTTTAAAGGAAGTTATGCGCTTGGGGGGGGTGGGGTGAGGGGAAGGGTGCATGGGAGTAAACCTATGCCATCCAGAAACAATCACCTACAACTCTAACCCTCCACCCCAGGAAGTGCCTTCCTTCCTTTCAGACACCTATTTCACAAAGGCTAAGTAACAGGTCTAGTCACAATTGACTGCAAATATCTCCCAGCTACAGTTCCTCCCTGGCAAATTAAAGTTAAAACTAAGAAAAGTCCACCCCAAAGACAGAATCAATACTGGTTACTTACACAGGTCCAAAAAGTAATACAGTAATTCAGTTCAATGTAGTCTAGAAAATAACCTCCTTGATTCAAGGAAGCTGTGGCTGCTTTCTCACTCTCTCTCTGTCTCAGTCTGAGCATCAATTTATTACCTTGCATGCACTGTAGGTTTAACAATTGCAGGATGCCCTTTTGATTAGTACATTTCTGAAGTGCTTTTTGAAGGCTGGGGGGTTCAAGGGAAAGAACATCCTCTGGAGAGAGTATCAAAACCTAGGAACCGCACCTAAGAAAGATCTCAATCCCATGACAGTAGATACCTTTGGACACTCTAGAAAGTGACTGGAAGAGGACCTCAGTAGGCTAGAGTTTTGTCTGATGATAGCGATTTGAGACCTTCATGTAGGGCTTGGAATATTAGAGCTCCAAATAGCTGGTCCCTGTGGGCTGGGGAGACCACCCAATTAATTTATATAAGGAGCAGTGGTGGGTGTACTGGGGCTTGTGAGACAAACCTACATACTGTAAATTGCTATATGCTACAGTATATTCAGTCTATTGATAAGTTGTGGTGAGGTTGTGGAGAAGGTGGAGAGCAGCAGTCCAGAATGGAAACAGAGTACTCCTTCCTTTTGCTAATCTAACTTCTGGTATTAGTACATGTTTCAGTTGCTAGTAAACCCCTAGTCTTTGATTCACTCTCTAAAGGGGAGGTTCTGATAATGGGAGACTTCAACATGCCAGATACAGATTGGTCGATACCAACAGAAACATTGGCCAGAACTAGGCACATGGTGGATTGCCTGCAGGGAGAGGGACTCAAACAACTGGTACAACAATGCACAAGAGACAGGGCTAACCTAGATCAAGTACTGACCAACGGGGAAAGGATCACAGATCTCCAGGTAGGTTACCTGGGAGCCAGTGGCCATCACATGATATGATTCAGTTTGGCCAGTAGAACTAAATCATCCCATTCAAAGGCAAAAATATTGGACTTCAGAGGAGTTGACTTTGATAAGATGGCCAACAGAGTTAAGCTAGCCCTGGAAAAAAGAAATACAGGTGAGAGGGTTCAGGCAAAGTGGATAAATGTTAGAGCTGCCTTTAGGAAGTACAAGAAAACAGGGAGAGGGGATGACAGGGAGGAGTACTTGATGGAATTGAAGGAGGTGACAAGGGCAGTAAGGGGAGCCAAGGCATCTACAGAACTCAGGCTGGCACAAGGCATTAAGAAAGGGGAGAAGGACTTTTAGCTACATCAGGGAGAAAAGGAGCTGTAAGGACCACATAGTAAGGATTAGGAAGAAGGGGGTTGGGTGGAAGCAGGATGACGATAAGGCAGAAGCACTAAATGAGTACTTCTGCTCAGTATTTACTAAAGAGAAGAGGGGGTGACACCCAAGGGGAGAAATGGCAGAAACGGGGGTGACAGATGGGAAATCATGCAGGGCAGAGTTCAGGAGGGTTTGAAGGCACTGAGGGTGGATAAGGCACCGTGCCCAGATGGCAGCCACCCCAGGGTACTGAAGGAGCTGGCAGAGGGCCTTGCAGGACCTTTGGCAGACCTATTTAATGCCTCACTACATTTGGGGTGTGTACCTCAGGACTAGAGGATGGTTCATGTGGTGCCCCTCCACAAGAGTGGCCCCAAGGATGAACCGGGAAACTACAGACCAGTGAGCCTCACATCCATCGTGGGTAAGCTAATGGAGACTATCCTGAAGGAAATGCTGGTGGCCTCCTAGAGATCAAAGGACTACAGGACAGCAGACAGCATGTCTTCATATGGGGCAGATCCTGCCAAACCAACCTGGTGGAGTTCTATGACTGGGTAACTAGGCAACTGGATAGGGGCCATGCAGTGGATGTCCTGTATCTGGACTTCAGAAAGGCATTTGACTCGGTGCCACATGGAAGGCTGGGAAGTAAGTTAGTAGGCACAGGGGCAGGTGCAAAGCTGGTGAGATGGGTAGGGAACTGGCTTCAGGGAAGGCAACAGAGGGTAGTGGTGGGTGGGGAGCTCTCACACCCAAGGGTAGTAACGAGTGGTGTTCCACAGGGCTTGGTGTTGGGACCAGTGTTGTTTTGGATATTCATTGCAGACATATCATTGGACATCAAGAGCAAGATCAGTCTGTTTGCTGATGATAGCAAGGTAGGAACAGTGGTGGATGACCTAGGAGGATGGCAGGGGTTGCAGGGTGATCTGGCAAAGCTTGAAACCTGGTCAGACACCTGGCAACTGAGGTTTAATACCAAAAAGTGCAAGGTGCTGCATTTTGGGGTGAAGAACCCAAGTAGGAGTTACCAGCTGGGGGGAGTGCAGCTAGCCCAGACAGAGGAGGAGCAGGATCTGGGGGTGCTCTTTACAGGGTCAATGAACAACTCGGCACAATGTAGGAAGGCAAGTGCAAAGGCCAACAAAATGCTGGATTGTATTGCAAGGGGTATATCCTCGAGGAGGGAGGAGGTGATTTTGCCACTGTATAGGTCATTAGTTAGACTGCACCTGGAGTACTGCATGCAGTACTTGTGCCCCTATCTGAAGAGTGACATTAAGTTACTGGACGGGGTGCAGCGCAGAGCAACAAAGATGATCAAGGGGCTGGGGGACTTATCATACGAGAAGAGGCTGAGGGCAGTTGAACATGTACTCACTGGAGGAGAGGAGGGACAGGGAGGATATGATTGAAACCTTTAAGTAAATGAAAGGAATAAACAAGACAGGTACAGAGGGGCTGTTCAAAGTAAGGAAGGGGAGGGATACCAGGGGCCATGATATGAGACTGGAGAGAGGAAGGTTCAGGAGGGAGATGAGGAGACACTTTTTTCAGAGAGGGTGGTGGCTGGGTGGAATGCATTACCTGCAGTAGTGGTATCCAGTAGAACAGTGGACTGCTTCAAAAGGGGATGGGACAGGACAAGGGAAGTGAAGGGAGGGGCAGCTGCAGAATAAGGGGTGCTAGCTGCACATTCAAGCAGACTTGATAGACCTCTAGGCCTTTATCTGCTGGCAAATTTCGTATGTTCGTAAGAAATAAAATGCCTAAGAAATTTATTTGGGCAGAACACTGCATGGTGGTGTCCTGCTTGCTGAAGGAGTCATTATGAAAGGTATCTGTAACACCAACTATGTCTTTTAGAACTTGGTTCAAGTTGGTGCTGCTGACCATGGCCTATTTATTGTTCTAAAACAGGTATGACCAACAGGAGAGGAATGCCCCATTATCTACCAGAGCAGAAAACTGCAACCCAGAGAAGTTGCATATTTCATGATTAAGAAGGCACGTGTGGTCTTAGTATGGGCACTACAAATGTTACAGCTTGTCCATATGGGAGGGGTTTTAACAACACACATTATACAAAGATGGCAAGTACTAAAGAAAACATAAAAAAGCTTGTAAAATCCAAAGAGGTTTAGGTATTAAAACAAGTGTAAATCATGTTTAATCTAATAACACACAGTTATTCTGTCAGTTTGTCTATGTCATGATTAAGGGAAATACCTTCTGGGAGTATGTTTAACAATTTTGGTCAAAGAAATCTAACAAGTTCTATAGTATTTATGTGAAAAGTCCTTTACTGGAAGAGGAAGGGTTAAAATCAAGAAGATTTCACAGATTTCCTAAGCAAACAATCATCAGCTGTCATGAATTGGGGGGTTGCTGCAAGAAATGATCATGAGTAAAAGATCTGAATTGGTTGTAACAGCAGGGACTGTTATTCAGCATGTAGTCAATAAAGTTAGTTTTGCAATTTTTTCTTTCTTAACTACTAAGATCTGTTTATAATTTTCTTTCAATGTACACTTTCTGATGTACAAAGCAGTATTCTTGTATTATTCTTGAAAAATACTGGCATTGTTTTATTTTATTTACAGTATTTATGCATTTGATAACCAGGTAAGCATACTGGCCCCAGGAACAGTTTTCAGGCATGACCTGAGCCATATAGATAGCACATAGATTACACAACTTCAACACATTTACAAGATTACAGAACTTCAGTATGAATTTAACAATAATTAACAGTATAGTTTTTGTAGGTTCCTAGTAACTGGGCATTGCAATACAACACAAAACACAAATTGAAGGACTTATTAGAACACATATAACTGGTACACTAACCAAGGTTAACAGGACTAGACTAAAATTGCACAGAAACATAGAATTTGATGGCAGATAAGGACCGCTTGGCCCACCTAGTCTTCCCATTTCCCTACCTGACAGATAAGCTGCAGATCCTAGTTAACCAATAGCCTACTTCCTCCTACCCACCAGTAGAATTGCCTTATGTCTGTTCCATGCATTCTTGAATTCCCCCACTGTTTTCAACTCTACGATCTCCTCAGGAAGGCTGTTCCATGTATCCACAACCCTCTCTGTGAAGAAATACTTTCTCACATTACCTCTGAGCCGTCCCCTTCTATCTTCAAATTGTGCCCCCTTATTTTTGCACATCTCTTTTTCTGAAAGATGCTATACCCTCTTGGACTTTGTTGATTCCCTTGAGGTATTTGAAAGTTTCTATCATGTTCCCCCTCTCCCTCCTTTCCTCAAGGCTATACATCTTTAGTTCCTTCAGTCTTTCTTCATATGTCTTCTGATGCAGACCCTGCATCATTTTGGTTGCCCTCCTATGGAAAGATTCCACCCTGTCTATGTCTTTGCGGAGATGGAGTCTCCAGAACTGTACACAGTACTCCAGATGTGGTCTTACCAACTGTCTGTACAGAGGGCCAACAACTTCCTGTTTTCTACTGGTGATGCCTCTCCCTATGCATCCCAGTATCCCCCCCCAGCCCCCCTTACTGTCTTCTCACATTGCTGGCCCACCTTTAGGTCATCTGATATGACTATCCCCAGGTCTCTTTCCATTTCTGTTGCTGTCAGCATCTCACCCCCCATTGTGTACTCTTTTCTTGGGTTTTTGTTTCCCAGGTGCATTACTTTGCACTTCTTTGCATTGAATCTAAGCTGCCATCCGTTTGACAATTCCTCCAACCTTGCCAAGTCCCTTTTCATCCTTTCCACCCCACCTTGTATATCAACCCTGTTGCAGATCTTTGTGTCATCTGCAAAGAGACATACTTTCCCTTCCAGTCCCTCCACAATGTCACTTATAAAGACATTAAAAAGGACTGGCCCCAGTACTGAACCCTGTGGTACCCCACTAGTAACCCTCCTTTCATCACTGTGGACTCTATTTACTATTACCCGCTGTGTCCTGTTGTCCAACCAGTGTTTTACCCAGGCTACCACCCCGGGACCCGCTCCGAGGCTGGATAATTTGTTTATTAATTTTTTGTGTGGGACTGTGTCAAATGCCTTGCTAAAGTCTAGGTAGGCCATGTCCACAGCCCCTCACTGGTCTACTGCTTTGGTCACCCAGTCAAAGAAATCAATTAGGTTTGTCTGACATGACCTTCCCACTGTGAATCCATACTGCCTTAGGTTATGTGCCCCACTGGCCTCTAGATACTCAACAATTCATTCCTTCAGAAGTGATTCCATAATTTTCCTTACCACTGAGGTCAAACTGACAGTTCTGTAGTTTTCTGCCTCTGTCTTGCTCCCACTTTTGTGGAGGGGAACCACATCTGCCCTCCTCCAGTCCTCAGGTACCACTCCATCCTCCCATGATTTATTAAAAAGGGTAGTCAGTAGTGTTACTAGTTTTTCCCTTAGTTCTTTTAGAATTCTGGGGTGAATCCCATCAGGCCCCATTGCTTTATCCACCTTCAGTTTTAAGAGTTCTTTCAGAACCCTTTCTTCTGTGAAAGGATTAATATCAACCCCCCTATCCAGAGTGCTTCTATTGACCGGATTAGGTGTTTCCTCCTGCTTTTCCATTGTGAATACTGAGCAGAAGTATTCAGTCAGTATCCCTGCTTTTTCACTGTCGCCTCTGCCCAACCACATTCCTCTTTGTTCAGCCTCAGTGTTCCTGCCTTAGTCTTTCTTTGCTCCCAAATGTACCTATAAAGGTTTTATCCCCCTTCTTAATCGAGTTGGCTATCTTTTCCTCAGTTTGGGCCTTTGTTATTCTGACTGCCTTATCCACTTCCTTTTGCTTTAACCAGTACAGTTCTCTGTCCTGCTCCTTCTGTGTTTCCTTATACATCCTGAATGCTATATTTTTCTCCCATACTTTCCCCGCCACTTCTTTTGAGAACCATAGTGGTTTTTTCTTTCATTTTGATTTGTTTATTTGCTTCACACAAAGGCTTGTTGCTTTTGTGATGGCGGTTTGATGTTTCCCCATTGTTGCTCCACCCCACCTTCTTGCCTGTTTGCTAGTGCTTTTCTGAGGCACTCCCCATTTTGACAAAATCAGCCCTCCTGAAGTCCAGTACCTTCACTTTTGTGTGGCTTGGCTCTACAGCTAAGTTTATCGTGAACCACACTGTTTGGTGGTTGCTTGTTCCCAGATGGCTACCCACTTCAAGATCAGAGATCCTCTCTCCGTCCCCATTTGAGAGTACCAGGTCTAAGATTGCTGTCTCCCAAGTGGGTTCCAAAACAAGCTGTCTGAGGCATGCCCTGTAGGGCATCAGAATGGCCCTGCTCTTGGATGTGGCTGTAACAAAGGTCCTCCAGTCAACATCTGGCATATTCAGGTCCCCATCAGCAATATTTCCTTTCTCTGCCATCTCAAGAATGCCTTCTATCATTTCCTTGTCCATTTCTCCCTGAGATGGGAGTCTGTATACAACCCCTGTGCGGATTGTGGAGCCATTTCCAGTCTCCAGGGTGACTCACAGTGCCTCCTCTCCTCCCTGTTTACCCTTTGGTTCTGTTGCTTTGATCCCTTCCCTTACACAGAGAGCTACTCCTCCTCCTCCTCCTTTTCTTCCCTCCCTGTCCCTCCTGATGATTGTGTACCCTGGAATGTTGAAATCCCAGTCATGGTTCTTTGTGTACCATGTTTCTGTGACTGCCACAATATCCAGGCATCCCTCTTCCATCAAGGCCACCATTTCAGGGAGCTTTTCAGGGAGGTTTTTACCTAGACTACGGGCATTAGTACTCATTACCCTACATTTTTTTATGGCTTTATTTCTTTTTGCCCCATCCTTGTCCCTACTGCCTTTGCCCTTTTCTCCATTCACCCCTGCCCTTCTCCCTATCAACTGCTCTATCATGGTGTTTGCCTCACTAATTACCCTGATTTTGGGGGCTAGGATTACCCTCTTCAGTGCCTCCCCTTGGCTAGTTTAAATGTTTGCCATTGAAGCATTTAAACCTATCACCTAGGATCCTGGTTCCCTCTGGGATAGATGCAGACCATCATGCCTGTATAGGCCTGCATCTCTCCAGGTGAGCCCCAGTCCCCAATGAAGCCAAATCCCTGAGCTCTACACCAGCTTTTCAACCAGTCATTGAATCCCATGGTGTGGAGTACCCTAGCCTCATCCATGCCATAGACAGGTAACACTTCCAAGAGGGTTACCCTGTGTGCTACTTGTCTAAGGCCCCTCCCCAACTTCTCAAACTCCTGTTGCACTGCTCTGATCCCATTCTCAGCCAGGTCATTCATCCCTAGGTGGATAATGACATCCAGCTCCCTCCTCATTGCCACTGTTCCTATAATCCTGAGGATTTGTTTCCTGTCCCTACAAGCCTTGGCACTGGACAGGCACCTAACCTCCCTTTTCCCTTCCTCCCCAGTTCTACCCCCTATCAATTGAGTCCCCTACCAGGAGTTGTTTTCTTCCCCTGTGGGGTCCTGGGCCACCCTCCTATGGGTCTCCATTGTGGAGGTTCCCAGCATCTTTCTTGGTCTCCACTGCAGGTGCCTCCATAGAGAAACCATGCTTTGCCAGAGTGGTGAATGAATTGTGGAGAGGCACAACTGGAGGGGTGCATCTCTGTTACAACACCCTCACCCTCCCTGAGCCTACCGTGGTCCAACCACTCCTCTTCCTTGGCAACCTCTGAGGTAGTAGCAGTGGTGTGGGTGGTCCCTGGGTGGGGAAGCAGGTTTCCCGAATCCTTGCCAGGTCAGCATGGAGACGAACAACATCCTCCTCAGACCAGAGAGGTGCCTGCAAATAGGCAGCAACACAGTTTCCAGAATGTCTCCCGAAGACTGTTGCTCCACAGACAGTGCATTGCACCACTCCCACATGTCTGTGTCCATTCCAGTGAGAGATACTTTTTTTTTTGTTCTTGTTTTAGTGTGTGCAAGCTTCTGAGTGTTTCTACCCCTATTCAGTGTGCTGTGCCTTTAAGGATATGAACAGATGTTTGTTGTTAGCAATTTTGGGAAGTGATGTCAGAGCCCTGCTTTAAAGGAAGTTATGTGCTTGGGGCGGGTGGGGTCAGGGAAGGGTGCATGGAGTAAACTATGCCATCCAGAAACAATCACCCAAACTCTTACCTCCACCCCAGGAAGTGCCTTCCTTCCTTCAGACACCTATTTCACAAAGGCTAAGTAACAGGTCTAGTCACAATTGACTGCAAATATCTCCCAGCTACAGTTCCTCCTGGCAAATTAAAGTTAAAACTAAGAAAAGTCCACCCCAAAGACAGAATCAATACTGGTTACTTACACAGGTCCAAAAGTAATACAGTAATTCAGTTCAATGTAGTCTAGAAAATAACCTCCTTGATTCAAGGAAGCTGTGGCTGCTTTCTCACTCTCTGTCTCAGTCTGAGCATCAATTTATTACCTTGCATGCACTGTAGGTTTAACAATTGCAGGATGCCCTTTGATTAGTACATTTCTGAAGTGCTTTTTGAAGGCTGGGGGTTCAAGGGAAAGAACATCCTCTGGAGAGAGTATCAAAACCTAGGAACTGCACCTAAGAAAGATCTCAATCCCATGACAGTAGATACCTTTGGACACTCTAGAAAGTGACTGGAAGAGGACCTCAGTAGGCTAGAGTTTTGTCTGATGATAGCGATTTGAGACCTTCATGTAGGGCTTGGAATATTAGAGCTCCAAATAGCTGGTCCCTGTGGGCTGGGGGGGAGCCACCCAATTAATTTATATAAGGAGCAGTGGTGGGTGTACTGGGGGCTTGTGAGACAAACCTACATACTGTAAATTGCTATATGCTACAGTATATTCAGTCTATTGATAAGTTGTGGTGAGGTTGTGGAGAAGGTGGGAGAGCAGCAGTCCAGAATGGGAAACAGAGTACTCCTTCCTTTTGCTAATCTAACTTCTGGTATTAGTACATGTTTCAGTTGCTAGTAAACCCCTAGTCTTTGATTCACTCTCTAAAGGGAAGGTTCTGATAATGGGAGACTTCAACATGCCAGATACAGATTGGTCGATACCAACAGAAACATCGGCCAGAACTAGGCACATGGTGGATTGCCTGCAGGGAGAGGGACTCAAACAACTGGTACAACAATGCACAAGAGACAGAGCTATCCTAGATCAAGTACTGACCAACGGGGAAAGGATCACAGATCTCCAGATAGGTTACCTGCGAGCCAGTGGCCATCACATGATATGATTCAGTTTGGCCACTAGAACTAAATCATCCCATTCCAAGGCAAAAATATTGGACTTCAGAGGAGTTGACTTTGATAAGATGGCCAACAGAGTTAAGCTAGCCCTGGAAAAAAGAAATACAGGTGAGAGGGTTCAGGCAAAGTGGATAAATATTAGAGCTGCCTTTAGGAAGTACAAGAAAACAGGGAGAGGGGATGACAGGGAGGAGTACTTGATGGAATTGAAGGAGGTGACAAGGGCAGTAAGGGGAGCCAAGGCATCTACAGAACTCAGGCTGGCACAAGGCATTAAGAAAGGAGAAGGACTTTTAGCTACATCAGGAGAAAAGGAGCTGTAAGGACCATATAGTAAGGATTAGGAAGAAGGGGGTTGGGTGGAAGCAGGATGCGATAAGGCAGAAGCACTAAATGAGTACTTCTGCTCAGTATTTACTAAAGAGAAGAGGGGGGGTGACACCCAAGGGGGGAGAAATGGCAGAAACGGGGGTGACAGATGGGAAATCATGCAGGGCAGAGTTCAGGAGGGTTTGAAGGCACTGAGGGTGGATAAGGCACCGTGCCCAGATGGCAGCCACCCCAGGGTACTGAAGGAGCTGGCAGAGGTCCTTGCAGGACCTTTGGCAGACCTATTTAATGCCTCACATTTGGGGTGTGTACCTCAGGACTAGAGGATGGTTCATGTGGTGCCCTTCCACAAGAGTGGCCCCAAGGATGAACCGGGAAACTACAGACCAGTGAGCCTCACATCCATCATGGGTAAGCTAATGGAGACTATCCTGAAGGAAATGCTGGTGGCCTCCTAGAGATCAAAGGACTACAGGACAGCAGACAGCATGTCTTCATATGGGGCAGATCCTGCCAAACTAACCTGGTGGAGTTCTATGACTGGGTAACTAGGCAACTGGATAGGGGCCATGCAGTGGATGTCCTGTATCTGGACTTAAGAAAGGCATTTGACTCGGTGCCACATGGAAGGCTGGGAAGTAAGTTAGTAGGCACAGGGGCAGGTGCAAGGCTGGTGAGATGGGTAGGGAACTGGCTTCAGGGAAGTCAACAGAGGGTAGTGGTGGGTGGGGAGCTCTCACACCCAAGGGTAGTAACGAGTGGTGTTCCACAGGCTTGGTGTTGGGACCAGTGTTGTTTTGGATATTATTGCAGACATATCATTGGACATCAAGAGCAAGATCAGTCTGTTTGCTGATGATACCAAGGTAGAAACAGTGGTGGATGACCTAGGAGGATGACAGGGGTTGTAGGGTGATCTGGCAAAGCTTGAAACCTGGTCAGACACCTGGCAACTGAGGTTTAATACCAAAAAGTGCAAGGTGCTGCATTTTGGGGTGAAGAACCCAAGTAGGAGTTACCAGCTGGGGGGAGTGCAGCTAGCCCAGACAGAGGAGGAGAAGGATCTGGGGTGCTCTTTACAGGGTCAATGAACAACTCGCACAATGTAGGAAGGCAGTGCAAAGGCCAACAAAATGCTGGATTGTATTGCAAGGGTATATCCTCGAGGAGGGAGGAGGTGATTTTGCCACTGTATAGGTCATTGGTTAGACTGCACCTGGGTACTGCATGCAGTACTTGTGCCTTATCTGAAGAGTGACATTAAGTTACTGGAGGGTGCAGCGCAGAGCAACAAAGATGATCAAGGGGCTAGGGGACTTATCATACGAGAAGAGGCTGAGGGAGTTGAACATGTACTCACTGGAGGAGAGGAGGGACGGGGGGATATGATTGAAACCTTTAAGTAAATGAAAGGAATAAACAAGACAGGTACAGAGGGGCTGTTCAAAGTAAGTGAGGGGAGGGACACCAGGGGCCATGATATGAGACTGGAAGGATGAAGGTTCAGGAAGGAGATGAGGAGACACTTTTTTACAGAGAGGGTGGTGGCTGGGTGGAATGCGTTACCTGCAGAAGTGGTATCCAGTGGAACAGTGGACTGCTTCAAAAGGGAATGGGACAGGACAAGGGGATACGCAATAGCACCGGAGACAGATCCCGACATGCGCGAGAATGTACCGCTTCTTATGCATGCGGGATTTCGCACCAGATTCTAATACTATTTTGCTACTGAACTTAGTGCTCGGTTTTTGTCACAAATACCAGGAACCGCTTAACATAACATATTGCACTGGATTATGTGGCTGTTGGGATGGGGATGACAAAATGTGAATGTCTGAATAGTGCTCGTAGACCGTTTCAGCACCTTCTCACCACCAATCTGCTTCTGGTTGGCAGGGATTTTAATATCGGACAGATGAAATGGAAAGGCTGCTAATTTATAAAAAACAGGTACATGGATTGTGTTTTCTTTTATGCAGGGTATTCTACTAAAGCATTTATACAGATATGTGCCTAGAGAGCCACTAGTATAAAATAAATGATTACGGAGGAAAAAGCTGACAGTGCCCTTTAAGGGAGGATAGTGCAACACCTGGAATCCATAGGAGCACATGATCCAAGACAGCATGGATTTACAAAGAAGGTCCTGTCAAACTAATCTCATAGATTTCTTTGACTGGGTAACCAGGTGGAGGACCAAGAGGGAGCAGTTGATGTCACCTACCTTGACTTCCAGCAAAACTTTCGATACTGGTCACATAGACTGATTAATAAGCTGGGTAGGCTTGGCGTGTGGTCAGGAAGTTGGTCAACTGGGTGGCAAATGGTCGATGGGCAGAAAACAGAGAGTGGTGGTAAACGTATACAGTCACAAGTCACAAGTGGGTACTTTAGGATCAGTCCTGGGGCCAGTCCTCTTCATTATCTTCATCAGTGACACTGCAGATGGACTAGAGGGTAGGTTTGTCTGTTTGCAGATGACACCAAGATCTGCAACAGAGTAGATGATCCAGATGGGGTGGGCAGAATGAGAAGAGATCTGATAAACTAGCAAAATGGTCGAAGAGTGGCAATTGGAGTTTAATGCAAAGAAGTGCAAGATCATGCACATAGGGAAGAGAAACCCAGTAGCCACATATAGGCTGGGAAGGGAGTTGCTGGCGGTCACAAGGGAAGAAAGAGACTTGGGTGTCATCATCACTGATGACCTGAAATAATCCAAGCAGACCACTAAAGCAGTAGGTAAGGCTAGAGGGATGCTGTAGTGTATTAGTAGGGGTATCACAAGTTGTAAGAGGGAGGTAATAATCCCTCTTTACAAGAAAACTGGTTAGGCCCCATCTGGAGTAGTGAGTGCAGTACTGGAGGCTACACCTTCACAAGGACATTAACCAAATTGAGGCAGTCCAGAGAAGGGCAACCAAAATGGTGCAGGGACTGCATCAGAAAACATATGAGGACAGATTAATGGAGCTTAATATGTATACCCTAGAGCAAAGGAGGGAGAGAGGTGATATGATGGAAACATTCAAACACCTTAAGGGCATTAACAAGGTGAACGGGTCTAACATGCTTCAATATAAGAAAAATAGAAGGACAAGAGGGCACAGCATGAAATTAGAGGGAGGCCAATTAAGGGGTAATGTGAGGAAGTTCTTTTTCACAGAAAGTGTGGTGGATGCATAGAACGGCCTACATCACAAAGTGGTGATATGAATACAGTGCAGGGCTTCAAACAGGCATGGGATAGGCATAAGACAGCAATACAGATGAGTCTGAATAAATAGGCCATTGAAGAGCAAAGGCCGATGGCACATTCATAAGGCAGAAAAGAAATGGGCAGACTGGATGGGTCTTGCGGTCCTTATTTGCAGTGAACTTCTATATTTCTATGTTAATTTCTTGCCCTATGTGGGTAGCAAATGTTAGAAGGGGTCAAGAGTTATCCCTAGGTACTTGAAATCTGTTACCTGTTCAATCAAGGACCCATTAGGGTGCGGATGGTAAGATTTGGTTTATTTCTTGAGAGCCTGCTTTGTCAGCCAAATATCACTTTTTTGTTTTTTTAGAATTTACAATAAGTCTGTTGAGAGAACCGTTTAAGTGCTGTCGAGAAGTCATCGGTTAGGGTTAGGTTCAGATTGAAGGGGGAACTGTCACTGTTGAATGTGATTAAGTCATCAGCATACCATACATGAGTCTAGGAGCATAAGACTGACAAAAATTTGAATAAAGTAGAGGTCCAAGTATTGACCCCCTAGGGAACACCAGTTCTCACATTAAGTGGGTGGGATACCGCTCCTCCTATTCATGCCATTTGAGTTCAGTTTAAAAGGTAAATTGTTTACCCAGTGTCAGGTATTTGGTGAGAAATCCAGGGAATCCACTACCTGAAGTAAAATGCCATGGTCCACCATGTCAATTGCCTTTGACAGATCCCTGAAAATAGCACCAGTGAGGCTCCCTTTGTCTGCCTGTCTGAGGACATGATGTGTAAATTGAATGATGGCTGTGGTTGTGCTAAAGCCTTTCCTGAACCCATGCTGGTCCTTAGATAATAGGTTATATGTTTCAAGGTATTTTGAGATTTGATGAAACACCACTTTCTCAAGAATCTTACTCAATTGTGGCAGTATTGAAACCAGCCTATAGTTCTCAGGTAGAATTGTGTCACCGGATTTATAGATAGGGACAACTCCGGCTTCCTTCCAGAGCATAGGAACAGTAGGTGTAGATATAGATAAGATAATGATAAATGAAAGGGGTTTAGCAATACAATTGGATACTAGTTTCAGGAACCTGGGGCAGAGCCTGTTAATATGGCATAATCATGCATGTTTTTTGTATTATACTGGAAAGATCTCTTACCCAATCATAATGCAGAGTTCCTGTCCTGTTATTCTGCGATAACCAGACAGTACACTGGATAATGGGACAGTGGCTCTGCATTCTGATTTAGCGCAATAATGGACAGTGGATCTGCATTCTGTTGCAGGTTGTACTTAGTCAATCTGATAGCAAGACCAGTCTGCACTCCCACTTCAACACACAACAGCCAATCAGAGACATCCAGTAACTCTACAGTGCATCTGTGAGAAATAGTTCCTGCATCTCCACAGAGACAGATTTCAGGCTGTTTTTTAAAATTGTGTTCTTTTTCAGTGTAATAGCTACATTACCCATAGTGGTCTGGGTTTCTTTGGCAATAACTGGATTGGGGTGTTAATAAGTAACTCAGCCTCTGTCCTCAGTGTTTATCACGCCTGGTCCAGTTATTACCTCTTACCTCTGTTACCCCCGTGCCTTGCCTGTCTGCTTTCTTCCTGGCTGCCACAGTATGTTGTCCCTCCAAGCACTGCTTCCTCTGCTCCTTTTTCTCACACCCCTCTTTCCCCTCTTCTACCTGTCTGGAGCCTGCTACCCCTCTTCTCCTCTCAGCTAACAACTAGACTCCTCCTATCGTCATTTGGGCACACTCCATTATGAGCTTGCCCCCAGCCAGAATCACACCCTCTGTTAATGGATGGCTGCCCATCTAGTCCTGTTTATGGCCCTGGGCCCTCATCTCTCTCTCTCTCATGCCATCGCTCTGGGTTCATCGCTCCTTTAACACAATGTACATTCCTGCACAAAACGGACTCGACAACTGTCACTCAGAGAATTACTCTTGTGCACCCTGAAGCTTGCTCTTCTCCTCCTGCTGCTGTCAGGAAATATTCATTCAAACCCTGGCCCAACTACTTTCAGCTCTATCTACCAGGATAAACACTCAAGAGCACTCTCAATTGTAACTCTCAACATCTGCAGTCTACTCCGTAAGCTTGATGCTCTACACATTTTTACTAACTAATACAGCCCGGGTATCCTGACTGTCATTGAAACCTGGCTTACACCCAAAATTCCTTATCTGGCAATTACTCTTCCTGGCTACAATGTTTTCAGGCTGGACCAGAAGTCTAAAAGAGGAGGTGGATGTGCTATTTACCTTAAAGACACTCTCCTAAGACACCCCATCACCACTCCTCTCCCAGCCACCTCTGCTCAGATACTCCCTATCAGAATCTTATTAGGGGCCCATAACGAAGCCCTCACAGCTCTCTCTCTATATATATACATATATATATCCCCCAAAAGAACAAGATAATGGCCTTAACACTGTCCTGGACTTCACCAGATCCCAACCTCCTGACTCTGAAATAATTCTCCTAGGTGACTTTAATATTAACTGGCTTGCGCTGGAGGCAGGGGGTCGTAAGGATGCCATCTCATCGGCTAACCTCACCCAGATGGTTAACTCCCCAACCAGGAAAAACTACAAAACTGGCACCAGCATCCTTCTGGATTGGATTCTTGCTACCTACCCAGCTCGTATCACCAACACCTCAGTCCTCCGACTCACTTAGCGACCATTCCCCTGTCATCTGTGAATGATCTAACAAATTCCACAAGCCCCCCTCCTAAAATCATCACCAGCAGAGTCCTACCTCATGGGCAGTTGACCCACCTTAAATCATGCCTCAGTCTGCAAGACTGGTCTCCTATTTACAAAGCAACAGATCTTAATACTGCACTGGACTACTTCGTCGACACTTTCAGTGTTGCCTGTGACTCCTACGTTCCTTTTAAAAAGCACAAAGGTGAAGCCCTCTACATTCCGTGGCTCTTGGCTGACCTCCTAGGTCAACTAAAATCAAGGGGTCACCTCTGGGAACTGGCCAGGGCCACCGGTATGCAAACTGACATCCAAAACTACAAACGTGCCTGGAATGACTGCACCACATCTATCTGGCAAATGAAATCTTCCTACTACAAGAATGATCTCACTGATACCTGGGGAAATTGGAGAGCGTTCTGGAACAATATTAAAGAGGTCACTGGGAAGCAACCCAAAACCTCCCCAACCTTGCTAAACATAATTGGGACCACTACGCTTGACCCTAAAATCATAGCGAATACCTTCAACACTGCATTCACTGATCTCAGCAGTTCTCCCTCTGACTTTTCAAGGATTATGACTCTCATGTCTCCCCAGCCTCCTCCTCCCCTCTAGCCACCAGCCTTCTACTTCAAAGCAGTAAATATGCATGAAGCTCACAAATACATTACCAAAGCAATTGCCAAAGCCAGATCTAGCAGTGACACACTTGACCTTAGGTTGCTGTCCCTCACCCTTGATGAGGTGCTAGGCAATTGACAAGTATTTCCAACCTCTCTCTTAGCCTCAGCCAGTTCTCCAACAAATGGAGCTGCTATTGTTACCCCAGTTCATAAAAGTGGTGAAAAGGCCACCCATGGGAACTACCATCTGATCTCTATACTGCCTCCCTCTCCAAGGCCCTTGAATTTATAGTAGCTGATCAGCTCACTGCCTTCCTGGACAAATACAATATTTTGTGTATGCAGCAACATGGCTTCACAAAGGTCATAGCACCACATCTGCCTACTAGAATTCACTGGTACCATACACAGCTAGTTGGACAATGGTCAGCTAACTGGGTCTGTTTTCATCGATTTGACTAAGGCGTTCAATACTGTCCACCACTGTCTACTGCTTGTGCAACTCCAGAATGCTGGACTCTCTCCTGACTCTACAGTGTGGTTCAATAGCTACTTGGAGAACTGGTTACAAAGAGTGAAAATCGATGGATGTACTCTCTGATGCCAGGCCTGTCCACTCTGCAGTCCCTCAGGGATGCATTCTGGGCAACTTACTTTTCAACTTGTTCCTGAACACCCTTCCAAATTCTTGCTTAGAACAAATCATCCTCTGTGCTGATGATGCTGTAATTCTCACTTCACACAAGGACCGAAACCCTACAAGACATCCTTCAGCTTGGCTTTGCTTCTGTTGGTTTACAAAACATAAACTTGTCCTAAATTAAAAAAAAAAAACAAGTCTATGCTGTTCAACAGCTCTCATAACAAGCTTAGGCTGCACCCCTATCCATGAAAACCAGCCATGGAGTCGCCCTGGTATCCTTTAAATACCTTGGGATTACTCTTGACCCTCATCTATCCTATGGTGCCCACATTGACTGTGTAACCAAAGCTGCTAATTCTCGTCTTGGCCTACTTTTCTAGCACAGGCAACATCTTACCCTGAAGCCTTGACAGTCACTGTACAAGTGCTCTGTTGTTTCCATCATTGACTATGGGTTTATTATATATGGCTCTGCCACTGCTACCGCCTCAGATGCATGTCTACCACCCTCAATAAGGCCTATTGGCTCCTCACCAGATCTCACCATTTCACATATCGTTGACCTTATTCACAAACAGGATGGCTGCAACTCACCAATCAGATAAAGTACATAACCTGCACTATGGCAAAGAAAATAACCATGTGCCTTGCACTACCTGGAGTCCTAGCTCTCCTGCACCCAAGCAACAACTCCCACTCAACCAGGGATCTGAATCCCAGCTCCTACAGGCTCCCCTGCTGTCGTGACTCCAAGGGCAAAGATCTTTGCTTATAGGGCACCAAGCTGGCTACATGGTCTCTGCAGTGACATCTCCTCCACTCCCTCACTTGGCACATTTAAATCTAGGCTCTTCCTCTCCTTCACAGGCTCTAGCACCTGTGACTGACTCATCTAATTGACCCTCTTGAACACTAATCTAGCCTCTTTCTTTCTCCCTCCAGCTAGCACTTAGCCCCCTCCTACCCCGCCCCGTAAGCACTTCTCCATGTTATGTCTTTGTCAATGCCCCAGGCTGCTCTGACTCCTCTGTTGTTCTCCCCTCCCACTCTCTCTTTTTTCTTTCCTTTTCCCCTTACCTCTCACCACCTTTTTCGCTATTCTCTGTAACCTACCCTCCAAAATTGTTTGTTTAATATTCTTTGTAACTACATGTATCCTGATTACTGTTCCTGCTTTAGTTTATACTGTTGTCATTTTGTCTTCCTATACTGAATTGTAACTGATGTGGAACCTTTGTAAAAGAGCCTTGGCGCAAAGGTATTTGTAATCCTAGACCTAAATAAAAAAAAAATCCCACTATGGTGTCATCACCATAATAAATTGATAAATATTTAACATCTGTTACTCAGGTGGTATAAGGACTGAGTAACACTCACTGACAATCGTGACGACTTACAAGGCATTATATTAAGCGAGGTCCATTACATTAGGATCCCAGGAAGAACTGACAGGGGAAAATTTACCCCCAAATCCACCCTTTAGATTTAAAAAACTGAATACATCTAAAGTACATCAGGGGCTGAAGAACATTAATATGCACATATTTGAGGGACTAGAAGGTCTTGAAGGAAAATTCCTGAAAATAGCAGCATATCATATTGCTCCCATTGTTACTGAAATCTTTAATTGGAGCCTACAGGAGGGTCACTTTCCTCAGACTTGGAAAGAGAGTAAAATCATTCCAATTTTCAAAGGGGGAGAATCATCTGACATAAATAATTATAGACCAATAGCATTTCTGTCACTATTATCTAAATGCCTAGAAAGACATGTCCATACTCAAATTATGGAATACTTGGATAAATATAATTTAACAACATCATATCAGTGAGAATTTTGTAAAGCACACTTGACCACATCAGCACTATTAGAATTTAATAATTTGATTAATTCATTATTGCATTCAGGCTTGGAGACCACAGTCATTTTTATTGATTTATGAAAGGCTTTGATCTGGTGAACCGCTTCTCCTTTTTACAGTCTGCAAAATCCATGGGACTATCGGACAGACCTTGGTGTTGGTTGCAGTCCAGCCTGGATGGATGCATGCAAAGGGTCTCTATCTCTGGAAGTAGCTCACATAGCAGATGTATAGAGATAGAAGAAACCCCATTCTGGGAACCCTATTATTTTTAATGTTCAACAACAGCTTGCCAACAGCCATGCATCACTCTCAGGTGAGGCTGTATGCAGATGACACCACCCTTGTTACAACTGGCATAAACATCAAAGAACTCTAGGCAAAGATGCGGGTTGATTTTGATAATTTGAGGGGGGGTGGTTCACAAGGTCAGGGTTTATTATGAACACAACAAGTTCAAATTGATGCATTTTGCATCTAAATGAAACAAACTGTTCATATAGAAATACAAATTGATAACAACAAAGTCTTGGAACAGGTGAGCCAAAATTGTTATTTAGGAGTTATCTTTGATGACTGCATGTCCTTTAAGGAACATGTGGTCAACTTATTAGAAAGGATAAATAAGAGAATATGAGCCCTGCACCGAACAACAAAATGTTTAAGTAAGAATGATCGGAAAAAAGTGGTGGAACAACTAATTCTACATGTACTAACTTACGGTGAACTTATCAGACCACAAATAAACAACTATTGAATAGATTGGATAGGACACTATAAGTTGACAAGGTACGATACAATGTATTCCCAAAATTCACCACTGTTCTTTGCTATCTCTATTTCAGTGGCAGTCCTTAGAGATTTATTATATTAGATCATGGCATAAACTAATATATAAGTACTTTGTTTTCCATCCAAATCACTATATTATAAAAATAATGTTCCCTAAGGAACAATTGACCCTTTGAAGACTCCAGATGAACAATACACATGAGGAAAATTCAATCTACACTTACAAGGAACAAACATGGGGAAAGAACATTGTGCTACCAGGCAGCCAGACCCTGCAATATTTTACCATATACAATCTGCACCTCAACATCATATGCATTCTTTATTCAGGAAATTGTTGGCCTTATTCAATTTGACTGTCTATGTGGTTAGCCTCTTGCACTTTTGTACTGCTTGATTGTATATCACTGTGACCCTGCTAATTGTTATTTGTGATTAGAGCTAGGTCAAAGAGCAATTTTCCACCCCTGTGGAACTTCCGCAGAAATCAGGGAACTTTCTTGGAATTTTTTGAACTTCCACCTGTGGCAGAGCAGAAAACCTCTGCAAAAGTTATGGGCGAAATTTCACCCTGTGTCAAATAAAATAAGCCCTGGTGGCTAGTGGCCCCTCAACACACCCACCTCAGAGATACACAATTAAAGATTTCTGATGGCTTGCAGTTGCTCCCACCAATGGATCACCTGCCCAACTTTCAGAAAAAAAATCTCATTTCAAGTAGCAACCCCCCCAATCTCTGTCCGTACTTTAAAAAAAATGCCTGGTGGTCTAGTGGTTTCCCAACCCCTCTCTGCATCCCCGACCCATAGTCCCATATTATTTCACTGGTGGTCTAGTGCCTACCACCCCAGCAGGTGTTCCATCACCTCGCTCCCACCCCCATCGTAAAGCACAGCAGGTGGACAGGCACAACCCTCCTCTCTCCACCACAGCCAGCCCAAACACTGTGCTGTCAATGAATGAGTATGTTCCTGTATAGGAATGTACTCATTCATTGACAGCTCAGTGAGTGGGCTGGCTGTGGAGGAGAGAGGAGGATTGTGCCAGCCACCTGCTGTACTTTTATGATGGGGGGGAGCAGGGTGGTGTTGGTGGGACATCTGCTGTGTGGGGGGTGGGGGGCACTAGACCACCATGGAAATAATATGGAATTGGGGTTCTAGAATGGGGAGGGGGGTTGGGAAACCACTAGACCACAAGGCAAATTTTTTTTAAAGTATGGACAGAGATGGGGGGTTACTATACTCTTCAGGGAGTGAACGGGTGAAGAGGAGGGACCACTAGCTACCAGGGCATTTTGTCAGGCTGTGTAGGCACTGTCAGGCAGGGGATGGGGGGAGGGAGCACTACTTTAAAGCAAGTTTTTTGTTAAAGTCAGGTGGGTGATCCGTTAGGTGGAGGACAGCTAGCCACCAGGGAATAGGGGTATTTTCCTTGTTTGTAGGGTGGGGAGGGAGGAACACTAGCCACAGGGATTACCATGCATTCATTCGGAAGCTTTTTAAATATAGGTGAGGTGGAATTGCCATGAAAGTTCAGAAATTGATTTCTGAACTTTTGCAGAAGCGAAAGTCTGACTTTCACTTCAGTTCCACTGCCCAAATTTTTTTTTCGCACACCCTATTTGTGATTTTATTAATTGATATTTGTACTCTTGTACATAGAATTGTATTGTTACTGTTCATCTAATTGGTATTAATGCATTTATGTATAGGTAACTTATAGATCACAGGACTGTCTTGCAAACGGGTTCTTATGATCTAATATGACAAGTTTTCCTGTCTAAAAATAACGTTTTTACTACTACTACTTAGTGAAAGGGCTCAGAGTGTTTACATCATGCAGTTATTCATAAGATTCCTGTTTTGTGTTGGCAAAGGGAGCTAGTAAATTGTGTTAATGAGTCCATTAATTTGGGGGGTGAATTGTTTCACATGAACAAGTGCATAACGGGACGTGTGTGTGGAATAATCACTATATGTGATATACATTCTATGTGCATATCATACAGAACAAGCATTTGTCAATGCCGAATGTTTGCTTGCTGGCATTGGCATTGGTACTGTAGGAGTTAGAGAGCTGCATAATAGGAATAGCAGTGAAGTATTGAACTGAAGCCAACCCCTCCACCACCCTGCAGAGACTGACAGGCATTGGGGTGTGCCTTTGAGTCATCAGGCATAATGGCCACGCTATTTCACCACACCCTACCATGCAGACACTGACAAGTGTCACGGTATGCCTTGGGGTCTTTGGCCCTTATGCTCGCCGCATTCCATCAGGAAATATGGTGAGATGAGTGCTTTATAGGAGAATGGGGTGAACTTTGGATCCGAAGAGTCCAAGGTACACCTCAATGCCTCTCACTGGCTGCAGGGTGTGGAATGGTATGAGCATTACAGGTGAGAATCTCAAGTTATACCCCGGATGCCTGTCAGTCTCTACAGGGTGGGGCGTTATGGTCAGAAACCCAAATGCCTCAGGCATTAATTGGCATTTTCACTCCAAATTTTCAACATGGGTTTTTTGTGATCCCCACCTTATGAACAGTGGCAAGATTAGTTTGTTAGCAGCTGATTTCCTTTAGCGACTAACTATTTGGCACCACAGGTGCGAAAACACATTTCAAACAGGATGTGAAACATGACAGCTTTACTGTTCATGGGAGGTGCAAAAATGGCAATGTTGAAATCTGCAGTGAAAATATAAAAAACTGGTGGAAGTCACAGTGTAAGTAGGAAATGCAAGCACATAATACCATTAGTTTGAGTATTTTTACAGCAGCTTGCCAACACAGGGATTTTGGAACCTCCGCTCATGAACAGTGTCACTGTGAGTTTCTTAATCTGTCCCGAACAGTGATTTCCCACAGCGACCATGCATTTCTGTGCTGGAAGTGCAAAAACACATTTTGGCCATGGTGTAAAAAATAACAGCTGTACTGTTCATAAGGAAGTATGGAAGAATGCCAGTGGTGAAAATCTGGACTGAAAATATTAGAAATCCTTGAATTTAAGAGGGTGCGTGGAAACTGTGCAATGGTCACTCATAACACAGTAATTTTATGGATTTTTTCACCAAATTTTTAACATAGCCATTTTAACACCTCTGCTCATGAACAGTGTCACTGTGATTTTCTTAATCTGTCCGAACATTGATTTCGCATATTGCGCTGCGCCATTGTGCTACATGTCAGAAACACATTTTGGGTGAGATGTGAGAAATGACAGCTGTACTGCTCATAAGGAGGTGTGGTAAAATGGCAATGTTGAAAATCTGGAGTGAACAAATTGAAAATTTGTGAACTTCTGAAGCCGTCTTGATAGGAACAGCGCAAAGCATGCTTTCGTAAAACAGTCATTTTGGAATTTTCACCAAATTTTCAACAAGGTTTTAGGGGCCTACCTCATGAATTGTGACACTGTGGTTTCTTAAATTGGTCCCAAAAGGTGGTTCCGTGCAGTGACCGTGAAATCACCTTCGGCCCAATTAACAAAATGACAGTGAAAGAATTCATGAGGAGGTCCCAAAACCTCATGTTGAAAATTTGGTGAAAATTTCAAAATGTCTGAGATATGCATCACAGTTGAAAAACCTATTTATGCCATTATACATGTTACTGGCATTTCTTCAGTTCGCTGTCGGCTTTGAAGAGTGCAGATGTGTTTCTCCGTCTGTCAAGATCATCGCACGGACTCCGGAGGTAAGTATGGAGTGAGGAGGGTGTGGGAGGCAGGGTGCACAGAGGGTGGGCGTGGGTGGGGGAGAGGGTCAGAACAGTCAGCGAAGGAATGTTTTTTCTTGCAGGTTTTTTTTTCCCTTAGACGACGCAGGACTTGTGCCACACTGGGGTTGGCTCCCAGTGTGGCAGCTGGAAGGCTGTTTAGGAGGGCAGTAGAGCCAATGGGGGATTGGGCACCCCAGTTGGCCATATGGACTGTTGCCATGCTGGGGTGGGCTCCCATCATGGCACCCGGTAGTCTCTTGGGGGGGAACAGTGGAGCCGACGGGGGATTGGACACCCCCATCAGCCATACAGACTGATGTCACGCTGGGGTGGGCTCCCAGCGTGGCACCTGGAACTCTGTTGGGGTGCTGTAGAACCGATGGGGATTGGGCACCCCATCGCCCATATGTGTGTGGGGAGTATGAGCATGCAATATGCATGTGTGTGTGAGAGAGAAGTGCACCGAGCATGCAATAACTTATCGCTGCTCACAGAAGCATAACTCTCCTTTGAACTGTACGGCACTGCATTTTCAACTGCTGTTATAGACAGCGGCAGCCTTCATTGGCGAACTGTGGCGCGCCTGCAAACACACTGACTGAATTGAAGACAGGGTGCCACACCATCTGACAACTCGATGATGGCACTATGTTTCTTGCACATGCGCAAGCAACATAACAATGATTACATTCTTCTCTGTACTGAATTTCCTCATCAGAAAATATGTTGGCTACAAAATATCTACATTTCTGTAGATGCCATCCTGCAGTTTCTATTTGTAACGTTATCCTCAAAGAGATATTCAACTGAGTGTTTTAAGTGCAACATGAATAAGTTCATGGTGAGGAGCACTAGCAAAGGATACAACTGCTAGGATAGCAGGAGGATAGATGTGATAGACTACTGTTTTTATCAGTTCGGTGAAATGCTTATGGGTCTATACATTCTACTTTGTATTATGTAGTTGGGAAAGTATGTAAAAACTATGGCTTAGATATTCAAAGTGACTGCATGCGGCGCAACAGAGTTGCCTCAGAGCAACCCCAGAAATGCACCTGGGGCAATATCCAGAAGAGGAATTGTGCAGCGCAATTTCTGATATGCTGGGGTGCAAAGATAATGTATATAGATAAATGTATATAGATAAAGTAACATCTCAGGGTGAGCCCATGCATATGCTGCACATACCGATATTCAGCCTGGGATGTAGGCGCATGTGCTAGCGCTACTCTGAGATCGCCCATACTAGGGGGGCGCAAAGTTAGACCAGAAAAAAAGGCTCAAGTGGTGGCCACCCACAGGTGAGCTGCTGTAATGCAAGGCACAAGACAGCACCCGCCAGCCGTGGGTGGCCACTCCTCAGTACACTGTGCACAAGCACCCAAAATGTCCCTGGTGGTCCAATGGTTCCTTCCTCCCTCCCCGTAGCCCCTATAGCTGAAAATAAAATGTCTATATAGCCCTGGTAGTCTAGTGAAACCCCTTCTCCCTCCCTGTAGCCCTGATAGCTGAAAATAAAATAATTCTGTATCCCTGGGGATCCAGTCGATCCCCCCTCCCTCTCCATAGCCCCCATCACTAAAAATAAAACATCTATATAGCCCTGGTAGTCTAGTGGTACCCTCTTCCTCCCCATAGCCGCGATCATTGAAAATAAAATGTTTAAATAGCCCTGGTAGTCTAGTGATATCCCCTTCCCTCCCCATAGCCCTGATCACTGAAAATAAAATAATTATAGAACCCTGGTAGTCCAGTGGTACCCCACACCTCCCGATGCTCTGATGGCAAAATGAATTAATATATGGCCCTAGTATCAGTGGCACCCCATCCCCACCCCACATGGCCCCTGCCCACCCAGCTCCCCCAGTCATTGGCAGGCAGCAGCAAACCCACCCACATACCTCCGGCCACCCTGCCCGAATGACAGCGTACAGTATAAGCTGCAAGCCCATTGAATTTTACTGTGGACCAATGGGCTGATACGCCAATAGTCATTCACAAATATGAATGAATACCATCATTGGGGGAGCAGGGTGGGCAGGGGTCCTGTGTGGTGGGGGGTGAAGGTACCATTGGACCACCAAGGTTCTTTTCCATCGGGTGTACCAGCGATCAGAGCATTGGGAGAGATGAGGGGTACCACTGGACTACCAGGGCTATTTAAACATTTTATTTTCAGTGATCAGGGCTACGGGGAGGAAGGGGGGTACCACTACACTACCAGGGCTATTTAAACATTTTATTTTTGGTGATCGGGGCTATGGGGCAGGAGGGGTGGGTACCACTAGACTAGCAGGGCTATATAGATATTTTATTTGTGGTGATAGGGGCTATAGGGAGGGAGGGGGGATTGACTGGACCACCAGGGATATCTAATTCTTTTATTTTCAGATATCACTGCTACAGGGAGGGAGAGGTGGTATCACTAGACTACCAGAGCTATTTCAACATTTTATTTTTGGTGATTGTGACTACAGGAGGGAGGTGGATACCTCTAGACATTCTCTGGGAGCACCACATGCTGTGCAGGGTGCCAGGCACCTTTCACTGGCAAGCCCTGCACAGCTCATGCAAATGGAGCTATAATGACATGCAAATGGCCCCATTTGCACCTTATGCGGTATTATGGCTCCATTTGCACACTGCTGGCTGAATATCTGGAATTTGTACACAGTGTAACTCTGTTGCATTAACACAGTTTCCATTCCTGGTATTCAGCCCTGTCTGGGGGGGATGCACCAGCACATCCTATTTGTGCAGTGCACATAATCTGATATATTCAGAGGAGATGTGCCATGGCTCATATCTTTTGAATATATCCCCGAGTTGCACCAGCACAACTCAGTTGCACTGCCCCACCACATGCGCCATTGCCAGGTGCACTTCTGAATATCAGGGCCTATATGTTTTTATTGTGACACAGAGGGAAGTAGGACCCATCTCCCAAAATGGGTAACACAGAGAGTTAGTCAGCTCCAGCGTTGAATAAAAGTCCAACAAGCATAGAATTGCATAATGACTGAAACTAGAGTGGTGTTGCCATAGAAAAAAAATCCAGAAACCAGGCATCTATTTAAATATTATAAAAAGTGCAAGTTTTAAGAACCACACTTAAAAATCAACAAAACATTAGTTATGATTTTCTAACACTTATATTTATGTAAGAATTGTCATTTTACTTCTGTAGCACTTAAAGGGACACTGTCAACCATTTTTGCATCATACTATTTATAGCTGGAAATCCATATTTTATGATAGCTTACCTTCTGTAAAATTCATTGGTGCTGCTGGTTGTTTAATCTGCCTCTTTTCTTAGTAGAACTGAAATACATTCTAATAGTGTATTTGTACCCAACCTTGTTTTGCTTCAAATTCTTGATCTACTTTTGTTGCACAATTAATAAGCATTGAAAAAAAAAAAACAGAGCAGCCACTTACGATGCAATAGTCTCCTCTCCTCTCACTGCATCTGGAGTGCTATACTGTGTTGTGGGTGTTCATAAGTCCAGGAAACATGCAGTGAGAGTTGATTAAGGAATGTAAGCAAACATATTTTGGTGTGAAAAGACAACCATGGTGGGCTATCTGTTTTTCACTTTTAAGAAGAAAAAAGGAATCAGAATCAAACTACCAGCTACATCAGCACATTGTACAGAATATAAATAATCATAAAATGTATTTTTATGTTGATTGCGCACAGTGCAAGAAACATATTGGGACAGCTTTCTCAGAAGTAGGTTGTGGAGGCGCGGCACTGTTGTGGCCAATGCCCCCACAGCCTGCAAAAGCGTGTCCGCTTCCCCAATGCTGTGGCATGCTGCTGCTGACACTAGTTCAGCCAGCGTACCACCAACTTGTGAGAAATTAGCTGCTGCAATCAGGGGCCACCTCGTCATTGCAGCGTCTGCCATCTGCTGCAATGAGGGAGTGACCAGTCACTGGGCGGGATCTAGAAACACTGATATTGTTTGTGAACATAACGGCGGCTTGCTGCCTTGTTCACAAACAATATAACCCCCCCACCATGTTTATTTGCCAACGGGGGCCCCAATCCCCTTGACTTCAGTGCCCCAGTGTTGATTTTGCCGACGGGGGAGCCCACTCCCCATCGTCATTCTGTAACCAACCCCCACTTTTATTGTCTGCTGACGGGTGCCCAACTTCGCTGGCATAATGTAAGCCCCCTTTGTTGTGTGCAGACAGGAGTGCCCAATCACCCATCAGCTATTGCTGCCCCCAAAGAAAGAGTACAGTAGCATGCTGGGAGCCCGCCCCAGCATGCCACATGCCCCTGTGAAATAAAAACTGTCCCGCAACGTTTTTTTTTTTTTAACCCTGTAAAAAAGAAAACTGTCCCTCGCTGGTCTCCCTGCCCCCCCTCCTGCAACCCGTGCCCACCCACTGCACACCCTGCCTCCCCACACCCTCCTCACCACATGACCTCCAGACTTGGTGCAACAATCTTCATTGGACCAGTAACACGTCTGCACTCTTCAAAGCTGACCACGAACTGAGGAATGCCGGTAAGCTGTATAATGGAATAAATGGGGGTTTTCCAACTTTAATGCATATCTCAGTCATTTTTTGCAATTTTGGCCCCAAGTTTTCAACATGGGGGCTTTGGGACCCCTCCTCATGAATTCTTGAACTGTCATGGCATTGATCGGCCCCAAAAGATGATTTCGCAGTCACTGCATGGAATCACCTTTTGGGGCTGATTAACAAAATGACAGTGCCAGTGTTCATGAAGTGGGCTCTCAAAAAGCCTATGTTGCAAATTTGGTGGAAAAAAATCCAAAAAATTACTGTTTTACGAGCGTGCACTGTGCAGTTGCTATGCACACTTGTAACTTCATGAATTTGCAATATTTTCACACCAGATTTTCAACATTGGCATTTCTTCACACCTCCTTGCGAACAGTGCAACTATCATTGTGCACATCCTGGCCGAAATGTGGTTTTGCACTTCCGGTGCAGAATAGTGCAGTCGCTGTGGGAAATCAGTGTTCAGGACAGATTAAGAAAATGACAGTGACACTGTTCATGAGTAGAGGTCCTAAAATGCCTATGTTGAAAATTTGGTAACGATACTCCATAAAATGACTGCGTTACGAGTGTGCGTTGCACAGTTTGCATGCAGGCTCGTAGCTTTGCGAATTTATAATATTTTCACTCTAGATTTTCAACATTGCTATTTTTGCACACCTACTTATGAACAGTGCAGCTGTCATTGTTCCCATCCTGGCCGAAATGTGTTTTTGCACTTCCGGCGCAGAATAGAGCAGTCGCTGTGGGAAATCACTGTCCGGGACAGATTAAGAAAATGACAGTGATACTGTTCATGAGCAGAGGTCCTAAAATGCCTATGCTGAAAATCTGGTGATGATAGCCCAGCAAATGACTGTATTACAAGTGTGCATTGCACACTTTCCACACACCCTTGTAACTTCACAGATTTGTAATATCATCATGCCAAATTTTCAACAGTGGCATTTTTTGACACCTCCTTATGAGCAGTACAGCTGTCATTTTTCACATCCTGACTGAAATGTGGGTTCACAGTTGTGGCACAGAATAACGTGGTCGCTGTGGGAAATCAGTGTTCAGGACAGATTAAGAAAATGACAGTGGCACTGTTCATGAGCAGAGGTCCTAAAATCCCTATGTTGAAAATTTGGTGACGAAACTCCATAACATGACTGTGTTACAAGCGTGCATTGAACTATTTCCATGCACCCTTGTAACTTCACAAATTTGCAATATTTTCACACCTCATTTTCAACAGTGGCATTTTTTCACATCTCCTTATGAACAGTACAGCTGTCATTTTTCACATCCTGGATATAATATGTTTTTGCACTCCTGCCGGAGAATAGCACGGTCACTGTGGAAAATCAGTGTTTGGGACCGATTAAGATTGAACGAGTGAAAGGGGGGAGTGACAGAGCTCAACTGAGCTCTGTCGGAACTGTTGCAGATTTGTTTGTGGGCAGAAAAAGGCCCCAACGCAAGAGGCCAGTACAAAAGGGCAGCCTGCAGCACTGGGAGAAACAGAATGAGAGAGCTAGTGAGGGCGGGGGAGTGACCGAACTCACTAGAGCGCTGTCAGGACTGCTGCAGATTTCTTTGTGGGCAGAAAAAGGCGTCAATACAGGTAGGGGCCCAGTGGAAAAGGCCAGCCTGCAGCGGTGGGAGAAACAGTATGAGTGAGTGAGACAGGGGGACTGAGTGAGCTCAATGGAGCTCTTTCAGGATTGCTGCGGATTTCTTTGTGGGCAGAAAAAGGTGCCAATGTAGGCAGGAGCCCCATACAAAAGGGCCGCTTGCAGTGCCAGGACAAACAGAATGAGTGCGTGACAGAGGGAGACTGGGTGACCTCAACAGAGCTCTATTGGGACAGCTGTGGATTTCTTTGTGAACAGACAAAGGTGTCAATGCAGCCAGGAGCACCATACACAAGTGCAGCCTGCAGCACCAAGAGAAACAGAATGAGTGAGTGACAGAGTGGTAGTGAGCAAGCTCAACAGAGCTGTATTGTGACTGCTGTGGATTTCTTTTTGGGCAGAAAATGTGTCAACGCAGGCAGGAGTCCAGTACAAAAGGCCAGCTTGCAGTGCCAGCAGAAGCGGAATGAGTGAGTGAGAGGGGAGTTAGTGAGCTCCAATGGAGCTGTGTTGGGACTGCTTCAGATTTCTTTCTGGCCAGAACAAGCTGCCTGTCAGGCAGGAGCCCAGTACAAAGGGGCCTCGCAGCAGGAAGACACAGAAAAGAGCGAGTGAGGAGAGGTGCATGAGCTCAATGGAGCTCTGTTAGGACTGCTGCAGATTTGTTTGTGGGCAGAAAAAAGGCAGCAATGCATGCAGAGGCCCGCTACAAGGGCAGCCTGCAGTGGCGGAAAATCAGAATGAGCAAGGAGAGGGGAGTGAGCGAGCTCAATGGAGCTCTATTGTAACTGCTGCAAATTTCTTTGTGGGCAGAAGAAGGCAGCAACTCAGGCAGGAGCCCAATAGAAAAGGGCAGCCTGCAGCGCTGGAAGAAATGGAATGAGCAAGTGAGAGAAGAGGAGTGAGCGATCTCAACGGAGGTTTGTCAGGACTGCTTCAGATTTCTTCTGTGGGCAAAAAAGGTGCCAACAGAGGCAGGAGCCCAGTACAAAAGAGCAGGCTGCAGTACCAGGAAAAAACAGAATGAGTGAGTGACACAGGGGAGTTAGCGACCTCAACAGTGTTCTGTCGAGACAGCTGTAGATTTCTTTGTGGGCAGAAAAAGGTGCACGCGCGGGCAGGAGCCCAGTACAAAGAGGGCAGCCTACAGCACTAGGAGAAACACAATGAATGAGTGAGAGAGGGGGAGTGAGCGAGCTGAATAGAGCTCTATCATGACTGCTGCAGATTTCTTTGTTGGCAGAACAGAAAAATGTGGCAACGCAGGCAGGAGCCCAGTACAAAAGGCCAGCCTGCAGTGCCGGCAGAAACAGACTGAGCGAGTGATAGAGTGGGAGTCAGCAGGCTCAACAGACCTGTGTCAGGACTGCTGCAGATCTCTTTGTGGGCAGAAAAAGCCACCAACAGAGGCAGGAGCCCAGTACAAATAGGCAACCTGCAGCACCAGGAGAATCAGAATGAGCGAGTGAGAGAGGTGGAGTGAGCCACCTCAACGGAGCTCTGTCAGGACAGCTGCAGATTTCTTAGTGGGCAGAACATGTGCCAACCCAGGCAGGAGCCCAGTACAAAAGAGCAGCCTGCAGCACTGGGAGAAACAGACTGAGCGAGTGACAGAGGGGCAGTGAGCGAGCTCAACACACCAACGCAATTGACATTCAGCATTGACAAATGCTTATTTAAACTAGGGACAGTTTGAGGACTAAGAGGGATTGACAGTGTAACTGTTCACTTTCACATCAAACTGCAATAGTAATTCTACCCTGCCTTAACTTCTCAGTACCCTATGAGGACGGCCCAGCCTGATTGATTAAATAATATAGAAGAGCTCATAGTCAGACTAGGCAGTGCCATTTTTTTATGAAATCTGGATGCAGTCTATGATATCAGTCTCACAGCACCCATTAATACAATTGCCCTGAATGGGAGATGAAGAATTGCTTATATTATTGAAGAAAGCACCCAACTTTCCAGAAAATGGCATTGCCTAATCTAAATAAAGATTACTCCTATATTTAAAAAAATCAGACATGGCTGCCTAATATGGTGATTAAAGAGTCTTGGTGGGAGGAATTACATCTCAGAAGGCAGTATAGCCTTGACGCTTAAGCTCTAAACTGTGAAACCAAGAGATCCAGCAGACCTTTGTTCAAACCTGGTCACCAGTTGCATACTCTGTGACCCTGAACAAGTGACTTAACCTCCTGTTCTCCTGGGACACATCTGGAAATGAACTTTGGCTCAATGTGTGTTTCTAGCCCCATAACTGCAAATAACACAAGCATTTGTCAATGCTGAATGTTTACTTGCTGGTATTGGCGTTAGTAGTGCAGGAGTTAGAGAGATGCATAGCAGGAATGCAGTGAAGTGTGAACTATCGCCAACCCCCACCCTACCCTGCAGAGACTGACAGGATTTGGGGTGTGCCTCTGGATCAGCCAAAATGCTCACGACATTCCACCTCACCCCTCCTTGCAGACAGTGACAGGTGTCATGGCATGCCTTGGGGTCTTTGACTCTTACGCTCACCCCATTCCATAAGGAAATAAGGTGAGATGGGTGCAGTGTAAGAGAACAGGGTGAACGTTAGGGCCAAAGGCCCCAAGGCACACCTCAAAACCAGTCAGTGACTGCAGAGTGGGGGAAGAATGGCATGAGCATTACAGCCAAGAACCCCAAGCCACACCCTTGATGCCTGTCAGTCTGTACAGGGTGAGGCGTTAACCATTGGAAACCCTAACGCCCTGAGCATTTGTTGGTACTTTCATTCAAAATGTTCAACACAGGCTTTTTGGGACCTCCCCTCATGAATAGTGGCACTGAAATTTCATTAATCTGTTCCAAAGCTTGCATTCACACAGTGACTGCACCATTCTGTGCCACAGGTGCAAAAACACTTTTTTAGGCAGGATGCAAAAAATGACAGCTGTACTGTTCATAAGGAGGTGTGCAAAATGGGCAATGTTGAAAATTTTGAGTGCGAATATTACAAATTTGTAAAGTTACGAGTGTGTATGGAAACTGAGCAATGCACACTCGTAACATACTCATTTTATGGACTTTTGTCACCAAATTTTCAACATTGGCATTTTAGGACCTTTGCTCATGAACAGTGTCACTGTGATTTTCTTAATCTGTCCTGAACACTGATTTCCCACAGTGACCATGCTGTTCTGCGCCAGAAGTGCAAAAACACATTTTGGCCAGGATGTAAAAAATGACAGCTATACTGTTCATAAGGAGGTGTGGAAAAATGCTAGTGTTGAAAATCTGGAGTGAAAATATTACAGATTCTTGAAGTTATGAGTGTGCATGGAAACTGCACAATGTACACTCAAAACTCAGTATTTTTTTGGAATTTTTTCACCAAATTTGCAACATAGGCTTTTTGAGAGCCCGCCTCATGAACAGTGACACTGTCATTTCATTAATCAGTCCTGAAAGGTGATTCTGTGCAGTGACCGTGAAATCACCTTTTGGGACTGAATAATGCAATGACAGTGACTGAATTCATGAGGAGGGGTCCAAAGAACCCCATGTTGAAAATTTGGTGCCAAAAGTCGAAAAAATGGCCGCAATATCCAAATAAGTTGAATAACACCCACTATGCCATTATATAGCTTACCGGCATTTCTTCAGTTTGCGGTCGGCATTGAAGAGTGCAGACATGTTCCCAGTCCACCGAAGATCATCACGCTGGGCTCTGGAGGTAAGTATGGGGTGAGGGTGTGTGTGGGAAGGAGGGGTGCACAGAGGGTGTGTGTGTGGGTTGAGGAAGGGGGGGAAGGGACTCAACGAGGGATTGTTTTCTTTTTTAACAGGAATTTTAAAAAAAAGATGCCGCAGGACACTTTTGGCTCCCTGGGGTGGGCTTCTAGCGTTCCATCTGGATTTTTGTTGGGGGGGGAGTGGAGCCGATGGAGATTGGGCAACCCCCTCAGCCATACAATGTGCTGGGGGGGGGAGCGCATGAGCATGCTGGAGTGGGCTCCCGGCATGCTACCTGGGTGTTTGTTGGGGGAGGATTGGAGCAGACGGGGACTGGGCACCCTGTCAGCCATACAGTGTGCTTGTGGGGGAGTGTGCATGAGCCAAGGGGGATTGGACACCCCCTCGGCACACAACAAATGGGGGGTGCATCATGCCAACAGAGATTGGGCTACCCCATCGGCAAATGAACTGGGAGGGGCATAGCACCAGGGGATTGGGCACCTCTGTCAGCTTTAACATGGACTGGGAGAGTGGACGGCTGTCTGTCAGCTTTGTGGGGACTGTGAGAGGTTGACAGAAAAGTCTGCCATGTTTCTCTGAAATGGAACACCAGACAATGCAGCTGTAATTGGCTGCTGCAGACAGGGACCACTCCGCAAACACGCCTGATTGTTTAATGACAGGGCGCTCCCTGATTGTAGCTGCAAGTTTCTTTCAAGGTTGTGGCAAGCTACAGCACTGCTATCATGGACAGCATATTTTTCTATTGGGGCCACACAGACCAGCCCCAAAATGGCTGCTGACATTGGCAACAACACTACCGCACCTTCACAACTCGCTACTGAAGCAAGCTGCCGCAATATGTTTCTTGGGCATGCGTGCAAGCAAAAATAAAAATGAAATAAAACATATTAGTAGTAGTTCCTTTATTTCTAAGGCACTCTTTCTCATAGGGACTATTGCATTTTAGATTTGAAGATAATTATCCCCTTTAAGGTGCTATTAAGTTACCTATTCTTTTCCACTTTAAATACTTTCTCTGTGTTGCAGTAGATGTAGCCTGGCCAGACTTCTAGTTTGCATAATACAAGAAGTCTTTATTTCACAGGAGAGCATTTGGAAAGCTGACTGCACTTTTAAATTAGGCATCAGAAAATCAATAGCCCATCATTAAAGGGACACAGTCTGCATTAAGATGATTAGTTGCTGTGTTCTGTTTCTCCTAGGGGGAAAAAAGGAAGAATGTATAGGGTCATCAGCATTGCAAGTAGTGTCTTCACTTCTGTCAGTATTTGACAATTTGATCTATCACCATAGGATGTGCAAATACTTGTCTAACACAGTGGTGTCACAGAGCTCACAGCTTTGTGTCTATCCATGAAATCAACTTCCAAAACTCTTTAACACCAACCTATGCTCTGCAGAGCATTGACGGTCTGCTAACCAAAGAGAAAGAGTGACAAAAAAAGAACTGTGAGCTTACAGACAAATCATTTTAAATTATTAACAGCATGAAACATGACAAGTGGCAAGATGTTCCAGACCTCTTCCTCTTACAGCTCACGATCTACTGTATGGGCCTTCTTTGGAAAACATTAAATTAAAGTGTTCAAACAAGGTTTTCCAGAGTTTTTCCTTTGTAGTGTGATGGTGGTAAACAGCCATTTGCATTTTCACTTAATCCTGCTGCTATTGTTCCATGTATATCTTAAAACAAAGTTGTAATAATGCAGTTTTAAATAACTTTTCATTTTTTGAGTGGTGTAGACTGCCAAAGCTTTCTTTTTTATGAAGAGAATTAAGTTGTTCAGTATACTTCAGTTCATTCAATTTTAACGTTCTGCTTGTTTTACTGTAAGTTGCTGAAGCTTTTCTTCACTACTATGCTAGTACAGTATTGCAATTATCTATCCCTGATTTTCCCCTCATGATCCCCCCTGCTGATTTTAGCCATTACATCATGACATTTGTCCTTCACTGTGGAGGCAGGGGTAGTCTCCATGCCCCTTGCAAAGTCTGTTCACAGATTCATTGAAGGGTGTTCTGAGGAAAGATGCGTCATAGCCCTCCCTTCATGGACAGCAAGAGCATTACCATAATGAAGCAGCAGTACTGCAAACCTAAATGTCATAAACAGAGAACAAATACATAAACAAGCAGCTGTTCCATAGGTGCTTCTGTACCAGTCACAGAGGCTGAATCTTGTCACATCCAGAGCAGTTTATAGGTTTTGAATGCATATTGAAAGTAAAATACAGTCTACTCAAGGTCTTCCTAACACAGAGAATTAAGCACTCTCACATTGTATGGTTCACTACCCTTCCTCAGTGGGTGAGAGAAGAGGACATGAACCATTCAAACTTCAGGTGCTAAATCGTCTGTACTAGGGATTCTCTTGTTTAGCCTGTATTTTTCTCTCAATATGAATTACAACCTGCAAACTAGTCTGAAAAAATGCACCATATTTTTCATTACAATTATGATGCAACCATTCTCTGCAGGTTTTGACCTTGACTCCGGAGATGAGAAAGGGGGACTCTTCATGACTCTACCATGGTCTGCTCATAGCTCATTTGAGGCAGGGCTGGAGAAGGAGGCCCTAAGCCCTTCCTTCTTGGAGAGCAAGAGTATTACCATGCATCCCCCTTTGCAAACTCGGGAAATGAGAACTGAGACCATATTTTGGTATGAAATGGTACAATCAGATACACTGTACAGTTCTATTGCATTTTGTACAACAGTAGCGGGGATAAAACTGACAAGATAAAATATCTATACTAATGAAAACACAAGCAGCAAGACAGGGTTGGACTGGCCCACCTTGATACCTTGATATTTCCAGGTGGGCCTCCCTCAGTTGGATAAGTGGTTACCTTCTGAACTCTGAAAACTTTTGCATTTATCTTCTTTTTTCTAATTAAATGGGGTATCTGAGACACTGTTGATAAATGTAAGATGCAAACACAGAGCTAATGTATCAGATTGAAGTGGAATATTGATATGAATGTGTCAGCCTTGGCCCTCCTCTATTGATTTTCCAGGTGGGCCTTGCATCTTCTTTCCAGGTGAGTCCTTTGCACCCAATCCGACCCTGCAGCAAGCTATTAAAAATATGTTGTTGTATGTGCTGCCTAAATGATTTCTTGAAGGTAAGTATCATCACAGTGGAATGCTACACAAATCAGAGAGCAGTTTTTATAACCCTGATGATATCATGCTTTCTTAGTGTAGCTTTAAAGCCTGCAGTTGAAATCAAATCAAAACAATGACATTGTCCAACAAACAGCAGACTGAAATGCTTTAACAAGTAAAATGACATTGTATAAATCAACTATGCAATAGCCTAATTGAAAATATGAGTCTATCATCACTTTTGAGGGGCAGGACTTTCATAACTCAGTCATGGCTATGCCACTCATGAGTTATTGTCATACCCCATCACATTTGAAGATAAACTGCATATTTTGAGTTGGGTCATTGCATAACCCCTTTGTATACTTAAACCTGTGTCACCTGTATGGTGGCCCAATGCTCAGCCTATAAGCCACTCATTTGATATTAATATAAGTATAGAAACTGCATATTTGTTTCAAACAAAGTACCATAAATGTGAAATTAATAAGCACAGTCATAATGAAGATTTTTGCTTATATTAGCTAAGCCCCTTACTGTGTACCCACTTTAGGCATCTCCTTTGCACTCTGCTTTAACATAAAAGGCCCAGGGCTGGATTCTCAAAGGTTGGGGACTAAGTCCCAACCCACAACCCCAGCAACAGGACAAAACCTCCTCACCTGCAGAAGTTTATGTTTTCAGCTAGACAGCTGCAGGAGATGTTATTCCAGGTCCTACCAGGCATAGCTTTTACCAGCAGTGTTGAAATATCATCCACAAGTGGTTGTAAATCGTGAAGCTGGTGGTAAACTGGCTCTACTTTTGAGGAATACCACTGCTGCAGGAAAACTAGGAGCTCGGCAGTGGAGATCCACTTGTGCCAGTTTTTTCCTGCAGCTAGAATTTATGGGGCTTTGAAAATCCAGCCCCAGTGTGTCATAACTTTGGGGCAGGGCCATTTGAGGACTCAGATGGCCTCATTTTAGCACAAAACCTGCCCACAATTATCCAGTCGAGTCAGCAGCTGAAATGTCAAGTGAAATAATAAGGGCAAGTGAAAAGAAAAGTATTGTTTATGGGGTCCCTCAAGTATAGAGAAGTGAGATGAGAAGAGCACGTAGACACTTTAACAGGAAAAGGTTCCTTAAATTAATAAATTAGTGTAGTCTGAGCTCCTAGGTAAAGGTGAGAACAAAATGGTACAGTTCTAATTACTGTATGCTACTGAACAATCTAGAGGATGCAATACAGGGTTACAATGAATGGTAACTACTTGGTCAGGAGGAGTGACAATATTATGGAACAGTGGGCCATAAATATGGAAATTAGTACTGAGAAGGGCCATACCAGATTTGTAAACTTTAGATGTTCAGACTTTACAGGAAGAGATATGAACTGTGAATGAGGGACTGGACCAAGGACTTAGAAAATGTAAGGAGTTGAGGACTAGTGGATAATTTTCAAGAACAATTTGAAAGACTTAAAGGTAAAACAACAAAAAAATTCCACTGATGACTTAGCATGTAACAAAAGGAAGAATTTTGTTTGAGACAAAATGAAAAGTAACATGGAAAGAATTATCACAGAATATTCAAAGGATAATTACATGAAGCATTGCAACTGTATAACAGGTAAATGTGACGCAGTAGGAAAGTGGAACCACTGGCAGTAGAGGTAGAAAAATTTAGTTCTGAAAAGGAAATGGTTGCCAACTTGACTATTTCTATACAGTCTGCTAAAACTGAGGAACATGACAAAAATGGGAGAGATACCACAGAGGTCTGAAGGACTGGGGTTGTTTAAATTAGAAACTATAAGGCAGGCTTTATAAACTATTAAATATAAATAATTTTCAGTACTAGATAAGTTGTATCCTAGCTATGAATTGGTAGGACTGATTTGGGCTGTTTTTTCAGCTCTGAACGGTGGGGCCAGGGACTGGATGGATGAAACAGTGTCTATTCATAAAAGCATTTGTCAATGCTGAATGTTGTCTTTCTGGCATTGGCATTGGTAGTGCAGGAATTAGAGAACTGCATAATAGGAATGGCAGTGAAGTATTGAACTGACACAAACCCCACCCATTGTGCAGAGGCTGACAGGCATTAGGGTGTGCCTTTTGGGCCATTGGCTATAATGCTCACGCCATTTCACCTCACCCTACCCTGCAGACAAGTGTTGTGGTGTGCCTTGGGGTTTTGGGGTTTTATGCTCACCCCATTCCATAAGGAAATACGGAGATGGGTGCGTGTATAGGAGAATGTGGTGAACTTCGGGGCTGAAGAATCCAAGGCACACCTCGATGCCTGTTACTGGCTGCAGGGTGGGGGTAGAGGTGGAATGGCGTGAGCATTACAGCTGACAATCACAAGTCATACCCTTGACGCCTGTCAGTCTCTACAGAGTGGGGCGTTATGGTTGGAAACCCTAATGCCCCAAGTGTTTGTTAATATTTTCACTCCAAATTTTCAACACTTTCTTCACAAAAGTGGGAGCAAGGCAGAAGCAGGAAACTACAGACCTGTTAGTTTAACCTCAGTGGTAGGGAAAATGATGGAATCACTTCTGAAGGAAAGAATTGTTAAATATCTAGAGGCCAGAGGGGCACAGGACCCAAGGCAGCATGGATTCACAACGGAAAGGTCATGCCAGACAAATCTGATAGATTTCTTTTGACTGAGTGACCAAAGTAGTTGATCAGGGAGAGGCTGTGGACATGGCCTACCTAGACTTTAGCAAGGCATTTGACACAGTCCCACACAAAATATTAACATACAAGTTTGCCAGCCTGGGAGTGGGTCCCAAGATGACAGCCTGGGTAAAGAATTGGCTGGAGAATAGGACACAGAGAGTAATAGTAAATGGAGTCCACTCTGAAAAAAGGGGGGTTAGTAGTGGGGTACCGCAGGGGTTCAGTAATAGGACCAGTCCTCTTCAATGTCTTTATAAGTGACATTGCAGAGGGACTGAAGGAAAAGATGTCTCTTTGCAGATGACACAAAGATCTGCAACAGAGTTGATGCACAAGGTGGAGTGGGAAGGATGAGAAGGGACTTGGCAAGGTTAGAGGAATGGTCAAATGTATGGCAGCTTAGATTCAATGCTAAGAAGTGCAGGTAATGCACCTGGGAAACAAAACCCAGGGAAGAGTACACAATGGGGGATGAGATACTAACAACAACAAAATGGAAAGGGACCTGGGATAGTCATATCAGATGACCTAAAGGTGGGCAAGCAATGTGAGAGGGCAGCAAGGAGGGCTGGGGGATACTGGGATGCATAGGAGAGGCATCACCAGTAGAAAACAGGAAGTTATTATCCCTCTGTACAGACAGCTAGTGAGACCCCATCTGGAGTACTGCGGCAGTTCTGGAGACCCAATCTCCATAAAGACATAGACAAGATGGAAGCTGTCCAGAGGAGGGCACTAAAATGGTGCAGGGTCTGCACCGGAAGACATAAGGAAGAGAGACTTAAGGAGCTTAATATGTATAGCCTCGAGGAAAGGAGGGAGAGGGGGACATGATAGAAACTTTCAAGTACCTCAAGGAATCAACAAAGTCCAAGAGGGCAGCATCTTTCAAAAAAAAGAGGGTGCAAGAACAAGGAGGCACAATTTGAAGATAGAAGGGGCGGCTCAGAGGTAATTTAAGGAAGTATTTTTCACAGAGAGGTGGTGGATGTATGGAACGGCCTTCAGAGAGGTTGTGGAGTCACAAACAGTGGTGGAATTCAAGCATGCATGGGACAGTCATAAGGCAATTCTAGGGGTGGGAGTAGGAAGAAGTAGGCTGCTGGTTAACTAGGATCTGCAGCTTATCCATCAGGTAGGAAATGGGCAGACTGGGTGGGCCAAGCAGTCCTTATCTGCCGTCATTCTATGTTTCTATGGACTTTGTGGCCCCACCTCATGAACAGTGGCACTATCAGTTTGTTAGCTGAAAGGTGATTTTGCACGACGACTGCACCATTTGGCGCCACAGGTGCGAAAACACATTTCAGGCAGAATGTGAAAAATGACAGCTGTACTGTTCATGAGGAGGTGTAAAAAAATGGTAATGTTGAAAATCTGAACTGAAAATATGAAAAATTGGTGAAATCACAAGCATGCATAGAAACTGTGCAATGCACACCCTAAACGCAATTATTTTAGGGTTTTTTAACCAGGTTTTCAACACAGGCATTTTGTGACCTCTGCTCATGAACAGTGGCACTGTGATTTTGTTAATCTGTCTTAGACATTGAATTCTCACAGCAACCACACCATTGTGTGCCAGATGTGTGAAAACACATTTTGGTTAGGATGTGAAAGTGACACTGTACTGTTCACAAGGAGGTGTGAAAAATGACAATGTTGAAAATCTGGATTGAAAATATTAAAGTTTTTGAAGTTATGAGTGTGCTTGGAAACGCTGCAATGCACATCATAACACAGTAATTTTTGAATTTTTTCACCAAATTTGCAACATAGGCTTTTAGAGCCCACCTCATGAATAGTGGCACTGTCATTCATTAATCGGTCCCAAAAGTTGATTCTGCGCAGTGACTGCGAAATGACCTTCCGGGACAGAATAACGAAATGACAGGGACTGTGTTCATGAGGTGGGGTCTCAAGAACCTCATTTTGAAAATTTGGGACCAAAACTCCCAAAAATGGTTGAGATATCAACCTAAATTGAAAACCCCCCATTCAGTGCCATTATAGGACTTACCGTCATTTCTTCAGTTTGCGGTCGGCTTTTGAAGAGCGTAGACATGCTCCCAGTCCACTGAAGATTGCTGTTCCCAACCTCCAGAGATAAGTATGGGCGAGGGGGGTGTGGGTAGGTGGGTTGCGCCGAGGTGGGGTGTGGGTTGAGGGAGGGGAGCTGACGGCAACGAAGAGAGACTGTTTTATTTTTTTTCAGGTTTAAAAAAAAAAAGATGTTGTCAGTCTGTTTTATTTTTTACAGAGAAACTATGCATTTTGGCACATTGAGGTAGGCTCCCAGTGTGTCAGAGTACTGGGGGGGGAATCAAAGGGGGATCAATGCCAACCTGGGGATTTGGCACCCCGAGGTCGGAAGATATGTGGGAGGGACACATCCAACACTGGGAGTGGGCATCCCGGTGTTCAAAACACCACATGAGGTTTTGTAACACTGGAGTGGGCTCCCAGTGTGTCACATTAAAGGATGGGGGGATACAGGCTGACATGGGGATTAAGCACCCCCATGTCGGCAGGCAGGGGGAAGGGGGTCTGCTAGCGTAATCGATCACACTTAGAGTAAAAGTGCCTTCGGGCACAGAATACTCCTAGCCCGTACGGAGCTTAGGCTGTGGCCTGCTCTGCATGGATGGGAGAACTTTCAAACCAGTGACAGGAGCATGTGGAGGAGGCAGGTGAGGAAAGCACCTCCTCCCACCTTTCAGGCAGTAACAAGTGGGGTGACGAGGCAGAGATATCACAATGCAAACAGCTGTTTGCTCTCCTGACACTGCCATGTTAATTGAAATATTTCACCAGAAAAGCCACATATGTGAGGTGTGTCATCTGTGCCACTGCATGATGAGTTTGTCTCTGATTGCAGTAGCACATTTCTTTCAAGTTGGAGGCACTTTAGATAATACAGTACATGTGTCAGTGTTAGCATGCTGGCTAATTGGGGAATAAGGAATGCACCTACTAAAGCATGCCCTGTATTCGTCAACATTGACATACCTCTGCATGATTTATACTACCACAAGATGTTGCTTGTGCATGCGCAAGACAACATGAAAAGGGTGATAGGGACAAATGACAAACTATATACACGTTAGCCTGACATCTAGTGTAGTTAAAATGATGAAACTCCTAACAAGAAAGGAGATTGAAAAATATATGAAGATGATTGATATGGGATTTATTAGTGAGGCAGTGCAACTATAGAGTCACAGTAGGAAGGTCATGTTTAGCAAACTAGGTTAGCTTTTTCAAGCTTGTAAGGTATTAGATGAAAGGAAACCAATGAATGTAGTGTTGTTAGACTTTAGCAAGGCATTTAACAGGGTGCCATATAAGGAAAGATTTGAAAAACTTTAAACTTTTGGTATTAATGGTAAACAAGTATACTCTGTTAAGAACTAATTATTGGGAAGAAGACAGAGAGTAAGCATTAATGGGTTCACATCAAGCTAGGGTAGTCACCAGTGAGGACACACAGGAGTTACTGCTGGCCCATTGTTGTTCAATCTTTATGCTAAGGCCAGGATAAGGACACGGGAGGCTGGAGAGCAAATTTGTAAAGGGGGTGTTGCAGTGGAAAACCAAGATCAGATAGAATCTATGCAGAGTACCTGAAAAATGCTGCTGAGTATAGTTTAATGTTAGAAATGTGCTGTAAGTCAGACTCAGTGGCACAGCAGGCTGACACACTGGCTGCCACATTGACTGCCTCAGTGGCAACCCTTCAGGAAAGGGTGTGAGTCACTTGGGGGCTGGCCAGGGGAGGAAAGATAGACTGTCTCTAGGACAGCGCTCCTCCCTCAGGGGTTGTAGGGAGGTACAGTACATGTGGCCCACTAGGCTGCTTCCACATGGAGGAATCTGGGTGACAGTGCAGTGTGAAGCATGAGAGTGGAATCCCACCCACAGGATATCAGGTGTCATCTCTGCAGAGGCAGAGTACACACAATGTATCATTACACATGCTATTGGCCCTAGCAGAGAATAAATTGTGAAAAAAATCCTGTGACTTGATGACAGCCCCATCACAATCAGGTCTCACACCAGCTACAAGGTGTAATCCTTGAACCTTTGTGGGTTACATGTAGTAGACGCTGTGTAACTCTGAGTTTGCCTCCTACAAACTGTGGCTGCATGTGTACTCTGGTGACTGTTGACTACTAAGAAATGTTACACATGGATAGCCTCATTTACAATAGGAGCAAACCTTCAATTCTAAGAGGGTTTGGAACTTTTAAATACCATGCCCAGGACCTTATCATCACATTCTTTAATACTTCATTCTGCCATTTTAAAAGTATTTATTAGACAATCTGCAACAACAACAACATAATCTTGCAATCTGTTCATCACCTCCATAACGGTACTCACATGGGGGAAAGAAAGAAGAGGCACAAGAAAGCAGAATAGACTCAGCGGAAGAAAAAGAAAGTAGGTACAAAGGTTAAAAAGAAAGACAAGCAGGTATAGCTCAGATGTTCAAAGGAACAAGATTAGGTCCAGTGCTTTCAAGGGCAAAAGGGCAGTCTATTATGGGGAGTGGTAGAGTAATGTGTGTAGAGCTGCAGTCTTCAGGGATACATTCAGGAGACTGAGGTGATACTCCCATATTCACGCACTCACTCTGGGCTGAGGGCGGAGGTCTCTGGTCTTCATGCTGAGCTGGCAAGGATCCAGAGGACCACTTCCCAGGGGCCAACGAGTAAGTCACCTTTGCCTCAAAGGATGCCTAGGCAGAGGTGGGAAGGCTGGACCTCAGTGTGCTCCAGGAGGGTGGGGATGGTGGGTGGGATACACAGTCCTCAGCCTCTGCCACTATTTGATCCCTACACCATTCTGGTGGGACAGGACAGCTGAGAATAGGTAACCAAAGTGGTGGCAAGAGAAGAAGTGGAGGACATCCAAAGGGAGGTCCCAGGATGGTGGAAAAAGTCCCTAGCAGAAAAGAAGCAGCTGCTGGCTGAAGATTTAGTTTTGAGAGGGAAAGATCTGGGAACTGGAAGGGAGCAGGTAGGGAGGTGGTACATACCTAGCACCTCAGCCTTAAGGGATGCAGGCATATCCTAAGAATCAGTAGGGTGCCAGGTAATGAGAAAGATGTGGATGTCACAGTCCACCTTGGTACTAATGACTTGGTGAGGGAAGGAGAGGAATTGAGCAGGAGCTGTTCAAGGAGCTGTGGAGTAGTCTTAAATAGGTAGCATGAATGGTGGCATTCGCAGAGGTGCTACCTGTGAATGGCTGAGGGGAGATTAGGGCACTCCACATCATGAACGTCAACAGTTGACTGAAGATATGATGCAGAGATGAGTGATTGAAATTCACTGGGGACTGGGGGTCAGCCTGGAAGGATGTGGGCCCATACAAAGGTGATGGCCTAAATCCTTTTGTGAAGGGAACTTCAGTACTCAATGGAAGATTTAAAAGTTACATTTATAAGCATTTAAATTGACAGAGAAGGAGGTTGTATTGCCAAGGGAGGCATAAATTACCCTCTCTTGCAGATTAAAGCAACAGTAATGGAATGCCCAGAGGGAGAAACTCACCTCAGGGAAAGGGAATAAGATAAAGGGAGGGTGGGAAGAGTGGTGGACAAGAGTGGAAAGAACAAAAAAAAAGGCAGAAAGAGAGAGGTAAATTAGACAAGAAATGGAAGAAACAAAGACTTAAGAGTGAAGTTATGTGAAGTTGCAAGAAGTGTCACCGGCAGAGTGGGGGGAGGTAATGGGGGCTCCAAGCAAGGAGGGAGCAAGACTTGGAGAGACATGCACACCATCACAAGAGGTCTAAAAAACATTTTTTGGGCCTGGAGACCATCGTAGCAAAACGAGGAGCTGGCCATAACTGAGTTGTGGTGCACTGAAAATCATGACTGGGATATGACCATACCAGGATACACTCAGTTCAGAAGTGATAGGGAAGGAAGGAGGGTTTATTCTGTATTGTAGGACAGGTATCAGGGCTATGGAAAAGCAAGGGAATCTAGAAGAAGGAGAAGGGCTGGAGGTGCTGAGGCTTACATCAGAGACAAAAGCAGGTGCCATTATTTGCACAATGGTAGTAGCCTCCAGCTCAATGGGAGGAATTGGACAAGATATTAGGGGAAAACACTGGCAGGATGGCAAAGAAGGGGGATGTGGTGATGGTTGGGACTTTAATTTCTCTGATGGACTGGAGCCTTCCAGCAGCAGTTTTGACTAGAAGCAGGCAAGCCTAGACTCTTTTCAGAGAGCATTTTTCAGGCAGTTAGTAAGTGAACCCACTAGGGAGGAGGCAGTACTGAACCTTGTGCTCACTAACAGAGGCAGAATAAGAGATGTAACAATGGTCAGTCCTCTGAGTGCCAGTGATCACTATACAATGTGGTTAGTATCATGGTGGGTACAGAAGGAAACCACATGAGGACGAGGGTCCTGGACTTAAGAAGGGCTGCTACACTAAGGAATATGGGGTTATGTCAGTCACTGGACACAGGGAACAGGACAGGGTGGGGACCTACACAATGGAAATGGGAGGTGGGGATTTACCTTCTATATGGTACTGGGCACTGGACGGGGTACCCTACAAAAGAGACGTGGTTTGCTGCCACCCATACATGGGCATCGGAATGGGACTGGGGGTGTGCAGGCTGGCCCAGCACAACTTGCAAGGTGCAGCATATGCTAAGTGGATGCACATGAGGCAGTAATGGGCATGCATATGGCCTGTTTGGACCTTGCATGCCTGATGGCCCCATTTGCATACTCAGGCTAAATATCAAGAATTTGGGATCATCACATCTGGGGATGAGCTGCACATCCCCATTCATGGTATTTAGCCCATGCCCTGGGATGCGCTGCCTCATTTTCAGCCACCCCCATTTGCACCACCTGCACAGGTTGCTATATTCAGAAAAGATTTGTGATCCATTGGGATCGTGCATCCTGTTTGAATATATCATTTGTTTTGCACCCCATGCAACTTGTTCGGTGGCGCAAATAGATGTGCCACGCATCAGGCCCCCTTTGAATATGGGGGCTTTAAAGTTTAGGGCAGTTCCTATTTATACTAGGCCATCTTGTTGCTCGGGGGTATGGGGATTTTTCACTGTTAAAGTTCCAAACTCTTCTGCTGATTGGATGATGGACTTAAACTTGTGTTTCAAGATCAAGAGGCGTGATCTCCATGAGTCGAGCAGGCCACTTTTTAACACAAGTGAGTTACAAACAAAAATGTAAAAGCAAATAGCTTTCCTTTCATCTTATAGCAGACTGAATGTTGTATACTCCCAACTGCAAGACATTTCTACAGTTACTGCTCCTCTTGTGCTACCAGCATGTGCATGGTTTCCTACATTTCATCTAATGACAAACTAACAATTCTTTATCTTGTTGCATTGAAATTATTAAAAATGCATAGTGTTGCATTTTGAAGTCAGTCAAACAAAACAAACCACATAACTATTTATGAGGAAAATGTTCCTGCTAGTAATGTGGTTCCATATACCGGTAAATGTAAATTATCCATGTGCAATACATTAGCTCTATACTACACTGCTTCTAACACAAATATATTATTAAAAATCAATGGTATGTATTTTTGTAAAGTACTTCAAATCAGTGTAAAAGACTTCTTGTCTGGCACATAAAATTAATATTCTTAAAAAATAAAGTAACTCTAAAATCACATGATTGTGTATTGTACTTTTCTAAAGCCTCTTTACAGTTCATCATACACCTCTATTTATCTTTTAAGTCAGATTACTTTTTGATCTGTGCTAATGAAAGGGACACCATCGACCCCTTTTGCACCATTCAATTTCTAGTTGAAAACCCCTATTCTATGATTGCTTACCTTCTCTAAAAGTCATTGAGGTTGCTGGTTGTCTTATCTGCTTCCTTTCTTAGTGGAATTGAAACACATGCTAATAATGGTGAAATCATACCCAACCTTGTGTTGTTTCAGATCTTGATCTACTCTTATTATATACTTCCTAAACATTAAGAACACCCTCCAGACACTGTAGCCTCTCATGGAGCAATAGTCTCATCTCCTCTCACTGCACTATGAATTTCTAGGCTGTATTGCTTCCAAGTCCATGAAAGATTTAGTGGGAAGTTGACTAAGCAATGTAAACAAACACCTCTGTCTGCAGTAATACTAGTATTATGGTTGCCTGGTTTTCACTTTATAGAAAGAAAAAAGGGAATCAGAATCAAACTGCCCACTACATCAGCAAGCCCTATAGAATGTGACCAATCATAATGTGTTTTTCAAACTAAAGACATGTTAAGGCCTAAGGAGTTGACAGTGTTCCTTTCAAAAGCATCCCATGGTGTCATTAATAGGTATCTAGTGTAAAATTCTGAGAATGCGCTATGTCTGCATCCCTATTACAGCTGCCAGTTCTATAATAAGAGTCTGAGGTAGCTTAGCTCACACAATAAAAGGCTTAAATGGAAAGGAAGGCATGGGGACTTCAAAGACATGGTTCTGATGTTAGTATTTATGTTATATGCTACTGGTTATAGAAAGACCATATGAGACAAACATGACATCACTATGAAAATAATATATCTTCACAGAATATATTAAAAAAGAAATTGCTTCTCATATGTGACATTATACTGCCCTTATCATAGTACAAGCTTGAAAAAGCATGTCAGAGACAGGAGACCTAGCTGACTCCCTCATACGGTATCCTAATCTCATTACATTTACTAGTTCTACTTTTGTCTGCTCTATTAGATAAGAATGATGAACTGGAATGTTTAAAATAAAACCCACAATCGGTAGCATTGAACCAAATAATTTCATTTCATGAGATTCTATTTCACATATATATTTTTTTCAGTAGAAACATATCCATAAGGCCAGATTCTTAATACAGCTGCCCTTCACTTAGCTTAGAAGAATGTCTATGTACAGTACCTACCTTTTGGCAAAACTATTGAACTGAAGAGGGACAGAGAGAGAGAGAGAGAGAGAGAGAGAGAGAGAGAGAGAGATGAATGGTTTATGGAGCAGGAAGCCAGTGAGACAAGTTGTTTCATTAAAAAGTAGCTGGAGGTGGAAGACTGACAATTTTTACCAGGGTAAAGACAGGTCTTTCAAAAATCTGGCTTGTGCTGAAACAGCTCACATACTCTAACATGATTAGGCAGAGGTGTCGTCATCTTGAAAGAAATTTTCACAGTGCTGTTGAAATACATATTTAGACACATACAGGGTAATAAGAAGTAGAATAGATGAATCTTACCAGCTCCATGGATACCCATACTCCAGCTATGCAGACTGTTATTTTTATCAGTTTATGAATTCAGTACTTGTTAAACATTGGGATTTTAGATTCTTGTGAAAGCAGCGATGCATTTTACATTGCACTGTTGTGTTGCTGGTGGGGTGATAATGGAGTAACAGGAGTCATCTAATCTTGATACTGACATCCAGAAGTTACTTTCTGCAAATAATTTTTCATTCTTTATATTTGGTTCACCCATTTTGGCACACCAGGAATGTGAGCAAAGTGAATTAGGGTACAGGCAATATGCCAAAGGCATAACCACAGCTGGTATTGCACCTCTTGGGAGTTAGAGCACCAAAGCACAGTCCTGGAAACCAGTCAGATTTTTAGGAGGGCTTCTCCCCCTGCACCCATCAATGTGAGGGGTATTGCACCCAACCCCCCAAAAATAAAGATAACCTCCTCCAGGTCAGGCATGCCATGAAGGGCAAAGAAACTGTGTGGACACCCAACATGGTGTGAGTGTGGGTTAATCTAAAATCAAGATTGCCCCTGTCATTCATGCCCTTGTTGCGGCACTCACATTATGGCACCCCACTAATGGTATACATTTATATTTCACTATAACATCTCTACAATATCACTTTTAGAGATGTTGCAAAGTTTTACTTGTGACGTTGGTGCAAATTTGAGAAAGTTGCAATTTGCAAAGCTTTGCTTATTTCCCTGCATGCCCTCCAAATTCGCTAGTCATTTTTAATTGTTTTTTTTAAATAGCCCAAATCATCCAAATTGGCAAAATCTCTCCCCCACTAACTATGCTGTAATTTCCAATACCTGTGCCACCTTTCAACCTGTGAAGTACATAAGGTAACATACATGAGTGCCGTAAAATCTCTCTACCCCCTTTCTCTTAAAACCCACCCCCCTCATTGTCCTTTTTTTTAAGCCTTATTATCTGCCTCTCATAGGATTTGCTTGAAGCAAGAAAAGAGAAAGGCCATTAATATAATCATGGCTGTACTGTACGAATACAACTTTTGAAGCAACCAGAAACCCATCACCCTGTTTGCGTTATTTCTTCCCCAGTCCCACCCCAGCTGCCAAGTCTGAAACTGTCCCTGCCCTAAAGGAGTGTGACGAATAATCTCTCAGGTTATTCCCTATAAACTCCATCCCCTTTTTAAGGACACCTATCGCCTGCTTGTTGGTCACTCTTGACCCACCCCCATGGACAAATAAGTGGACCCCATGGTCGCACTGCAGCATACGCTAGCAGTACTGCAACTGGGCAAATCAAACTATCCAGATGCTGCTTCAGCTTGACAAAAGCCCCTTTACTCATTTGATCTGTCTTAGATCACCTCAGGATCACCCCAATTTTCCCTGGTGTACATACCATATCCTCCCATCTCAAACTCTCTGTTTTGTCACTTTTCCTGTGGCCCAACACCTCACTAACCTTAAAAGCTCAATGATATATTGTGGCATAGACTGCCCTGAAAAACATCGCTTCACTGCCTGATCTGCAGATCGTATTCAGGATCCCTAATAATCTCTGCAACAGTCCTTCCGTGATAGGCTTTCTGTCATCCACTGACTTCCTGGTCATCCTTAACCAACCCTACATCATGCACCGTATCAAATTTCCTTTTATCAGATCCTCCCATGCCTTGAGGTTACATACCAAGCTTATGGCCACCAGATGCACTCCATGGGTGCATGTCTATCCCACGCTTCCAACCCATCACTGCAAATTTTGCCACCTGATCCTCCAATTCTGATCCACGACCTCAAAGCCATGCAAATACCTGAATTTTGAAATACCCTTCAAGAGCCTTCATAGACCTTTAGGATCCTAGGGACCAAGAGTTGTGGAACAACAATTCAGCTCCCTCCATCCAATCTCCCATGTATATGTTGGAATCGTGTTGGACTACAGTTAGCTCCTGGACGATGTCACGAAACTTGTCCAGCTGCAATCAGGAAAGGCAGTCAGCTAGTATGTTATTAACTCCTCGATATGCCTGGCCCTAAATGACATGTTTAAACTTAGATCCTGCAAAACCAACTGTCTTAAAACCCTTGTCACTGGCTCTGACATGGCCCACTTCTTGTTCAGTACTCTACTATGGCCATGTTGTCACAGAAAAATTTGACTTTCTGATTCCACAGGTCCTATCCCCACACCAGCATGGCTACCCAAACGGGGAAATCTCTAGAAAGGTGATGTCCCTTGTCAGTCCTAGTTCCTTCCACTTCGTCAGCCAAGCTTCAGAAAACCATCTGCCCTGAAAAAAGACTCCCACTCCTAAGCCTCCTGCTGTGTCCGTTTACAGCTGCAAGTCAGTATTATAAAACCAATCCTCTTGCCAGAAGGCTACCCCATTATACTCTTCTAGAAAAGTATAAAATATCTGTAAGTCCTGTCTGACCCTCTTGAAGATGTCTACCCAATGGTGAGGCCTGTTGGCCCCTTTTGTCACCCATGCCAGCCGGGGCATAAATGCCTGTCCTGGCACCACTGCCCAACACGCAAAGTTCAGATAGCCCAGGAGCTGCTGCACGAGCTGCAACTGTACTCTCTGGATGGCCTTGACCACCCTTACTATTGACTTCAACTTCTCCACCTTTGCTGCCGACAGCCTAAACAACTCCCACCTCCATGTCTATCTCTTCCCCAGAATTCTAGCCTCTGACTTGGGTCCTCCATCTCTTCCTGAGCTAATGGGACCCCTAACTCCTGACACATCCTCCTAAGGTTGCCAAGCATCCTTTGTCTCCCATCTACTTTCCCAATCATAAAGAAATCATCCAGGTAATGAATTATTGCTCTATGCCCATACCTCACCTGAAAGACCCACTGATGCTAGGTAGTAAATATCTCAAAGTAGAACATGCCACCCAACAACCCATAGGCATAGCCTTATCAAAGATTGTATTGCCCATTAACCTGAAAACCTAAAGGTCCCAATCTTAGGTTTTACCAGAAGCAGCCTAAAATCCAATTATATATCTGTCTTTACATAACCAAGCTCCCGGAGTAGCCCTGATGAGCCTCACTGCTTCTTCCAAAGTGACGTAAGTTACCTTACTATCCTCCTCATCAATGTGATTATTCACCGAGTCCCCCTCTGGGTATGACAGGTGGTGTAGCACTCAGAAATCCCCCGCTTACTTCTTGGGCACTAAACCCAGGGGGGATCCTCAACTTCAGGAGAGGGGGCACCATAAATGATCACTCGACCCTGCCAGCCAATCACTCTTTTTCTATCTTCTTTAATAAGATCTCTTCCTTACTCCTTACTGACCTCAGATTCTTAGCCTTAGAGCCTTTCCTGCAGCCCTGAAAATGCAAATTGAAACCCCACTGAAAATCCTCTAGTTGTCTTGCCACCTGTCTTTCCGTAATCCTTTATCAATTCAACCAAAACCACTGCCTTTATAGGAGTCTGAGCTAACTTAAACCTTTTGGGGCCGCCCATCTCAACTGTATTGATGACCTCGTAAAATGTGTTTACTCTTCTCACCCTACTGCCCCTCCCCCATCCCCATTGTTCCCCCATAACCGGATTGACCACTCCGAAAGGACTGAGTAGCCTTAAATCTGTGACCACCCCATCCCATCCTGTCCTGCATTTCGATGCTGGATGGGCACCCCACATCTCAAGCATGCATGTTTAAATCAGCACTGAGACCAAGAGCAAAAGGCTCTGTTGTATCCCCAGCAACACTTCAGTGAGGTTCCAGCTTTTTTCTCTTTCACCACCCTCCATTTTCTCCTGTGTATATTTCCAGCCATAGATCTATCGCTTGTTCCCATCTGATGTCCCTGGGAGGGCCATCTGTTTCCTAAATTTCTTATCATACCTCAACCAAGCATGCCCCCCTTGCTTCGTAGGCATTTTTAATTATCAGTGAGTAGGTTAATAAAGGTATGGTCAATTCAGGCTTCTTTTCAACTGTTATAGCTATATAATACATGAAGCCCATGGACCACCTGTCCCATGTCTTACCCTTAAAAGATTTTCTTCCTCCTCCTTCCCAACAGCACCACTGCTGCTGCCATGTCTTTCTTCTCAAACTCTCCTCCTCATACTTCTCAATGTTATCTACATTGGCCAGCACAAAAATTCCACATACTCCCTCCATATCTTTTTAAATTTAGACCAAGAGCACGTGGTCCCGATTCTAACCCTGGGAAACCTATTTCCACCCCCTGTGATTTTTTCTTCTTCTGTTGCTCTTCACCTTCCTTACTCCTAACCCCTCTTTATCTCCCCAATACCTTCTCCAGCTGCCCCAACCCATTGTCCCCTGGATTTTAACATCTGTTCCCCATATACTCCTTCACACTGCTCTCTAGGTGAAATCAACATTACCTGATGTCAGGGTTCTGGCACTGACCCAGGTGCTAATGCCACTGGGGCCGCTGGCTGGGAAATGTCATGCTAATTCAGCCATGGCAATGGTCCTGGGAGCTGAGGTATACTATTGGGGGCCTGAGGAGTTGGTAAAGCCAGGAGGGGTGAAAGGTGGCAGAAGGCTCTGACAGGGCTTTTGGTGAGGGCAAAGGTGCAAGAAGGGACCCCCTGGCAGTGGCTTGCTGGGAGGGGCCCGCACATGCCTGTTCCAGCATGACTGGACCTTCTGGGGCCTTCTTGTTGTCCTTCCTGCCCTGTCCCTTTCTGCATTACACTTCTTCCTCCTGTCCCATGCCCCAGCATCCACGGACTCCAATACCTTATTTGCCTGCTCCACCAGGTCCATAACTACCCTGTAGCATTCCTGTTTACTAGTCTTAGACTTCCTGAGTGCCATGGTTACAATCCACTTGTAACATGTAACTGAAAATCACAAAATCAACATAAGTATTCCACTTGCAAGTGTTGTTTCATACCTTTCATCCTCCCACCCCCCGTGGACCCTTTTCTTCCCTTTTTTTTGACTTGTGTTCTGATGCATTCTTAATTTTACAGTATTAATTTATGTTATCACCTGAGCGGTAAGTGTTATGGCTTCAATGCATCCCCATATGTGTGATCATGTTATGTCTAGTTGTTGATTTATTCTTTCTGTTAAGTAAATAATACAGTTTTTTTATCATTTCTTTTTGCAGACAAGCTCTAGTTAAAACTCTTACAGGATCTGACTGAACCTTTAAGGGGCTGTTTAATACCTTTTGTTTTATAGTTTCTATTTTCCAATGCCACGTTCGTATATCTGTGAATAATTACAATGTTTATAATCCCTTTTAATGCATATTAAAACCTGTTCTTTTAAATTTACAGTTGATGTTCTAACATAAAATCTCAATTTGCCACTTCTTTGGAATGTGTTCTTTCTTTCCTGGTTTGAATGACATTTGACACAGTCATTATAGAAAGACATTTTCAAACATCCCACATATCTTTATCTATTTCCTTCTACTTTTTATGCACTTTACTGTGTTCTCCACCTAATGCTTGCTACAATGCCATTTAAATAAGTCTGGTATTCTAAGAGTGCTTTTGCATGCTCATATCCATCAGCTAAGGGAGCAGCCACTCCCAAGATGGTGGCCACCTGTCCCTACACACCCCTTGTGACTTGAGGACAAAATGACAGGCACCCCCACACCCAAGACATAAAATTGACACCTCCACTGGCTCAATTGAGCTGCATCACCACCAACTTTCCGTAATCCCTTTGTTAGTCATAGTGTCGCTTGCCTTGTGACCACCCCATCACAATACTCCCTTTGCAAAAGTAGAAAACACACATCCTGTGACCCCCCTAACCACCCTGATCCCCATGTGGTAACACCGTCCCTTTTGTCCACCATTTAAATAAATGATACAGGTTGTACGAGCGCTCCACCGGGCATCACAAAGGTAGTGAAATGGAAAAAACTCTAAATCTGTCAGTGAGGGCAGTCCCTGCCCTGCTTCTCTGGTGTCCCAGAGATGTAAACAACAACCAGAGCCACACAGAAAATCACAGGGTGCTCTGTGACAAAAGGATTACCTTATCTACAGTCACGCACACCAAGCACACTACAGAAGGGCTAACCACAGTTCAATGCAGTATATTTTCTTTATTTCTTTACTGTGTGGTGCATAAAACCAATACTGACCAAATACACACACTAACTAACATCTGACATTTCACCAATTCATTGGCTTTCAAGGATGAGTCCAATCAGTACATACACCTATTTTAAAGCCAAAAGGCTATTGTCACCTGACCGCTTTCTTAAAGTGACAGTGCTAAAAAACATAGTAATCATCTAATACATTTCATTATGTGCATACTAAAGTGCATAATAATAAATAGAGTGTATCAAAACCAATTAAAAGCAGGCACTGCCATTCACAAGCCCTGGTAGTATTTTTAGTGCTTAATCTGCACTCTAATTTTAATAAATACTTTAGGAAAATATTATTGCTGGAACAAAATTTCACTATTATTATTATTATTATTATAAATAAAGCCACTGGGCAGAAAAACAGCAGTGCATATGAGAGCATATATTCTAATTAAAGGAAGTACAACAATAATTTTTATTTAAGGCCTAGCTAGCAAGATATAAAATATTTCATGCATATTTCTAATGCCTACTTATTTTGTTACAAAAACCTTTTTTGCACATACTTTGAAATATTGCACTTAATATCATTCTTTAATGATAAACAGTCACATTTGATGATCCTAATAAAACCCATGTGTCTAGTAATACATACTTAGAGAATCATACACACAAGAGAAAATGGAATGAGGAGAAAATGCAAACTAAGGAAGAAAGAAAGGCATGGAAAAGAGAAAAAGAAGAAAGAAAGAAAAAGGGGAATGGAAAGGGGAGGAGGAGGGAAAAGGGGGATTGGAGGGACATGGAAAAGGAGGGGGAAGAGAGGGAGGGAAACAGAAAAAAGAGAGAGAAGAAAAGGGGAAGGAAAAAGGGAGAGGAAAAAGAAGGAAAGAAAAGAGAAAAAGGAGGGAAGAAAAGCAACAGTGAAACTAAAATAGAACAAACAGCAGAGGAGTGGGTGACATCTAAGGGAGAACAAAAGTAGGCTATAGAAGAAACTTCTAGACACATACTTTGTACATTATCTATGGAAGATCGGATGTAAGGAAGGGATAGAGGCTCAGACTATTACAAAATAAAATAACAGAAGAAAGAAGGAAGAAAAGAAAAGAGGAAGAGTTTAGGAGTTTAAATATACTGGAGTACATAGGGAGTAGGAGATGGAATTCTTCATTCAAAAATTCCTGAGAACATCCTTTTCAGAGGGAGAAACCTACAGAAGAAATAAACGAGTTATTACAATTAAAACTCCTGTATCATACACGGACACCTAATATCAAAGATAAGCATCTATAAAGAGATATAAATATACAGTACATACATGTATATTAAGAATGTACATACATATAGACAGGGACATCTACAAGTTCCTTCCAGTAACTTCACTTCATTTTACCGCCTTGTTTTCAAAAAAAGGCTTTAGCTGTACATGGTCATTTAAACCAGACCCCATATAAACCCCTGTCATATATATCCAGTAGTTCTTTCTTTGGCTTAACAAATCATCTCTACTAACACCACTAGGTCCTAATTTTACATTTTTAATCCAATAAACTTTATAGTATGCTCCATTTTGTTCCTCACATTCTTAATATGATATGCCCATGCATTCTCCACATTCTCGCTCCTTATAGCCCTCAGGTGAATTGCAGATGTAACCCCACACACACACACACATGGGGTGTATGTACAGTATATAACATACACCCTGAGGGCTTTAAGGTCCTTTATTAAGTAGTCATTCTGGCATCTGCCCAGTGGCAGGGACTCCACATGTTGGAGGTCACCCAAGGTGCACGGGGCCATAAATTGAAGTTCTGTCAGGAAAAGGAGGCACTCTGCCATGGGTGAGTTGGTGTGGTGGTAGGGAGTGTAATACCCTGCTCACCACAACAGTTTAGCGTTTCCATGGGTGGACAGGTGGTAAAGGGAATGTGGCTAGAGGATGTAGTGGTGGCTGCTACTTTAGTCAGGGACTGCCCCAAGGTGAGGTATGGGCAAGTCCAATTTACCTTCCTGTCATCAGCAGCTGTAATTGGTCAAAGATGTACAGGTGGTGTAAGAGGGTAGAGTGGTAGTGAACCTGTGGCTTCCAGACAGTTCAAGAAGGCCAGTGTGGAGAGAAAAGTTACATGGACCCATTGTTGTGCTGAGAGTATCTGCCCTAGAGCATTATCACCAACCCGTGGCAGCTCCAGGGCCCCAGAGGAAAAAAGCCCAAGTTCAGAGAGAGGGAGCACATCAATAACAGGCAGAGCCAACCTGGTTGTGGCTGTAGGGTGGGGATGTCTGCCTCGAGTTTTGAAGGGGGGGAGAGTCACCTGCCCGAGTCCTGTGTTGTGTTACTGTTAAAGGAGGGAAGAGGAGAGGTAGCTCTGATTTGGTAATGGCTACTTCCATAAAACTGCTGCTTTATGTACTGTGAGTGTACTTAGAGCCAGAGAAAGGGGAAATATCAGATCTTAACTGCTGTCTATACTGCGGGTCACCCAGCCCAGATCAAATGCTGTCCAGCACTTTAAAAGGCCATCTTGGCCCAGGGGACTAATGACTGTGATATTTGGTGGAGGGCCAGCTTGGCCACATTAACTACCATTCTACCTCATGTAGACCCTGTGGTCTGGGATTGTAAATAACTAATATGGCACCATCAGCTTATCTTTATTAATTAAAATGGATCCTCATTGTTGAAAGTGCATCTGTTGTGGACCTTCAGTTATTAAAGCTCTGGCATATTTGTTGCTTAACCCACAATTTTTGTTGTAGCCCAGCACCGAGTATGGCACTCCTCCAACCATGGACCTGTCATCACTGCCAATCTCAGTAACAATTATTTTAATGAACACTAATGGTGTTTCTGCTTTATGGGCACTCCTCCTTCTTGTAACATCAGACATACCCCTAGGCTAGGGCATGGGGACTTACACAGGATACCTCACTAATGCTTCTACACAACTCAGTTTCCAATACTCATCACTGATTTGCTATCAAGTTAGTCAAAGAGTATCATGTCCTTCTGATTGGGGTGTTACACAAGAAAGTCAGTTTCATGAGGTTTCTGATGGAAGGACCAAAGATACGCTTAACAATAATTTTACTGGCATTTCTGACTGTACCATTTTGTGTCAGTATGGTGTATCACATCATAAACTCATGTGTTACAACTCTGTAAGGGACCAGATTGTGCACCAACTTAGGGCAGCTACCAGTGTGGATATTACCCCTGTTGATATTGTCCAAATTTGGAGAGACAAAGATTATTTAGGGAAAGACTGTCACTTTATATTTTTTTCCACTCCTCAAATAGCTAACCAGATATGGCTAAACAATGACTGTATAATTTGTTTATTTTGTTTGTTTATTTGAATCTAGGATTATAAGCACCTTTGAGCCGAGGCTGTTTTACAAAGGTTCCATGTCAGAATAAGTACAATACAACACAGGTCAATTCAGAATAGGTTGTGGATAAAACATTGGGTTACAGAAACAGTAGGCTTAACTTATTTTGTCAATGAAAACATGAGTACTGAGAGGATACTAGACAGGGATACAGAGGTAGGAGTAGCCAAAGGCATTGTCTGCGGTACTTAGGAAAGTGCAATGGAGAGGAGGGAAGGAGGACATGACGGGAAGGGGAGGGGGGGAAAGGGGTAGGTGTGGGAGAAGGTAAGTGCTGAGTAAAGGGGCAGTGGCAGCATAGAAAGGTTGAATGGGCAGGAGTGCTGTTTATGGGAAATAGTCACAAGTGCTGGAGGCAGAGAGGAGTAGATTTGAGCCTTTATTTGAAGAGGCCAAGCTTGGGAAGGAGGAGATGTCACTACAGAGACCACTGAACCAGAGGGGCCCTGGGGGAAAAAGCTCTTGCCCCTGAGAGGTACGACAGCGAGGGGTCTTTAAGAGTTGGGAGTCTGAGCCCTGGTGAGGTGAGAATTATGAGCAGGAGAAAGGACTGCTTGGACGCCAGGAGAGGAATAGCCCAGGGTTGTCTTCTGGCCATTAAGCAGGTTTGGTATTTTATGCAGTTTGAGAGTTGAAACCAGCCAGTTTGGTTGTAGAGGTCACCGGATGGGTGAGAGGTGGTGGCTCCAGAAATGAGCCGACAGGCTTTGTTGAGGGCTGTAGCTATACATCGGAGAGCAGTGGTACTGACAGAGCCATATATGATAAGGCCATAATCAATTAGCAAGATCACAGTGCTCTGAACTGTGACCCTTAAGGCTTCAGGAGTAAGGCATTGCCTGTGCCAGTAAAGAAGTCCGATATGATTATTAGCATCTTTAGCAACGTTGTCGATGTGTGGGCCATATGACAGGTGACTGTCAAGTGTGATTCCAAGATATTTAAAGGAGGGTACATGTTCCAGGGTGGCACCATTGCAGTTGAGGATGGTCAAGGAAGATGCTTGTACTTGTTCTGTGTGCCACAGAAGAGCATTGTCTTTTGTTTTTTGCAGTTGAGGACTAGCCTGTGCTTAGAAAACCAGTTTCGACAGATGAGAAGCCACTTGTAGATTGCATTGAAGGGGATAGTGATCCTTGTGGGTAGCGTGGATTACGGCCTCATCAGCATAGAGTAGTATTTGCTCTGGGCAGGACTTTGGTAGGTTATTCAGAAAGAGAGAGAAAAGAAGGGGACTTAGAATGGATCTCTGTGGGACTCCAGAGTTGACTGGTCTAGCATCAGAAAGAACTTCACAGATTTTGACTCTTTGCGATCTGTTTTCAAGGTAACTTTTGAACCAGGTCATGGATGTGGGTGAGAGCCCAATGTTTAGCAGCTGGTCTATCAGGAGGTGATGATGGACGGTGTCAAATGCCTTTGTTAAGTCAATGTAGACAGAACCAGTTAGATGACCATTGTCTAGGGAACTGTGGATAGCTCCAGTAAAATCCAGTAGGGCTGATGTAGTACTGTGGCCCTTTCTGCAACCATGTTGCTGAGTACACAAGACATTATATTTTTCCAGGTACTCGGTAAGTTGGTCCGCTACAATCCTTTCAATGGCATTTGAGAGGGGAGGCAATATGGACATAGGCCGGTAGTTTTTGTGTAATGCCCGATCACCACTTTCGTGGATTGGAGTAACAGTTGCAGTTTTCCATCTGTCAGGGGAATTGACTGAGGCTGAGGGAGAGGTTGAACATTTTTGTTAAGGGGGGGTAGTACTTCATCCAGGGTGAGGAATAGCAGTTTTAGGTCAAGTGAGTCCCCGCTTACTCGGGTCTTGGCAATAGCTTTACTGATGTAAGTGTGAGCTTCCTGCAACATGACTGACTTAAAGTAGAAGGGCGGGTATTTTGAGGAAGGGGGGGGCTTGTGGCATGTGATGGATCATCATCATTTTGAAAAAGTCAGGGGGGAGAACACTGCTGAGGTCAGTGAAGGCTGAGTTGAAGGTATTTGCTATAGTTACGGGGTCCAGGGTAGTTACCCCATCGATATTCAGCATGGTGGGGGAAGTTGTACGCTGTTTCCCCAGTAACTTCTTTAATGTTGTTCCAGAAAGATCTACCATATACCCAGGTATTGGTGAGAGTTTCATTATAGTAGAGGTTTTTCATTTGTCGAATGGATTTTGTGCAGACATCACGTGCACATTTGTAGTTCTATATGTCAGCTTGAGTACCTGAGGCCCATGCCAGCATCCAAAGATTATTCCTGGCTTTTAGTTGAGCAAGAAGTTCTGCAGTGAGCCAGAGGTTGCAGAGGCCTTTGACTTTGTGTTTTTTGAGGGGTGCATGGACGTCACAGGCGGCATTAAAGATGTCAATGAAATACTCCAGTGCTGAGTTGACATCAGTGGCATTGTAAATAGGAGACCAGTCTTGTTGTCTGAGATGGGTTTTAAGGCACTTCAGGTGCCCTCTAGGGAGGACTCTACTGGAGATGAGTAAGGGCGGAGGCATGCTAAATTTGTTAGACCAATTGCAGATGACTGAGGAGTGGTCACTAATTGAGTCAGGAGGATGGGAGACAGAGATGTGACTCAGCGTGTTAGTAAGCACCCAATCAAGAAGGATACTTGTGTCAGTTTTATAGTTGTGCCGAGTGGGGGAGTCGACTAGCTGGGAGAGTTGAGGGCAGAGATTGCATCCTTGACACCTCCTATTTCTGGTGCCAGCCAGTTAATGCTTGAAGTCGCCCAACAGGATTGCCCAGAGCCAGTGGGAATGGTACGTATGAAGTCTAGGACGGCGTTGATACCTTTGCCTTGCATTTTAGGGGAGATGTACACTGCGGCAACTGTCAGGGCTTTGTTATGGGCACCTAGAATGATTTTAATAGGCAGAATTTGCGCAGCTGTATTTTAGACTGGGGGATCTAAGGTGTGGCCCAGGAGAGGCTCTTTCAGGTATATTGCACTGCCCCCACCTCTATTTGTCATCCTATCAAGTCTAAAGATGCTATAACCTGGTAAGGCAATTGACATGTCTGGGATTTTTGGAGAGACCAGGTTTCAAACAACTCTGAGTATATCCGGATTATGACAGTTGCAAAGATTTGCAATGCATCAAGTTTAGGGAGGAGGCTGCAGATGTTGATTGTTGCAAGGGTGAGAGACCCAGCCCACTTTACTTGGGTGGTTGAGTGGGTGGTCATTGGGCCAGGTTTGGGGTGAATATTACCAGATAATAGGAGCAGGAGGGGCAGTAGCTTCAGGGTGCACCAATGTATTTGTCTGGTAGAGAGTTTAGTCGACCGCTTTGATTGGGAGCATAGGCAGGGGTGCTGACAGTGTCTCCAGGGAGATGGAATGTGTGCTAGGGATGGAGTGACTGTCGACGGAGCAAGTCTCCCCCAGCCATGGTTATTTGTATGCTTCCAGATAGTGTCAGGGAAGGGTGCAGTGGGGGAGCAAGGAGCAAGGGTTAGAGTGCCTATATGGGCATTGATACAATCAATTATGTAGCTAGGGGGAAAAGAGGGGTTGCAGGCTCTGGAGGAATAGCTGAAAGGAACTAGAGATGCAAGGATAGCGAGAGAAAAAGACATGATGGACAGTCCCATTATACCGAGTAGAGCAGAGAAATCACAAGGGTAAAGTTAGGGAGAGTGGAGAGAGAGCCCTAGCTGGGGCACAGCAAGTGAGTAGAGAGGGATGGAGAAGATGGGATAGGATGAGAGTGGGTAGGGTGTAGTAGAGGAGAGAGAGAGAGTGTGGGTGGTAGTAGTCCAATAGGGTTTGAAGGGAGGACCCAAATACAGGTGGGAGGAACTAAATGTTTATTTAGTTAAGGCGGGGGGGGGGCAGGCGCAAATTTTCTGCACTTTGCAATACAATGTTATGGGTGCCAAGCCCAGGAAGGCAGAAAGACAACAGAAATGAGCATGACCAATCAGTGGCTGAGGGAGGCTCAGGAGTCCAATCAGCAAGCAGCAGCCATGAGCGATGGCCAATGGGAGCTGCTCAGTACTTGCCGGTCTGACCATGGATCTTGGGTTCGGCTGAGGAGAGGCCGAGGCAGCCTGAGGAGGTGCGCATGGCTGGCTGATTTGACGAGCCATGGTCAGGCTGCTTCAAGCCCCATCAGGCTGGAAATCTGTGGGGAGGGAACCAGTGCAGAAATTAGTATGGAGAAGACAAAGGAGTGAGGCGAGGGCTAAATCGGTGGGCATGGGGAGCAGAAGACAGAGAAAGGAAAAAGGGTCAGAGGCGGGGGGGGTACGACCAGGACCAAGATGGAGGGTAGCTTATTCTGGTGCCACACTGGAGTACAGGGGAAAGCATGGATTTAGGAGACAAAGAAAATTTAGAGAGAGGAAAGCACAGCTTAGGAATCCAAGTGGAGTTTAGAGGGGAAGTTAAGTGGCAGAGTGGGGGGGAAGAGAGGCGGGGATAGCTCCTAGAAGGAGATAACAGAGGCAAGGGCAGCACACTAAGCAATTCAGTGCAGGTTCAAATACTTAACAATCTGTTATACTAATAAGAAAAAAGAAGGCAAAACATTCAGTCTACTGTTGGTTACTTTAACAGATTTCTAGGCAGTTTTAATGCTTACAGGCAGGTTCTAGAAAATTAGATATTAAAACAGGGACCTGTGGCAAGAGTTACAGGCAATAGCAAGCAAGTTAAAGAAATTTTTGGCATTTTGCAATACAATGTTATGGATGCTGAAGCCCAGGAAGGCAGAAAGACAACTGAAATGAGCACGACCAATCAGTGGCCTAGGGAGGTTCAGGAGTCCAATCAAGCGGCAGTGAGCGATGACCAATGGGAGCTGCTCAGTGCTTGCCAGTCTGATCATGGATCTTACCCGCTGAGGAGAGGTCGCAGGCAGCCTGAGGAGGTGGCATGGACAGCTGGCTGAATGAGCCATGGCCATACTGCTTGAAGCCCTAGCAGGGGCTGTAAATCCGGCTGAGGAGAGGTTGGAGACAGCCTGAGGAGGTGGTATAGGTGGCTGGCTGGATGAGCCACAGCCGTGCTGCTTCAAGCCCTATCAGGGGCTGGAAATCCAGCTGAGGAGAGGTCGGAGGCAGCCTGAGGAGGTGGCGTGGGTGGCTGGCTGGATGAGCCATGGCCACACTGCTTCAAGCCCTAACAGTGACTGGAAATCCAGCTGAGGAGAGGTCAGAGGCAGCCTTAGGAGGTGGCATGGATGGCTGGCTGGATGAGACGATGCTGCGCTTCTTCAAGCCCTATCAGGGATTGGAAATCCGGCTGGAGAGAGGCCGGAGGCAGCCTAACCTGGGTTATTCAATTGACTATGTTAACAGAAAAACTTTGAATTCATCCAGATATAACAAGTTTACTTGTCCTAAATGGTTGAGTATTTTTGGTTTAAAGCCTATACCAAATGAAAACCCATTTAAGCTTAGACATGTTATTTTGAACTTACTTGCACATGTCCTAAAGGCCGCCATATTGGATAATGCTGGTGTGCATATAATAGACAATGAAATTCATTCTAAACAATAGAACTGAGTTCTAGATTACTACAAAGCCAAATGTTTCTGAAGATAAAACTACAGCCACCTGTGTTTGTATGGTTTGGTCGTCACAAAAATGAGAACTCTAACAAGTTGCAAAGTTCTGTTTTAGATTTAGTTGAGCAACTTTTAAATATTTCAATTCAATAACCCAAATGCCTTATTGGCTAAAAGACAGGGTACAGATCTGGACTGTGACCTTGTTCACTTAAAAATAGCATATACAAGTCTTTATAATAAAATACTGGATAATGCTTCCCTGTTAGACAGTCTTAGCCTGCATGTTATCTCATCTAATAATATTCTTGAGTTAGTTTTGTATGGGAAAGAGAATATAAACTGGGATAAAGCTGACCTAATTCAAAAACAATCTACTGTGTATAATCTCCCAGTTACAAATAGATTTGAAACTGTGTCTAATACATAGGAATGACTAATCAATTTGAAATAACTGACTCTGATTTTGTTAAGTTAATTTCATGGAATATAGCAGGACTTAGCACAAAATGGGCTGACAAAGAATGGTTGGATTTAATTAGGAGCTGTAACTTAATTTGCCTACAAGAGACCTGGCATGATAAGACTCAAGAACTTGTACTGAATGGTTATATCACCTTTCATGTTCCAGGTACCAGAAATGCTAAAATGGGCAGATATGCTGGGGTATTGTAACATGGATTAAAATTAACACAGCCATTAGGGCTCACGTTATTTTGGCTAACTCTAACTTTCAAGTTTTTGTTATTCAATTTTCTAAGAGAACATTTTGCTTACTTAATGTTTATATACCTCCTTTTAGATCAAAAAACTACTCCCTGAAATCTGAAAATCTCTAGAGGAAGTTATTCATTTGGATTGGGCTAGTACTGAATGTGAGGAAATCCTGCTGTGTGGTGACTTTAATGCCAGGGCAGGCCATTTGATGGTTATGTGGACTGCAATTTCTATCTTCTTTGCCACCAGCAGACTTACAATTTTCCCAGACATTTGACAGACTCTAAAATCAACAACATGGGTAATAAGCTTGTTGAACTTCTCATGATACATTATTTAGCTCCAATTAATGGTTGAATTAAGGGTGCTCTTCAGGGTGATTATACACATTATTCTGTTAGAGGGCCATCTACCACTGATTATTTTTTCTGGAATGGGGACATGTCCTTATGGGATTCATACCAGGTACTTATGAGAGCTGAAAGTGACCATTGTCATCTGGTTTTGAAATCAAAAATGTTCTTGATATAACTATGCAGCATGTTCCTCTTCCAGCAATTGAAATTCATAATCAAGCAAGGATTAGATGACAGACTCCTAAGAGCCCTCTGATTAAACCCATTCTTGAAAATATCTCTACACGGGATACTTCTGGTCTGGAACACTCAATTATTTGTAGCCAATAAGAGCTATCTTTTGAGCAAATAAGATCGATACTGACTAAAGAGAAATTTTGATCAACCATAAATTTCTTAAATCAGAATTGGTTTTACTCAGATTGTAAGGCAGCTAAGAACCAGCTGAATCAGCTTATTAGAAAATGGAGAACCAATGCTCATAAAAACAATTACAGGATACTAAATAAGGCCAGAGAAAGTTATAAATGTCTCTTGAAAACAAAGTGAGCTCAATTTCAACAAAAACGATGGAACAAGATGTTGAATTTTATTTATAGAAATGATTCTCAATCTTACTGGCTTATGGTGGCTAAAGGTACAAACAACCGTAAATTTTAGATAGATTGACATATTACATTAAATATTTGGGTGAAGTACTACAGTGGAAAATTTTATTCAGCCAATATGGATCACAGTTTGGTTTTAGATGTTGATATGGCTAGATTTCCTTACTTTTCTAGATCAGAAGTATATTTTTCCATAGCTTCACTAAAATGTAATAAGACCTCTGGCCCAGACCTTATTCCAACTGAAGTTTTTCTTGCTGAAGTCTCAGACTGGACCACCATTTGGTGATTTTTTCCAACAAGTGCTATCATAAATTAGAATTCCTAAATCTTGGGAGGGCACTAATCATTTCTATTTATAAATAGGGAATAAGTTGGATCCATCAATGTACCACCCCATATCCCTTCAAGACAATCTAGGTAAAATCTTTGCAAAACTAGTACTAAAGAGACTGATGGAACAATTACAAATTCTTGGGGTCTGTCAGAATTACAGGCAGGTTTTAGGCCAGAGTTAAGCACAGTTGATAACTGTTTTATCATCATGCATCTTTATGAGAAATATAGTCACCTTATGAAACAAAAACTATTTGCAGCATTCATAGATTTTAGTTCAGCATTCAATACAATAGATAGAACCCAATTATGGCTTTGTTTGAAAGAAAAAGGTTTTTCTCACGAATTGATTGTTATAATCAGAGAACTATATAGTCAGACATGGGCCCAAGTGAGGCTAGGCAGAAGCGGTCAACTTTCCTCTAATTTTGAAATGAATACTGGGGTCAGGCAAGGCTGTGTACTTGCGCTGATCCTGTTTTGTCTATATATAGATAGATTATTAAGTCAGCTACAGTCTTCAAGAACTGACTCCCCAAAAATCTTCAATAAGTATATTGCTGTTCTGGTATATGCTAATGACTTAGTTTCATTTTCTCTTACTCGGTCTGGTCTGCTCCAAAAGCTTAATATTTTGGTTAATTATGCTAACAGTTATAATTTGATGATAAATGAGGGTAAAAATCAGGTATTGGTCTTTGGTTCAAATCGCATACGTAAATCATGGAAGGCTGGTCTAAAGTCTCTCAAAACCGTTAAACATTACACCTATATAGGCCTAGTGCTCTCTTGGAATGGTAAATGGACTAAACACATTAATGACCTAAAGATTGAGCTTAAACAGACTGCTGCTTCACTAATTTCTTTAATAGAAAATATGGGGTAGCTCATTAAGACCATTAATAATAGCCACTAAAGTCAAATACAATGCTCAGGCAGCATTTAATAGTGAAATCTGATCTGTGCAAAATGATAATTCACTAGAAATTCCTGTAATTAAATTACTGAGGTCCAGTATGGGCCTTGGCAACTCAGTCCCTTCAGTTATTATTAGAGCAGAACTAGGTTTAATGAATCTTGAGGTTATTTGGGCAGCTAGGAAAATAGATTATTGGATTAAGCTGCTACAATATGATCAGAAGTGAATTTCTCATCTTGCTTTAATAGAAAAATATTCTTGGCTTAATTTAGGCCACTTACAATCAAATTGGCTTATGTGTATTTTCCACATTCTTCACAATACTGATTTAGAATATCTCAAGACTTATCAATCTAGGGGAATACAAATTAGTCTTAAATATTAGAAATATGTGTCTAATAGAATTGCTATTAAATATAAAAACCAAGATCTCTATCTTATCTCGACTCTACATGTCTCACCTTGGTTAAGAGCAAATTATAGTTCTCATTATTATCGACCTTATCTTGATATGATCATGGATAACAAGTTGAGAGTATTGTACAACAAGTACAGTTTGGATTTTTCCCAAGTAATGTACTAACTGCAATATATCAAAAGAGTATTAATATTTACAACAGTTATTGTCAATGCTCTTCCCAATTTCTAGAGAATCTATTTCATGTCTTCTTTGTTTGTATTTGGTACAATCAGCTTAGGGAAAAATGGCTAAAACTTATTTGTGATTCAATACTAACTGATGACTAGTAATTACTGCTGAATATATTTTTCACAAGTGATGAAGTAATTGTTCATGTGCTTGCTAGGTATATTGATGCAATCTATAGATTACATACTAAAGTCTATAAGCCTGGTTGATCTTCTGAAACTCTCATGGTTTCTGTTATGACAAAATATTTTGCATTATTTTTACATGATGCTTTTTTGAAGATAGTACTGATGTACTGTATATCCCTAAAAAAAAATCTTACTTTTAAATTATTGATTACAGACTGCATAAGTGCTTTTAGGCTTACTGGCCCAGATATTCAAACTGCACCAGGCTGTGGCGCAAGCCTGGGTGCAGCTCAACTTTGTTGCAGGGGGTGTGGCCTGGGCGATATTCAATGGAGCTGCGCTATGGCTCAGCAGCTTTGAATATTGCATCCTGGCCACCTCCACTGTGCATGGCGCAGTGGCACTGCACCAGCGCAAGTGGCCAGAGTGGAGCATGGAGATGCGCTAGCGCAAGTGCCATTGCGCCATGCACAGCACCTGCGATATTCAAAAGGGGACATGCAAATGGCGCCATAATTTATGCAAGGTACAGGGGCACATTTGCATCTCATTACGGCCCCATTTGCATTCGATAACATGTAGGTGCACTTACCCCTATTGACTTGTGCACTGGCGCCTGCCAGACATCCTATCGAGACCGATGCCCCTGCAACCCAATCACGGGCATTCATAAAAAAAAAAAAACATGTCCAATATCCTGGTGGTCAGTGGACTGCTATGTGCCTGATCGCGGGCATCGGTATAGTACCCCCCACGTCCAATATCCCTGGTGGTCCAGTGGACCCGTCGCCCTGTCGGGCATCTGTAACACATAACATACCTCTACTGCCCTGGTGATCTAGTGACACCCCCTCCCCACCGCCCACTGGGCCCCACCACCCCGCTCCCCATCAGCCAGTAAGGTGGCAGCACCCCACCTATCTGCCACCCCACCACCGCTGACTGACAGCTCGGTAGAGCTGCATGCCCGATGGATCACAGCATGAGCCAATGGGCATGCAACCCATACCATATTACTCAGTCCAGATATGTGAATGAATCATTCACATATCTGGGCTGAAATGAAATGGTATGGTGCACTCCGATTGGCTCATGCTGAACCAATGGGCTTGCAGCCCTACTGAGCTGTCAGTCGGCGGGTGGCGGGCAGCAGGTGGTGAGGTGCTGCCGCCTGCCAGCTGACGGGGGGAGGTGGTGGGGCCCAGTGGGCGGGTGAGGAGGCACAGACCACCAGGGTAGTACTGGTATGTTATGCTGTGATGTCCGCGATTGGGTGGCGATCAGTCCACTGGACCACCAAGGATATTGATGTGGGGGGTACTATACCATGCCCGCACCGCCACATAGAGGTCCACTGACCACCAGGATATTGGACGGGGATTTCACTCCAGGGATGCCCACGATGGGCATGGGGGCGCCGCTCAGGTGCGGCAGGAACTTGGGTGGCCACCCACAGGTGGCAGCTGCCGTGTTGCGCCCTGCAATGCAGCAGCTCACCTGTGGGTGGCCATCACTTGTTCCTTTTTTTTTTGGCTTAACTTTGTGTAGGCGCAGGTAGGGGTTGTGCATGCATGACTCTGCACATCCTGGGCTGAATATCGGGCTGTGCAGGTTATGCATGGGCACGCCCCCCTACCTGTGCCTGCATATATTACTGATGCGCTCCGGCGCATCGGGATTTGTCCGGCACACTTTTCCCTTTTGAATATCGTGCTGGGGCGCATCAGTGGGTTGTGCATGGTGCAATACAGTTGCGTCATGCGCAACCCTTTTGAATATCTGGGCCTCTATGTATATTTACGCTAACATATTCTTGTTATCTGATTCTTAATTTATTGTCTGTGTTATATATTGAAATGTGTCATATATTTCATATTTATATTAGTCTGTTTTTTAATCTACTCATTATATGTTTGTGCAAACTTGTAATAATCTTTAGACTGATCAATGAAAGACTACTACTACTATACTGATTGGGGTTGTGGTTGGGAGAATAAAAGCAAAAGCCTGAGCGTATCTAGCCAGTAACATCAACATGATATGTATCTTATACCTTTACAAAATGCCACACACCACAGTAATGCCTTATTTCATGTTCATGCTTAAATGTTTTTGGATTTGAGGATGTCGATCTGTAACCAAGATAGCTTATAGCTAATCCTAATTTTGACTATCACTTAAACCTCAATTTAGTACCTCAAGTTCCATACGATAAGGAGACTGTTGCCTCATTGCTCTTGACCCAAAATAAAAGAATACATAAAATAAATAAATAAATAAATAAATACATAAAAAATTAAATAAATTGCTCAAACAAATATAGGGAAGTACAAGCAAGAAAATGTAATTTGATCATGAATTTATGATTACTATATTGCCTTCTGCAAGGAATGAAATTATCATATATACATAGATGGACTTGATTCACAGATAAATAGAATAATGGATAGGTTACTGTGCATTACCAGTGAGTAATACCATCAAGAGGTTCTGGACACATAGGAACCTTGACAGTGAAGCTCAAGAGGTTCCTGTTTCCAGAACCTCAAGATGGTATCACTCACCTGTAATGCACAGTAACCTATCTGTTATTTTTTTAATATATGGATTCAATTTTTTTTTCATTTCTTGTAATTTTGTAACAGATGGTCGACCACTGCAGTGAAGGAGTCTCTTTGTCCTGGCCAACCACCACTCCACTATCTCGGTTCTCAGTCCTGGGCCCCCCCCACCCCCCGTATGCAGGCTATATAACTAAAGGGTGTTGTTTTACTTCGGTAGACAGTCCTACTTTTTTCTATGTTTGCAAATGAAGGATCAACCAAATAAGTCAATTTTTTTGAGAATTAGAAGAAAAAGTGGGAAATGCAGCAGACTTGCTAAGTGAGAGGCAGATGCCATGTTTTAAAAGTTGTTCTCCCACCCAGAAAGGAAAAGCATCCAGTCAGAAGGCTCACTTTGGAAGAAGTTGGGTAGCAGATTTGCAGTTGTGCTGTTGAGTTTTATTGATAATACTACTATTCAGATCCTGAACCATACCATTATGGCACCTAAATGATAGTATTATCACTTGTGAATGGTGGTATTATTGCTCCAGGAGAGGTGGTATTACCAGGAATATTTTTGTATGCTTTACAAAAGTATTATTTTAAAAATCCATATATTAAAGTATTTTCCTGTTCTCTAAGTCCATCAGACTGTACTTGCCATACTTTGCAGAGTGTCTGGGACTATTATAATGTCCATCGCCTTCCTAAATGTACCTTGATTTCAGAAGCAATCTGATTATACAATATTTTTTCTGTTTTAATGTTCTATACCTGAATAATACAAGGTTGAATACTTTTACCAGGATGTTTATAGTAAGTAGTGTTCAAAAAGGTTGCAGTGTTTGCTTGGGTAAGCAACCTGATTACCTTCAGTGGGGATGTGCCACTACAACCAGTAGTAGTAGACAGTAAAATATTGGCAGCTGGATATTTCCCAGTGACAGACTATGACCTCCACACATTCTTATAATCACAATACTTACATTTTTGGTCGATTGTGATATAAGTTCCCTTTTTGGAAAGATAGTTCTGCTTACAATTATGTCAGATCTTGAATAGTGAGAGGAAATTACTTTCAAATGCAATACAGAGTATTTCTTCTCATTTACAGGATAATCTATCTGTTTTTCCTCATGTAAAGATGGACTACAATGTAAATAAATACTCAACATTAATTGTTAATATACCTGATTGCTACCTAAAAAATATAAAAAAGTCTTTATTAATTGCTTTGCTCCTTATTTAATCTAGATATGGTGACATACAGGTTAGTTGTGATGGGTTCCACCAAGTCGGTTCAACATCAAACACATTGACTGACACCACAGCAACAACAAAATGCCGATGGTGACCATGTAGCCTGGCAATTATGCTACCCAACCACGATCATGGCAAAGCACCGGGCACATCCTAGCTTTTTGCAGGGGTTTTGCCCCTGCACCCTGACAAATAATATAATCACCTCCAGGTCAGAGGTGTAGGGTGGAGCCAGTTCAATACCCTCAGGTGGCAAGATGTCAGGCGCTGTAAAATCTAGATAGAAGAAATCACTGTCAATCAGGTTGCAGCACCCACATTGCCATCAATGTAGAGGTTTTGCTGTGCAGATGGCACACCATTGTGATGTATTAGAAGGAAATATCATCTATTCTTGAATAATGCTGGTGGATGTAGAGTGCAGATTATACACACCTGCATTTGTTTATTTAGCTGAATGTTTGAAACCTTATTTTGGATCTGATTGATCCTGCTTCCCCTCACCCCTCATACTTTTACTTAATGTCTCACATGACCAACCCTCTGACATGGACCAAGGGCTAACCCACAAGGTCGTCTGTCTGTCAGAACCTCTGTTTTGAGAGTCACAGTGTTGTAGAGCACCTCTTTGCTTGTATTCCACTGGTGTGAGTCACAGTTGAACTCAGTGTAAATGTAATGGGAGCATAAACATGAAAAGGTGCTATTCAACAAGTTTGAGACTCAACACATATGACCTAGTACATTGATATCTTTCTGGTTAGCCAATTGTCTGCATCATCAGATGGCTGGCTGTGGTGAAAAATGTTGAATGCATGGGGGGGTAGTGGGTAGCAGGATAAGTTAGATGCAATCTACATAAAAAAGAAAAATAAATATATTAAAAAGGTGAATAAACTGCTGTTTTGTTTAATCTGGAACTCCACCATACACAATAATTATTGGGGTAGAGGACAGGTCAAAATTAACCAACACATCATGTCCGCTGAGTGTGGTGATCACCCTACATGTCTGTGCTAATGCTTGGTACACAGCCAAGCAGGGTGGGACAAATCAGTTTATGAGCTGGTGATCAGTTTGGCCACCATCTTTCAAATTTGGTAGACAAATCACTATTTTTAAGGAACATCATTGTCAAGGGCTCCAAAATCACTTGTGGGCAGATAGCCAGATGCCTGGTAACTTTCAAAATCTAGTAGCTAAACCCTTTTTAGTGACCATTGGCCACCTGGCTATCCACATTGTCCCACTATGCATCCGAAAGTGTCACATGCCCATGGCGGTGCTTACCTGCTCAGTAACACAATCCACGTGAATACATTATTGAAATTACAATAACATAGACATTTTTACAACAGTTTGAAACTTTATTAAACATATGATTATAACCCACATTTATGTTAATATGATGCTAACATAACTCAACATATTCAGCAACATTCAGATGGTACAACATTGTCAAATTCAAAAACAACAACAAATAAAAACAATCATTTGGACATCTCACAACTTCCATTGATGTCAGGCACAGATGGTTCATATGATTCATCTTTGTAATCCTTATAATTAAACAATGACTTGGTATCTGACTCATCAGTGCTGTCATGTGCATATATAATACATGGATGCTCATACATTTTTCACCACAGCCAGCCATCTGATGATGCAGACAATTGGCTAACCAGAAAGATATCAATGTACTAGGTCTTTGCATTGAAGCGTCAACCATTTTTTTTTTATTTACATTTTATGCCCCTAGTTTTTGACTGCCGCTGCAACACCTATGTGAAACAGAAAAGAACATGGTTGTAAATCTAGTAGAGTGACAGATTCAGTAACATGTCTTTTATTTAAGCAATAACACACAACATGGATTTGTATATCATGGGATATTGACACGAATTAGGCATATTTTGAGGAATGAGGTTCCAAGCCCAGTGCCTAATGCAATCGAGAAGTTATGATATTATATGATATATCGCACCTGCTGCATCTTACTGCTGTTATGAACTGCACTAAAACTTTTAAAATAACAAAAGACACCAACAAATATGAAAGAAAATGATTCTGAGGAAGGATAAGAGATGGTCCAAAGAACACATCATCCAGGTTGTGGTCAGCAGGTTGCACTATTGTAGATCAAGGTAATATGGGCTTGAAGTTTCCTGCCTTCATGTAATGAGAGCATAGATTGGGAAACATCTGTTGGTGATGTCCTTCACCCCTAACCCCCCACTCCCCATCATAGGTCCTCAGATAACCTTTGTGAGTCTGAATCAAAGGCACTTTTTGTCACTTTTTGTCCCTCTTTCCCGTATGATTCAAATGAACTATGAACGGTTGGCTAAGCCACGGTAAGACAAGTCAATATTTCATGAAACAGTATATTCAATGTATGTGGTTTGAAAATACACAGCACACTGTATGTGCTTTTCTTTCAAAACTGAACAGTGTAAGCTTTTTTTTAAGACTTTTAGAATTGGGACTTTGGCAATGGGCATACACATTAGCATAATCTGATCTGCGCATACGTTATCAAAGTCCCAACTGTCAAAAAAGACAGTTACACTACTCACTTCAGAAAATAAATTACATTCAGTTGCACAGTATCACATCTATTTTCAAACTGCTTATATAAAAAATATTGACTTATGAAGTCTTGTGTCATCAAAGTGCAAGTTAAAGCAACTGTTCATACTGTAGCTGCATGTTTACAGCCACTAACAAAAATGCCTATTGACAAATTCCAGTTCTTAAAACCAAGGAAAAGTAAAATTTTAACAGCTCAAACTGCAGTTACAATTACATGCAGCAGGAAGGAATGTTTTAGTATTAACTGCTAATATTTGTGATTATCTATACTGCCAACATCATACAGTTTGGTCTGTTCTACATGGTAGGGCAGCGTAGGTTAATATAACCCTACTAGAAATCTGACAACCAACTGGGGACTCAATATTCAAGTATACAGAAAGCACAGTGCAAAACTTTGCACAGCACCTTGCGCTTGCCTAGGTGACTGAAAATGCTATATTCAGTGGAACAGTGCACAGTGCTCCCAAAGTATGCTGCCAGAATGGGTGGCACCAGATTACAATTTCCAGTGTAAGCCAACTCTCTCAGGGTGGGCTTACTATATTCTCCCTCTCCCTCTATAGCCAGTTCCTAATGGGAGCAGCCTGGGTCCGACCCCTGGGGATGTGGTTTTTGCCCCAGCCTGTTTAAAATGGGGCCACCGGGAGGGGTTCGGGAGTCGGTGAGCTGAAGATAGGGCCAGTGGGCCAGGGTTTCAACTCCCAAGAGTAAGAGATTCCGGGCACTACGGTGGCGGTGATGGTGATGCGTATAGGCTGGTGGGGGTAAGTTAGCAGGAGCATTTGCATCCATGGGGATTGGGTATCCTAAGCAAGTGATTGGCAGTGGTGGACATCAGGATGGAGGTAAGCCCCTCATTCACTGGGGTGGTTTTAGGTATCTTGGTACCCATCTAGAAAGGTATGGCAGTGGGGCTGTTACAGCAGTGGCAGGGCTGTTACAGGGCCCCTTGGGGGTGGCAGCTCTCAGGAGGTTTTTCCCAGTGTGGCACTCTGTCGGGGTAAGTTGGTGGTCTGCATGGGATCTTTTTTTATCGGACCTGCCGTGCCCATGTCTGGTTCAGGTTCCATGCTAGGCCAATTAAAGTGCAGGAGTTTGAGTAACTGTAAGGTGGGAGCTGGTTTGTTAATGCTGTATTCCTCTGGCAATGTCTAAGGGATCTTAGAAGTAAAAGGTGTTCTTGTGCAAGGTTTCAGGGTGACTGCTGATGTGTTCAAAAGGTCACACCCCTAGTTTTGGTTATGCTAGGGCAGTGAGTAAGGCACTCCCCCAGTCTGTAGGTGGGTTGGTGTTTCAGTGAGTTCTGAGCTTATTTTTGGCTCAAAAACATCTGTGTGGAGCCTGTGCCTGTCCTATGTATCATCCTGTTGTTACCTTCAGCCCAGCACTGTAATATATCTCCCTTAAGTGCCCTCTAGCCTGTTGACCCACTGCTCCATGGAGCTGCACTCATTATTTATTTATTAATTTTTAAAGAACAGAAATTCAACTTTCATAATTTTTTTCACTCTGAGTGTTGTGGGATTTTTTATATTTTTTATTTATTTTTATTTTAATTATTTCTCAGAATTACAAATATCTTTAAGTCAGAGACTCATTTACCAAGATTCCGTGTCTGAGCATACAATAGGTTAGAATACAGACAAAGTGCAATAAAATAGTACAGACAATGGGATATTGAATCATAAGGCAGAATTATGTGGTAAATGAATGTATACACATTTGATTAACAGTTGGCATTGTGTACATTTGTGGAAACAGTGGGTGCAGATGATAACAGAGGGCACAGACAATGAAAACATTAGGTGACACTTGAGCCACCAGTGAGGAGACATTGTCAAAAGAGCATGGGGTTCCAATCCCAGTGCAAATCAATAAATAATGAGGAAAGGTAACAGCATGAACATGTACAGGGAAACAGGTAAGGGAGAGTTACAGGTAGAAAATACAAGTTTACAATACGAATTACAGGTTGGTGTGCCAATAGTGTGATGCAGCAATGTTTGAACAGTCAGACTATTGGTTTTGTCAAGTAACAGAGTGGACAGAAGGAGAATGGGCAAAAGCAGAGCAGTCAGCAAGGAGACTTTGTCGGGCCGAGGGTTGAAGGGAGGGAGTGGAGTGGTATAGGGGAGGGAGGGAGGGAGGGATGGAGGGAGGAGGAGGGAGGAGCACAGAGGACATGGCATTGACAGATAGAAGGATAGGGGAAAGTGTAGAAAATCTGGGAGCTGTCAGGGGGTGAGGATGGGGGAAGTGGGGAGGGAGTGACCGTCAAAGGGAAGGGGAGATGACACCGGGAGGGAGTAGTAGGGTGCTAGCACAAAATGGGGAATGGGGTGGCAGTGTTCCGCTAGGGTAAAAAGCTAGCATATGATATGAACTAACCATGCTGTTCCTCTTAAGAAAGCAGCCTCCATCCACCTAGACTTGGCCTGAGAAGTGCAGCGAATTATTTGGCCACCCAGCTGGTAAGCAGGATGGAGGTCCTGGCCCTATATGGAGAAGATCCATGCTAATCACGACTGGCAGGCAAGGTAAGGCCTTTTCTATGTAAGCTGAAGATGAGGATACCTGGAAGGTTCTGATTTGTACCCCTCTTCCAATATTTACCATCAGGATCCCTAGACAATGGGAAGGAGGGCTTACACCAGTATTCAAAGGGACCCATGCACATGTGTCCATTGGGACTTAAAGGTGCTAAGGGCCCATTTGCATGCCTATTACAAACTCATCTTCATGAAAGAGAGGCAGATTAGTGGCACTCCCCCCCCCAACAATTGCCCAGTCCCAAACATGTATACATATCCCTGGTACTAGTAGTAGCCCCATCCCTCCGATTACCTGTCCCATCTAAATATAGACCATCCCTGATGCTAGATGTAACCCCTGTCCATCCAGTTGCATATTACTGTACCCTGTCCTAGAAATAAGAGGCATGGACTCTGCATGTACTTAAGAAGACTAGCCAAAAAGGAGGGAGGTGAATTGTGCCGGTCACCGTATGCTCCCACTGCACCGTGGATATTGCAAAGGTAACTATGTGGGGAATGCCCAGTGCCATGAAGTGGGGATTGGGAGGAGGAGGAGGAGGAGGAGAGAGGGTACAATGGATGACAGGAATTTTATTGTGTGCCACAGAGGTCGGCAATCAACAAGGGGGGGGGCTCACCTCTAGCCCCAGGGATGATCTACATTCAGACAGGACTAGCAATCTGAGAGAAGGAGATTACCATTAGCACCAGGGATGGTCTGCATTCAGAAAGGACAGGCAATCCACAGGAGGAGGATTACCACTAGCACCAGGAATGTTGTACATTCAGACCGGACTAGCAATCAGAGGATGAGATGTTACCACTTGCACCATGAATACTATTTATATAAAGAACAGGTCGGTGATCTTTGGGGGAGGGACCACAGGGGTGGCTGTGTTCCCCTTCAGCCAACTGACTCAGTGACTGCATTACCTCTGGCAGCCGCAAGGGTTGCCCAGTGTTAAGTTGAGGTTTTTCTTGGCAAATTTACATTGTGCAAACGAGAATGTGCAAAACATGCTGTGCAGCACAATGCCACTGAATATAGTATTTTGTGCATATTCTTGGTCATGCCCTCTCCTAGCCTGCAGGCATAAATTATGTTTTTGCAGGCACTAACCCACATTGCCAGCGCAACAGCCCCTTTGAATATGGGGATCCAGCACAAACCAGGTTTGCATGGGTAACTACCCATTATCACCCACACAAACTTTTGAATATCGGCCCCAGGTGTCTTGACATACTGTGTCTTACAATAGCCATCAAAAGATAAACAGTTTCATGTCACATTACCTGACATGTGTAACATCTATGAAATTATATTACCTTACCAATGGAATGGAAATGTACACCTTTCCCATTGAACTGCATACCCTTATCTGCAAATTGCTTGATGTTCTCTGCCTTCTCAGACATTGTTGTACAAGCATCATTGACAATGAGAATATCTACATCACATACACTGCTTATTGGACATGGAACAGTGTCTGTACTAATCCCTGCATCTGGTATTGTTTGTTTGTATTTTCTGTTGAGTACTGCTTTATTATCTGTTGAGATATAATTCAAATATATTTTCAACTTCAGTTCACGATATGATACACGTCGTAACATCTGTATGGCATGCACGTTGAGCAGTATATAAATAATATATATGTACATTTCTCATAACATTTATATGAAATACTCACCAACAGCATCATTCATGTTCCTTCTCTTATCCATTTGACATGTTTCGCTCTACTTGGAGCTCATCAGCTTGGTGTACATGTGCCAACTACTGGGAAGCATTGGGGGAGCACAATGAACCACAGACGCATACAGGTATTAAACTAACAGGAAGACATTAGTAACAGAAAAATATCATTTCAAATATTTCCCATTTTCTTAACAGTAGTGCACTCATATCTTCATTCAGGTAGGTCCTTTCAATGCCTGTGTATACAGGTGTAGATTCATTGGGCCACTTGGTTCATGTGCCTTACAGATACTTCATCTGCACACAAAAGTGCTGGGGCTATATTCTCCCCTCACTTCCCAACATGAAATGTCAGTTGCACAGGCCCAGGTTCCATATAATGATGACTACTGTCCTCATTCACCCTTTCGATATTCACCCTTTACACATTCATTCTTTACACAGTATCACTGTACACATTAACTTTTTACACATTTACTCTTGCAACATTCATTATTCACCATATGGAACACAGACCACTGCGAACAACCATGTAGCTTGCATTCCCTACATAGGATGGGGGTCACATAAAAGTGGCATTCCACTACCCTCACCCCTTCAAGCCAGGGCAATGAATACACTTCCAAAATCAAGCCACCGGCCCTATATCAGAATGCATACACAATGGATTGAGGTATGTCTTTATCAGTGTTGGGTAAGTTACTTTTTCTATTACGTTTGGAAATTTGTTCCAGGAAGCCCTGTGCAATCACTAGCAAGGATGGAGAAGTACTACAAAAAGTAATACACCTTACAGTTACTTATTTCTTTTTATACAAAAACAATACAAAAATAATAAATAACTATAACAGATTACATTTTTGAAAGTAATAGGTTAGTTACTAGTTACTTTCAAATAAATGTAATCAGTTACAGTTATGTATTTCTGTTGTGTAAAATACATAAGTAATTATAATCGAAGGTGTATTACTTTTTCAGTACTTCTCCATCCTTGCTGGTGACTGCACAAAGCTTTCTGGAACAAGTTTTCAAAGTAATAGAAAGTAATAGAAATAGTAACTTACCCAACACTGGTCTCTACACACAAAAGATCTAGGTTTTATGACAACCCGTAGCACAGAGGGCTGAGGTGTTGGCACCTTACTCGACTCTGCCAGTGACCTGGGTTCGGGAACAACCTCGGATCACTGGGTGCCAGGTCTAGGGGGCTGGAGCGGGATTGAGCCATGGCTGTCCCTCCAATGGGATGGATGCCCACCTGCCCATAGTCCTGCTCCCACCTGGTGGAGGACCATGGACGAGAGCCGAAACTGGCGGTGGCAAAAGTCTGGAGAGGGGCAAAGGAGCCACCGGATCCTGGCGAACATGCGCCCATGCATGTACATGCATGTGTATGCTGTGTCCCCAGGGGGAGTAGGAGTAAAGAATAAAAAAAATAAAACAAAATTGCATATGGCAAAAAAAAAAAGGTCTAGGTTTATTTCATTGTTAGTTAATTTTGTTTTCAATTGAGACACCAAAATGTAAACATAGCCTTAGTATACTTTCCTCATAACCATGTATACATCATTCATTGAAATACACAATATATTCTTAGCATTATTAGAGTCATCTCTATATAGTTATGACATTGTACAGTACCTCTGCTGATACAGTACCTTTGCAAAAACTCCATCACACTTCCTCTTCTTGACCGGAGTCTCGTGTTTGAAGTCAGAGGTTTCATGGGTATTATATGACTGCATATCTACTTTATCAGTTACGCCGTGTATTATTGGAGCAGCATTAGGCACAAGCATCAATCTACACATAGACAAAATTGACTTATCAAAGCAATCCTCTGTAAAATGTGCAGAACACAAAACTCTTGAAGCACTCGACCCAGTCCAGTTTGCTCTCTTAGCTTTGACAAATCAATCCTACAGGTTCCTATAGTGTGTATTCTTGGGAAAGGTAAAAAAGTAAGACACCCATCTTTGTAGTATTTTCACAACTCACAGCCACAAATCTGGAGGCCTCTTGGTTTCTAATGGAAAAAATGTATGCATAAAATTATGATAACAACTAATTACCAGTCAACAGACATATCATACATACAACACATGTGCAATGCTGAATTGGAGGGCCAAGTGAGCAGTAAGACATGACAGTATGTGTGTTAGATAGTTCTAATGCATGGCTTGCAGGGGGCCTAGTGAGTCATGAGATTGCAGACTGAGTGCCTTTAGTCACCTAGCCGTACATTGGAACTGTGTAATGCACATCCCTTGGAGTGATTTATTGTGTTTATAAAATGGAAATGTGTATTCTAGATGGGGTTTCTAGCTGACACTGTATGTTACACATTTATAATACACAGCTAAGAAGCAACGGGAATAGCTAAAATCCCCTCCCCAGTTTTATAAGTGGCCTATACCTACTGTCATTTTATATGTCTAACATGTCATGCCAGCACTTCAGTGCAGCGGTAATGTAAGCACTCACAACACCAGTGTCTCAAGTTCAAGATCGGACTCTAGTCATTGGGGTCCAGACAAAGAGGATGAGGATAAAGCATCATAGTCAAGGCTTACCTCTTGAGAGGAAAGCACTGTATGTGTCGCCTCATGACCGCCACTTGGGTGTACATGTACAGTTAACCAGGTCATGTCAGGAAAGGAATAGCTGGTATCATGAGAGCAGAGGGAGGAAAATGAAAGACCATCTAGATGTAGAATGAAATCCCTGCCGGGTGTGCAGACCAAGCACTACCAACACAGGCACCAGTAATGCAAACATAGCACAACATTCAATGGGTGCATAGCACACCGCCATCAACCTGCCTTGAATGGTATGTCATACACCAACAAGGAAGTAATAGTAGTAGTAACATTTTATTGTTGACAAGTTAAAATTGTATTTACAAACATATAAAATATACATAAAATACATACATTTCAAATCCCCTTTTTCCACGTCTTTCAATAAATTACAATAATCTTTATAATTATAAAAATAAATACTCCATAGACGCTTGCTATTGCACTAATCTACTACTCTTTATATAATCCTTTAGTCAACTACAGCAATCAATTTTCTAGTATCGAAATTTATTTCTGAATGAGTAACTTTTTTAAATTCAATTATCCTACAAAATTGAGATATTCTTTCTAGGTGCAACATATTTGTTTTTAAGAGATAGTTGAACTGATATATAGGTTCCATGCCAAGTTCTGATAATATCTCTCCTAAATAAAATTTCCTCTGTAACGTATATAATGGACATATTAAGAGGAGATGTTTTGGGGAATCTTCATCTCTTCCACAAGCACATGTTTTGGATTTTCCATTACCAAATTTTTTGTTCAAACAATTGCTTTCTATGTATCCAAATCTAAACTTGGTATACACTTTTCTATTGCTATAATTTGTTATTAAATATAAATATTGATACATACCAAATTGCTGCTTCACATTAGCAACCAACCATTTAATATGTTTATAGTTTTTAGCCACAACTATTTCTCTTTGGATAAAGGTTTCTTTTATTTTGGTCTTAATAATTTCCTTTATCGCTCCAAGATGAATTCTGATACTTTCAGTCAACATGTCCAGTAAGCCATAAGGCTTAATCAGATTTTCCAGGATGATAGTGTTCAGGAGGTTGAAGACATCCAATCTGTATACTAACATCTCCTCTATACACATTCTCGGAAGAAGATTGTCTTGCATATTATACACTTTAAATCAATAATTAACAAGTCTTACCTCTACACTGCATTTAATTGGGAGTTGACCTATCTCTTGCCTAACTAAGCACGGTGCAGCACCTTTAGGTAACACCAGAAGGCGTTTGTAAAATTTATTCACTATTATTTCTTATTGTTCTGTTTTTTACATCCCCATCTCTCTACCCCATATAATATCTGTGACTGTACTTTAGCATTTAACACCCTGAGTGGACCCTTAACTGATTGGTCTCCATATTTATAATTGAATCTCTCAAATGAGGGCACTACTTTTTCTATCCTTTCAATTACTGAGTTAATATGTTCTCTCCAACTGAGATTATATGTAAATGTTATACCAAGATAACAAAATTTTCTCACATACTCAATTTCATTATTGATACAATTTAACGAACTCATCCTGCCTTTTCCAATGGGACTTTGATTAAATATCATGTACTTTGTTTTAATAAAATTGATCTCCAGATCGAGTTTAGTACACTCATTATAAAATCAATTCAGGCTCCTTTTTATCCCCAAATAACTTGTGGAGATCAGTACCAAATCATCGGCATATGCCAGGTATGGGCTTCCCCTGGACCCCAGCCTAGTCATGTGCAGCTCTGGATCCCTCATCCTCTCCAGAACCTTATTAAGAAACAAATTAAACAAAATGGATAATAGAACACAGCCCTGCTGAAGACCAGTATTAGATGGAAATGTATTGGTACAATCTCTTTCTGTATTATAACGTACTGAAGTGTAATTGTCTTTGTAGATTTTTTTTTATTAACTTTAATATTGTTGGATCTAAACCATAGCTATGTAATACCTCCCGTAACTTTTTCCTAACAACTCTGTAAAAAGCTGTCTTTGAATCCACAAAGACACAAATAGTGTTTTTTTTTTTTTATTTTTGTGTATTTGTGTATTAAATGTGCCAGAACAAAACACTGGTCCATGGTGGAGTGGCCTGACATAAAACCAGCCTGAGCATCATCCAAAATTTGTTCTCTAATAATCCACTCCATCATTCTGTTTAGCAGAATCTTTGTAAATAATTTTTGAGAATTATCCAACAAGCTGATTGGCCTATAATTACTAGGATCTCTACTATCTCCTTTCTTAAAAATGGGAATAATTATGTTCTTTCTCCAAGTGTGGGGGATTATACCTGTTTGGATTATCTTATTAAATAAACCTAGCAATACTGGGATTCACAAAATTGGATCATCCAAAATGATGTCCATTGGTATCCCATCCAGGCCTGGGGTCTTATATCTCTTCACCTCAGAAATTACTATATTTATTTCCCCTGCAGAGATTTTGAAGATAGATGGGGTCCAATCATTTATTTCCTTATACTGCTCTAATTCCTGTGTGAAAAATAGTTCTTTAAAATATCCTTCCCAAGACATGGGATCAACATAAGTCTCTATTCGCTGTGATATCTCATCCCATCTATTTACAACTAATTGCCAGAATTTCTTGTTGTCATTCTCTTTAGTGATTATTTCAAATTGATCCCACATTTTACTTCTATATTTTTCCTTTTTCTATCCAATAGTCTTTTATACTCTTTCCTTTTTTTATTCAAACTAAATTTATAAATTGTTGTTGGATATTCAAGCATTTTCTGGCACATTTGTTCACCTCTTTTTTGCAATTTCTACATTCTATATCATACCATTTACTCCCTTTCTTTACCTTACTAATTGCTATTTTTTATTATTATGGATCATATATCCTTCATAACTTCACTAAACTTAGTGACATATTCTTCCGCAATTTTATGTTGTTCTAATCTAATTAATTCTTCTCTAATTCCATAATCTATTAACAATTGTACAGATTTGAACTCTTTTAATAAATCCCACCTTATCCCTTTCCATACCCTCATTATACCTTTATCCCGCACTGCATGGTGATTTGGCTGTGGCCATAGATTTATTTTAATTTCTAAAGGGCAGTGTTCACTTTCTGTTCTTAACCCAATCCTAAGGTATCCAGTGATGTAATTAATTCAAGTGATATCCAACATAAGTCTATTATTGAAGTCTTCCTAGTTCCTATATAAGTAAATGTTCCTTCATCATCTCCCCCTAGTCCTCCCATTGATCATCATTTCCTTATTTTCCAGTTCTTCTACAAGTCTCAATCTCTTTCACAATGCTTTAAATCCCTGAATTTCCTTTTTAATCTAAGGGTATTGGGATCCAGAGCTGCACATGCCCAAGCTAGTTCCTCAGATAATTTATAGCTATGTCCCACCCTGGCATTAAAGTCACCCAGAATTATAATCATACTTCCTGGATCATTTACATGACAATTGTCTATTAACTTGACTAATTTATCTATGTCTCCTTGTTCTGGATACCTTGATGATTTTGGAAGGAAATATACATTAATGATTATATATTGTGATTTATTAACTACCACAGTGGGATGAAGATAGGGAGGTATACCAAACTTCCCTAAGGGAAGCAGGGAAGGCAGTAAGGCAGGCACATGCCCAAACTGAGGAAACACTAGCACAAACAGCAAAAGAAGGTGACAAGACTTTCTATAGATACATTAGTGAAAGGAGAAAGTCCAGAGGGGGTATTGCTAAGATCAAAGGAGATAAGGGTGTATGTGAGGAGGAGGGCCATGTAAAATCATCTATCTTAAATAGATACTTCTGCTCAGTATTCACTGAAGAAAAGGTAGACACGCCCACAGCTCAGCACCATGGGCACAGTGGGGAGGGAGGTGAGCACTAGTCCCTTCACAAAAGAAAGGGTCCTACAAGAGCTCGATAAGCTCAGGGTGGACAAGGCAATGGGACCTGATGGCATACATTCCAGGGTACTAAAGGAGCTAAGGATGGAACTAGCAGAGCCATTATCAGAACTGTTTAGTGAGTGTCAGAGCACAAGAGAGGTCCCAGAAGACTGGAGAAGGGTTCATGTGATCCCTCTCCACAAGAGTGGTAGCAGGGAGGAGGCAGGGAACTATAGACCAGTCAGTCTTACCGCAGTAGTGGGCAAGATTATGGAGGCACTCCTTAAGGAAAGGATAGTTCAACACCTGGAATCCATAAGAGCACAGGATTCAAGACAGCGAAAGGCCTGTCAAACTAATCTTATAGATTTCTTTGACTGGGTAACAAGAGTGGTGGACAAAGGGGGAGCAGTTGATGTAGTCTACCTTGACTTCAGCAAAGCTTTCAATATCGTTCCACATAGGAGATTGATAAATAAACTGGGTAGGCTCGGGGGGGGGTCAGAAGTTGGTCAACTGGGTGGCAAACTGGTTGACGGGCAGAAAACAGAGAGGAGTGGTGGTAAATGGTATACAGTCAGAATAGATGCAAGTCACAAGTGGGGTACTTCAGGGATCAGTCCTGGGGCCAGTCCTCTTCAATATCTTCATCAGTGACATTGCAGATGGACTGGAGGGTAAGGTTTGTCTGTTTGCAGATGACACCAAGATCTGCAACAGAGTAGATGATCCAGATGGTGTGGGCAGAATGAGAAGAGATCTGGATAAACTAGCAAAATGGTCGGAAGAGTGGCAACTGGGATTTAATGCAAAGAAGTGCAAGGTCATGCACATAGGGAAGAGAAACCCTGAAGCCACCTATAGACTGGGAGAGGAGTTGCTGGCATTCACAAAAGAAGAAAGAGACTTGGGCATCATCATCACCGATGTCCTGAAATCATCCAAGCAGACCATTAAAGCAGTAGGTAAGGCTAGGGAGATATTAGGGTGCATTAGTAGGGGTATCACAAGTCAGAAGAGGGAGGCAATAATCCCTCTTTACAAGACACTGGTTAGGTCCCATCTGGAGTATTGTGTGCAGTACTGGAGGCTACACCATTACAAGGACATTAACCAAATTGAGGCAGTCCAGAGAAGGGCAACCAAAATGGTGCAGGGACTGCATCAGAAAACATGTGAGAACAGATTAACGGAGCTCAATATGTATACCCGAGAGCAAGGAAGGGAGAGAAGTGATATGATCGAAACATTCAAACACCATAAGTGCATTAACAAAGTGAAAGAGTTTAACATGTTTCAATATAAGAAAAATAGCAGGACAAGAGGACACAGCATGAGATTAGAGGAGGCCAATTAAGGGGTAATGTGAGGAAGTTCTTTTTCACAGAAAGGGTGGTGGATGCATGGAACAGCCTTCCTCAGGAAGTGTTGGATATAAATACAGTGCAGGGCTTCAAACAGGCATGGGATAGGCATAAGGGAGCAATACAGATGAGTATGAATATAGGCCATTGGCAGAGCAAAGGTCGATGGCACATTTACAAAGAGAAAAGAAATGGGCAAACTGGATGGGCCTTGCGTCCTTATCTGCCATCAATTTCTATGTTTCTATGTTCTATGTTTCTATTTTAACAGGCAGGATGTGCTATGAGTCAATATCAGTTTCAGTATGTTCCACATTATCTATTAGTTTACACCATGTATTTAATCCTTCTGACAATCTACCATATTTTTGGTGCTTCTTGCCTTTTCATAAAACCCTTTATAGCCATTTAATTTTAGATCTTTTCTGGTCCTGGTTTCCTGAATTCATATACAATTGAACTGTACTAAATAATCTGTGAACGACGGAACTGCTAATCTGTCCTAGATGCCTGTTATATTCCATGATAACGTATTAAATCTGTTTGAACCCTCTTCCTTACTTAAACTTGAGTTTTTGTCTTATAAGTGTCAATCTTCCATGTCCTGTAATATTTGATATCGGTTTGCTGTCTTTATCGTGTTGGACCAATGTTCATTAACCTGTAATTCTCATGATCTTTCTGACACTTCATGTTCACCATGTAAGTATATTTCAACTCTGTCCAATAGTTCCATTTTGGACAGAATATGTCTATAATCTTTTTCATTTTTTACTCAAATTGAGTTTTGTCCTCCATTCTCTTGTCTTCTCACATATTTGACCATGCTATTCAACCTATTATCCTTAGTTAAATTCTGTAACAAATCTATTACCTTAGCACGAAGATTATATTTGGTTTCAGATAAAAAGCTGTTCAGGCCAAAACTGAGATCACCTAATCATTCCTTGGAAGAGATTTATCCCTGTTGTTCTCATAGAACTCTGGAAAATGACTTAATTCATGCCACTTTGTCTAATTCCATTCCATCTCCTCAGTCTTTTTTCTGATTTTCAATAGCCTTTAACACATAATATTGATCAGAGAGCAATAAAACCATCTCTGTCTCAATTAAAGGTCTTATAATGCCAAATTTGGACATATATTTTCACTACAGATGTTAGTTTGCAAAACTGATCCTATAAATTGCTTTAAGTTTTCATTTAGCTTTATTTCAGTTTATTGCATAATTGAACTTTATATAAAGGTAGGACAAAGTCAGTCTCCAGAGTTCTAAGCCGGATACCTCTTCAATTATTTTGGATTTTCATTTCTGTCTCTTTCCATCTGTACCATTTTATCTGTCTTTTCCTATCTTCCAATCTTCACTACAAGCTTTTATGCTATCCTCTCTCTATCATTGTTTCCGTATTTTCACTGTTACTTTTGACTTTCCTTGCTTTTACCCTCATTAACACTTTTTAATTATTTTTTCTCCTTCTTTTCTATTTCCTTTTCTTTAACTTCCTTTCTAACCTTGGTTGTTTTTTTCCTGTTAGGTTTTGATTTCCTTACTAAAGGCCTTTGCACAACTCTCTCTCCTTATCTATTCTAGTCCTCTCATTGTTCTCTTCATACAAATCAAACTGTCCCCATCTTTATATGCCTCATATTTTCCCTTTCTTTCCTTGAGCTACCTCCTTAGTACCCTATGTATTTCCTGTCTTATTTGAATGTTTGATTTGTGTCTGATTTTATTTTCAGTTCCATTTATTTGTATTATAAATTCTCTAAGTAATTTTTCTTGTTCAATTACCTTTTCCATATCTCAGGGTTCCTTGATCTTAGTTCCTCTATAACACTGTTACATTATTCCTGTCTCTCAACAACATTACTAATTCACTCTCTGTGTCTATGTTTGTTCCAGCCTCCATAACTTCCAAATCTCTACAGAAGCTCATTCCATCCTCTATCTCTGAGGTTGACTCCATCTGTTTAAGATCTTCCATTATTTTACCCACCTCCATACTACATATTTCTGTTCTGTTCATTCTAGTACTTCTTTGTCCTCTTTCTATTAACCATTATATCAAACATCCAATCAATTTTATTTTTATTCTCCAAACAGACCCCTTTTACAAATGAGATATTCTGGAGAATTTTGATCAATTGTTCATATATCGTAGCATTTGCTAATAATGGGTCCCTTAGTGCCCCTACACATCCCTTGGTCAAAGATTCCAAAGGTGGTGTACCATCTTCAATAGGACTCATGAATGAGTCATTTTATTTGTGGACCATGAGACTTCGGCTGTTATTGCCTCCTGTTTCCACAGATTGTCTCCAGACTCCTCCTTTTTATTTTGTGACATCAAAAGTGGACAGATACAATTGTCCATGAGTCTCATTTTTATTTTATTAAATTCTCTAATTTTTTCTTCCATCCTATTATTAGATTGAATAGTTTCTTTTACATTTTCCACCATATTGCTCACTTCATTATGTGCTTGTTCAATTAACCCAGGATCTTGTGTAAAGGACACCTGGGGACCCAACTGTTCAAGCTTTCCTATATTATTTTGTTTAAATGGTGTTAAAGTCACATCCTTACTTATGTTTTGTTTTCCTTGTAATGTCTTTTATGCCTTATCTTTCCAAAATTTCCAAACAAATGACTGCACCATCTTGTTTTTATCCATATTAACAAGATCAATTTCCCTGCCCTTTAGGCAAGCTTTAAATAGTCCCTCAATATCTGTGTCAATGGGTTTATTACTTTCCTTATCTAGTTCCCTTTATCTGGGACCTCATCCCCTTATATCCTGAGATTCCTTGTCTGATGTTCCAAACATTACATCAGCTGTTGATTGTCTTAATTGTCCTGATTGTCCTAATTGTCCTTCATTTTGTAAAAGCTGTTTCTATTCCTTTGCCAATCTTTCTAGGTAGATTCATCATACTTCTATTGTTAATCTTTCCCCTTGTTGTTATAGGCATGTTTGATGAAAATACAATGCAGATTAACAAATACGTATATACCTGGTATGTACAATACCAATACCAATATTAGTGCTAGAGCAATATACTAAGTATTCAGTTGGTAAATCGCTACTCACTAATAACTGTCCCTCTCTATATCTATGTAATTAAACTGAAAAAATATATATGACTGATTTATACTTTAAAGTCCAATCCAGAAAAGTCCAGCAACACTTAGAAATAAAGTATATGTTACTCCAACTTCTTTATAAGTTCTCTTTTCCCCCTTTTATTCTCCTTTGTCCTCTATTCACCTTTACAGTTCAACTTCTTAACTCAGTTTAATTTAACACTTCGGTTCAAGTCGATTCTTAAACCTCTTTAAGGCTCTAGAGTAAGTTCTGTCCTTTCAAATCCATCTTCAGCTCTTCACCTCTTCACTCCCTGTGTATCTGGATCTCAGAGTTAATGATAGCTATACCTCGTGGATAGATCCTTAAATCTTTTTAGTCCTTCCATGAATGTAACTTATAAAGATTGAAGGCCACCTCTCAGATCTGTTAGCGCTTAAACCAGTTGTCTTCCAGTGGGTTAATATTTTCTTTTTTGAGATCGTATTGACCCCATTTAAAGGCACTAGATATAAACGAAAAACATGAACAAATAAATTATACCACAGTCTAATATCAGTTAACAAGTAACAATTAAAACCATACACAATATTAAAATAACTCTTACTAATTAGTTAATCCCCTAAACTTTAACCTTTAGTGCTTAAAACAGAGAGTTCACAATAAAAACTTACTTTTATCCAAAATAAGCTATTGCACTGTATAAAGTTGAATAGCACTATGCTATGCAGCACTCAGGAACTGACGAGGGCATGTTGCTAAGAATTTTAAAATAAGCTCCAACACTGTGAATCTTGTTCCATACTACTGAAGCAACACCCACATTTTCTGCCTCATTCCTCAAGTTTACACTGAATTTATTTGCAGAATGTAAATCTCGGTGCACAAATAGGCATTAGAAAGCATTAAGAAGTGCTGCCACTTTAAACAAGGCCATGATCTGAGAGTAAGTTAACAGATCCATATTAGAACAAAATAAAATATCCTCCAAGTACTCTTGACCGCAATCACAAAAAGTGAAACAAAACACTAGAAAAAATGCTGTGGTGAGCAAAATACAGTCTCACACACACTCACATGCACTTGCCCTCCTTGGGTGCTCTTACTAGTGCGTGCCTGAAGGTTGTGTCATTCTGACAAGACTTGTGCACTAAATACGAGTGGGTCACGTGCTAACCTTGTCCAATAAGAACCCTGGAATTACTTCCTGGTTTTAGAATGGGAAAGATTTTTATTTTAAACTTAAATTTGAAATATTTTCAAACTACCTTCTATTCATTAAATGGTTACTTACTGCTACTTTTGTTACCCTCCTCCAATCTGTGTCAAGGAGAGAAAGAGAGAGAGAGCTGTGCTTGGCCGTACCTGGCCATACCTAGCTTCTCGTTCCTGATTGCTTAAATCTTAATGTAATGTGTAACTGACAAAAAACCTCAAAAAGCAGTTTGCTATTCATTTCAAAAGGTACTTAATGAGTATGACTAAGCATATGCTCAGCCGACTGTGTCCCAACTGCGTCCCAGGTTACACCTCATACAGCCTCATGAACTTCAACAGGGATGAATGTAGCATTAAATTAGAATTTATATTCCCAGTACTGTGATGGTGTGGCAGACAATCTACAAAACATTAAAGGACAAACAATCCTCTATGTCCACACACACGAGTCCTCCAGACCCCGCTAAAGGCAGGCGATAGATCCCCATGGGTTTACTGAAACTGTTCTCAGTGTGTTCAGCTTAGTCTACTGCTACAACTCCTCACTCCACCAGAGATTATCCAGAGGCCTGTCTCTCCTTTGTGGATTCTTCACCTGGAGGGCCCAACATACAGCACACTGTCCAGCCGTTTCTCCCTCCTTTCTCGGGAGCACCAAAGCTGGCCTGGAAAGGTTAGTAAAAAATCTTCTAGTTAGGCAATGGTGGCATACCTGTTCTAGAAGTAAGAAAGCCTTTACTAACTCCTGCTGCAATCATTTCTCCACAGCAATTCAGCATGTGTCTCCCTCAGCAGTAGATTGTGTTTGAATCCAAGTGCAAAGTTAGAACTTCCTAACCCAACAAGGAAGTAGAGAAATAAGTATTAGGGAAGGCAGTTAACAGGGATAAGAAAAATAGGTCAGTTGAAAATGGAAACATTTGGAGTGATGATGAAAAAAAAAAGAGTAGTTGGCATCTTGCATTCTGTTGCTGAGGGTGGTAGAAAATGTCCTCCATGTTGGAGAGAAGAGTTGTCAGGAGATATGAATGAAACAATGCAAGTACCTGTCTGTGAAGAATTGTGTGTTTGTAGGGGGGAGGGGACAGATAAAAGAAATGGAAAACACCAATATAAAAATACAGGATGCATGTATTCATGTGTGTTCAGTGACTAGTACTAGTTAGTGCTTAATCATTTTATATCTTGACAAAAAAAAGGAATACAATCAAACTAGACTAAAAAAAACAAGACTCTACTGCACTGTGTAGGTTTCTGATCTTAGACTCAGTGGGCCCAATTTTCAAAGGCCTTAGATTGATGCAAGGTGCCTGCGTCAAACAGGTCTGACGCAAGGGCACCTTGCGCCAAGGGCTGCGCCAAGTGGGAATTTGAAAGACAGCCTGTGTCACCCAGCAGGCTGCCTGCACCAGTGTGCTAGCACCGTCCTTGTACCATTAAAGTGGCTGCGGCATGGTGCTGGGGCTTGCAGCAGACCCAGACTGCTGCAGCTCTCAGATCCGGAATTGAAGAACCCCCAGGAACCAGTGCCGTCCCTTAGACCAGTGAGGGCAGGTCTAAGGGACTTAGATGGCTCCTGGGGGTTGTCCTGTAGGAGACACTGTGTAGCCCACCCCATCCATCCTCAGTGGGAGATCCCTGGTGGTCTGGTGATCCCCTCCCCCATCATGGTCCCCGACACCCCACGTCCGTGCATCCTGCCAACCCCCATTCCATCTCAGCCTCACCCCCATACTCCCCGATTCAGCACCGGCACTGCCTTTCACATGCCACCATGGCCAGCCACCACCAAATGAGCGGTCAGTGCATGTAGTGTGTACTGTATACAGTAAACGCATCGGACTGCCCATTTGGCAGCCAGCCAGGGTGGCATGTGGAGGACAGTGCTGGTCACTGGATTGGGGTACAGGAGGGGGTGGGAGTGCTGAGATGGGTATAGGGGGGCACTAGCCCACCAGGGTACCAGGGAGTGTTGTGGCGCTGGTGCCGTTGGCGCGGTGGTGTTGGGAGGGCAGTGCCCGGTTGCCAGCCCCTGTCAGTGGGTGCTGCGGACTCCCCACAGCCATTGCGGCATTCCAGGTGGGTGCTCTATAAGTTAGGCGCAGCACCCCCTTTGCTGCAAGCCGCTGGACTTAGACACCAGGACTCTGTTCAATAGAAATTAGGGCACAGGGTCCCGGTGCATCAAGAGACTTCCGCGCAAGCTGCCATTGTCGAGCTTGCACCGGGGCTTTGAAATTCTGGTCCAGTCTGTCACAACATGATAACCTTATGAGTAACTATCTGCAACACAAGATTGTCAAGAGAACAAATTTAGCAGGTCTTTCAGAATAAAAACGATAGTTGTATTACTAAAATGGTTTCAGCCATCAGAAACCACAGTTATGCAGCAACTTCTATTCATATCATAAGTCAACTGAAATAAAGGACACTTCTACAGAGATGGCAGAATTTAAAATTATTGCTTTTTCTTCCAATACACATAAAGACAGCATTATTCATAAATCAGATGCCATTAAATAACATCTCACAATGCACATCATTCTTTGTCATTTGGCCACAGAAACAGCTACCAGTCATGAGGTGAATATCACTTGACAAATGATATTTGTCAGTCAGTCTGCACCATACAGGGGTCAAAAGGATATCTATCACTTATAAGTAGCCGTCCAAGGGAAAAGAAAAAGGAAAAAATCACAGATGCACGTTTTTTTCAGAACCTTCAGTAACTAAAAACAGTTCTAGCCAACTTGTTATTAATTTCCATTAAAATACCTCAGAATCTGTCATATTTACAGTCTGATTCACTATCTGATTGAAACTGCCATGATTATCCTACCGAATCAATATATCGCATGAAAGACAGCCTGGTGAATACCACGTTGTCTATCGAGTGCTGGTAGTTTCTGAGACAGGGGTAGAACAGCGCTAGTAAAAGAGCGGTACCCCTGTCATCCTATGCTGTTGCGTGGCATCATCAAGTTGACTTGTACTGGGGGCTTGGTTGAGCTGCTCCCCTGGAGGAGTGGCTAGGGCACCAGCACATGGTGGAATGGGAGACCTGGGACCATGTTTTCGGTTCCCCCCAGGTCTTCCCATGCTGCAACTTTTTGCATTTTATTTTGTAAAACAAAATTACTCCCCCCCCAGCAGTGTTATCTCCCAACCTCAGCATCCACACCCCCTGGAGTTTGTTATTTAAATTCCAGGGGGTGCAGGGGACAATTCCCCCCCACATCAGTGAAGTGGGGAGGCAAAGCCCCTCTCGAAAAATGAAAGAAGCCCATTGACTGTAAGGGTGTGTGCTGCTTGTGTTCATCAGTGTTTTGCCCAATGATATTGCAGTGCACGCCTTATGGTTGCATTATGCGCGCCAATGTTTCTGTACGTGGTTATGACCCCATGCCCATGATTATCACTACAGATTACCGCAACACAATCTAGTCAAACAAAATCAATTGTTTTCACACTCCAATGAATCAGCAAATGTATATTAATGTGCAGGAGTTCATTTATGAACAACATTAAGCTGACAGAATACACTAGTAAATGACCAGCTTCTGACAGGAAAGATATGTGTGTGTGTGTGTTTTGACAGACTGATCTGGTCCATATATCATTGCTGGTCTGGCATCTTCATCTGGTCACTCACTGACTGTATCAGTGCTGAAGCACATAAAAATGATATTACGTAAATGATGTATGTAAAATAGTAAAGATCACTGTGATCACTGCAATTCAACTAACTGTACTGTGGGCTTTCATAAAATGCAACACAAATTTGACAAGAACCTCACCATATTCCTCTTTAAAGAGAAAACTATTAAAGTCCTTGGATTAGGAAGACCGGGGAGGAGATGACAACCTAACAGCAACTTATGGCAACCACAAGTGCAACCTGCTCAGGATGTCCCATTGTAAGCAGTGAGAAAGTTTTGGTGATGAGGTCCATATTCTGGAAGACCACCAGTGACAGAAGATACCTTTGGAGGAAGTCAACTGTTCGGCCCCACCAATTTTCTCACAGGGTCTGACATGGCATTTAACCAAGCAACTCAGATGCAACAATCCCACAGAGCAGATAGCACAAACATAGACCTTGGGATAACAGAACAGATTGTATCCCTAACCAGCAGGATGTCAGAAGTTTGTCATGAGATGCAGAACCTCAAGGATGATTGGAGAAGAGAACCACCTGACTATCAGAGTGAGAGAAGAAGGGAGTATAGTGGTTCACCTCAGCACCTGAGAGGAGGAAATGGAAGACGTCCCACAGACCAATTTGATTCACAGAGAAGACCGATATGCCGGAGGTGTGGTGTCAGTGGCCACGTGGAAAGACATTGCAAACAGGCTTCTACAGCAGTTGCCTTAAACAGGGATTCTCCTGGAATGAGGACTGATCCCTGGGGGAGCACAAGCATAGGTCCCTCAAGCAAGCTGGAATTGTTCTGTTTTGTTGGCAAGTGCCCAAACATCCTTATAAAAGTATATGGCATTGAACTTATGTCCCTGCTTGACACTGAATCTCAATTAACCACTATGCAAGGACAATAGTTCTACAAGTATTGGACACCAGAGAGTCTGAAGCCACCATCCATGTCTGTATCAAGCTAATAGTGAGTAAAGGGGACAGAGGTTCCATACCTGGTTACACTGAGTCTGATGTACAGTTGGAAGAGCTGACACTTGCACAACACGACATTATCATCAGTGAGACTAAAAGTGACAATCCGCCACTCATCATCCATGGAATGAACTTTCTTCAGCATTGCAGTAAGGATCCTGTAGAAATACTGAGACACAATGCCAGACAACTACCACAACCTGACAAAAATGTGCTGCAACAAACTATTAACCTGCTGCAATGCCACCAAGTCCAGATGTTGAGATTGGCAAGGACCGAGTAACAGACATCAAACCCATAATCCTAAAGCCAGGAGCAGAAATGACCCCCTGGTGCATGGCAAAAGTAGGACCCCAAGGCCAGGACTATGACACACTAGCAGAACTGCATCAGAGAATAAGAAAGAGGACCCAGTCATAGTGGCTTGGAGTGTGGCATCAATGACCAAAGGTCAGATACCTGTTCATGTCCTGAACTATAGCAATCACCCAGTACAATTGCTCCAGAATCAACCAAGTGCCAAACTTCTGAAGGTGGACATCCAAGACATTGTGGAACCAGTGATGAAGCAGAACCACCTGTGGCCCAGCAGAATGCAACAGCAGGGTCAGCTGCAACTCCAGAGCAGATTATGGTTCAGAGCTGGATGAATGAAATTGAGCTGGGTATGCCAGAGACATTAGTAGAGCAGAAAATAAATTTTCTGCAAACAGTGAAAAGCACAAGAATGCCATCAGTCAGCACCCTCTTGATTTTGGACAGGTCATCTCTGTAATTCATCAGATTCCTACAGGACAGCACCCTCCTACCAGAGAGCTAATTTGTCCCATTTCCCCAGCTATGTACCAACTTGTGAAAGATATGTTGTGTGAACTGAAAGAAGCTCAAGTAATCAGGGAAAGCCACAGCCCGTGGGCTGCACCCATAGTATTCATTAAGACAAGGATGGAAAGAAAAGGTTCTATGTAGACTACAGGAAGTTGAAAAACATCTCGCAGAAAGACACATTTCCTCTTCCATGAATCAAAGATTCTCTAACTGCTCTTAAGTCTGTTTCTCTCTTCTTGACTCTTGATTTAACCAGCAGATACTGGCAGGTTCTGATTACACCAGAAGACCAAGAAAAGACAGCATTCTTCATTACTATAAGTCTGTTCAAATTCACAAAGATGTCTTTTGGGTTCTGCAATGCCCCTGGAGCATTTCAAAGATTAGTGGAACATTGTCTTGGAAGCAGGAATTTTTATATCCTCCTGCTCTACTTTGATGATATCATCATCTACTTAAAAAAACAATCATGAACATCTGCAGCATCTGGATGGAGTTTTGGACAGTTAACCAAGTATGGTCTCAAAAATCAAGCCCTCAAAATTCTATTTAATGAAGCCACAAATGAACTACCTGGGACACATTGTAGCTACACATGGAGTATCCCCATATCAGGTAAATATTAAAGTCGTAAGAGTGAGCCAACCCACTGGCATGGAGGGCTGAGGTGCTGGGTGCCCTACCTCCTCCAACACCAGTGATCTGGGTTCTGTAATGGACTTGGGTCACTCAGGGGTTGGCAGGGAGAGGAAGGATTGAGCATCCCTAGAACAGCTCTCCTTCCTCAGAGAGGTGGTTTAGAGTGGCACGCTGCTTGCCTGCCACCCAGTGGTTCCTGAGTGGCAGCACATGCATGCCACCATGTAGGGAAGGGATCCCATGTTCAGTACACCAGGGCCATCTCTGCAGGAGCAGAGCTTGAACATCATGCCCATTGAAAATTGGAATAAAAACCACTCCAGGTGGCAGTATGAAGACCGACCCTCCACAGGCCCCATGCTGTTGGCCAGGCACAACCCCAGTCCTGTGGTAGAGTACAATGGTGAAGGTAAGTCCCACAGAAGCTGGATGATGGAGCTGGGGGGGCATCAGAGGGGGGACTACAGGGAGAATCAAGAGTTAAACAGAATATAGAAAAAGTCATAAGAGTGGCCTTTCCCAGTATCCATTTGTGACGCCTGGAAATTTCTAGGTTTTGTGGGATGTTACTGACAATTTGTCAAGAATTTTGCTAAGTTTGCTTCACCTCTTCATGAGCTACTCAAAGGACTGAAAGAGAGGTGCACTTCAAAGAACAACCATGTATTATGGACTGCAGCCCAGCAAGAGATCTTTGACAAGTTGAGAATGATACAATACTCATGGAAGTACCTGCCCTGAGATATCCTGATTACAAGAGACCCTTCCAGGTCTACACAGACGCCAGCAATCAGGGCCTTGGAGTAGTGTTGGCCCAGGAGCAAGATGGAGTCAAATGTGTGATCGCTATGTAAGTCGTGGCTTGAGAGGTTCAGAGCACAATGACAAGTGATACAGTTACTTTAAATTGGAATTCCTGGCACCTGTGTTAGCTGTCACAGAGAAATTTTGCAATTACCAGGCTGCAACTCCATTCACAGCTTTTACAGACAATAACCCATTGGCTCATTTGAATACTGCCAGACTTGAAGACTTGGAACAGAGGTGGGCATCAATGTTAGCGAACTACAATTTCACCATTAAATACAGAACCAGAAAGTCAAATGTAAATGCTGACATCTTATCCAGATTATCTACTCAGGCCAAAGCTGAAACTACTGACACATCCACAGAGAATCTAGAGATGTCACCTTTCTCCATGTTCCCATTAAATCATGCATGCCTGTTGCCAGATCAATCCAGAAAACCTTTCTGAACCAGAACCAGACTAGTCTAGCAGAACAAGGAGACTTATAAGTACAGGTGTAGGATCAGAGTCCCATAATTCGTCAAGTGAAAGACCTGATAGAGAAAGGATGAAATCTCACCCCACAGGCAAGAAAAATGGCTGACACCAAGCTTGCCGAGTTGTTAAGTCATAGAAATTGCTTAACAATTGAGTACCACCTACTGATCCATAAGAGTCAGGATCCAAACACCCACTGTGAAGTAATGCAAATTGTTATTCCTCAGTGTAGTGCACAAGTGGTCCTTGAGGCCTACCACAACCAGTCTGGACATTTTGGACACAAGATAACAGAGGCCAATATCCGCTGACATTTCTATTGGATTAGCATGCAGAAAGATGTACGGAAATGGTGCAAGGAATGCCCATCCCGCAGTCTCATGCACAATGATAAATGCAACCAAAAAGCCCCACTTCAGTCAATCATCAGCAGTGCACCACAAGAACTAGTTGCTCTCAACCACCTTAAATTGGAACCCAACATGAACGGCACAACCTATGTACTAACAATCAAAGAGCACTACTTTAAGTTCATAGTAGCTGTACCTGCCAAAATCCTCATTGCCTAAAATACAGCAGAAGTCTTCCTGCACCAGTTTGTGTGACTATATGGGTATCCTGCTAACATCCTGACAGATCAAGGGCTCTCTTTTGAGTCCCAGTTGTTCTAAGAACTTTACACCTTATATGGAAGCCAGAAAGTATGAATATCTGCATGCCATCCACAGTCAGATGGGCCTTTTGGAAAAGTAAACAAGACCCTGTTCGGGAATGTTAAGAGCTCATCTGGAGAACCACCGTCTGCATTGGCCCACCATTCTTCCAGAACTCATGTACTTGTACAATAACACAGTTCATTGTTCAAACAGGTTACACTCCATATTACCTCATGTTCATCCATCAAGGTGGATTCCCTATGGACTTGGTTTTAGACAGACAGCCAGAAGAAACCTCAGCTAACTACCTACCACAGACTGGGTACATAAGCACCATCACAGAATGCAAGAAGCCAGACAGATTGTGAATGAGCACCTGAGACAAACTCAACAGAGACAGAAAGCAGCATACAATGCCAAAGCTCATGCACCATCATTTCTGACTGGAGAAAGCGTACTATTGAAACAAACTCCGAGATGTCACAAACTGTTATTAAAGTGGGTACCAGACCCCCTATCACATCATAACAATTCCATATCCTGATCTCCTAGTCTACCAGATACAAGCTAAATGTGGTAAAGCTACCAAGATTGTGCACCACAATCTCCTTAAAGCTTGTACCTTTGGGAACAGTTAGAAGAAAGAATTGTAATGGACTCTGCATCAGGGGAGAGACAGGAGTGTCTTGCAGATGGTCCACCAAAATAGGTTCCCCTATGCAGTGGTTTATTAACCCTTTTTTTCACATGCCCAGCATGATTCCCTCAGTAATTAATTTTCCTGAAACAGTAGTGAATCCCTCAGTGACCGATCTCTCTTAACCAGTCTGTTCTTCTGCTGAGCCCCAAGTTCCTCAAATTCGCAGGTTGTAGAGATTCACATTTGGGATTCCCTGAACTGATTTGTGATGGAAGCCCTCCAGATCAAGTAATCATTTTAGGTACCCTGCAAAGCAAGTTAAAGAGGCATGGTCACTTAGTTGCTATATAAACATAGAGGTTATAGATATTTTATAGACGTTATGTACTCTTTACTTAGAGATGTTATGTTGATAACTCAGACAAGAACAGAAGTATTAAGAAAATGTTTTAAGTATTTCATATTAAAAACATGTTATAAGTATTGTATTTCTTTAATAGTTGTAGGGTATTAGAAAAAAGGAATACAGGGGGACATGTATTTTTAGATGGCCCTGAATCTGTAGTGCCCCAGAATGGGGGATATTCAGAAATAAGCCAGGGACCCACAGGTAACACAAAAGGGAGCATATTAGGAGCTCAGAGACTTCTTAGTGCCCAGTAGGGAGCCATGGGGAACAAGTGTATATGTGTGTGTGTGTGTGTGTGTGTGTGTGTGTGTGTGTGTGCATGTGTATGTGTGTATGTATCAGAGCGGGTTACAGCCAATCAGGATAGGGGAAAGTGCATATTTGGTTTGGGCACCCTATCCACTGTAGTGAATCCCCAGCAGCCTCCCCAATGTGTTCCCTGCAAGTCATCTCCTGCAACCAGAGGCCTTTGTCTACAGCCTAGGACAGGGCTTTTTAATAATTTTTTTCTGTTTTCTTTCTGCCCACTCTTTAGCAGAACTCCCTCCCTGAGCAGGCAGCACAAAGACAGACAGGCCATGCACTGGGACTGCTGTCCCTGCCCAGTGCATGAGCATTTCTCAAAGTAGAGAGCCACTGTGGCTTCAGCTAGTGGCCCAAGTGCTAGAACCCTGAGCATTTAAGGCATCACCCTGGGCATCGACTACTGAGTAAGAGCAAGGGCCCAGCTGGGGATGAAGCAGAAGTGCTGAGCTGGAGAAGGAGAAAGTCACTGGGAGAGTGGAGGGAACCTGCAGCTTATCTTGTCTGTTGAAGCCAGCTCCATCGGCTCTTCTGCAATGCCTCTACTCCAGTTGGACTTCATGTTTGTGTGGTTGTGGTGGTTCCCTCGGCAGCAGTCCAGTGCCCCCCCTCCAGGAGCAGCAGCAATGTCAGAAGCCATGTGTGTGGGCTCAGTACACCCCTGTTTGTTGTTTATTTATTTAATAGAAAAAAATTCATTAAGTGGTCTTTTGTTAGCGGCATCGTCGGGCTGTGGCAATGATAAGAGGAAGAAAGAGTGGTGCTGGAAAGAGGTCAAGCTGAGGAGCATTGGGCAGAGTTAAAAGTCCCACTTTCACCACCACCCACAGTCCGCCTTCCAGCATTTTCAGCTCCCTCTCATCAAAGAGCTTCACCACAGGTCAGTAGGGGAGTCAATGGCAGCACCACTGGGCAAGTGCTGACCACCAGACGTTTATGTAAAAAAATAAATAAATAAATAATTTTTTTTAAACTGCCAGATGGTGCAGGGGCATGGATGAGGCTGTGGGGGGCAGGCCCCAATAAAAGAATGGGCTAGAGGGTAGAGCAAGGGGTGGGGTAGCCCCAACAGGAATTCGACCCTTCGTTTGTTTACATAAAGCACTCTAAATTGCACTAAATAAAGTTGCCAAGGCCACGAGGGTGGGTGAGTGGGTGGGTATTGTCCCCACATCAGCAACACCCACAGAGATGGCCAACAGCCAGATTGGGCCTGCCAGACCCCAGTAAAAGGGTATGCCCATAGAATGGAATAGTAAAGCTGCATAGGAGGTAGGTTAATGGGTTCAGGCACCCAAACGTATCCACAGGGCCCACTGAATATAGCCCACAGGTACAGATACAGTGGGGTTGGGAAGTCAAACCTTGAATAGTGCTTCATTTGCCCTAATGAACTACCTGAATCATTGTATCACCCTGTTTGCTTAATGAACTGCCTTTTGACCTTCAATGGTGTCCCATTTGCCCTAACAGGCTACCTGAACTGGTGTATAGCCCTGGTTGCCTAATGAACTGCCCCAAACTGGTGGTACCCTTGAGGTAACTGCCTCATGTCTATGGTGCCCCTTCAAGATACTGTTTAGCCTTACTTACTACCTTGCATTGAATCGACTCATCACTTGGCAGTCCTGCCTCAGTGGTAATGCAATCTAATACTCTCTGTAACTACACACAGTCCACCATGGTGTCATTTTGACCAAAGACTGTTCCTGCATCCTGACTGTGACACCACCTCCTTGGTCAAAAAATGTGGGGTGGCAGACCTAGCTATCATTGGGGTGATGATCAGGACAGATCCTATTCGCTACTCTGCCAAAGCTACATCCCTACCCCATTAAGAAGTAAAGTAAGGTTAAGAACCACCCTGGCTCACTAAAGATATCCTCCATTGTACAGCAGGGTGATTTTTTTTCTTTCAGGATCTGTATCCTGCCAGCAATTGGACCACTCTTATTGCCCACAGACCAGCCCATCCTGCTCAAATGATCAACCTCGCTGCTCTTAGACCACCCTTCCAGCCACAGACAAGCCTCTCTTCCCCAGCCAAATAACCTCCTAGCAGTGGGACAGCCATTCCATCCACCAGATCAGTCTCCCACCCAAGCAACTCTGCCTTCCAGCAGTTGGAGCACCTTTCTAGGCTATGAACCATCTTCCAACCCCTAGCAGACCACCTTCCCAGCTCCTGGGCCATAATTCTAGCTCCTGGTCCAGACTATGATCTCCGGCCACCACCCTCCCAGCAGCTGGATCACCCAAGGTTAAGTAGTTGGAGGCTGGTCCTGCAGCTGAAAGTTTGTCCCAGCTGGTGGTAGAGTGGTTGGTTGGGAACTGTAGGCTGGTCCATTGGCTGGAATGGTGGTCCAGGTGCCTTGAGGGTGGTCTGCTGTGGGTTGAAGGCTGATCTGGATGCTAGAAGGGTGTAGATGGTACAGGGCTGATGATCAAATTGGGTAGGGCTGGTCCTGGGGTCAAGCCACTTTCAAAGACTTTGGAGGGTGTCACACCCTCCATTAACCCCTAGGTGAAATCCAGATTAGATGGACTATGCAAGTTGCACCTGGTCCTTGTGTTTCAGCAGGCCTAGCCAGTTTGGGGTTTACCATTTTAGTCCAGTCAGAGTCTGGCAGTTTGAATTTCACCTTACCCATATTTATCATCGACTTGATGACTAGAAGCAGTGACACCTGGCTTACTCGAGGGGGATCACTTAAAATCTTTTACATGAGTGTCCAAAGGATTGACTAGGTGGAGTGAGTCTTGAGACCTGGATTATCTGCATAACCCCAGCTCCCAACCATGGACCAGAGAATCCTCAGGGCATGGTGAAGGCAGCATCCTCAGATTATTAGGGAGGTCCTTGCCTTTCCAGCTTTAACAGTGCCTTATTGGCAGGTGTTAGAAAAACATCCAAAATTGCAGGGGACCATGTGGCATCAGCCCTTCATCCTTTCATGATTTAGCCCATTAATGAGGGAAGGAATTTAAAAAAGCAGAGATTGTAATAGGGATGGCCAGGATGGATGGCATCCATGCTCCCCAATTCTGCCTATACCAGCTCTGGTCACCCTGCTGCCCCCAAACACCACTACCACATTGGATCCTGGGGAAGTATATCCACTGTGGAGGTGAAGCTTCAGGAGGTTTTGCATATCCCATGCAGATAGAGAGATGTCAGGGCAGTAGTGGGTACAGACTGAATTTGTAGAGCTACCTAAAAGGATAACAAGTCTCAAATATAACAAACATAAAGTGTGCTTTTGAGTGTAAAAGGGGTTGGAACTAAATCCAGCACCAGCATGTCTCACCAGCACCTACAGCAGCATGCTGAAGTAGCCCCCTGGCCCCCCAACTCACTTCTCTGGATGTCTGGCCATCATCTGCCCCGCATACAACCAGTATTACTATTATACAACGCTGTACAGTGACACAGGACATTGTCTAACAGTAGCTAAGTCTGCACACAGTGCATCCATGCATGTGCACAGACCAAGTCGTATGTTAGCAATGCTTAATATGAGACCTGTAACTCTGCCATGGTACACTCTTTTTATTCAAACCTGGATCGTACTTGCAGACCAATCCTCAAGACCACATTGATAATGACCTCCCCCAAATGGGTGCTCGAACATTAACTGTGCATGTCTTCATTATTCAAATCACTAACTCAGATGTAAGTGGCAGTACATAGTCTGTGCAGCCACTAACATGGTGAATTATAACAGCAGCAGTGGTAGGAATATGACATGGCACCATTATGGCACTTCATGGGAGGCAGTATAGTGCAGTGGTTAAGAGCACAGTGGTTAAGAGCACTGAGCTGCAAACTAGGAGAACTCAGTTTGAATCCCACTGCCACCACTTGCAAGATGTGTGACCATGATAATGTCTCTGTGCCCCAGAATGCACCTGGAAACAAGCCTTGGCTTAGTGTGTCTTTCTTGGCCAAATGTGGACACCTGCTAATATAAGAGATGGTGGACATACCCTAGCTCCACTCTTCGTGGGTTTTTCAACCCTACTGTGGCCATTCTGGCACCCATGGTGGCTATTCTACCCCTCAAGGAGGGCACTGCTGCTCTAGTGAAGGCATTCTGGTACCCTGGATGGTCAGTCCTCTACTCTGAGTGGGCATTCTACCCAGCAGGGTGGGAACTGAGGCACAGAGGGTGGGCTTTCTAGCCATCAGAGCAGGCATTCTGGCTCCAGAGTAGGCATTCCTGCATCCAGGATGGCCAGACTATCCCTAGGGTGGGCACAGAGATACAGAGGATGGTAATTCAAGCACCCAGGTTGGACACTCTGGGGAGCGAGGCAGGTATGGGGATGGAAAGATGATCAGCCATGGGAACAGAGCCTAATTCTGAAAGGGTTGTCCAGCTGCTGGGAGGCTGGTCAGCTGGTAATTAGAGGCTGGAATGGTGGTTTAGCTGCTGGGAGCATGGTTGGCTGGAGGATGGAGGCTAGAAGTGTCTGAACGATGCAGGTTAGGGAGTTCAATGAGGGAAGGCTGGTTCAGGGATCAGAAAGAACTAGAAGAGCAAATACTTGTATACTGTATATTATTGCAGTTCACTCAGTATTTATATTTCCCATTAGTTGTATTGTAACTGTTTACCAAAACAGTTAAATGCTGTCCCCTTTACATTTCAAATGTCACTGCATCTAAAAGGTAAGTAGATTCATTTTAAATTCTCCTTATTTTTTTTTTAACTCTGTTTATGCTCCCTTCTGTCTGGCTGCATAGGACCTTTATTTTCTTTTTTTTCACTTTTTCACTATAAACTTTACATCCCTGGACTTAAGTTACAGTTTTAAAAGAACAATATAATTTATCTTATGACTGTTTTCTCTGGCATAGGGTGGGTGATTGGTTTTTTTATTGATTTTATGGTTTATGAAATAATTGATTACTGTATGTTTGGGTATGGGTATGGGCTAAACCTGTAGTTTGGGGTTATTTGTTAGTATTCATCTAGCGCAGCAAATATGTGTTGGGAAGGTATAAGGATGGTTGGGTATTATTCCCCCTCCAGGCTCAGGGACCTCCATCCTTTTTCTGTCCTCCCCTATCACCAGAGGCGCATAGACGTTGTAGGGCCCTGGAGATTGTTAGAGGAAAGGGGAGGACGAGGGTTGGACCTGGAGAGGGTTGGAAAGGAGGGCGGATAGGGATAGTGGGGATGAGGAGACGCCCTGCTGTGAAATGGGTCCAGGAAGGGGTCCTCCCTGTCTGGTTCCCATACCCAGGGTCCTGCTGGTAATCAGCAGGTAACGTAGTCATCCTCGGTGCTCATCCTACTCGGGTGGTGTTATGCAACGCAAGGTCTATTAAAACAAGACTGCTATTATAGCAGATTTTGTCGAACATCTGACCTGGCGTGCATCACTGAGACCTGGCTGGATGAGAATGCTGGCCCAGTTTTGGCATCAGCAGTTGCAGTCGGGTACTCGGTGATACACTGCCCTAGGATGATCATAGGGGCAGGGGTGTCGCTATCTGTTTTAGATCAGAACTGGGCCTAGTGGAAGTACCATTTGGAACTACCAACTCCTTTGAATGTATCATGGGCGAGAGTGTGGGGTGCAGGATTCTTCTCGTTTACCGTCCACCAGGTGGCGGGAATGTTTTCCTGTGGGAAGTCGTAGACTTCATTGTCGACCTGATGTTGGGATCCCCAAGATGGTTGGTTCTGGGGATTTCAATGCCTGGTCGACAATGAACTTTCGCAGTTTGGTCAAGATTTCTCCAGTTAATGATTTCGCTTGGCTTCACACAGGTTATTTCCTCCTCGACCCATATTGGTGGTCATTCATTGGACTTGGTGTTCCTACTGGGGATAGAGATATCCGATTTGGCGGTGGAACCATTCGGGTGGTCTGACCATCACTCCATTGGCTTCAGTTTTGAGGCCACCCCTAATAGTCCAGCTCTTATGGAGATGGTCCAGTATCGCCTTGAGGGTGTTTCCCAGATGGTCTGATGGCAGTGCTGACCTATCGGGTTTTCCAGTGATTGCATGGATCCAGAGGACTTGGTACTTGCCTATAATAAGGCAGACGGGGCCCTGGATTCCATTGCTCCAGTTTGTGTTCGTACTCTCACTCTTCACCCTAGGTCTCTTGGTTTGATGAGACTCTAAAGGAAGTTGAGGAGAGTTGGACAAGATTAGAGATCCGAGGCGTAAAATCAGGCCTAGATTGTAACAAACTTAGTTTGATGGACCATTACGTGATCTATCAATCAGCAATCTCTCATAAGAAGGCAGAATTCCTGTCCGGAGAGATTGCTGCTGCACAGAATAGACCAGCTCAGCTTTTCCAGACTGGGGACAGATTGTGCAATCCAATCTGTCTTCAGCCCAGAAGATTCTTTTCTCAAGAATGGTGTGAGGAGTTTGCTCAATTCTTTTCAGATAAGGTTGCCACAATCAGGTCGGATATCCACTCGTCCCTTCCTAGTGGGAGTTGTGATGGTCAGCAGGAGATGTCGGACACCCAGTTTGCGTGGTCTGACTTCAGCCTTCCCACAATCAATGACATCGTGATGGTCATCCAATTATTGCGTCCGACCAACTGTGGTTTGGACCCGGGCCCTATACGTCTCCTAGTGGGATGTGTAGATAAAATTGTCCCAGTCCTTGCTGAGATAGTCTGGAGGTCTTTGGAGAGGGAGATTTTTCCAAATCCTCTGAAGGAGGCCATGGTTCAGCCCCTTCTTAAGAAGACCTCCTTGGACCCAGACTGTCTGGCTAACTACAGGCCTGTCTCTAACCTGCCCTTCATGGGAAAGGTTATTGAGAAGGTGGTTGCATCACAGCTGGACGATCATTTGACCAGCCACAATGTCTATGATTCTCCAGTCCAGATTTAGGAAGAGTCATAGTACCGAGACAGCTCTTGTCCGGGTACTAAATGACCTTCTAATAGAGAGAGATCGAAGGACCTGTTCCATCTTGGTCCTTCTTGATCTCTCTGTAGCATTTTACACCATGGACCATGGTGTGCTATTGAACTCCTGGTTTATCTGTGGGCTGCCTAGTACAGTCCTCAGTTGGTTCTGATCTTTCCTCAGGGTAGGACTCAGAGGGTGGTGTCTGGGATTTTTCCTCAGCATCATTCCCCTATCCTGTGAGGTGCCGAGGCTCCATTTTGGCACCCAAGTTGTTTGTGGTGTACATGCTGCCATTGGGAGCGATCATTAGGCAGTACGGTTTGAGCTCTCACTGCTATGCAGATGACATTCAACTGTACATGTCCTTGTGCCCGGCCAAGATGCTGCCTTTTCAATCTTTAACAACTGTCTGGCCGAAATCCAGGAATGGATGAATATGAGTTGGCTCGGCTGAATCCAGAAAAACTGAGGTGTTAGTTGGGGACCCAGGTCGTCGGGAGGTGGGTTTGTTGGCAGGCTCTCCCTTGGGTTTATGGCTTGGGGGTGATCAGCTAACTACCTCAGATTGGGTGCGGAACCTGGGTGTTGTGTTTGATGACTGTTTGACACTTAAATCTCAGGTGTCGGCAGTTGTCAAATCCTCTTTTTACCACCTGTGGAACATCGCCCGGGTGAAGCACCTGATTCCTCCTGACGATCTTCCTACTTTGGTCCACGCCTTCGTTATCTCCCGTCTTGACTACTGCAATGCCCTTTATCTTGGGCTACCGGGGGTTGATATTCACCACTAGCAGCTAGCACAGAATGCGTCAGCCAGGCTATTGACTGGTTCCTCTAGGTCCACTCATATAACGCTTGTGCTCCATGGACTGCATTGGCTGCCAATATGTTAGCGAATCACCTTCAAGGTTGGTTTGCTGACCTATAAGGCCCTACACGATCAGGGACCTGGCTACCTGAAAGATCTCCTTTGTCCCTACTGTCCCTCCCACTCTCTCCAATCCACTGACGAGGTATTGCTAGAGATTCCCAGGGTTCATTTGAAGATCTCTGGGGCCAGATCTTTTAGTTTTATGGACCCGATCCTGTGGAATTCTCTACCTCGTCAGGTATGAGATTGCCCGACTGTCCAAACCTTTAAGGGGGCATTAAAAACTTATCTTTTTAACCTTGCGTATAATGATTTTTAATTGTTGGAGGAGTGAATTAATTTTAATGTTTTTAGTTATATTGTTTTTATTATGTCATGTACAGGCGCCTTGGTTTTGGAAAGGTGCCTTTTATAAATGAAGTTTAACTTGACTTGACTTGACTTGACCACTCTCCAGCATGGACACTGGGACCAGCTTTCTCCCGCTCTGTCTGAGATCCTCCGACCTAACCTCTGTTCCGAGGTGCTCTCGTACCCAACCCAACCTAACCAGTCCCTTGGCTCTGAGTCCCCCAAGGTGGGACCACCAACTACTCCAGTGCTCAATCTGGAATATAATGGGCAGCTGGAGTGAGGATGAGAGCTGGAGGTCGGTCAGATGGATCCAGTGATGCACATGGGTGCCATCCATGGGTCCCACCTTTGCCTTCCTGGGTGCCAGGGGCTTTTCCATTTTTCTGTGTTCTTGGGGGCACAGACGTGCAGTGACATCCAGTGTGTGATGGGTGCGCTTCCGCACCTGTGCGTAGGATATCTGTTGACACTCTGCGTGCATTCCCCACAAGGTGCAATGCTCCCAGTCTCCACCGGGAGCTGCCTGAACTGTGGGGTGCACTACCCTCCCTCCACAGGAGAGGAGAGCAGTCCATCAGATGATCGATTCTGTCCTCCCTGGCCGACCCCCAGTGACCGGAGTCCCCTCCTGACACGGGTCACCTGCATGGGTGAATAGGCTAGTGCCACTGTGCTTTCTTGATTCTCCTTTTATTCAATTTTTTTTAAAATATATCAGAACATACAAAGTAAAGTGCTTTACATACAATGGCCCAGATATTCAAACTCGCTCCAAAAAGTGCGCATAGCAGGAGCAGAGAGTCTATTGTGCCATGCTTAAGAGGACGTAATATTCAAAACCAGAGCAGGCCAAATTGCACCTACTGCCGACGACTGAATATCGCACCACCTGCGCCATAGCGCAACTAGGGAGGGGAAGCTGAGCAGATCTGATGCGCCATAGCGCAACAAGGGATGTTCAGCTGAACACTCCAGAGGCGCCATAGCGCAACCAGGGAGCCCCCCAGCAGCAGAGCAATGTAACTGCACAACCAGGGAGGTAGGGGCCCACCACCCATGCCACAGATGGGCACAGGAACACACAGCAGAACAGACATCGTCCCCCCACACCCCAAGCACAGCACAACTGGGGGACAGCTGGAATAACCACTGGCCCATGGAGACAAGCAACCAACCCACAGCCGGGCCATGGTGCCCCATCACACCTACCGGCAAGCTGTGACTGGCACACAAGGAGGGCAGACCACCCCATGCCACACCATTCCCCCAGTGCAGAGCACACCCTGCACCATGACTCCCAGACACCCCCCTATGAGCAGTGACCACCACTGCAGGAAACCCCATGCATGCCACCACCCCCACTGTGACAATGCAACCCTGTGCACCACAGAACCATGCAAGCCAGCTCCACCACGAGCACCCATCAGTGGGTGGCAGCACACAGCAATGCAACAATGGCAGACATGCTGCCACCATGCACAGTCCCCCCGAGGTACTACTGAGAGACCGACCATGCGTCGGCACAAGAGGTACCCCACACGAAACAGGGCATACCCTTGACACCACCACCAGTGGTACAGCACCCTGCACAGTATTCCAGTGACATACCCCAACCCACCACTGGCCACAACAGCCAACACAGACACCCACAGTGGTGCGTGGAAGCATGCACCACACCGGATTCCACACAGTGTATGGACAGACACCCACCCATACCCAAGGGCACACCAACACAGGGACGCAGGTGGGGCAACCAAGCCCCATTGTGGGCCCATGTAAGCTGTGTACACAACCCGCAGTCCTCCATGGCACTGAGTGCCAGCCACCCTGTGCAGGCACTGTGGACCCATACACCACCAGCAGTCGCCTGAGCACAAGTCACAGACAGTAGGCACATCCCTGCAACACACACAAGGCACAGCATGGAGGTGGGACAATGACTGTGGTGCCCACAGTGCCACCCAAGCCAGGCATGCACCACACCAGTGACAGGGGCAACCCAGCAAAGTGATGAGTACAGTGGCCCCCTGCAGGGACTGCCACCACTGACATGCCAGCAGACCGTGCAGGTCACAGACATGCATGTGTGTCAGCTGCACAGGCCATGGATGGGCCGATGGGTGTGCCATGGACACAGAGCATGCGCCATGGACCATTGCACACAGTCATCCAGTGCACAGGGCACAACACACACACCACAGACACTGACTGATAGCTACCCCCACACCGTAGTCACCTCCACATGGACACACACACACATACCCATGACTGCACCACCCCGACGCCTTATGCACACCACTGCAGCTGAGCACCTATAGCCCGCTGCAAATTAGAGACCACCACGGTATTCATATCAAAATCAAATGTATTGCAAAATTATAATATTCAACTATTTATAAGAATACAAAACTATATACAATGTTGGGGGCCACAAACAAGGTGGGGTGGGTAGGGGCAGGGTGGACAAATGGGATGGGATAAGAGGGTGGGTCCAGGGGGTAGGGGAATTAGGGACTGAGGATCCTCAGCGGGAGCGCTGCTCATGTAGCACTCCGGCCTCTGTGCCTCCTCAGTACCCCGTGATCCAATCTCCGGAGGATGTCCAGGGATTTCCGGGCCAGCAGTAGAATTTCCCGCACAGCCTTCCTGATGTCCCTTAGATGGCGGGTATCTAGGACAAGGGAGCACAGTCAATAGGTGTGAATGCACAACCCCATACAGCCCGCCCACTGTACATGGCATACGGCCATGGGACATACCACTGTGATGGTGTGTGACCACCCGCAGTGATCACGTCCACAGGACCTGCCTACCCAGGCGCATACAGCCATGCGAATGCTTCACACACCCACTGGCCAAGTCATGCACAGCACCACTGTGGCCGTATAGTGACATGGCTATGTGGTGCAAAGGCAGTGGCACAGCCATGCACCTGGTGCATGCATGGACCACCATTGACGCACTCCCAGACACATGCATTGCCACTGGACAGTGTTGACTGTAACAAGTTGTGTACATGGCAGTGGTGTCGATGAATGGTGCCATGCCCCACTGCCCACCCTGTCACAGCATGCAATAGTAATCATGGATGTATGGCACTCACCTCATCGGGCGGTCAGGTGGGCGGTGATGTCCTCCCCGCCTGACTGCACTGTCCTCCTCCCTCCGCCACTCTCCCGCAACCTGCAGCGCTCGCCTGGGCCTGTGGGGAAACAAAAGAGAAGAACATCAGTACAATCCGGAGCAAAGTCCCCTGCCCCAAGGTGTGTGCCTTCCCACCCAGCCAGACCCACCCACCCCACACCCTGTGAACACTGCCACAGCCAACCCCAGATGGTCCCTCCTCTATGTGCTGGACACATACAACACTGTGACCCATATGGACGATAAAAGTGTGTTGATGGAACCCCTACCTGGACGTGGCACCGTGCCCCTCCTGGCACGTGACCACAGTCGTGCCAGTAGCTCTGGCTCCCTCCTCTGCAGGTCCCCATAGTGGTGCCTGCACTGCTCCATGCTCCTCCCCCATCCAGTGGCCTCCTCCAGGGCAGTGGCCACCTCCTGCCATACCTGGGTCCTGGCCCTGTCCAGGGGTGCCTCCCCAAAGAGAGGCCCATGGTGTGGCTCAACAATTGCCACCAGATTGGCTAGCTCAATGGCTGTCAACTGTGCTGCTCATCTGCATGCCATCCTTGCAGCTATTGTAGGCAATATGGTGCTCTGCAGCGCGGCTCCCCACGTGCAGATGCTGCATGGTACAGCGCTGCCATTCCCTATCGCACTGTTACCGAACAGCGTGATAGAGGTGCACCCATGCCAGACGCATGGTGCCTAGGGGGCAAAGGTCAGGCACAGGGTCAAGGGTCTCTGGCACATGGCCACGCACAGTGCCATTGGAAGACAATGCGTGTAGCGCAATTGGCTGCCTGTGTGCCAGCACCATAGCGGACTACCGAGCAGTTGGGCCATTGCGCCTATGATGGCCCAGTGTCACAGCGCCATGTAGTGACCATCGCTATAGCGCCACTGGCACAATGGTGGCCGTGCCCTGTATTGCCTACCGTGCACAGCACGTCATCAGTGTGGCAGATGCCTGCGTCAGCAACCCGGGCATGTGCAGTGAGGTGTACTACGCATGTCACAGAACTGTGCCATTGGCTCAGCATGTTCAACACAATTGCGCAAAGCGCAACAGCGCAATATTCAGCCGTCATATGCAAATCATCTAATCAGCCATTCAATGGTGCAGCACTGCAATTTGAATCTACTTAAAGTTGCTCCTCGCCTCATTTGCATGGATTGCACTATAAAAGTGTGACAATGTGCTGCAGTGGCCATAGTCGGTTACTACAGTTTATTGGTGAGTTGCATGCTGTTTGCGAGTGTGGACTGTGGATTCAGGGACATGCATGGGACTGCAGAGTCACAGGTAACAACTGCCATTCTTACAGGCTACATAATGACCGAGCAGGTTGTTGAAGAGGAGGAAAACAGTGGTGGGAGGAGGAGGAGGAGAACTTTACAAAGGCTGAAACGAGGCCCTGTTCGAGGCCTACCTGGATCAGGAACCACTTCTCAGTGGACAGCGGGGAACACCTCAAGCCCATGCTGCTGCATGGGAGGAGGTGGCATGTGCTGTGAACCTGCATGGCAGCCACCAGCGCTCCATGCAGGAGTGTAAGAAAAAGATGGGCATGGACAGGAGAAGGGTAAAGGAGAAGGTGGCTGCCATCTGGGCAGCACATGCTGCAACAGGTGGGGGACAGCCAGAGGTGGTACAGCTGACCCCACAGGAGGAGAGGCTTGCTGGAAGCATGCAGCGCAGTGCCATTGAGGGTGTTCCAGGTCATGGCTTCCAGACGGGTGGTGGCCCATCACTGCATGGTAAGTCATGGTCTGTCTATGGGGGGGAGCAGGGTAGGTCACATGCACTAACGCGACTTTGCTTTCCCTTACAGATCCTGAGCATCTGCATGGGTCAGAGGTGGTAGGCCTGTCCACTGCGGACAGTCGGCTGGAGTTGGAGGAGGGACCATCCACCTCCACAGGTATATGTGGATCATTGTGACAGTGGGGCCGCCTGGCTGTCCACACTGATGTCATTGTAACAGGTGTGGAGGAAGCCCTGCCTGTGTCCCAGTGTGCTGATGTCCATGGATGCCAGCATGCTGTGGCTGTGGCTGTGGCCGGGGCAGAGTCCGGCACCAGTGATGATGACACGACCATCATGGGCAGTGACACATGTGTGCCATGGGATGGCCACACAGCAGGGCAATTCGCGCCCATGGCTGTGGGTGGTGCTGCTGTGGAGGCCTGCGTGTCAGCACAGTCCCAGGCTGTGCCTGTCAGCACCAGTGGGGCAGCACTGGTGTCTGTTCAGGACAGTGGGACTGTTGCGGCCACTGCGGCAGCATCACTGAGCCCAGGGGAGTGGCAGCTGGAGGGGCAGCATCAGCAGTCGCCCAATGGGCTTGGGGGTACAGGGTTCAGCGGCGGCATCTGTGCACCACCTGTGGACATGCCCAGACCTGGTCCTGGTGCACAGCACCCACCCTCAAGGGGTGCTGAACATCGGGGCCTTGCACACCCTGAGGGACAGGATGCCGAGGAGGCTGATGACCCCTTGGACGAGCACACCCGCCTACTGCGAGCATCAGTCCAGCAGCAGATGCGGCTTGCGACATCTGTGGATGCACTGCGTGTGGCTCTGGAGCGGCAGAGAAGCATCGCAGCAGGGATACCGCACTGATCCTGGCAGGGATGGACCATTTGCGGGAGGATGTGACCGCTGCCATTGACAGGCATGCACAGGCATTCATTGCTGTCATAGCCACAATGGGCACACAGTCAGATGCCCATGCATCGCGGACACCATGCAGTGCACTATCCACCCCCGCTCCGGCATCATGCGACTCCCACCCTGTCAATGCCGGGTTCATCTGTGGGCATCCCGAGCACTCCTGGTGCAGGCATGTTTGGTGTGCTGCAGACCCATGCGCGAGCACGGTCGCGTTCATGCAGTGGAACCCCTGGGGGACCATCAATGCCACCCCATGAGGCCAGTGGTCAGCCTGCCAGTGCTGGCGGGTCTCGGCAGGGCTGCCCATGCATCCGTGGTGGCCGTGGCACTGTGTCGAGTGACTGACCTGTCTCCCAGCATGGCTACTGTCTGGCGCTGCCCTGTGTGCATTGTGTGTTTCAGTGGGCAGTGCACGGGTGGGTACCTGGCCCTGCACGCGGACACACAGTCCACCTGCACACCCTCCCAGCTGCTGTCTGCAGTTGCGTGTGCATGATGATGCCTGCATTTGCTGTACACCAATGTGCAATGGTGCTCAGCATCTGACACATGCACATGGACAGGCAGTGGGCATGGTGGCCTGTGGACATGTGTGTTGCTAGGTGTGAGTTCTGGGTCAGTGTGCCTCCTGCCTTCTGTGCCACGTTTGTTGCATTGTGTGTGAGCATGTGTGTGTGTCCTTTGGTGTGGCATGTTAATCCTCACCCATCCCTGGTTGTGTGTGTGCTTCTGTGCCCTGCCACTTCCCTTGACGGCATGCACCCCTTGTGTGTGTCCATGCGTGTTTGTGGGTTGTGCCTTAGCCACTGGTGGTTGCGCATGGCCCCATGACTTACCTGGGTTGGCTGAAGTGCTCCTCCATGATGGTGTCCCAGTGCAGCTGTGCCAGCCGGAGCAGTCGGGGGTCCCATCGGCCAAGGGGGCTGCCCATCACCATCATCACTGGTGTCCCCATCGTCCCCATCGCTGTCCCCCTCTTCGCCTGTACAGCTATCCCACAGTCGTTGGCCATGTTGTGCAGGATGCAACAGGCCAGGAATAGCCCAGGCCTTTGAGGGGTGTACTGTAGGGCACCGCCAGAGGTGTCCAGGCAATGGAAATGTGCCTTCAGCATCCCAAACACCTGCTCGATGACATTACGAGTGGTGGCGTGTGCCTCATTGTAGCGTTGCTGCGATGGGGTAGCGGGCCGCCAGTAGGGTGTTAGCAGCCAGGGACGGAGTGGGTATCCACTGTCACCTGTGTGTAGAGGGTGGAGGTTAGTTTTGTGATCAGCATCGCCCTGCCCCAGGCCATGTAGGCCACTACCCATGCCACCTCTGGCCATGCCACCCCAGGCCCTATGATTGTCCATGTGGTTTGCATACTCACCCAGTAGGTGTCCAGTGGGGATGTCCCCACTCTCAAATCTGTGGCACAGTGCCGACTGGTGCCAGATGAAAGAATCGTGTGCTCCCCCAGGGTGCATGGCACAGACATTGATGATGCGCCCCCTGGCATCGAACACCACCTGGCAGTTGATGCTGGCATAGTCCTTGCGATTTATGTATGCGGCCCCCTCAGGGCCAGGTGGTGTGCGTATGGCCACATGGGTGCAGTCTATTGCCCCTAGCATGCCAGGCATACGTGCTACCCTGTGGAACTCCTGTATGTTTGCTGTGCACTCCACGCTGTGCTGGGGAAATGGATGTACCCACAGCATGTGGCAGCAGTGCACTGAGGAATTGGGTGAGGTGGCGGGACGTGGCCGACTGGGTTATGCCTGTGGTGTCCCCAGTTGGTCTCTGGAAGGTACCCATGGCGAGCAAGCACATGCAGGCTGTTACCTTAGTCTCCACTGACAGGGCATGGCTCCGCTGGGATGCCTGCATCACATCACTGCACAGCTCACAGAGCCACCTCAGAATTGCCCTATTCAGGGTGCTGGCCCACAATCTCAGTATCAGTGTACAGCTCAAAGCTGGTGCGGGCTCGGTACTGCTGTTGAGACGCCTACTACAGATATTCCACGGCCACGCCCCTGCCGCCCACCTTCTCATCCCCCTCATCGGCCTCCATGTGGAAGGTGGCACTGGCCATCTCCCTGGCTTGTGTTCACCCCCCCGGCAGCTGGTGCTGTATTCCCCCCGCTGTCCTGGCTGCCACCTCCCCTGCACCAGGTACACCTGCCTGTGCTGGCCTCTGTGCTGTGTGGCTCCCCACACCTTCCCTGTGCCTGGCTGTTCAGACTGCCCTTTCCCTGGCCTGCCCTGTTTGTGCCTCCTGCCCTGTCTGTCTGCCTATGCTTCTGACACATGTGGCTTCCCTGTAGCGTTCTTGTGCCTCTCTCTTGCTCCTTTTTATTTTGGCTCATTTCCGCTATGGCACAATTTCCGCTTGCTCCCCTATTGCGCATGGCGCAAGTCGTTGAATATCGCACTGCATCATTTATGAATGGTTCCTCCCCCTTCGGTTGCGCATGCCTTCATTATCATTGCGCTGTTGCTCAGCATGATTTCGGGGGCGCAACTGCCTCCTGCTGAATGTCGCAGAATGGTGCAATTTCGGACTTGAGCAGGCGCAACCCTATTGCGCATGGCTCAACTCTTTTGAATATCTGGGCCAATGAGTTAAAGTGGATACAATGTATCAGAGACATACAGAGTAGACCATTCATAAGTTCATAGTTGCATACCTATGCAATGAATAGAGAGGACCTTGGACAATAAATTATCAGGTGACATATCATATGACCAGAATAAGGTACACAAAACAAAAACAGGTAATACAAAAGGAAGAAATAACCATTGAGGGCAGGGGTGTCATTAAGGAAAGGTCGGTAAGTGAGGAAGAGGGGCAAGCCATGAAATTAGATTATATGAGTGTATGTAAGTGTAAGGGAGATGCCTGCAGTGCAAGATTGTATATGGGCAGGAAAAGGGGGCCGGGACAGGCTGAGGCAGTAAGAGGGTTATATAGAGGTGAGGAAATACTATTGTATGTCCAGAGACATCAGTCATTAGGTAGGGTGAAAGCAGGAACAGGTATCAGCAATCAGCAGATTCGAGAGCAGTTTTCTCTTAAAGCATGTGTAGGAGCTAGAAAGTCTAATGTTGAGGAGAAGGGAATTCCATAGCTGTGGAGCCACATGCTCAAATGCAACAGTTCCTTTCCTAGTGTGGCACCTCGGCAAATTCAGAAAGGATTTATCAGCTGATCGTAGACCATGGAGTGTGTCCTGAGGAACAAGCATAGCTGCAAGACACCTAGGAATTTGATTTCAAATTATAGAATCAATAAGACAGCCAAGGTAGTATTTCCTACTAGTTAACGGAGAGAGCCAACCAAGATCATTATAAAGCTGACAGTGGTGTTTAAGCCGAGGAGCAGAAGAGGCATAGTGACATATGTTGTTATACGTAATATCCCATCTGAGTAGGTCAGTTTTATGAGCAGCTCCAAAAAAGGGAGCCCCATAGGTTAGGGTGGGGAGCAGAATCCCCCTCTCAATGGCCATTTTAGCCGATGGCATGAGCATATAACTAGTCTTATATGCAACACCCAGTTTGGAGTTGACAGCTCTGCAAACATACTGTACATGAAGATTAAGATCAAGAGATTGATCTAGCAGGATGCCCAGGTACTTGAAAGAGGTCACACATTCCAGTAATTGATCTTCTAAGTCCTGCACATCATTAGTGCTGTTGTGCAAGCCCAGAGCTTTGGGGCCGATCCAAGCAGCATGGCTTTTAGTTTTGCTAGTGTTGACAGCCAGTTTGTGGTCGTATAGCCAGTTTTGAATATTGTTAAAGTCAGAGGAAAGGGTTGTGTTGATAGTGTCTATATTAGTAGAACTTGTATAGATGACAAGATCATCAGCATATAGAATAGCAGAGCAGGATTTTAGAGCAGCTCCAATGTTATTTATATAAAGAGAGAATAGGAGGGGGTCTAGGATGGAGCCCTGAGGTACACCAATGTCAATGGTGGTACTGTTCAATAGAGAGGAATTAAATTTCACCACTTGATGCACAATTATGCCAAGGGACTGACCTTGGTGAGTGACTACTGTCAGGAGGGACATGTGTGAGAAATGGGGATAGGGAGGGGGAATCCACTGGACAATCAGAGACTGCTGCTGGTTGGGGTTTCTGTTGGGACCCACTGGACTACCAGAAATGATGACATGGGGTGGATGGATGGACACTGACACACAAATGGGCCAAAGGTTGAAGGTCAGGGGATGGGTGTTACATATTTCAGTGCTGGCAGAGCTCATGCATGTCTATACATGGTAGAATGTCATGTGCAGACACGTATGACCTCGTACTGTGTGATGATATGTGGTGCCCAAACCTTGTTTGCGTAGAGTAACAGCTGGAATGCCTCATTTGCATTCCATGATTAGCACGAGGGGTGCTCTGTCTCAGTACAGTATTTTTATTAGGCAGTGCAATGCAGCACTTTTCTCCCATTTTGCAACCTGTAAAACTGGAACAGAGAACTGGGCCCCTTGTATCCCTGGCCCATGAATATCTGTGGGTTGAATATTTGGAACAAACAATTTACTACTGTTTTGGCACATTTTGATTATTTAACTAAGTTTATGGCCTAGTAGACAAAGAAAGTCTCATACTCACCAAAAAGTTCTGTAAAGGTGATATTTTTCAGTCAGATATTTATGCAGGAAAAACTTTTATTGTGCAGGCGTCCCAACATCTGGAGAACCTTGTGCATAAGTCTTGAGTTTGATAGCATTTTGTGGTGAATGATGACATCGTCTTTGTCTGATATTGAGTTTATTGTCTGCCTGCACCATGTATCCAGAAATGACTTTGTTGATAATGTCAGTGTAAGGTCTGTTATGCTGATGCCTAGTGCCAGGACTAGGCCTTTTAACTGGGTCCTTGGGGGACACATCATGCTACACCAAGGGGCTTGACCTGGGTTCTCACAAGTGTGGGGAACATGAAAACAAATAATGGTATAGTGCCTCCACTTGGGGAAATTCAAGAGTGCCCCAGAACATTCATTCACTCAGGGTAACTGAATCAAAGGGTGCATTTCTATCTTGACATAGGGGCCCTCTGTAATGGCAATGACAAGGGAAGTCCACAGGCTTTAAGGTAAACCTGGCTGTTCACTTTAACGAGCTGGATGACTGGTGCAAACATTACTGTGATACTGGTTACCATTTAGAATTATCAGTCCTAGCAATCTAGTGGCTCACTTTCTCTGTCCTGTACTGAATTATGAACTTTAGAAAATGGGGTATTGCTACTTTGTTTTTAATCAACAAAAACATTTTTTTTTTCTGAAGGGGCTTTGCACATGCAGGGAAATAAAAAATGACTGTATGCAGTCTTCCAAACCTTTGTACCTGAAGGCCACTTTAGTCATGTCCAGTGGTTAAGTCACAATCAGTAAGGTCAAAATAAGTCTACCTGTAGCTGCAGGGTGGTACAGATACCCTAAAGTGCATCAGCAATTTGGCTGAGAGAGGGTACCAGTAAATATATTATACACACATGCAAATAGGTTTGGCACATAGGACTGTTAGGACTGTGGCACTGTAAAGCACCAGAGATACCCACAATGAATCTCTACATCTAACCCCTTAGGACTAGAGATCATGTTACTGAGGTTACCTGCCTGGATACACCAATTGAGGTGGATATCTATGTGAAATACCACCCCCTTTTTCCTGGAGTCACAGAATAGCAATCCTGAAAACTGCCAGGTATTCTGTAGCACAAGCCAGCCACCTTCAAATTCAGGCCATGTCATAGCATAATGTGGGATCTCCCAGTGGATGTCATCAGGCAGGACTTCTTGAGGGGAAGCACCAATGGGCTTCCACTACTCTGGTGCATATTCTCTCATGGGTGAGGCCTCAGACACTCAGCCTGGAGGAGACAAGTGTGACCTCTAGACTTGGGGCCCAAATGTCAGGTCCCAAGCTTGGCATGTCCCCTTTAGCTAGTTTCATCCAGAGTCACAATGCACAAACCCTGTTCTTACATACTGTAGGTCTCTTCTTCCTCCATATAGAAGCTTCTCTCTTCAGAGGCAAGGGTCACCTACTTATGCTCCCTATGGTAGGGCAAGCCACATAACCAGGGACCTCTTGTTAACAGGAACACACAAGCAGGATGTACAGTACATAAACCTGCAAGTTCCTGAACATGTTTTACTGAAGTTGTAAACAACTTAATTACTTCCAAAACCAAGGCTGTACAGTTTAACCCATTGGTTATAAAGGACAGAAATAAAACAAGCATTTGTCAATGCCGAATGTTGGCTTGCTGGCATTGGCATTGGTAGTGCAGGAGTTAGACAGATGCATCATAGGAATGGCAGTGAAGTATTGAACTGATGCCAACCCACCCCCACCCTGCAGAGAGTGACAAGCATTAGGGTGTCCCTTTATGGTGTTTGGTAGTGCAGTGCGGGAAAACATGTCGGGCAGGATGTGAGAAATGACAGCTGCACAGTTCATAAGGAGGTGTAAAAAAATGCCAGTGTTGAAAATGTGGCACGTAAATATACCAAATTTGCAAAGCTACTAGGGTGTGTGGGAAATATGCAATGCACGCTTGCAACACTGCCATTTTATGGGCGTTCAGCACCAAATTTTCAACATAGGCATTTTAGCACCTCTGCTCATGTACAGTGTCACTGTTATTTCCTCAAAGTGTCCCAAGAAGTGATTTCACACAGCTACCACGCTATTCTGGACCGGAAGTGCGAAAACACATTTTGGGCATGATATGTCAAATGACAGCTGTACTGTTCATCAAGAGGTGTGGAAAAATGGCAATGGTGAAAATCCAGACTGAAAATATCACAAATGCACGACGCAAGAGCGTGCGTGCAATCTGCCAACGCATGCTTGTAACACAGTTATTTTATGGAGTATCATCACCAAATTTTCAACATAGGCATTTTAGGTCCACTGCTCATGAACTGTGCCACTGTCATTTTCATAATCTGGCCCAAACACTGATTTCCCACAGTGACTGCGCTATTGTGCGCTGGAAGTGCGGAAACACATTTCGGGCAGGATGTGGAAAATGACAGCTGTACTGTTCACAAGGAGGTGTACAAAAATGACAATGCTGAAAATCTGGCAGTAAAATATTGTGAATGCGCGAAGTTACGAGCCTGGTAGCAACTGTGCAATGCACACTCATAAAACAGGCATTTGTTGGATTTTTTCCACCAAATTTGGAACTTAGGCTTTTTAAGAGGGCACCTCATGAACACCGCCACTGTCATTTCATTAATGGGCCCCGAAAGGTGATTTCGCACAGTGACTGCGAAATCACCTTTCGAGGCCGATAAACGCCATGACAGTGACAGAATTCATGAGGAGGGGCCCCAAAAACCCCATGTTGAAAATTTGGTTCAAAAATTCCAAAAAATGCCTGAGATATGCAACAAAGTTGAAAAAACCCTATCTAGCCCATTATACAGCTTACCGGCATTTCCTCAGTTCGCGGTCGGCTTTGAAGAGTGCAGATGTGTTCCCGGTCCACTGAAGATCATCGCGCCGGACTCTGGAGGTAAGTATGGGGTGGGGGTGTGGGGAGGCAGGGTGCGCAGTGGGTGGGTGCAGGTTGTGGGAGGGGGCGCAGGGAGAAGCACTGTGGGACTGTTTTTAATTTGCAGGTTATAAAAAAAGATGACGGGACATTTGCCATGCTGGGGTGGGCTCCCAGCATGGCAGAAGGAGGGCTGGGGGTGGAGCCGACGGGGATTGGCACCCTGCTCGCATGGCATCAGTTGCCACGCTGGGGTGGACTCCCAGCGTGGCACCCTGTACTGGGGGAGGACAGTGGAGCTGATGCGGATTGGGCACCCCCTAACGGCATGGCATCAGTTGCCATGTTGGGGTGGGCTCCCAGCATGGCACCCTATACTGGGGCATTGCAGTAAAGTGGATATAATCTTAAACAAAGTGACGCTGCATGACGAGCTTGTCTCTGATTGCAGCGGCACTTTCTTTAGAAGATTTGTCCACTTTACATAATGTTGGTGTTAGTGCTAGCATGCTGGCTTATTGGGGAATGAGGGACACTTACTGATGCGCGTCCTGCATTTGCCCAACAGCAGCTGCGCCCCCAAAGCTGTACTCTCCCAATATGTTGACTGCCACGCAAGCGCGGCAAGCCAACATAAAAAGGTTTGGGCTGGAACTAACAGGACTGAAGAGAGCAAGCACACCATCTGGCTTCCTGGGGGGTTACATTCTCTCCTGCCCAAATGTTTGACACCTCCATGAAGCCCTGTACCTCAGCTGAGACACAGAGGGGTGTCAACATTAGCAAAAATATTACACATATTTCATGGCAGGCATCTTAATTTTTTTTATACTTCCTTTTATTTATTTGAGTCATATTCAAAGGCACTTATGTAAATTTCAAAGGTATTTACACATAGTTACAGGTTGCATAGCACCCAGAGTTTACAATATGGTGCTATTACAGTGTAGCAATTTCAGATGTTCACATTAAAATATGTCTATGCATGGTTGCATAGCATACCAAACAAACCTTATACACTGTATCTAGAAACTAGACATTTTACAAACAAAAATAAATTAACAATAGAAGACAGACATTAGGCACAAAAGGACTGAATGAGGTACAATATTACTTTAAAAATACTGATAATTTTACTTATATTTCATAACCAGACCTTGACCAGGAAGGGCTTCCAGGGGGGTAAATCCTATGGACCACAGTGCTTTTGTTAACATAAAGGTTCCCCATTATGTCCTCTGCATTTCTAACCTTAAGAAAAAGGAAAAAAAGGAAGGAAAGGGAAAAACTGGGAAAATAGCAACCCTCGAGTTCAAGTTCTAAATCTGTTCTTGATACACTACCCATCTAGTCCAACGTGTAATAAAAATTTCCATCTTATTGTTTAGAGCATATGACATTTGTTCATTGTGATGTATACTCTGGATTATAGATTTCCATTCTCCTGTAGTGGGAGACTTGTTCTGGAGCCATTTTTAGTGATTGCTTTATAGGCTGCCCCTAGTAGTATAGCCCATAAGTAAAGAGTGTGTTTATCTGTCATTCCCTCCAGGGGAATGCTTAATATTAGGTTAATCTCTGATATGGGTGTACGACAATCAAATATATTTTTAATATGATCTGAAATCTCTGTCCAGAAGATACCTAACGTGAAGCAATCATAAAAAACATTTTTATATGTGGCTTTATTTTCCCCACATAGCCGCCAACATTTTTCAGGCTGTCCCGGATTTCTCCGGGCTAGAGTTGTGGGCACAAGAAAGAATCTTGCCCTTACTTTTCATATGAATTCTCTCCACACTGGGGAAGAAGTGGTTGACCATGTACCTCTCCATGTTTTAGACCAGTCAGTAAAGTTGATGGCGTGTTGAAATTCTTTTTCCCAGTTTGCTTTGACTGGGTCCATACTATGCTTATGTAACCCAATTAAAAACTTGTAGATTATTGAAATGGCTTTTTCCCCAGAAGGAGAGGACCATATCTGTACAAATGGGGGTTGGTCTTCGTACCCCTGGGGTTCATTTTCTCATGCTCTAAGTTGTGTTATGATGTAGTTCCTCATTTGATAAAAGAATATTCTATCTTTCTCCGTCCAGGCAAATTTTTGCTGAGCTTCCTCAAAAGTTAAAACCGTATCCCCTTTCATAATTTGCCATGGGACTAGTAACCCTTTTTTTAACTGGATATTATATCAAGAACCAGCCACCGAAATGTCAATTTGTTTATTAAGTATGAACCATTGGTATTTCCAAAAATGATTTAATATTTGTTTATTACTGATTCCTCTCCACCAACCCTCCAGGATAGTAGATGTGGCTCTGGACATATTGCCTAGGGTTCATTTTAGCAGGGGGGGAGAATAGTACTGCAGCTAGAGGGCAGGGCATTTCTCTTGTGAGGTCTACTTGTTTCAGGCTGCTTGATATGAGTGGGTGTTCCACAACAGTGCCAGATGCATCTGGGCAAGCCCAATAGTCTGATAAAGAGGGAATGCTACCTCCCATTGTCTTAGGGAGAGAGAGCTTTAATATTAAGTCGAGGCTCTTGTGGTTCCACTTGAAAGACTACAAAGGATTTCTGCCATGCTAATATTTCCTTGGGGTGAATTATGCAAGGGACACATTGAAACAGGTATAGGAGGCGGGGCACTGCGTTCATCTTAAGAGAAATAGTACGGGTATAGAAAGAGGTAGGAAGGAGATTCCATCTTCTCCTGTCACCTTGTAGTGTTTCTACCAAGGGAGTATAATTCAGTTTGAATAATTGGGATAGATCTCTGGGAATATTAATTCCCAGATGCCTTATCGAGGATCCGTCCCATTTTATGGGGAATTTTTCCCTCAGCAAGGGTGAGGGTTCATAGTTTATTTTTAATGCTTCTGTCTTATTAATATTCAAGGTATAACCCAATAGCTGGGAGAAGGTTTGAATCTCCTGGATGACCACTGGCATGGAGCTTTCCGGATTAGTTAAGTACAATAAGAGGTCATCTGCAAAGAGCGCTAATTTGTGCTCAGTCTTAGAGAGGGTGATTCCCTGGATTTCTGGGGACTGCTGGAGGAATTTGGCCAGGGGTTCTATGTAATATGCAAATAGGAGCGGGGATAGGGGGCAACCCTACCTTGTTCCCCTTTGAAGGGAAAATCGATCAGTTAAATGACTGTTTGAACGGATATAACCTATGGGACTCTTATAAAATGAAAACGGTTTCTATGAACTGGTCAGGGAATCCAAGCGGACAAGGACCTCCTTAGAAATCTCCATGATACCATATCAAATGCTTTTCAGCTCTAGTCCCAGGAGAAGAGTTGGTATTTTCTGGGATTGAGAATGTTCTAATAGGTATACTGAACGCCTTACGTTATCATGAGCCTGGTGCCCCAGGATAAATCCACATTGATCCATATGAATTTTACTGGAGGAAAATGATAAAAGTCTCCTAGCTAATATTGCTGTTAGTATTTTGTAATCCATATTTAATATGAATATGGGTCTATACGATGCACATAGGGTGTGGTCCTTGCCCGGCTTTGGAATAACTGAAATTATGGCTTCGTTCCATGGGGGGGACATTCCCCTCTTGGGAGTAACAAAAGCATATACTCTGGCCAGTAAAGGGGTCAAGATTTTAGACAGTGATTTATAGAATTCCTGGAGTCCATCGGACCCCGGCATTTCGCTTTTAAATTACCTATTGTTACCATAATCTCTTTCGTGTGATTGGGGAGATCAGTTGGGAACTCTGCACTATGGATAGAGTGGGAGGTTCAGTACATCTAAAAATGTTTAATTTCCTACTCAGATACAGAGTCTTTTGATGTATATAGCTGTGAATAATAGTTAAGGAATGCCCAGCTATTCCTGGATTGTGTTAGAAGTTTGCCTGTTTGTGAATGTCTGATCCTCAGTATGTTCAACTTGGCCTTCTGTATTCTTAATTGGTGTGCTATTAGTTTTAGGAGACGGGGCCCCATCATAATACCTATGCCTGAGGTACATTAGGTTCTGTTCTATCGAGTAATCCAATATTTTGTTAAGTTCACTTTTAAGGAGGCTAGTTCCTTGATTCTGGTTTATCATTTTAATAGCCTGTAAATCTTCCAGCATTTTTATCCTACTTTCCAAGGATTTCCTATGTGCTTCCTGAGTTTTTTCTTATTAGCTGATATACTAATCAATTTGCCTCTTACAACTGCCTTAACCGTGTCCCATAAAGTGGATACAGAGATATCGGGTTTATCATTTAGGTCCAATGTCTGAGTTATTGTTTTCACAGTCTTCAAGACCTGGTCATCTCTTAATAGAGAAAGGTTTAATCTCCAGAACGTTGTTTTCTTAATAGCTTGGGGATGAAACTGACAAAATATCAGGGTGTGATCTGATAGTGTATAATCCCCAACCAGATCTTGGTTATGTCTCCACTTGTTCTTTAGGGGCTAGAAGGAAATCCAGACAGCAGTATACCTCGTGGGCCTGGGAATAATAGGTGTTTCTGGGGGTAGAGCCATGCAGGTAACCCCAGGTATCTAAATAACCTAATTCTTGAAGTAGTTTCTTCACCTTATTTGTGATTTTTTTCTTTCTCCCCTGAGTAGCTTGGGTGGTATAGTTTTCTGTAATATTTAGATTGAGATCCCCACCACATATTGTTTGCCCTTCCGCCCATTCTGCCAGTTTGGAAAAAAAGGAACTATATGCCTCATAGTCAGAGGCGGGAGGAATGTGTATGGATGCAAAAGTTACTAGCCGGCCATCCAAGAAGCCCTTTACCATGGCAAATCTCCCTTCCTTGTCAATTAGTTGATCCTTAATTTCAAATTGTGTCCCACGCTTCACCAATATTATCATTCCCCTTCTTCTTCCTCCCTTATAAGAAGAGGCCACGACATGAGAGAAACCCAACCTTTCAAACTTTTTATGTTCTGATTGTGAGAGGCGTGTTTCCTGTAGAAGAATAATATTTACCCCTTCCCTCTCCATGCTTTGGACAATTTTGCTTCTTTTTATGGGGTTGGTTACATCATGCACATTGTAGGTGCATATAGTATAAGGTCTCCCTTTATTCATTATTACGCCTGAGTGGCCTTCCTGCTTTCCAATTCTCAGGTCTGGCTCCATCAGGTCGCTGCCCCCCCGCCTCATCCAACTCTGTGCTCTAGTGAATCTTCCTGTCTGCTTCTATATATTCAACAAATAAACAGTTATTTATCTGAGCCAACATGGCCTAACAGAACATGTAACAACTTATATAACCTAAACAAGTGCTTGCAAGGTAGGGGCTATTTCCAAACTGCACTTTTGTTCTATCTCTCCTGGGAGAAGAACGCTGAGGAATACTGGTGCTTCCATATGGAAGACCTCCCACTGAGCACTCGATATTTACTGTGTCTAAAGTTTGAGGAGATTAAGTTATCTCCACTCTCTGGGAGCAGAATGTAGTGTAGGTTTGTCCTTGGGCAAAGGGCACTATACGATCCCGTTATGCTCAGACCCAGTCTGCCAATCCAGGTTTAAGGATGTTTTCCTCACAAATTAAGTTACAGGGAGCAAGAGACCCTATAATAAGGTCATGCAGTGTTACCTTTAAAGGTTAAACTGTAAGCTAGGAAAAAGTCAAAAGAGGACCCCCTGCCCTGCCCCCTTCCCTCTGGCTGTTATTAAGCTGCGTGGTAGATATGATTAAGCCCTCCATGTTGCTTGTCTTTCCCCTATCTTCATCTCCCTAACAAGCTGTCTCGCCTGGTTAATTACCGTTAACATTCTACCCGAGTGGGGAGCTTCATTAACTTCAAGTCAGGCATAAACTTGCTTGTGCTGAGGCTGGGTGCAGTCTGCCAAATATTATGGGGAGCAGAGACAGCACTCATAAAAACAGGGAATGAACCCTTGTCAGCATGAGAAGAAATAAAATTGTATAGGGTTTCTTTAATTTTTAGTTACTCACATATATTGATGAACCCAGGGCCCTATCGTGACTTCAAAATCATCCCATTTGCAGTCGATGCCTAGATCTGTATGTTGTTTCTACATATATTAAAATAATAAAAAGGAGGGGTTGAAAAGCATAACAGTGTTCAAGTCAATCTTTGCCCAACTTCTTTACAGCATCCCCGCCCCCCCACAGTCCTCCCTCGATAGTTCGTGGAGTCAAACGGTTATTGGGGGACTTATCTCTGCAAAGTCATTTCCATCAGCAACAAGGTACAGAGGGAGCTACTTCAGGGCACACAGTCCATTCAACGCAGTGTCAGATGTGTTGCTTCTAGATCAGATTGGCTTTTCGGTCCTGTTTCCATGCTTCTCGATGATGGATTGCAATCTGTGAACTGCCTCACCGTGCAACCATATTTTGGTTCCCATCTTCTTCCTGTTTGTGGTGCTCTGCCAAATGGAGTCACTCTTCCTGATGTTTTGGTTCCGGTTCTCGATTTTCTGGATTTTTCTGTCCCTCAAGGCCTCTCTCGCCTCCTCCACCCTGGTGTATAACTTCATACCATCCTCCCAAAAAATCCGAAGTCTGGATGGGTAGGGAGTATGAAACCGAATTCCTTTCTCTCTCAAAGATCTCAGAATTGGTAAATATTTTAGCCTTTGTTGCTGGACTTCTTGAGGGTAATCGTGGTCCATAAATAGTCTGTTGGACAGGTATTTAATTTCTTTCTTGGCCCATGCACGTCTCAAAATTTCCTCTTTATCACTGAAGGAGCTTAATTTGAACACTATGGATTGCGGTCTAGCCGCTGGGTCAGTTGGCTTGTTTTGCAGCAATCTGTGAGTGCTTTCCATGTGGAAGGAGAATGTGTTGGGTAACTCAAGCACATTTTTAAGCAGGTTTTCGATAAAGGGAGCCATAGGGGTCGTTTCCATTCCCTCGGGGAGCCCATACAGGTGGAGATTATCTCTGCGAGAATGCCCTTCCAAATCCAAACATTTAGATTTCAGCTCCTCGGACTGTTGGACCAGGGCCTGCACTATTTCAGCAAGTTGGGTGGTAGATTCTTCGCTCTGGGTTACTCACTCCTTAATCATGCTTATGCAAGATTCGAGGGTGGTTAACTGCTTTCTTACTGCTTTAAACTTCTGCTTATTCTCTGATCTTGATTCTCGTATTTCATTTAGTAGAGTTTCAAATCTCATTCGGAAAAGTTGCTCAGATTCCCCATCTGTGTCATAGCCAGTCGCGTGGGAGTTTCGCCGGGGAGACAGACCTTCTGGGGCTGTAATCGAGTGCCATTCCATGTTTTCTAGCTTTCTCTCTGTTTCTGCCCTCTGTAGCTCTCAAACTGCTTCCCTCATGTATTTCTGGACATTTTAAGGTGGATTTGATGATTTGTAGAGGTGGAATTGGCAGACTTGTGGAGGAGCATTTAGCTCTAGGCTCCTAGCTGCTCCATGGCGTCACCAGAAGTCCCAGGCATCTTAATTTAGATGCAAGAAATGACTGACATAAAAGTTCAGTACATAACAGAACCACTGAGTGTAGCAATACCAGTCCCCAGATCTTAGAAACATAGAGAGGACAACTGCCTCTAGCCATTCTAATGCATTAATTAAGTGCCCCTTTCAGCACTTCCCACTGCTCTTTCAACTGCCTTGGCTGCCTATCCCAACAAGCTTGTCATTAATACCTGGCAGGCTGTCTTACAGATAAGGCAAGGCAATCTTTATTAATAAAACACCTCTTTCCCAAGGGCTTGGGGTGCTATACATGAAATATAAATCAAAAGGTGCAAACCAAATAAATGCAATATCAGATGTAAAATATAATCAGTAAGCAGGAATAACTAAATACAGATTTGATAAAAGGGAATGTTTGTTTGAATAAACCCAGTGCCACACCTCAGCTCTTACAGGTCCCAACCCACGCTGGTGCACTTATATTTTTTAATGTCTGTTTCTCCCGGTGTCTCTAGTCACATGTCATGGAAATGTTATCTAATTTTTCACTTTACTCTGTTAACTTTGACCTAACCACTGTAACTGAGGTCTATTTTTGTCTCTAAAACTTATAATCTGTTGTCAGTTTCTACTGATTTTGGTTGTGCCAGCACCTGTAATACAATGGTCTTATGTTCCACATTGTATGTACTCCTACACCCCCCTCCCCGGGTCACAACTAGAAACCAGCCTCAGCTCAGTGTGCCTATCCCGGTCAACAGATGTTTAAATAAAATAAATAAAAAACAAACTGTTTTTCAGGGAGGCTTTAAAGACAAACCAGAGCAAAAGACTCTTCTGTGTGTAAATGTCAGGAACCAACAGAATCAGCAGCAAAAGTAAAAGGCTCACACACCATGTACAAAAATGATTAAACCACAAGTAATGTGTAAATGCAATAAATATTTAAAAATACATGTACACAATAGACAAGTATGCTTGAGGAATAAAAGTAGTTAGAATACAAGGGAGGATCAAGGAGTGGGGGGACAGGGCAGGTGATTATGATCAGGATGGGAAAGGTGGAGGTAGGGTAGCGAGTAATGAAGTAATACAGGTTCACTCTGAGGGGGTCAGAGGAGCTGTAGGTCATTTAAAAATGAGTAAAGAAGAGGAGCAAGACAGAATTACATCAAGAGGGGAAGTTGCAGCCTGGAGGGCCAAGTCTTAGGGTGGAAATAAAGGACAGGGAAACAGGAGATAGTGGGGAGGGGAGAAGCGACAGGAGGCAAGGCATGAGGGTGGAAGGGGGAAAGAAGGTACAACAACTGGGAGATAGAGAATCAGCCCAGGAGGCCTAGTCAAGGAAGTGCTGAGGCACTAACTCAAACATGTTCAGAAGGTATGTTCATTAGGAGCTAGTAGGAGCTCATGAACATGGCTATATGCAGAGAATACCAATGGGCATGAAAAACAAAAATAAGAATTTGGTGAAGAAGTGGTGTAAGGTGAGAATACACCTGGAGGGTGGAAGTTACATCCCAGAGGGCCAAGTCAAGACAGGAAGGCTAGAAGTTAGAGGGAGGGAAGGAGGAAGGCTAGAAGTTAGAGGGCAGGAGGGAGGGAGAGAAGGAGGAATGGAGGGAGGGAGGAGAGAACAGGAGGACCATGAGTGTGGGAGGAAGATGAATGGGAACAACAAGAGGTGAGAGGCAGTGAATCTGCTCAGGGGTCTAGACAAAGGTAAGAAGTGAGGAAAGGTGGGTGCAAGGCTGGGGACAGGAAGGGTGGGGTGAGGGGGAGAGGGGAGGCATGGGAGCAGGAAGGATGAAACTAGCTGGGGGAGACAAGTGGCAAGGGAAGTGCAGTCACTAGGTAGGCAATTGATGGAAGCAGTCACATCTGGCATTAGTGACGAGGTGTTGTCTGAGCAGAGGTTTAAAGGAGCTCAGTGCAGATGCAGAGGAAATGTCAGCATGTAGGGGAGTTGAACCACAGGCAACGGGTAGGCAAAAAATCTTTGACTTAGTGAGGTGCAAAAGCGGAAATTTGAAGATCATGGCTATCAAGCATTAGGTGCGTGGCTCCAGTCCCAGGTGAAAAAGGTGGCTGAGAGGGCATGCCAGTCGCAGGGCACCACAGGTGGGGACCACCACCCCGACCTCCCTGATGCCCATAGAGCAGCAGGTCACAGACACCATCAGTGGCGTCCTCACTGATGGGGGAGCCCAATGGGCTGGACAGCATGCTAGGTAGGCAAAATGTATGGGCACAGAGCACGGTCACAGAACCAAGAACTGCACACAACCACCTGTTATGTACCTCCCCACAGTGCCCGGGACGAAGTGACAGTGCTGGAGAGGACCATTCAGCATGGGAGGAGGAAGAGGCAGTGTAGGCCCACCAAGAGCAGGTGGTGAAGGTGGGTACTGCCAGAACCATGGAGCACACAGCCGCACATGCTGTGCACACAGGCGCACTAACCAATGTCACCCCCTTCACACACACAGGGTCGCAGCAGCACGGAACATCATCCATGCAGAAGGAGGACAGCCATCAGTCCGCAATACCCATGGACCACAACGGTGAGGACAGGGAACTGACCCAAGAGTGGCAGCAGTGGAAGAAGGAGAGCAGAACCGGCATGGGTGGAGGCACAGAGGCAGTCATCGACATGGAGAGGTGAGGGCACAGCGCAGCAGCAGAACAGTCATCACCAGGGTAGAGACGCAGTAGTGAGGACAACACCATCCCCCCAGAGGACAGTAGTAGCTGCTACTGCATGAACATCAGCACCAGCAACACCACCCGACACACAGGACCAGGACACTTGGGCCTCGAGACCCCAAGGCACCGTGAGATTGGGCACCGTGGCTTACCCTAGCCACCTACTACCCTGACCTCCACAGGCTGGAGTGTGACCACCTGCAGGTGACAAGGGAGTGGATGAGGCATGCACCACCCTAGGCAGTCATGGTGGGGACTGTGGCATGCAGGAGAGGCTTGCAGAAGGCGTCATGTGGGCGTGAGGGCACAAGAGCACGTGGCCGAGGCAGTGGCCTCAGGTGCACATGCCCAGGAATGCCTGCCTGATGAGGTGGCCGTGGGTCCAGGGCACAGGAGCAGATGTCTGATACCCTCCTGGCCATTGCTGGCCACCTTGCCACCCAACAGGGATGGGCCACCATGGCCGCTGGTACTGCACCTGTGGCACCGGCAAGTGCATTAGGCTCCACACCCGTGGGACCATGGGAGTGATGTGAGGGTGTCACACAGCACCCCCAACCCACAGTGGCCACTGCTGACCAGGAGGCGGGGCCGAGCACTACAACCCTGGCGATCCGTCATGTACAGGTGGCACAGGTGTCTTAAACACACTGCGGACCCCTGTATGCCACGGCTGTGGGCGGACAGGTGCACAGATGTGGTGAACAACAGCAGAGGCCTGCAACCCTGCAACACTGTCCCAGATGACATGCACATACTGCAATGGACAACCGCATCCCACCCATACCCCACTTGCACTGCCACATTCAACCCCCCCCACAGCACACTCCATGGTCCGTAATGACACCCCTTAGACCGGCACCATTTTGGGAGGGTGCTAGGTGGGCATGCCATGCAATGCACTGGCATACACACACACACACACCACCATGCAGAACACACACTGTGGTGTGCACGCTAGCGCGGTGTGCCCTGGCATGTCCCACGGAATGGTAATGGATGTGTCAGGTATGGCGGACGCTGGTGTGGCATGCACACCTGTGGCATGCTATGGCTGCAGCAACACCATGGCAAGCACCACCAGATCAGTCATGCACTCATCATCACCAGTGTGCACCCAGCCTACCCTGCCAAATGTGCCGCCAGACGCAATGGCGCACAGCCCACCATGACATGCATCCTGCTGCTGGTGTCCATGAGCAGAGCCTGGTGCCATGCTAAGGCAGTGCCAGTCCATGGGTGGCTGTTGTGGTTCCTGCCACCCTCCTCTGGGTGTCCATCCTGTGGCAACAGCACCATGCAGCGCATGCAGATGTCATGCAGCATAGCTCAGGCAGTGAGCACTCTGCATACCATGCCCAGTGCAAGCATCATCGTGCTACCCGTGTGGTCCAGGCATCGGAAGTGCATCTTCAGCAGCCCTATTGTGCGTTCCATGGTGCTGCATGCCCGCATGTGCACTGCATTGTATGCAACCTCTGCTGGGTGCCATGGTGCCAGGTATAGTGTCAGTAGTGTGTGCCTCAGGTAGTAGCTGCTGTCACCTGTGGAAGTAGAGCAGATAGGACTGGTTAACATTGCTGGAGCACACATGTGGATGATGTATACACACATGGTAATGGGGCCTCATCCAACAGCCAGCCATAGCCCTCTGGCTGCCATTCCATATAGCACCTCAGGGCACTGTTGTCATACACATAGGGAGTCATGGCATGACCCTGGGTACCACGCCAGGATGTTGGTCAGGATGCCTGTTGAGTCACAGACAACCTGACAGTTGATGCTGTGGAATCCCTTAAAGTTTCTGTAGGCATCCTCGTTGATGGGTGGGAATAGGATGGGCACATGCGTGCAAGTCAATTGCACACACCATGTTTGGCATGTCATACTTTCTAGGAATGCTTCATTGACAGCCCTGAGGTCTGCAGCATCCATAGGGAACAGAATGTGCCTCTCCCAGTGCCTCACCAGGGCATCAGTCACCTGGTGCAGAGCCCGTGACATGGATGCCGGACTCACCCCTGTCACATCGCCCATCACCCACCGAAATGTGCCTGTGGCATAGTACTGCAGGGTGCAGAGCACCATGGTCTCCACTGACATGGCCACGGAGTGCCCTGTGGCTGGCCTGATCTCATCATCCAGAAGCACACAAGTGTAGCATAGGGTGCCATGGTCAACCCAGTACTGCTGTAGGATGTTTGTGGGGTGCAGCGTCTGGGTGACAAGGCATGGCCTGAACGCCCAGGGACAATGCTGTGCTCTGGCATGCCGGTCTGCCTCTGCCTCCTCGAGGAGGACCACATGTAGTAGTGCCTCTGGGCACATCGCACTGCACCTGCATGTTCCATTAGTTGCCTTCACTCCGTGGCATTGCACGTCCACACATGTGAGCCATGCATGGCATGTGGCATATCGCATGTGTCCTTATGGGCGTTGCACACACACATGGTGTGGGAGTGCCCACCATGGAACACCATAAGTGCTGTTAGGATGATGGCGGTGGCAGCACTACTCATGTTGGAGGGGGATGTCTGTGGCAGGCTTGCCCTGCGGCGATGACTGTGCCAGTGGTGGAGGCCACCTATCAGGATGGGATTCTGGCCAGTGAGATCTGAGAGGTCACGGAGCAATGACAGGTGGGTGCCAGTGGCTGGGTGATCTGTGTGGTTTGGTGGGCGGTTGGGCTCTGTGCCATGGACATGTCTGCTAATCACTGTCCCCATTATGTTGTGCAGGGGACCTGGCGTCAGAAAGGCGGTGCTGGTCCTGGTGCACTGGGAGGTGGGCGGGCCTGGCCCAGCCTGTCTCATGACCCCGCGGTGGTGGATAGTGCAAGACTTGCCATGGAGGCTGGATCTGTGGAGCAGTATGGAGGACTAACCATCGGGATGATGAAGGGACCTGTGGGCCATCTGAGCCCCTCATGTAGTGGGTGGCTGACTATGCCATGGCGGGGTTGGTGCATGATACCGTGGCACTGATGTTGGTTCCTCTGTCTGCTCTTTCTCACTACAGCATTTTCATTGCCCCATCAGGTGGCTGGTACTGGAGGAGAGGGCATTCTGGACACCACCCCCTCGGAGTTGACACTATCCACCAGCCCAGACCTGCCCTCAGAGGAGGACTCAATTGAAGGAAGCACCCATCCATGTTCCTCCACCCCCAGAACTGTTGACCTTGTGCTGTTGTTGCACCTGTTTGTTATGTGTTGTGTGTGAGTAAAGGCAATGTGCTTCATCCCCATCTCAGTGTCTGGTTCCTCATCCTGGCACGGTGTGTAGCAGGTGGCTGTGTGTATGTGTGTGTGTGTGTGTGTGTGTGTGTGTGTGTGTGTACTTTGTTCACCACATAGCCATTACAGGGCCTTCTGGCCCCATGTATGTGCTGCCTGCAGGGTGGCATGTGCTATGTGCTGGTGGCAGTCATTTGGGCCTTTTGGTTGCATGTGCGATGGTGGCACATTGTGGGTGCACATCACGTGGGCCAGCACAGTCAGCGTACAGTGTGTTTGTGTGTGCATGGCTGGTGTGTACATCTGCCAGTGCCTAGCACCCTGTGGGCCACTTCACTGGGCACTCACACCTGTGTGTGCACTGCATAGGCTGCTTATGGCTGCTTTCAGAATGCATAAGGTGTATGCGGGGACACGACACGCCTTTCCAACATATCCTGCATTCGGCATGCATGTACACTGTCCCGCGTGTACTGCTTCCACTGGAACACAACTTCACAGCTGCGTATCCACCTTGGGGTCACATGTTCAATAGTAACACTGCGCTGGCGCTGTGCACAGTTGTTAGATACCACACGGCAGTGCTTCATGTGTTTGTCATCTCTGCGAGGCTTACGCGGTGCATAGCTCTGCATAGTTTGTGAATAGGGCCCTTTGTCAATACACTCAAGGTCGAGGAAAGGCCAAATGGGAGGGCCCTGAACTGATAATGATGACCCTGAAACAAAAAATGTAGAAACCGTCTGTGAGCAGGGTGCATCAGGTTATGGAGGTACGCATCCTTTATATCAAGAGAGCCAATCTTCCTTGTTCAGCAAGGGGAGAAGTGTCGAGAGAGAGAGAGAGAGACACCATCCTGAACTTTTGGTATTTGATATAGAGGTTGAGACACCTTAGATCCAAAATGGGGTGTAAGTCCACCGTCCATTTGTAAAGCAGGAAAAACTGGGAGTAAAATCCCATACCCTTCTATGGAAAGGGAATTGGTTCAATGGCACATTTTGTGAGCAAAACATTGATTTCTTTCTGTAAGACCAATGCCTGGTCTGGGGAGTAATGAGAGACCCTTGGTGGCAAAGCAAGGGGAATCTCTGTGAACTCCAGTATGTGTCCTGACTCAATCAATTGCAGGAGCCTCAGGTCAGAGGAGATGGCTTGCCACCCTTGTAGGTGCATGGAAAACCTGTCCCCAATGGCTGTGGGAAGGATCTCCAGTCCTACAACCGGAGGAAGACTTTCAGGCCGAAGGCAGGCCCTGCTGGGGAGCAGCAGGGACATAACAGGACATTTTCTGAGCATTTCTAGGACCAGGCAATTTCAATTGAGGCTTTTGCTTATTGGTAGGTGTTTTTTGAGCATTGGGGCATGCCCTGTAGGGGCGACCCCTGGAGGATCCACTGAAGGCCAGTTTTGCTTTGGATGGTACAGAGTGCAGACCGATTAAAGGGTATGACCTGAGTCCTGTAAGTCTTTCAACATTTCTTGGGTCTATGGACCAAACAGCTGCTCCCCCCTAAAGGAAGCGTTAAGGATAGATTGCTGCACATCCTGTGAAAATCCTGACACTGAGCCAGGCGTAACATCTGAGACAAACACCTGCTGAAGACGTATGGGCTGCAGTATCAATGGCATCATAGGTGGCCCTGAGCAGGTGGCGGCAAGCAGCCACCTCCATAGACATCTTGACAATCAGATCCTCCTGGGCAGAACCTGAGGGAGAGACTTGACCATTCCCTGGGAGACTTTTAGGATTTCCTCCTGATATTTCAAGAGGTGTCCCATGTAATTAAGTATACAGAGAGACATAGTAGCTGAGGCATAAACCCTTTTCTCCATTACATCCAATTTCTTAGATTCCTTATCAGTGGATTGAGCGCTCATGTGCTGAGATCTAGAGGACCTATCATGAGCGGCACTGGTCACCACAGAGTCAGCCTGCGGTGGAGACATAAAGAAGGGGTAGTCCACCAGGGCCTGATAAATCCTATCAACCTTACAAGGATTGGAGGGAATTTTGAAAGGTTGCTTAGAAGCAGCCCAAATAGCCTCTTCAAAGGCATCCACCAAAGGGGGGGGACGACCAGAGTGCAGCATTCTGGTACACCTAAATACTGTGCCAACTTTTTTCTTGAAGCATCCTGCTCAGAGCTCTGGAACACAAACATTTTCTGGAGGTGTATCATAATGTCCGAAACATGGGATCATCTGGAGGAGAATACGGGAGTTCAGGGTAGGTTCACCATGAACTGACGAGGCGGCCAAGGAGGACTGAGGAGAGTCCTCCTGGTCCATTCCATCCTCATCCTCCAGGTCAGCCAAATCCCAGACCTACATCCTGAGGGCGAAAACCCAGGGAGACAGGGAAGAGCTGGCCATCCTCTGGGACCGATCGAGAGGAGCAGAGACTGGAGCGACCCCTTCACGAGGGGTGAGGGGTCCAGTGTAGGTTCAGGATAGTATTTACTAGAGCCCAAACATCAATCATGGCCATCTGCCCAGCGCAAGTAGCTGGGGTAGAATGGATTGAGTGAATAGGGACCATTGACATTATTGAAGAAGGCAGTGGAACCAAGCAAGCAAGTAGCCATTAATGAGGACCCCAGGATCATCAACGAGGGAGCTAACATAGAGCCCTTTGTGGTAAGACTGGTCATCAATGAGAGGATCGTTGAAGGGCCAGAAGCCATCGTCAATGGACGATGGCTAGAAACCGCATAGAGGGGAGACAGGGATGGAAGCTGCAATTTCACCCAAGAATTTACCGTCAACAGTGAAGCCATCAACTAGGAAAGAGAAGAGCCAACAATCATCGATGGTGCAGAAGACGATGTTGCAGTGGCAGCCTTCTCAGTACTTACCTTTCTAGTAGTGATCGGGGTATTCATCGCCGATACAAGGGTGCAGTAGAAACATGCTTCATTTGCTCACATGTTCTTACCAGGACCCTGTCCCATCAATGAGGAGGGCTCACCCGCAGAATGGTGAGACTCTGAGGAGGATATGGAAGACTCCCTAGGCTTGGAGTATTGCTGCTGCTCCAGAAGGGCAACCTTTTGCTCCACAAGGAACTCACAAAGCTGCTGAAGCCTTCGATGTTTGGTGGCCTTGTTGAACCACTTACAGAGGATACAATCCCAGGTTTTGTGTTCAGGACCAAGGCATTAAACACAGACATCGTGGAGGTCCTCTGTAGCGATTCTGTGTCCACAGGTATGCTTTTGGAATAAGGGATCCAAAGACATCAGTAGATGAACCCGTTTGGAATGAACATTTGGTTGTTTTTTGTCGATGACTGGTAAGCAGAGCTCCGAAGGAGAACTTGTTGCATGCAGGTCACGGTTGAAAAGAACTGAGAAGTAGCTGGGACCTCCCCCTTTTATACATGCCATACAGATACCACGTGGTAACATTAGGGGGAGGTCCCAGGGTCGACTGCTGAGAAGTCATCTGGAGGAAATGATGCCGCGTCTGATATCCCATGTGTTATGACCTGCTGCAAGAGATCATCTTGAAGAAGATCTTGTATTACACAAAATGACCAGAAGGGGAAGAGTAGTGCTGCCAGACAGACTACTACCTGTTTGTTGATATTTGGCAAGACTCTGGGGAAGGGAACCAGGCAGGGCAGACGCTGATCCTGCTTCCAGTTCCTCCCTAGGTTACTCATGGTTTTCACTACCCCAATCCTACCCCCCGAGCATCATACCCAGGACCTCCACTGCAGATTTTTCCCTTCTCTGGAGGACCCCCAGTCCCCTGCAGTGATTGATTACCTCTGCAGGGAAGACTAATGGGGCTTTCCCAAAAGGATGGCGCTGCCGCAGGTGGTCACCTGTGTAGACGTGCCTAATCTCTCCCACACCTTTGCACATATTAACCCAGCACTAAACTAAAACCCTGAATAACCAGTACCAATCCCACTAATAAATAGACTAAACCCCAAAGAGTTTTAAAAACCAAAGAAACCCAACAACCCCAAAAAATAAACAAACCTGATTCACTCAATAAATACAAATCACACCCCTAAAATTCATACTCCTGACTCACACTTCAAATAAAAACACAGTAAAAGAAAGGGAAGGGAAAATAAAATAAAAATAAAACAGTTGACACTACAGTGTACTGCAAAAATGACTTGTATGGATCATCACAGATATATGGCTCCCTACATACTGCCACTACAAAGGGAGAAAGTTTGTGACTTATAGCAACCAGCCTACAGCAAGAGACACAGCAGACGAAATAAATTCAGGGAGTCAATATACTAGCACTGGTCCACACTCACCAGATCAGAGCAAGGCACCCTCAGGTGCCTGTTAGTCCAGACACACATGCAGGTCCCACCCAGCCACAGGAGGCACAGACACAGGAGTGGCTCCACAGCCCAGCTCCCACCATGGGTCACAGGTGCCCTAGCAGTCCAGCAAGCACCAATGACCTCCTGCAACCAGCAGGCCCTACTTGAGAGGGGTTAGCAAGTTCCCTCCCTGGCTCTGAAGAGTGCCTCTGAAACTGGTAGAGTTCACTCTATCCCTGCACAGTACAACAATTTCTGGGGCAGCCAGGCAAACTTTTATGTGTTGATCTGCAGTACTGTTTGGCCACTGACTTGCAGGCTTTTGGCAACAGCCTCTCACCACACTGGTACACAGCAGTAGCAGGGATTTTATTTATATATATTTATATATTTCAGATCATGGAAACACCTGTTCACCTTTACTCACACAGTCTCTGAATGTTAGACTGGCTTCCAAAGCAGCTCCAGTTGGACGCAGCTCTCAGCAACCTGTACAGTCCTCAGTCTCTGCACAGCCTGTCTTGCATCCAGTTCCCAGAACGTTCAAACTCTCAAAGCAGCTTCTAAAAGTTCCAAACAGTGCAGGGTTTCTTTAGTAAAAATTTTCTTCCGGAACAAAAAGCACAGTTCCAGCTTGCCTTAAGAGTTCTCAAGTTCTCAAATCAGTTCAGTCTCTCGGTCTCTCAGAAAATCATTATATCCTTAGCAACAGTTCCCACTCAAGTTCTGAGAAAGGACTGAACAGTTCAGACCTCTAAAACACAGATCCCTTCTGACTCAATAGGAGCCTGACCAAGACTGAAACAATTCCCCAAGGTCCCTGGGATTGTGCTCCACAGTTGTCCCCTCTGATTGGCTGCCCTTCAATATCAATCAAAGTTAATGGCTTTTTGAGCCCTCTGAATAGCTGGGACTCTTGGCACCTGAAATAGTTAACTCCTTCTCCCAGGAGTCCAGTCTGCTGCATCCTGTATCCTGGGCATTGTGTACTGATCCGGCACCGTTCATCTATTCAGGGTGCAATAGTCCACGCACATTCGAATGGTCCCTGTTTTCTTCCTTACTACAGCAATAGATGATTCATAGGGGCCCCTCAACTCTTGGTTGAATCCTGCAGCCATCATCTCCTGTTGATTCCCGCTTCTTGAGAGAAGCTGCTCAGATATCACTCAAAAGGCTCAACTGGACTAGTATTCAAGTCCGGAGTGGTCCCCTTGAGGGGTGTAGCAGGAGCAGCCTCTCTATCCTCCATCTGTCCCCCAGGCACAAGCATGTCTATCAGCATCAGGGGCAGTCCCTGAAACCGCCTTGCTAACTTGGGTGTAGGATAAAAGCACCGAGCATATCTTTAGATTCCACTCTATTTCATCATCCATGTCCTCTTCCTCCTTAGATGCCCCCCTCTCCCTGAGCATGCCCAGCACCCACAGAGTCACTACTCTCATGTCTCTGTCTTCTGCATGCAGCAGCTTGAGTGGTGGGGGTGTAATAGGATCTTCTGCATCAGCTTCTGCATCAACCTCCCTGTCTCCGATGGAGAGCAAATGGTTCCAGTGTACCACTTTCTGCCCTCGAGTTTCCCCTTCTGACCAAATCTTATACACAGGTAGCTCTTCCAACTTCTCCAGCACTACATACGGAATGTTTCCCACCAGTCAGTGATCTTAGGTTTCCAGGTATTCCCAATCTCTGAAGCAGCACTCTGCCACCGGGCTTTAGGTCTTGGGCCTGCACTCTCCTGTTGTACCTTTCTTTGTTAGCTTAGTTCCTCCTGTGGTCATCGCTGAAGCAAAGTAATGAGCTTCATCTAACTGTTGTTTCAATTTCCTCACATACTGTAAGTAGTCAATCTCTTAGGTGCCATCTGGAAACACCCCAAAATACAGATCCGCAGGCAGGCTTCTCTCCCAAACAAGGTGATATGGGAGAACCCTGTGGCATCATTTTGGATGCAATTATAGGCATGGACTAGGGTGCTTACTCGCTGACTCCTGGTTTGCTTGGCTTGGGGATCCAAGGTGTCCAACATGTCTAGAAGGGTTCTGTTGAAGCATTCTGGCTGAGGATCACCTTTAGGGTGGTAAGGTGTAGTGCGAGATTTGCTGATACCCCACAAGGACAAAAGCTCTTTTATGAGTCGGCTCTCAAAGTCATGCCTCTGGTCTGAATGGATCCTTTGAGGGGCTCCGTAATGCACAAAGAATTTCTCCACCAATATTTTTGCCATGGTAGATGCTTTCTGGTCTTTGGTGGGATATGCTTGGGCATACCCAAGGAAATGGTCTGAGACCACCAAAATGTTAGAAATAATTCTGGAGCCTGGTTCCAAAGTAAGAAAGTCAATACAAACTAGTTTCATGGGAGCACACGACGATGTTGACTAGTGGGCAGCCTTTGGGGAAGGACCTTCCTCTGAATACATCACCAGCAATTTCTAAAATAGGCCTCTACCTCTGTTCCCATCTTTGGCCAGTAAATCTGCTCTTAACTAAGTTCAGGGTATGTTGCTTCCTAGGTGTCCCATGTCATCATGCAGTGCTTTCAACACTGTCATAATGTACCGTTCTGGTAACACCAACTGTTCACGTTGTGCCCCTGTTGGTCCTGCATCTCCCCAGAGCAACCCCTTTTCAACTGTAACTTGACCACTCTCACAGCAATAGCTTAGCAGGAGGATAAACAGTATATACTTTTGACTGATCTCCCCTTTGTTGCAGCACTTGGATGATCTCCACTGTCACAGGACTGGCTTCTGCTCCCTTTTCAAATCCTGTGTGGTCAGCTGCGGTAGGGACCTCACATCCAGGGTAGCTAGGTGGCAATAGACAATGGGGATACAGCTCCCTGAGGCTCCCAGGCAATCTACCAGGCATGGGGCATGTCCCACAGGAGAGGCTCTTCACCATCAAATTTTTTGCTCAAGGCCTTCTCCGTTTGTTCGGATATCCTTACCAAACTGGAGTACACGTCTGACTGGGCTTGGGGCATCGGAACAAAGCATTAGCATCCACATGGTTCAGACCAGGACAATACTCCACACAGTAATCATAGGTTGACAAAGCTGACAGCCACCTATGACCAGCTGTGTCTAATCTAGCCATGGTCTGCACATAAGTAAGCGGGTTGTTGTCCGTCTTCCCAGTGATCTTCGCACCATACAGATAGTCATGGAATTGGTCCACAATAGCCCATTTTAAAGCCAAAAATTCCAGCTTGTGGACTAGATATCTTTGTTCTGATGGGTTTAAACTCTGGCTTGCATAGACCAAGAGGCGCAAGCCCTCTGGATATTCCTGGTACAGCACTGCCCCAGGCCACCAAAGCTGGCATCAGTATGTAGTACATAAGGCTTCTGCAGATCAGCATAGGCAAGTACAGGGGCATGAGTTAAACAGTAGATGACATCTTCAAATGCCCAGTCACACTCCTCAGTCCACCGGGAGCCAAAATTTTCTGATGGTTGGAAGTATTTAGGCTGATCTGTCTGGGATCCAGGGATGTGGGTCTTCTTGCTCTTATTTGTCATGGGGTACCTCTGTAATAAGTTCAACAGGGGTCTGACTACCCTTGTGTAGTCCTTCACAAATCTTTGTTAATACCTGCAGAAACCAAGCAGCCATTGGAGTCCTTTCAAGGTTCTGGGCTTGGGTCAGGTGGTAAGAGCTTCGACTTTACTGAGGTCAGTTTGAATACCTTTTGCAGAGACTATCTGCCCCACATACTTCACTGAGGCCTGGATGAATTGGCATTTATCAATGGACAGCTTCAGGCTGAACTCTTCCAGGTGGTACAAAACCTTTAGCAGCCAAGCTTTGTGTTCCTCCAAAATTTTTCTGAACACAATGATATCATCCAGATATACTAAGCACCTCAGTGTGTTCATATCCCCCACAGCTTTCTCCATCAGTCACTGAAATGTGCTGGGGGAACCTGAAATGCCCGGTGGCATCTAAAGGAATTCATAAAATCTGAGTGGCATATGAAGGCTGTATTCTCTCAATCGCTGGGGCCATAGGAATCTGGTAATACTCACTCCTTAAATCTAGGACGAGAATCACTGGCTGTCATTTAAACAGTCTAGTGCATCCTGTATCCTGGGCATTGTGTATTGATCCGGCACCATTCATCTATTCAGGTGCGGTAATCCACACATTCAAATGGCCCCACTTTTCTTCCTTACTACAACAATAGGTGATTCATTGGGGCTTCTCAACTCTTGGATGATTCCTGCAGCCATCATCTCCTGGAGATGCCTCCTCACGTCATCTATGTTGGCAGGATCACATCTCCGGGATTGTTCTCGGAATGGGCGTTTATTAGTAAGCCTTATCTGATGCTGCTCCCCTGTCACACATCCAATGTCCCACTCATGCAGGGAAAATACCGCTGTCCTAGCTGCCAGCTTCTCTCAAACTTGTTCTTTCCACTCCCCCGGAATGGGAGAGTCACTCAAATCGAATAATCCCGAATCAGTTCCGGAGGGGGCACCTTCTTTCACTGCAGCGGGTTGCACTGCCATATCTGCACAATAGACCCTTTTCAGGGTCTGGCCCTTCTCACCACCACCTATCTGTCCATAATATTCCTCACCTGCACAGTAACCCTCCTCACATACACATGTGCTCATGCAGGCAGGACACTGGGCTTCACTAACAGCCCCACTGGTAGCCCATGTTCCTCAGGGGTGTCCAACATCAGCAGCTGATTCTTTACATCCTTTTTTTGTCTCACCACTCCACTGATATTACACTCCACATTGGGTAGCAACACAATCTCTTTCCCATCTCTCTGCCATACTATTCCTACCAGATCATCCTTTTCCTTGTGTAGGCGTCTCTGACCATTGGGTGAAGGGGCCGCTCTTCACCTTCCCTTTCAGCTTCATGGTCCTGACATAGCTGGGCGAGACGTCCGAACATGTGGACATTCGTACCCACTGACACAGGCACTCTGTCGTATATGCCAGACTCAGGGCAAATCAGAGCAAGGGTTTCCACTGCTTCTCCCACACCAGTCACCCTAGCTGGAAAAGCCATCCACACTGGAATGTACCCGAGGTAAGGATAGAATTTCTCACTGAGCCCCCACACGTGTAGTCCTTCTAGCGGTTGGAGTTCTACGTGAGACAAATGTTAGTTGTACCAGGACTTAAAGATGATGGTAACTTGCGAACTGCTATCCAAAACAACTTGAGTGGCAATCCCATTGATAGTGACAGTAGTCTCGGTTGATGACCCCACCAACTTGCGCTTGTTGACGGAGGCTGTTGTGGTGGTTTTGGCTGCAGAGGCTCTCATGTGAGCCATGGAGCTGGACCTCCCAGGGAACCCAGTGTGCTACTTTACCGGGCCCCTTGGTAGTTTCGCTGGTTCTGATTCTGGTTTTCAGATGGCCTATCTCGAGGTAGGGGGCTGTTCACAGGCATCCTATATCCCTTCCTTACATGGCCCTCATTCCCGCAATGATGATAAATAATGCCCTCCCTGTACTGTTGCCTACTGGGCATGGCAGGGCAGGGCCCTGTGATCTCCACCAAGGTGCTAAGAACTACTGGACTTCACTTTGGGGCCCTTTCGCTAGTCTGGGCCATGACCAGTATTCCTTCCCTCTCCAGTTTAGTTACCCTTCTAACCAGCTCATCCATCTGAGCTCTAAACCCAGCTTCTGTAGAGGGCGCTGGTGCGGTTGGCCTAGCACCAAAAGTTAGGGGGCCTAGGCTAGGCACCATCCTACCTACCTACCCCTTGGGGCTCAACTAGCTGCTGGTTCACAGACAGTTTAGCCGACACAACATCTTTAAACTCCCTCAACAGGGTTTTCAGCTCTTGTATCTCATCAGGGGGCATCTCTCTCTCGCTCTCTCTCTCTCTCTCTCTCTCTCTCTACCAGGGTAATAGCCATCGAGGCTCTTTGTACTCCCCATTGTCCTTGCTCCTCTTCTGCCTCCCTGACATCCCACACCAGTATCCAGTATGGAGGGGGGTTACTCTTCCTATCTGCCAGATGTAACTGAAGCACTAGCAGGTTGGAGTAACTAGCAATTTTCATCCCATGCTCTAATCTCACATGGTTCAAATCCTGAGCTGCCACTCCCCCTTTCCTAAACACATTTTGCAGTGCTCTCCCCACCCAGGTTAGAAAAGCAGACAGGGGCTGTCTCTCCCATTGGCAAGTAGTCTTAAACTTCCACATAAGGTCCTCACAGACTCTAGACTACTGAAGATGCTTTCTAAAGCTGTCAGGTACACCTGGGCTGAGACATCAGGATCAGTGGCCCGTAATGAGTGAATTACTTCTAAGGCAGGCCCATGGATGCTTTCCACCAGGCATTTCCTTTTCTGACGTCTGAGTCCTTCCAATCTTGCACTAGATGGTAGCGTAATCCATCCATGCCTCCAAGTCATCCAACCTGTTTGTGGTTGGCTTGACTTCTGAGAACATCATCAACTTATAGTAGGAGTCAAAAGCTACCGGTACATGAACAGATTGAGGTTTCTCATTTCGGGGGGACATTGGTGAGGGCCTAGTCCCCTTTCTCCCTTCCTCCAGGCAATTATACTAAAGGACGTGACAATGGGTCAGGCCTCCGATAATCCCTCAGCCACCAAAGCCTTAGGTATCCATGCAGCCTCTATGGCATTAGTACATTCCATTAACATAGTCAGAGTTCCTTCTTCAGAGTCAAGCATTTTACCCTGTACCTTCACTGCATCAAGTCCCTTTATTGTGGACAGATACTTCTCTGGTCTCCTCCCTGCATCAGGGGTACCCCAAAAGTGAAAGGACTTCTGGAGATCAATCTGCCTGCCACTACTCCATTTTACATCAATTTAACCTTATCTTGTTTCGTAGGCCTAACTTTCGACCTGCGGGGTGTGGATGTGGGTGCTGGGGTCCCCACAGGAGTCGTCCCAGCTAGGTCCTCCATGAGGGGCATGGCTGGTGAACAGGAGATCCCAGCAGTGCCTCCAAAGACATATCCCAGGTGCCATGTGCCAATTGGCTACTACCCCTGCCTGTTGGTCTTCAAACAGATTAAGGGGCCTGGGTCCTGCTATGGTGACATTCGGGGTACTATCCCAAAGTTATGACAAATAGCGTGGTGCCTCCACCCAGAGTAAACAGTAAGTGGGTCAGGTGACCGGGTGGCACAGCCCCCGGGATGCTGCACCTACCCACCTCCCCTACCAACCACCCTGCACACCAGATACCCAACAATTTTCCAATGACATTTACCATGAACAACATGCACTTAACTTTATACAAAATACTCTTCACCCAGCTTTCCAAAACAATGTCGCACAGCTTTATTAGGGGGAAACAGGGGTTAGGAAAGGGATACTTAGAATAAGGGATAGCTGTGGAGGAAGTAAAATTTGGTTAGAGCAATCGATGAAGCAATGACAACTGGGCCTGTAAGCTAAACCCACCCAGTGACCCACCCCCACTGGTACCAGTGTAATGTTTGAAAGGTCTTCCTGGGTACCCAGTAGGTGCAGGTCTGGATGTTGCCATGGGTTGGCCGGCTGTTGGGGCCCTAGGAAGTTGGAAAGTTAACGTTAGTTTTAACTAAGCACTCCTCTTGGGTTCCAGGGCAAGCCCTGGGTACTCACGGTTTGATGAATCTTTGCAGTCTCCAAGATGCAGGGCTTCCACTGGTCCTGGAACAAGGAGCTCTGTTCGCAAAGGGCACAACATGGGCTGCAGGTTGGTACTTGCTATTAATCCTTGATCTTGATTGAAGGTCTAGCAGCTTGTCCCCTTGACTGACGATCAGGCCGCTTGTCACCTTCAGTCTCTTCTGGCCCATTGCAGAGCACACATGCAGGTCCCATGCCACACAGGAGGTGCAGACCCAGAAGGCTCCACAGCCCGGCTTCCCACCATGGGTTGCAGGTGCCTTAGCACCCCAGCAAGCGCTGGTGACCTCCTGAAACCAGCAGGCCCCACTTGAGAGGGGTTAAGCTAGTTCCTGGCTCTGAAGAGTGCATCTGAAACTGGTAGAGTTCAGTCTATCCCTGTACAGTGTAACAATTTCTGGGGCAGCCAGGGAAACTTTTATCCATTGATCTGCAGTGCTTTTGGGCCACTGACTTGCAGGCTTTAGGCAGTAGCCTCTCACCACACTGGTACACTCAGCAGTAGCAGGTGATTTTAGATCATGGAAACACCTGTTCACCTTTACTCACACAGTCTCTGAATATTAGACTAGCTTCCAAAGCAGCTCCAGTTGGACACAGCTTTCAGCAACCTGTACAGTCCTCAAACAGTCTCCACATAGCCTGGCTTGCACCCAGTTCAAAGAACGCTCAGACTCTCAAAGTAGCTTCTCAAAGTATCAAACAGTGCAGGGTTTCTGCAGTAAAAATCTCTTCCAGAAGAAACAGCACAGTTCCAACTTGCCTTAAGCATTCTCAAATTAGTTAATTTCTCTCTCTCTCAGAAAATCACTCTCCTTATCAGCAATTCCCACTCAAGTCCTGAGAAAGGACTCAGATAGTTCAGACCTCTGAAACACAGATCCCTCCTGACTCAGTAGGAGCCTGATCAAGACTGAAATAATTCCCCAAGGTCCCTGGGATTGCTCTCCAGTTCTCCCTCTGATTGACTGCCCCTTGATATCAATTAAAGTTAATGGCTTTGAGACCTCTGATTGGCTGGGACTCTTGGCACCTGAAATAGTTAACTCCTTCTCCCAGGAGTCCATTCTCGCAGTCTTTGGGCACCCAGACACTTGATTGGCTGCTAACAGGTGTCAAAGTGGTATTAAAATGGCTGCTCACATGCAGTCCCACGTGGTCTAAGGGGAGCCCCAACTATCTTCAGTTCCTGCAGTCAAAATATTTAGGTTTAAATGAAAACTGTCCCAGGTTCTTGCAGTCACCTTTGCCCACTATTGAGTGACTGCACAAACATCTTAGAGCAGACCCACAGAAGCCTGTCGCTAGCTCCATTTTGCACTGTCCCCTTGAAGCAGTGACAACCTCATTAATATTCAGAAGGGCTCATTACTATTCATGAGCACTCGCTTCCTGCCACGATTCAAACTGGGGTTCCCCACTGTACTGAGGCCTCTCACCAACCTCATTCTGGTCACTGACTTCCAAGTTGGCTGCCAAGGAGGTCAGGACCATGGGAAAGCCTCCTGATTGATGGAAAATGCAGTTGGAAAAATCAAAGTGCTTTTTTTAGCGTATATGCGATCACCGGCTGCACTGGCAAACTGCCAGTTACTCGCGACTCAGGATCCAAGTCCAAACAGGGCCAAAAAAACTACGGGGGTGTCTGGAGGGTACCTGGGGCACAGAAAAGGACTCCAGCTATGGCAGTGATACCACAGGGACCACCATAGGCAAATGAGAGATGGGAGAAAATGGGGGCAACCAAGGTAAACCCCCAAAGCGGGGTTACAAAAAGTATTTCCCCAGTCGCAGGACAGGTTCCACAGGAACTCCTCTCCACTCAGGGCAGAATATAACTTCTCCTTCCAGGCAGAAAATTTGTCCCTCCTCCTCCCTCCCTCTGGGCCAGCTGCAACACCCAGACACCACAAATAACAGGTGAAACTGGGGGAGTCTTGTAAGTAAAGCTGTGCCTATTTGTAGCCAGAGCTTTTTTTGCAGTCATGCAGAAAAATGTAAAGCTCCTTTAATGGAGCCCTATTTAGGCTGTCACTCTCTCTGCCACTCACTCTGAGCCATCTCTCCTTTCAGTTCCAGCCCGGACAAGTGAACACCATCTGGAACCATAATCAGTAGCCATCCAGAACACAGATCCCAGTTCAAACTAGTGAGGAAACCCTGACTGCCCTCTACTCCTCAACTCATGCAATCCAGCCCTGATGGACTGGATCCTAAACTGCTCTGTATCTTCGCTCCTGCCATAGCATACCATCTGACTCAACTACTCAACCTCTCCTTCTCCCTCAGTGCTGTCCCTCAGTCTTAGAAGCTGGCCAAAGTTCTTCCACTCTACAAAGAAAAGGAGACCCTTCCTCCTGGGTAAATTCTGGCCAGTCTCCCTCCTCCCTTTCCTTGCTAAGCTGCAGGGAAGTTTGTCTACACTAAATTTCCAATTTTCTACCCTCCACTGAGTTCCTCTCCCATTCCAGTCTGGCTTCAAGAAGCATCATTCCACTGTCTCCTCCCTGCTGCATGAACTGACTCTATCTTATCAGGAATGGATCAGGGACATATCACAGCTGCCATTTTCATCAATCTGGCCATGGTCTTTGACTTGGTGTCCCACATACTCCTCCTGAATAATCCAAGTTCTGCTTACCTCTCAGCTCCTGCTGTCAGCTGGTTCCGTTCTTACCTCTTGGGCCATCTGCAATCAGTACTGGTTAGTAGCACCTGGTCATCTCCATTTCTCATCCAGGTGGGGGTCCCACAGGGCTCCATCTTAGTGCTCATCCTGTTCTCCATCTTACTTAATAACCTCTGTGCAGCTTGTGCCAACTCGCATATCCACATGTATGCAGATGACACAGTCATCTACACCTCCAGTTCCTCCACTACTGTTGTGGAAGGTCTGCTCCAGCCTTTGGTTACATGGGAAAGAAAAAGAAAGGTTAGGTCTGGAACTAATATGACTTAACAGTACAAGTCCTCCCCAGCTGGCTTGCTGGGGGGGGGACTAAGTCAGGATAAAAAATTTAAATAGGTTCTTCTTATTTTGAAGTAAGCTCTGGAAAATGATTTCTTGTTACAACTGGTTATGCTTATGTTTTATGTTGCATAATTACTTCGAATTATGGATGTTCTTTGGAGCCAATATATGAACAACCAGATAGAGTTTCTATGGTTTATCGGTTGTTTCTTTTTTATATTCCTATCCTTCAGGAATGCAAAGTATTTATTTCATGTGAATGTAGATTGGTCGATTTCTTGTTGTTTCTTTCAGTACTGATTTTGACTTCATGTATTACATGAAAACTTCATAAACAAAAACCTTAAAATATTGATTAAGAATCTGTGCACCATTTGCCCAAGAGTGATTACAGATACATGTCTAGACAGGATCAGCTTACTGTATGGAGGGCCTGCACGGATGTTGATCCACTTGACCATTGTATTTAATAGGAAAAAATTCTATTTTCACAGGGTAACTAGACCTGAGGTTTTGAAATTAATTGGTGCCTTTCCTAAAAAGCTTACTGATTGTAGATATGGCCTTGATGGTTGTTTTGTTAAATTGGCATCCCCATTTATTGTGGGTCCCCTTACCTCTATATTTATCCTTTATTCAATTTGTGGTGTGTTTCCAACTACTTGGAAAAGTGTAAAGGTTGTCCCAATTCCAAAGAAACCTGGAGCTGTCCTTCCTGAAGATTTTAGACCTATCTCTATTCTTAATCCACTGAGCAAGGTTTTGGAGAAACTGGTGGCAGATCAGGTCACATATTATTTGGATAGTTACAACTTATTGTGTCAGCAACAGCATAGGTTTCGGAGGAATTCTGGGACAAGGACTGCCCTGGTTAGGTTCATGAACTCTGTGCTTAGGGGATTTGACTGGTGCGGTGTTCGTGGACCTGAACAGAGCTTCTGATCTCATTGATTATCCTCTTTATGTGAGTTGAGGCAAATGGGTTTTTCTCACAGGTAGTTGAATGGTTTAGAAACTACTTAGCTGACTGTTCACAGATAGTTTATGTTGACTCCCTTCAGTCAGATATTTGTGCCTTGACGTCTGGTGTTCCACAGGGGTCCATACTGGGATCACTGATGTTTTCTCTTTTTATCAACCAACTTCCCTCTTTGTTCAACTCCTGTGAAATTTTGTTGTATGCAGATGATCTTATACTTTTCATCAAGCCTAATCAAGTTCACAATTAACTTCTTGTTTACAATCTGAGTTTTTCAAAATTTGAGATTGGTTTGAGGCTAACACCTTGGTTTTGAATGTTAAAAAAATCTGTGCTTTTTGACACTCCCATATGCTAAAAGATGATATGGGTTTACTAATCTTTGATACAGGTGGGACTGAAATTGAACAGGTAACTGAGTTCAAGTACTTAGGTGTGCTTCTTAATTCTGGTTTGTCCTTCTATCCCCAAGTAAGGGCAGTTAGTAAAGCTAACAACCGTAAATTAGGTATCCTTTATAAAGTTGGGAAATTTTTCCCCTGGTGCAACTCGAAGGTCTGTTGCTATTGCTTCCCTGTTGCCCCACTTAGAGTATAACTGTAGTCTTTATTATGATTTGGGGGTTAAGGAAAGTCATATCCTGGCTGTTGCACATAACAACATTTGTTGTTTTGTTTTGAATTTACCATCATGTACACATCATTGCTTACTGTATTCATACTTGGATTGGCTTTCATTAAATTATAAATTAGCTTGTTTTTTGGATGCCAAATCTTTCAGGTAGTTCATGCAAAATCTTTTTTCCTGCTTTCAAACTTGATTATTACTAATAAACCATGTTTGAAAAATTTGAGATCTTCCTCTGGTGTGATGTTAAATCTTCCTTTGCATAAATCCAAATCAGGTGACCGTTCCTTTTTTATTGCAGCTCCACTTTTTTGGAACACTCTTCCCTGCTGGCTTTGTAAAAACATATATTTTAAGTGTACTTAAATCTAATTTTAAAGTTTATTTAAAGTCTATGGATATTTGTAAATGTTTTTTGTAACTGTGATGTTGATTGTTGTTTGGTGTTGTGTCCATTTTGTTCTGTCGGGCCGAGCCTGAAAAAGGACCTTCAGTCCAGTGTTTCTACCCAGTTAACAAGTAAAACAAACAAACAAGCAAACAAACCATATGACCACTAGGAAGTCCCTGAGCACTCTGGAGTGTCACTGCACTTAGGCCACCTGACACTCCCCTGACCACAATAAATAGACACCTATGTTATATATTAGCCTCTGCCAAAGATTGCCTTCATGAGGATTGTACAAGGCTTTACAGAATATTTTTAACAGAATGCCATAGTTCTTGATCAGCTCCTCAACTTGAGACCAAGTGATATAGGGTGAAGCAGTCATAGGTGGCCCACCCTGTTTTTAACTGGAGGAATATAATCCTCAATGTCAGAACTCAGATGGAGGCTATATTATTTGAGAGAGACTGTAAAAGCAACACACTCCATCCAAACATTAAGGACTTCTAGTTCTACAACATTACCAGTCCTCCTTGACTTCTCATCTAAACTATCATGCTTCTGTACAAAACAAATATCTCGCCCTCACTTAAAAAAAAAAAATAACTGCAGTGTGGAAAGGTCAAACTATTTTAAAGCATGTCAGTCATATAGCTGGTTGAGTACTAGCCCAGTAGCTACTAGTGAGATGAAATATGGATGTTAAACAACAGTCATTAGATGCACTGCAGCTGTCACTTACAGGTGAACATGGAAATATATTGTGGTGAGCAGTATTATATATGATGAACAAAACAGTTAACTAAAAAAAGTCCTTGTTTAACTTGTCAGTTGTTGTGTTTGAAGGGCTGTAATCACACTCTGTAATCTGCATGATGAGAGACCATGGTTATTCTCCTGTCCTATTCTTCACTGTGAGGTCAGGTTGGAATGCCAAAGGGATAGCATATTCCTCAATTTGTGTGAAAACCTAATGTTGATTAATTTTCTCCACTAACTAGAAACTCGGGATTTTATGATACCCTACCTATTTCAGGCATGTGTTCATTTCAGGTACATCAGGAGGATAATAGACTTAGACTGAATGTCAGTGTTGATAATACTAACCATGCACACACTGAGATGTGTGAAAAGCTTCACATTATTATAGCAGCTTAGGAGCCAAAATATCAGTGGTCCCAGCATGACAAACAATGACATGATTGCAACAAGAGCTAGAAATGTTAACTCTTATAGTAACAGGACAAATAATGCAATTAGATATTGGAGTACTGTTTCAGGGTTCTGTTTACTCATCCAAATAATAAATAAAAATACATATTTTTTATTTTCAAGACTGTGCAGTTGAGTAAAGGCTTACCCTACTGGGACTAAGATTTCATTCACAGGGCTTTGTGAGGATGTTTTATTTTACTTTTATTTATTTGTAGTTTTTGACAACGAAACACATGCTAAGCTGTAATAGTTTTTTCCAGCTGCGTCCTAGGGGGTGGGGGTTGGGGTTACATGGATCCGTTCTATTGACAGGGGGAATGTGAGCATTAGCACAAGGGGAAAATACCTTACTTTTCTGAAGGGGCACTAGTGGCTTCCTGTCAGGAGAGGCTGGAGGTCAGAGAGGTGGAAGGAATGGCTGCCAGGTTAGAAGAGATTGCTTCCCTTCCCACCCAGAGTGCTGAGGAGGCATCTGTACAGTTAACATCAGTGGGGGTAATGATGGTTTTTAACACTGATGCTGTACAATCTGCTGGTAGTAACCCTACAAGCACACCAGGTATGGATGCCAAACAAAGAAGCTCTGCAAATGCAAGTACTGACAACTCTACCATGGCTGGGAACAGTAATGCTGAAAAACATCAGAGGATATTTACCAGCAGATGTGAGAATATTTGTTGCTCTTCTTGCAGAAGAGGAGAAATTTAAGGCAACAGGGATCTTGAGCAACACTGGACATGCAAGCAACTTCATCACCCATTTTGGGTAGAGTCAAGCCAGATAAAGCACCTGCAACTGTTCAAGCTCCTATTTCTACTGAAGTTTCCCAGCACAGTAGTGATAGTGTAAGCCCACAAGAGACTATTGTAACACCCAAACAGACAGCTGCCCTGCAAACACTGCCTCACCCCATACAGACTGCTGTCAATGTGGCAGATTCTGACAGTCGCCAGAGTGAACAGCTACGCACCTGAAAGGGAAAGGGCGCTGCTGCTACTGTTAACATCAAAGGCATATCATTTTCACTGACAGGCTGCTACATAGGTCCAAAATCCACATGTTCAGACAAGCCAGGAAATGGATATCAAGAATCTATTCCTGCAGAAAAGACATGTTGAGCCTGAGTTGGAATGGTCTGCATAAACAGTGTTATTGAAGGCAGGCTGGGTGAGAGACTGCCAATGTCCTGTTGAGGCCACCTAAACAGCTGATGAGGAAAGGAGTACCCCATCAACAGGCAGGTCCTTCTCTGGGTCTGAGGTTGGACAAGGGAGTAAAAGTGTTTGTGCTTCTGGTGGAATACTAAACATGCCTGTGAACTCGCAATTGCAAAAGACAGGAAAGGTGCAGTAGACTATCAGCGAGGATTTTGACCTAGAAATTCCAGCTAGTTTTGAGTTTAGTCCTGGGCGGAGCCTACACTGTTTAAAAGAACAACATTGGTGACCTCCTCTGTATATGTGGTTCCTCCAAATGGTCGTTGGTGTACCTATAGAGACAGGCAAGCATGCTTACTTACCCCACTCAGTCAACAAGTGACAGAAAACAATGAACTTAAGTCTCAACCAGAGCACGTTCAAATGGAAGCACATACAGTGGTTACTAATGAGGAGCAACCAGTGAATATACTTAAGCAAACTCCTGCTACCCCAGGGCACCAGGCAGGTACCCAGGATATTCTTGTAGTAGAGGAAGAGGAGACCGAGCTTGCTGTCAGACTTCCAGAATGTGCACAAAGATTTCTTGAGCCCCCAGCAATAGTGTCCAACACAGGTTCAGCCCCAAGATCAGCCACACAGCACAGCTATGCAGACTGTTTTCCCTGGATATAAACTATACAGGAGGGGCAGAGCAGTTGGGAAGGGAGGGTGGCAGTTTACATCAGGGAAGGAATAACTTGCACAAGAGAAGAGTTGGAGGAGAGAAAGGTGGAGGCATTGTGGGTTCAGTTACACTCCAATAGAGTTTAAAAGATGAGGTTGGGGTGGTTTACAGACTACCCAACCAGGATGAGAAGAGGACAGGGAACTGACCTCCAAATACTGAAGGCTGCAGGAAAGGAGAGGTGGTAATAGTGGGGGACTTCAAACCAACCCAAGGTAGACTGGAGGAACTATTCACAACATGTTCCAGTCAAGTGATCCTGGAAGGGTTGCAGGTGGATTCCTGACTCAGGGCATCACAGAACCAACCAGAGAGGAGGCAATCCTTGGTCTGGTGATCACGAATTGGAGTGTGTACAGGACCTAAGGGTCAGAGAGCACCTGGGTGGTGTGACCATTGCACATTGTGTCTGGGTGGATATGGGCAGGAAAGCATTCTGATTAAGACCAGAATCTTGAAATTTAGGAGGACGATTCAGAAGATGGGCAATGTGCTTAGGAGGCACCTGTGGGCATCAGGGCACATATGGGGTGGACCAATGGTGGTCTATCATTAAAGAAGGAATAATGGTTACCACAGAGGAGTGCATTAGGTCTCAGGGGAAGAACACGAGTGCCAAAGCAGCCAGCTAATTCAGTTTTGGGGCCATGCAGACATTAAAGGAAAAGCAGTTAGCCTTTAGAAAATCCAGGAAGACCAAAAGAGAGGTGGATAGGGAGAATTATCTAAGGTTGGCTAGTGTAGCAAGTAAGGAAGTCCAATGGGCTAAGACACACAAGGAACTACAGATAGCTGAGGGAATTAAGAAGGGGAGGAAGGCATTTTTTGCCATATAAGTGAGAAAAGAGACAAGAAGGATGAGATTGTTAGGCTTAGGAAAGTAAAGAGCGGGTGGAGGAGGATGGGGAAAAGCAGAGGTACTAAATGAATACCTCTGTTCTGTCTTAACCAGGGAGAAGAATGGACAGGTGCCTTCAGGAGGGAGAAGAGGAGTGGGGGATCATGGATGTAGTGATAGAGGAGGATAGTGTGAGGGAGGTTCTGCTAGCATTGAAGGTGTACAAATCACAAAGCCTGGATGGAGTACATCCAAGGGTACTGAGGGAACTGGCAGATGAGCTTGTAAGGCCATTGGCAGGCCTGTTCAATAGTTCACTAGAGTGAGGTATAGTGCTGTAGGGCTGGAGAACAGCACATGTAGTGTCCCTTCACAACAGCAGCCTCAAGAATGACCCAGGGAACTACAGACTGACCTCAATCATGTGCAAGCTCATGGAGACCATACTTAGGGAAAGGCTGGTAGAATATCTAGAGGTGCGTGGTCCCAGGATGTGAGACAGCATGGGATTATATGGGGAGATAGTGTCAAATGAATCTGATTGACTTCTTTGATTGGGTCATTAAGACAGCAGACAGGAGCCAAGTGGTAGACATCCTCTATTTGGATTTCAGCAAAGCCTTTGACTCAAACTCACAAGTAGGCTAATCAGGCAGTTGGTGGATCTTGGGATGGGGAGAAGATCACCAGATTGGTGGGGAATTGCTGAGGAATAGAACCCAGAGGGTGGTAGTTATCTAACACCAGAGAAGCCATCAGTGGGGTCCCACAGGGCTTGGTGCTTGGACTGGTGTTGCTAATTGTCTTCATCAATGACCTTGGATATGGCATTAAGGGAAAATGTGCCTATTCGTGGATGACAGCAAGCTCTGTGGGAGGGTGGACACAGCCGAAGGGATACAGGACCTACAGGATGATCTCAAAAAGCTTGAGAGGTGGTAGGTGGTTTGGGATCTGGCAGCTTGGCTTCAATGCCAAGAAATGCAAAGTTATGCACACTGGAGCCAAGAATCATAGGACAGAGTACTACCTGGGAGGAGTCTGAATATCTCCAATGTAGAAGGAGCAGGATCTGGGAGTGATGATCACTAGTGATCTGACGCACTCCACGCAGTGCAAAAAAGCAACAGCAAAGACAAACAAGATGTTGGGATGCATAACTAGAGGAGTCAGCACTAGGAGAGAAGAGGTTATACTGCCCTTGTACAGGTCACTGATGAGGCCACATAGAGTACGGTGTTTGGTACTGGTGCCCACATTTAAAAAAGGACATTAAACTGCTGAAGACAGTTGAGAGGAGGGCTACAAAGATGATTGTGGGTCAGCAGGGTAAGGCATATCAGGAGAGTTTGAAGGCATTGAACATGTACTCCCTGGAGGACAGGAGGGAGGGACATGATTGCGACCTTAAAGTACTTGAAAGGGATAAATAAGGTGGATAAGGATGTTCTCTTCAAGCTACGTGGTAACCATCACATGAGGGGACACAGTCTTAAGCTGGAGGGGGGGAGTTGAAAGGAGGTGAGGAGAAACTCTTCACAGAGAGGTTGGTAGCCAGTTGGAATGCATTGCCTGAAGAGGTGGTCTTGTTGAAGACTGTGGGAAGCTTCATGAGAGACTGGAATAGACATAGGAAGAAGGCAAGGGTGAAGGATGGGAGGATGGAAAGGATGGGAGGAGTAGGGGCAGGGGCAGTAGCTCAAGATGTGGACATTGCAATACAAGCAGACTAGATAGACCAAATGACATTCTTCTGCTGATTTCTTTGTATGTTTATATGTCTATGGTTTTGCCCAAATATCAAACCTGCTAGGAGGAGGAACGCAGTCCGGATCAGGTACATAGGGGTATGGAAGATGCTCTGATTGACTGCACATAGCAAGGACTTCTGAAAGACAGTCTGAAATTCATTGCAACAGTAATATATGCATTAATTAACACAGCTGGTGACCCCTACTTTGATGTGAGTTTTAAGATGGCTGCAGCTTAGAGGATTTCTGGACCAAGTACCATAAGGTAACGAACACCCCAATATGGACCATGTACCTAATCCTACTGACAAACATGAGATAAAAAGAGTTATGATACTTTTAAAAATGAAGGTGTCAGTAGTGTAGATATTTTACACTGTTGAAGCAAAATGCACAGTAATTGGGATACCTGTCCCTATCATGTACTCAGAGAGTATCTGGACTGGGGGATGGTGCATAAGGTAAAACTGCTGCAAAGTGATAGTCATGTAATATCTTCTGAACTGTTTTACTTGGGGAGAATGGAGGTGGATTGCCTTCTATGTAGGACAGCCCAAAATGTGCTACTGGTGCGAGGCCAAGAACACATCTGAGTGGAACTTGGACACTGTGTGATGCAGCCCGTGCACTGAACTGGGCCACCTAAGTAATCACTGCACCAACAAAATGCATTGTAACATATCTGAAGTGAAGGGCCACTCATTGCTCATACCCATGGGCATCACACAACAGAGGAGACACCATGGACCAAGCAGAAGAAATCTTTTATGTAAATACATCTCAGCGAACAAGTGATTGGGTAAATACATTCATTCAACAACCCAGAGAGTCAGACAAGCGCTCAAGAAATTTGAGATTGGGACAAACCATAATTCAGGATGGTGAGACCCACTCTACCTCCACAATGCTGAAAGAGAAAGAGACCATCTCTCCGAGGGTGGAAAATGACCCAAATAACAACATCCCTGAGGCTAAAAACCCTTGTGAGATCTCAGTAGAGCAGAAAGAACCTAGGGACAAAGATGTTATTCCAGAACTTGTTGAAATCAGTCAGTCATCTTCCACTGAGGCTCCTGTTGCGAAATCCACTGAAATGCCACCTCCCTCTATGCCTGAAGCAGAGGTTTTCAGGATGATTATGAGACAGCAAAAGAAAAAAGGACCTCCTCACAAAGAAAATGTCTGGAAGAGTGTCTCTTGATCTGGAAAATCAGTATGAATTGCTGGCTCCTAACAAGGCTTAGGGTGACACAGATGATGAATCAGATGAGTCTTCATCCTTCACAGCAAAAATCCATCTTCCAGCACTGAGGATCAGGGCCCTGAACCCAAAACTTAAAAAAAAAAAGGAAGAACACTTGGTCATTTAGAAGCAGGAAGAGGTGGAAAACAAAATAATGCCTTGCTCTATGCTTGTTTTCTTTCTCCTGTCTCTAATGAGCAACAGGGTCAGACTTTTTGTTACCACTTTAAAAGTGAACAGTATACATAGTGCATAAAATACTCACCACATTTTCCATCTTACAGGGCATAACTTCAGACATTGTCTTAGGACACCTGTATCCATACAATTCATGAGGCGAATGCTGCAAAGAAAGTGTGGATGTGAGGTCCCTCCTTCTGATTCATGGGGGACAAATGCTCTGGGGTGAGTATTCTCTTCGCCTCCTGTGATGTTTGGGTGCATAAATTAACAGATCTTATACCTAGTTGGGTTTTGATATTGGATGATACCGATATGATGGGCCTTAACAAATGCATGATCAACGTATATTGTGCTCAGGCAATATTGGCTAGAATAGATGCACTTAAAGCCATAAGACCCTACAAAAAGGGTAATACCAGGAGGTGATTTTAACTGTGTTGGGTTTTTCTGTCATAATGAAAAACAGGATGACAAAAAGACCCACTGTGATTATAACTTCCTATACTGTATGATTACCTCTGTGCTCCTAGTAGATGATGCAGTGCTACCGAGTATGCCTACAGAAAATACTTTCTTTAAAGGCTGAGTTTCTTCCAGAATAGATTTTTTTGTTTATTTCCCCATGGCTGGAAATCCCTAAATTTCAAACCATACCAGTAGAAAGATCTGACTATACGGCTGTACATATTCAAACTGGTCCGAACTTCATTGCCAGATCTAAACAACTTCTTTGGCAGTTAAATTGCTCCATACTTGATAACAGCAGTGCACAACAGGAACCTTTATTTGGACTTAAGTGACCCTCACTGATACGTATGAAAATGTAGTAGTCCGGTGGAGTTAAGAGGGAATTTAAAAGTTTCTGCATAACTATAGCTAGGAGGAGAAAAATAAATTAGTACTTTAAATACTTAAACCTAAGGCACCATCTGCAAAGATTGCTATCCTTGGCAACTGAAAATAAATTAAATTATTCTCAGCAAATGCAACATTAAGAAACCAGTCCCGCACTCACCACCACATAATACAGAAAGCCGCTCATACTATTCCAAAGTGCAAAATGTTCTTTATTGAAGTGCTGGTGCAGAAAACAAAGCGTCCACACATCTTGATGTGTTTCAGATGAATAATCTTTTTTCAAAAGACAATAAATTAAATTGTTCTCAACAAATATGCAGGTAAAAGAAAATGGGCAAATTTCAGTATCAGAGGCTAAACTCCTAATACAGGAGAAGAAATTTGGGACTCAGGCCAGAAGGCTCAAGTCAATCCATTTGAAGACTGCTCAGAATGGACTCAAGAGTGATCCTGAAAATAAAAAACACCTCTGGAGCACACATCACTCCAAGAGGGCATCGGCGGGTTATTGATGACCATGTGTATAACGTTTTGGCTGTAAAACTGATACCTCAGGGATTGGGATGATTTTCTACAGGATTTGCAGTTGCTGATTTACCGTGTAATCCAAACAAAATTAGCATCTCCCATTCAAAAGCAGAAATCTTAGAAACCATTGTTCACTGAGTAACAGCAGTGCCCCAAGAAGTGATGGAATCCCAGAGGAGGTGTATAAGTTATTCAAAGAGGATTTGTGTGACATTTCAGGGATGGTGTATAATGTTTTACTATCGGAATGCTTTCTGGGTGCTCTATGCTACATGAGGTAACTCCAGAACTGGAGGCCACTTAGATTATTAAATATGGATTTGAAAATTTTGTTAAAGGTCTTAGGCAAAAGATTGGCAGACCCAGCATCTTCTTTAATTTCACCATCTCAGACCTGTGCCATATCAGGAGAAAGATTCAAAACAACCTGTTTTTGTACAGTGTATTAGCAAAGTAGGGCAGAAAAGGAGCATGAAAGGCCTCCTGACCCTTGACCAGGAGATGGCCTTCGATAACATTAATCATACTTACTTAATCACTGTATTAGAGAAGTATGGTATTCTGCTTCAATTCGTATGTTCAGTTTGGTTTATATAAAATGCTGGAACAGTGTTCTCTCTGGTAAATCAATCTAGATGGAAGGAGCGTGCCTATGAGCTGGAGCCAGGTAGGGATGTCCTATAAACCCTGTGTTGTATTTATTTATTCTAGACCCCATTTTGCATACATTAGATCAGGACATCAGTATAAGAGGAATTGAAATGCCCCTGGGAGCAATGGCCCAAAAATCAGTCATTTATGTGGATGATGTCTGTCTCCTGTAATTGGACAAAGCTTCAAGGCATTGAGCTATAACCCATTTTGAGAATTTTTCAGAAGTGTCAGACTCTTAAGTTAAATGTGGGAAAAAGTCTGGGAACACATATTCGCACGACAGCTCCCACTGGTTTTGAGAACATAAAGGGTATTGCTATAAAAGAAGAACCCATTAAAATTTTGGGAATCTGGTTTGGGAACATGGACATGGCCTCTTTTAATTTGGGGGCAGAAGCACAGCAAAGCTTTTGGCTCCAGCAAATAAACTGCTTCTGATTGTGGCTAGAGGAAGCTGTCTTAAATAACCCAGGAAGGAGGGGTGTGGCTGGTTGCTCCTGCCCAATGAACTGCAACATAGCCTTTGAATTAAAAGGAAGCTGTACAAATACAGAGGACTGCAAGAAGGCAACAAAGGAGAAAGGCACAGGATTTCATGAAACAGGATACAAGGACTGAAGAAAACATTGTGCAATCGTGCACCTGGGGAACAAAACCCAGGGAAGAGTACACAATGGGGAGTGAGGAATTGACAACAGTAAAATGGAAAGGGACCTGGGGGTAATTATATCAGATAACCTAAATGTGGGCAAGCAATGTGAGAAGGCAGTAAGGAAGGCTGGGGGGATACTGGCATGCATAGGGAGAGGCATCAATAGTAGAAAACAGGAAGTTGTTATCCCTCTGTACAGACAGTTGGTGAGACCCCATCTGGAATACTGTGTGCAGTTCTGGAGACCCCATCTCCACAAAGATATAGACAGAGTGGAGGCTGTCCAGAGGAGGGCAACCAAAATGGTGCAGGGTCTGCACCAGAAGACATATGAAGAAAGACTAAAGGAGCTTAATATGTATACCCTTGAGCAAAGAAGGGAGAGAGGGGACATGATAGAAACTTTCAAGTACCTCAAGGGAATCAACAAAGTCCAAGAGGGTAGCATCTTTCAGAAAAAGAGATGTGCACGAACAAGGGGGCACAATTTGAAGATAGAGGGGGGACGGCTCAGAGGTAATGTGAGGAAGTATTTTTTCACGGAGAGGGTTGTGGATGCATGGAACAGCCTCCCTGAGGAGGTCGTGGAGTCAAGAACAGTGGGTGAATTCAAGAATGCATGGGACAGACATAAGGCAGTTTTAGTGGGGGGTAGGAAGAAGTAAGCTGTTGGTTAACTAGGATCTGCAGCTTATCTGTTAAGTAGGAAAATGGGCAGACTAGGTGGGCCAAGCGGTCCTTATCTGCAGTCAAATTCTATGTTTCTAAGTTTCATATATTGAGAAATGATCTACTGAAAGGATCATGAAAAGAAGAGGCTGATGACAATTAAATATTTGCAAGCAAATATTTGGACCATTTTGTATGAAGGGAGTCCATCATGCACCACCACTGTCATATATTACAATTCTACAGCGTAGGTAGAGAGGTATTTAAAAGGAAACCACTGATACTGGCAAAAAAGGCTAGAAATTTAAAAATGATATTAGTAAATTTGCACCTAAAAAATCCTGACCATTCTTTACCTTCCAATTCTTTTCTGGATCAGAAATAAAAGGGAAATACCTTTGGATATTGCAAAATTGCTCAAACACCACAGAATGAAGAAAGTGAGAAATGCCAGTGGCTATGAAGAAGTCAGGATCAGGATTTTATTAACTATCAGACCACTTCACGTGATCTACAGTAATTCTAAAATGTCCTTGTAGCTTACCTACATAGGGAAAATAACAAGCCCTTAATGGTCAGAAGACAGAGTATGAAAGCAGTGTACAACAAGCAGACTGTCCCTGTCCTGTAGGTAGACATTTTGTGAATCTGAGACTCAGGAGTCAGACCACTACCCAGTTTGTTAAGATCCTCCTGAAGTTTGTCCCCATCCCAAAGGGAGTCCTTCCAACATGACTAGCTGTGTGGCATCCATTATCTTAGCAGCCTGCTGGAGAGCCCAGCCTCCAGGTCAGTGATGAAAGATGTTGAAGAGCAGTGGCCTCAGCACTGATCCTTAAGGATGCTTGCATACCCTCTCCACTGCCATTCCACGACCACCTTCTGCTTCCTGCTCCAAGCCACTTAGCAACCCACTCAGTGTATGTAAGCCCCCATGAAAGAGGGGCTTATGCTCCCATTTTAGACATCCTTTTCCTCATCCTTACCCCCTCCCCCTCCCCACAGAGCTAAGCAATTTATTAGTGCTTCGGAGGTTAGTACCTGCTGGATGCCTCATGATGGCAGCAGACAGCAGGTTTAGGGAGGTATATAAGGCAGGAGACAGGAAGTTTTGAGGCCTTTTCCAGCCTGGGCAGTAGGCCTGAGGCTGGAGGGGGCAGCTGGAGGAGCAGAGCAGGCAGGATTAGGACAGCTCGGGGATCCGGGTGGGCCAGCAGGGGGGTGACCCCACATAGGTGGCAGAAAGGGATGGCCTGTGCAGAGACTTGGTGTTGAGGAGCCAGGAAGGAAGCTCTGAGGGGGAGGATGGTTAGCCAGGTCCTGCGTTATTTGGGGTAAGGGAGATGCAAGAGGCAGGCAGGGGGCCAGGATAGGCAGAAGCCCTTAGAGATCCCTATGAGGTAGTTTGCTCAGGCTGCCAGGGCTGTGAGGATAGTGGCAGGGTCCTCACAGGGGAAGGCCAGTGGGGTGGTTTTCCCGGGACCCAGTGTGGCAGGGTGGCCTGAGGACAGTTGGTAGCAGGGGCCCTTTCACCCATAATTAGGGCCTGCTTGGAGGGCAGGTCCTGGGCACTGGCATTAAAGGGTCAGGTGGGTCACAGTGTCATAGGAAAGATCGTGGAGAGTGGCCACTAGTTGGAGCTTACCACAAGTCAGGGAGTGATGTGAGAGGGATGTAGGCCTGGGCATGGAGTTCCCCCCAAAAATGGTCAGCTGGGAGCAGAAGAGAGTATGGTGCTGCTCACAGGGTTTGGGCTGCTCGGAGAGGCCTGGGCAGTGGCAGGTCCCAGGGCTTCTCTCTTGGCAGGGCAGCCTGAAGCAAGGGGCTCGGGTACTGGAGCAGGGCCAGGTTTAAGGACTGCCACACCAGTGGGAGCCGTGTAGACAAAAAGGCTGAGCTGTAAGGAGGGATTGGGTGCTTTAGAGTGGGAGCACCTTATAGAGCAGGTTCTTTGTAGAGCGACAGTGAGGGGTTGCAGGAAAAAATCCTGGTATCCTGGTATTTGGGCTGAGGTCCAGGGGCCAGGTGGGGAAAGCAGCATGCTTTCCCACACAGGAGTTGGGGCAGTGACCAGTGCCAGAGTGTTGTGTGAAACCCAGTGAAGAGTAGAAAAGGTTTTGGCTTACCAGTGCCAGTGAGTCAGGAGCCTGGGGGGTTCTGAGAAGGGAGGTTCTTTGGGTAAAGCATCCAAACAGGGTAAAGTGAAGCAGTCCTGCTGTAGTGCTTGTATTCAATGTGCTGCTCCGAGTGTTCAGTCAGGATGAATTGTACAAAGTTTCAATAGCCCCATGGAGCTGCTTAATTTATTTATGAAGGATGTGACCCTTGCATTCCTGAAATCATTTGGGATGTTGGAGCTAAATAAAGAAGCTAGTTTGGGAAGAAATTGGTAGTGGACATTGCCTTCTTTCTGCTGGAAGGGGGAATAGAATGAAATAGGAGCTCCCCCTCCTTGTGTCTAATTTGTCTCATAAGTTTTAATTCCAGGAGAGATGCTGTCACCCTGCATTCCAGATTAAGGGGATCATGGGTGAAAAGAGTCAGGAGGTTGCTTCTGAGAGATCCTGGTCCAGTGGTCAGTGTTCGGGGACAAAATCCAGATTTGTAGGTGAGATCGAGGATGCACTGGTGTATGGATACATCTGAAAGGTAGGAACACCATTTTCCTATCTGTATAAGTGTGCACTGGCTCGGGTTAGCGCTTGATGCAGCCTTCTATGCCCTCTAGAACAACTGTGATAGAAATTTATGCCCCTAGACAAGGGGGACAAGGGGGGGGTTACATGTTGGGGCTCATCCAGGATGTTCCTGCGAACCCCAAAACGGTGCTGGACCACAAGTCTTGTGGTCTGGTGTGTGGTCAGGCCTCCTCCTGGCCTGGTTGGGCCCTGTGGTGCAGACAAAATTAGCTATGTGGGTAGGCCTGAATGAGAAGTAGGCCTCAGCATGCCTGTTGTGGTGTGCACGTGTGACCAACTGATCACGTGACCCTTAGGTGGAATCTGATTGGGTGATGGCCAGAGAGGAGCTCCAGCAGCTGCAAGCAGATGCACCATCTTGAGAGGAAGATCAGAGAGAGTAGAGCCAAGAGGGCAAGGAGAAGGAGAGCCGGAGAACAAAATTAGAGAGAGAAAAGTTTGCACATGCACATCCAGGCAAGGGACTCTGCCGCCAAGTAAACAAAAGGAAACCCAGAAACAACCAAGTAAATGAATCTCTTTGCTGTGAATACTGGGAGGTACAGAGAGGAGACTTGAGCAGACAGCCCATGGATTGATGGAGGGTCGTGTCTGGCAGGGAGGAAGGTGGAGCAGAGGCACTCACAGGAGGAACCATTTGCTGTGTTCCTGTCTCTACTGCTTTCCTTGCATGGAAAGCTGGAGGAAAAGAACGAGAAAATGAAAGTTGTGCTATAGTGTGGGTACCGGGGAGATGTTGCCAGATTGCCTGTGTGCTAGCATTGTACAGGCATGCCGCCATTTCCAAATTTGGGGATGTTCCCTCTCAGTTCCACTGCAAGCTCTTTTGTACTGTGGTCACCAGCCAGTGGGGATTCAAGAGCCTTTGAGAGACTCTCCCTGGGGGAAAGCCTTTGTGTCCAGAGGGAAGATACCAGAAGTGCTTCCCCAGATGTCACAGTGGAGGCTGTAGAAGAGGAAGGTGCAGGGGCAAAAGCAAAGGAAGAAGGTGATGGGGAGCACAGCTGTCTGCACCACTCCCTGTTGCCGGCTACCAGCTATCCCAGTGACAAATGGAGGGGAAGGGGTCTCAGACAACTGACAGGAGATCCTCCAGGGCCCAGGGGGTCTCTGTCTCAGACTCTGTCCGACGGTAGCCCACAGACCCTGTCATCCAAGTCAGAGATTACCTCGGGAGCCAAGTTTAGAATCAAGCCCAGCGAGTTTGGCCCTGAGTCTGGTCCTGCACCAGCAGCAGCAGCAAGGGAGAGTGCTGAGTTAAGGGAGCTGAAAGAGTTGAATGAGAAGTATATTAGCAGCACCTTTCAGTTTCAGGACTACCAGGTGGTTAGGGTAATCCACAGGTCTTACCATCACCCTGTGATCACCTTGGCAGACAGCACCCACAGCTCCTGGTCTGGGCTAAGACCCTCCGGACCCAGATGGATGGGTTGAATCCTAGTGACCCATTAAACCTTAAGTATCATCGGGGGATATGGCTACCAGTGGGACAAGCCAGGAGGACCAGTGTGAGAGACCTGCCAGAATGGAGTCAGGCAGAGAGATGGATCTGTAGAAGGCTGCGTGTGAAGTATCCGCATATGAACTATCCTTTTGTGCCTGAAAGATTAGGTGACATCATCAAGGAGATGAGGAAAGAATGGATCTTTAAGGAACCAACGGACCAGTTAAAGAATCACCCTGTGGAGGAGGTGCCCCATCTCGGCAGTTATTACAGCAGGCATGGTCAGTGTGTCACACAGGACTTGGTCTGGCCTGATTTTGTTCAAACATTTCGCTCTGGTCCAGGTCTTGATTGGACACAGACCAAGTACTACATTTTGGACCGGGATTCCTTTGGGGTGTGATGACCAAGCCAGACCCAGAGTATTATTTCTCCTGAGGGGGCCTGCAACCTAGGTCGCTGGATTTCAGACTTATGACCTACACCAAGAGAATTGCTCTGTGGAGCAGAATCATGGTGACTGTATACAGTTCTTATTCATGAAAAGGGAAATTTTGACATTTAAAATTAATGTTTCTATTAGTAACATTTTTATAATTATGGTAAACATGTTGCAATGAAAGCTGAAGGAGATTGATGGGTGAATGTGTGAGTGGCTGTGTCAGTAAATGGCTTGGGGACTGTACACAGAGTAACTTGTTTTAAAAGGTGGGAGGTATAATGGGGCATAGCTCACCTGTTAGAAAACTACCTCATCACTGTTAGAATGTTTAAGACTGAAGTCAAATCATTATAGAACAATGATTAAGGTTTTATGTTTTCTTGATAAATAAATAAAGAAGGTTTTCTAAGTATTTATCTCCTGGCACAGGTAGGTTTTAGATTATAGGGTGTTTGGGTTTAGTGAGGCAGGTTGGTGGTGCCTATGGCCATGTATGGTGAGTTTCTTTCCAGAAGGCTGGGGAGTGCGCATACTCAGCTTGATGGGAGGATACTAACATTGACCCCTGGCCATCATTCCCAGAAGGGAATGATTTTCTGGGTGGGAGGAAGAGTGTAAGCCCCCCTTGAAAAAGGGACTTATGCTCCCATTTTAGGCATCCTTTTCCCCTCCTATCCCCCCAAGCTAGGGAATTTATTAGTGCTTTGTGGGTTAGTACCTGCTGAATGCCTCATGGTAGCAGCAGAGAGCAGGTTTAGGGAGGTATATAAAGCAAGAGACAGGAAGTTTTGAGGCCTTTTCCAGCCTTGGCAGTAGGTCTGGGGCTGGAGGGGGGCAGCTGGAGGAGCAGATCAGGCAGGATTAGGAGAGCTCGGGGGTCCAGGTGGGCCAGCAGGAGGGAGACCCCCCATAGGTGGCAGATAGAGACAGTGTCTGCAGCGACATGGCGTTGAGGAGCCAGGAAGGAAGTTCTGAGGGGGAAGATGGTTAGCCAGGCTACCTCTTGATTTTATGGGCACTCTCAATTAGCCCCCAACAGGGGCCCTTTGGTGAACAATACAGCACTGTAAAGTATTTGTTAAACCTCTCAGCAATTGCCTCTGGCTCTCTCATAGGTTCCTCCCCCTCTCCTGTTTTCAAGGGCCCAATCCCCTTCTTCTTCTTCTTCCTCTTTCCATTTACAGTATATACTGGAGGTAGACTTTGGTGTTTGTTCAGAGTCAGTTGCCTTAGGTCCCTGTTTCACCGGGGGGAAATTTTTTGCCCTTTTTCCCTTATTGCTTACAGGAATGCAGACTTCTGCAGCAGCTTTGAGCTCCTTCTTCTATAAACACCACATGTTCCCTACATTACCAGACTCATGCAGCTGCTCCATACCCTTGACATCAGATCTTTCAGCAGGGGAAAAGCTGGTCCTGTTGGCTGAGGTCCAGCTAGTTTTCCCTGTCACTTGAAAGAAGGTGAACTGGTAGTGGTCACTGCCTCCTACTAGTTCCTTGACATTTACACTGAATATGTCCTCTTCCCCAGTGCTGAGGACAAAGTCAAGGATGGCCTCAAACCTAGTTTTCTGTTGGACATGCTGCTCTAGGAAGTAGTCCTTGAAGGTGGACAGGAACTCAGTCTCTGCCCTGTTCATTGCCACTGAATGTATATACTATATACTTGATGCCTACACCTAATGTATATAGTGTATACTGGATGTCTTCAGTAAATACAATATGGTCAGGATATTCAAACATCCTGAATTGGGCTTGCTTAATGTTTGTTCCACGAGCAAATCAGTGCTTGAAACAAACCAATTATGAATGCTAATGGCATGTTCTAATATACTAATCAGGCACTACTCCAGTTTCACCCACAAGCCCCAGTCTCCTACTGACCACAGGAGGTATGTGGCCGATAGAGTGCTATGGGGCTTGCAGGAGCAATCTGGCTGTTAGGGCCTGCAAGGGTGATTGTTCCTCTGGAGCACTCTACCATATTTGTACCTTGATATGCAACTGGCCCCATAGCACTAGCAAGGCACTCTGCTGTCATTTGTATCCCATTAGGGCTTCATTACAAGCCTGGAGTAAATAGAGTTTGTGACACCTTACCCACAGTGCCTGTTAGGGCTGTCTGTACCCATTTCTGATGGTATAGTTGTCCCCCTGCCCCCTGATTACCCACCCTTAGCACAGAAAAGACTTCCCTGGTGTTCAGTGGTCACCCTGACCGCCCCGGCGTTCACCCAGAGTACAGTATAGATTTCCCTGGTGTCCATTGGTCCCCTTGCCCCCACAATCACTCCCCCCATAGTACAGCAGATATTTCCCTGGAGTCTAGTGGTCTCCCCACAGCCCCAATGACCCACCCATTTTAATGTAATTATTACCTTGGTGGTCCAACGTCCCCCATGTAACTATAGACACCCACTGCAGCCTGCCCAGTCAGACCCTTCAACCTCAACTCATTGCTCCCCACTCACTGTAGCAGCCAGCCCAAGTAGTCCCCCCCCCAGTGGCGATCAGCACAGCCCCTTTAATCATCTCCTCATCACGCCCCATCTGAATGAACAGGACTGATCACACACATATTGTAGAAACAGCTGTTTCTACAGCAGGTGCACAATTACACCCTGTCCTTCAGTTGGTGACTGGCCAAAGTGGTGAGTGAACAGCATGGAACTCATTATGTTAATATGGGCTGGCGATTGGGGGCAGGGGGACTACTCGACCACCAGGGCTATATGTACTATAGTATCGGTTGGTGATTGGGTGGGTGTGTCCAGAGTAGTGGAAAGGTGGTGAAGTGCAGGTCTTAAGACCTGGTTTGAAGAGGCAGTAATTAGTGAGGCACTAATGGCTAAATACTATGTCTCCAAACCTTCCAATATGACGTCTGTGCCCATATGCAAGGCACGGTCAGCTGCTTTGCATAGGCACACCAGCATATTTTAGGCTACTTGCAAACAAGCTAACAACTCATTAACTATTCTATCAAATATGGCATTTTCCACCACTACCCTGCTTTGTGGGCACTAAGCGGTGTTAATAAGTTACTAACCCATTTAGTGGCTTTGAATATCCTGGCTCAATATATCCACTTATATTACATGGTGTAATAATAATTTTAAACTTTTTTTTCTGTTTTTCTTTTTTATTAATTCAATCTGCTGAGGGGACAGCGATAAGCTAGGGAAATGAAAATAAAACTGCTGCCAGAGGCAGAAGCAGCTGCCCCTGAGAATTACTTACAAGCTCTTTACCATGTAATGACAGACCCCTGGGTTTAGTTAATGAGGGAGCTTAAAAGAGTCTAAGGTCTTTCATATCAGAAAACTGTCCTGGCTATGCAACACATCCTACAGCAGCAGACAGGGCTCAGAACAATGAGGTGGGTTTCTGATTCCAGAGTCCAAGGTGCCAGCTTAGGCCAGCTTTCCAGGAGGTGGAAACCCCAGGACACAAAGAAAGTGTCAAATCCATGATGTTAAAGAGACATGTTTGATGATACAGCATGGGTGGCTGACAACTAAAAGCGTCTGAGTGCTTGCCAGACCCTTGCAAGTCAGTGTTAGGCTTCATACCTTTCACCATCAAAGGTTGAGTCTGCACAGCTCACAAAGTTAGCCTGTGTGGTAAGAAATATTTTTATTTTGCTAGGAGTTAAGAAATTATAGGAAGGTTTTTCTATGTGTTTCTGCTGCTGTGTGCAAACAATTTCTTTTTTATTTCTGTAGTAACCCTGTAATTCCCACAGTGTTTGTGTGTTGTGATATCCTGTAGATTGTGTAAATATTATGAAATAGTAAAGATTATGAGGAATTATCTTCTGACGCTTTCACAGCCAAAGGCTGTGAAAGTGAGGAAGAATTGGTACCGCTGGTGAGGACAGTGAAATGTTAGCTACCTGGTTTAAGGTATAAGATGAATGTTTGTGGGTATTACACTTATATAGATACCAATTAAATTATGGGGACTAATATCGAAATTAAGAAAAAGTGCATACAATATTTTTTTAATTTTATTTTTTAAAACTGTCATGAAATTTTCCATGTCGATATTCTTCATCATTACCCAGACATCCTCCTACTCTGCTCCTTCAGGTCCTTGGACTTGTCCTCTCTCCATGAGGAATTAGCTGCAACCAACTGGTCTCCTATTTCCACCAACTCCTCAGTTGATTCTGCCCTCAATTATTTTAAGACCATGTTCTTAAATATCTGGGACCAGCATGCTCCAGTCAGAAAAACCAAGGTCAGAGGCTCCCATCTCCCCTGGGTGTCAGTCAAATTGCTGGCCTGTCAGCAAGTTCATGACCTAGTGTGGAAGGCATAAAAGGCCTCAGGGGCCCATGTGGATTTGCTTAAATATTGAGCTCTCAATAACGCCTGCATTAGGGGCCATCAGATTTGCCAAAGCATAATATTTCTCATCCACCTTCCAGGAAAACCTTAACTGTCCCTTTAAGCTCTGGAAGGTAGTACATGCCTTATTCTCCTCCACAACCCAGTCCTATAGGTAGGAGACAACACTATTTCAGACTCCCCCCCCTTTGGCTATGGAATTCAACATTTTCTTCACCACCTGTGCTTCCACCCTTCTATTCTTCCTAAACCCCTCAGCTCCTCCACCACTAGCACCCTACTCTTCCACTTCTTCTGCCTCCCACTTCTCCTCCCTATCTGTCTCTCTTCTGATACCCTGAAGGCTCTCCTAGCCTTTAACCCTCAGAAGGGTAAAAGCACAGATGGGCTTCACCCAAGCTCCTTCATCTTGTGGTCCCCGCCATTGCCCTCCCACTCACCACCCTTCTTAATCTCTCCTTCTCACTGGCCTCTGTCCCCAGTGTCTGAAAGCTCACCACAGTTGTCCCCTTCCCAAAGGTGGTGAACCCTCCAATCCAGGCAACTACCGCCTGATTTCCCTACTCCCAATCCTTGCCAAACTCCAAGAACACATTGTACTGGTACAGCTTTCTCATTTCCTTGACTCTTCCTCCTCCTTCTTACCCCCCAACCAGTCTGGTTTTCATAAGGCCCACTCCACCATGACCGCCCTTCTTCAGCTTACTGATTCCATTCTCACCAGCATGGATTAGGGCCGCATCACCTCTGTCATCTTTTTTTTCATTTAACATCCTTTATTGATTTTAACAAGACAAAAAGTAGCAGAACATAGCATACACTGATCACTACAAGTAGTGCATACTGAAATAGGAATTATTAACAAGAAAAAGGTAAGGCATTCGGAGAAAATAATAACTAACACTACATTAAACAAGGTAAACTGCCTACCCCCCCACCTGTTGGTGCACTTTCCCATAACCTAGTATAACAGTACTAAGTGAGGACCAAAGTGATTAACAAGGATATCAATTAATAGAAGAAACAAAACAAAAGAACAATAAGTAGCCATGACAAGGACATTAGAGGATCTCATACAAAGCAGATAGACACCAGAAGAAGAGGGAGAAAAGAGAAGGAAGAGAGGCTCATGAGCCATTTACCTCATCTTGTCAAGACAAATAAAGGGCATTTAGCTTCCCCCATTTGTTATTAAAAGATGATTGATGGTGACATACGCTCGCAATTAAGTGCTCAACACAGAGTGCAATGATATTTCATGCAGCTATTCAGTGTAAGAAATAGCAGCCTGATCCATCCAATATCTAAGCACCAGTTTTTTGACCGCCATTGAGATTAGGGCCATGTGGAATCTTTTCTCCTTCACTGTAATGCTTAAATAATCTCCCAGAATACATATGATGGGGAGAAGAGGACCTGTAGCCCCAGCAGTGGGTCTAATGTTGATTCAATTTGCTTCCACAGGGGAGATATCTTTTCACATGACCAGAATATATGGAGGACCGAACCTTCCTCCTTGTTACATCTAGAGCAGATGCTAGAGGGAAGGTGCTTCATTTGAGCCAGTTTAATAGGAGTATAATACAGGTTATTTAAGATACAGTACTGCGCTACCCTACAACAGTCTTGAGTGTGGTATATGTATAAACCTTTCCAAATACGTTGCCAATTAATATCTACATCAGGGAAAAAGGCTTGCCAGATCTTTGATCCGGCAACCGAGGGAAGTTGCGCGTATGCGAGAACCAGTTTGTACAAAGCAGATATGCCATGCGTTTGTTGGCTGAGATCCTAATTTGCTGAAGAAAAGCATCAATATAGGAGGGTTTGGGTTCTTTCCCGAACACTTTGATTAGTATGTGTTTAAGCTGAAGAATTTTAAAGGCTTCTCAAGACGTTAAACCGAATTTGGCAAGAATCTCCTCTGTGGTCAAGATAGAGTTCTGTGAGTAGAAATCGGCAACGATATGTTCAGGAGAGAGTGGTAGCCAACTTCGAGATATAGGAACACCCCCTATTTTGAGATTCAAGTTGGCGTAAATTGGCTGAGAAAAATCAGAGCCTGGGGATATCTTACAGTATCTGAACAGTTGAGAAAGAACTCTTAATGAAATGCCAATTGGGAGAGACTGCAAGGCTTTAGGTATGTGCTTTATAGATGTGTAAAACAGTGTGGAAGGGGCTAGCTTATGAGTAGCCAACATGTCCGATTCGATGTATAACCAGATTGGGACATAGCTGTGGTGAGTGAGAAGATCAGGTAAAGAGAGCCATTTCCCACACTTGTGCAGATGACAAGCCCAGTAATAGAATAAAAATTAGGGAGACGCAGGTCACGCCTAGTTCCTTGGGTAAGACAGCTTAAGATAGGATCTTCTGATTGCTTTATCCTGCCAAATGAAGGAATTAATATCAGAATGAATACATTGAAAAAACGACAAGGGTAACCATACATCCAACATATTTAACGGGTAAAACAATCTGGGTAGGACATTCATCTTAACGGTATTAATTCTGCCTCATAACAGAAAGGGAGCTTTTTCCATCTTACTAAATCCTGTTGAATATTATTCCACAAGTCCTCCAGATTAAGTTTACACAGTAAGGATAAGTCCGAGGTAATGTAAATACCTAAGTATTTAATGGACCGAGGGGTCCATTTCATTCCGAACTTGCTAAAATCCGAATTATATGTTAGATGATTAAGGGGGAAGATTTTGGTTTTACTAATATTGAATTTGTAATTGAGAATTTCCCAAAAGTATCAATGATATTCAGTGCCTCTGTTAGAGAAGAAACCGGATCTGGCAGATGAAGCAATATATCGCCTGCATAGACCGAAAGCAGAGGGGCTCTATCGCCTATTGGTATGCCAGTGATTAAGGGAGAAGACTTCAATCACCTGATAAGGGGTTCGAGATATATGTTGAAGAGGAAAGGAGAGAGGACATCCCTGTCGCAGTATCAGAGAAGAGAAGGAAAGCGCCAGAGAGTACTCTATTGCAGTGTATTCTAGCCCAGGAGAGGAATATAAAGTTTGAATCCATTTGATAAAGTCATTAGGAAACCCATTGTCTGCAACATTGCCCACAAGAAACTCCAGTCTACCCTGTTGAATGCTTTTTCTGCATCTAAAGAGATTAATGCCATAGGGTAGAAGAAGTTTTGCCAACTGAACCAGATACTACAATTTATGGAGATGGTCTGCAGGGGTTCTGCCTGCCACAAATCCTATTTGTTCCGGACACCTCTGCCATCTTTGTTGACTTGACAAAACCTTCGACACTGTTGCCCACACCCTTCTCCTCAATAAACCTACAGCAGCTGGTCTCTCTGAATCTGCCACTAGCTGGTTCCATTACTATCTTGTGGGCAGGACCCAATCAGTCAGAATAAGCAACTCCCTCTCCCCCTCTCCCCATCATCACCGGAGTCCCTCAAGGGTCGGTCCTCAGACCGTTACTCTTCTTGATATTTCTAAATGACTTACCTGCTGCCTGATCCTCTGCAGATATTCACATGTACAGGGATGATACTGTTCTGTATACCTTCCGCACCACCCCATCTGATGTGGTGACCAGCCTTCAGCTGGACTTCAAGAAAAACCAGCTCTGTTTCCTCTCAAATCAACTGTCCCTCAACACCAAGAAGATGGTCTCCATGACCTTTTGCACAAGGCAAAGGCTTGCCAGGCTTCCTGCCACCCCTACCTTCCACACCCTCGAGGGGTCCATATTAGTAAATGTCACCTCTTTCAAGTACAAAAAACTGCATCCCAAACTAGGTGCCATGTACAGACGCAGTGATTGCATCCCCCTATCAGCCCGCTGAGAAATTGTCCAGAAAATGATCTTCCCAATCTTTGACTTTGGTGATATAGTCTATAGCATTGCCCCTAAGTCCACCCTTACCAGACTGGACACTCTTTTCAACTCCTTTTGTCATTTTGCTTTTGACTGTTCACCCCATATGCACCATTATGACCTCTATAACAGCCTCTCCTTCCCTCTCTTGGGGCTAGGTGACTCATCCACTGTTCCTCACTAATTGGGAAGTACTGGCTCAGCTCCCCACCTCAATACCCTCCTCTTCACCTTCTCCTCCCACCTACTCTTTTCATAACTGTGCCCACTGGACTCTAGCCCTCCCTGCCTGATCTTCCACTGCAGGTCAGGCTGCCTTCTTACCACTTCCCCAAATCTGGAATTCCTTCCCATTAGATATCCACTCTGCCCAGTCCACTCATTCATTATCGTCTCTGCTTTAGCAATTACATTTCTCCAGCCTGCATCTGCACTTGACCCACTATTTTCTACATCATACTCTCAAACGGGGGCAGCGAGAGGATCTCAGATCTAGGAGTGGGTTGCCATCTGGGGACAAGTGACCATCAAACAGTGTGGTTCACGTTAAACTCAGCTACAGAGTCAAGCCATACAAAAGTGAGGGTACTGGACTTTAGGAGGGCTGACTTTGGCAAGATGGGAGAGTGCCTCAGAAAAGCACTTAGCAAACAGGCTAGAAGGAGGTGTGGAGCAACAATGGGGAATCATCAAAACTGCCATCACAGAGGCAACAAGCCTTTGTGTGAAGCAAATAAACAAATCAAAATGAAAGAAAAAGCCACTATGGTTCTCAAAAGAGGTGGCTGTGAAAGTCAGGAAGAAAAAGATAGTATTCCGGAAGTATAAGGAAACACAGAAGGAGCAGGACAGAGAGATGTACCAGTTAAGGCAGAAGGAAGCAGGGAGGGAAGTCAGAATAGCAAAGGCCCAAACTGAGGAAAAGATAGCCAACTCAGTTAAGAAGGGGGATAAAACCTTTTATAGGTACATCAGCGCGAGAAAGACAAAGGGAGGAATAGTGAGGCTGAATAGAATGAACAGTGGGTGGGCAGAGGGGGACAGTGAAAGCAGGAATACTGAATGAATATTTCTGCTCAGTATTCACAAAAGAGGAGGGGAAGTGCCTAATCCAATTAACAGAAGCACTCTTGATAGGGGGTCGATCCCAGTCCTTTCACAGAAGAAAGGGTTCTGCAAGAACTCCTAAAACTGAAGGTGACAAAGCAATGGGTCCTGAAGGATTCACCCCAGAATTCTAAAAGAATTAAGGGAGGAACTAGTGAAACCACTGGCTACTTTTTAATAAATCATGGGAGGATGGTGTGGTACCCGAGGACTGGAGGAAGGCGGATGTAATTCCTTTCACAAAAGTGGGACCAAGACAGAGGCAGGAAACTACAGACCTGTCAGTCTGACCTCTGTGGTAGGGAAAGTGATGGAGTCACTTCTGAAGGAAAGAATAGTTGATTACCTAGAGGCCAGTGGAGCACAGGACCCAAGGCAGCATGGGTTCACAGCGGGAAGGTCATGTCAGACAAATCTAATAGATTTCTTTGACTGGGTGACCAAAGTAGTAGACCAGGGAGGGGCTTGGACATGGCCTACCTAGACTTTAGCAAGGCATTTGACACAGTCCCACACAAAAGATTAATAGTCAAATTAACCAGCCTGGGAGTGGGACCCAGGGTGGTAGCCTGGGTAAAACATTGGCTGGACAACAGGACACAGAAGGTAATTGTAAATGGAGTCCACTCTGAAGAAAGGGGGTTACTAGTGGGGTACCGCAGGGTTCAGTATTGGGTCCAGTCCTTTTTAATGTCTTCATCAGTGACATTGCAGAGGGACTGGAAGGAAAAGTATGCCTTTTTGCAGATTACACAAAGATCTGCAACAGGGTTGATACACAAGGAGGCGTGGAAAGGATGAAAAGGGACTTGGCAAGGTTGGAGGAATGGTCAGAAGTATGGCAGCTAGGATTCAATGCAAAGAAGTGCAAAATAATGCACCTGGGAAACAAGAACCCAGGGGAAGAATACACAATGGGTGGGGAGGTAGTAACAACAACAAAAAAGAAAGGACCTGGGGGTAATCATATCAGATGACCTTAAGGTTAGCAAGCAATGTGAGAAGGCAGTAGGGAGGGCTGGGGGTGTACTGGGATGTATAGGGAGAGGCATCATCAGCAGAAAACAGGAAGTTGTTATCCCTCTGTACAGACAGTTGGTGAGACCCCATCTGGAGTACTGTGTCCAGTTCTGGAGACCCCATCTCCGCAAGGACATAGACAGGATAGAGGCAGTCCAGAGGAGGGCAACTAAAATGGTGCAGGGTCTGCAAGAGAAGCCGTATGAGGAGAGACTAAAGGAGCTTAATATGTATACCCTTGAGGAAAGAAGGGAGAGGGAGGACATGATAGAAACTTTTAAGTACCTCAGTGGAATCAACAAAGTCCAAGAGGGTAGCATCTTTCAGAAAAAGAGACTTGCAAGAACAAGGGGACACAATTTAAAGATAGAAGGAGGGCAGTTCAGGGGCAATGTGAGGAAGTATTATTTCACAGAGAGGGTAGTGGATGCATGGAACAGCCATCCTGAGGAGGTTGGGGTCTAAAACTGTGGGAGAATTCAAGAATGCATGGGACAGACATAAGGCAATTCTTGTGGGGGTAGGAAGAAATAGGCTGTTGGTTAACTAGGATCTGAGGCCTATCCTGTAGGTAGGGAAATGGGCAGACTAGATGGGCCTAGCGGTCCTTATCTGCCGTCAAAGTCTATGTTTCTATGTTTCTATCCTACCACTGCACCTGACCCTGCTCCCAGTAGCCCCCAACCCCCTTCTCTCTCTCTCTCTCTCTCTGTCAGTGCTGTGCCTCATCTACTCCTACCTATGTCCCCTCTCCATTCCCTTCTCCAGGTAAGCCGATATCCCATTGTACTGGCTGGGTGTGCAACAAGCAGTGCTTAAACCTTTGTGGTGTGCAGCTCCAGAGTATTAATGCTTACCTCTCTCCCTTCTACCTTCTTTCTACAGGAAGCCGATACCCCACAATGTTTTCTGTGTGAACATCAGGCAGTTTTGGACCCTTGTGGAGTTTCCACTCCAGAGGGTGAAAAAGGGCTCACCTTCCTCCCTCCTACGCAGTCTCTCTTCCAGCAGACCTGGGTAATCATTACTCTGACTTCGGGTTGTTTCCAGCTGAGACTGACCCATGTAGAGTCTGCATCCCGAGAGTTGAAGGTCTGCCCCTTACCCCACCCCTCCTCCTTCTCCCCATCCTTCAGTCAGCCTCACTGTGTTCTCCTTTTTCCCCACTTATTCTGTCTCATCAAAGGATCCCTCATACCTCAAATGTTGAGTCTGCAATATTTTATTTCTAGTGCTTGAACATTTTCAAATAATAAGCTGGACTTAGCTTTTCGTCTTTTGATGCATATAATAATATATGATTATTTATCTTCTTTATGCTATACTTACTTGTCTTAAATTTGTATCATAGTAATGCTATCTTATTCTGATTTATTTTTGTATTGAATATTGTATACAAATTGAACTCCTATGCTCCCTCCCCGGATGCATCTGGAAACGAGCTATTATAGCTCAGTATGCCTTTCCTGTTGAAACTTTTGAAATAAAATATTTTACTTTATCATTATGGAAAAGTGCCTTGATAACATTTATTTTACAAAAAACACTTCTATATTGATGTAAATATGGATATTGATATAGCTAGAGAAAACTGCCTGTTTCTTTTAGCAATAACATAATTACTACTGTTACATAATAATGGTATAATATTGACACCATTTCTTTATGGCTGGACTCAAAGCTTTCATTTAAAAATAAAATTACGCTTCTAGCCCCAGCAGTTCCAGAGTTAGACCTTTCAAAAGATGTTTTCTTTAAAATGTGATATCTTTGAAATTATTAGGCTAGAGACTTTGGGCTGGATTCACAAAGCCCCTGAAACTCTGGCAGCTGTGGGAAAAACCCGGCACAAGTGGGCTGCCACTTGTGGAGCCACAGTTTTCCCACAGCTGTGGTATTCACAAAGGTGGAGCTGGTTAATGACCAGCTCCATGATTTGTGGCAGCTTGTGGGTGGTGTTTTCATAGAAATCCCCGCAGCTGCGGAAATAAGTTATGGCTGTTGGGACCAGCCATAACATCCTTCTGCAACTGTAGTGGCTGTGTATACCAATCTCTGCAGCTATGGAGATTTCAGTCCACAACTGAAGTTGTGGAGTGGGACTTAATCCCATTTTGCTTTGTGAATCTTACCCCTAATTTTTTTTTAATGAAAACTTGGAGTTAGCCAAGTAGTTATATCATTACTATATCACCATACTCACCACATATTGATATAAAAACAAAATTGTTTCTATATATAAAAAACATAAAATGGATTCTCTGAATTTTTAAAGTACCAGTAATTTTAACACATTATATCAACATGTATATGGCATGTAGCATCATAGGAGAACTGTATTAACTGTTCAAATGTTACAGCTTTTAAATGAAGTTTCAAGCATGATAAAAATATCATATAAGATTATTTTTGGGAATGGTTGGAAGATACTAGTGGTTGTTCTATCAAAGAATAAACACATTCTTTTCTATGTGGAAAACAATGGCTTGAGATTAGTAGTGCTCAACCACCTATATAAGGTACTTAAGGAACCGGGTGCTCCAACCAGGGTAATAATCAACTTATAATTCACTGTGAACACAGTAGAATTGTTGTGCATTCCTAAGAAAATTAAGCACAGTACAATGCTTTCATGTCTAATGACAGATTTATTCTTAGGATCTATACACCATTTTCTTAAATGAGCTTTGGAGTGAAATGGCTCTTTAGACTGAAATTGAATAGAATGCAGTACTTATCTCAGCTCACACAGCCTGTCGAGAAATGTCCATTGTAAAAAAGTCAGCTCACGGGTAGAAACGCTGAAAAATTTGCTTACTCTTCTCGGCTCAATTGCCCAATCCAAAGTGTGTCATTATTACCGCAATATGAGCTGCAATACTGGAGAAAGAAGGTGATGAAATTACTGTATGTTTTACAGGCAGCCACTGAGTATGCACTATTTGGGGCTCCAGCTCCTATCAGTGCTCCAGGCTGAGACTTACTTGATTATATTGATTCTTTTCTAGTTTTTATATATATGCCTCTGTGACTGAATCTCTTGGGGGAATAGTAAACTGTTGCTACTGACAAATCCACATTTCCCTTTGAAGAGGGAGAAGTCAGCTACAGTTACCATATTCTAAAAAGTGAAGTGTTTTCTCAGGTGAGTTGGAATGGAAGGCCATTTGCCCTTACTTAAGGAGCACTGTACTGTGTGAGCAGTGGCTCTGGTGGGATATGGACCAAGAAATTCTGCAGGTAAGAGAATCACATCTGAATGGTGGCAGCTACTGAGGTGCCCTTACAGGTGCGGGGGCTTAGAAAATTGGCAGCCTTTGCAGACTGTTTCCTGAGTGTGGACAGGTTGTGACAAATTGGTGCCAGCAGTGTGGATTTGAAAAGGATTGTCAATAACCTAGTTAATTATCCAGTCACACAACAGGATATTGCATAAGAAATGGCAGTGCACACTACTGTTATTTTTGGTTTTAGCAAGAGTAGTTAGAGAGAGGGCAGTATGTCTGGACTGCATGAGAAGTGCACTTTGCTAAACTTGCAAACTTGCAAAAGCTGTGCATAAGAAGAGGGGTGGGTTATGAGGAAAGTCAGTCAAGGGCTGAATTCATAAACATTCTCAATGAAAGTGACCAGGGAAGCACTGTAAAAGTGGTCACCACTGGCCACAATCACAAGATAGAGGCTGGAGAGCATTAAAGTGAGTCAGTGCTGGGAACTGGGGCAGCTTGGAAGGTACAGAGGTTAAATCTGGAACTTGCCCTGGTGCAGGCAAAGGCTGAGGCAGAGCTGTAGAAGATGCAACTGGAAAGCACAGGAACGACAGAAGGAGAAGTGAAAGGCTGTGGCAGAGAAACAAAAGGCTCAGGCAGAGCAGCAGAAGATGCAGCTGGAATCAAAAGAGTGAAGGAAAGAGCAAGAGAAGCAAGAGAAGGAGCATCAGCATGAGATCCTGCTGAAAGAGCGTGAGCACGAAAAAGAGAGAGAAAGAGACTGAGAATCTACACCAGAGGACAACGCTACAAAGTGTTACTAATGGCATGAAGGTTTTGACCCAAGAAGCTAAAACTGATTCTAAAATGTTTCCCAGATATCAGGAGGGGTGATCTTGATTTGTTTTAAGCTATTTCAAAGTATTTGTGGCCAATTTGAATTGGACAGGGCTTCTAGGGACTCACCTACTCTATTGCCACTATTACAGGCAAGACATTATAATCTTTTGCCAGAATGGACAATGAGGACTGTATGGAGAATGACAAAGTGAAAAATGCCTTGCATAAAGCATTTTGAGTTAACCCCTGAGGTTATAGGCAAACATTTACAGTTTTTTTTCCTGACTTTATTTCCCTCCGATGTGGCGGTGTCTTGAACTTCTCTCAGGCATCTGAGTCCATGTCCTGCCCGCCAGAGGCCCCCCCAAGCTGTACCTCCTCTCTCCCGCTCCTCCCTGCAGCCGGTACCCCTGGTCTAACCCTCCCAGGGTGGGTCACCCTACTCCTCTTGGGCACTCTTACAGACAGACTCTGGCTGCAGGGTAGGACTGGTCGTGGAGGACCTGGAAGGTCAGTCAGGGATGGCCCGGCAGTGGGCATGGGGAACTCAGTGACGTTGCCTATCCAAGGTGGCATTGTTTTCCCTGTTCTTCTATGTCCCTAGAGCTCGAACATGCAATGACTTCCAGTCCAGCTGGTGCACGGTCCCGCACACCCCTGATTGATGTTCACCGCAGCTCCAATCCCAGCAACTTGCAGCCGAGCACTGTAGTGCCTCCAGCCTCCACTAGAGGTCACCAGTGCATTGGCAGGTGGATCCCCCCAACTCGGGGAAGGAGAGCAGTCCTGGGGATGCTCAATCCTTTCCCCTTCCTGCCGACCCCTGCCGACCGGGCTCATTCCCAACCCGGTCACCAGTGTGGCGCGAGGAGTGGAGTCCAGCACCTCAACCCTCAGAGCCACCAGGCCGCCATTTAGAGGGTTAAGAAAGGCACCAGAGATATAGTAGCTATGTTGAAATGTGTATGCAGCTAAGTAATTGGTAAGAATGTTAGGTAGAGGGTGCAAAAGCTTGTTTGGTAGAGGAAATAAAATATTTATTTCTTCTGGAACAGTTCTTAAAAATACTACCTGAGGAACTGAGAATATGGTTGTAGGATAGAACTCCAGTCTCTGTGAGGGAGACAATCAAGGGGGCTGATCAGTTCATATCCAGCTGACCATACTCTCATTGCAAGGGTAATGGGGGAGGGACATCAGGTGGTTTTAGGGGAACCGGGGGTTGGGGGAGTGACCTATAGGAAGTCAGCCTGTGCCTGACCCAAAAATGGAAGCCAAGTGGAACGCATGTGTTATATCTGTCAGAAATTGGAGATTTCATCATATGACTGTATGAAAACTATAACAAAAGGGGCTAGTACTGCAGGAGCGGGTAGCACAGGAATATCCCAGCAAATAGTGGCCTATACACAGAGTACAGTGTCCTCTAACTCCACTGCATATATGCACCCAGAACTGGTGAATTAATTGCTAACGTGGGGATTGAGGGACACTGGCCTTCTACTTGGTGAAGCAAGATTTAATTCATGAGGAACATATCCTGCCTGGCCAGTTTTCTCGGATTAGAGGGGTGATGGGTCCAGTGATCTCAGTGCCAGTGGTCCAGATCTTCCTAAGCTGGAAAGGAGGTCTGGGCATATGAGAGATGAGTGTTTACCAGATTTGCCCTTTGATGTAACTATGGGGAATAACTTTGATAGCAGGGCCAGTATAGCGTGTGTCACTACCCATTGCAAGTTGAGGGAACAGGTTCCTGAGGATGCAGTTGGGGCAGTGCAAGAGGAAGCCACCCCTGCCTCAGTAGCAGGGGAAGTTGCAGCTGAAGGATGTGCTGGGAGCAGCAGTTCTGAGCCACAGCTACAGATGGAGGAGAGTCCAGTCTTGGGTGACTCTCCCAGAGGAAAGTGTATTTTGAGGAAGGTCAGACATGCAGAGCTGGGGAGAGCTCAGTAAGCAGATTCATCCCTCCAGAGATTAAAGAAGTTAGCCACAGTCAGCTCGGTGGTGCTGAGGGTTGAGACGCTGGACACCACACCTCACGCTATGCTGGCGACCCGGGTTCAGGAACATTTTGGGTTGTCGGGGGTCAGCAGGGGAGGACTGGGATTGAGCAACGGGAGACAGATCTCCTAGTCCTGGGGTGGAATGGGGACTTTACACCACACTGCGGCGACCCCTTGGGACGCCTGGAGGTACCGCAGGCAGCAGTGTAATGGAGGGGGGGACCACGGCAGACATCTGCATGTATGTGCACAGGCGTCATTGCACACCCATGGTCCCAATGGGGAAAAGAACAAGGAAAAATCGCAGCAAGGATCCGAGGCAGCTTGATAGCCGCAGCTCCGCCGGCCAACGATGCCTGGAAGCATGTGCCAGTACTGGTTCCTTGCCAGGCACGGGGGGCTTTGAGAGGGCCCCTTTCGCAGGTGTAGTTGTGTCTGCCAGCTGGGCATGCAACTTCAGGTTCGGCGGCAGAGTGGAGCGGTGGCTGGATGCAAAAGCAGGACCGTGGCTGCAGAAGGAGAAAATTTTAAATGTTAAAAAAAAAAAGAAGAAGTTAGCCACCAGTGTGGAAGGTGACTCTCTGAGTTCTGAAAAAAGAGAGATGTACTGGAGAATGGGTTCCCATACTGTAAGTGGGTTCCTAAGGGAGGACAGGAGGAAGGGGTACTCCGACAGATAGTGGTTTCCAGAGAACTGGCAATTCCAGGGAAGCCGCTTCTGACCTAACCCACAACATACCCTTTCTGGACACATAGGGATTAGCAGTACAAAAGGCAGCTGACTAACACTTTACTGGCCCAGTATTTTTTTCTCAGCCATGGTAGACTGCTTGAACTTGTTCACAGTGCCAGAGGGGGGAAAGGTTGGGGACAATGCTCAGAAGGCTTTGATTCTCCTGCCTATTATTGAAGAGTTATTTAGACAAGTTGCTGTGGACATTGTAGGGTCACTTAGCACCCCAAGTCGCACTGGCAGGCGGTACATCTTAGTGGTTGTAAATTACACCACAAGGTACCCCAAGACAGTACCCTTGACCCCTATCAAGGCTGAAAAAGTGGCCAACAAACTGCTGGGGATATTTAGCCAGATGGGTTTCCCAAGAAGATTGTTAGACCAGAGTACCAAATTCATGTCTGATTTTAAGACTAGTGTTTTGAAGAAGTGTGGAGTGAAGCAGCTCAGGGCCTCCCCATACCATCCCCAGACTAACAGTCTGGTTGAGTGATTTAATGCATCTCTTGAGACCATGTTGACAGCATTTTCTGACCAGCATGCAAGAAACAGGGACAAGTGCTTACCCCATCTCTTATTTGCATACAGGGACGTCCCAGAGGAATCCACAGGATTTTTGCTCTTTGAACTCCTATTTAGCCATAAGGTGCAGGGGCCCCTTTATTTGGTGAGGGATGAATAGGGGGTTGAACTTGCTCCCCAAGGGAAATCTGTGGTGAAGTATGTCCTGAATTTCAGGTCCAGCCTCAAGGAGCTCATGGGGCTCACCCAGGAGCACACAGCCTCTGCACAACAGAGACAGAAGACATGCCATGGCCAGAACCCAAGAGTATGACGGCAGTGATGGTGCTCATCTCCGTCTGGTGGAATAAACTGCAGGTGGCTTGGGAGGTTCTGTACTTGGTGGTCAGGAGGGTGACCGATGTTAACTACAATATGTGGTAGAGCTGCATGACAGGAGGTGCAAGCAATGGATCTACCAAGTTAACATGTTGAAACTCTACCATGACTGAGATGAGATGGTCCTGGCTGTGTACAGCTGCCCAGAAGAGGAGACAGAGGTAGACCCAATGATGGCTCTCTTTGGAGAGGTTAAAAGAGAATCCTCAGTAGATGTTGTCACCCTCTCTAAGAGGCTGACACTGGCCCAAGCTACCGAAATGTGGAGGGTGCTGTGAACATTCGAGGGGATGTTCATGGGGAAGCCAGTGTTTTCCATGCTGACAGAGCACCACGTGGATACAGGGTCCCAGCTCCCCCCCAAGACAACTACCTGCCCAGTCCCTGAGGATGTAAAACATGCCATAGAGGGAGAGATCAAGGGGGTGTTGGCTGTCCAGGTGATCCAGGAGTCCAGTAGTCCCTGAGCCTCCTTAATGGTACTGATCCACAAAAAGGATGGGACCACAAGGTTCTGTGTTGACTACCATAGGCTCCATAGCTGTACGGAGTTGGATGAATACCTCATATCCATGACAGATGAGGTCTTAGAGAGATTGGGGGTGGTGATGTACCTGTGCACCATAGACCTGACAAAGAGCTATTAGCAGATCTCCCTCACCCCTGAAGCCAGGGGGAGGTCAGCCTTCATCACCACATTTTGGCTATTTGGGTTCTTAGTAATACTACTTGGGATGAAGAATGTACCAGCCACCTTGCAATGGCATGTGGACCAAATTACAAATGGGGCCAGAGCTTTTCCACTGGTGTACATGGATGACTTTGCCATCTATAGCCAGACCGAGAAGGACATATCAGGTACATGATCAAGGTGTTCCACCAGCTGCAGGCCACTGGGCTGACAGTCAAGGCAGAAAAGTACCAGCTAGAATGGCGGAGGTGTCATACCTTGGGCATAGGTTGGGGAGTGGTTACATCTGGTATATGCCAGTGAAAGTTGAGGCCATCCAGAGGTGAGCCACACACATGACTACAAGAAAGGTAAGGCCTTCCAAGGGATGGTAGGGTACTGTCATAAGTTTGTGCCAAATTTCAGCAACATGACCAAACCCAGTCTGATCTCACCAGGAAGAAAATGCCGGATAAGGTTCAGTGGATGGAAACCTGTGGTACCAAGTTCCATCAGCTGAAGGAGATCTTGTGTCAGACATCTATGCTCGCCAGCCCAGACTATTCTCTAAGGTTCATTTTGTTTTTTATTTATTTATTGAATTGTTTCACCAGGAAAGATACACTGAGCAACTTAATGCTTGTCTCACGGTACATCCTAGGGGAAGGGGAAAGGGATATACAGAGTACAGATATACAGAGTACAGTTCTGGTAAATACATACAGATGGTGTAATTATACATACAGTCATAAAAACAAGAACAAGGCACTTGAGACAATAAAGGCTGTAGAGTATCAGTGCAAGCAGATCTTAAGGGCTGCATACAAAGTAGAATTAGTACATAGGATACAAGGTTGACAGTGCATAAAATACAGACAGTACACTAGTGCAATATGCAGCAGGGTGAGCACGTAGGAACCAGTCACCCCTATTTAAGAGCTGGTCTATAGGAATAAGTGCAAGTGGGGTGAGAGGGGGAGAGGGAGATGGAGAGAAAGACAGAGAGGGAGACAGATAAGGAGGGGGGTCAAGAGCAGGTGCAAGAGGGTGTGAGGTAGTTGAGCAATGCAGTGGTAAGGGAACAGAGGGAGGAGGAGTGAGGGATTTGTGGAGGGACAGTATTCCACATTTTAGGCAGGTGGTAGGAGAAGGCTTTTTGGCCAGAGGTGGTGGTTCTGCAGGGGAGTGATAGGGTGCGAGTGTCAGCATTGGATCTTAGAGAATAGAGGGAGAGGGTAGGGGAGCCAAGAGAGGAGGAGATATATGAGGGGACAGAACCAAGCCAGAATTTAGAGATGAATTTAGCACCATGAAAAGTGCGCCGGGAGTGTAGGGGAAGAAGGTTGAGAGAGTGGCAGAGGTCACAGTGATGGGTACGGGAAGGGGCATCAAGAGCAAAATGACAGAAGGAGTTAAAGAGAGAGTCCAGTCTGGATAGATGGGACTGTGGGACAGCATCATAGACTATGTCGCAGTAGTCAAAATGGGCATGATCATCTTCTGTACCAGCTCACGCCTGGCGGCGAGCGGGATGCAGCTGCGGTTTCTGTAAAGTGCCCCAAGCTTGGTCCTTAGTTTTTTCAGAATGGCATCAATATGTACAGAAAAGTCAAGGTGTCTGTCCAGCCAGATGCCAAGATACCTGAAAGAGGAGGAGTCCTCTAAAGCAGTCCCATCCTGGGTGTGGAAGGAAGGGAGGTGAGTAAGCCTAATGAGTCTCTGCCTTGTGCCAAAGGACATGGAGACCATTTTCTTGGCATTTAGAAAGAGTTGATGAGATCTAAACCAGAGCTGGACTTTGGTGAAGTCAGACTGAAGCCTGGTAGTAACATCAGCAACAGTATTGCCAGAGGTAAACAATACTGTATCATCCGCATACATACTGTATGGATGCTAGATCTGCTGCAAACCCAGGGGAGGTCATTTAAAAAGATGGAGAACAAAATGGAGCCTAGCACTGAGCCTTGTGGGACTCCAGTGGTTATAGGCAGGCGGGAAGAGGTAGCATCACCAATTCTCACTGATTGTGACCTGCCGGACAAGTAGGCACTGAACCATCCTGTAGCAGACGAGGATAGACCAGCAGCTAAGAGACTGTGAAGGAGGAGGGGGCCAGAAACAGTGTCAAAGGCTTTAGCCATCTCTACAAAGATAGCCGAGGTAATATGCCCTTAGTCAAAGCCTGAAGAGATGGTGTCAGTTAATCTTAAGAGTGAGGTGGTGGTAGAGTGTGATTTCCTGAAGCCAGACTGGAAGGGGATGAAAAAAGTGGAGTCAGAGAGAAACAGAGAGAGTTGTTCAAGTACTATATGTTTTCCTGTAATTTAGCTAAGGTTGACAGTAGGGAGATAGGATGATAGTTACCAGGACAGGAGGGGTAGCCAGAGGGCACAGTGGCAGTTGCAAAGGAGAGGTTTAGTAACAGAGAGAGGGAGGCTATGGCAGGAGCAGAGATGTGTAGGAGCCTGGGGTCAAGGCCATCAGGTGAGAGCCTTTGTGTAGGGTTAAGGGCCAGGAGAGCTTGAAGGTAGAAGCAGGGGTGACATGGAGAGAAATGAATGGGGGAGGTATAAGGGGTTCAGAGGAGGGATGGGGCAGAGGAGCAGAGGGGAGGGATGGGAGGAGGGAGGCCTGGGGTGAGGGGAGTGGGAGTAGGAGTAGGGTGGGGACAGTGCAAAGGGCACAAGAGGGGCCAACGAGTCAGGGAAGTGCTAGGAAGGGTACATAGCAGAGAACAGGCACATGTGGTAAAGTGGAGTTGAAGCAATCAGCAATATCTATAGGTTCTGAGAGAACAGAATGGTTGTGCCTGAGGGAGGGGTGGAGGGGTGGAGGAAGACTAGAAAAAGGAAGTGAACAACCTTCCTGAACTTAGAAGAGCTATTTGTATTGGTTTGGAAGTTGGATTTGAAATGCTCTGCTTTAGCAAGGCAGATTGCTTAGGTGCAGCCATTCCACAATTCACGGTAGCATTGGTGATTTCCAGGGCAGTTGGAAGTTTTGTCTTTGTGCCATGTCAGGTCTCGAGCATGTTGGCAGGCTAAAAGCTCAGCGGTACCCAGAGGAGATGACCACCGCAAACCCTGGTTTTGTGGGGGGGCACATCAGAGTTCCAAACCTGCAGAAACTTAGAGGTGAAGTAAGCAGGGGCATTGTCCACAGAAGTTGCTGTGAGAAAGGGGGACCAGTCAGTTTGTGTAAGGTCATGAAGCAAGGATTGCAGGTCGAGTGATGCGAAGGGTCGAATGAGAATAATTTTAGGAGGGATTTTAGGCCTATGTATTTTCCGCACTACGAATGTCATATGGTGGTCACTAATAGAGTCAGGAAGTAGCCCTGAGGCCACTACTCGATGTGGATGGGAGATGAGGACCAGGCCCAGCAGGGAGTGGTTTAGAGTTTTAAGGTTTAGACGAGTGGGTTCCTGGATCAGCTGATGGAGGTTTAAGGCTTTGATGGTGGAGCGGATGTTAGCCAGTGATGGGGCCAGCCAGTTTAGATTTAAGTCACCCAAGATGAAAAGTTCACCACTGCAGGTGAGCAAGGACAGCTTAGAGACCAAGTCAGTAATGTTGGAATGTGGCTGACCAGGGCGACAGTAAACTCCTGCAATAAAAATGGGGGCTGTGTGGGGATAAGAGATTTTTAAAAGGAGAGCCTCGTGAGATGACTGGACAGTTGTGGCAAAGGAAGGAGTGATTTTGAGGGTGGAGGAGGTATATATAGCCACCCCGCCACATCGTCCAGACCTGTCCTGTCTAGATAAAGTAAAGCCAGGGATAGCTATTGCCTTGTCAGGAAAGGATATGGATAGCCAGGATTTAGTGATCACAATGATATCAGGGGAGTAGTCCTGGACTAAGGGTTGTAAGAGGGATATTTTGGGAGTAAGACTTCTTATGTTTAGTGGATGATTTTAAGTCCATTTGGTAGACAGAGTGGATTTGTGCCTGGGTGGGCACCAGCTGGTGGATGGGCAGGTGCAGGACCAGGGTTTGGGTGAATGTTGCCTGATGCTAAAAGGAGCAGGAGAATAAGAAGCTGAGGGAGCCTGCATCCCTTGGGAGAGCAATAGAGAAGTTGTTTACTAATTTTAGGGGGGATAGTCAGAATGAAAGGCGAGGATGCTATCCTAAGGAGGGTAATAAGCTGAGTGTGCACCGATGTGATCGTGGAACAAGGGAGTATATGGCAGTGGGGTAGGGAGGTAGCAACTGGGTGGGGCATTGTACCAGTGGGGGATGCTAAGTTGTAACCACCGTAAGGGACGCCTGCAGACTAGGTTGGTCAGACAGCAGCTGAGTACAGATTGTCAGAAGTATGAACGGGATGAGCCACAAATTAGAAGTCTGCCAGGACTCCATAGTACACCCAGTGACGGTGAGAGAACAGAGGAGGTTGATAACTGGAGTAAGCGAGCAGCAGCTCAAAAGGAGGGAGCCACAGCTGGATGCCTCTAGTGGCAGAGAAATATAAGGAGCCAATGGGAAATTGGGTAGATAGAAAAAAAAATTAGTCAGGTGTTTAGCGGTGACTATAAGTATAAGTGTCAACCATGGATGGGTGGACAGGGGAGGGTGGGGAGCCGGCGTGTAATGCCAGCGGGGTACAATGGCTGGCAGCAAGTGCCATACCTGGAAGACAGAGGATCTGGGGAGGAGGACTTGGGCAGTTGCCTGAAGAGCGCCTCAGTCCAGGGCCTGAGCGGGTTGGCGGTTGAGCCTGCAGTCCCTAGAAGGGAGGTCCCAGCTGGAGAGAAGAGAGAGGGGGAGAGATTAAGTAGCTGGCCGAGTGCAGGAGGTAGACAGCACAGCAGGGAGCACACTTAACACAACAATGGGACCAGAGATTGGGCGCCAAAAAGTCTGCACTTCAATAGAGCGGGACCAGTTCCCTAGAGATCTGTAATCACAGCCCTTTTCAGAATAATTTAACAGCTGAAACTCTAATACAGTTACAACTGAGCATACATTTAGGTAGAAACAAGTAAAATTGAGCAAAGTTAGCAGTTTAGCAGGAGCAGAGACCAGGGAGAGCACTGTATTAATTGGAGCGGGCCCAGGAAAGGTGCTCATGTTCCAATTGACTGGCAGCAAGTGCCGTACCTGGAAGGCTGAGGATCCAGGCAGGAGGACTCGGGCGGCGGCCTGAGGAGCATCGTTGGTCTGGGGACTGAGCGGGTCAGCAGTTGAGCCTGTGGTCCCTAGAATGGAGGTCCCAGCTGGAAGGCTGAGGATCCAGGCAGGAGGATTCAGGCGGTGGCCTGAGGAGCGCTGTCAGTCTGGGGACCAAGCCGGTTGGCGGTTGAGCCTCGTGGTCCCATATAAACATATATGCATCTGATCATGGGCTAGGTGTGATTCTGAGTCAGGTTATGTGCTTGGGAGAGGAACACCCAGTTGTGTACCTGAGCAGGAAGCTGCTACCCAGAGAGGAGGCCTATGCCACAATTGAAAAAGAGTGTCTAGGTTTTGTCTAGGCTTTGCAGAAGCTGCAACCATATCTGTATGGGAGGAGGAGTTCACTCTGATCACTGACCACAACCCCTCACATGGCTGCATAGAACCAGCAGTCAAACCCCAAATCGCTAAGGTGGAGCCTATTGCTGTAGTCCTATATTTTTGGCATTAGGCACTGCAGTCATTCACAGCATGGAGACGCTGATGGGTTGTCTAGACAATAGCTAGAATCTAGAAGAAATAAGCATTTGTCAATGCCGAATGTTCATTGTGTGCACTGGTGCCATTTTGGGGAAGGGGGATTACGAGCCAGGGTTGGCAAATTTCAACATGGGTTCATAAGTTCATTGTTTTTTAATATTTTTACACCACATTTTAACATAGCCGTCTTATTATGCCACCTGATGAAGAAAGGAAGAGTACAATTTCAACTCCTGTCCGAAGGTAATTTCACACAGTGGCTTGGAAATTACATTTTGGGATGCAAAACAATTTTGACCAGGATCTGAAAAATGGCAGCTGTCACATTCATGAGGTGCAGTGAAGAAATAGCTATGATGAAAATCTGGGGTCAAAATATTGAAAAGTACCAAAGGTACGAGCCTGTGTTTGCTAATTTAAGCACATGCTCGTAGCTTTGTTGTTTGTTAATATTTTCACATCAAATTTTCAATGTATCATTCTTATGACCCCACCTCACGAAGAGTGCCACTGTCATTTTGTTCACTCATCCCAAAAGGTGATTTTGCTGAGCAGCCATGCCATTCTGCGCCACAGGTGCAAAAACATGTTTCAGGCAGATATGAAAACTGACAGCTGTACTGTTTGTAAGGAGGTATGAAATAATGGCAATGCTGAAAATCTGGAGTGAAAATATTAAAAACTGGCAAAGCTAGGAGCATGCATAGAAACTGCACAATGCACACTCATAACGCAGTCATTTTTTGGAAGTTTTCCACCAAATTTGCAACATGGGCTTTTTGGGACCCTGCTTCATGAACAGTGGCACTATTGTTTCATTAATCAGTTCCAAAAGGTGATTCCGTGCAGCGACCACAAAATCACCTTTTGGGATGGAGTAACAAATGACAGTGACAGTCTTCAGGAGGTGGGGTCCCATGAACCCCATGTTGAAAATTTGGGGCCAAAATTCCTAAAAATGGCTGGAGATATCAACTTTGTCGACCCCCCCACCGCTGATTCCTATTATTCGGCTTACCTTGAAATCTTCACTTTGCCGGTCAGCTTTGAAGAGTGCAGACGTGTCCCAGTCCACAGAAGATTACTGCTCCTGACTTCCGTAAATAAGTAAGGATACGAGGGAGGTGTGGGAGGTGGGTGCTGATTGGGAGGGTCAGGATGGGGGAGGGGACAGGGAGACAACAAGGGAAGAAAGTCATTGGGGATGGTTTTCTTTTTTTAACAGGAATGGTTTTGTGTACATTTCCAAACACTGGGAGTGGGATCCCCAGTGTCTGGTGGACAGGGAATGTAGGGTGTGGGGAAGACAGCAGCAGTGGGAGGGAACGGGAGGGACTGATTTGCTCCGGGGGGGGGCTAGAACAGAATGGAGGGTGCGGGGAGTACAGCAGCTGTGGGAGAGAGTGGGAGGCATTGATTTGCTGGGGGGTCTCAAACAGAAACGGAGGGAGTGGGGAGAACAGCAGCAGCGGGAGGGAGTGATTTGCTGTTGGGGGGCTCAAATGGGAACGGAGGGAGTGGGGAGGACAGCAGCAGCTAGAGGGAGTGATTTGCTGGTGGGGGGCTCAAACGAGAATGGAGGGAGCGAGAAGGACAGAAGCAGTGGGAGGGAGCAGGGAAGGATTGATTTGCTTTTGAAGACAGGCTCAGCGCATTCACATGTCAGCTCGAGCAGGATCTTACTAAGCAACCTCATTCCTGACAGCAATTGCCATCATCACTGTAAGCACAACGGTAGTGAACGCCAAAGCACTGAGTTGCACCATCATTGGTTCAGCTCTGTCCTTTGAAAACTTTGCCAACTCTGCCCCCAAAACAGAAAGAGAGTCATCGGCAGCCTGCCTATTGATTCACTTGCCCCTTGAACAGAGCTCTCCAGTGGACGCACCCCACTCACACCCCTCTATAACAACTCTCATATCAACATGTTCATCTGTACTTGCACGTACAATGAACATAAAAATGGGGGAAAGGTGCTGTTAGAAACTAGAAACTAGTGTGGGGTTCACATGGAGAGTGAACAGAGGGCATAGCAAGTGGAGGCAGCCAGCTGACATGAAAAAACAAGCATCCTTTAAGAGTACTAAAGGAATGGGGCTTTCATTTCTTGGGGTGGGGAGATGTAATAATAATTTTGTACTATTTTTTCTGTTTCTTCTTGTTTTTACTTAACTCCATCTGCTGAGGGGAAAGGGACATGCTGATTAAATGAGATTAAAATTGTTGCCAGAAGCAAAAGCAGAGATGGCTTAGAACAATAAGATGGGTCTGTGATTCCACAAAATCCAAGGTTCTGGTTTAGGTCAGCTTTCCAGGGAGGTGAGAGTCACAGGAGACGAAAATGCCAAATCTGTGATATCACAGTGACATATTTGATGATGTGGCGGCGGTAGCTGAAGACTTTGAGGGCTTGTCAGAGCCTAGCAAGCAGTCAGTGTTGGAGCATCACTCTTTCACCATCTAAGGCTGTAAACTGCCATGCTTCAAAAAGTTATCCTGTGTGCTAGGAAATCTTTCTATTTTACTAAGAGTTAAGAAGTTAAGGTTTTTCTGTGTGCTTCTTATGCTGTGTGCGAAACATTTCTTTTTAATTTCTGCAGTAACCCCATAATTCCCATAGTCTTTGTGTCTTGTGATATCCTGCAGAGTGTGTAAATATTGTATTTTTATATACTTCATGCCTCTGTGACTGAATCTTTTGTGGGAACAGTTAACTTTATTAACAAATCCACAATCTGCCTCTGAAGATGGAGAAGTCAATTACAGTTACCATATTCTAAGAAGTGAAGTGATTTCTCAAGAGTGAGTGACAGGGAAAGGTCATTTGCCCTTAGGTAAAGTAGCACTGTACTGTGCTAGCGGTGGCTTTGATGGGATTCAGACCAAGAAAGTCCCCAGGTAACAGAATTACTTCTGAGTGGTGGCAGCTACTGTGGTGCCCTTAAGGTATGGAGGGCTGAGAAAACTGGCAACCTGTTGCAGACTGCTTCCCAGTTGTGAACAGGTTGTGACACATGGGTAGGATAGTGTCCACATAAGAAAAGCAAACTGATAAAATCCCGTATCAGTGATTGTGACAGGATAGCAAACTGGGTGCCTTTTACAGAGAGAACAATCCAGACACCAGTTTAGTTTAAAAGAAAACTGTTTTACTTCAGCAAAAGAAACAAAAGAGCTTGCATTCAGCTTTACTCATCCTTATTAGTTCATTCTTAAGTGTTGATTGTTAACCCTCACCTTGCAACACTCCTTATCCTCCTGAGGGACAGCCAGCAATTAGAGCAATCAGAATACCAAGATCTTAATGGGTCAGACTTTAAAACAAGAGTGGTTTGGTTCATATCCCCTCCTAGCCCTGCCAAAACCTGTGCTGCTGTGGGAATGTGATGGGGTTAACGGGTGCAGGGAGTGTGATGAACAGTTACTCCATCATATACCCTCCCTCTCAGAACCATGTCCATGGCACACTCAGTAAGGGCCACCAGAGACCCACCTTCACTAGACAAAAGTTCTGCATTGCCATGCCAAGTGCCTGCCCTGTGGTGCACATAAAAGGACAATGGCTGGTGACTCAGGCATTGGTGTTCCACATGACATGAAACTGCATGAAGGAGCATGATCAGTGATGAAGTTGAACTTCTATCACAGCAGGTAGTAGTGTAGGGCAACCACCACCCACTTTACTGCCAGGCACTCTTTTTTTCAGGGTGGCATATCACTCTTCCTGAGGAAACAAGTTGCAAGTTAAATATATGATAGGTGACTCCCATCCTCAAAGTCTTGTATTCCCAAAGCACCTAGCCCCACCTCAGAGACATCTTTGTACAAACTGAAGGGAAAATTGAAATACAGCCTTTGTATAACTGACCCTTCACACAGCACATTTTTGATGACCTGAAATGCTGTCTGACAATCAGGTGACCAATGCACCTTATTCTGGGCAGTCTTGTTGGTCAGGTCAAGCAGTGGGGTAGCAAGGGTCAAGGACTCTGGAATAAACCAGAGGTAATACACCACAGCTTCAATAAATGACCTATCCTGCATCTTGGTAGATTATCTGATTGTCAATAACTGAGCATATATTGCAATTTCCAACCATATACCCCAAGAATGTTGTCTTCCGCCACTCTAGGGTGCACTTCCTGACACTGGCCTTGAGACCTGCCTCCCTGAGTGATTGAAGTACCGTAGCTACATCCTGCAGGTGACTGTCCCAATCAGGGATAAATATGACAATATCATCCAGGTACATTGATGCCTATAGCTCATGGGGACTGAGGATGTGGTCTCTAGAATGTGGCCCAGGCTCTATGTTGCTTGCAACTCAATCCAGACAAGATGGAGGTACTGGTGATTAAGCCTGGTTGGAAAGGGGGTGCAGGGGCTACTGATGAGGAGACTGGTTTATGGCTGGGTCCTTCTGAGCTGGTGGCCTCTGCTAAGGTTAAGAATCTGGAGGTCATTCTGGATGAAAGGCTGACACTTGAGTCTCAGGTGTCAGCTGTAGTCTGGATTGGCTTTAATCATTTTAGGAACATTGTCTGGATTAAAACCTTTACCCTCCTGAACACTTGTCCTCACTGGTATATGCATTCCTCACCTCTAGACTTGGCTACTGCAATGTTTTATATTTCTAGTGCAGAATGCAGTGGTCTTATTGATGACGAGCCTTTTGAGGTCATGTCATATCACTCCGGTCCTGCATGAACTGCACTGGCTATCAGAGGGAGTGGTGCATCACCTCAAGATCAGTTTACTGACCTACAAAGCCCTGTATAGACTGGATCCTGGCTACCTGTTTGGCTTACTGACTCTGTACAGACCTCTCATCCCCTGCTCCTCTGAACTGGGCCTTCTAGCCATTCAAGGTAAATTTAAACTATTCTGGGATGAGGGCATTTTCATCTTATTGGGTTAAATCGGTCCTGACACTGGTGCAGCATAAGGGAGATGCTGCACTCCTGAGTTGCCGTCTTTCAGATGAGATGTTAAACTGAGGTCCCATCTGCCTGTTCTGGTGATAGTTCAGGTGGATGTTAAAGATCCCATGGCACTTCTTGAAAAGAGTAAGGGAATTTTATTAGGAAACTTATGAACATATGAAGATTACAAATACAATTAACAGATAAATATCACAATCAAATACAAAGAAAGTATTCTTTCTATATTCTTTTTTTAAGTTATCTTGCAATTGCTAAATCAAAAAGTAAACTATACCCTCTCCTTTTTGAATCCACAGGATGACGGAAGTGTACATAAAACTTGCAATTAAAAACAATTTAAATTGTTACTTCCCATTAATTACCGTAAATCTGGCTATAAAATCATTTTATTTCCTTTCCTTTTCCTTATTAAGTAATTGGTGCATCAGATGTAGCTATCCAAGGTAAAGCTTTCCATTTTTCTCTAAGTCTTGTTTACTCAAATTTTTCCTTTCTTCTAGGTAGATTTTCCTAATATCATTTGTTATTTTTTGTAAAGCTGTATATGTGAGCACTACTTTTGTTGTAGAGCAAACAGACATCTAGCATTCCATATGTGCCATTTAAACACAGAAAAATCACATTCAAAGAACTCCTATTCCATTTGTTCCATTTCTATGAGAAATCTCCAGATATCATATTGTCATACGTGACTTTTGAGAATAAGGGTTGGGACCATTCTTATACAATAAAAGTCCAAAATCCTGACATATAAGAACAGTCAAAAATAAATATTTTATTGTTTCTATCTGAGTGATGTATGTGGGCCTACTACACAATCTTTCTTCTAATTTTTTTATCTTTATGGTTAGATTTTAAATTTAATTTTTCATTACAACTTAGCCAGTGTGTATTCCACATAAGCTGAGGTATCTAGGTTCTGTCAATAATTTATGCAAATGTTTTTTTGAACTTTGAGGGCATTGGAGAAATGCATTAGCCTCATGACATATCCATTCCAAAATCAAATTATAGATGTTTTTTTCTATGTAAAGTTCTAATCTGCTGACTAGTAACCTGTCACTGTTGAAGTCTCATAAAAGTCTCCTTCATGTATGTGGGAAGTAGAGGTTTGTTTATTACTTTCCTTAAAGTCCCTGCTTCCCATTGTTGAAACCATTGTTGGCAATTATTGTAAACCCAAAGTTCCCATCCTACCTCTAAATTTATTAACACAGGTTTCAAGTTTGCAATAAAGAAGATAGTATTAAAATTTTTTTTCGGATTAATCATATCAAGACCTCCTAGTTTTAATGGCAAATAGATGATATTCCTCTCAATGGGATTAAGTCTGCTACCCTATAAGCCTTGAAAAAAAACATTCAATAATGAAGCTTCTAGTGTCCAAGGAGGGGGAAAAACATAACTCACATATGGAAATAACAGTATCAAATAATTTTTTATCAAAAATACTCATTTCATTTTCCCAATTTTCCATTTATTCCAAACTGACACTTTATTTCTACCTTGATTTATCTTGTGTTCCCAGTTTAGTTTATCAGAATTGCCATCCCCAAATTGTATTCCTAAAATATTTATAGATTCATTTGTTATGGCAATCCCCTGCTACTTGAGTAGGTGGTACCTGTATATTGCTCAAATCACTCTACATTTGTTTAGATTCAAAGGTGCTCCTGAGATTTCTCAAACTGTTTGCAGATAATTAATGCATTTTCTACTGATTCTTCTGCTTGCTGTACTAGACTTTGTCATCTGCATATTATTATTAGTTTTTGTTGACCGGTAAGTGCACTAGACAAATCCTGCCTATTTTCAGGCACAACCCTGGGGAAGGGGATACAGATGAATGCCAACTGACCTTGAACCAGATTAAGCTGTTGGTGGTATTTTTAGTGAATGAGGGAAATTTGGCCAGAACACTGGGGAAATTCCCCTACTCTTGCCAGTAGGGGGATCTCTGATCACCGACATGGAGGGCTCAGATGCTGTTCAGCCCTGCTCCAGTGAGGTTCTCATCTCTCACACTCTGCTGCTGAAGGAGGCAGCCCCTGCTTGTTTCATGTACCGAGAGATATCTTCCCAGAATACTGACTCAACGGATATCTCTTTCTACATGGAGATGCATTCTAATGCTCGTATGCCCGATTCTGCAATGTTTCCGATGATCTCTCCTATTTCTGCACTTTCACCGCAACCTAATACGACTGAACCTTCTGCTTCGGAGTCTAGTGGTGTAACACAGACAGTTCCCCTGTTGCATCCGGTTCTGTACTTCGGGGAGTCGGTGCGACTGCAGAGTCGCATTTGAGAGACCCTGACCTATTGCTTCTGGATCCCCTATACCCGACAGTGATTTCCTCTGCTCCTCCGGCTTCCTCCACTACCACTTCCCTAATTCGTGCGCGCTTTGGTTTAAAATCTGCTTCGACTACCGTGGACCCTACCTGGACTGCTACTACTGCTCTGACCCGAGCAGGCTGGATGTTAAATGAATTAGGCTCCTGGACTCCAGACCCAACGTGGGATGTGGACAAACACGGCGTTTTGTTCTCCCTGAACAGGCCTGGACCTCCACCTGAGCGCTCCACTGAGGTACCTAAGTCTTCAGCTGCTAGTTTTATTACTGACTCTGCTATTTCTGACTCTGCTTTGTCATCCAGGCCTGTTGTGTTAGGGACTGCTTGGTGGGATAGTATGGATAATGATGATTTAATTCATGAACCTGTTGATATTGTTTCTATTAGTGATCCTGCTGTTTCTATTACTACTACTACTGTTGCTACTACTGTTACTACTGCCATTAATGTTATCACTGCCACTACTGTTGCTAATGTTCCTGATATCTCTGATACAGTTCCTGTTCCACACAACTCTGAGATACAACCTCTGGTTGGGGACACTTCTGGTTCCACCTTTATTTCGGGACCCAGTATTCCCCATTCCTAAACAACCTGCCATTCTTACCCAATCTGCTATTCCTTCCCTCCTGTCTCAGCTGGTACATTTATCTGGTCCCACTCTCTCCAGTCATGCTCTCTCCCTTCCTGATCAACGTCCCTTAGCACAATCTACCTTGCATAACTCTGGCCCTGCATTACTTCCTGGTCCTGTTCCCAGTACACCCCCTTCCCTGTTAGGTGCTGTTCCACCAAGCTCACCTATTGTGGAGGATCCTGGGGAGGGCCCTTTCACTGTAATCCCAACCCTGGAACCCCTCCCCTTGGATCCCGCTCCAGCACCAGACAGAGGACCTGTCCTATCGGATCGGTTTAAAAATAAGTTGGAACAGGCTCCTAGGCGTAATGCAGCATGCCTACGTTATAAGGGTGGTCTCTCTGTATTTCCTTATCTTTACTATGTGGCTAGAACCCTTTTAAAAGGTGACATGCATTTTCAGGCCTCAGATATTTATGCTCTGATACATATTTCTGGAGAGGAAACCTTTGATATTAGTTTCAAACACAATAGTGGTTTAGATAGGTTTTGGCATAAATGTGCCACATTAAAGAATACTCCTGTTTGGGTTCTTTTTCTGTTATACCTCTCACCAAACCAGCAGTTCGTACTGTCACTATTATGTTTTGAAATGAGGGTGTTAGTATCAGCGACATATATCATTGGTTGCAGAACAGATGTACGGTTTTATTCCTCCCCAAAGCTATTATAGATGAGGAGGGACTCTGGATGGGTGGTTGGAAGTTTCGTGTGAAACTCTTTCAGGTCAACTCGGAAGTCATTCACCTCCCTAACAGTTTTTTCTTAGGTAAGGACAGGGGTGTTTGTTTTTATCGGGGCCAACCTAGGGCCTGCTATAAATGTGGATCCCACACGCATCTAAGTAGTACTTGTGATCTGCTGAAATGCAGTTTATGTGGGGGGTTTGGACACCCTAGTGTTTCTTGTACTAATGTGTTTCAGTGCAATCTCTGTGAAGACAAAGGACATGCATACCATCAATGTCCCAGGGCCAGCAAAAACCGTAATGAGGGGTGGGATCCAGATGTCCTCGTCCAGAAGGCACAGGATAAGGCCCAAGACCGATCCATTACTCTGATTTCGATGTCCGAAGCCACTGATGTCTCCTCATCCCCCCTTCCCACTACTCCGGTTGCACCAGTAGAACCACAGCCCACAATGGAACCACCTACTGCTATGGAGATTATTCCTCTTGCTACAGAGATTGTAGAAAACACCCCACACCCTCCTGCTCAGGCCACTGACACTCCTTGTAGACCCAGAAGGCTTTCAATTAGCAGAAGAGTCACCAGGGTGACTTTTGTAAACTGTACGGCTCCTGAAGTTTCTCCCAACCCTTTTGAATGTCTAAAGGGTGGAGAGATGACTCTGATGGTGATTCCGAAGCCTCTGTATTACCCTCTGACATGGATCTCACTGTTCCTAGCTCTGGATGTATCCCAAAAGAAACTCACTAAAACTAAAAGGGGAGTAAAAAGCGTAAGAACATGACTATTACTGATGGGAGTGGCTGACTGATTCATTGCTGTGGCTCATATTAGACTAGCATCATTCAATGTTTGTAGCCTGAAAAGCTACAAAAGGAGGATGTTTTTTTTTCATCTTGCTGCCTTTCTCCCCTTAGATGTTAACTTGTTACAGGAAACACATCTTACATCACTCTTTGAGGTCCAGCAACTTAAACGGGGATGGATTAAGGGACCTTCCTATTGGACCTTTGGGGAAGATTTTGCTGACGGGGTGGCTGTCCTATTTTTTTCCTTGGCCTTTGCCATTTCCCGTATTATAGATATCCACCCTGGCAGAGCTCTGATTCTTGATTGCACTTTTCAGGGACAACCCTTCCGTCTTATTAATCTCTATGGCCCTCAGACCAAAACCGCTCAGATACATTTACTAGACCTAATTAAGCTTCTATTTGTGTACCAGGAAACATATTATTTGGGGTGGCGATTTTAATTGTTCTATTGATGTTTCCTTAGGACAGCGGCAGGGAAGAAAATTTATTGCAATTCCCTTGCTTTATCTAATTTGATAAAGACTAGTTTAATTGATGCTTACCGCCTCCCTGAAAAATGATGCTGGTACACCTATCATAGATCTATCTATCACACCTGCATTGATTATTTTTTTTCCTCTCGATATTGTGTACCACAACAAGTTTCACTTTGCCCCACAGAACTTTCGGACCATTACTTACTGACCTGTATATTTTCTTTAGATGTGACCACAATGCCCCTTTTTATCCCCCCACTTCAATGGAAGTTAAACAATACTATAATAACCCGTGCTTTTGTCCAGTCACAAGTTAGATCTCTCTTTCAGGCATGTATCACAGTTCTCTGCCGTTATGACTCCATGTGGGACTGGTGGACTGATACAAAACTAGATCTAAGTCTGCTTTTTCAGACTATAGGAAAACGTCTGGTTCGTGATTACTATATTATATATTTAACCTTCAGGAATCGGCTATATAAATTGATGTCTCTTTCTGTATCTTCCCCTTTTGACTATTCCTCACAAATCAACACTATCAAACAGCACATGTTACACATCGGTACGATAGTGCTCGTACTTTAGATTTTTTTATGAGAGTGGGTACATTGGTTCCTCCCTCGGCAAATCCATTTTCGGCTTATACAGATAGGCTTCAGGCTACGGTCATGCATGGACTTTTTGATACTACGGGAAATATTGTTTCTGATATTTCTGGTATGCTCTCACTTGTTAACTATCATTTACATAGACAGTTTTGTACTTTGCCCTCTAACTCCCCTGACTTGTCCACAGTTTTCTCGGCCCCAGTTCCACAGTTTTCTACGCACCATATTGCAGACCTTATTGCCCTCATTTCTCAAGAGGAAGTAGCTTGTGCCATTTCCCACCTTAAATTACAGGTAGCCCCGGGTCCTGATGGCCTTACACATAAATTTTACAAAACATTTCAAGATGATTTACTGGAAGTATTAACCCAAGTTTACAATTATGTTTTGCAGAACTCATCTCAGATTACTAATTTTGGCATATCCTTTCTCAAATTTATATATAAGAAAGGAGATATCCATTCTTTACTGAATTGGAGACCTCTCCATCTTCTGAATACGGATTTCAAGATCTTGACTTGAATACTCAGCACACACCTACAACGGGTTGCACCAGATCTTATTGATTCAGCTCAGTCTTGTGCTATTCCAGGGCGATCAATCACTATGAATTTGCTTCTCCTCAGAGAAACTTTTGAAGCTAAGAAACATAATATAATTTCAGGTTTCGTTCTCTCACTAGATAAGGCAAACGCATTTGATTCGGTTTACCACTCCTATTTATTTCAGGTCTTGAAACTATATGGTATCCCGGATACCTTTCTTTATTGGCTACCGTATTTTTCCTTTGCTTCTTTTACTCCGGTGATTAATGGCTTTGTAGGTAAGACTTTACTCCAGACAGTTGGGGTCCGTCAAGGTTGTCCATTCAGCCCATTGTTATATACTTTTGCCCTGGTTCCAATTATTCGGCAAATTAGATGGGACACTCAAATTATAGATTTAGCACCCCATTATTCTTTACCCCCTGTGAAGATCACTCCGTATGCAGATGATGTTGTTTTATTTCTGCATGATAAACCATCCGGTGATCTGGCAGTCCAAGTGTTTCAGACATTCTCTGTAATTTCCGGCGGCACGCTTAACCTTCAGAAAAGTGCATCCATTCCCTTGATCCTGAGTCCACCACTGTTTCTACAGTTGGTGGCATTAAAACTTATACCTCTTCTCAGAGAATTTTGGGGGTTTGGTTTAATATTGAGGATGCAGCAACCTATAATTGGGAAAAACGTCTTCAAATTGGAGAATATAAGGTTGGTTTATGGAAATCTTGGAAACTAGGGAAGAGGAAGAGATTTCTGGTGGTTAAGAAATTCAAACTTCCTATTTTTTTGTTTCTTAGTTATGTATATGTCCCTCCCAAACACTTAGAAACACGCATCTTTAGTGTATGTTTTCTGATGATTTGGGGCAGCAGACTCAATCCAATTAAAAGGGATGTTACATACTTACCAATAAATCAGGGAGGACTTGGTATGATTCACCCCATAGCTTTTTTTCTTTCATTTTTTCTTTTCCACCTTTTCCACAGCATCAGATAGAACGTCCCATATTAGTGATATGTGGATTAGCTATGCCCTGAGCTCCATTGTAGATAAATGGGACACACTCCCACCTGTACAGTCTCATACTTCTTGCTGCCCATCATATGCTGTGGACAGTTTCCCTAAGATACGGTTTTGGAAACTCCGAAAATCTTCCATATTAACTCTATCTAGAAAGCAACTATATAATATGTTTGTTAATATTACAAAACCAGTTTTACACGTTCCAAACTGCCCTTCTTCCCGAAATGACTGTGTTTTGTTCATCCTTCAAGGTAAGGGAATCCCACTACACATGTGGGACATCTCCTGGCTTTGTTGCCATGGCAAATTACAGGTTCAGGGAAATCTAAAACACAAGTCTTCTCAGGAACGATACTGCCCTAAACCTTCCTGTGCTCACATTGAGGAAACTATGTCACATTTCTTTTTTGATTGTCAGGATGCCCTATTGTTTTGGAAATCTTTAGCTAATAAGTGGAAGTGGCCATTTCTTAGCAGAATCACATATCAGGTTTTGATATTAGGTGATTTTTCTGGTACTTGGACTAGATTTCGTCCTAGTACTCTTAGAGTGATTTTTACTATGTGCAAATATTATATGTGGCAAGCTCGCTGTCAATATGTGTTACAACAAATTCTGACTGTTCCACTTGTTATTATACAACATATTGAACATGCTCTGTTGAATGTTATGGAATTAGAACGTAAGCAACTTCCTTTGCACCGCTTTCAATCTTTAAGGAAGCACATTACCTTTTTGCATTCATTGTTACTATTTTCTGTTATGTTGTACTGTACATACCTCTGTTTCTGTATTTCTTTCTGAGGTTCATGGATATCTACCTATTATGTATATTCGACTACTATATGATGTATACTTTTATATTTCTCCTTGTTCATTTCTGTATAGGATGTTATGATTTCTTTGTTTAATAAAATTCCCTACTTTTTTCGATAAGTGCCATGGGATCTTTAACATCCTTCTGAACTACCACAATCCAGGCAGATGGGACCTCGGTTTAACGTCTCATCTGAAAGACGGCACCTCAGAAGTGCAGTACCCCTCTCATGCTGCACTATAGTGTCAGTACTAGGATATTAACCCAAGTGCCAGATGTGGGAACTGAACCCACAGCCCTCTGATCTCCCAGCCTCATAGGCAAGTGGGCTACCTACTGAGCCACTGACACTGCATATCATGACATATGCAATAGCTGTTATATGGAAATCTGCCTACTTACTTTGAATAGGTTTTAATAAGGAAGAAGATTTTAACATTCTGAGTAATGGGTCTAAAAAAATAATGTACAGTATTGGGCTGAGCAGACAACCTTTTCTGACGCCTCTCTTAATGTTAATGATTGGACCTTTCCACCAGTTGACTAAAGGAACTATGGTTGCTGTATTATAGAGACATTTTGCCCAATCTATGATTTTATGTGGGACTTGATAATACTTTAGTATATTCCATAAGAAATCATGATTGATTGAATCAAATGCTTTTTTTTGATCCAAAGAAAGTGAGAAGCCATCCACTGTCCCAGCATTTATCCTTGTAATTATCTCCCTCAACAAAATTTAATGGTCATAAACTTTTCAACCAGGAATGGAGCATGACTGTGCTCTGCTAATTATTATTTGTGCAATCTTTAATAATCTGGTAGCTATGATTTATGATAGAATGTTACCATCGTTATTTATTAGACTAATTGGTCTCCAGTTCTGTATATGCTGTTTCCTTTTTTTATGTAAGTAGATCAAGTTTCCCATATTCATATACAGTGGCATCCCATTTGACTAATATATGATTGTAAACTTCTTTTAGTTCAGTTTCTATTTCTGGGCCTATTATTTTACAAATCAAACTTGGTATCCCATTTATTCCTGGTGAGGTTCATTTTTAATCTTAGAATATCAGTTCTGATTTCTTCTATCTGGATAACCTGAGTAGTAGTGTTTCCACATCCTCTGGTATGTTGGGTATCTGTAGGGTCTGAAACAAATTCCTGAAAATCATCTTGTGAAGAATGAAGTGGCTCATACATTGTTTTGGAGTATTGTGTAATAATTTTCATAATTCCTTCTTTGGTATTTTGCTTTCATCAATTAAGGAAACTATATCTTTTTTATTGCTTTGTTCTGAACAACTTTCACACGGGCAGATCATGCCCTTCCTTCCTTGAGTTTCAAATTGCTGTAGTTGTTGTAAATTTCTAGCTTTCTGTGTATGAAATATTGTTAATTCTTTTTTTAAAACAGAAATCTGGTGTGAATAGTCCTGATTTGTCTCATATGCAATAGATACTTTTTGTAATCAGTGTCTATTTCTAATATATGTTTTATATAGGTATCATTTAGGATGGATAGTTTGTGTCCTCCTACCATATAGTCAGATTATCATACATTTTCATTTAATTTCACTTTTATTTTGTTAACCGGGATAAGGCCCTGGAACTAGTCAATTTTCAGGCCTGGTCTGAACATTGCTTACAAACATGGACATGAAATAAGAACATTACAAGACAATAGCAAATAACAAATTACAAAAAACAATTACAATTATCCACCCTTGTTAAATATTGTTTGAGATTTGTTTTAAAACTCAACAATGAAGTGGATGAACGAATATTATCAGGTAAAGCATTCCAAAACATAGGAGCAACCACAGAAAATGACATAGAACTAGCTTTGGTCTTATGTGCAACAGTTTGTAAGAGTGTATTATGGGAGGTACATAATGAACCTGAAAAACTACGAACAGACACTAAACCAACTAAGAGGAATTTTGAAGCTGGAAAAATAGATTTATAAATTTGACACCCAAAGAAGTATGCAAGTTTTGATCTAGGAGATAACCATTGCAGTTGTGAATATAACCTACAGTGATGAGGTGTAATGGGAATTTAAAACAAATGACAGATATTATTATAAGCGACTATTAGAGTATTAAGTTCCTTCTGTCCAAGATTAATGTACAAACTTGCACAGTAGTCAAAATGTGGGATCAATGACCCAAGAGCAATAGACTTTCAAACAACGGGTGAGAAATAACATTGAACTTTATAGAGTAAACCCAGTTTCTGAGTCAAAGTGCTAGAGGCAGCCCTTACTTGTAAAGAAAAGAAAAAGAAGGATAAGTATAAACCCAAATATTTTAATTGAAAACCTGGTCTAATGACTCACCTAACGCATCATGAATCACAAACTCAGGATTAGCTTTTAACATTTGAGAGGTACCAAAAAGCATCGACTTTCTTTTTTTTACATTCAAAATCAATCCATTCTCAACAAACCAGTTGCTAACCAAAGAAAATTCTCTTTCTACAATTGATGATAATTCCAAATGGAATTAGATTGATAAACACAACCAAATCATCTGCATACAATAAACATTCACGCGGTTTACAAATAGATAGATAGATATTTTATTTATATAGCACCCATCTCAGAAGACTCTGGTGCTGACAATATAAACACACATGTCATACAAAACCACTTTAAAATACAATACAACAGATTTTAACAACAACACATAAAATACAGCTGGGAGCAACAGCTTAACTAACCATCATAAAAATGCAATTATTTAAAACACCTTCAATTAAAGGCTTGATTGAATAAATATGTTTTGAGGCCCTTCTTAAAGGCTTCTACCAAGGGGGCCTCCCTAAGATGACCAGGCAAAGAGTTCCACAAGGTAGGCGCAGTTGCTACAAATGCTGTGTCACCCAAATGCTGCAGCCTAACCTTGGGAAACTCCAAGGAGGCCACCACCGGCAGAACAGAGAGCCCAGGTCGGGTGGTATGGCACAAGGAGCTCTTGCAGATAGACTGGATCCCTCTTGTGCAGGGTCTTATAGATCAACAGCTCTATCTTGAAGATATTAACCCTCCACCGGACTGGCAGCCAGTGCAATTCATGGTGTGCCGGGGTGATATGTTCACATCTTTTCACCCCCATCAGTAGTCTCGCCGCTGCATTCTGCACCAGTTGCAGTCTGCGGAGGTTGCCTCCCAGATATCCCTAGGTACAGGGCATTGCAGTAGTCCAACCTGGAAGTGATGAAAGCATGCACCAGTGTGGGCAGGTCATCAGGCTGGATCAGGGCTCGAATTCAGGTAATATTCCTGAGATGATAAAACCCACTTCTCATCATGGCTGACACCTGTGCATCAAGTGTCAGACTGCCATCCAGGATTACTCCCAAATTCTTCACCTGCCTAGTGGGGGGCTGAAGGCACACCCCCCAGCACAAGGTCAGGGGGTAATGTCACGCCCCCCCCGCCCTGATGATCCAGCTATACCACCAGTACCTCAGTCTTGTCTGGGTTAAGCTTAAGCCAATTGTGAGTCATCCATATCTGGATTTCCTCAAGGCAGCTATTAAATACAGATACATAGATACATAGACAGTGTCTGCAGATAAGGGCCTATGGCCCACCCAGTCTGCCCATTTGAGCTTGTAAGTTCAGTTTATGTTTTCCTAGAGAAGTCTGCTGCCCCTTACCCCTGACCTCCAGAATTCCTTTATGTCTATCCCATGCATTCTTAAATCACGTGATTGTTTCAGCCCCCACCACTTCCTCTGGCAGGGTGTTCCACTTGTCCACCACCCGCTCTGTGAAGAAATTCTTCCATGTTTCCTCTGAATCGCCCTCCCTCCAACTTCATCCCATGCCTCTAGTCCTGGTACATCTTTTCACTTAAAAATAGTGTATTCCTGCACCCTGTTCCTCCCTGTGAGATACTTGTATGTCTCTATCATATCCCTCTCTCCTCCTCTCTCCAGGGAGTACATGTTCAGTTCCTTCAACCTGTCTTCATAGGAGTTGTGATGCAATCCATGCACCATCTTTGTTGCCCTCCTCTGAACCTTCTCTACCCTGTCTATGTCCTTACGTAGGTATATTGTCTCCAGAACTGTACACTGTACTCCAGGTGGGGTCTCACTAGTGTCTTGTATATGCAGAATTATGACCTCCCTTTTCCTGCTGCTGATGCCCCTGCCTATACATCCCAGCATCCTATTTGCTTTACCTGCTGCCTTGTCACACTGTTTCCCTACCTTGAGGTCATCAGAGATGATAACCCCAAGATCCCTTTCCTGTTTGGTGCATGCTATATCCTCACCCCCCAACTAATATATTGTGCCAGGGTTTTTGTGCCCCATATGCATTATTTTGCACTTCTTTGCATTGAATTTCAACTGCCAAACCCCTGACCATTCTTCAAGATTCTGCAAGTCCCTTCTCATTCTATCTACACCCTCTGGTGTGTCTACTCTGTTACAGAGCTTTGTGTCATCAGCGAACAGTGAAATTCTGCCTTCTAGGTCCCTGCGCAATGTCACTGATGAAGATGTTGAATAGGACCGGTCCCAGCACTGATCCCTGTGGTACCCCACTGGTCACTCTTCCTCTGTGGAGTGACAGCCATTTACCACCACCCTCTGTGTCCTGCCACCCAGCCAGTTACTTACACACCACACTACTGTCCTGCCCACACCCATATTCCCCAGTTTGTGTAGTAGTCTTCTATGTGGCACAGTGTCAAAGGCCTTGCTGAAGTCCAGATAGGCCATGTCCACTGCCCTCCCCTGATCCACCTCCCTAGTCACCCAGTCAAAAAATTCAACGAGGTTGGTCTGACACGACCTCCCCCTGGTGAAACCATGCTGCCTTGGATCCTGTAGTCCATTGACAACCAGATGTTCCACCAATCTCTCCTTCAGTAGTGCTTCCATGATCTTCCCACTACTGAGGTGAGGCTGACTGGTCTGTAGTTCCTGCTTCCTCTTTGTTCCGCTTTTGTATAAGGGGACTACATCTGCTGTCCTCCAGTCTTTGGGTACCTCCCCTGTTTCCAGTGATCGGCTAAACAGGATAGCCAGAGGTTCAGCCACCACCTCTCTTAGCTCTTTAAGGACCCTGGGGTGCACCCCATCTGGCCCCATTGCTTTATCTTTCCAGTGATCGGCTAAACAGGATAGCCAGAGGTTCAGCCACCACCTCTCTTAGCTCTTTAAGGACCCTGGGGTGCACCCCATCTGGCAGAGTCTGACACCTGGCTATTGGGAGCACAGGACAGGTACAGCTGGGTATCATCTGCATAGTAGTGAAAACCAAGTCCGTACTGCCTGATAATGTCCCCCAGTGGCAGCATATACACCATGAACAACAGAGATGACAAGACCAACCCCTGTGGAACACCACAGCACAGAGGCTACGGATTTGATGAGAAAATTCCCTTGGTCACCCTCTGCACTCTATCTGTCAGGTATGACCTGAACCAGTTGATGACATTTCCGGACAGACCACACCAAAACCGCAGTCGGTCAAGTAACACTTCATGGTCTACAGTGTCAAACGCTGCAGAGAGATCTAGAAGGACCAAGATGGTACAGGCCCTTCTATCCCTTGCCATCAAGAGGTCATTAAGCACCCTCACCAGGGCCGTCTCTGTACTATGTCCCGCTCAGAACCCAGACTGGAAAGGCTCATAGGTGGAGGAAGCAGCAAGATGTCTCTCCAGCTAAATGGCTACTACCTTTTCTACAACCTTCCCTAAAAATGGGAGGTTTGAAACAGGTCTGTAATTGGTGAGGCAGTCCAGATCCAAAGATGTTTTTTTTTCAAAATAGGTCTAACCAAAGCCTCTTTCAAGGCTAAAGGAAAGATGCCACTCCTTAATGAACTCAGACTACCCAGCAATCACAGGACCAATTAGATCCAAACATTCCACCAAAAGGCGAGTTGGGCCTGGGTCTAAATTACAATGGGTCAACCACAGCTTAGAGATTATCTCTATCATCTCCCCAACCCCAATCTGCTCAAACTCATCCCACTCAGCTCCAACTCAACTCAGGCTGGACCCTGTAGCCCTTTAGACATTCAACGAGGACCTCAGCTCTGATGGAGGACACCTTGTCAGCGAAAACAGCTCCTGCGCACCTTGTGCTTGAACCTACCCCTCCAACACACAGACAGACAGGCAGGATGTAAAAGCCTGTCCACTATGCAGAAGAGCTGAGCTGGTCTGTTTCTCGCTGTAGCAATCTCCATAGACAGAAACTCTGCCTTTATGAGAAATTTCCCCTGATAGTCCATATAATGTGACCTCAGGGTCTATTTATCCTCCACCAGACCAGATCTACTCCAATGCCTCTCTAACCTCCGGCCCCTAGTCTTTAAACCTCAAAGATTCCCATCATAGCAAGGAGATCTCCAATGGTAGGCGGGGTTCTGACACACAAAGTGCGATTGAGTCAAAGGCCACCAACTGCCCCATGATAGGCGCTACTGCCTCCTCCGACCCAATCGCACAAGCTGCCCCAACACCTGATAGGTCCAGCACCACCAAAGGTCCTCTAGGGATACTCCCTTAACGACCAGTACTGGACCATCTCCATAGGGCAGGACCATCTCGGGGCCCTAAATGTGAACCTCATGGTGCTATGATCCAACCAAACCACGGATCTACAAAAGGTCCATAATATCCAACTCAGAAGAAAAGACCAGATCAATGTGTGGCCGCCCGAGTGCATCGCTGTCATTACCTTCTGTGTCAGGCCCAGTGCCCCATGCTCCCAGAAGATCTATCCTAAATTTTGATAGCCCCCTTTGACCTGGGCATTGAAATCCCCATGATCAACCACCAGGGGACTCCAACAGCAGGCCCATGATGAGCTCCTCGATCTCTTGCCAATAATCTCCATCGCTACCTGGGAGAGATGGAGCAGGAGGACACTAAAGCCCACACCCACACCCCCTCAGGCAGCCACACATTCAAAGGACCTTATAGGACCCATAGGCAGCACCGTTTGGTTCAGGCTAGATTTAAAACAGATGGCCACACCCGCACTTCTACGATCCTTCCTCAGGCTATGTATCATGGAGTATCCAGCTGGCACTGCCGCCTCTAAAACTGGAGTGGCATTTTCATCCAGCCAGGTCTCCGTGATGCAAGCCAGATCGACAGAGGATATCAAGTCTGCCATTATAGCCATCTTGTTTCTTATCGATCTGGCATTGCACATCACAACCTGAATAGAATGAGGTGAAGCAGCTGGACCAGTCATCTGCTCACACTCTAAGGTGGAGCCCTTGGGTATGGGGACCAGACAAAGATAAACCCGTTTAAGCCCCATTTCACCAGGGCATCTCTGTGACTTCACCACCCAAATCCCGGATGCTCCAGCAGCCACTTGGGAGACATCCCACCAGGGCCCCCCAAGCTATCCCTAAAGCCCTACATCTAGAGTAGGCTTCCGGGACAATACTGTAAGCTCAAGGGACAAAGGTCCCGAGCTCATCACCCGAGTAGCTGCGCCTTAAGGCCCCAAACCCCAACACATTTCTTAAAACAAAACAACCCACTCAATAATTCAGACTCCTCAAATACCACACCCTACAACAATACACCTTCAATATTACACAACCACACTTCTTTCTCACACTTTCCACCAAAACAATTTTCACACAACACACAATTAAGTATTTAATGATTTCAGTGTCTCCAGAAATTTTACAGACAAGGGTCGAGAATTACTACATTTGAATCCCAGAAAGTTTTTAAAAGTCCAAAAAAATCACCAAAAAAAATGTCCAGGATTTTGTAGTATATACTGGGGAGTTCTCACCTCCACAGTCCAAATGATTTAAGAGCTCAAGAAGCTGTCATCCTCTTAGCTTTCAGTCTATTGAAGAAACAATTCCAGAACTTCATAATGTTATAGTCCTACTCACTGAGTTCTCTGCATATCAGGGGAGGAGGAAGAAACACCAAATCCAGTTAGTCTTCTTAGACTGCAGCCGTAGTTTTTCCCAAGCTTCCAGACCCAACCAAACCTCAAGGCACTTCAGGACTCCCCACAACAGCAGTCACCCTTCAGTGCATGCCCGCTGGTTCTCACTGTCTCTGGTCGAACACCATCAATGTCCGACCCTCCAGATACCCCATTCAGACACCCTGATAATTCAGCCACGGGTCATATTAACCTAACTCTCCACGACTCCCAATACTGCAGCCTACCTTTCTACTGCACAAAACTCAATCCCTCATTCATCCAGGGACTCCGGCACAAACTGTCCCACCTCCTTCCTTCCTCCTTGTCCTATTCCAAAATGTTCCTCCTCAAATCTCTACTGCCTGTTTCGGCCCTCTTCACCCGGGATACTCAGACTGGTACTCCAGCCCTGCACAGTCCCCCATAACTGCAGCCCCGCAACAGTTCAGTCCTAACCAGTCAGCCCCCAGTCCAACTCCAGAATGAAAAAACAGCAACCAGCACTCTTCAGCAGGCAAAACAAGCAAAAAAGTCTCCCGAAATGATAAATTAAAATATTGTTCCCGTTTTGCTCTGAAAAAACTTTGTGACACTTTCAAATGTTCACAAATGAATCCAAAATTTTAAAAAGCAACACTCTGCATGTAAAAACACTCACAATCCAAATCTAAAGCAGTATTACTCCCAGTTGTATTCTCCGGCTCCTCGTGCACAGCCCAGCACGGCTGCCATATTCACAAGCTAGCAAGCAATAAAAAATAAACTAAAGAATACATAATCAGGATGGACTTCCTTGCTGTGATAAACTGCTGAATATCCCTTCATATTTCTTCCTTCTCCAGATGAGAGGAATTAAATTTCCATATTCCTGGGCCTCTATTTAATGGGGTATTACAGTATACCCAATTTGTATGGTCAATAGGTTATGATCTTTAAATTGCACTGGGGTTATCTTAACTTGCTGTATCAGAATATGTTTAGAAATAAACAGAAAATCTATCGGGTTGCTAAATTGCCATTATGGAGAGTTGGCAAATGTTTCCCTATATGACTGTTATATGCTTTTCAATTTAGCTGTATTTATTACAGTTTTTTAAAAATTTGAATCACAAAACAGTTTCTTGGTTTTGCAGTGATGACTCTTATCTTGTATTGATAATGTACAATTAAAGTCACCACCAAAGACTATTGATGAGAATAAATATGGCTGAATCAATGTGAGTATTCAGTCCTGTCAAGTTTTTATTTGAGGTGCATATGTATATATTAATGAATCGAATAAGAGTGTTTTGGATTTTGGTATCCAGTATAAGAACCCTTTCTGGAACCAGGTCAATCAATTTTTTAACTGTTATGTTAAAAATTTTGCATAAAATACTCAGTCCAGAACATGATTTTTTGCCCCCCAAAATATCCAGTCCAGAACATGATTTTTAGCCAAAGGACCAAAAGATGTACCTAAAACCATACTTTTTGTGCCTCTAATGTTTCATACAAAGAATGAATGAACATCTTGAAGAAAATGACTTCTTCTTGAGTCTGTTGTAAAAAGTAAAAAGCTATTTCTTTTCCCAGGTCTTTAAAATGTCAATATCCAAAGTACTGAGAGAGTGTAGAATGCATTCAGAGTGTATAATTTCACCTTAGTCTCCCTTTCTATTTGTACTTTCTATGTGTTTCTTTAGTCTGATGCTTTCTTTTTTTGGGAGCCAGGCTGTTTCATAACCTTGGAGTCAGTGGTCGCCTCAGGCTGGGAAGATATCACTGAAGAGGAATCCGAGTCCTCCGACTCCTCAGTGGGGTTCTGCAAGACATCATACCTATTCCTTGTAGATATTGTGTCTGTTTTTAAAAGTTTTGGGTTAGGCAGGCCCCCTGTCTGTTGCTTCCTGGTTCTTAGTACCCTCCTATTTGGGAGCAGTTTATGGGGGGGGGGCATGCTAGTGACTGTTTTCATGCTCTTTCTGGTTCATTTCTACATCTGGGGGTACAATTTCTCGTTCTACTCCTCTGAGAACCACTTCTGCCCTTATTGCTGGTTCTGCAATATCTGACAAAACATCTGGTGTTTGTACTTCACTGGGGAGCCTCCACCTCTGGTAACCTATCCTGGTTTGGTGTAGCTGTAAACCTATCCTTTGTGTTGTTTCAAGTACTGATGAAAGCATAGTTGTTTTTTTTCACAAAGAATTTTGCTTCTTCGTACCATTGTAACATATAACCTCTGTTCATCCCCATCTGCTTGCTCTGGTTGATTGTGGGCTGCCCACTGACAATTCTGAAAAGTGTGGCCTGTTCCATCACACAGATTGCACTTCCCTGTCTCATCACGTTGCATGCTGGTGTGCCCAACCTGATTACACAAGGAACACCTAACCTTATCACACACACTGCTCAAGTGTGTTACTGACCCACACTTGAAACAGGCTTTGGGTTATCCTGGATAAAAAATGATTCCCTATCCCTTTTGAGAAAAAAACTGTTGGGCAGATGTTGTACCTCAGTGTCAGTTATTTTAAGTAACACTTTTAACTTCTGCCCCCAGTCCAGATACTTTCAGAATAAAAATAACTTCTGGTTCTCCTAATACTGTACATTTTTATTTTAATCAGTATGTTAGGTCATTGACACTGACCTCTTCATTTCTTAAAAGCACCGTTATATTTTTTTGAGCTGGCTTTGTAAAGATATGGCCATAAAGGGTGAACACAGTGGAGATTTTTTTTAATTACTGAACTTTACCCAGGACCTTTCTAAACCACTCATTGTTTTAAAACTAATGTCAAAGTTTGGTTCTCCGATACATGTATCAGAGCATAAAGTTGTTAGCAAAAATGTCATGAGGTCTTTCAACAATACTTTTGCAACAAACACTCTATCGGGGGTTCTTCCATTCCCCTGTATATTACAGACGTACTGTATTATATCTTTTAGCTGGAAAGATTGAGTATGAAATAAAGATGAAAACAATCTTGCAGTCCCCTGAATGGCTTGTCTTTGTGGAGTGCTCCTGTTCTGATTTGAAGAAGTACTCGATCTAGTTTCTGTGGGCATATGTTATGAAGTCTGTGACTTTGTTTGCTTCTGTGGCTGTTTTGGTGTTATATTCACATCTGCTGAGTTCATTTGGGCTGTGTTAAACTGCCATACTGGATTTTAGTTAAGCATAGTTCTGAGGTACTTCTGACAAGGAATTAATGTCCTTTGTAACATTAGGGGTTGTTTGTAACATTTGTGTCTTTTTTTGTAGAAAATAAAAGATCTATACCTTGTGTCATATAATCTTCTTGTTGAGGCATTCGTATGTGTGATTGTCCTGATACCCAGCTCCCTTCTCTGTTTTCCCACCCTGCTGCATTTAAAGCACTTTCCACCAATCACTTGCTGGTACTCGTCACTTCATGTCTGGGTTGTTGAGGTTGCCTTAGGCCAAGCGTTGGAGATCCTGTTTGTGCCATTCCCGGCAAACTTTCATCTGTCAGGTGTTTTGGTAAGTTGTCGTTGTCTTTATCAGTATTTATAAGGACCTGCTGCCCTACTTGAAGAGCCGTTTGTTCCATTGAAGAAAAGCCGCCATTTGCCCTCGCCGTCCCACTCACTATTGGCATCTTTGATGATAGTACGACAGAGCTACTGACAGACAGTTCAGCACTACTGTCATATTCAGTTGTAACAAGTTCCACATTTTTTTGTATCAATGAGAGCTGAGCCTGCAAGTGTCTTTTTTGCTCTTTATATTGTTGTTCTTCCAAGCGTATTTGTTCTTCCAAAGAAGTGATAGAAACAATTATCAGTTTGTTTGAGTAATTTCCATTCAGTCTGCTTTCTGGGCTTTGCTTTTCAGAGTCTCTTTTTTTTGTTTTTAGCCACCATGTCTTCTATATCATTTGTATTTTGCCCTGGGCGAGTTGCCATCTCGTCTTGCATATTCTCCATTGAAATTACCTTACTGTTGTTGGTCTCTAGTTTAGACGAGGTAGCGGAGGAAACCCGCTCCTCTCCCTCCACACCATCCATCTGCTCCTCCTGGTTACCAGCAGCTGCCATCTTGGCAGAATGCCAGGAAGACAAAGGTTCCCCTGCTGGAGAGTAGGGGAATTTTTTATTAACAAAACAAAAACACATCATAATACAATACATTATGTGCATGTGTAAATCAGAATCCCAATGAAACCCCCCAAAAATTTATCAACAGATGTAATATATATCCCCACAAAGTTCCTTATAGTGTATGGTAGAATGTTGTTATAGATAGAAATCCAAAACTAGAATGGAGTTGTTATGCTGCAGTAGTGATGTCATCATAGCTGTTACGCTGCACTAGCTATGTCACTACTGCAGCATAACAACTTGGAATGCTGCCACATAGTTGCTTTCCTCAATCTAGTTAAGCTGGAAGTTGCTGGATTTTTTTTAAACTTGAACTTGCAGAAACATCTGCAGCACACTGTGTCAGTTAAAAAAAAAGAAAATGTTAAAATTTCTATTCTCTATTGTCTTCTCCAGCTGGTTTTGTGTGATTTTCTATGCTGTGACTGCCCATACACTATAAAAGATTGTGTATGAGCAGTGATACACAAACAAGGAAATTCTTGTATCTTGAGATTCCCTTGGTAACACAGTACCTCTCGAGCCATGCTCTCAAGGTCATCCATTACCAAGGAAACCTCTCGATACAAGAATACCCTTGTTATGTATGACTGCTCATACATAATCCTCTGTATGTATACTTGTAATATTTCTATTTACATTCCCCTGATTGGCCCATCAAAATCATATTCTTAAAAAAATAAAGAAATACCCTCTTATATTCAAAACAGAATCCTTATACTGCAAAATAAAAAGACCAAAAAGGAAGAAAACTATATCAAAACTATTCGGGTATTGTCTTCTATTTTAGCTCAAACTCTTATCCATATTATCCTCCTGGTATACCATTCATCCATATTTCTGAAAAAAAGGAAAACCTCTCTACCATGCTTGTACTTTAACCCTAGGATGTAATTTTATATGGAAACATAGAAACATAGAAGCTGATGGCAGATAAGGACCGCAAGGCCCATCCAGTCTGCTCATTTCTTTTTCTGCCTTATGAATATGCCATCGGCCTTTGCTCTGTAAATGGCCTATCTATTGATACTCATCTGTATTGCTCCCTTATGCCTATCCCATGCCTGTTTGAAGCCCTGCACTGTATTCATATCCACCACTTCCTGAGTTAGGCCGTCCATGCATCCACCACCCTTTCTGTGAAAAATAACTTCCTCACATTACCCCTTAACCTGCTTCCCTCTCATCTCATGCTGTGTCCTCTTTTCCTGCTATTTTTCTTATACTGAAACATGTTAGACTCTTTCGCCTTGTTAATGCCCTTAAGGTGTTTGAATGTTTCGATCATATCACCTCTCTCCCTCTTTTGCTCTAGGGTATACATATTTAGCTCAGTTAGTCTGTCCCCATATGTTTTTTGATGCAGTCCCTGCACCATTTTGGTTGCCCTTCTCTGGACTGCCTCAGTCTGGTTAATATCCTTGTGAAGCTGTTGCCTCCAGTACTGCCGCGGTACTCCAGATAGGACTAACCAGTGTCTTCTAAAGAAGGTTATTACCTTCCTCTTCCGACTTGTGATACCCTAATAATACACCCCAACATCCTCTAGCCTCTACTGCTTTAATGGTCTGCTTGGATGATTTCAGGTCATCGGTGATGATGATGCCCAAGTCTCTTTCTTCCCTTGTGACTGCCAGCAACTCCCTCCCAGCCTATAGGTGGCTTCAGAGTTTCTCTTCCCTAGGTGCATGATCTTGCACTTCTTTGTGTTAAACTCTAGTTGCCACTCTTCTGACCATTTTGCTAGTTTATCTAGATCTTTTCTCATTCTGCCCATGCCATCTGGATCATCTACTCTGTTGCAGATCTTGGTGTCATCTGTAAACAGACATACCTTACCCTCCAGTCTATCTGCAAGGTCACTGATGAAGATATTGAAGAGGACTGGCCCTAGGACTGATCCCTGAGGTACCCCACTTGTGACTTACATCTCTTCTGACTGTATAACATTTACCACCACTCTCTGTTTTCTGCCAGTCAACCAGTTTGCCACCCAGCTGACCAACTTCTGACCACCCAGAGCCTACCCGGCTTATTAATTAATCTTCTATGTGGAACAGTTTCGGAAGCTTTGCTGAAGTCAAGGTAGGTGACATCAACTGCTCCCCCTTGGTCCACCACTCTGGTTACCCAGTCAAAGAAATCTATGAGATTAGTTTGACAGGATGTTCTTTGTAAACCCATGCTGTCTTGGATCCTGTGATCCTATGGATTCCAGGTGTTGCACTATCCTTTCTTAAAGAGTGCTTCCATAATCTTGCCCACTATTGAGTAAGACTGACTGGTCTGTAGTTCCCTGCCTCCTCCTGCTACTACTCTTGTGGAGCGTATCACATGAGCCCTTCTTCAGTTTTCTGGGACCTCTCCTGTGCTCAGAGACTCACTAAACAGTTCTGATAATGGCTCTGCTAGTTCCACCCTTAGCTCCTTTAGTACCCTGGGTGTATGCCATCAGGTCCCATTGCCTTGTCCACCCTGAGCTTATGGAGCTCTTGTAGGATCCTTTCTTTTGTGAAGGGACTAGTGCACACCTCCCTCCCCTCTGTGTCCATGGTGTTGAGCTGCGGGCCCTGCCCTACCTTCTCTTCAGTAAATACTGAGCAGAAGTATCTATTTAGGACAGGGGTTCTCAAATGGTGAGGCCAGCCTCCCTGGGGAAGCCCCAACCTGTTCCAAGGGAGGCTCAAGCAAGTCTGAAAAAGTACTGTATTTACATTTTGAGTTTTATGTATTTTGTGTGAAGAGATAATACAAACCGAAAGAGAATAATAGTAGATGAATTTAATGTACTTATTTACTAATAGGTGACAAGGGAAGCTGAATGAGCCAAGGCTCATTTCAGGTGTACCCAAGGAAGGGTAGGGAGTGAATACATTTCAAAAGGTAACTGCAAAACAATTAAGAAATAGACAATGAACAACAGTGCAGACAAATATGAACAATAAACTAATAATGAGTGGTGGTAATTGATCAATTTGTAGCCTGATGGCAGAACAACCCAAATTCAAGGGTTGAGCATAGAGGTGCTAAGATCAATAGCAGGAAGAGTAAAGCAATTCCAGAGAAGTTGCTTAGGAGCAGGGAAGGATGGGGAGATGCAAAAGTATGTAGGAAGGTTATTTCATACAGACAGGAAACAGAGAAGCAGTCTGACCCATGAAGGTACTGCAACAAAGGGTAACAATGGTTCAAGAATGAAAATAGCAGAGTACAAGGTTGGCCTGTGGGGGTACAATAAGTTGAATGATGATATGTTTATTTATTTATTATTCAGATAACACCTTTGAGCACAGGAGCTCTTTTTCAAAGGTTCCACATCAGTATAAGACACAGTACTGAATGTGAGCCAAGTACTCAAGGGGTTTCAATTTCTTCATGGTGTACTGCGAAAGTACAGTATGTTATTTTTCTTTGAGGAGGCCCAAGATTATTTCAGTTTTGGGGAGGCTCAAAATCTTTCCATGGATTTGGGAGGCTCACTGTGACAAAGTCTGAGAACTATTGATTTAGGATATATACTTTTACATGGTCATCCTCCTCACATGCCCCCTTATCCCGTTTGATCTTAGCAACACCCCCTCTGGACTTTCTTCTTTCACTAATGTACAGTATCTATAGAAAGTCTTGTCACCTTCTTTCACTGTTTGTGCTAGTGTTTCCTTGGTTTGGGCCTTTGCCTGCCTTACTGCCTTCTCTACTTCCCTTAGGGAAGTTTGGTATGCCTCCCTATCTTCATCCCGCTGCATTCCCTTATATTTCCTGAAGGCCAGCCTTTTGGATCTGACCTTTTCTGCTACTGTTTTTGAGAACCAAAGTGGTTTCCTTCTTCTTTTGCACTTCCTTTTCTCTCTAACACAATGGGATGTTGCTTTAAGTATTGCATCTTTTATGCTTGCCCACTTTGCCTGTACCCCCTCACCTGTGTTTTTTGCCAGGGCTAGCTTAACTCTGTTGGTTATCTTATCAAATCAGCTCCTCTGAAGTCCCATATTTTTGCCTTGGAATGGAATGATTTAGTTCTAGTGGCCAAATTGAACCATACCATGTGATGGTCACTGGCCCCCAGGTGACCTTCTACCTGGAGATCTCCGATCCTTTCCCTGTTAGTGAGTACTAGATCTAGGATAGCCCTGTCTCTTGTGGGTTGTTGTACCAGTTGTTTGAGTCCCTCCCCCTGCAGGGAATCCACCATGTGTCTAGTTCTGGCAGATATTCTTGCTGGTATTGACCAATCTGTATGTGGCATGTTGAAGTCTCCAATTATCAGAACCTCCCCTTTAGCTGTCATGTTTTGTATATCTTCTAGCAGTAATGTGTCTATGTCCTCCCCCCTGGTCTGGAGGCCTGTACACAACCCCAGTTCATATGACTGTCCCATTTCCTGTTTTCAGGGTGACCCTCAGTTCTTCTTGTTCCTTATGTGTATTCTGAATTTCTGTAGCTTTGATATTTTCCTTGACATAAAGGGCCACTCCACCACCCCTTTTTGCACCTCGGTCTCTTCTGAGCAGTACATAGCCAGGTAATGAGGTCTCCCAAGTGTGGTTACTAGTAAACCATCTCTCACTAATTTAGCTTCCGTCATTATTGCCTGCAGGTCTGGGATCTTGTTTCCTAGAATGCGACCATTTGTGTACATAATTTTCCATTGGCCAGATTTCGGTGTGTTAGTTGTTGGGTGAGGTCCGGTGTTTCCCCTGTGCATCGTATGAGGAGCTGGACCTTTTTTCTTACCTGGTGATGCAAATGAACTACAAACATGCTGAACTCCTGTTTGACCACTAGCTGAGGGGGAAGGGGTGTTCTTCTCATTAGACATATAGGGTACTGCACCCCTCTCCCCATTTGCTATTTTAAATATTCTGCAAAGATGTCAAACTTCTGCCCCAATGCACTGACTCCTCCTTAGTCAGATGCAGTCCATCAAACTTAAAGAACTTTCACTACCAAAACTGTTGCCAGTTTCCTACAAATTTGTGTCCTTTTTCCTGGCACAGCCCTTGAGCCATATGTTTAGCTCCTCTATCTCCCCTTCTCTGGTATTCCATCCATCTGCCCCCCTCTCCCAGACTGGCAGGATCTCAGAGAAAGCGATGCCAGATGAAATGGATGATAGTTTGTCACCCAGCCTGATCAGGTGTTCTTTGGTCTCCACAGCTGACTGGCTGGTGAGATCATTAGTCCGTATGTGTACCAGGATGTCAATGTTTTCTCCTGCTTCCTGGACAATTTTAGCAATGCGGTCAGTGCCCCTCCATGCTGGTGTACCTGGGAGACATCTGACCATTACCCTGGCTGGAGATGCGCATCAACTCCCCAAATCATGGCGTCTCCTATGATCAGAAGTTTTTTTGATTTCCATTTTTGCTTTTTTTGTTTTGGTTCCTGTTTTGGGTGAGTTCTGTTGTGCTAGCTCCTGTGCCACAGTGTCCTGCTCTGCAGTGTCTTCTGCCCCTTTGTTTGATTTCAGAGATAGAGGTAGATACCTGTTTGTAGTTTTTATATGGTTTGTGGAGGTGGTATGTTGGAGAGCACTGAGTGATGGGGCACCCGATTTGCCCCTCCTAACCACCTGCTAACCTCCCATACCAATTACCTTCTGTGGTCGAGGTGCTTCTGTTGGATGTTGGGAAATGGTGGGTGGTTCTTATAATACATTTCCTCTTGAATATACAATTTGAGGTGCGTAATCTCTGCCCATGCTGCCTGTGGCTGGGCCCTTAAATCTCAATGGCCCAGCATGTAGGACAGTGCCCTAAGTCCTGTAAAACTGCCCTTCTGAAAAGTGTTCCACAGTACCTGCAGTTAATGATATCCAGTCCAGATAAGTTGCTGGGTTTATAACCTGGTCAGAGTAATTAGAAGGAAGAAAATGCAAGTAAAAGTTTGATTGTGTGGTTTTTTTTTGGTATAACTTGTTATAACAAGTTAAATTATTATTGCCCCTGTAAATGAGGTCACTGTGTGCATACCCCTCTGATCTACGCCTTCCTGCTTTGCTATAGGAAATGTCACAGTTGTGCTGCTCTATAAAAGGAGTGTAGTGTAGGGTGGTTGGGATGGGGGTGGGGGGCTGGGCCCTTCCCCTGCCGAAAAAGAAGAACCACGGACGAAAGAAACAAGGAGGTAAGAGCAGAAACAATCAGCCAGCAACAAATGCAGTAGCCCTGAAAGCTTATCCTAATGATAGATACAACTGTAAAACCTGTAAAGCACCACCTGTAATAATTTCACAGAAGATATACCTGTAAGAAACACTTTGCTACAGAGAAAATAAAGCAGTAACAGAAGATATACCTTGCAAAGACAATTTGAATCAGAAGATTACAGCAGTAATCTGTAAACACACCTGTAGGCACACCTGTAATAATGCAATAGAAAGTATACCCAGCAACAACAATTTGAATCAGAGAAATATAAAGCAATAAAATGTTAGCAACAAACAGTAACAATTCCTGTGAGTACAAAATAAAAATAACAACACACAGTAAATCTGCCTAGCCAAAAGAAGCCTTAATCCTTTTCCTTGCTCTGGTAAGGTTGTTTGCTCTGTCCTTTCAAGCAGCCTAGAAAAAAGAGTTCAGGTGAAGCTAGGTGTGCCTTGGCCAGAAAACCTAGTCTTCCACCTCCATATATCTTTATCATATACTTCCTTAAATGCAGTTTCACATTAGTTACTAAAAGAAACATAAGACAGCCTCTTTTGCTGAAAAAGGCTTCTTGCTTGCCAAAGATAAAACTTTAAAATGGAAAAAAATGCATTTAAGGTGGTATCCAGACTGCTGTGCATAAGGTCTGAGTAATCTCCTAAGGCAATATTTTCATATACAATAGAGCTTAGCCATGACAATCTCCATTTCTGAGCTAGATATGTCCATAATTGTTTAGAATAAGGACATAATAATAGAAAATGCTCCATTGTCTCAGTCTGGTTAATACATTCCGGATAGGGGCAGTTCCTTTCTTCTAATACATTATGCTTGCTATTACCCTTGACTCCCAGTCCCCCATGCAAGCATAGCCGCACAATATCGCACATTCTGTGTGGAATCCTTTTATTTATTAATTGATTAATCACTAAATCTACTTTTGTAGTTTTACAACCTTTAAATTCTGATGTGGAAGGCCCCATGGTACCTAAAACTTGGATATATAATGCTTTCCTCGATTTACCCTCAATATGTGACCTACGAACCCCCATTCATACAACTTTTGTAAAGAAGGTTTTAGACAAATCGGAATCTCCCATTTGGGATGGATTTTCAAAGGTATTTTAGTCCATGCTGTAAAAAAGGGGTTAAATTATTGAACAGCCAGGTCTTTTCTAAATAATTTGTGTTTTTAACAGCCAGTTGAAGAGATTCAGACCAAAATATTGTGTGAAAAAAGACTACAGTACTTAGCATGTTTAGGCCCCCTTTATGTTTAGGCAAACATGTCACTTCCCATTTCACTGGATTAAGCCGTGATCCCCATAACATCTGAAAAAAAATCTTAAACATTTTGTTTCACATTTTAAAGGTAGTGTGAATACTGCATTTACATATAATAAGCATGGCACAAGAAACTATTTAATGATAAAAATCTGTTTAGTTTTGGAAAATTTCCAATTTTTCCATCTGTTCACTTTCCCCTCACAGATATTTGAAATATCTTCCTGATTTTTGTGTGCCATGTCCCTTCCCAAAATATACTCCCAATATTTTAATGGTCTCTTTTGATATGGTGATACCAGCTATTTGTGGGTTCCCATATTTGTTGTTTCAACCCTTATACCTATACTCTTATTTATTTTTAAACCTGCCCCAGAGATTTTAGTATATTTTTCCATGTCCTTCAACATGGGGACTATGCTATCCTCATTTTTTAAAAAGAGACATAAGTCATCAGCATATGCAACCAATTTTATCTCCTGGGGTCATACATACCTCTAATTCCATGTATCTCAAAATTAGTTAGAATATGCCATATCAAAGGGTCCAGAACAAAGATATACAGCAGCGGGCTCAAGGGACACCCCTGCTTAACACCACTGGAAAGCTGAGAATTTCCTGATGGCCTGGCCAACTTTCCCCATTGACTAAAATTATCACTAACAGTTTAATCTGGTTCAATGTCAGTTGGCATCCATCTGTATCCATGTCCCCCCATGCGAGGCTGAAAATAGGCAGAATTGTCTAGTCCTCCTTTCCCGGTCAACAAAAACTAAATAAATAAATAAATCTACTGGCCCTGCCCTTTGGAACATGATTCCCAGGGCTCACTGGATGCTTTTAAAAGGGGTCTAAAATCCATAGAAACATAGATACTGACAGCAGATAAGAACTGCAGGCCCACCTAGTCTGCCCATTTTCCTTACCTGCTATAACATCACAGACCCTACTTGATCCCCGGCTTTACCCCATTCCCTACCTCTGAGATTCCCTTATGCCTATCCCATACATTCTTGAAGCTATTTTTGCCCCCACCACCTCTGCTGAGAGGCTGTTCCAGTCATCCATCACTCTTTCTGTGAAGTACTACCTCACATCTCCCTGAGTCCCCCTTCCAGCTTTATAGCATGTCCCCTTGTTTTTCAGCATCTTTTTTTCTGAAAAACGCTTCACTCTTGAACTTTATTTATACCTGTGAGGTATTTGAATGTTTTCTATCATATCCTACTTCTCCATTCCAGGGTGTACATATTGAGGTCTTTCAGTCTCTCTCCTCATAGAGCTTGTGATGCAGACCATGCACCATTTTTGGTTGCCTCCTCTGGACCGCCACTATCCTGTCTATGTCCTTCCGAAGATGTGGTCTTCAGAACTAGACATAGTATTCTAGGTGAGTCTCACCAGTGATCTTTACAGTGGTTAACACCATCTCTCTCTTTCTGCTGGTGATACCCCTCCTTATGCACTCTAGCATCTCACTAGCTCCCCCACTGCCTTGTCACACTGTCTGGCCACCTTTTGGGTCATCAGATATGATTACTTCCAGGTCCCTTTCCTGTTTGGTGGTAGTTGATACTACCCCCCATTTTTGCTCCGTCCCAGAGTTTCTGTACCCAAGGGCATGAGAAACTTAGCTGCCACACCCTTGACCACTCCTCTGACTTTCCTAGATCACTATTCATTTTTTCTACCCCTCCTGGAGTGTCTACCCTATTACAGATTTTAGTGTCATCTGCAAAGAGGCATACCTTCCCTTCTAGCCCCTCTGCAATGTTGTTAATAAAGACATTGAAGAGGACCAGTCCCAGTACTCATCCCAGTGGCACACTGCTTGTCATCCTCTCTCCTTCAGCAAGAACCCTGTTTACCACCACCCTCTGTCTCCTGTTCCCCAACCAACTTCTCACCCAGTTTACCACCTTAGGACTCATAGGCTTCCCAGCTTGTTTACTTAGTCTCCTATGTGTAACTGTGTTGGAATGCCTTACTTAAATCTAGGTAGGCCATATCCAGCGCTCCAACTCTGATCCAATTTCTAGTCACCCAATCAAAGAAATATGACAGATTTGTCTGACATGATCTCCCCACAGTGAATCCATGCTGCCTCAGATCCTGAAGGCTACTGGATCCCATATTCCACAATCCTCCCTTCAGTAGTGATTCCATTACTTTCCCCACCACCAAAGCTAGCTGACTAGCCTATAGTTGCCAGCCTTCTTTGCTTCCACTTTTTTTTTTACATAGCTCTTGGTCCCTGTCGCTTCCTCCTGCCAACTGCTGATGGGGACATAGGTATTTTACTGGTTTTCCCCTAAACTCCCCCACCCCAGGCCCTGGCACGGATGTGTGTGTGGAGGCATGCTATGCAACTCCATGGCACCAGCTCAGCGCCTTCCACCTCCACAACTGTTTTGCCACACCTCTCTGCCTATGCACCCACCCGGACCGCCACCCGTTGGGAGCAGAACTACAGGGATGCCAACCACCCTCACCACCCGGAGGAGAGCTTCCCATTGGCATGCTCAGTCCTGCTCAACCCCACGCTGGCACCCTGATGACCCGAGTTGTTCCCAAAACCTGGGTCACCAGCATACACGAGTGTGGCATCCAGCGCCTCAACCTCAGCACCACCAGGCCTTTGCTTCCACCCTTTGAGAAGTGGGATTATATTGGCTCTCCTCCAGTCTTCTGGAACAATTCCTGTCTTCAGTGCTCCAGTGAATGGTTGAACAGGGCTGTCAGAGGTGCAGCAAGCACATTCCTGAGCTCCTTCAATATCCTAAGATGCATTCTGTCTGGCCCCATTGTCTTGTCCACTTTCAGATTTGCAAGTTCCCTCAGAACCCTCTCCTCTGTAAATGGACTGGTGTCTACCTCCCTTCCTTCAATGCTCCTGGCCCTTACCTGTGGTCCCTCTCCTTTCCTTCTTCTGTGAACACTGAACAAAAGTACTTGTTCAAAGATGCCTGCTTTTCCTGGTTCCCCTCCAACTCCCTTCTTCCTTTCTAATCCTTACTATCACTTCCCTGGTCTTTCTCTTTTCACTTACATACCTGAAAAATACATTGTCCTTTTCTGCACTGCTTGGGCTATTTTTTCCTCTGTCTGTGCCTTTGTACTCCAATTGCTTTCCTTACCTCCCTCTGTTTCTCCTGAAACACATCTCTGTCTTCCTCTCTGTATCAATTTATACCTCCTGAATGCAAACTTTGTTTGCCCTTACCTTCCCAGCCATCTCTTTTGAGAACCACAGTGGTCTCTGTTTCCTTCTGCTTTTGCTTACTTGTCCGATGCAGAGGCTTGTTGCCTTCTCCATGCCTCCTTTTATATGTGCCCACTGTTCTTCCACTCCCCCCAAGTGCCCCCCCCAACTAGGGCATCCTGTGGCATTCCCCCATCTTTTTAAAACTCGCTCTCTGGAAGTCCAGGGCCCTCACCTTTGTGTGGTTCGCTACTGCCACAGCACTTACACTGAACCACAGTATGCGGTGATTACTGGTCTCAGGTGGCCACTCACTGTGACGTCTGCAACACTGTTCCTATTGGTGAGTACAAGGTCCAGTACTGCCTCCTTATGAGTGGGCTCTTTTACTAGTTACCTGAGGAATGCTCCCTGTAGGGAGTTTAGGGTGTCCCTGCTCCTGACTGAAGCTGAAGCTGGGATGCTCCAATTTACATTTGGCAGATTGAAGTCCCTCACCAACAGCACCTCTCCCTTGTTTGCCACCTTTTGGATGGCTTCCACTAGAAACTTATCCAACTCCCCCCCCCAACCCCATGTTGGAGGTCTGTAATCACACCAGTGTGAATAGTGGCTCCTTCTCTGTTTCTAGGGTGACCCACAGTACCTCTACCCCTTCCTGATTTCCTTGTATCTCAGTAGCCTTTATGCTATCCCTCACATAAAGAACCACTCCACCACCCTTTTTTTCCCACTCTGTCCTTTCTAAACAGTGTGTAGCCTGGTATGGTTATATCCCAGCCATGGTTCTTATTGCACCATGACTCAGTAATGGCAACAATATCCAGATCAGCCTCTGCCATGATGGCATCTAGGTCTGGGATTCTGTTTCCCAGACTTAGAGCATTTGCACACATGGCCATCCAGAATGTGCTACCACCCTGTTTGTCATTATCCCCTGTTCCCATTTCCCTTCTCCCCTTACCCTCTCTGCTCTCAGTCCCATCTTTTTTCACTTCTACCAATTTGTTTCCTTTTTTGTTGGGTGCCTTTGGGGATTTCTTTCCCTTAGGTCTCACCCTACTGTCTGTTTCAGTTTGGGGGGACAGTTTTTGTCTTCCTGTTTCCTTCCTCCACCCCCCCTCAGCTAGTTTAAATGCCCATCAATGTAACATTTAAACTGTTCATTGAGGACTATGGTTCCCCTCTCGGATGGATGCAAGCTATCTCCCCAGTATAGGCCTCTATCCCTCCAGGTGGGACCCAATCCCCAATGTAGCCGAACCCCTCCTGTCTGCACCATTCCTTCCTGGTACAGAGTACCCTATCCTTCCCCCTTTCATAGACAGGTAGCACTTCAGAAAAGGCCACGGAGCATGCTACCTGCTTAGGACCCCTCCCCAACTCCCTGAACTCTTCCTGTACTATTTTTGCCTCATCCCTAGCCAGGTCATTGGTCCGAGGTGGACCATGACATCCAGCTCTCCCTCTCTTCCTGCTTCCCTAGTGATCCTCAGGATCTGCTCCTCATCCCTTCAAGCAATGGCACTGGGTAGGCACCTAACCTCCCCACCCTTCCTTCCTGTACCCAAATCTATCCCACTAACAATTGAGTCCCCAGCCAGGAGTTACTTCCTCCTCCTCTGGGGTCCTCTATCACCCACTTTGGGGTCCCCACTATGGAGCACCCCCCACATCCTCCTTGGTCACTGCTGCAGGTGCCTCTGTAGGACAGTCCCACCCTGCTAGAGCAGCATATGAATTTATTTTGTAGTGCTACCATGTGGGAGATGTGTCTCTGACCCACCACCCCTCACCCTTCCTAAGCCCACCATAGTCCAGCCACTCCTTTTCCTTGGCATCCTTTGAGGCTACACCGGGAGACTTGGCAGCTCCTGGGTGGGGATGGAGGCACCCCGGATCCTAGCCAACTTGGCCTGGAGTCTAGCAACCTCCCTCCATGGCCCAGAGAGGTGCATGCAGATAGGGCAGAACTGCAGTCTCCAGAAAGTCTCCCTGAAGACTGCCATCCCACAACCACTGCACTGCACCACTCCCAACATAACTATGTTCTACCTTGCCTGTTTTTCTGTTTTGCTTCCTTTAGACCCTTTTTACCAGACTTGCCCAGACTATTGCTTAACCCTAACTCACCTCTACCCTGCCTGTTTTTGTTTTGTTCTCTAAACCCTTATTTACTCCAACCTAAGATAGCGTGTTTCACCTATACCCAAACTGTTGTTAGACCCTAACTCGCCACTACCTTTTTTTTATCTCTCTCTCTTTACTCCTACTTCAGGATCCTTTTTATTGCGTGACCCTGACCTTCTCACTGCTTTACAGTGTGTGTGCAGATACAGGAGATTAAACAGAAAAAGTACCTCTGGTATAGGGTTGCCATCCTGATATCCTGCTACCTTCTATCTTACTTCTTCATTGCTCCCCACTGGCTTCTTGAGCTGCAGAGTGTGTAGCTGTCGGTTGCCTCATTGGGCTGATGCAGGTGGGCAGACTGTGAAGTCCTTACAGCACTGGTCCTTCGCATGAGGAGGGGGCTACAGTGCGGGAGGCCACTTAATGGATGTACAGCTAAATAGAAGAACAGGAAGAGGGCTATCAGGGGTGCGACCCAACTGGTCCCTCAGCGATGGCTGGGGGGATCTCGCTGCTGATTGGTGGCTGCTCTAGCTTCGCAAGGAGCTCCCAAGCTCAGCTCTGTTCTCTATTCTATGGAGCGCTCTTGCTGCTGTGTGGTCTGGAGTTGTAAAATAGTGTGTGTTTGTGTTGGGGGGATTCCTAGCTCCTGGCATGAATCCTCTCTCCCCCTGCTCTCTTCTCCATTGAGTACCACACCTGGGATGGAGTGTTGCTTAAATCAGCCCTGGCAAATAAAAGGGTTATTGGGGGGTGACCTGACTGGTCCCTCAGTGAGGGCTGGTGGTGCAGCCTCACTCCTGATTGGTGGCTGCTCTAGCCCTGCATGGAGCTCCCAAGTTCTGCTCTGTTCTCCATTCTATGGAGCGCTCCTGCTGTGTGATCTGGAGGTGTAAAATAGCATGGAGGTGAATTCCTATCTCCTGGCATGAATCCTCTCTCCCCTTGATCTCTTCTTCCTAGAATCCTTCCTCTTTCAGGAGGCTTATGGCACTATTTAACATTTTGTCAGAAATTCAACTACTGACTAGCATCATACTGTTAGTTTTAATTGTTTATTGTGAATGTTTTATTTTCATTGTTATCTAATGTCTGCAGTTTTGTTCAGCACTCAGAGTCCCTTGGATTGAGTCCTATATAAATAAAGTTTACTACTATTACTACCACCACTACCACCATGCAATCCAAAGGGAAGCACAGGAAACTGATATAGGCCACACGAGGTAACAAAGGAGATTTTCTCACAGAACTTTGGAGCTAATAGGATTTGCAAATACCCTTGGTCAGGCCCAGGGTACTGATGTAAAGGGCATTCCTTAGTTGATCCAAAAGTTCATCCACCATTGGCATATAGGAAGGCATGTGTCTAACTTGGGTGCAGTATTAACTTTACAGACATCTAAAAGCAGATGGTCCTGGCTGGTTTTGGGACTAGCACAATAGGGCTGCACTATTCACTCTGACTTCCAGCTCCAACATAGACTGAATTAGGGTTGTCAGAACTAGTTCAAAAAAGATTTGAACCGTGCTTGAACTCTAGTGTTCGAGTTCTAATTTAGAACTCAAATACTAGAGAGTTCACAGAGTGGTTTAAACCTTCTATTCTTTATTTTTTTATTTTGACTGTGCAGCACAACTTTGGATTGCAATGGTGGTTGGAAGCTGGGGGGAATTCAAGAGGGCCGGGCCTGTGCCATCTGTCATTCAGGGGATGGCGGGATGAGCCTTGCAGCTTGCGCAAATGCACACTGGGCTTTTGTGGGAGGAGAAGGAACTAAGGGTTAGGGGTTGGCTACTGCTGTGTGGCAAGAAATGATTGGTTGGAGGTCTGATGGAACTGGTGGGTGAGCAGTGTTTGTAATGGGACTAGGAGCCAGTGAAAACTCACAAGATGTGATTGTGCTGCTTGTGATTCAGTCATGTGATGACTGAATTGTGGTAGTAACCTCTGGAAATCTGTTCTGTTACATAGTTAGTTCAGAGGGAGTTGAGAGCAGACCTCACTGTTGGGCTAGGGCAGCGTTAGGTCCACCACAGCAATTCAATCCACATCAAATTAAACAATCCTTATTTTCCTCTTTGTGTTGGAGAAAACTAGCAGAAAAAAATAACAAATAACAGAAGAAATGCAGAATAGTGAAAAGAAACAAGGCAGGGAGGGACAGGCTTTGGGGATGGAAGGTTGCTAGCTGCTACCTCTCTTCATTGGAGGATTATCATTCCACCAAAAAAGCCCTCCTGAGTTAAAAAAATATTTCCTCATTGTGTGGATTCAGGGTTGTAGAACATACTATAACTACAAAAGAAAATATATATATATTACAAAAGGAAGGTTAAGGAGGGAGGGACAGGCAGTGGTGGTGGTGGAGACTGGCACTCCTCAGTGAGAGAGAGAGAGAGGGGGAGGAAGGGGAGAGAGAGAGAGACAGAGACAGACACAGACACAGACACAGACACAGACACAGAGACCAGATTTTTGTGTTTGTTTATTCAGTATGACATTTTTTCAAAAGATTCCTAGAGGACATATCTGACTCCTGCGTGTTCTACTTGTCAGTCACTGTGCTCAGTGTGTGCCCATTTGGCATCTCAAATCCAAGCATCCCGCAAGTATTTTGGGTGACGGGGGAAGAGACTGAGACAAATCATTTATTCATTATCTGTGACTCCTGTGTGGTGTATTAGCCAACTGTGCTGTGTTTCCTTGGACTGCACTGTGTTCAGTGTGTGCCTGTGTGACATCTCAAATTGCAGAAATATTTTGGGTGACAGGGGAGAAGACTGAGACAAATCACTTATTTGTTATCTGTTACTCCTATGTGGTGTATTAGCCAGCTGTGCTGTGTTTCCTCGGACTGCACTGTGCTCAGTGTGTGCCTGTGTGGTATCTCAAATCCCACTATCTCACAAATATTTTGGGTGACAGGGGAGGAGACTGAGACAAATCATTTACTCATTATCTGTGACTTCTGCATGGTGTATTAGCCAACTGTGCCTTGTGCTCTTGGATTGCTCTGTGCCCAGTGTGTGCCTGTGTGGCATCTGAAATATTTCAGGTGACAGGGGAGGAGAGGGAGACAAATTATTTAGTCATTATCTGTGACTCCTGTGTGGTGTACTAGCCAACTGTGATGCTGTGTTCCCTTGGACTGCACTGTGCCCAATGTGTGCCTGTGTGGCATCTCAAATCCCACTAGTATTTTGGGTGACAGGGGAGGAGACCGAGGCAAATCATTTAGTCATTGTGACTTCTGCATGGTGTTCTAGCCAAATGGCTGCTGTGTTCCCTTGGACTGCTCTTTGCCCAGTTTGTGCCTGTGTGGCATCTCAAATCCCACAAATATTTGGGTGACAAGGAAGGAGGCTAAGACAAACCATTTAGTCATTATCTATGACTCCCATGTAGCGTACTAGCCAACTGTGCTGCTGTGTAAACTTGGACTGCACTGTGCCCAGTCTGGTATCTCAAATCCGAGAAATATTTTGGGTGACAGGGGAGGAGGGACAAATCATGTATTCATTATGTGTGATTCTTTCGTGGCATACTAACCAACTGTGATTATGAAATGACGTGTTCCACCCAGCGGTCATACTGTTATATCTTAAATAAATTCCTGATATATTTTGGGTGATGCAGGTTAGAGACAGACAAAGACAAATTCAATAGTGACAAAAAGCATTTTTATTGAGAATTTCAATTCCTAATATCAGTGCTTTGCCCATGTCCATTCTGTAAGTCTTGAACTGGGATCCATACAACTTCATATTTGCTTTGATTAACTCCCACTGCAGATTACACTGTCATAAAGCCAAAAGCAAATTTATAATTTAAGCCACACAATTTTGTAAGGCAGGAATTGTGCACAGTCACTGGTGCTATTATGACTGACAACACAAGTGAAGCATCTGGCTCTGCTGCTGCAGGTAGTGGTGGTGGTGGTTGTTCTGATTCAGGTGATGGTGATAGGAAAAATTGTGCAAATATTTTAGGTGATAATACAAGCACCAAAACAGCTACAGTAAACTGTGGAAAAGGGGGACCTATTAAGAAAACATGTGCAGCTGCTGGTGTCACTCGTAGAAACACTATAAGTTATGCTGTTCATGCTATTAAAATCCCTCTGACTAGCAGTAAGAGTAGTGCAAGTGACAGTTACTGTGACTTAGATAATAGATTTTTTGCTGAGTCTGATGCTTTACTGACTGGTGAAGTAACAGCCCTTCTCCCAAGCCAAATGAGTGAGGCTACTGAGAAAGCATCAGGTAGTGCGATTGCAAAAGGATCCACAAATGTTTGCAATGAGAAGGTGAAATTCACCACTTCTTCTACTACTACATTGGATCCAAATGAAAATCCCTCAAATGCCACTCTACTAGCACCATAGGTAGAAAAAGTATAGATGGCCTGAGTTCATTTCGCACCAGTTGAAAAAAAATGTGGTACAGTTTTCAGTTATCTTCCTGACACTGAACCAAGTCTGTCACTTCAGCATTGTGGAACTATTTTCCAGACAGTGAACTGACCACTGCAGAGCAATCTGCACCATCTGTAAATGAAGAGTAAGCCATGATAAAGTTGTTTCATGTCGTAGCACTACAGCTCTAAAACACCATCTGAAGACACATTCAGTATTGCTTGATCATGATCAGCCACAATTCGTGTCCTCCACTACCACGTCCCAGATCACTAATAGAAAGGGTCAGAATGTAGAAATAGATAGTGAATTGTGTGAATTTGATGCAGACAGAACCACTGCCAGCCCTAGGACCACAATTACCTCCAACATCATTAGCACCAATTTCAATTCAATTCAATTAAATTTTATTTCACCAGGATAACATCATTGAGACAGCTCATTTGCAAGGAGATCCTGGAGGACAGATATACAACAAATAAAGTTCAAACACAAATGTAATTCAACAATCACAAGATTCATACAAACAGAACTAAAAGCAAACATGTGCAAAGTTGGCGAATAAAGGAAAATTTAAATAAAAGAGAAAAGATTGGTACAATAGAGATGGGTAATACTAGTCTGCTCTAAGGTTAAGCAAAAGATGACAAGGTCAACAGCAGGGGAAAGTACTAGTAACAGTGGTATAGTAAGGTGAAAGGAGGAGCACAGGTAGAAGGAATAGAGGAGAGGGCAGAAAAGTGATTGAAGCACAGAATGGAGTAGGTGAGGATGGGGGAGTTAGGGGCAGTAGAGACCAAAAAGATAGAAATAAAAGGAGGCCCAGATTAGAGAAAAGTGGAGGATGAAAGAGAAAGTATAAGTGCTAAAGAACACCCAAGGGGTAAGATTAGTAGATCCAGCATGCTGGTTCATCCATGGCTATTACATTCATCCTTCAGCGCAGTTCTAAGCAGGGACTTAAAGGTATATAGTCCAATAGTGTACTTGAGTTTCAAAGATTTTTGCAGTGTGTTCCACAGAGTCGACAAAGCAGGACTCATGGATGAGGAACCAAATAGAGTTCTAATCCTGGGAATGTCAAATGTCATGTAAGAGAGCTTTCTGAGAGTATATACACACAAGGAGCACATTTAAACAGAGAGCATATATAGGGAAGGAGTTTTGCAGTTAAGGCTCTGAACACCCAGAGGGATGCATTTCTTCACCTCCTAGTACTAAGGAGGGCCAGCCAATCTGCCGGTAAAGGGAATAATGGTGAATATTGAAAGGGGCATTAGTGACAAATCTTACAGCCCTGTGACAAAAGCATATCTAAAGTAGACATGGCTGGTTTGGGACTATGGCTGTACAGAAAGTCCGTGTAGTCTATCAGCGGGAGAAAGGTTGTTTGGACTAGTCTGATTTTGGCATCATAGGTGAGCAAATGTTTTATTCTGTAAAAGAGATTGAGCCTTTGGCATAATTTTTTGGCAGTTTCCTCAATATATGTAACAAAGGATAGCTTACTATCTACCCAGAAACAGAGATATTTACATTTCTCGACTGGTTCAAGCGTCTCGCCAAGAATGGTCTTGATATGATAGTTTGCATCCGAGGGATTGATAGGTATATCTTAGTTGTTAGGAGAAAGGAGCATGATTTTAGTTTTTTTAGCATTGAGGAGGAACTTTATACGGAGCAGGTTTTGTTGAAGGAGGTCACATTGACGTTGAATTTCATGGTAAGCAAGTTGTGGGGGCCTGACAACATACAGCACAGTATCATCTGCAAATAGATGAATGTTAGCTGTGCTGATGTTATCATCAATGTTGTTATTCACCAGTTGCATTTCTAGTGATGGCACTGAATGTATAAGTCCTCCACTACCCCAAAGTTCATCTGGTAAACAAAGCACAGTGTCTAATAAACCAGCAGGGCCATGTTGCAAGCAATTAACATTGTCTTAGGCATTTGAGAGAAAGAATATGTTTAACAAAAGTCATCAAGGGTCTTCATCATAATCATAAAATTGGGGAATGTTAGCTGGAGTCCTAATCCTATACTCTTTAGTAGATCATGAAGATTTTAGGGAGGTCATGAAACCTGCAGAGTCTTGCTACAGTGTTCCTCATTGAAGGTACTTTGCCTATGTTGAAATACCAAACATTTATCAGGCATTAATAATAATAATGATGCTGCACTTATAAATGCAGATGATGGGGTCATTCATGCCACAATAGATATGTGGACCAGAAGTCAGAATATAGATTACATGTCCCCTTACCACTCATTATGTCAGGTTTTTTTTTTTGTGTGCTTCTTTAAAAAACAATCACCCAAAAGATGGCACTGCTGCAAATAAAGAAGTTTGGGTGAAGTCATACAGCTGCAAATATCCTGCAAGAACTAAATGAGCTCCTTAATGACTGGATTTATTCTCATGGTCTAAATGAGGCTTTATTGTGGCTTAATAGTAGATGACAATGGAGCCATCAGTTTGAAAGCAGTGCAGGATGGAGGGTTCATGCATGCTTCCTGCTCTGCACATTGCTTACATATAATTGTCACTGGGTTCCTGAACAATGAAACACAACTTGATGGTATGACTGCTGTTTGAAAAAAAAATGCTACTCACTCTTCTCATTCAACTAAGACTATATGGACATTATCCAAAATGCAAAAGAAACACAATCTGTCCCACCAAAAACTGATTACAAATGTTTCTATTGGGAGGAATTCAACTCTTTATATGTTGCAGCACCTCTTGGAACAAAAACAAGCTGTACATGAACATTGCTCCGGCTACATTAGTAGTGATGGCATTATGCGTTTTGTGCTGCAGTGGAAGTTAATGGAGACAGTGTGCTGCATCCTAGCTCCTTTTGAGATGGCTACAGGGCACATGTCTTCAGAATATACACCTCTGTGTCAGGTTATCCCACATTATCTGAGTGTTCTGACTCTACAGATAGAAAGAGACAGATCTGAAGATGAGACAAGATGTTGGCAGCAGCACAGAAATCTTGCAAACAGAATGTCTGAGAGCTTCCAAAATTGTATTTATTTTATTTTTATTTCATCATTCAGAAATAACCTTTGAGCACAATGTTCTTTTCAAAGGTTCCATGTCTTGACATGGGGACAACAGAGCAAGGTAAGTTACAGGGTATGGGTACACAATTACAGAGACAAAAGATACAGGATATAACAGCAATTGATCTATTTACAATTGTAGGCTAACTCATATAAAGATACTGCCTATTGCAATTTTGTACATCACAAGATACATGGCAAGTGCTATAGATTTGAGAAGCTAGAGTAGCATGGGGAAAAGCAGCCAGGAGGAGGCTTTGTCATTATTTCCTATCAAAGGGGGAGGGAGGAGTTGGCTTTAACATAGGCTAATTCTCCCTGCAAGGTAAGGCAGCCAGGAGAAGGCTTTGTCGTTATTTCCTATCGATGCAGTAGGGAGGAGGAGGAGAATGTTGAGGTGAATAGGGTTATCAGGTAACCTGAAGAAGGAAGAAGTCATGTAATGGAGGGTTGCGACCATGGTGGAGCTTAAAAGTGTTGAATTGAAGAGACGGAGGAAGCAGGGGGTTACCAGGGAAGGCGAGCGGGTGGTGCTTGGCACAAGGTGATCTAATGACATTATTGGGCAACACACATAAGGAAAGTGCTAGGACCAAAAGATTGGAGGGGCACTATCCCCCATGAAGAGCAGACCACTGCTAAGAATCAAGATGAGGAGGGGCACCAACCCTTATTTCAACATTAATCAGTGAGGAAAAGGGATACAGTAAGGTGGGGCAGGATCACTAGGAGCCTGCAAGTACAGGGCCAGAAACTGTGAGGTGCTGCTTCAGTTCAGCTTTAAAGGTGTGGAGGATGCTATTACTGAAAATATGCACTGGGATATACTTTAGCCAGAGAGGTGTCCTATACATGAAGGACCGCTGTCCTAGGGTTGTTTTCCTAAACAGAATGGTCAAAGAACCCCTGTCCATTCTCCTAGTCTGGTAGCTCATGTGACTAGCAAAGAGTAATTCCTTGATACAGGGCAGGGCTTTGCCTAGCAGTGCTTTTTACCCAGTAGGCACATCTGATACTTAATCCTGTTTGTTAGACAGAGCCAATTGGTTTGCTCATAGAGTTTACAGGAATAAGTTGAGTTGTCAGCTCTGACGGTGAGCCTGCAGGCCTTGTTGAGTGCAGTCATTACCCATCTGAGCACGGTGTCGGATGCAGCACCATAGACTACCAGCGCAATCAATGATTGTAAGGATGGAACTGGAGACAGTTAATCTCAAGGCTGCAGGCGTAAGATAGTGTTTATGTCTATGAAAAACCACTAGTTTGATAGTTGCCACTTTTACAACCTGATCAATATACTGAGTGAAGGAGAGGGGTCATCAATGGTAACCCCATGTACTTGAAATTATGCACCTGCTCAATAAATTCTGATTTATTGTTGACAATGACATGACTGAATACACCTTCTTATGCTGCAGGCTGAAATCAGCATCAATTTAGTCTTCTTGTAGTTAGGAGAAGCTTCCGTGTCTTAAACCAGTCTTCCAAGTCGAAGAAAGTGGACTGTAACTCCTTTTGCAGTTGATCCGGCTGGGGGCTACTACTTAGAATAACTGCATCATCCATGTACAGGATGATTTTGCTCATGCAGGCTTCTGACAGACTATTCAGAAATAAACTAAAAAAAGGAGTGGGCCCAAAATAGAGCCTTGCAGAACCCAGAGACAAATTTCCCTGGCAGTAGAGGTGGCTGAGCCTATTTTGATGCTCTGATATCTGCAGGATAGGTAGTCTTTGAACCAGTGTACAGCTTCAGAGGTGAACCCCAGGGACAGCAGCTGTTCCAGTAAGATGGGTGGCTGACAGTATCAACGGTTTTAGTGAGATCTATAAAAATAGATGCTACATAACTGCCATCATCCATAACTTTGTGAACGTAGTTGGAGAATTCGACTAGTGCAGTAGTCCTGCTGTGGCTCTTACGAAAGCCATGCTGTTGTGGGCACAGGAGGTTGTAATTCTGAAGATATTCTGAGACCTGATCAGCCACTATTCTCTCAAGCACTTTTGAAAGGGGGGAGAGAATCGAGATTGGCCAGTAATTGGCAGTGCACGTGCGATCACCACTTTTTGGAACTGGGGTCACCAGAGCCAGTTTCCACACAGTTGGGAACTTTGCCAGGGTGAGTGATTTATTGAATATTTGGTAATAGGGGCAATGATTTGGTTGAGAGCAACAGCCACCTAGCTTCATATCGATTGTTGTTAATGAGGCCTTGTCTTGCTTAGTACCTTACGTGACGTATTTTCTGGCATCCCTGACAGTGACATATTTGAGGTAAGTTTGGGCAACTGGGTACTTTTACAAGATGCCAACTTTGCTGGATCAGCAGCTTTGAGATAGTCTGGGGGAGGACAGAGCTAAGGTCAGTGAAGGATTGGTTAAAGGATTCAGCAATTGTGAGAGGATCCATAGTTGGAGTGCCATTGATATTCAAGCATTGGGGAGTTTCTATCCTCTTTACCAAGAAGGTCCTTGATATTTTCCCAGAACTTTTTCATATTTCACCAGTTCTGATCCAGTTGTTCCTTATAGTATTTTGCCTTAGCCAGCCTGGTTAGGTTTGTGCACCTATTTCAAGCTGCTCTGTACTTCTGAAAGTCAGCCAGGTTGCCCATGTTCTTGGCCATGCACCAAAGATTATCCCATCCCTTATCTGTTTGAGGAGGTCCCGAGTGATCCACCCATTTGTGTTTCCTCTGACTTTTCTTTTCCTCACAGGGGAATAGATATCATACATGTCATGGAACTTGTCTGAGAAAAATTTCATAGCGTGATCTATGTCCAGAAGCTCATTTATGGGTGACCTGTCCACTAGGGATAGGGCGGTTTTAAAGGTGTCTAGGAGGTCTTTCTTGATGACATAACTTTGTATGGTGATTGGCAGCTCTTTTTTGCCCTTAACCACCCACTTACAGGGTACTGGATGAGAAATTAGTTGCAATAACCAAATCAAAACACTACATACTTTGAAATTCTCTTAGATCCCAAGTTCAAGGATATGCATCTTCCATAAACAGATAATGTAGAGGACTACAAATTGCTGTTAGACAAGTTGCAGCACTCACTGGAGTCCAACACAGATACACAGATAGCTTCTCATCTCCACAACATGCAGGTCTGTCTTCATGAAGAGATAAAGGACAGGAAAAATCATCAAATGTGAGCAGCATTTCTTTCACAACTCCCAGTTCCACCCTTAGTAGCAATCTAAATCTCTGTCAAAACCTTTGCAGATCACTGCCACACCAAATTACGTTGCTTCTTCCTCTGAGTTCTCTGTCATCGTGGTAGACAGTTACCTGCAAGAGCCACTTATTCCTATTGATGCATGTCCTTTTGAATACTGGAGGTAAAAAAAATTAATATGGCCTGAGCTGTATATATTGCTTGTCCTGAAACAAATGTCTCTTCAGAATGCATGTTTTGTACAGCTGGCAATATTGGGAGAGACACCAGAAATAGGTTACTGCCAGAAAATGTACACATTAACATTTATTAAAGTTAATAAGGAAAGATTTTCATATCCCTACAAATGCATAACAGCTGATCCTGACCGAATGATGGATGATGATAACTACTCAGATGGTGGTTGGTAAATACTGTGTGAGAAAAAAAGGAAAGTTTGAAGAACAGAATTTGATGAAATGTAGTGTCTGTCATTCTACTACCACGGACCATACCCACAAAACACTTTAACTATTTCTGTCTAATGGCAAACTGCTTTGTAGAGAGGGCCTAAAATCAGCAATTTTTTTTTTCAGGAAAAGTTAACATCCATGGGAACAGGACCAATGCCATTAAAGAGACACTGTGAAACCTTTTTGCATCATACTATTTCTACTTGAAACCCATATTTATGGATTGCTTACCTTCTCGGGAATTCATTGACATTGCTGGTTGTTTTATTTGCCTCCTTTTTTAACACAACTTAAAGCAGCAGTGCAATGAACAATGCTTTTCTAAAAGAGTAAGTTTCTGTTACAATTAATAAAAATATTTACATACCTGTGGAATCTGTTTTATGAGGTCCCTCTATCTGCTTACCATGACTTTATTTCCTCTCCATCCTAACCCTTGCCAGGTTTACAATGCTATTTCTAAGCCAACTGTGACAACCTCCTTTTTCCTTCAGAAAAAAACTCTATTAAGGATACCTAAACCATCTTTTTTACACTTTTTTTTTTTAAATGACTCCATAGGCTTGCAAAGGAAAGGCTGTTGTTTACATTTATACTGAAACTGCATTTATTAAAGCAGGATAAATGCAGTTTCATGATATTTGAAAATTGTAAACACAGACTCTCCTGATTCAAAAATCCTGCTCTTAGATTCCTAAAATGGCTACCTTGATGATGTCATTGAAGACAGAAGCCCAGCTGTGCAGATGTATTCTAGCTGTGCTAACCATATTCAAATGCGAATAACTTTAAAATGAAAAATTATAGCATGGTACTGTGAGCACAAAAATTGTTCGGCACGAACATAGCTACAAAATGATTTGTGTTTCTTTTATAGATACTGTTTAGTTTTTTAAAAATTAGTAAAAAAGCAACAGTAAATTCAATTATTTTTCACTTTTTCAACAAACAAATGCAAATAATATTAAAACAGAAAATTATAGCATGACATTTGTTCAGCACAAAAATATCTACAAAATGAGTAGTGTTTTACTTATATGTGTCTTTTAGTTATTTTTATAATTATCAAAAAACAACAGAAAGTTCAATTATTTTCACTTTTTGTAACAAACAAATGCAAATAGCCTTAAACTGAAAAATGATAGAATGGTACTTTGAGCATGACATTTGTTTAGCACAAAAATATTTACAAAATGAGTAGTTTTCATTTATATTTACCTTTTAGTTTTTATAATTAGCAAAAGCAGCAGAAAGTTCAATTATTTTCACTTTTCTAACAAACAAAAGCAAATAACTTTAACCTGAAAAATTATAGCATGGTACTTTGAGCACAAAAGTTGTTCAATAAAAAATATCTATCAAATGAATTGTGTTTCATTTATAGATACTGTTTAGATTTTTTTTTCACCTCCCCTTCTCCCTGGTTACCTTCAGGACTCCTATGCCCTTCCCGACTGCCTGCCCATCCCCAACGCCAGCTACTCACTTCATATTGTGGCCCCTCCCAGGTAATCCAGCATACCCCTTCACCAGATGGGTCCCTCTCCTCCTTGGGGGAAGGCACTGGTGGGGGTGGCCAGCGCACTCGAAATTTGGCCCGGGGTGTCACTGAGGTGTGCCGGTCATGGGTTCAGCAGCAGCAGAGGCCTGGAGACCATCTTCCAGCCAGCCAGGGAGCATTTCCTGGTTTTCTGTGGGGAGTGACGTCCGGACATCAAGGTGTATGCTGACATCTGCCACTCCCCTTGAGCACTGAGCACCAACATCTTAGTGTGCTCCCAGCCTCTGCCAGGGGCCAGCAGGCACTGGTGTGCATTCCCACCCTCCTCCTGGAGGAGAGCTGTCCCAGGACACTCCATCCTTCTCCCCAGCTGGCCTTCCAGTGACCCGAATCCATTTCGAACCTGGGTCGCTGGTGCAGCAGAACAGAAATCACAAGCTGCCAACGGGCTGGCCCCATTTAGATTTTTATAAACTGCAAAAATGACAGGAAAATACATTTTTCACTTTTATTGAAGTTATGGCATACATGGAATAAGCTAATTTCCTACTAGAAATATTGTTAAAATGTTTTGTTCTTGTGCCTCCTCCAATTAACCAAACTGCAATTTGATTTTCAAATAGCTCCCACTTCCTGCATTCCAAATGGGGGGAGGGGGTGCAAAACTGTTGTACACTTAATGTTTCCATTTCTATTTTCCCTTCCTCTGTCAGCCTCTCTGTGACAGGTTTAGCCACTGATTCTCATATTCCCACTTTACGTTATCAGGCAAAGTGATCTAGGGCACACTGCATATCTCATGCAGCCACCCATCGACACTTCCTTCTCTTCCTTGCATTTAGTCAGTGCACATGAAAACTGCCTTTATTTATTTTATTTATTTATTTAGTTTTTATTGCACGGGTAAGTGCACTAGACAAATTCCGCCTGTTTTCAGGTATGACCTGGGGAGGGGGATACAGATGAATTCCAACTGACCTTGAACCAGATTAAGCTGTTGGTGGTATTTTGTTTTAATGATACTACCCAGAGCGCTGGCCCAGTGGTGCTGTGGGTTGAGGTGCTGGACACCACACCTCACGCCACGCCGGTGACCCAGGTTTGGGAATGGACTCAGGACACCGGGGGCTGGCAGGGGAGAGGGAGGATTGAGCATCTGATGACTGCCCTCCTCTCTCTGGGGTAGGTAGTGGGGCTTGCATCGCCCTGCAGTGGTGACTGGCGGAGGCCGGCCGCACTACAGTGGCATGCCAAAGTGGGGGGAGAGTGCGGTGGGTGTCACCACTATGTGCTCAGGACATCATTGCATGTCCTGCTCTCCATAGGGAGAAAAAAAGTGGAAAATGCAGAGGGTGATCTTCGCGGCTGATGGCCGCACCTTGCGCCCCGGAGAGACCTGAGAGGGGCACGTACCCAGTGGGTGCAAGAGTGATAAGGCCGGCCCACTGGGGGACCGGGTTCGTGTGGCCCGCACACACGACCGGGTCCGGGGGTGCAGGGCCAGTGGCCAGAGATTGTGGGGCCACTCTGCTGAAGGAGGAAAAACAGAAGTAAGATAAAAAAAATAATACTACCCAGAGTTACATGTCGCTCAGATGCCATTTCCTGGTTTCATCTTGTGTCATTCAACTGTGTGCCATTTAAGCTGGAATGTTAACTCTTTTTCCAGTCAAAGAAGCCAGGGGCCTGGTCCTCCTCAAAGCAGCCATCTGCTTACTCTCCTACATCCTTAGCAAGTATTCCAATGGCAGCATAGGTGTTTTTGGCACCTGAGTGAAGACATCTACACTTTTAAGGTGGTTGATGGCACTCAGCTGCACCTCATGCCTCAGAACTCACCTCACGACCCACCTGGGGCCTGCAGTAATTTAGCATTACCACACACCCTGTTGTGTGTTATTGCTTACTTACAATTTATAATGTGATCCTATGGGAATTTTATATTGTACTTTCCAGGTGGTTGAAGACACCCAGCTGTGCCTTGTGCCTCCCAACCCACCTGTGGCATGCAGCAATTTTGCCTAACTGCACACCCTGATGTGTGGTACTGATCTCTTAAAATTTATAATGTAGCTGGCATGGTGGCACTGAGGGTTAATGTGCTGGATGCCACACCTCATGCTATGCTGGCAACCCTAATTCGGGAATGAGCCGGGGTTATCAGGGGTCAGCTGGGGGAGGGAGGATGGGAGTTGGTTGATCAGCTCTCCTCTCCTGGGGAGGGGTCTTGCCACTCCCACTGCATGGCTGCCCCCAGGTGGAGGCCCAAGGGTAGAACAGGTCGGAAGTGACACAAGAATGGGTGGATGCTGCAGGACCACAGCGTGCGCATCCCTCTACACACGCGTGTGGCTGTAGCAAGGGATGGAGAGAAAAAATGAACCTGGTGAGCTCTATGACAATCCCAGCAGAAGGCTGGGACCAGATGTGACCCCCCTTCCCACGGAAGGGAGGCAGAGCTGCCTGACAGTTCCCCAGGAAAAACGGGGGAAAATATAAAATTAAAAAAAATTATAATGTAATTTTATTCAAATTGTATATCACACTTCCCAGGTGGTTGAAGGCACCCAGCTGTGCCTCATGCTTTATAACCCACCTGGGGCATGCAGCAATTTAGGCTTGCCACACACCCTCCTGTGTGTTTTTTTTGCTTACTTACAATTTACAATGTAATCCTACGGGAATCATACACCACACTTCCCAGGAAGTTGAAGGCACATGACTGCACCTCATGCCTCACAACCCACCTAGGCCATGCAGCAATTTAGCATTGTCACACATCCTGCTGTGTGTTATTGCTTACCTACAATTTACAATTTGACCTTATGAGAATCATTTACCACACTTCCCAGATTGCCTAGCAGCATTCAGTTCACATCATGTCCCACAACCCACCTTGGGGTGCAGTAATTTAGCACTGTCGCACACCCTGCCATGTGTTATTACATGCCGTACCTCAAAAAAAGTGAAAAAAAAACTAATTTCCAGCCATATTTTGTTGATTATAAAAAATCTAAAAGGTATCCATAAATGCCCCATTCGCTCTGGGGTGCCGCAGGGCTCAATTTTTGGACCCCTACTATTCTCACTCTTTCTTAACTCCCTACTCAGCAGTTGTACGGGTAAGATGCTTCTCTATGCTGATGATGCTGTTCTCGTTGCCTCCCACAATGACCCCATGCTGCTACAGAACTCCCTCCAACTAGTCTTTGACTCTGCAGCTACCTGGTTCACTGAGCACTGACTTGTTATCAACCTTAAGAAAACAAAAGAATGCTCTTCTCCCACCCCAAAATAAGTACAGCAAGTTTCCTTAGCTGTCCACTCCACACCCAATCTACGTCATTGACCAGGTGCAATCCTATAAATATCTTGGTATAACCTTTGACCCTGCACTTTCATTCCATGGACATATATCTGCCCTAAATTCTGTACGCAACTCACGGCTGGGCATTCTTTACCGGCTAAAATGCCTCCCTCCTGATGCCCTCCGCCTGGCTGTCACTTCCTCTGTCATGTCTCTCATTGACTATGGCCTTCCGGTCTATGGCTCAGCAGATCAGACTGCCCTCAACAAGGTTCGTCTCACAGTAAATAAGGCCTGCAGACTTATCACTGGTGCTCCCAGACTCACTCACACATGTGAGCTGTACACCCTGGCTACCCTATTCAACCTGGAAGAAGCGACTCATGAATCAGACATGCCAGCTCACCTTTAAAGCCCTGCATGGCCTATCCCCCATAGGCCTATCCAACTCCATCAGCCCGTACTGCACCGACCCTGATCACGTGCAGCTTGTCAAAACTACCCTAGTTATTCTGAGAGCCAGGACCTCACAAGGTCAGAGGGCATTCCCCTACGCCCACTGGTATAACTCCCTCCCTGCCAGTGTCTCAAACTCTCTAACCTTAGCTTGCTTTAAGCCCAGGCTCAGAAACTTCCTGCTTAGCTCTCGCAAATGCAACTGCTGCTAGCCTAGTGTAAAAAAAAAAAAATATATATATATATATATATATATATATACTCTGTTTGACAATGCTCACTGAGTGGCTCCCCCCCTTCCTTTCCCTACTTATTCCTCCTCCCCTATCTCCCTCTCTTCTACCCCCACCAGCTCTCCCCCGACCATAAGTTTTGCACCTTTTGTTATCTTTAGCTCATTGGAGATTGTACTCTATTGTAACAAAATTGTAATTGAACTGTAACTTTTTTGTTTGTAAGTACTGTGTCCCTTGTACTACTGTTCTGATGTCCTCTTTGTGACGAGGTGCCTTTGTAAATGAGCCTCTGGCTCAAAGGTTTCTAAACTGATGTTTAACTAAATAAATAAATAAATGAGACACCACTCATTTGGTAGATATTTTTGTGCTCAAAGTACCATGCTATCATTTTTCAGTTCAAAGCCATTTGCATTTGTTTGTTGCAAAAAGTGAAAATTAATTGAACTTTCTGCTGTTTTTTGCTAAGTATAAAAAATCTAAAAAGCACGTATAAATGAAACACCACTTATTTGATAGATATTTTTGTGCTGAACAACTTTTGTGCTCAAAGTACCATGCTAGCATTTTTCAGATTAAAGCTATTTGCATTTGCTTGTTGCAAAAAGTGAAAAATAATTTAACTTTCTGCTGTTTTTTGCTAATTATAAAAACACTAAAAGGCACATATAAATGAAACACTACTCATTTTGTAGATATTTTTATGCTGAGCAAATGCTGTTCTCACAGTACCATGCTATCATTTTTTTATCACAACATTATGTATCACCTCCTCCATGGATGCGGCAGGGGCTACAACCCCCCCCTTGGAGGGGTACGTCCTCCAGCCCATTGGGGCCATCATGGGTCCTGCCGGGTCCTGGTATTTTCCTCTGTTTTTCTCCTTTGCCCCTGCGCCCATGCAATGGGTGCAGCAGCCATCTCCCCTCTGCAGAGCAACTAAGCACACCTGGGCATGGGTTGAACCCCTCTTGTGCTGATGTCGCCTAAACCCCAACCTGAGAAAGAAGAGCAGTCCTCCGGACGCTCAAGCTCACCTCCCAGCCGACCCTGGACAACCCAAGTCCGCTCCCGAACTCGGGTCATGGCATGGACGAGATGGCATCAGTACCTCAGCCATCAGCACCACCAGGCTGGCTATCATTTTTGTTTTAATATTATTTGCATTTGTTTGTTGAAAAATGAAAAATAATAGAATTTTTCTGCTTTTTCACTAATTAAAAAAACTAAATGGTATCTATAAATGAAACCAATCATTGTGTGGATATTTTTGTGCTGAACAACTTTTGTGCTCACAGTACCATGTTATAATTTTTCATTTTAGTTATTTGCAATTGAATACGGTTAGCACAGCTAGAATACATCTTCATAGCTGGGCCTCTCTCTCTCTTCAATGACATCATCAAGGCAGCCATTTAGGATTCTTAGAGCAGGATTTTGAATCAGGAGGCTGTGTTTCAATTTTCAAATGCCATGAAACTGCATTTATCCTGCTTTAATGCATACAGTTTCAGTATAAATGTAAACAACAGCCTCCTTTTACAAGACTATGGAGTCATATTTTTAAAAAACAAAATGTGTAAAAAAAATGGCCTAGTTATCCTTTAAAACACCTATAAAATGCTCAATTTGGGGTGGAACTAACAAAACATTACTACCAAATAAAACTGGGAAATGCCTGGAATCTTTGATAGTAAAAAAAAAGTATAGAATCACTTTTGTGCCAGATTTAATTGCATTTGAATTCCTGCCTTAAATGTATGGTAATGGTGTAATTAAATTATTTCCAACTGTGCTTTGTTTCAAATCCTATCTTGATCAACTCTAGTTGCATACCTCCTGAACAATGCAACCCCCTTCCAAAAAAAAGTGCAGCCACTCCTGATGCTACAGCTCCTCTCCTCCCACTGCATCATGAGTGGCTAGACTGGGGATATTCCCAACTAGCAGAGATGCAGTGGAAGTTGTTCAAGGAGTGCAAACAAACTTTGTGGTGGTGGACTAACACCAGTATGGGCCAGGAAAGCATCCTGTTTTTCACTTTAAAAAAATGAATCAGAATTAAACAACCAGCTATATTAGCAATCTTTACAGAATGTGAGCAATCATAAAGTGTTTTTTTTTTAAATAGGGACAATCTGGGGCTAAGGGTGTTGACACTGTCCCATAGTCATCACATGCCAACTGCTGCATCTACATTAAATGTTCCTTGAGATATTCGTGATGAGAAACCAGTTTTTATATAGCAGCTGCTGTATTATCTTAGAAAGCTGTTTGTATTTCAAGGTAGCTCCAGCTCAGATACCACTTGTCTTACTTATGTGACCCCCCCTTTTCTGAGTAATTGGGGCCCCATAATGAGGACTAACGCAAGGTCACCATTAATTGATGGTATCCACATTACGTGACAGGGTAGTTAAGTTTGTACGCATGGTTACCACTACTGCAATAATATGATAGCTATCTTATATATTTGCCGATATGTGCTTGCTGTCCTAATTGCTCTCCCTTGCTCCCATCCTTGAGTCTCCCCTCCCACCCTTCCTTGCCTCCCTCCACCTAACAGTTTGTGATAAATTATGTGCTGTATCATCTCATATTGTTTGTATGATGCTACAATAAGGAAAATAATAAAAACTTTACAACACAAGAAAGCTGTTTGTGTTACTGCCATTTGCCAATGAGAATGATTGGTGTGTTTTTTTCAATTTAAATGTCTAATGACTGACTGCACTTATGAACATATGTGCACCAGTTCTACATGCTGTGGCTGCAGTACCTTGACATTGTTGTACAGAGTTTTAAAAATACTATAGCAACTTTTGAGTTGCCTATTCAAAAGTGACAGCAGCAAGTAGCTGAGGTTAGCTAATGTCAGTTACTTTTTTCAATACTTCATGATGATGAGGATATACCTGAGTAAATAAATGTTCTATTTATTGATTTTTTTTTGTGCAGTCAGGAAGTCTAATGCAGCTGCAGCAGGAATACTTTTAATGTATGGGCGGGTGAGCGGGTGGCCCTGTTAACACTTGTAAGTTGCTGGCTTTAGCAAACAGAAGAAACCACAGATAAACATAGCTATAGTCATATAAAAGTTACACTTGATCATCTCTCTCTCCCCTCTCCCCCCCCCTTATATTTAACAGGTTTTATTCCTTTTTGTCCATGATTTTATCACATGTATTTTACTATTATCTTCACTATAGGCAGCACAACTAAAACAAATTCTGGCCAGAGCTGACATGGCTGCAGCTGTGCTTTAAGGCACTCGCTGAGCTCACAATGGGACAGTGGGCTATGCCAAAGATGGTCACCGGTGCTCAGTATGCATGTGTGAGCAGTGGTGAAGTCACACATGCACACTGAGCTCTGGCACCCATCTTAGGCACAGCGGACTGCCCAACATGAGTTCATGCACAATGAGCGGAGGAAGTCACACATGTGAACTGAGCTCCCAGTGGCCATCTTGGCCATGGCAGACTGTTCTGCTGTGAGCTCAGTGCGGATGCGTGCTGAGCAGAGCTCTCTGACTTACCGGATTGTGCTGCAGCTCCAAATTTGTGCTGTGGTCCAAATCTGGTCTGTTGTTTTTAGTGCTAACCACAAAACAGCTGCAGGCTTCGCCCATTGCAGCCATAAAAATAGAGTTCAAGTTCTAAAAAGTTTTTTAAAAGATTAGAACCCTAGAACTTTTTCAAAATTTCTAGACTAGAACCAGAACCCAGAACATTGACGGGTTCTGACAACCCTAGACTTGATTTCCTCTTGTACTGTCTCTCTTGGATTCTTCCCAGTAGTCTGTATGGTTGTTGGCATATCTGTACACATGGGTTCATGTCTGTGCAGTGCTGGATCATATGGGTTCATCCTGGTTTTGCAGAGAATATATCCCCAAAATTCTCTACCAGCCTCTGTGCTTCTTACTTTTGAGTCTGGTTAAACAGGTCATCCACTGGGACAGACTCAGTTCCTACAGAATTTTAGGGCCTACGCTCAGGGTTTTGGTCTCAGGGTCCTTGCCCATCACTTGACTTTGGGTAGCTTTATGGTCTTCTGGGTCAACATGCGATATCTCCCTATTCTTCCAGGGTTTCAACAAATAACGGTAAATTTGTTCTGTTTTTTTCCTGTCCAGTTTTAAGACTTTGCAATCAACTGGCCCCATCTTTTTGAGGACCTCATGTGGTCTCTGCCATTTAGCCAGGAGGTTACTCCCAGAGCTAGGCAACAGAAATAGTACGCAGTTGCTGGGCTTGAACTCCCGTAGTCTGACTCCTTGGTTATTGCTCATGTGCCTGGGTTTGTTGTGCTTCTACTAAATTTTCTTTGGCAAATCTGCCAACCATGTCCAATCATTCTTATGTGTAATACATATTGCAGCACGTTAGGTGGCTTATGTGCCTATTCTTCCCACATTTCTTTTTTAAGATCTAACATCTGCAATGGTCACAGTTCAAGGGGTGAGAACACAGAGAATGACTGTGGCACCCCTTGAATAGCAAACATTAAACAGGGTGATAATTTATCCCAGTTTTTCTTTGCATAATATATTTATTGAAATGTTATCATTTTACACATAGACTGACAGAAGAAAAAATAACTTAGATAACTTAGTGACCCCAAGCTCAGACCCTCCACTAGCAAGGCACAGAAATAGCTGTATTCCAATCAGAACATGAGCGATCTTCGGCTTTGGTTTCCAATTGGTTCCTGCAGTCCGCTTCTGTGTTCCTTCTAAACTAAACAAAAATCTAATTTTCTGCTGAAATATGCTTAAAAAAGCTGTAATCACATATTTGCCTAACTGTTAAGACATTTATCTTTCTGTTCCGAGTGTCAAATTTAGAGAAAACCATGTGATTACACTCTTTTCTGGATTTCTGTGTTTGCGCCAGCTCTTTCTATGAGCTCCTGATCACTTTACCCTGCTGAAGATTCCACTAAACCATTATGACTGTTGTGACATTGAGTACTAACCTGCATTATTGTTATCTACTTGTAATATTTGTCCCCACTGCAAATATCTCTGTATGCACTTTACTGCTTGGCCCATATCTACCCAGGTCCATCTTGTAAATGAGCTTGCTCAATGATGTTCGCCTGGATAAATAAAGATTTTGATTGATTGATTGATTGACTGATTGATAACATACATACACATCAACAATGTCATTCCATTAATACACATTTCAAGTATAACTGGATATAAACAACTTCTCATTGTGAGCTTGGCTCACATCCTTCCCACCATCACATTCTGTGGGATTCACAAATCCATCCATCAAAGCAGGCCTCCTAAGAAGCATCATTTCTGCCACAGGCAGGGGGTTTAGATATGTGAAGTCCAAAAAGTCCAGCTCCACTGCACATGTATGCCCAGTCAAAACCAAGATACAAAAAAAAAAACCTGGCACCACACTGCTGCTATCCACAAAAACTTTATTGCAATACAAAAAAGTTTAAAACATACCACCAGCAGAATTGAGACAAACACAAAATGCAACCTAATGCATCATCAGAGAGGAGGAGAGATGGTGATATGTTTTAATGTTTTTGTTTGTTTTTGAAAAGTCGCTCTCTGGTGCTAGTTTTTTTTTTTTTTCCTAGTCTAGATATGTGACCCATATTCTAAGGAAGAACTCTTCTCTCCCTTTCAGAACAAAAGTTACTGTAGCTGCCCCATGGTCTGGATACCAAGTATTATCTTTCTCCACTGACCCATGGACTATAGGACTTTACCTAGGTGTTCTGTATGCAGTGCCTTATGAGGGTGAGTAAGAGCCTGGTCCCTCTGGGTTAGGGCCTCCACACCTCCTCCCCTAGGTCTCCATCCTCAGTAACTTGGACACCACACTGTGAGGCACTCTTCATGAGTACATTTGCAAGTAGAGATGTTGTGAACTTTTAATTTGCAGGTGAAGTTAAGACAAAGCTGCCAGATTTGCCTCCAGTGACAATTTTGCAAAGCTTTTTCTATTTGATAGGAAATTCACCACTGGTAACTTTGTCTGTAATTTATTCTTGTGGTACACCAAGGTGAAGTTGGGTCAATTCATCTTGCAACTTCACCTGGAACTTCTCTTTGAGGTACACCAAGGTGAAGTTGGTTCAAAATGAAGCTACCGATACACAAAAGTCTCAAGGTCAGCAGTCCCCTGCCCTTCCACTCTGCAGCCTGAAGACCCTGTGCCACTCCTCCCTTCCCCAGTGATATCACCACCAAGCTGAATCCACTCATCAGTCTCAGTCAGGAGCAATTCTAGCATTTTCTAACCTTATCTGTGGTCCAGTTGCACTCTTCACTGCCAGTGTGACATGTTGGCAAATACCCAGAGTGTTGCTACCACTGCAATTGGGCTTAATACAATTTTTGTCCCCTGGCCAGAGTGGAGTACTACCCAAGGTACCTATGCCCAATGTGCTGTAATGCACAGAAAGGAGCTACCAGCTGCATAGGGACCTGTTACCCAGATCAGGCTCTCCACTAGCAGTCAAGGGATACCAGCAGCCTCCTCCTTGACCACTGTTCCTGAGCCAGAGATTTTGCTACCTGTTAGACTGATCTTTTTGTTGTTGCCTCCCCCTGTACCCACCCACATGGATTTCACAGATGTGGCAGAAAATAATTTGGCAACCTGAATGCCACCATCCCACTTCCACTAACTACATCTTTGGGTTTTTTAGACATAACCTAGTCAATTTTTGTTGAATTTGTTTGAAACTTGGTATTGTTGTAGTCAATCAGAAAATACACACTTGATGTATTTTTGATGACTATCAAACTTAAATCATGGATGTGCCACAATGGTGAAGTTGGTAGATAATTTTGGGGAGCTATGCATACCTCATAAATTGTTCTGGGGGTATTATGTATTACTGTTGTAGTACTCATTGAGACCTTTGTTTGGATATATAGAGTGTCCCTTAACTCTGACAACAGTTGGAGTTATGGCTCATTAAAGTTAAAGTGTTATCTTGTAGGATACTGGGGTTAGAGTTAGGGTTAGTATTTTCACTTGCAACTTATGCAATAAACGTGTCCCCTGGGGCAAGCAGGGAACCCACATGGGTACTGGGGGCCAGAGGACCCATCTCATGGCAAATCATTGGGCCAAGTGGGAGGAAAAGCAGAAGGAAGTGGCAAGTGGATGGTGGTGGAGTTGGTGGCCCATCTGTGCCAGTAACAGTTGATGGAGGGCATAAGGGAAGTTTCCGTGTCATAGTGGGGTGGTGGACACAGCCTGCAGAAATGGCAGCACCCTCTCTTGAAGTTCAAGCTCCTCCTGAACCAGCAGCACCAGCAGCACCCACACTGCCACCAGTTTTTTGTTTTTTTTTGCATAAACAATACACGACAGTGATTTCAAGGACTAAGGGGGCACATGCAAGATACAACAAGTCAGGTGATTACAACAACATTACTGCATAAATGAAAAAATGCTAACTTCAATCAATAAACACAAATGAAATCAATATAGTCAAACTACAGTGACAAAAATAAATCAGTAAAACACACCAAAGTGTTCAACAGAATTAAAATTACAAACCAGGCAAAGCAGGAACAAAATTCATACAAACCACTGACTACAACAGCACTAGTACTGCTAAGACAGAAAAGGCTGCCAAACCTGCCCTTTTTCTTGTTGGAAGTTGCTGCAGCTAGAAACTAAACTCACCTTGCTCTGTGCTCACTCTGAGCTGCTTAAAGCTGTTCCATGGCCATTTGTTCATCCAGATAAATTTATTAAACCCTTAGTCTAAGGGCTGCATATCCCTAATGGATGTGGGGCCCAGTGCACATTGCACCCTATCTGTCTTGAGCTGGTTCCCTTTTACAGTCAGTACCAGAAGGTTGGGAAGCACTATTGCACAGAGTTTCTTAGTGCTCTCTCCTTCTATCTCCTCCAGCAGTCCTTGCAACCATAGGTTATTTCTGCAGTTATAATTCTCCTAATAATCTAATTGTAGTAGCCGATGCAGCATACACCTGACCGACCCAATCCCTCTTCAATCTGTCATTATCTACCTCTAGCAGTTTAGTTTCTTGTAATAATGTAATTTGTATTTTATTTTACTACAAAAAAAGAGGTGTTGCCATACTGATACATAAAAAATTGAAGTGGACACCATCTAACATTTTGAAAGATACTGAGGGTAGATGGCTTATTATAACATTTAACACACCATCAGGGACAATGACTATAATCAATATTTACGCACAAATTCAGATGACCTCAATTTTTCAAAACTTGATTCAAATATTAATTTCTTTAAACTTAAATAACTCCCCAATATTATTTGGAGGGGACTTTAATTTTACCTTAGATGCATTCATGGACAGGAGCAATGGATCAGTAGAATGTCATCCTAGAAGCTCAACTATTATTACCCAGTTAATGCGGGACTTAGGCCTATCTGATATATGGAGAACCCTCCATCCTAGAAATAGGGAATATACATTTTACTCCTCACGCCATCAGACTTACAGTAGATTAGATTATTGGTTAACTTCTCCTACAATAACTGCTAATGTAATTGAAACTAACATTCTCCCAATAATTATATCGGATCATGCCCCTGTTAAACTTTTACTTATTTGGGGCCCCCCCCCCCATAAAATCTTCTACATGGAGATTAGATCCATTATTGCTTAAGGGCTCAGACTTTATACCTTGGATAAAAAAACAAATTGAAGAATTTATAGAACTTAATGACCCAAAGGATACCTCCATGGGCATTACGTGGGAAGCACTTCAAGCTACACTTCGCGGGGTAAAATAATTAGCTATGCAACTCATAGACGGAAACTTAGGGAACAGCAAATTAATAATTTAGAAAACCTATTGAAAGAAAAACAGAGATTGTATTCTAATATTTCTCAGCCTAATCCCTCCTCGAACCTTCACTATGAAATATTGCAACTACGATGCAAATCAATGAGTTAATCTCTAGAAAACAGAAATCGCTTTACTTAGAATTAAACAAAAATTTTGGGAAGGTGGGGAGAAAGGGAGTAAAATTCTTGCATATAGACTCAGAATGCAACAAGCGGGCGTCATATAGCTGCCTTAAAAGACCACTCTGGGAAGATTCAAACTAGTGAAACTGATATCAATAAGATAATGGCATCCATCCTACTATAAAAACTTTATTCCTCACGCATTTATCCTCACCTTCAGACATATCCTCCTTTTTAGACAAATAGCTCTTCCTCATCTCTCACAGGAGGCAATAAACTCCTTAGATTCCCCATTTACTACAGAAGAAATAAAAAGGCCATTCATTCTCTTAAATAATGAGGCGTTCCCAGGTGGAGATGGTTTCCAGCCGATTCTATAAACTTCTTGATGAACAATTAAGCCCTTTATTGTGTAAGGTATTCTATGAATCTTCTTTGTTAGGGTATCTACCTCATACTATGACGGAAGCAATAATTACTACCCTTCCAAAAAAAGATAAGGACAATACTATCCCTGCTAATTATCGTCCAATTTCATTATTAAATACAGATGGCAAAATTTTTGCTAAGATCCTGGCAAGCCGGTTGGAACCATATATTCCTAAGTTAATTCATAAATCGCAAGTGGGCTTTGTTAAAGGGAGGTAGGGCTCTGATAATTTGCGCCTTTAATTAATCTTATTTACAGAGCCAAAATCCTTAACTCTCCAGCGGCAGCAATTGCATAGATTTTGAAAAGCCTTTGACTCTTTAGACTGGAATTTCTTCCTGGTATTATCTCGCTTTGGTTTTGGTAACCAATTTTGCTCTTGGATTAAACTTCTCTATACTAAACCCCAGGCTAGAGTATTAACCAACTCTACATTATCACAATTTTTTATGCTAGAAAGAGGAACTAGGCAAGGTTGCCCTCTTTCACCATCTCTTTTCATTCTAGCTTTGGAAACTCTTGCCGCTTTTCTTAGACAGAATAACAATATAAAGGGCATCTCCATAGGTCACTTGCAATATACAACATTGTCATATGCAGATGATATGTTAATTTTGCTAGAGAATTTAAAAATATCTGGGGAATTGCTTAAAAATATTTTCAATCTTTTCTCTAGACTTTCTGGACTTACAATTAACTATCAAAAATCTGAGATATTACCTTTAAATAAACATTGTGTGTCCAGATTGAATACACATTTGGGCTTTCGCTGGTCTCCGCGATATATCACCTATTTAGGAATTAAAATATCAACTGAACTGGATAAAATATGGGAATACAATCTAGGTCCATTACTGACTAACATTAAAATAGATTTAGATAAATGGAAGAATTTAAATCTATCCTTATTGGGTAAGATATCCAGTAATTAAGATGAATATCACACCAAAATTTTATATTTATTTGCTTGTATCCCACTTAAGATTTCTTCATCTCTTTTAGAAAACATTGACAAATCGATAGGAAATTTCTTATGGAAGGACATGCTCCTAGATTCAATCGTACCAAACTACGATCACACTGGTCTCAAGGTGGCTTTGGACTACCATGGTACACTAGCTTATTTATGGGCCTTCAGAGCATCACAAACTATTAAATGGTTTATTAAACCTAATCATAATACACCATTGTGGTACGATATGGAAGCCTTTTTATCTCAAGGATATACTCCTAACAGCAACATATACTTTGCAATATCATCTAAATTAAAGAAACATCCCACAATTAATGCATCGATATACTACTGGTTTAAAATGCATAAGTGGCTGAAATTTGATCCCTCTCCTTTACCCTTTACACCTATCTGGGGAAATCCAAAACTTCTTCTAGAAAATAAACCATTATACTGTAAAACATGGATGTACAAGAATATTCTATTCTTGGGTGATATTCTAACTGATAATGGTAACACACTAAACTCATTTAGGGATATCCAAATAAAATGGAATATTCCTAAGGAAGATTTCTGGAAATATTTACAAATCCATGGAGCCATATTTTCTAACCTCAGCATTTAATAAATCAGAGTTACCGTTTGCATATATGAAGACGTGGATCAATACCTCTCATGGCTTAATTAGCAAAATATATAAGCAGATTAGAGATAAATTACCTAATAAATCACTTCTAGCCAGGGATAAATGGAATCGGATATTAAATATAAATATTACAGATTCTCATTGAACAGCTGTTAGAAGCTTTGTCATAACGCTTTTAAAGATATGTGCAGCAGACTTATTCAATTTAAAATTTTGCACTTATGGTATAGAACACCATCTCATCTATATAATATAGGACTGGCATCCAACAATAATTGTTGGTGATGTAACTCATCAAATGGTAATCTCCTACATATATTATGGTCCTGCCAATCCATATTTAATCTATGGCAAATTATTCAGGATTTAGTCAATCGGATAATTAGACGTGATATTACTCTTGATCCTAAATTATGTCTCTTAGGAATAACAGATAATAACATAAACCTAACAAAATATCAACATAGATGGTTACAGATTTTATTTATGCAAGTTAAAGATTGATTTTAATTCATTGGAAAACCAATTTATACCTACTCTTAAGATATCCTGAATAATTTGACTTACACTGCTCTTTGGAAAGAATTTCATATTTAGTAACAGATCGAATCAATGAGTATCATTTGTGCTGGCAGGATTATTTAAACTTCTTCAAAATCATAAAAGATGAGTATTATACAAAAAGAAAAAATATATATACCTCTTCTCTCTCTTTATACAGATATAGTTTAAATATAATTATATTTGCACAAATTACTTCAATGCAGTCTCTGACTTAATGTAGAACTTTACATATATTAATTGAATCTTCTTTTTATTTTTATCTGTAATCTTTCTTTTCTTTTTATGTTAGAATGATGCTATAGTACAAATATGTGATTTAATATACTGGAAATTGTATAGTTAATACGCTAATACTTTATTATCTATATAATCCAGTATATAATGTGAAATATCGTTCATCTCAGACAATATGTAATGTACTATATGTTAAGGATAAATCTTAATAAACAAATTAACTGCAAAAAAATAATCTAATTGTTCACACAGCTTCTCCAATTCCTGCTCGAGTTTGCTAACTTGGTCCAGGACTGCAACTATGCAGTCCTCCACATCCGACACCCGCTGCTCCATTTCTTTTATTCTTTCCGCTTGCCCTGCACAATGCTCTTTCAAATTGGTTGGTTTACCAGCTACACCATCCAGTTTTGGGAATAGCGCTGCTTAAACTTGTTCCGTAATCAATTTCTCCAACACCACCATAGTAGCCTCTGAAAGCACCAGCTCAGTATAGCCTTCAGATGCTGCAGCAGCTGCCAGCTCTTTGATATATTTTTTGCATTCCATTGTTGTTTGCTGATCTGGACAGTAAAAAAAGCCAATGTGATAGCTTTAATAAAACCTTTTGAGGAGATAGGACTCTGGGAAGGCATGTCTAGCCTTTAGCAGCTCACCAGGGCTCCTATCCAAGTTTTTTGCCTCAGTTGACATTAATTTACACAGTATACCTTTTAGTGATTTATTACAAACCTAGACACATAGAATTTGGCAGCAGATAAGGACCACGTGGCCCACCTAGTCTGCCCATTTTTCCTACCTGTTTTATATACCACAGATCCTAAATGATCTGCAGCTTACCCTCCCTTTCCTATCACTAGAGTTCCTTTATGTCTGTCTCATGCGTTTTTGAATTCCCTTACTGCTTTTGCCCTTACAACTTCTGCCAGAAGGCTGTTTCATGGATCCACCACCCTTTCTGTGAAAAAATATTTTCCCACGTTATCCCTGTCTACCCCCCCACCCCATTTTCATATCATGGCCCCTTGTTCTTGAACATCACTTTTTTTTTAAAGATGCTACTCTCTTGTACCTTATTTATACCTTTGAGGTATTTGAAAGTCTCTATCATATCCCCTCTCTCCTCTGATCCAGGGAATATATATTGAGATCCTCCAGTCTCCCCTCATATGACTTTTGGTGCAGCCCTGCACCATTTATGTGACCCTTCTCTGAACAGCTTCTCCTCTGTCTATGTCCTTCCGGAGATGCAGCCTCCAGAACTAGACACAGTACTCTAGATGAGGTCTCACCGATGTTCTATACAATGGCATCACCACCTCCTTCCTTCTGCTGGAAATACCTCTCCCTATGCACCCCAGCATTCCACTGGCTCTCCTCCCAGCCTTCTCACATTGTTTGGTAACCTTTAGATCATCAGATCATTTATTAAAGTGTTCCACTAAGCTGTCAGTCTGGGGTGATGTCCAGATGGACTTCATCTTCAGTAAAGCACACACCTTCCTCATACTTCTTTAACTTAATGTTGGTGTCTTGATCAGTGAAGCTCTCCAAACACTTTTTAGAAACTCTCTGACCACTGAAAGGGCTATAGTGAAATGTAGGGGAATAGCCCTGGGGTAACAGATGAAGTAATCCATTATAATCATTATATACTGGTTCTCAGATGTACTTTTTATCAGCGGTCCCACCATATCAATCCAGTTATTCAAAGGGTGTCTATTATGGCCATAAGGATAAAAGTGTTTTTATACTTCAGGGCCACCAACTGACACTGGGGAGGAAAGCACAAAAATCTGTTACTTTCTTCCATATACCTAGCCATAAAATTCAGTTTTTCAATTGAATTCAATTTTTATTTTACCAGGAAAACACCATTGAGAAAAATTAATTTGGAGGAGGTCCAGGAGGACACAATTGTAGAATAAACACAATAAGGCAGTTACAGGTAGAAGAGTCACCAACAAATGGAACACAATACATACCAAATGTGAGGGTATCTAACAAGAGGATCTAACACATAATACAGGAAGAATAACATAGAAATTATGCTAGCATGCAATGAAGTGCATTGGAGGTCAGAAATTAATTTGAGAAGCAAAGGCACACACTGAAAATAATCAGATGAAGAGATGAGGAAGGAAAAAGTGAAGGAAGAGGAGATGCATAATTAATTGGGCTAGAGGGACACATGGGAAAGTAGCAGCTGCAAGAAAGAAACAGCTGGGCTAGATAGAAGTGAAGCAAGGGGGTCCAGAGGAGATCCTCATGGAGGGAGGACAGATTGAGGGCAGTTCGAGAAAGAACCACCAAGTAGGGTGGAAGGTAAGTGCTATGGGTGGAGCAAGGAGGGGTTCCTTGAGGTTGAGAATGAGGTTATGAGTAGCAACTGCACTTATCCTTCAGTGAGAGCCTAAGCAGTTACTTGATAGTGAACATCCCAACAATTTGCTTACGTTTAAGTGTCCTTTGTGGTGTTCCATATGGTAGGTATACTGCATGGATTATGGATGAGGAGCCAAAGCCAGATCTTATTCTAGGAATGTCAAGCATGATATATGTATATTTTCTGAGTACATACATGCAGGGAGCATCTGGAGATGACAGAGATGTTAGGGTGAAGTTTCTTGGTGATGGATCTGTAAGCCCAGAGGGAGAAATTTGCCACCTCCTGGTAGTAAGCGAAATCCAACCTATCTGTGAATAAAGAGAGCTATGGTGTGTTTAAATGGGGTATTTGTAATAAATCTTAAAGATCTATGGTATAGCATGTCCAGTTTGGATAAGGATGATTTGGAGCAATGACTGTCGAGGAAATCCACATAGTCAATTAGGCGGAGGAATGTTGTCTGTACCAATCTTATTTTTGCCTCGTAGTAAGAAGATGCTTAATGTGGAAGAAAAGTCTAAGCCTTTGACATCATTTTTTGATAATTCCTTGATATGAATGGCAAAGGAAAGTTTGCAGTCAAGCCACAAACCTAACTACTTAAATTTGTCTACTATTTCAAGTGGTTCCTCCACGATGGTCATCATCTGGAGTTTGATATTTGAGGGTTAGGGGTTATAGCTTTAGTTTGTGGGGAAAGGAGCATGACTTTTGTTTTTTTGGCATTGAGCAATGGTTTCAAATGGAGCAGATTTGGTTGTAGTTGGTAGAATTCTCACTAAAAATCTAGGCAGGCAAGTTCTAGGGAGGACCTAGCAACACAGAGCACTGAGTCATCCACAAAGAGGTGAACACTTGCAGTGCTGATTTTGTGGTCAATATCCCCTGAGAAACTCCTCTTTGTAGGGTTTAAAGGGGACAGAGGATGCCATGGGCTTTAACCTGTTGTTGTCTACCTATGAGGTGGCAGGAAAACCATTTCAAAGCAATGTCATCTAGCCCAAGGTTATTTAGCATACGCAATAATAATTCATAATCAATGGTATTATATGCCTCGTGCAAGTCCAAAAAGAGAGCAGACATTGATTTTGGCATCAAGGGAGATTTCCCAGTCATTTGTGACCTTAGCCAGGGCAGATACTGTGTTATGTCTGGGCCTGAACCCAGACTGTAAGGAGTTCAGTAAGTTTGAGGTTTCCAAGTATTCTCTTATTTGAGTGTTAACTGGCTTTTCGAGTAATTTTGATAAGATAGGTAACAGGGAAATTGGCTAGTAATTGTTAAGGTCGCTTGGATCACCAGATTTAAAGAGTGGGATGACATGTGCCATTTTCCAGACAGGGGGAAGGGCTCCTTCTGTGAGGAACAGGTTGAAGAGGTGAGTGATAGGTGGTGCAAGGAAGTAATAGCCTAATTTTAGGAAGAAGGGTTCAAGAACAACTGGGCAAATATGTGCTCCTCAGTTTTCTTCTTGCCCAAATGCCCTACAAAAGGTATGGTATGAGCTAGCCTCAGAACCTCATCTTGAGCAACTGGGAATAATTAAATAACATAAAGTCCCAGTTTGTTTCTCAGGTTATACCTGTACACAATATCATATTTCAATTCAAACCTTGGAAAACTTTGTGCTTTTTGTTTATCTACCACTTTACCATTTACCACAGTTATATTAACATACTAACATTTGAAGATGCCAGCAGATAGAGGCCTCACAGTCTGTCTAGTCTATTTTAGTGTACAGCTTTCAGTTTTGAATACTGATGCTGCCCCCCTCCAACCCCCCATCTTTCCACTTGATCTGTTCTTGATCTTGTTCTGGTAGGCATTCCTGAGAACCTCATTAGCCCTTTGTTCAGAAATTATGTTGGTCAGATTTTGTAAAATGTCCGGCCTGACCTCCAGAAAAGGTCTTGTGATCTCCTGTAGATGTGAATGCCATTTTCTTTTCATTCTGAGTTACCTCTGACCATCCTTGAACCTGGGTCCTTGTGGTCCCCAACCACTACACTCTCATATTGAGGGGCCTTCTTCTTTTTCTCCCTGCATTTCTGTCTCTGGGAATTCTTAGGCTTCCCTTCTGGCCCAGATAGTTTATTTATTTATTTATTTATTGAAATGTTTCACCAGGAAGGCACACTGAGCAACAAATCGCTTGTCTCCCGGTGTGACCTGGGTGGAAGGGGTACAATTGGAATGAGACATTAAAGATTCAAGTTACAAGATCAACATTAACATACAGTTGTAAGGCAATTGTAAGGCAGGTGTTACAAACAGTGTTACAACAATGTTGCGCATAACATGTAGAAAGAGTGGACAATAAAAAGTGCTTGGTTAAAATAGTTCACATTCAGTAACTGGATATATGTGTTCTACTCCCTCTGCCTGTATAACCTCTTGTGGGCATGCACTGTCAGTATTGCTTTACAGGATGATATGGAAACCTTCCCAGTCTCAGCACAAGATTACTGAGCAAGATAAGTTTTTGAAAACTCCCACCTTTATTATTCCTGCCCAGTTGCCTATTTTTAATCATACAGGGGCTTTAGGGTATGTGTGGATATCCCCATGCACGTAACCAATGTTTATGGGATCTCCCCTCTGACCTAGCTTGGTTCTGCCCACAGCCTGAATCTACCAGAGCCATAACTATTTGGTTCCCCACTTGCTCTAGAATTGTATATGGGTTTTTGGCCTGGGACTCGTGTGTGGGCTTTAGCTATGCATTCTGCAAAGTCTCAGTTCATGGAGTCACAAAAGTTACTAACATGCCCCACATTACCACAACACAAACATACAATGTTACTATCAGGTCTATGACCTGAATCCCTCCCCCCATTTGGGTCACCGGAGAGCAGGATCTTGTGACTGGGGGAGTTATACCAGGCCCTGAGATTACGTCTTTTGTAAGTAAAGGGGTAAGTAATATTTCACCACGTGTCCACTTACCCATGTCAGTACATATGTTCCTATTCCCCCTAAAGCCTCTTCTTCCCTCTTCTGTGGGCATCTTCTCCAAGGGTCACCACCCAAGCTTTGTCATTGGTTCTGCTTCTCTTTGCAGACTTTGGTCTTTCAGCCTCCAGGTAATGTTCTTTGACTTTCACTGATGTGGCCAGAATTGTCTGCTCATATTGTTTTACCAGTCACAGACTTGACCTGACAAAATGTTCCAGTATTGCTCCAGTACAATCAAATCCAGAATCTCCTCTTTAGTGCATACCTCTGGTATTTCCCCCACTGAGTAACGAAGTCTTATCATTTTCATGCCAGCACTCTAGGATGTGTTCAACTTTGAAACCAAAAGTGCAAACATTCCAACAGTAACTCTTTTTGGTTATTCTGACCTGGTCTAAGATAACCACTTTTACCCAGTCATAGTCTCTGCAGTGGTACTTCTGTACACAGCTTGGGAATCTCCGGTCCGGTCTGGTGCAATGCATGCAGCCCAGCTTTCTTAAAGTGAGCCAGTGGTATTGGCAACTCTTTCAAAAGTCATAAAGTATACCTCAGGGTCATCCTCAGGACCCATTTTTATGTTTGCTTGCGCGCATGCGCAAGAAACATTATGTGGCAGCTTAGGAGAGAAGCAGGTTGTGGAGGTGCAGCACTATGCAAGCCAATGGAGGCACTGCATTTGGGGGCTTGGCACTGGTGAATCAACTGAGGCACGGTGTGCTGATGACACCGGCTTCAAAGGGCCACCAACTTAAAGGTTTTCACACGCGGCAATCAGGGCCATCTCATCATTGCAGCATCAGACATTTTGCTGCAATGAGGGAGCCTACGTCATTGCAGGAGCGGTACCTTGCCTAGTGTAATATTGTTTGTGAGTGGCGGCAAGCCACTGCCATGCTTACAAACAATATTACCAGTGCCAAGGGGGTGCCCAATCCCCCTCAGTATCATGTGCCCCCCCCAAAAAATCCTTTGTTTGCTGACAGGGGCCCCAATCCCCATTGGCTTCAGTCCCCACCTTCCCAGTTTAGTTTGCAGATGAGGGAGCCCACTCCCTGTCTGCATTATGTCCCCCAAAAAACATCCTTTGTTTGCCAATGGGGGCCCCAATCCCTGTCGGCTTCAGTCCCCACCTTCCCAGTTTAGTTTTCCGACGGGGGAGCCCACTCCCCATCGGCATTATGTCCCCCACCTAAAAACACTTTGTTTTGTTCTGAGGGGGGTGCCCAATCCCCCTCGAATCTTGTCCCCTCAGTATAAAGCAACGGGGTGCCTAATCCTCTGCTGGCTATTGGGCTCAAAGAAAACACTAGAGTGGTACACTGGGAGCCCAGTCCACCCCATTGTGCCAAAATGTTTCTGTTAAAAAAAAAAGTCCCGCAATGTTTTTTTTTTTTGTTTGTTTAACCTGTAAACAGAAAATGGTCCTTTGTCGTCTGGCGTGCCCTCCCAACCCGCACTCCACCCTTTGCGCTTCCCACCTCCCCCACACCCTCACCCCATACTTATCTTTTGGAGCCTGGCACGATGCTCTTCGGTGGACCAGGAACACGTCTGCACTCTTCAAAGCCGACCACGAACTGAAAAAATGCCAGTAAGCTGTATAATGACATAAATAGGGTTTTTTCAATTTTGGTGCATATCTCAGGCATTTTGGGGACTTTGGGCACCAAATTTTCAACATGGAGTTATTGAGACCCCCCTCATGAATTCAGCCACTGTCATGGCGTTATTCAGTCCCGAAAGGTGATTTTGTGGTCACTGCGTGGAATCTCCTTTCGGGACCCAGTAACAAAACAACAGTTCCAGTGTTCATGAGGCAGGCTCAAGAAGTCTATGTTGCAAAATTTGGTGGAAAATCCAAAAATTACTGTTTTACAAGAGTGTATTGCGCAGTTGCTACGCAAGTCAGAATTTCACGAATTTGCAATATTTTCACTCCAGATTTTCAACATTGCCATTTTTCCACACCTCTTTATGAACAGTACAGCTATAATTTTTCACATCCTGTCCGAAATGTGTTTTTACACTTCCGGCGCAGAATAGCGTGCTTGCTGTGGGAAATCTGTGTTCGGGACACATTAAGAAATTCACAGTGACACTGTTCATGACCAGAGGCCCTAAAATGCCTATGTTGAAAATTTTGTGATGAAAGTCCAAAAAATGACTGAGTTACGTGCATACGTTGCGCAGTTTCTACGTATGCAAGGAAGTGCGAGCATTTTTAATATTCCCACTACAGATTTTCAACATTGCCATCTCTTCACACCTCCCTATGGATGATACAGCTGTCATTCTTCACAGCCTGGCCAATCTGTGTTTTTGTACATGTGGCACAGAATGGCACAGTTGCTGTTGGAACTCAAAGTCCGGGACACGTTGACAAAATCACACTGCCACTCTTCATGAGAAGGGTCCCAAATGCTTTCGTGAGGTGAGGTCACAAAAAGGTCATGTTGAAAATTTGTAGTGCAAATACCAACAAACGCCTGGGGCATTAGGATTCCTAACCATAACGCCCCAGCCTGTACAGACTGACAGGCATTGGGGTGCCTTTGACTGCCGACTGAACTGCTCATGCCATCCCACCCCATCCTTCAGCCAGTGACAAACATCGAGGTGTACCCTGGACTCTTTGGCCCCAGAGTTCACCTCATTCTCTTCTGCTGCACCCATTTCAGTGATTGTCCTTATGGAATGGGGTGACTGTAAAGCCAAACACCCAAGACACACCTCAACACATGTCGGTGTCTGCAGAATAGGGTGAGGTGACATAGCATGAACATCATGGGCGATGACCCAAACACTTACCCCAATGCCTGTCCATCTCTACAGGATGGAGGTGGGTTAGCGTGAAGTTCAGTACTTCACTGCCATTCCAATTCTGCATCTGTCTAACTCCTGCATTTCCAGTGCTAATACCAGCAAGCAAACATTCGGCATTGACAAATGCTTGTTGTTACCATGGGGTGGAGCTTACAGCAGCTGGATTCCCTGAGACCTGGAGCTGAGCATAGTGTTTTTGTGTACCTGCAGCACCTGTTTCATGAACTCTGCTGTTGCCAGTCATCTGGGCCATCCAATCCCTTTGTATCTAAAGCTGTTGTGCCAGTTGTTGGTCTCTCTGTGTGACCTTTGTTGGTCTTTCTGAACCTGCTGTCCACTTGCTGAGCCACCCAGTCCCTTTGCATCTGAGCCTGCTATACCTGCTGTTCTGCCAGCTATTTCAGTACTTTGTCTGAGGCCATCTTACGCCTGTTTAGACGAGGGGAAGTTGAATCCCACTGCTATGCCAACCATGTGTGACAAGGTAGCAAACTGGGTGACTTCATACAGAACACTCACATGAGAGAACACTCTGGACACCACTTTAGTTTAAAATAAAACTGCTTTACTTCAGCAAAAGAAACAAAAGAGCTTGCATTCAGCTTTACACATCCTTCTACTACTACTGAAGAATACAGGAAGTTGCTGTCCCAGAACAGGAAGGGTGAGAGTTGTAATGAGAGGAGAGAGTAAGCATACAGAGAAACAGGAGAGGGACACAAAATAAGACGGATAGGAGTGGTGTAGTGCAATGGCTGTGGGCGGCAGTGTTCTGGGAGACATTCTGGAGGCTGTGATGCTGCCCTATTTGCAGACACCTCTCTGGTCTGAGGGAGGAGGTTGCCTGTCTCCAGGCTGACCTGGCAGGATTCTTGAAACCTCCTCCCCACCCAGGGACCACTAGGGCCAATGCCACTACCTCAGAGTTTGCCAAGAAAGAGGAGTGGCTGGACTTGAGGTGGCCTCAGGGAGGGAGAGTGTGGTGGAACAGAGTTGCATCCCTCCAGCTGTACCTCTCCACAGTTTATACACTGTTCTGGTGGATAGTGGTTCCTCTATGAGGCACCTGCAGTGGAGAACAAGGAGGATGCTGGGAACCTTCACAAAGGAGACCCACAGGAGGGTGGCATGGATTCCACAAGGGAAGGAAACAACCCTGGTGGGGACTCCAATCATTAGGGGTAGAAGTGGAGAGGAAGGGGAGAGGAGGTAAGGTGCCTGTCTGGTGCCATGGCTTGGAGGGACAGGAAGCAAATCCTCAGGATCATGGGAGCAGCTGCACGAGGGAGGGAGCTGATGTCATTGTCCATCTAGGGACAAATGACCTGGCTAGGAATGGGATCAGAGAAGTGCAAGAGGAGTTTGTAGAGTTGGGGAAGGGCCTTAGACAAGTAGCGCATACGGTAACCTTCTCGGAGGTGCTGCTTGTCTATGGCAAGGGTGATGCTAGGGTACTCCTCACCAGGGAATTCAATGAATGGTTGAAAAACTGGGACTGGGGAACCACCGAGGGATGCAGGCCTATGCTGGTGCAATGGTCTGCATCTGTCCTGGGGGGGGACCAGGATCCTAGGTGAGAGGTTTAAATGCTTCATTCACAAGCATTCAAACTAGCCAAGGGGGGAGGCACTGAAAAGGAACAGGGAAATCCCAGCCTCCCCCCACAAAAAACGATAATTAGTGAGGTAAACACCAAGATAGAGAAGTCATTAGGGAGCAGGACAGAGGTAAATTTAAAAAAAGGCAAAGGCAATAAGGACAGGGATGGGGCTAAAAGGGGTAAGGCCATCAAAAAGTGGAGGGTGATGAGTACCAATGACCAATGTTTGTGTAACAAGCTCCCTGAACTAGTGGCCTTGATGGAAGAGGGTTGCCTGGATATTGTGGCAGTCACAGAAACATGGTACACAGAGAACCATGACTGGGATGTCAACATACCAGGATACACAATCAACAGGAGGGACAGGGAGGGTAAAAGAGGATGAGGAGTAGCTCTCTATGTAAAAGAAGGGATCAAAGCAACAGAACTAAAGAGTAAACAGGGAGCAGAAGAGGCACTCTGGGTCAACCTGGAGACAGGAAATGGCACCACAATCCGCATGGGAGTTGTATACAGACCCCCATCTCAGGGGGAGGGAATGGACAAGTAAATGATAGAAAGCATCCTTAAAATGGCAGAAAAAGGGGAGATATTGTTGATGGGGGATCTGAATATGCCAGATGTTAACTGGAGCACCTTTGCTGCAGGCACATCCAAGAGCAGGGTCATTCTTGATGCCTTACAAGGGGCATGCCTCAGACAGCTAGGAACCCACTCGGGAGGGAACAATCTTAGACCTGGTACTCTCAAATGGGGACGGAGAAAGAATCTCAGATTTAGAAGTGGGTAGCCATCTGGGAACAAACGACCACCAAATAGTGTGGTTCACAATAAACACAGCCATACAATCAAGCCATACAAAAGCAAGAGTATTGGACTTTAGGAGGGCTGACTTTGGGAAAATGAGAGAGTGCCTCAGAAAAGCACTAGCAAACAGGCAAGAAGGAGGGTGGAGGAACAATGGGGAGTAATCAAAACAGCCATCACAGAGGCAACAAGCCTTTGTGTAAAGCAAATCAACAAAACACAACGAAGGAAAAAAAATGCTATGGTTCTCAAAAGAGGTGGCAGGGAAGGTTAAGGAGAAAAGGATAGCATTCAGGAAATATAAGGAAACACAGAAGAAGCAGGACAGAGAATTTTTTCAGTTAAAGCAGAAAGAGGCAGGGAAGGCAGTCAGAATAGTAAAGCCCCAAACCAAGGAAAGGATAGCCAACTCTGTTAAGAAGGGGGATAAGACCTTTTATAGGTACATTAGGGAGTGAAGAAAGACCAAAGGAGGGATACTGATGCTTAATAAAGGGGAGGGAATGTGGGCAGAGGGTGACTGTGAAAAAGCAGGGATACTGAATGAATATTTCTGCTCAGTATTCACAAAGGAAGAGGAGGGGGTGGTACCTAAACCAAACAAGAGAAACACTCTGAAGACAGCGGTTGATACCAGTTCATTTACAGAAGAAAGGGTTCTGAAAGGACTAATAAAATTGAAGGTGGACAAATCAATGGGGCCTGATGGAATTCACCCAAGAATTCTAAAAGAACTAAGAGCAGAACCAGTGACACCGCTGACTACTCTCTTTAACCAATCATGGAAGGATGAGGTGGTACCTGAGGACTGTAGGAGGGCAGATGTGATTCCTCTTCACAAAAGTGGGAGCAGGACAGAGGCAAGAAACTACAGACCAGTTAGTTTGACCTCAGTGGTAGGAAAAATTATGGAATCACTTCTGAAGGAAAGAATTGTTGAGTACCTAGAGGCCAGTTGGGCACAGAACCCAAGGCAGCATGGATTCACAATGGGAAGGTCATGTCAGATGAATCTAATAGATTTCTTTGACTGGGTGACCAAAGTAGTAGACCAGGGAGGGGCTGTGGACATGGCCTACCTAGATTTTAGCAAGGCATTTGATACAGTCCCACACAAAAGATTAATACACAAGTTAGCCAGCCTTGGAGTGGGTCCCAAGGTGGTAGCCTGGATAAAAAATTGGCTAGACAACAGGACGCAAAGGGTAGTAGTAAACGGAGTCCACAGTGAAGAAAGGAGGGTTACTAGCGGGGTACCACAGGGTTCAGTACTGGGACCGGTCCTTTTAATGTCTTTATAAGTGACATTGCAGAGGAACTGTAGGAAAGTATGCTCTTTGCAGATGACACAAAGATCTGCAACAGAGCTGATACACAGGATGGAATGGAAATGATGAGAAGGGACTTGCAAGGTTGGAGGAATGGTCAAATGTATGGCAGCTCAGATTCAATGCAAAGAAGTGCAAGGTAATGCACCTGGGAAACAAAAACCCAGGGAAGAGTACACAATGGGGGGTGAGATACTGACAACAGTAAAAATGGAAAGGGACCTGGGGTAATTATATCAGATGACCTAAAGGTGGGCAAGCAATGTGAGAAGGCAGTAAGGAAGGCTGGGGGGATACTGGGATGCATAGGGAGAGGCATCAATAGTAGAAAACAGGAAGTTGTTATCCCTCTGTACAGACAGTTGGTGAGACCTGATCTGGAGTACTGTGTGCAGTTCTGGAGACCCCATCTCCACAAAGACATAGACAGAGTGGAGGCTGCCCAGAGGAGGGCAACCAAAATGGTGCAGGGTCTGCACCAGAAGACATATAAAGAAAGATTAAAGGAGCTTAATATATACACCCTTGAGGAAAGAAAGGAGAGAGAGGACATGATAGAAACTTTCAAGTACCTCAAGGGAATCAACAAAGTCCAAGAGGGCAGTATCTTTCAGAAAAAGAGATGTGCAAGAACAAGGGGGCACAATTTGAAGATAGAGAGGGGACGGCTCAGAGCTAATGTGAGGAAGTTATTTTTCATGGAGAGGGTTATGGATGCACGGAACAGCCTCCCTGAGGAGGTTGTGGAGTCAAGAACAGTGGGGGAATTCAAGAATGCATGTAACAGACATAAGGCAGTCCTAGTGGGGGGTAGGAGGAAGTAAGCTATTGGTTAACTAGGATCTGCAGCTTATCTGTTAGGTAGAAAAATGGGCAGACTAGGTGGACCAAGTGGTCCTTATCTGCCGTCAAATTGTAGGTTTCTATGTTTCTTAGTTTGGTCTCTCTCTCAAGCTCTCCAAAACAAAAGCAAAACCTTTTATTTTTTTCTACCTTAGTTTACCTCCCCCTTTCTTGGCCTCTGGTGTTGCTTGTAAACAGTCCCCTTCCAACACTCCCCCTCTACCTCAGGGGCAGCCAGCAATTAGAGCATGCAGAACACTGAGGTCTTAAAGGGCCAACTTTAAAGCAAGAGGGGTTTGGTTCAGATCCCCTCCCAACCACTGCCAAAACCTCTGCTGCTGCAGGGTTGTGATGAGGGTTGACTGGTCTAGGAAGCTTCCTGGGTATATACTCCATCACAGTGACTAATGAGGTAATTGTTTGTGATGTCAACACAATTAGAAGAACCTGATAGATTAATCACATCATCAATATAAAACACACAATCAATCCATCAATTGTGACATCATCAATAAAAAAACTTTCCTACTGTAGCTTCAAAACTATACTTTGATACCAAAATACTTTCTTAACATTTTGTTTTACCCTAATAGTCAAACACACAGAAGTATACAGACTAAAACAAAACCACACTTAGATACCGAAGACTGTTCAACAGTTTTGAAAACCTGCAAATAAGGAATAATGAGTACCCACAAACAACCAAATCCAAACTGAAGCTTTCAGCTGAAACACTCAGTGCTGTTGAAATACTCGATGCAGGCACATGCAAACTGAAGCTGACCCAAGACCACCTCTGAGATAACTAGTCAATCAAATAAATAAATTGCCAAAATGATTGCCTGAACAACTCTTTCAGTGCTAAACACTATTTTAAAAATATCTGAAACAGTTAACAACAGCTGTTTTTTACTATATAACTCGGCAGACCTGGGCTTGATTCCCACAACCTCTACTTTCATATGGTGTGACCCTAACAAGGTCACTTAACCTCCATGTGCTCCACTCCCTGGGTTTCTCCTGTAAACAGGCCTTGTACCTAGTGGGCCTTTCCTAGCTACAACACCAAATAATAAAGGTTTCTATACGGGAAAAAGAATTGCATCTCTGAGGTGTCAGGAGGTCATAACTGTCGTGCTCCCTTTGGGTTTGATGCTTATGACTTCATTACATCCCCTCAATGGAACTGTATTCTTTTACACAACCCTTTACTATAATTCATTCTATATACTGTATATTATTTTTTTTTTTTTGAGCAATTGGAATCAGTACAAAAAGTATAGGCTCATGAGGTACCAAACTAATGTTTGTTTGCTTCCCTGAGTGTAAAGACTAAAGACTGCCATTAAATGTGGGAGAATACAGCTTGATTTATTGCAGGCAGTCTGTTCTATTCAGCTGATGTTATGAGAAGTTGTCCAACTCCACAGTGCCCCTGTAGGGGTGGGTTGAACATTCAATACTCCACGGACCTCCATAGAAGCTCTGAGGAGACTGGAAGCAGTGTCACATACTACATGATGATGTCACTGTTAAGTGCAACAAATGACCAGTGTCTGATTTGGCTCCCTGTTTCACTTAAATCCATGATGAGTGAAGGGCAAGTTCTCCAAAAAAGGCAGAATGGTGCTGGAGTAAGGATTTAGCCAGACTTGACTAAAGTAAGCAGAACTTCATTCACAACATACTACAGCGAAGTATTTGGCTTGCTTCAACAGAAAGATAAGCTTAGACAGCTCTAATAGGCATTGACAGGGAACTCTTCTTGTTTATCATTTCTGAACTACTGTACATTAATCCTGAGGACAGCAGGAGAAAAAACTGCCCATAAAGCAGAGAACTAGAATTTGCAATGATTAAACAGTAGAGAGAAAAAATTTGCTTTACAATAGAATCATAGTGCGTAAATGGAGATATGGAAACTTCTACAATGTATAAATATAGATTTTCCCTTTGCAGGCTCAGACTCCTTGAAAATGCTTGAACAAGAATGTCATTTTGATTTAGAAATGGCAGTATATGTACAGAGCAGGTGTGTAATGAAGAAAAAGAATACATTTGAATTTCCTTGTTTTGTTTGCCTTTGCACAAAGCGAACATATTACTGTGATACTGGATTTCAGAGGCGTGCCACTGTCAGATCCAGTGCAGATCAAGCTGCAATGGGCTCGACCATGACAGTCCAATGATCAGTGAGGCTGATCATGAAGCTGCTTTGCTGGTTGATGGGAGGAAACTTTGTGTAATTAAAAAGAGGTAGTCGTAACTGTCAAACAGCGGCAACTTCCCTTCATCTGCATGACACTACCCACCAACCAGCTGAGCAGCATCAAACAGAGCCTAGAGGACCCAAGCAGGAGTGAGTGAGATGAGCGACCTACCAGGAGACCAGACCAGTGAGGAGGAAAGGATCTCTGTTTTGTGAGTTTACAATTGAATTTGCTAAAGACAACCAGCATGATAGAAAACAATCAATTCCATGGCGGTCACTCATCCCCACAGCTGGTGCCACACACTTGGAAAAAGGGGATTAGTTTAACTAATCAGAGTAAGTGCCCCCCCAAACAAGCAACAGAAGAAAGGTCAGTTTTACATTTGCCTGTCACCTCTGCAGACTGAGGATGCCCTGACTTCTGCTGCTCCCTGCTGTGCAAGTTGATTCCCTCTGCAAATGAGACACAGAGGGATGGGATAGATTTTGATTTACAGCTCTCCTGCATCCACCACAAGGAAACCACTTGCCTGGTTTAATTAATAATTGCAAAACAAATAATTTTCTTTTGTTTTTGTGTGGCCAATAAATAATGATATATATAATACTCGTCCGAGTCCCCCAAGCTTACTCACATACCAGACACTTGGAAACATGTTCCAAAGGCTCACCAAACTCCTTTATTTTGAGGATGCAGCTCATTATCACACATGGATGCATTTATATGGCATTATCAGCTCCTCTGATGATATACCATGGCACGTATATCGCTGTGTTCATTAAATCCCTTTTATGCATTTGGCCTAAAGCGCTACTCTCTACAGAAGACAAGTTAGTCATATATGGACCAATAGTATCAGCAGCATGCTGGAGCAGTCCCTAATAGGGGTTAGACCCTTATTTCAGAATATTTAGTAGCAGCACAAGATCAGCTCTAGAAGGGGTCTGCATGGATCACAGTCGCATGACAAACATGAAATCCAAACAAAATAAAAATAACACACACTACTATAATCTGTACTATGCCCTTTACCTCAAAATGCTGTATAAAATTAATTTCATTAAAGTGCAAAGTGACATCAGAGCAGGGATATAGCCATGTGATGCCTTCCACATATATCACCTGTTGCATGTTTTGCGCCATGACTACAAATATTTTTATAGAAAGTCTGAGTGGAACTACATTCATATTTTAGTGCAGATGTAGTATATGCCAGGTCTTCTGTTTGGATTTTGAATTTAAATCATTGTTGCTGTGGTGCCCCAGTGGCAGGAGTAGTTTGGGGGGGGGGGGGTAGCATCTAAAGTTAGTCCAACATTGGACTGGGCAAGAAAAAGTTTAATTACTGTGGGGAAAATTTTCATAAATAACCCTTGCTCTGTCCAAAGATAAAATTCATTATCCTGGCAAGACATCCTTCCTTATAAACTATCAGAACTCAGAGGCTGCCTCTTGGCCAAGGGCCCTGATTGCCTAACTCCCATGCCCAACTGCCTTGCCAGACAAAAGAAGAAATTCAAAGCAATTGTTTATCTAAACCTCCTGATCCTGTGATGCACTATATATGGGCAGTGGGTGGAGTGTCAACATGCAAGGGTTAGTAGTTGTGTTATGGAATGTTTTGCTTGCACACATACCCAGGAGAAAAATAGATTAATTTGGACATATTTGAGTCTGACTTGTCCTGAAGCAAACCAAACAAGTATTTCCATGATGAAGTTATTGTGTAGTACTCTAAATCATTTGCTGTGCAAGCCAGGAAGGCGGCTTCACTCCCTTCCATCTGGTTCATTTATTTTTTTGCTTTATTTTCTAGGCTAATATTCAAGTTGAGCCAGAGTAGAGGGGCTGTATTTAATATTTTATATCACTTAAATTCCCCTTATAGCCAGAAACATATGGAATCTAGTTTGGCCAAAAGAATTTTTGTGAGTGCCTGTTATTTTAACATCACCAATGTACAAGACTGAAATGTTGCAGCCTAGTGCAAACAAAAAATGTTGTTTAATGTTGAATGTTCCCACTACACCAAAAATGTGTCATATGGACTGGTCTGAGTGAGTCAATGCCTCTGTTGTTTGTTAGGTGTATAGAACAGGGCTTAGTTTTTCCAGTGGGGTCATAGAGAGATGCTGGTTGCCTGCCACACCAGCCAGAGGGGATTGGATTGAACCTCAGTGGAGTGGCATGCTAAGAGAGAGACCTTCTTTGTGACAAAGGACAGAATTGCATTTATGCACTATATTGATACCACACATAACTGTACCACGCCTCATACTTGTTTCAGTTTTGCTAGATAGTGAGATCTTCAAGTGTTCATATTTGCTACTTTTTTATGTTAGGAGGGTTGAGTCTGATCTATGCATCTATATATGCACTGATTGCTTGAATGTAATGCCCAGGCCCTGTAATGACATTGTTTCATTCTTCTACTACCTACTATGTAGATGTAGATTTAGTTTATTGTATATATAGATTTTGATTACATGTATATTAATTCATATGGTCATTCAGTGTCACTATTCAAACCCCACATTTTTGCATACATTTTATGCTCTCTTCTTCTGTAAATCATGATTCAGCAGTTTCTTAGCATATCAAAATCCATGTAAATGGTAACAAAAAAAATTGACTGTATGCCATGTTTTATTATGATCAATAACAATAAAATAAAAAAAAATGTGCAGGATAGCTCTTTTACAGGCAGTTCAAACAAAACAAACTCCTTTGTCTGAGCTGAAGGCATCTCTAAATCTAAATATCAATCTCTCTCTCTCTCTCTCTCTCTCTCTCTCACACAAAAGATTGCTTTCTTTTTATAGACGTCTTTGCCTGGCAATTAATTTCTACATCCTGAGCTCATTAACAGACATCCTGTTTATCTCATAATGTATTAGAACTTTGTCAGTTTCTTTCCTTGCAGGTGCACCAAAATAGAACATGGTGTCCCAGAACTAGTCTCCTGTTGAAAACTCTGTGAAAGAGTTTGTGGAGATCAAACTGCATGTCAGTGTTTACCTCCTGAGATCCATATAGCTCTTTGCAATCATTTCAACAATATAACTATATACATTTTAAACCAAGGGATCCCAGTTTCACATAAAGATTCACATGTATTTTTATAACCACAGATAAGCAAGAAGGAAGAAAAGATAAAAGCAGCAAGAAACAGCAAATGAAGGCAGGGAGACAGTGTGTGTATGTGTGTGGGGGGATCTCAAGACTGTCAGAGTGATCTGCTCCTTGTCTCACAAGAAAATCTGAATGCACTGTCAGAAAGACAAGAGTCAGGCAAGGGGTGGATAGACAAGATCCTTGCTTTAAACTCTTTCTGCACAACAAATGGGACAAGACCTCACTCAACCCTGCCGCAAGCATGAGTACCTATTATATGCCAGATTGAAAAATGTTCTTATTCACCTGGAGATGTTGCCATGGAGAATGCATCTCACCTCTACTATACTGGGTAAATGCAGTATAAAACTGTGTAAACTCAGTTCCCCATTGCAAATGACATACCTGGTATTACATCTCATCTGCTCTATCTTGGCTTAATATATAGCAAAAATGTGACATGCTGGACCCAGTACACAAAGAGAGAACATTCGCCATTGACAAATGCTTGTTTGATTTAGTGTTTCTACTCCTTCTCACAGCCCTCTACTCATCTAGCTCTGCAGCTACCCCCACACCCCATCACCTCAGCCACCCTTCTGAGTTGCCACATGACTTACCACTTGATATGTGCATTTGGGACACCCCAGTGGCCCTCTAAATCCCTCAGTTGTGGTGGCTGTGGAGTGCTCATCTCTAGGAATATGCTCTGGAGGAGGGGCACTGCCCCATCTTTAGGAACATGGCAGAGCTCCAGGCTCACCTGGTGGCAGCAAGGATAGAAATATCTCAGCTTCATCACCAGCTGAACCAGAGTCCCCCCCACATCCCCACTCCCCCAGAGACCCATTAGTCTGGGTGGTAGAGAGTAGTGGGCAGTGGGAGGGGCAGGAGTAGCTAAAAGGAGGTTGTCTAGTCCATCATCATCCAGTCAGCAAATGGATTTGCACCCCTGGAGGAGGCTCAGGCACCTCACTCTACTGGGGGGGACTCTGAGTAAGTCAATGGGAAATGGAAGGACAACGTGATGGTGCCCAAGGGGAGCAGGTCTACCAGGAGAGTCTTAGTGGTTGGGAACTCCATGACTGGGGGGGTATAGAGAGTGGTGGAGGGGACTAGATGGGAGGGGGATGGTTTAGTGCATTCCTGGTGCATCTGCCATCTGGGATTTAGACAAGATAGGAAGGATGGTGGAGAGAGTGTGGAAGGAGCAGGGGGATGCTGGTACACCTGGTTACCAATGATCTGGCAAACCAGTTGATGGAGATGGCAAAGTGGAACTTTCATAAACTGGGGCAGACAGATTGGCAGCCCGCTCAGCCTCTCTGGCCTTTTCTGAAGTCCTCCCTGTGTGGCACAGGGTGGGGGAAGCAGAATAGGATAAGGAGTGAGGTAATTAAGGAGTTTAATGGGTGGCTTAGGGGATGGTGTCAGGAGAAGGGGTGTCACTTTGTGGGGGACTGTGGGGACTTCTGTGACATGAAACTCTTCAAGGGTGACATACTTCACCTGACGAGAGAGGGGCCGTGTGTTGGGGAGAAGTTTAACATCTGTATTTGGACCATTTTAAAACAAACCCTTTAGTCCTGTGACAAACTACATGTACCAATTAAAGTTCTTACAAATAAAAAAGGAAGAATACCACCATGGCTGACTAATTCTGTTAAAAAATAAATAAAAGTTAAGGAAAATGCTTACTCCATACTAAAAAGAAAGGAAACACCTGAATCTCTTAATTACAAATCAGAACTCACCAAAGTAAAAAAGATAATCAAGACAGAGAAGGTGAAGGTTGAGCTCAGATTAGCCCACACAAAGGACAATTATAAGCTGTTTTACTCATATGTAAATAACTTTAAAAATGCCAAAAATACAACTAGATACCGTAATCCACAATGGTAGATCTATCACTAATGACAATGAATTAGTAAGTATCTTTAATAATTGTTTCGCCTCCATTTTCAATCCTAAGCAAAACAATATTTATATAAAAAATGGCTCCTTGGCATATCCAATCTGTTTCATGGATGAAGACATACTTGCATCTATAAAACTGTTAAAACCCCAAAGCTCCCCTGGCCCAGATAATAGCAGCCCGGATTATTAATGGATACAGCTAACACAATCTCATACCCATTGATGTTACTATTCAACAAATCTATGAATACTGGCAAATTGCCTGCAGAATGGCAAACTTCAGTCATTATACCTATTCACAAAAAAGAGTCAAAACATCTGGTAGCTAACTATAGACCATTAGCTTAATGTCCATATGTTGCAAGGTACTAGAGAGAGATTAATTAAGTTTAAAATCGAATCTGAATCCAGGGAACTAGGTACAGTAGATCATTACCAACATGGTTTCACTTCTAACTGGTCATGTACCACTAATTTAATACATTTTTATAACTTTGTTAGTAAAAGTATGGATAACAGTACAGCGGTCGATGTTATTGTACTCGACTTTAGCAAAGCATTCAATAAGGTGCCCCAAACATAATTAATAAATAAACTAATAAAACTAGGGTTAAATCTGAAAATTATTCAGTGGGTCAACAACTGGCTGACAAACAGGTCCCAAAAAAGTAAGAATAAGGAATTGCCTGTCTGCCTCTAGATGTGTCACCAGTTGGGTAACACAGGGTTCTGTACTGGGGCCAACATTATTTAATCTGTTCATAAGTGACAAAGGTATGGGAATAAATAACACCATGGCAATATTTGCAGATGACATCAAACTGGGGGAGAAGTAGACACCCAAGATAAGTATGAAACCATCTGTAGATGCCTTGAAAATATTGAACTATGGTGTATGAACAGCAAAATGTTATTAAATCAGGAAAAAGTTACTATCCTCCACTTTGGAATAAGGAATCCAAACTATACTTACAAATCAAATAACCAAGGACTGAAATCTACAATAAAAGAGCAAGACTTGGGAGTCATAATAAACAACAAACTCACCCCAAGAGACTACTATAAGAAAGCTACACAGACAGCCAATTACATATTGAATAAAATCAAATGCATGTTTCCATGTTTTAATGTAATAATTTAATGTAATTGTGAATTTAGGCATGTGATATTGATAAGTCAGTTTTATTGCCAAAATGTATTGTTTTGTGTGTTTGTTTTGAATGAGTTCTATTTTTTCCTTATTTAGGGCCCCATATTAATGCAACCTTTTTCCCTCCCAAAATTCATTTTTTTAATTTCTTAGCAGGTTTGGAACCTTGTGACATCATCAATCAATCAATCAATCAATCAATCAAAGACTTTATTTATACATTAATTGAGCTAAAGACTGCAGTGAAGCAGAACACAGTGACATCAGCTGAGCTGAAGTCACAGATATCACCCTGGGCTCAACAGTAACGGACTAAAACAAGACTTCCAATCTTGGAAAAAGTTAAAACATTTATTCACATAAAAGAACATGCTAGAAATGGTTTTGACTGCTAATTATTTTATGTTTAAATGTGATTTCTCAGTTTCTGCCCACACAATGAACAAGTCATTAATAAAATGTTTAAAAAGTTTTATGCATTCACAAAAACGATTATTAATGTTAGAAAAACCGGCATAATTGGGGGCAAAAGCCCCACCCCCGGTGCAGTACCCTTTACTTGCAAATAGAAATCATGATTAAACATAAAATAATTAGCAGTCAAAACAATTTCTAACATGCCATTGCAAAACGGGTGTGCATATAAGTGGATTCCACTGTAATAATATCCCAAAGGGTCAATTTATTCGGATTAGATGGAATTGAACTGAAATCGCAATTTTGATGAGAATGCAGTAGACTTAAAGGAAAGGTTTACAGAATGTGGTTTTAATGTTCATAGATTAAATGAGACCATCACAGAAGCAAAACAAATGGATAGAGATGCACTTTTGCAAAAGAGGCACTTTAAACCCATACCGCACTCTTTAATAATGAGATATGTTTTGTGAGTACTTTTAGTATTGAGTCACATTTAGTAACTAAGATTATTAATGACAATTTACACATTGAATACAGACACGCAGTTACAGAATATTTGTACACAACAACCTGAAATTATTTTCAGAAAAGGTAAAACGATTGGTGATAGTATTACACAGTCATTTTAGTACACATTTCGATAGTATTTTTCTCAATTTGCCCAGGGGGACATTTCGTTGTATGAACAGCAAATTTTGTAATGTTATTTCAGTTGGTGATGAATTTAAAGTGGGGAATGTGGACGAAACTTTGAAGATCAGAGATTTCATGGACTGCAACAGTGTGGGAATAATTTATCTGGCAACATGCTCATGTCAAAAATTCTATATTGGGAAAACTGGTTGCATCATTAAAAAGAGAATTGGAGAACATCTGTGCAGTATTAATAATAAGGATCAAAAGAATGCTTTAGCATTACATGTCCAGAATAGTGGACTGGATCACAAATTTAGTTTCAGAGGTACAGAGAAAGTAGTGGTGGGACACAGGAGTGGGGATCTGGAGAATTTAGTGCTTGAAAGAAAAGCCTTCTGGCAATTTAAATTGAGAGCATGGAAGGGAGTGGGGATAAATGAATGTTTCTCTCTCAAACCATTTTTAAGAAAATAATTTGGTTGTGCTAAGTAGTGTTTTTGTAGTTACAATACTTGCAGACTTTTATTACAACTTTGCATATTTCTGATTTTTTATTCTTTATTATATTTTTTACAGTTGTAATTTTTGGGGTCTGTGTATAGTTGTTATTAGTACTTCTACAACCCTTTCTATCCTTTCCCTCCCCTGCACCTCTTCCCCTCTCCTCCCTACCCCTGGACCCTCTCTGTCCCTCCCCACCCAACCCCTTTGTTTTGTTCCATTCCTATATTGGAAGCTTCCAGTTGTAATGCCAGTGTTATGAGAACCAATGAACTGAGATTGTTGATTCAAAATTTACTATTAGGATTTGTAATGAATGCTTGTGCTCAAGCCTTGAAAAGGATGGCTGTGTGAAATCTGCGTTGGTAGCTGGCAGGCAGCATCCTGCCTGCTGTGTCTTTTATGCAACTAAATCTTGGAAAAAGCAGTGGCTGACTGGAACAGGATGCCAGAAGAGGCAGTAGGGGTGAAAACAGCGGTGAGCTTCAAACATGCATGGAATAGGCACATGGGGATAATAAAAGGTAAGGGAGAAGGAGGGACACCTGTGACCAAATAGGGTCCAGGGTGGTAATAAGCAGGAATATATGGCAGACTAGATGGGCCTACTGGTCCTTTCTGCTGACACAGACTGTGTTTCTATGTTCTGTGTTTCTGTGTTTCCACTGTCCTCTTCAGTTCATACTCTTTCTTGCTTGCATCACTGGCACTCACCTCAGTCACCAGGGACCCAGACAAGAGGCTTTCTTCAATATTAAGGAAGGGACCTGTTTGTGAACTGCTGTAGGGGGTGCTCATGAGCGGCACATCCCAAACGCCCCACTAACTTTTCCTGGAACCTCTCACAATGCATCTGTTCTCTACCAGCTTGGGGGGGGTCAAGGTCATTCCCTCCTCAGGCCAACTACACTCCTCCATAATGTACTACAGCACCACTGAAACACTGGGCAGGCTATCCTGATTTTAATGTTTATCTGAAGCCCTTTGCCAACATGTTCTCAACTAGTGATTGGTACTTCAAGAAGATTGTGGTGGATGTATTCTGCTGCATTAATCCCAAGGCTCTGTCCCCAAAGTTGGGAATGCAATCGTTGCTGATGCTAGTGAGGGTGAGGATGGGGGTCTGCGCATCTCCTCGCATCTCTCTTAAATTTGCCCCCACCAACCTCCAATCATGCCCCCTAGTGACTGTGTCCCTATTTCTTACAAACAGGTCTGCACTATTCTCCCTGTTTATACCCCCTAGAAATTGTTTCTATCACATCCCCCTTCTGGCACCTGACCTCTAGCAAGTACATATTTAGGGCCACCAGTTGTTCTTCATAGGACCTACCTTGCTGGCTCTGAATCATCTTGGTGGCCCTTTTCTGCACTAACCAGTCTGTCTATGCCCTTCCTTACATGAGGGCTCCAGAACCAAGCACAGTACTCCAGGTGAGGCTTGGCAAGGGATCTGTATAGGGGCAGTATCCCCTCACTTCTCCTACTATCAACCCCCCCATACACCACAGCATCCATGACACCTTGCCATATGCTTTGTTACATTGACTCATTTTCTTGAGGGAGTTAATGATTATGACCCCTAGATCTCGAGCCTCTGTTCTACTGGCCAGCCTAACCTGTCCAATTCAGTATTCTGTACATGGATTTCATCTCCCTAAGTTCATCATCATGCACTTCTCGGCATTGAATCTCAACTGCCAGATTTTAGACCATCTCTCCAGATTTTCTAGTTCCTTCCAGACATCTGCACACCCGTCTTGTGATTTTTCCAGCTGAATAGCTTTGTGCTATCTGCAAAGAGTAATAACTTGCTCTGGATACTTTCCCCTATATTACTAATGAACATGTTGAATAAGACAGGTCCCAGGACCAACCCTGCAGCACCCCACTCATGACCTTCCATTCCCCCGTCCTGGCCCTGTTCATTACTATCTTCTTAGCTTCCCTAAGTCAGATTCCTGCCCACCTGACTAAGCTCTGCTCTACTCCAAAATCCTCCAGCTTTGGAGCAGCCTCCTGTGTGGTATCAAATCAAAGGCCTTGCTGAATAGAGAAGCAGGCAATTGGCAACTTGGTTGAGCTTTGATTTGGGATCTCTGAATTTGGTTCTGTATAGATGATTCGCCAAACCACTTTAACTCCCAATGTAGTTTTTGCATGAGGTAAAGCAGACTACAAATAGGGGTGGTGATTAAAGCCTTGAGATCACCAATTAATATTTATTACTCTAGCTACCGTGCAGCAAGGTGGTGTTAACATGCCACTGCTGTGGATATACATGTTTGTTACATTGTGGCACAGTCTGCAACCCACTAAGATTGCCATGTAATCATGCTGAGCTAGTAATAGTTTATATTGTTGCTGACCCCAAGGCTTATTCCCACTGTAGTCTCTTGCTTTACATCCATGCCATTTACTATACAGTATTCGTATTCCCTTGGACCCATAAATTTTCAGATTACAAAATAATATCCCCTTCAACAGAATGCATCAAGAAGCACACAAATAAATGAAACAAAACAATAATACATTAAAACAATTTGGCTTGGCTATTCAAAGCTTTGGATGCAGGGCATGCAACACTTGTCCTGCTGCATCGGCATCACTGCAAGTGCATCAAAATATTTACATATGGTCTTCAAACATTTATGATGCATTTGTGATACTTTGTTCACTTTAGGCAGAAAAATAGCGTGCATCATTTTTTATGTATGCATTATTTATGATGCTCAATTTGTAGCACCTGTGAGATGAAGTTAGACCATTTTTTGTGGTCTAACATTCAGGTTGAAAGTAGCACAATTACAGCACAATTGTGCTGCAGTTATATGCCCTTCACAATATTTGACCATCCATTGATTCTTGTTTTCAGTCTTTGTCTTATTTTTTCTGTATTTTGCAAACACACACACACACACACACACACAAACACACAATTACACATAGCCAAAGAATGCAAACCATCATGGAAGTAAATGCAAACAACCACAAAACAATGTGGGCTGCTTCTGCTTTAAACATGAATGTATGCTGCCAAAAGGGCCCTCACACAATCTGCAAAGGCTGAAAATAGAAGACACAGACATGCTGTTTGTCCTTATTAGGACTCATCAGTTTGCTTCATCTGCATTTTAGTCCTGGAGAAGTGAGAACCAGTCTTAACATTCTCTGACTTGTTTGGGTCATGGTGAGCCCAAAATAAGAAAGCAATCTAAAAGACTGAGAATCAGGGTATTGGCAATAAAGACAAATTTCAGAGCAACATAAACTTGCACATACTGTACCTCAGTAATAGCAAAGCATAATGGAAATATATGAATTTAGATTGGTTCTGCTCAGGAGAATATAGTGCAAATGGTATCTACACAATTTGCAAAGGCTGAAAATAGAAGGTACATATACATGATTTGTCCTTCTCAGGACTCATCACTGTGCCTCATGTGTATTTCAGCCCAGGAGAAGGATCCAACCCAATGCTGGCCTTACTTGTTTGAGTTGTGGTAAGCCCAAAATTTGTGAGCAACCCAAAAGATAAGGAACCTTAGAGGGTGGGAGAATGGCTGCTGAGCTAGCAGTATAAATGTTTACTATGGATCTGCCCTTGGGGTTTTGTGGTAAATGCACTATCTTTGGGACTGGAAGCTGATGATATTTAGTTGTGAACAATATCTGTACTACTTTGATATATCAGGAAAGGAAAGAATGACTTTTATCTTCATCTGATGAGTTTTTGCGGGTCTGGAGCAGGGCATAGGTTCCAGCCCTGCCTGCCATTGTGGCAGTCAACACAAGATACTAACTGTCTTCTACACAAACACGTATCCCCCTGATGAAGGCCTTGTATGGGTCGAGGTGGTGGGGAAGAGGTCAATGTCTGTGCATCTGCAAATGGTAATGCTAACTACTACTGTGCACACCTGTGTACAATGTAAATTGTGTTGCTTTTATTTTAGGCTATGTGGCTTCATGGCTTCCACATCCCAGAAAAATTTGAATATCTGCAAATTGTGGTGGAACAAAACACTTCACCATACTTTATTGTGCCTGATTTGTAAAAGACTCCACAACTGCTGGCCCACCAGTGCAGCAGTAGCACTACTGCTCTGACACCAATGACTCAGGTTCAGTAGCAAATGCAGGTGTCAGAGGGCTGGCCAGGGGGAGGATCAATTGTCCATAGGACTGCTCTCCCTCCTCCTGGAGAGGGTAGGAATAACCCACTGCTTGTCTGGCCCTGGTGGAAGCTGGGAGAAAGGCAGCCCAGGTCAGATGATTAGGAGGTGTGGCAGACATCGACAAACATCGAGGAGTGTGTGATGTGCACCTAGATGTCCTTGCATGCCACACCTCCCAGGGGCCAGAACAGGAAAACACGAGTGGCAGGATGCTGGCGGGCACCCACAGTCCTGAACCCAACTAGCTGGGCTCACAGTCCCTGGTGAGGACTGGGGACCCCCACTGACCTCATCAGGGGTAAGCCCTGGAGGATGACGGCTGGCTGCAAGTCCCAGCAGAGGTCAGGGTGTTGGGGCTGGGGTGACCACTGAAAGGATGGCCATCCAGGTGAAAGTGGGAAGAAAAAGACTCCATGACTCTGAGCTTTTTAGAAAAAATTTCAGAGACTGTCTCCTAAATAGAACTATAATTTTAAGCCCTAGAATCGAATGCTGCTGCAGCTTTAAAAGAAACTGATAATGTGAACCTTAAAGTAGCAGTACTAGTTAAAAAAAATTAAATAATTTGATTATCAGTTGGAACAACCAAAAATATCAATATATCTGATTTTCTTTTCACTTTATTTCATGCCTAAGGCAAGATAAAGGATTTCAAAGTTCTTAAAAGTTATTGGTCATTTTCCAGGTCCACCAACATGGATGTAACCAGATCAGGGTGGTGCTGGACTATTGGCCATCAGAAACATGTACTGTCAACACCCTGACATATCTGTATGATAAATACAGTGGGTGCAGTTACTGTGTGATTTCTGGGGAGAGGATTTCTAAAAGTTGCTGGGGGTTGTTATATTTATTGTAGATCCACATACATTACAAAAGTTGTAATTGAATATGGTCTTAAAACTAGGTTGAATGTAAAATACCTACAGTGAAGAATCTAAGATTATCAGGAATACATTACTGCTAAAAAGGTAGAATTATATTGTTTGCTGGGCTAAGAATACTGCTGCTTTAAGATTGAATTGCTAGGAAAATCAAATTTTCATCCATGACATGCATATTCTTGATTTTCTGCAACTACAGTATGGATAAAGATTTCCCACAGTCATGATTTTGTAAAAGGAGTCATGACATCCATCTTTGATCTCGCCAATGACAATTTTCCACTTTTAACTAATGCCTTTCGAGTACCTGTTAAGAACAGCTTCATCACTGAACCTAATACCCAAAATATACAGCCACAATCACAATCTTCAGAGACATTACCAACTGTCACTAAATCCATCACACTCACTACTTTTGCATTTGAAAGTGACATTGACCGTATTTTCCAACTGCCATGAATAATGGTTTTTTTGTGGGTTTTTCAGAAATTACTGGATTTCTTTCTTTTTTTATGGACTATTCATTTTAGACACGACATCAATAGTGATTTTTAGCTTATCACCAAGATGTCCTGGAAATCGGTGCCCATCCAGGTCCTGAAAAGGTTCAAATTGTTAAAAATGAACACATTTATTTTTTTATAGAAGGACCAGGTGACTGCATTCCTTTAATAACATTATTCATAGCAAACAGAGGGATAATCCGCTATTTTCCCTCTGCCTCAGATGAAGAGCAAAATGAGGTTGTGGACTCTAGAGAGGCTGTATATCACTAAGACTGAAATAAAAGAACTTATCTTGTCAAGAACTGGATTTTTGTTAGATAGGATCATTTTGATGTTTTTTTTTTTCACCGGATAGGTTGCCAGTTCTTCTGATCTGAAGTTCAGTCTTTAAAAATGCATCAGACTGTGGATTTATTATGATAAAGAAAATGATAAACAGTTACAACAATGATATGGACTTTAAACTTTACAGTTTAAAACCTGACTGAGAATTGACAAAGATGTAACACTGCAGAAAGATAAGTGATGTTACATCAATTAACCTTGATATATAGTTAAGTACAGAGACACTGATATGCAAAATATTGTAGGTGTTGGTGCTTTAATATGTTTTTGAAATACAATCCAAAGAACACCAAAAATGTGATCACATTTGATAGCTGGATATTCACATTGGCTAATATGCTACTGATTCTTTATTTGTGGTTAAATTTCTTTTTTATATTAATAGTGCAAAATTCTTTAATTAGTGGATTTTAAAATATTAAGACTGGTTAATCATAAATTAATCAACTATGTATCTTAAGTTTATGAATAATTTAATGAACGGATATCCTTTAAAATGCTTTTAAACAGTGTAGTTTACATTGTACATTTTTTTTCCTTCTTCTCCCTCGGAATAGATCTTCTTATAAGCTGGTTAAGGGACAGGAAACAGAGGGTAGTGGTGAATGGAACCCAGTCAGATGAAAGGGAGGTGACCAGTGGGGTACCTCAGGGGTCAGTTCTGGGAGCCAGTCCTCTTCAATGTCTTCATCAGTGACATTGCAAATGGGCTGGAGGGAAAGGTTTGCCTGTTTGTGGATGACACCAAGATCTGCAACAGGGTGGATACTCTGGAAGGGGTGGAAAGGATGAGAAAAGACATGGAACTGCTGGAGAGATGGTCAGAGGCATGGCAGCTAAGGTTTAATGCAAGGAAGTGCAAAATCATGCATGTGTGGAGCAGGAACCCTGGGGTGAGCTATAGGTTAGGGGAGAGTTGCTGGCAGTAACTAAGGAGGAGAGGGACTTGGGGTCATAATTACAGATGACTTGAAGGCTGCTAGGCAGGCAGCAGGCGGTAGGAAAGGCCAGTGGGATGTGCGTGGTGTATTGAAGGGAATTACAAGCCAAGGAGGAGGTAATAGTTCCACTGTACAAGACCCCAGAGACTCCTCACCTTGAATACTGTGTACAATTCCTGGAGACCACACCTTCAAAAGGAAATTGACAAAATAGAGACAGTGCAGAGGAGGGTGACCAAAATGGTGAAGGGATTACATCACAAGCCTTATGAGGAGAGAGTGAGGGACCTCAATTTGTACACACTGGAACAAAGGAAGGACAGAGGTGGCATGATAGAAACATTTAAGTACCTCAAGGGCATTAACAAGGTGGAAGAGGACAACATATTCCAGATTAATAGCAATGCCAGTACAAGAGGACACAACATGAGACTGAGGGGTGGACGCATAAGGGAAAATGTCAGGAAGTTCTTTTTTATGAAAAGAGTGGTGGATGCAAGGAATAGCCTGCCTCAGGAGGTGGTGGCAGCCGGAAGAGTGGTGGGCGTCAAACATGCATGGGACAGAAACAAAGGAATAATAGAGATAGGAAGAAAAAGCTAAAGATATTGACCAGACAGGGTCACTGGATGCTTCCATTAGGCAGCTTAAACAGACAGACTGGATGAGCCTAGTGGCCCTTATCTGCCGACAACATCTATGTATCTAAATATCTATGTTATACATTTAAAGGTTTCTTTTCGATTCTTTGTTTTTGACATCACCTTATTGTATAATGATACTGAAAATGTAATAAAAATAAAGTTAAAAAGATAAAACTCAGCAAAAACACTGAAGCATGGGTTACATTGGAAGGATGTTGGCAATAAAGCCAAGTTTCAAGAAATACAAAATTATACATACTGCATTAATTCAAAGCTGTGAGTTCCAGCTCAGCTTTCCCATACCTAGACTGGAATGATTCACCTGTAAATCAGTAGCCTGTGATGTGGGCACATGCACAAGGGTGGTGTCCGAAATGGTGATGCTTTATGGGAAAGCCCGAATGGTGATGGGGAGCGTAGGGTGACCGGATATGGGGGTGGGCGAATCCGGCAACAGGATGTTGCTATACATACACGCCGCATGCGGGGGAGCACGGCAGTGTGGGCTGGGAGGGGTGGAGGGAATGTAGGGGTGGCGCTGCAGTGGGTTGCAGAGCTGTGCCATGGTATCAGGGGTTGGCCTGCGGTTGGGGTGGGTGAGGTACCAGGTTCAGGTCGGGCACTGGTGCAATTTTATTGCACCGGACCAAAACTTTATTTTTCATGCTTTCTCCCCGACATGCACCCCCTGGAGTTAAGAATCCTTTAGTAGGAGTACGGAGGACAGAGCCCCATGCATGGGGGTGGGGGGTGCACAGCCCCCCCACAGAAAGCATGAAATTGTAAGTCCCCGACGCCGTTGTTCCATGCGCTGAGGATGTCAGAGCACCGAAAATGTTTTCACCACTCTGACATCACGATAACGTGGCTCACCTTTAGGCAGTCACCGTTATCACAAAGAACCCTATAAATCTATCCCTCAGTTCCAAAAATACTGTCTCCATGACTTTTGGTGCCCACCAGAGGCTTTCTAGATTTGCCTTTCTTTCCTCTTTTCACACCCTTAATGCTGCGTCATTGAAGATGTTTCCTTTAAGTACCTTTGTGTCTGGCTTGACCATCATCTTGATTTCTCTGTTCATATCGATGCCATTGACCAAAAATTTCACCCCAAGATTGATGTACTTTACAGGAACAAATTGAGTATCCTGCTGCCTATACGTCATGAGATTATTTTAAAAACAATCCTCTTTATTTTTGATTATGGTGATTTAGTCTACAGTGGTGCTCCCAAATCCACTCTTGCCATACTGGTCCCTTTTTTCAACACTTTTTGTCATTTTGCTTTAGATTGCTCACCACATACTCACTGCCATTCATTCTACTCTGCTTTTTCTCCTTTCTTGATGCCAGGCACCTTTTCCATTGTGCCTCATATGTATATACATTCTGGTTTGGCTCCCTTCCTTCCTACCTTACTTCCCTTTTATTTTCTCCCTCAGCTTCCTGATATCCTTTACATAATATCTGTATTTAGTTTTTGTTGACCGGGAAAGGGGGACTAGACAATTCTGCTTGTTTTCAGTCTTGTCTAAGGGGAGGGGGATACAGATGGATGCCAACTGACACTGAACCAGATTAAGCTGTTGGTGGTATTTTTAGTTTATTGTTTCTCATTCCCTCACTATTCCCTCTAGGAAATCTGTTTTGTCTTATTGCTTTCCTAAACTGTGGTCCTCCCTTCCCTTGTCTATTCACTCTGCCTTTTTGGGTCTCTCCTTAAATTCTCTTCTTCATTACTATTTATCCCCCTCCTACAGCTGTCCTTGACCCTCTTCCTTTGCCCCCTCACTAGCCTTTCACTGGTTATTTATCTTCTCCTTACCTATGCATATGTCTTTCTGAGTTGTATATGATTTTTAATATTTCTTCATTTAAATAGTATTTGCTGTATTCTCTTTATATTTATTGCAACTCTTTTAGGATGCTCACCATCCCCTTCCCCAATATGTATCTGGAAATGAGCTGTTACCAGCTCAGTATGTCTTTCCTGGTAAAACATTTGAACTAAATAAATAAATAATCAATAAATTCATCAATAAATAAATAAATGTTAAGCCAAGCCCTACCTGTGTCCATGTCAAAGAAAAACATGCCAATAGCTGCCCATCTCAGCAGATGCTATTCTACCACAGTGTCCCCACAAAATCATCTTGTCACTGTCCTCTGAAGACACTTGGAGGATGTTAAAGGAGAACTACAGTCAGCATTTATCAAAAATATATGTTGTGCAGAGTGTTTTGGGTTGTGTGTGTAGCTCTAGTGTGTCCTTTGTTTGCTGTTAGGATGTTTTTTTTCTAAATTTGCCTACTTCTCTTATGGCCTCTGGGGATCTCTATGCCTATTTCTTTTGTTGCCTTTTCTTTTCCCACAGTACCTCTTGACCCATGTGACAGTGATGCTTGCTGTTCCAGCTACAGCAGTCTAACTGACAAACGTGGGAGGTAACTTCAGTCTGTTGCTGTATAACAGTTGGGTACTGAGTGCTTATCCCCATGTGACTGGTAAGTAAAACACTAAATACTGTTGTAGATCTGCTGCAAATCAATGTTTGTACTCAAGCTATGATGTATAAACTGTACCTTCTACAGCTGTAAACAGATCCTGCTGCAATTGGAAACTATCGTAAATGAGTGTCTGACTCAGTGCTGCATCTGTTTCTCACGAATAACATCATTATTATTATTATTATTACTATCCCTTAGAAGCCCCATGTCCACACATACCCTCGGCTAATCCTTTTAAGATTTTCCTCACTAATGATTAACCAAAAGTGCTACATCCTTTTCATAATAAGTAGTGGTGGGCGATGGCCAGTCGCTCACAAGTGTTCCTGATAGCAGCGGGAATCATAAAGCGCGCAATCTTGAAACTGAGTACTGTTATAATGGGGAACGAAAGTCCATTGAAAACCAATGACTTCGCTATTCTGCCTTCCCAAAACCACTTCTCCACTAATTTTAAGCCGGCACATTTAAATCAATGTACTTCACATCACTTCACCTTGTTATTGAGCTCCAAGGCGAATTTGGTAGTGCTTCATGGGATTGCAGGTCACATGGGCTCTAGATTGTTCTGCACAGCCTCCGTTCTTTGTAGTGTGTGTGTGTAGTGGAAGATGGAGACAGTTTTCTCTCAGAACTCTGCAATTCAAATCTTCTGAAAGCTGCTAAAAAAACATTTTTGAGCCATTTTTTTTGCTCAAAATTTAGTACATCGATTGTAGGAAACCCTCCTGTGCTCATATCATCTAGTGTTTATTATTTGTGTGTGGATTTTGAATGTTAATTTAGAACAGTCAGTCTGTGTACTGTGATTGTGAAGTGTGCTTTGGGGAGGGGCGTATCTCTGGTGCAGGTAGATTAACTGGGAGAAAAAGGCAGTCTTTCTGTTTTGGTTATATTTTTCTTGCACAACTGTTAATGTACACACAGTAATATTTTCAGTAATTCTTGACATTTTTTTGCCGATTGTAGTGGTGCAGCAGTGCATAATTTCAGTTTGTTTAAAACATTTGGTTATATTCAAAGATTTTCAATTTGCTACACAATACTTGCAGTGTGTGTGTGTGTAAGTCATGTGCGATCGTACCATTAAATCAGACAACTTTTATTGTGCCAGAGTAATTGTAACAGTGTGAACCTGCTATCCAGCGCACCTGCATGAATTTTTATACTGCTTTGTGGTATCTTTACTGGTAGTGGATTGTTACTGCCATGCACTACCTCCCCAACTGGCAAAAGTATTCTTTTCCAGGTTTGGATTTGTGATTTGTGAGCACTGGTTAGGTGGTGTTGTGCCTTTGCGTCTAACTAGCACAATCTTAATCTGTCTGTGCATTTTCAGTACACCATTAATTCTGGGAGACCTTGCATTTCTTGTTACACTCTCATTTCACTTTGTCAGCACTGGGAATTTTCTGGACACAAGACAGTAGCATTTTGGGGATGCAAATGAATTCTGGTGACTGTGTGTGGCCACTGCTCACATGACAGAGTACACCATTAATTCTGGAAGACTTTGCATTTTTTGTTACCCTCTCATTTCACTTCACTAGCACTGGGAAATTTTCTGGACACAAGACAGTAGCATTTTGGGGATGCAAATTACTTCTACTGACTGTGTGTGACCACTGTGCACATGACTGAGTCGTCATTAATTCTAGGAGACTTCGCATTTCTTGTTACCCTCTCATTTCATTTCGCTAGCACTGGGAATTTTCTGGACACAAGACAGTAGCAATTTGGGGATGCAAATTAATTCTACTGACTGTGTGTGTCCACTGTGCACATGACTGAGTGGCCATTAATTCTGTGAGACTTCACATTTCTTGTTATGCTCTCATTTCACTTTGGCAGCACTGGGAATTTTCTGGACACAGACAGTAGCATTTGGGGATGCAAATTAATTCTGGTGACTCTGTGTGACCACTGCATGCATGACTGAGCGTGCCAGTAATTCTGGGAGACTTTGCATTTCTTGTTACCCTCTCATTTCACTTTGTCAGTGCTGGGGAATTTTCTGGACACAAGACAGTAGCATTTTGATTATGCACATTAATTCTGTTGTCTGTGTGTGATGTGACCACGTCCACTGTGCGCATGACTGAGAGTGCCATTAATTCTGGGAGACTTTGTATTTCTTGTTGTGCTCTTATTTCACTTCATCAGCACCGGGGAGTTTTCTGGACACAACACAGTAGCATTTTGGGGATGCACATTAATTCTGGTGACTGTGTGTGTGGAGGGACACTGGGGGGCTGCCTATATTGTTGCCACTGTGCCTTACTTCACATTAAGGTGGAATGAAAATGTGAAGTAATCATTACAAGGCAAGTGAGCCTATTACATGGGTAACTGGCAGTAGCCACAGCTTTCCCTTCCGGCGGAATTTAATTTTGCTGCATCTCTAATAATAAGCCAATCTTTTGGTTTGATTTAGTTTCCTGCCCCTCCTACCTCTCATCACTCCTCTACCTAGTTACCCCAGCTCCATTCTCTCTGCTCCAGGGACCAGCAAATCTTCTCCCTCCTCATCCCTGTTCCTCTGCTGGACAATCTACCTTCTCTTATTGCCTACCAACACTCTGGAACCAGCTTCCTTCATCCCTCCACCATTCCACCTGCTCTGGCTCCTTCAGACACCTGCTGAAACTCATCCCACCCCCCACCTTCACCTACTTCCCATAGGCAGCTTTCCATGTTTGATGCTGGTAGCATAGGGTTTGGTTTCTCCTGATCAAACTTGTCCCTTTTGCACTGTGCTCACTCAGTGAAAATATTAGACAGCATATTTTGCACTTAGTTTGGTACAGCGTGTCCATAAGCCTGCATCTTAATTTGTTCCAAGCATGTACCTGTGAAGTATTTTGTACACTATAATTGTGCCTGTGCTTTATTTGTACTTTATTTCTGTATCACTAATTGCACTATATTATGTTTCTCTGCTCCTCGGTTTCCTTTCCCTGGGTCAAACATGGAAATGAGCCTTTACTCAGTGTGCTTTTCCTGGTCACCAATTTTCAAATAGATAAATAAAAAAAGAAATATTTTCCTTCCAGCAGATAGCAGGCAGTCTGGTGGGATCCATATTCAAGATCTTAATCCAGTAAGTAATCATTCGAATAAGAGTCATGGTTTGAAGATTAACTTGGCCCAATTTTGGCTCTTACTATAGCTGCAGATATACTCCTTGATAGTACCAAAATAAACAGTGGCAATGAACTTAAAAATGTCTTAGGACGTCCCCAAATGTTCACCGCATATAGGGCTGGATTTTCAAGGGTCGGACGCAAGCTGTGACAATGGCAGCTTGCAGCATCAGACCCTGTGTCAGGGACCTTACGCCGATTCAGTATCAGACATGGTCTCTGAGCCTGCGTCCTGCAGCTTGCGGCATCAGTAGTAATGCCACAAACAGATGGCGCAACCGCCGAGTATGCAGCAAGCTGCGGGGCAGTTGGGAGGCATGAAAGGTAGTAGTTCACCCCCCAAGCCTTGATCCCCAATATTCTGTATAATTCAGCCCTTGTGGGCTAATGGACAACCCCTTCAGTCCCAATCCCAGAAATTCTCTGTATTGCAGTTATGCATAGTTTGTATTTCCTTGTTACTGTATTTACATTAGCCCTGGTGGTCTGGTGGCTCCCCATCCACCCTTAGCAATGCCAGACCACCCCATTCCCCCAATCCACCCAGCTGGCAAGCTGGCACAGCCCACCTCTCACCATCCACTGAGCTCTGTGAGCGAAGTACAGTAAATAGTATGTGCTCAGTGTGAATGACAGCAGCTGTCATTCACTGAGCATATACTATTTACTGTATGCACTCATACAGAGCTCAGTCAGTAGTCTGGTGAGAGGTGGCTGTGCAGTCATCTACTGGGTAAGAGTTGGGGAACGGGGTGGTCTGGCACTGACAGTGGGGGTGGTGAAAGCACTAGACCACCAGGGCTAATGTGCACAGCAACAAGGGAATACAACTATGCATAACTGCACACACAGAATTTCAGGGACTGGGGCTGGAAGCGCTAGCTCACAATGGCTGAATTATACAGAATATCAGGGATCAGGGCTGGGGGGGCTGGCATATTTAATTAGTTTGGGAATTGGGGCTGGGAGGGTACCACTGAAACACCAGGGATGTTTTTGGGGTTCATTGTACACTGATGGGGGCACACAGTGGCACACAGTTGCGCAGAAGGTGTCTAAGTACCATTACACCTGCTTTTTGCTGGTCTAATGGTACTTAGACCATTGTCCTCTGTGAGGGTTCTCTGAATAGTATTTAAGGGATATGCAGCCTACATCTGCCACAAGCCCTCTTGTGCCATGCTGCAGCCCTTTTTGTAGTGCAAAGGTGGTAGAACCCCTTTGCCACAAGCAGTCTGCATTTGACACAGGCTGCTTTTCCTGCATCTCTCGGCTGCATCTTTGGATGCAAGGTGCCAGTTGCAGCACAGCTGTTTGCTGTAAGTACCTTGCATCTGACATAGGGCTTTGAAAATCTGGCCCATGATGTTTGAGTAATAGTTTTCTCATTATAGGCTTTGATTGGGGCTTGCACTTCAGCTCATGTTGCACTTTTAATTTCATCAATTGTATAGTCAATGTGTTTATTCCAATTATGTTTGTTGAACAAAATAAGACCTATGTATGTATATTCTGTTACCTTTTCTATCTCTACTCTGTTTACGTACTATTTATATTTGTTATATTGTTGGCCATTTTAGACACTGTTAAAATGTTCCTTTTACTGATGTTAATTTCAAGCTTGTGTTTAATGTTTTCATTGTATAGATGATGACGTAGCATGCATGCAGCCAAGCTTAGCTGCTTTGGCTTGTAAGTAAATGCACTATTTGTACTTTTTGCAGTTTATAATAAACTATATTACTAAGCTATATATAGTAGTATTCTGAATTATTGGAAGCCTCCCTTTAGCCTTGGGTGCATTTTTCTTCTTGTTCTTATGTGTTTTGATTTTTGCACCCTAGCATTTCCTGGTGCACCCTATGTCCACCTTGTGTGGGAACCTGCTGTCATTTTTGTTGTGAAGCAATTTTCTCCCAAGCAAGAAATTATTAAATAGTGGTAGCTACTGATGTGCTGTTCCAGTCTCCCTTAGGGACAGTATTTGTCAATCACAGTGAGCTGACACAACTGCTCAAGCACCATATACACATTTTTCACTTCTTGAAATTTTTTACCAAACAAGAAAATATGAAATGGTGGTAATGATGTATTGATGCTACTTCTACAAACATAGTATTGCACAGTGTATTGTCTCAGTCTCTACTCCCCATGCCACTGTTCTTGTAATGCACTTTAGGTAAAGTTGTGAGAAAAGTGCTACATGCGTAAATTATGTGCTCCCAAAATTGTTCTCAACTACCAGAAGAAAAAATTACCCACCTTAGTAATGTTGTTTCTTCTAATGGAGTCTTGCTGGCATTCTGACATATGCAGTTAGGTCCTGCCATTCAACTGCCCCGGAGAACAAAAAGTTAAACTTTCCATGGCCAGCATGGAATGTTCACCACGAGCTCAGTTGAAGCCCCTGTCTGCTGTTGTTTAAACTCCAACCATCAGATCTTTATGAGCAATCCTCACTAGAAGTTCTGTGTGGAAACTATAAAACTCACACTAGTCAACTGGCAACTAAATTTATATAAAAAGGGGTTTTTGGTTTCAAAGCAAAGACTCAAGTCAGGAAACCCAAAAAACAAAACACATCCCAAACACAACACTCGCCCAAAATAAAGGAGGGTGAAAAAGGGACACCCCTAGGGTGCCAACACTGCTCCTGCCCACCCACATCCCAAAAACCAGGTTCTGAGAGGGGAGGCAGGGGGGAGGTCAGAATACAGCAAGACTCCATTAGAAGAAACAACATTACTAAGGTGAGTAATTTTTTCTTCAAACAACATGAAGTATTGCTGTATTCTGACATATGCAGACTACCAAGCAGTACCTCCATGGAGGAGGGACAGAACCTACTTTGGAAACAAGCTCTGAAGTACTGCTGTGCCAAACCGAGCATCACTCCTAGCCTGGATATCCAGAGAGTAATGCTTGGTGAAAGTATGGACTGTTTTCCAGGTGGCTGCTTGACACATTTCTAAGATAGGAATATCCCTGGCAGCAGCCAGGGAAGCAGCTGTACCTTTAGTAGAGTAAGCCCTCAGGCCTGAGGGTGGAGTTCTACCAGTTTTTCATAGCAGAATTGTATACAACAAACAATCCACCTGGCAATAGATCTCTTAGTGGCAGGTTTGCCCTTACCAACCTCTCCATATGTGAGGAACAATTGGAGGGACTCAAACCTGTGACCCTTGGTGCGCTCTATGTAGTAGCTGAGGGCCCTTTTAACATCCAAGCTGTGCAGCCTCCTCTCTCCAGAGGAGGAATGGTCAGTGAAGAAAACAGGGAGAGACATAGACTGGTTAAGGTGGAAATCTGAAACCACCTTAGGTAAAAACTTCCTGTTAGTTCTTAGGACCACTTTATCTCTATGGAAAGAGATGAAATCAGGCTCCACTGACAGGGCTTGCAATTCACTGATATGCCTGGCAGAGGTAATGGCTACCAAAAACACAGTTTTCCAAGTCAAGTACTTAAGCTCTGCAGAGTATAAAGGCTCAAAGGGTGGTTGCATAAGCTGAGCAATGCAAACATTAAGGTTCCAAGCAGGAGCAGGGTCCCTAAAGGGGGGTTGATGTGCAGCAATCCCTTGAAGAACTTACAAAACACAGGATGGACTGACTGGGGAGAGGGCTTGCCTACTGATAGGAAGGCAGAAACAGCTGCCAAATGCACTTTAAGTGTAGCTGGCCTAAGGCCTAGGCCATTGAAATGGACCATATAGTCCAGAACAGTAGGCAACCCAGCAGATTCTGGAGAAATATTCTTATTAGAACACCAAATAGTGAACCTTTTCCATTTGGAGTTGTAAGTCTTTCTGGTGGAAGGCTTTCGGGAAGCCTTAAGGATATCCAGAACCCCTTGGGAAAGGTGCAGATCAGCAAACTCTAACTCTTCAAGAGCCAAGCCTTGAGATTGAGAGACCTGAGGTTTGGGTACCAAATCCTCCCGAGAGGATGTCAATCAGTTGTAATTCCTGGGAAGAGACAGGGAAGGTGGACTGCTAAGGACAGCAACAGGGGGTACCAGGGCTGTCTGGCCCAATCAGAATCACTTTGCATGGTTGTGACCTTATCTTGACTAACACCTTGAACAGGAGAGGAAGGGGAAAAGCATACAGAAATTTCCCTTCCCAATTCAGGATCAGAGCATCCAGGGGGACTGAGCCCAAGACTGGGGGTCTGCAACAAAAGAGAGGAAGTTGGTGATTGTCTGGGGCTGCAAAAAGATCTATCTGTGGAGTGCCCCATCTCGAGAAAATCACTTTCAAAACTAGGGGATCTAGGGTCCATTCGTGATGGCCCTGAGATATCCTGCTGAGAGCATCTGCTAGGACATTGTCCTTCCCTGGGAGGTGAACTGCTATCAGAGAGGTTTGCAGGGAATGGGCCAGGAACCACAACCTCATTGCTTCTGTGCACAAGGCTGTAGATTGAGTGCCTCCTTGCTTGTTGAGTACCACATGGTGGCGGTGTTGTCTGTTCTGATCTGGACCACCTTGTTTTGTACAGATTTGGAAAAGGCTTGCAGTGCCAGAAACACTGCTCTGAGTTCCAAGAGACTGATGTGAAGCAGAGATTCCTGAGGTGACCACAGCCCTTGGGTGGTAAGATCCCCCAGGTGGGCTCCCCAGCCTAGCAGGGAAGCATCTGTGATGAGTATCACTGAATGAGATTGAGTGACAAAAGGAACTCCTTGTCTCAAATTGTCCTGATCCTGCCACCATTGCAAAGCCTGGATCAGGGTTCAAGTCACTGGGAGCAGTTTGGTAAGGGAATCCTTTCTTTGGGACCAGAAGGCTTTTAAGTGGAACTGAATGTCCCTCATTTGGAATCTTGCTCCCTGGACCACTGCTGTGGAAGCTGCCATGTGGCCCAGAAGCTGAAGGAAATGCCTTGCTGGTCGAGACACCTGTAGGGTGAATGAAGAGCCAGTTCCATAAGGTCCTTGCCCTGTCAGGGAAGGAAGGCTCTTGCCTGTGTATCCAGCTCCACCCCTATGAAGGTGAGAAGCTGTACCGCTCGAGAACTGACTTTGGAAGGTTGAAGAGGAATCCAAGGAAGTGAGCACTTGCTAAGTTATTTGCAAATGTGACTTGACTTGGTCTGGAGACTGACCCACTATGAGCCAGTCGTACAAGTACGGGAAGATGGAGATCTTTTTTCTCCTTAGGAAAGCAACCACTACTGCCAGGCACTTTGTGAAAACCCTTGGGGCTGATGTTAGGCCAAAGGGCATTGCTCTGAATTGATAGTAGCCTGAGGGCAACTTGAACCTGAGGTACTTTCTGTGGGAGCACCTGATGGGAATGTGAAAATAGGCATCTTTGAGGTCCAGGGAGGCTAGCCAGTCCCCTGGCCTTAGGGAGGGAAGGATTATTCCCAGAGTCACCATTTTGAACTTTGGTTTTAAAAGGTGTTTGTTCAGATATCTTAGGTCCAGGATAGGCCACCATTCTCCTATCTTTTTGGGGGTTAGGAAGTACCTGGAGTACAATCCTTTGCCCTTGTGTAGGGTGGGAACCCTCTCTATGGCTCTGAGAGCCAGGAGGGAAGAAACCTCTGCCTCTAAGGCAAGGGTCTCTGATGGATTTGCAGGTGGAAAGGATCTGGTTCTCATCTTGGGAAATTTTTTGAAGCTGAGAACCAGTCCCTGGCTTACTACTTCCAGGACCCACTTGTCTGATGTCAGAGACTTCCAGTCCTGGACAAAGTAAGCCAGCCTGCCCCCTACAGGTATTGGAGAATCGGCTCGGGCAGACCCATCAGGGTGTCTGCTTGGCAGGGGCTTTAGGCTGAGGGGTGGATGCAGGCCTGCTCATTCTCCGTCTGCCTCTCCCTCTGAAGAACCCCCTCTGAGCATAAGAAGAGGAGGCCTGAGCTTGGTAAAAATGCCTTTGGAAAGGCCTGCCCCTGCCCCTGGACTGCTGCCTTTGAGGAGTGGCTTGCCTTTCTTTGGCCTGAGCACTCCTATAAGTGGTCCTGTACTCATCCATCTTTTTCATGTTGTTCTCTGTCTGCTCCCCAAACAGAGAATTACCAATAACAGGGAAATCCATGGCCTTAGGCTGGGTATCCTGTGGTAGGCTAGTACATCTGAGCCAAGCCATCCTCTGAAGAGTCACAAGATGTAGCCATGACTCTTGATGAAACATCATTGAGTCCACAGCAGCATGAAATTGCACCTGGATGCCTCAATCCCATCTGCAGCCACCTGCTCCAGCTCCTTGAAGCTGGTCAGGGGCCTGTTTAAGCAAGACCAGCACAGTTTCCCATCTGGACTTCTGGTATCTAGCTGTGTAGGCCATATAGTTAGCCTGCCTGAGTCCCAAAGATGCTGCCATGTACTGTTTCTTTGCCATGGCATCAATCCTCCTGGAGTCCTTATCTGGGGTGTGATGCCAAGGGATATTTGCCTTATCACAGGCAGCAGCCTGCACTACTCCAACATGGCTGCATTGCTGAGAAAGGAACTCTGTGTCCAAGCCTGAAAGGTATACCTCTTGTCCATTCGTCTGTCCACAGGAGGTATGGGTTAGGAGTCTTAAGAATTTTATTTGTCTGTTTCCCAAAAGATTTATGGAGGAATAGACAGTCTCCTGAACTCTGGGATGTCCATCATTTCAACAAAATCAGGCTCCTCCTGATCCTCTACTGCTTCTTCCATAGAAAGCTGGAGGGTTTCAGCCACTTTTGTAAAACATAAAGTGGGAATGGGACTCAGAAAATCTAGGAGGATAAACACTGAAGGTCTGTCTGGGGAGATGTCGGGTCAATAGGCACATCCAGACTTTCATAATCACCATCATCATCCTCATACTCTCCCTCCTCCTCATCCAGTTCATAAAATTCTTCTAATGTTAATCCAGAACCCGGGGGAACCGACTGGACGAACCCCTACCAGATGGTGCCAGTTCGGCCGGAACAGTAAGTGATTACAGTATTCTTATATGGCTATCTCATCAGCGGTCAGAGTATGAATTTCTGGATCCGAACCGGACGATTTATCTTTTCTTTTTCTTTTAACGGAACCGACTCCTCAGAATCGGCTCTCCTTTTCGAAGAAGTATTGCCCTGGTCAGAGGGCACTCCTTCTGTTTCAGTCGGAACCAAACCGGGCTGGCCATCCGGGTCAGCAGATTTCTCGGCCTCCTTTTCCCTCAGTCTACCTAATCTCTTATCCAGGGTAGCTTTGGGAAAATTCTTACAAACTTGGCAGTCTGAATCAAGGTGGTCAGACCCCAGACAATAAACACAGGCGGTGTGGATCAGCCTTAGCAAAGACTTCCCCACACACACTGCAGTGTTGAAACCCAGTGGGCCCGGTTTTTTTCTTGGGTTTCTCAGACATGGCCAATCCTATCCAAAACTTACCCTTTTTTCGGCAATCTGCCAGGCAAGACTCCCTTATCGGTTCCTGACCGTGTTACAGGTCTTGGAAAAAAACGTAATAAAATTCCGTTTTTTTTTAGAACCGATACGGACCGGTTACCACACTCTAAGTAAATTCACAAACTTTTTTACTTGAACTGATCATTTCAGCCAAACCGATCCACAATTTACATGTTCCACACAGAAACTAAATGCAAAACCTATCTAGTACTCACGGTACCACAGACAGAGACTTAAACCGACAGATTCGGTAGCAGCAATTCGGTAGAAACCGAGCGAAAAATGACACTTTAACCGACTTTTTTGAACCGAGCCAAGGAGAAATCTCCGGAATGACTGTTCAGTGAGGCAGAGTAAAGAATCTGACGGTTGGAGTTTAAACAACAGTAGACAGGGGCTTCAACTGAGCTCGCAGTGAACATTCCATGCTGGCCATGGAAAGTTTAACTCTTTGTTCTCCGGGGCAGTTGAAAGGCAGGACCTAACTGCATATGTCAGAATACAGCAAGACTTCATGTTGTTTGAATAAATACTTCTGGCTGCTGGATGGTGCTGCTTCTGCTGCAGCTACAAGGTACTGTACTGTGTCTCAGTCTCCAGTTACAGTTCTTGTAATGCACTGTAGTGAAAAGTTTGAGAAAAGCACAGCATACATAAATTCTGTGCTCCCAGAATTTTCTCAGCTACCAGAATGAATATTTCAGGCTGCTGGATGTTGCTGCTACAAGGTGCTGCTGTGCCTCAGTCCCCATGCCACAGTTTTGTAACACACTAGCTGAAATTGAGAGAAAATACAACATATATAAACTCTGTGCTCCCAGAATGTTTCTCCTACCAGAATAAATACTTCAGGCTGCTAGATGCTACTATAAGGTGCTGTCCTGAGTCTCAGCCCCCACGCTACCGGCTATCATGGAAATTAGTGACAGAAATTCTGCATATTTTTGCATGAAATGATAATGCCTCTTTGTGGCACTGACCCAGATGGTGATCTGAGTATTGCTTTTTGTCCTTTCCGCTCTCTTTCCCTTCTCTTCCTGGATGTGTATCCCATGATCACCCCCCAAATGGTGGTCTTGTAGGCTTCCCAAGTGTTCCCTGCCATTGTGTCGGATGTTGGGTTGTGTTCTAGAAAATTGGCTATCTCCTTTCAGAGCCATAGGGCAAAATCTGGTCTCATGTCAGTGCCGGATCGATCTTCCATGAAGTTCTATCTGGGGGTGGGGAGCTCCAGGTGAAGAGGACCTGTACTGGGTTGTGGTCCGAGAGATGACCCTGGGCATGATGGTGGATCCTAACAGGTTGCTGGTCAGTGAGGGGGAAGTGAGCCAGAAGTCTATCCTACTATAGAAAGTGTGGGCTTCTGAATGGTACATATAGTCCCTGGTACATGGGTGAAAGAGGCACCAGGCGTCAAAGAGACCCTGATCCTTTATCAACTGGTGCACTGCCCCAGCTCCTTTTACATGAGTTTCCCTACTAGTGGCAATTCTGTCCAGGAGTGGGTCCAAGGTCAGATTGAAGTCCCCTTCCATCAGTAATGGACAGCCTATATTTGAAAAGGTGCTAATAACATCTGCTAGGTGATGGAAGTAGGTGGGGTCATCCTGATTCGGGGCATAACTATTGCACATAGTGATCTGACCTGTGGGGGTGTCATAATTGGCTACCACCCATCTCCCTTCCGGGTCATGCACAGATTTTATCAGGGACCACTGAAGGGCTTTGTGGACTAATATAGCTACTCCTTCCTTTGTTATGGGTGCCCCTGTGTGAACCTCCTGCCCCACCCAATCCTTTACTAGTGCAGCATGATCATTCAGAATGAGTTTAGTTTCCTGAAGAAAAGCCACCTGTCCCCAGTCATTTCAAATGCATAGGGCTTTTTCTTTTGATCAGGTATTTAGTCCCTGACGTTCCATGACAGGTAAACTATCTCTCCCATGGTGAGTCCAGGGAGAAGAGGCGGTGTCAAAACAAGGTACTCCTATTTACTCCAACTGGGGCTCAGTGGCTGTTCCTCAGGCTATCAGTATGCTTTGTATAAGGTCCTTATGCGGGCTTAGGTTGTTGTAAATCCCCACCTAACCCACTCCTTAGTGTCTGAGTTCAGCACCTGTGTTTTCCCTTACCTATAGAGAGGGAAGCCTATCTCACACCTTACAGTGTACCCTTTGACTAATACTAGAGCATACAAACAGTAAATAATGCAACAAACTATGTGCACCACAGCCACACACAGCCACTTTAATTGCCAATAGTAAGAAAGAGGAGAATTAAAATTAAAACACTAAGAAAAGAAAAGGTAGTACTCCGGCCTACTCCTGGCGAGTCCTGCTGTGTAAGGCTGGTTTGCCCTTGGGATGTGGGAGGTCAGCGAATTCCTTCTGTTCCCACTCTCGTGGTCTACTGAGAGCTGAGAAGCTGTTGGTGTGTCAGACTGCTCTCCACTCAAGACCTTATCTAAGCTAGAAAGTTGTTGTTTCTGTTCTGGGGTATGTGAATAACATGAAGGGGCCGAGGAAGATAGGAATTCCTCTAGGGAGGCGGGGTATGAGGTACTATTGGTAACCACAATCTTGCATTAGCTCTCCATCCCTTTACCTGATGGGGGGATGCCTGGTCCCACTCAAAACAGAGTAAGTTTGGCCCCACCTTTAAAACATATTTGGTCAATTTCATCTGGGCCTTTAGGTTATCTGTATGTCGGGGGAGTGAGGGTCCCTAGCCTCCCAATTCCTTGTTGAGTGTCCCTGGAGGAACTTCTCTGAACTGGATTTACATGGGAGGGGAGAAAGATGTAGTATTTCAGCATCCAGTATATGAAAGGTGGGTGCTAGTGCAGGAGGGGGATAGGGAGGTGGAGATATTCTCCTAGCATGCCTTCGTTGTGGTTGTTTGGAGGAGCAACTCTGCCATATACCATTCCTGGTATTTGGGTGGGTTGTCCAACCAGGGGTGGGGAGAAAAAAAAAGACAGGAGGAGGGCCCCTGGAGATTAACTCGGATTGCAATGCAAATAACCTGTGGCACCATAATAACATTATATCAGCAACATGGTTTTTAGTTTCCCCCTTTCATCACAACATACCACACATTGCTTAATTTTTATTCCTGTTAACTGTGATCCTATACTGCTAAAACAGCTTCAGGGTTAGCAGACACCAGTAAGTATGTTGAGCCAGGTAAGCTCCTTGGCTGCTAGGTAGAGCAGATTATAATGGTTGGAGAGGCAGCCCTCTATCCCTCCAGCTAGTGGTAAGCCTATCAGGTTAAATAGGTAAGCAGGGACCAGGGGCCGGGGAGACAGGTTCCCACGGGCATTAGGCTCCCTGGCATCACAACTGTGTCTCCTGACCCTACTCCCTTCTGATGGCCTTATTATTAACCTGTCCCCTGCTGCTCTACCTAGCCAAAAGAGGAAACATCACTTATCTGACTGGTTTCAGCATCCTGCAGGAGGTGATGTGTGCAATGGGGTCTCTGCTCTCAGGCTCCTTTGCGGCATTCCTTTACTTGAGTGGCTGTTCCAGATGGTTGGGCCTGTCCTGGATCTGGAGCACCGGGTTCTGGTACAGCTGGGTCTGAAGCAATGATGTCCCAGGCTAGTGGTACTGTGGCATGCATGCCTTCTCCCTGATGCTGGTGCTGATGAGCCAGAAAACTCCATTGAGGAAGTAGAGGCTAGTTCTTCTCCTGGGAGCATGTCCTGTAGTGGGCGTACCGATTCTTGGAGAAGTAGAGACTTGTTGTGACCAAGGCATCTCCAGCCCTCCCAAGTAGGGCCATTGCTGCACAGTCCCTCTTGACCGGGTGTTCTCATCTTCTGTGCTGGGCCTGCTGCGGCCATTTCCTGGAGTTTCGTGCTTGGTCTCCTCGCTCCTGCTGAATTTCCAAGGTGGCTAGTAAGCATGTGATCTGCTGGTGGTAAGGCTTCCCTCGATGTTCCGGTGAAGTATTGGGTCGAGACTGTTGAGGTGATCTGCTTCTAGGCCGCGTGTTGCGGTGATTGGGGACATTTCTGGATGGCCAGGCTTTACTGATATACTCCATGGCTTCAGGGGGAGTATTAAACTGCAATTCAAATCCATTGTGGGTGATTCGTATTATTGCTGGGTACCGGAGAAAAAGTGGCACATTCAGGGCATGCAGCTTTTCCTGACTTCCATAATTCTTTATCACTCTCTTTCTGGTCACCTCCCTGGATCATCTTCCATATTCCTCTCTGTTCCTTCCTTCCCCGTCCTCCTATACCTCTGGTGCACCACTCTCGTTTGCCCTCACCACCTCCACAACCTCACTGTTCAACCAGCATATAGACCCTGAAAAGGTACCACCTGTTATCATGCCTGAAGGGTCCCAGAAGGGAGTGGAGAGTTATTCATTTGCATAGTGACCCATCTTCCCAGGGGTCCCTGAGGGTGGAGGGGGTTCAAAGATAAACTATTGGGCCGTTAGCTGCTGAAGGTAAAAGGATAGCTAAGGGTTGTTGAGTCTTGGGGGGTTGGAGGAGACCACTCCCATGCAGTCCCCTCCAGCCTCTCTGCTCATGGCCTAGGCATCCCCTGTTGTGCCTTCCCCATTGTGATACCTTCTGTACACCTGGACTCCTATCATAGGCTCAGACTGTTCTCTGGTGCAGTCCCTGTACTCGTGGGGAGGGGCGACCTTGAGACATGGATGGACTGTGCTGTTCCACTGATCCAAGAGTGGCAGTGTTCAGAGGGGGAGAAGGGAAAAGACTTATGGAAAGCTTAAGGGCCTACACTTGAAGCTATCTGATTTCTCCAGTCTACCATCCCAGAGGCCACTTGCAGCGGTACCTCTCCGCCTTAGAGGGTGTTTGGCAGCACGGAATGTGAGAAGACTTAATGTGGAAGTTCAAGTCTGCTAAACAGTGGAAAATGAAAAGTTGTCTGCTTTTGCCACCCAGATTGAATGGGCCTTGCAGAAGCTCATAGAAAAGGGGTGTCTGGCTAGTGAACTGAACTGAATCAGGCTGGAGCACATTCTCAGATCTGCTTGCGACTCTAGTGTGCTCATGCTGAAGTTGAAGTTTCAAGACAGGAAAGCTAACCCTCCCGAATACTATTGGCTAATGAAGGAGATTCGAGAGGCTGAGAACAATGAGGATAGATGGGAGCCCTGTGTGGGGGTTGCCCACACCAGCCAAGTTTCGGACCAATCTGAAGAAAGAGAGGAATCAGTTGAGACCCAGCATGTTAGAGAACTGCTGAAAGAGATAAAGGAGATGTGAGCCAGTCAACAAGCTGCGGCTGAAGCGGCCAGAAGCTCCCACCCCTTGCTCGTTGCCGACTGAGTCTAGAAGTGAGGTTCCACCCGGGGGTGTGGGGGCCCATGCCATCACTCCCGAAACCCAGGCTGAGTCCAACCTGATGGAAGAAATAAAGAGAACTGAGCATATTGGTGGGGGGCCTCTACGCCTACCCATACTTCTGCCCGCTGGGAGTGGTAGGGACCGGGAACCTGGGCAAAGTCAAAAGGAAGATAGTAGGGGCCCCCCTTCCAACTGGCATAAAGTTCAGGAAGAACCCAGCCACTCCAGTGATTCCAGGAAATAGGTATTCTGCTACCAGTGTGGAGAAGACAAACATACCCGATGGGGCTGCAACTTTCCAGAAAACCTGAGGAAAGTCATGGCCAGACTGCTAACCTTGATTCATCAGAGCTACATACAGTCCCAGCCGGGCCCACTGAGAAAGTCTTTTTCCTCCAAAACTGCTGTGGGCCAATCTGCCAAACTGACCTCTCCAGACTGGCCCAAGATGGTGGGCCCCTCCATGGAGGCCACAGTAACAGTTAATGGCATTTCCACTCATGCTGTGCTAGACAGTGGCTCACAGGTCACCATTATATTTCAGGATTGAGTACGACCAGCACTTGTCTGACCTCCCACTCCAACCCCTCAAAGGACTGCATGCATGGGAGTTGAGTGAGAAATCTTATCCTTACCTGGGGTATGTACGAATTTGGTTGTCTTTCCCTACTGCTGTAGTGGGTGTGGATGAGCAAGTGAAGACCTTGGCCTTGGTGTGCCTGCTGACTGGACTGTAGGATGGTGTCCCTTTACTAATTGGTACTAATGAATATATGTTCGTCTAGTTAGCCCAGCTCTGTCAGGAAAAACAAGCCAAGGGGACTGAAAGGACCCTGCGCATTCCGGCCCTAGTACGGTGAGCCTACAACCTACAGATGCAAACACAAGAGATTGAGAAAGATTAACCCATGGGGGTAGGCTGGAAAAAGGATCCTGATTCACTGATACTACCTCCCTGTGCTCAGTGCACCATCAGTGGTGAAGTGCGCCTAAAAACAGATGTTAAAAATAAAATCCTTATGCTGGACGCCCCAGAAGAGGGGAAACTGCCTGAGGGTCTATTGGTCAAGTCTAGCACTCTACCTGCTCGGGCCCATGCCTACACTCGGCAGGTAGTAGTGCAAGTTCAGAAGCTGTCAGATCAAGAGGTTCGGGTGAATAGAGGGTGCACCCTAGCCACTGTATATTGTGTGGATATTTCTGTGCTGCCCAGCAAGAAGTGCCCTGGAGAGGGTGATGAGGTGACCCGTGACCTCTTTGACTTTGGGGAGTCCCCCCTTCCTGCAGAATGGAAAGTTCAAGATCAGCCAGAAGTTGGCTCAGAGAAGCCAAGTATTCTCCTCGAAGGAGTGGGACATAGGTTGTGTTACAGGGGTTGAACACTACATCCCACTTCATAATGAGAGGGTGTTCAGAGAGAGAGGTCCGTTGCTTTGTCCCTCGGCATAGACAATGTTAGATGCCACCTTCAGGGAAATGCAGGCCGCAGGAATTATGCAAGAGTCTCAAGTCCTGTGCCTTCCCGATTGTGGTGGTGTGAAAGAAGAATGGATTGGTGAGGATGTGTGTCGACTACTGGACGCTGAATCGAGAACTGTCCCGACCAATACATCATGACTCGTGATCCAGGATGCCCTTGACTGCCTTCAGCGGGGCCAGTGGGTCTCAGTACTTGACCTCCGGAGCGGGTATTATCAGATCCCGATGGTCCAGGAAGACTTAGAAAAACAGCCTTCATTTGTCCCTGGGTTTCTATGAGTTCCTACATGTGCCTCAAGGTATTTTGGGTGCACCTGGCACTTTTCAGCAGCTGGATGGAACAAGCGGTAGGAGACATGAACTTACTTGAATGCCTGTATATCTTGATGTCATTGTGTTCGGCCGGACTCTTTGAGGAGCATGAAGCACCTGTTCAAGGTTCTTGATCGATTAGAGGACTTTGGACCAAGTTATCAATAGACAAATGTCAGTTCTTTCAAACATCTGTGAAATATGTTGGTCATATAGTGTCAGCTGATGGGTTCAGACAGACCTGAGCAAAGTGAATTCCTTGACCACCTGGCTGCAGCCCAACAAACTAAAGGAACTATAAAGATTCCTGGGGTTCTGCGGTTATTACTGCCGGTTCATAAAAGATTACACCAAAGTCATCCACCCTTTGCTCAACCTAACTCAAGGCTATCCTCCTACAAACAAGAAGTATAAAAAAAAGTGCGGTTAAGGAGGGAGACAAAGTTTCCTTTCGGACACATGAACCTTGTGGAGCCAGGTGGACTCCTGAGTGTGAAGCAGCTTTCTATGATATCATTTATCAACTCACCCATGCCCCTGTGCTTGCATATGCTGTCCCTACCAGACCCTATGTGCTACACACTGACGCCAGCCTGAAGGGACTTGGTGCTGTGCTGTATCAAGAGTATGAGGAAGGTTTACGCCCAGTGGCATTTGCCAGTTGGAGCCTAACCCCATCTGAAATAAATTATCTGGTACACAAGCTTGAATTTCTTGCATTAAAGTGGGCTGTGATGGACCAGTTCCATGAATATCTTTATGGTGCCAAGATTCTGGTAAAAACTGACAATAATCCTCTCACTTATGTCCAGACCTCAGCTAAATTGGATGCCACAGGGCATCACTGGCTATCTGCTCTTTCCACTTATGATTATTCAGTGGAGTATTGGCCGGGCTTAAACCACACTGATGCTGATGCCCTTTCCAGGAGACCTAACTCTAATACAAATTAGGTGAGAATGTCCAGTCTGTCAAAGCCCTTTGCCTAAACTTCAACAAAGATGAGCATCCCTCTCCTGAAACAGTGTATTGCCTAGTAGACTGCTTAGGTCTTCCTGACACTTGTGTTCCTGCAGCCTACTGCCATCTTGCAGCCTTAGACCTTACCTCAACTTACTCCCGACAACATACAGTGGGCACAGGCTCAAGACCTCATTATTAAGCCCATGCTTGATGCTATACATGCTGGGAAAGATATGTCCAAGCTTTGCTTCTCAGAGCCACAAACTGCTCTGTTGTTTAGAAAGGGGCCCAGACTTAAATTGTTTAACCAGCTACTTTATAGAGAAACCATAAACCGACAAGGTCAGCCTGACAAACAGCAATTAGTGTTACCTACAGCTTTCAAACATGTAGTTCTACAGGCCCTCCATGACCAGATGGGACACTTGGGTTGTGACCAAACTACAGACTTGGCTCATGTTCAATTCTGTTGGTCGAAGATGGGGGCTGACATTGAAACTTATATCAGGACCTGCAGCCGTTGTCTCCAGAGAAAACCTCCGCCCCAGAGGGCTGTCCCTTTAGTCAACATTTCTACAAGTGTACCTGTGGAGCTTGTGTGTATTGATTTCTTGCACCTTGAGCCAGATCAAAAGAATATTGACAATGTGCTAGTGGTGACTGATCATTTTACACGTTATGCCCAGGCATATCCTACTAAAGACCAGAAAGCATCCACATTGGCCAAAGTCTTAATTAAGAAGTTCTTTATCCATTACGGTGCTCCTCAGAGAATTCACTCTGATCAGGGGACAGACTTTGAAAGCCATCTGATCAAGGAAATGTTCTCTCTTTGGGGAGTACGAAAATCCAGGACTACCCCCTATCACCCCCATGGGGATCCACAGCCTGAAAGGTGTAACTGAACACTACTGGACATGCTGGGCACACTCCACCCCTGGGACAAGCCAAGATGGAGCCAACAGATAAGCACCTTGGTGCACACCTACAATTGCACCAAAAGTGATGCCACTGGGTTTTCCCCCTACCATCTCATGTTTGGTCAGGAAGCCCGACTGCCTGTAGACATCTGCTTTGGAGTGTCCCTGGATGGAGTCAGAGCTGAAACCCACCTGCAACATGTTCAAAAGTTAAAGGCCCAGTTAAATCATGCTTACCAACTAGCACACACCATGGCAGCCAAGAGAAACTTGGCAAATAAGGAAAGGCATGACAAGCGTGTCAAAGTACAGGAACTGCTACCTGGAGACTGTGTTCTGTTGCGGAATTTGGGATTGCATGGAAAGCAAAAAATTGCAGACAGGTGGCATCATACCTCTTACATTGTTGTCAGCAAGCTGAAGGATCTGCCAGTCTACAAAGTGCATCCAGAAAATGACCCATGCGCTACCAAGACAATGCACTGGAATCACTTGCTGCCCATTGGCCAAATAATCATCGACTCTGCACCTCAAGACACTGCCCCTCCCGGGCCTATAACTAGGGCTGCAGCTAAGAAGAAACAAATGAGCCCTTCTCCAGTTGTCAAGGATTCAAGGCCTTCCCCCAGGCAGACCTGAAATGACATTGATTGCCAGTCTCACTCTGATGACAGAGAGTGTGAAGCATCCTATTGCCCATCTTATGAATTGAGTCAGTTATTCCAAGGTAACCCCCAGTACAATTTCATGGATGAAACTGGACCCTCAGGACTGCCTAACCATCCAGCCTGCCCCACAAACCCTGTGCCCCCAGAAAGCGAGGTGCAAAGTGTGACTTTTGAGGTAGCTGACTCTCTGTGTCTGTTAGAGCTGTTTGAGTTGCAAGAAGGAAAGCCTGCAACAGAAAGTACCCGTGGTGACATACCAGTAAATACAGAACTGTGTGAAAATAATGATCCTGAAAATGCTATGACAGATGGCACTAATGAAGTAAATGAAGTTGAGAGTGTTAGTCAAGTGTTGCAAGACCTAAATACAATGGAATTCCCCCTAGGTGACAAATCTAGGCTTCCTTCAGACCCCAGTATTGAGAACAATGTTGTTGAATCAGAGCTAGCAGAACAAGGAGCTGAAAGTGCTTCCAGTATAGAACCGGCAGTCAGTGCAGAGGTACCCCAGTCTGCCCAAGCAGACCCAAATGCCAGTGTTGAAAAGACGGAGCCTGTACCTGTTCCTCCCAGAAAGTCTGGAAGAGTCAGCAAACCAGTGATACGCCTCAGTAATGACTCCCCAGAGAGGCCTGTGAATCTTCCCTTACATGTGGTGCTTAAAGGAGTGTATATCTGTGAAAGCTCTCTTCCCAAACTGAGCTATTCTGCTACGTCCAAGTTACTAGTTAAACCCTCAAACCCTGGTGCCCCTGCCCCGTGCAGCCTTAATGTAGCCGATAGGTCCCCAGCCATGTGGGTTAAAATACAGAAAGTAGTACAGACCCAAATGGTCAGAGTAATGTGGTTGTCTGTTTGAACTATTTAGAATATGCTCATATGTTTATGAAAAAATATGGAAACTGTATCCTGGTAGGAAATGTTATCATCATGGAAAAGTACAATAATGCTTAGAGCCAGTTTATTTTTACTGATGCATCAGTCTTTTTCTTTGTGGTATACCAAATGAAACATGCATGTATTCTCGTATAATGTTTTCTGTATAGAATATTATAGTAAAGTATAGACTTGATGGACACCAAGTTTTTCCAGGCATGGAAGTGTGTATACCCTCTACAAATTAGGGTTTCCTATAATGTCTTCCTGGGCTCCCTAATGCCCACTGTCAGGATGGTGTCCTGTTTGTGATAGTCCTAATTGTCTGCATGAGAGTGCTCCGGAAAGCCTCTGTGCCTGTCTCTTTGAGAGCACCTATGCTGCGTTAGAAAATCTGTCTGGGCTGGGTCCGAGTGAATAAAGGCTCGTGATCAGCCAGACAGTCCATTATTTTGCTCCATTCTGCAGTCGCTACTTGCGCAGAAGGAGCCCTGTTAGGGAAAGTGATTATTTACTGTTTATCTTCTATAATAATAATGATAGAGGAGTTTGTCTAACCTGCTTTAAATTGCAGCTTGAGCTTTTGAATAGGAGCCACCATTTTGGTTCTGGACTTCAGTGTTGGTCCATTCAAACGTCCGGGGACCTAAAATGGAGACTGTCCCCAGAGGTCTTGTGGGAAGGAAATTCTGTAGTAATTGTAGTTTTAAGGGTCTGGCGCCTAAATGGACCCTCGCTGTGACTGACAGTTCCTTTAGCCAACAAAACCTGTTGGATCACAGAGGAAATACCCAGAACTGCCCAAAGCAGAGTTCAGTCAAAAGATGGAGACTGAAGAGTGAACAGATCGAGCAGCTGCTTCTGTAGGAGCACGGGAGAATCGGCGTGAAGGCTCTGCTGGCCTGCCTGTCACGTTCTCCAGCCTAAAGTATCACCTAGAGTGTGAAAGTTGGACTTTTCCGATTACCAGTTGAGATCTGTATCCGAAGAGAGAAAAGTGTGTTATTGCTACTTGTATTGGACCAAAGACTTGCTCCAGAAGTGAGCCTCAGATCGAAAGGTTTACGCAATGAAGCTGTGATTGGCAAACAGACTTTATCCGAACTGTGGCTAAGAAAGCTAAGTGTTGTAGATGTGCTGAATGTGTTTCATGGGTCACGATTTAGTTCCCCACAGCAACTTTTGTTATACCAGCTGGAGGCTTTTCCAGTGCCCCACCACGGACATTATCAGAACTGTTCTTTCTGCCTGGGCCCTGCCATCTCGGCCTAGGTCTCTACTCCCAAGTCAGAGATACTTTGCTTAGATTTAATATTTACAGCAACACTGGAAGGGGCCGTTGCTGTAGATGTTAATTTAAGCATTAAGACCTCTACAAAAGTAATAAAATGAGCATTTTTAAGCCCCCCTTCCCAGCTGCTCCATAAAGAGCTATGGTGTTTGCAATGTCACAACACTGGGTGTAACACCCAGCTACACTTGTGCCCGCTCACTCGCAACCTGCCAACACTTCCGTATTCGCCGAAAAGTTTCGGCAGTATTTTAAAATGTTAGGATTACTCCAAAAATATTACCGAAAACAGCCCTGGACTCCCGCCACTGCTAACAGGTATGTGGGAACTTGGGGAGGCGGGCTGCAATAACTTTGCAGGTCACCTTTAAGGGCAGTTTGTTGTTTTAAAAAAAACTTTTCTGACCCCAGTTGGGGCCTATTATTGTTAGTTGTTATAATTGTTAAGTAGATTTAAATTTGTTGGGGCTCCACAGCAGTCCCCATTTTAATCTGAGGTATTCGAATACAGGCAGTTGACTAAGGTGGCATTTGAAAATGGTACGAGCTAATGGCATTCCACTCATTAGCATATGTTCCATTCTATCCGGGGCAGTATTGTCTTAAAGGGCTATTGCAAGGATTATGAATATTGGAGAATACCTTGGAAAAGGAAAAAACAAGATTACTATGGCAAGTAATTTTTTCTTTTGTGCCTTGGCTGAGGAGACTTTTGCTGGAGCTGTTTGCCCCATGGAAAAGTGTCACTTTTCCTTTTATTGGGAATTCTAAGTGCATGCTTATAAAACTGTACATTGCTGAGCCCAATCAAGCTCATAATGTTTCTTTTTCTGGGGTTGTTACATTGAATCACGCCTTGTAGCGCATTCTCTTTGGCTCCATTCAGCCATGTGGAAGTCGGCCATTTTTGCCAGCAGGGGCCCGTGCTTCTCTTATCTTCTTAGAGCTTTTCCCACTCCCGAATCTTGACCAGATTTGTGCCCTAGGCTAGGCATGCGCTTACCAACGTGATGATGTCACCTGCAACAGTGTGTATGACATCACCAGTTCACGTATTCAAACGCACGCGCTTGAGCTCACAATATGTTTTCCCCTGCTACAAGGAAACACTAAATCTTTCTTAAATGAGCTTGAATTGTTTTTCTCAGGATATGCATTTTTTCAAAACCGAAAACCAGAACACTAGCCACTACCCAGGCACTCATTCTCAGTATTCGTAGTCTCCTAGATACTCAGCTTTTCAATAGTAAGTGAAGGGGGGGGATAGGAGGTTTGGTGCAGTGTACTCACTATATCTACCTATCTGCATCCAGCAGTCTCACATATTTCACATTTGTTTTATATTTCTGTTGTGATATCACTTTTAAAAAGCCATTGGCACCATGGCTTATTGAAAATCTGTGGTATTTAAACAGTAAGACTTGCAGGAGGGTAATGAGACACTCAACTTTAGCCTTCTATTGCCCTCATTGGTGTAACTCAATCTAATATGTCTATATCAGTTCCCCCTAGCCGAACCCTATAGTTTGGGGGGGGGGTGCACTTGGAGTACTGACTGGCAGTGGCAAGGCAGAATTGCACATATCTCTATTGATACTCTTAAATGAGCTTCTGATACATCCCCACCAACACATCTGAACCCAAGGTGGGCCCCTCAGGTCAAGGGGCTATGCAGGCATGTCCAGGTGCACCAGAACAGGACTAGACTACTCACCCAGATCTGCTGGCAGACCCCAACCTTGACAATATGGTGGGTCAAGATGGTGAGACAGGGGGCCATGAGGAAAATCCTGACCTGAAGGTACTTTTTGATGAGGAGGAGGACGACCCCCTCGGAAGAGGAGGAGAAGGGTTAGTGGACAGAGCCTAAGAGAAAGATTCCGATCCCTCTCCTGTTTGATACAAAATCTTTATCTTACCTCATAAAGGAGGCTTGTAGGACATTACATTAGTAGGAGGAGCAAGCCATGAACATGAATCCAGTCCGGTCCGCATCCTCCTTCACACCGAAATGTGTCCCGAACTTTCTATACTGTGACCAGATTATTGAACAGGATTTGGCAGGCATAGACTAGTTTAAGTTTAATTTTCAAGAGAAGTTGATTGTTCAGCCATTTTGGCCATTACAATTTTACAACAAAAGAAAACAGCTAAAATATACAATAAAACATAAAATAATAGGTTAATGTACGTTACAAGGCAGTAATTCCATCGAGAAGTTCGGGAAACCTCGAGAGCAAAGCTCGAGAGGGTCCCACGTCCCCAGAACCTCAAAATGGAATCATGCCTTGTAATGTACACTAACTTGTTTGTTATTTTTTTAATATATGGATCTGACTGTAATTTTTTAGGCATTTTGTGATGGGCAGTTGGTCACTGTAGTGAAGGACTCCTTCGGTCTTGGGCAACCGCCGCACTGTCTCGCTAAGCTCAGGCCCCCCCCCCCCGTAAGCTGGGCTATACCAAGAAAGTTTGTTGCTTCCTAGGCAGTCCTACCTTCTGTTTCTTTGGAGAAGCAGAATTAACCAGATAATTCCATTTTCTGAAGGATAAAAAGAAAAACAATGGGGGGATGTGGAGGACATGTAGCGATTCACTCTTGCTAAGCGAGAGATGGCTGACATGTTTTTAAGAGTGTTTTGCCCGCCCACAGAGCCAATCATGAGTCCCGTAGAGGATGCATTGGTTTGACTGACACTGGTAGGATAGCCTGTTGTAGGAGACTGCTGCACTTGCGCTCTTCAGTTTTACTGATAATAGTATCTTCAGAGCGTCAAACGATAGTATTACGGGCTCTGAACAATAGTATAATCAGTCTGCATCAGTGGTGTTATCACTTCAGGAACAGTGTTATTACCAGAATTTTTTCATATGCTTTACGGTTGTATTATTTTCGAAATTCATATATTAAAACTAATTAAATTAAAAACAGTGCACAACAGCAGACACAGCAATATATATCAACAACAGCTGAATAATGTATCTCTCTGACTGGTCTATTCATGTTAAATTAATGAGTGTCAAACAGTGGACCATTTGCTACGATTTTTTCATTGTTATTTATTTAGAGGTATCGGAATTGCAAACCGTTGAGTCATGGACTAATTTACAAAGGCTCCTCATCATGGTAGAAAGACGGGTAGCAAACAATTGCAGGTACAAAGTAGTCTCAGTGATTGCATAACGAAGATATAACATTGTGCAATGATGCAAGTTAAATGCTAGTTAATTTACCTTAACACAGTCACTAGCTCATGCACATTTTATATTATATGTGCCATTAGACCTGCATTCAATTACCATAAGTCAGGATCGCTTGCCCAATAATCTACTTGAATTAGGGCACTTTAAATATATTATTCTAAAACATTAGAACTTTTCCTTGCCAAACTTCATTACATATTCACTCACCATAATTATAATTTGTTAAAATCCCCTATTTAAACCAGACTTCAGAGAATATAAGCACATATTTCCCCCAGCAAGTAATACTTAGTACACAATAAGAACCTATTACAAGCTGAGAACACTGCAGGCGCCATTTCTTCCTTTAAATCCTATAATTATCATTCCTGCTGTAAACTGGATTTCATACTATTTCGTACTATTTCCAATAATTATTAATTGTAAAGTAAGAGTTTAACAAACTCCATTATACCTTGGACAAAATAACAAAGATACCACTTAAAAAGAGTGTACAAATTTAAAAGGACGTGCACTGCGACATTTAGGATAACGATTATAACAGTTCATATTCACCTGTAAAAGATCATTCTTATTACTTCTTTATAAAAGCAAGTTTAATAAAAACCAACTTATGCTCATTGCTAGTTCAGATAGTTCGACTAGTCTCAATACGTCAGTAAAGTGCAAAGTGAACTCAAGCTTTGAGTTCAGTTATTTTAGGTCAAATGCATAACCAGAACTTAGTGCCACATAATTCCTTTCCATGTGGTCCAAAAAAATAATTCTTAGTAGAAATGGTATGCAGACTGATTACTCCAAACATAGCCAACTGAATTAATCCAGATCTTACTGGACATAGTCTCCACCACTCATTCACACTAATGGGATCTACGCCAGAGGCGCTAGGACCCAGCGGTATCAAACTTTTCAAGAGGGACAGCACCAGAGATGGAGCCTCAAGGAAGCAGCACCTCGAGCCGTGGCTCATGCAGTAAAGACTACCTCGGTGTTGATCCTCCAACCACCTCAGTTCCTTTTTTCCTGCCATCGAGTGCACTTCAGTGACGACGTCACTCGCCCGCCGGGAGTCAAACTTCAAACTAGCAGCATAGTTTTCAGTTTATTGTTTTGCAATTTATCTTCAAAAGTACCAAGTAGATTTAATTTTATTGATTCATAAAAGAAGTCTTCAGCCGTTCTTTGATGGAGTCGACCATGAGCGGGTCAGATGACGGTAGGGAGACTTCGTATGAAAGCTGTTCAGTCAGCCGGGCTGGGTTCGGTCCACTGCCCTCCCCGGAGGGTGGGTCTGACAACGGACAGTCCAGTGCTCAGGGAGATGGGCGTTCCCCCGAAAGCATAAAAGGAAACGGTCCCATTCGCGGCACCATTGGGACTCAAGTTCTTCTTCGGCACACAAGCCAAGAAAGAGAAGGCATCACTCGAGGTCGCCTTCTGGTATGTCTGCACGTCAACTGTTGGACATTGGGGCTAGGCACCAGTCTCCTCCTCCTCCTCTCTCGGAGTCGCCGGTTTCTGGCTCCGGTGCCCGACCTCTTCGACATCGGAGCCTATCCCGGCCTATTGGACGGGCTTCCAATGAGCAGTTTCACCAGTGGGCCCGGAGGTTGATCCAGCTGCCTGGCCCAGTCACTCCGGGGCCTTGGGGTCATTCGAGGGACCGGGTAGGAAGGTTGGACCTTCCTAGTCATGCAGCAACTTCCTCGGTGCCGTCAACTCCGTGCTCAGGTGTTTTCCCCCCTCACATGGCTGCGGCGCAGGGGTCCACACTGATGCCTCTGTCTTCTGTTAATTTTCCTTCTTTTCCTTCAAATCGCAGTTTTCAGAACCTTGGGACACTCTCGGAGCTGTCCGCAGAGCGAGGGCTCTGTCTGCGCCGAGAGCTCTGTCGGCACCATCTGCGGTGCCAGGGGCCCTGTCGGTGCCGGCCGTGGTGCCGGGGCTCTGTTGGCAGTGTGTGCTGGGCTGCTTCCGATGGCGCCAACTTCCTTGGGTTCGGCGCCGTGTTCTTCGTTGTCGCCAATGCTTGGTGCAGCACCTTCCAGCCTTCAGAGCTTTTCGACTCCGATTCTTTCCTCTTCTAATTTTCATGATGATTTTCAGTCCGTTCCTGTCCATACAGTCCACCCTGGACTGTCAGGAGATGATGTTGAGCCTGACCCAGATCTTCATCTGGGTGATGATGTTGGAAGAGCAGAGATCAATCCTGCTGCAGAGCCTGTGGTCGAAGACCTTTCCTTTAAGTCTCTGCTGAAAAATTTAAATTCCACTTTTTCTCTCCAGACTACAAAAATCGATCCTGGGAAGCTTTTAAGACTCCAGTACCTACATGTCCCGGAGATCGCTATGGATTTAATTCCTCCGGTACAACCATCTTTTGAGACCCTTTCCCAGATGGTATGGAACAATCCTGCTCTCATCCCTTCTGTGGCTAAGTCCATAGATAGGAAGTATGCCGCTTCCAAGGATCGACCCATATTGGCCTCACAAGCTTTTGCTGATCCCATTGTAGTCGTAGCAGAGAATGACAAGGCCATCCTCCCTCAGGCATCTACAGCCCAGCCTATAAATAAAGACTCTCGTAAGATAGACACCTTAGGTAAGAGAGTCTTTGCTGCCTCCACCCTGGTAATGCGTATTGCCAGCTACTAGGGCTATTTTTCTCAATATGAGTATGTCCTGTATCATTCACTCAAGCAAATGGTAGAAGCTCTGCCTGAGTCAGAAACTAATTGTGCTTCACACCATAACCAGGGGTATCAAGTCCAATAACCAACAGGTTAAAGCTGCAATGGACGCTTTCGATACTGCTTCTCGAGCGACGGCGGCGGGCATTTGTACCCGTCGCCACTGTAAGCTGTGTACTTCAGGCTTCACGAATGATGCCCATCAACAGGTCATGGCCTTACCCTTCGACGGTATGTATCTGTTCGGACCCCAGTTGGAACAAGATCTGGAGGCCACACAGAAGACTAGGCCAGCCATTAAGACAGCTCGACACGCACCCTCCCCCTCTCTGGGGGGGTGCCAAACAAGTGTCAGTTTCACAACCGTCAGTCCTTTCGGGCAAAGGCAGGTGAGGTTTTAACAAAAACCACACCCCGCAGCCACAAAAGAAAATGCAGCAGAAGGCACAAGGCCCCAAAGCGCTCAGTGCCACCTTCTGAGTTCTTGGCCCAGGTCCCACCTCAACTGCCCGAGAGGGACTCTTCCTCAGCGGTGGAATGACATCTGACTCAGTTCTACGACCGGTGGAAGTCCATAACATAAGACAAATGGGTCCTCTGGATAATCCACGAGGGGTATTCGCTCAATCTTTCAGAACCCCACCCCCCCCGGGTCATCCCCACAAACAACAGCCCAGGCTGTCGACAGTACAGTCAGACTTTCTTGCTGCTGAGGTACAAGGCCTTCTGAACAACAGGGCAGTAGAAGTAGTTCCGCCAGACCAACGAAATACAGATTTCTACTCCCATTACTTTCTAGTTCTGAAGAAAACTGGCGGCATGCACCTCATTCTGGATCTCAGAAAGTTAAACAAATTCCTTCACAAGGAAAAGTTCAAGATGATATCTCTAGGTACCCTTCTACCTTTGATTCAATAACACAATTGGCTAACCTCCCTGGACATGCAGGATGCCTACCAACACATTCTTATACACCCAAACCACCACAAATACCCAAGGTTTGTGGCGTTAGGTCAACATTATCAGTTCAGAGTCCTGCCCTTTGGGCTATCCTCAGCGCCACGAGTTTTTACAAAGTGTTGTGCAAGTCTCACAGCGCATCTCAGGAAAATTGGAATGCAAGTCTTCCCATATGTGGATGACTGGCTTCTAGCAAGCCCCTCCAGACAGGGAATGCTGGACGCCATAGCCAAGGCTTCAGACTTCCTCACGTCCATGGGAGTCCTGTTAAATCACAACAAATCGCAGTTGCAGCCCTCCCAGAAACTCTTTTTCATAGGAACTCTTCTGGATACCTCCTGTGCGAAAGCTTTTCTTCCAGAGGACAGAAGGAGTGATATCCTACAGATGGTCGATACATCAGAGAAAACAGCTCGGTTCGAGCTATCTCGATGTAATGGATGCTGGGTCACATGGCATTCTCAGTGTTTACTGTACCCCTAGCACGTCTCCACATGAGAACCTCTCAGTGGATGCTTAGTACTTAGTGGTCCCCAACCACTCACCCTCAGTCCTTTCACATCAAGGTGACAGAACTTCTAAAGAGGTCACTCACCTGGTGGTCGCAGGAGGACAACCTTCTGGAAGGGTATCCCTTTGCTCTTCTGGATCATCAGATTTCCATTACCACTGACGCATCCCTGATGGGGTGGGGAGCTCACTGCCAGAATCTCCACACCCAAAGTATGTGGACTCATGACGAGTCCCGGCTTCACATAAACGTCTTGGAAATGAGAGCCGTCCTCTATGCAGTCTGGGCCTTGAAGGACATACTCTGAGACAAGAACATTCTCCTTCAAACAGACAACAAAGCACTGATATATTACATCAACAAGCAGGGCAGTGCACACTCTTACCCATTATGCAGGGAAGCTGTGAGAGTGTGGGAATGATGCCTGGAGCACAAGGCTCTAATCCACGTGGTTTACCTGCCAGGCATGCAGAACGAACTGGCAGACTGTCTCAGCAGAACGGAGACAGATCCTCACGAGTGGTCTCTCGACTCAGCCGTTGCTCAGTCACTCTTTAAAGAGTGGGGAACTCCAGACCTGGACCTTTTTGCTTCCCCACTCAATGCAAAACTGCCTCTGTTCTGCTCCAGAAATCCAGGGCCTGGCATTTTCTGTCAGGATGCATTCAGGCTGCAGTGGACAAAACACTTTCTATACACCTTTCCTCCTCTTCCACTAATTCAGAGGGTACTTCTCAAATTCAAGTCTCAGGGAGACGAAATGATTCTCATTGCTCCCTTCTGGCCTCGACAGATATAGTTCCCACTGCTCAACAGTCTGTCGGCAACCCTCCCAAAGGCACTTCCCTTTCAGATGAACCTTCTGACCCAAGGACCCGTGGTCCGTCCCAATCTGAAGGCGCTTCAACTTCACGCTTGGCTCCTGAAGAGATAGAGGTGAATAGGTTCAATGTTTCCTGTAGGGTTTCAGATATTCTCTTGGCTGCGCGTAAACCAGCCACTAGAAAAACCTACACAGCCAGATGGAAGCGTTTCTCTCTCTGGTGTGCAAAATCCTTTTCAAACCCTTTTTCCTGCCCACCAAAGAAAGTCTTGGAGTACCTTTTAGACCTCTCAAATTCAGGTCTGCAGTACTCTACTGTCAAAGTTCATCTCTGTGCCATTTCAGCTTATCATGAGCCAGTACTTTCCTTGTCTCTGGCTCAGTTACCTGTAGTTAAGAGGTTTCTTAGGGGTATTCTGCATACCAGACCTCCTATCAGATGCCCAGTCGCAGCCTGGGACATTAACCTTGTGCTAGACATGCTCACTCAGAAACCTTTCGAGCCTCTAGCTACCTGCGAGTTGAAGTTCTTCACTTGGAAAATGGCCTTCCTGGTGGCCATCACTTCAGTCCGTAGAGTTTCTGAAATACATGTTCTGATCACAGAACCGCCCCCCCCAATACACTGTATTTCACAAGGACAGAGTAGTTCTTAGGACTCACCCCAAGTTTCTCCCTAAGAAACCTAGAAACATAGAATTTGATGGCAAATAAGGACCGCGTCGCCCACCCAGTCTGCCCATTTCCATACCTAATGGATAAGCTGCAGATCCTAGCTAACCAACAGCCTACTTCTTCCAACTCCACCCCCTAGAATTGCCTTATGCCTGTCCCATGCATTCTTGAATTCCACCACTGTTTTTGACTCCACAGCCTCCTCAGGAAGGCTGTTCCATGCATCCACAACCCTCTCTGTGAAAAAATGCTTCCTCACATTACCTCTGAGCTGTCCCCCCTCTAGCTTCAAATTGTGCCCCTTGTTCTTGCACACCTCTTTTTCTGAAAGATGCTACCCTCTTGGACTTTGTTGATTCCCTTGAGGTACTTGAAAGTTTCTGTCATGTCCCCCCTCTCCCTCCGCTCCTTGAGGCTATATATAGTAAGATCCTTAAGTCTCTCTTGATATGTCTTCTGGTGCAGACCCTGCACCATTCTAGTTGCCCTCCTCTGGACTGCCTCCATCCTGTCTATGTCTTTGCGGAGATTGGGTCTCCAGAACTGCAAGTAGTACTCCCAGATGGGGTCTCACCAGCTGTCTGTACGGAGAGATAACTTCCTGTTTTCTACTGGTGATGCCTCTCCCTATGCATCCCAGTATCCCACCAGCCCTGCTTACTGTCCTGTCACATTGCTTGCTCACCTTTAGGTTATCTGATATGACTACCCCCAGGTCCCTTTCCATTTTTGTTGTTGTTAGTATCTCACCCCCCCCCCATTGTGTACTCTTCCCCTGGGTTTTTGTTTCCCATGTGCATTACTTTGCACTTCGTAGCATTGAATCTAAGCTGCCATACATTTGACCATTCCTCCAACCTTGCCAAGTCCCTTCTCATCCTTTCCACCCCACCTTGTGTATCGACTCTGTTGCACATCTTTGTGTCGTCTGCAGAGAGACATACTTTTCCTTCCAGTCCCTCTGCAATGTCGCTTATAAAGACATTAAAGAGGACCGGTCCTAGTACTGAACCCTGCGGTACCCCACTAGTAACCCTCTTTTTTCAGAGTGGACTCCATTTACTATTACCCTCTGTGTCCTGTTCTCCAGCCAATTCTTTACGCAGGCTACCATCTTGGGGCCCACTCTCAGGCTGGCCAACTTGTATATTAATCTTTTGTGTGGGACTGTGTCAAATGCCTTGCTAAAGTCTAGCTAGGCCATGTCTACAGCCCCCTCCCTGATCTACTGCTTTGGTCACCCAGTCAAAGAAATCTATTAGATTCATCTGACATGATCTTCCCGCTGTGAATCCATGCTGCCTTGGGTCCTGCGCTCCTCTGGCCTCTAGGTACTCAACAGTTCTTTCCTTCAGAAGTGATTCCATCATTTTCCCAATTACCGAGGTTAAACTAACAGGTCTAAGGTTGTCTCAGAATTTCATCTAAACCAACCCTTAGTCCTACCTACCTACTTTGCTAACTTTCAGAAAGAAGGGGAACGTACTCTTAATTCTTTGGATGTTAAGAGAGCACTGTGATTCTATCTGGATAGAACAAAAGAAATTCACAAGGCTCAACAACTGGTTGTTTCCTTCAGTGAGACCCGGCTGGGTCAACCTGTCGCTATTAGGTGCATTTTAGCGTGGCTGGTAGCATGTCTCCACCACTGCTATTCTATGGCACAGGTTAAGCTGGAAGGCAGAACGTACGCTCTCTCTACTAGAACAGTTGCAGCATCTATGGCGGAAATCCGCAACATGTCCATTGCAGATATTTCCAATGCGGCTACCTGGAGCTCAGTGCATACTTTCATTAAGCACTGTTCCTTGGATGTCCATGCCAGACAACATCTGTCATTTGGCAGGACTATTCTTAACGGACTTCTGTCCTAAGTATGTGAGCTCTTAGTTTCTCCTGCCGCCTGTCTCGGGGGTTTATTAGTTCGGTACTCTCCCATTAGTGTGAATGAGTGGTGGAGACTTTATGTCCAGGAAGATATGGAAATTACGTACCTACCGTAATTCTTGATCTTCTCGGACGAAGTCTCCACCACTCATTCACACACCCTCCCACCATCCCCCGAGCTCACTTATCTGTTTGGTTTTCACTCCCTCAATGGCTGGGCTGTGAAGACGTCATTGTTGACCCTTCTTACATGGGTCATTCAGCCTATCTTATGTCCGTTTTTAGGTTAGTCCTTCTAGGTTAGTTACTCTGCACCTCTTTGGGGAAAAAAGGTACTGAGGTGGTTGGAGGGTCAACACCGAGGTAGTCTTTACTGCACGAGCCATGGCTCATGATGCCACTTCCTCGCGGCTCCATCTCTGGCACCGACCCTCTTGAAAAGTTTGCTTCCGCTGGGTCCTAGTGCCTCCGGCGTAGATCCCATTAGTGTGAATGAGTGGTGGAGACTTCGTCCAAGAAGATCAAGAATTACGGTAGGTACGTAATTTCCATTTCAGCTTTGTTCTTTGCAGCTATAGTTGTTCCCTTGTTAGGTACATTGCACATCAGAATTATGCAGTAAGGTACTAGTGCAATCAGTTAAGGGAAAATTTTAGAATTAATGAATGTTCTACGAAGTTTTGAAAGCCAATATTTTCCCTCTTATATGAAAATATAGCTGTAGTAGTTTTTGAAGCTTTCATATGTGATATACCCACAGGTGCCTTGCTTCATTAATTAAACTAAGTATAAAAATCATCATCCATAAACGAGGAATATTAAGCAAAACCTTTTGAGGGGGGATTACCCCCCAGACAGCTTCCACAAGTCACTAGACCAGTGTCTTTGTGAAATTTATAAGACCAAAGGTGCTGTAACATTACCAGACATGGTTCCATTCTCCGAATCCGGGAGACTAAGGCATCAGCAGATCCTTTATTTAAAATTCACTGTCACTCATTTTGCCTCTCATTTAATTTAAAAATCCTCAAACACTTCTACTAAATGGGGCATTTTGCCACCTGTAGTTCCAACAGTCATAATCGAATTTCTCATCTGAGGGTTAAACAGAAAAAGAACCGCTCCACTGAGTGCAGTAAACTCAGGTAACATAAATGTTAACATGGACCCCCCGTCCCGGACAACAATATCATACCTTTTATAAGGTTTCTTAGGTTTATCAAGCATATATAGACTAACATCCTTAGGTTGCTTGCCTTAAATTAAGATGTCCCATGTTTATTTAGATAGAAGGTATCTAATCTTATTTTAAACTGTTTCATTGTACTGCTTGTAACCACCTCATGTGGTAGTCTATTCCATTGTTTAATCACTCTTTGACTATACCAGAATTTTCTCTTTAGTAATTTCCATCTGTTAGTTTCCAATTTAAATGGATGTCCCCTAATATTATATGATGGTTCCTTTCGATTTAGACCATATTCTGACCATAATACTTTGTTCTGTAGGGCTCTAAAAGTCATGCATATATCCCCTTTCAGTCTCCTATACTGTAGGGAGAACATGTCCAGGTGTGTAAGTCTCTCAGGGTAACTCATATTGTAACATCCCTTTATCATCTTTGTTGCTGTTCTCTGCACACTTTCCAATTTGGCAACATCTCACTTTTTATAAGGTGCCCAAACTTGAGCACCATACTCTAAATGGGGCCTAACCAGGGCCTGATATAAGGGAACAATACATTTTTTGTCTCTACTCTTAATGTATCTTAATATACAGTTGAGTATTTGATTACCTTTCTTTGTAATTATACTGCAATGGGTACTAAAATGGAGATCAGAAGTTATTGTAATCCCTAAGTCACGTTCTTCCCTAGTGACGGGTAATATTTTGTCCAGCACTGTAAGATAAATTTGGATTTTTAACTCCCAACTGCATTATGGTACACTTACTCACATTCATCTCCAATTTATGTTGAGTTGTCCATTTCCCTATATCCTTAAGGGCTTTTTGCATATTAATACCATCTTCAGTATTATTGACAATTGCCCCGATTCTACAATCGTCAGCAAATTTAGCCAGATATTATCATGATCACATTTAAGTGAGGATATATAAATATTAAAGAGACAGGGTCCCAAAACAAAACCCTGAGGGACTCCGCTCGTCACCTCTACCCAATCTGACAGGGTTCCATTTATGGTTACCCTCTGCCTCCTCCCTTCCAGCCATGATGTAATCCAATTTAGCAGGTTGACATCTAAATTCATTTTTTCCAATGTCCTTATCAACTCATCATGTGGCAGTTTATCAAATGCCTTGGAAAAATCAAGAAAAACCACATCCACCGCCTCCCCTTTATTCAAGGCCTTACTTACTTTTTCATAAAAAGACAACATATTGGTCTGACATGAGTGGGACTTTATGAAACCATGTTGTGTATAGTCTTATCAAATTCAGGCTATCTAGATATTTCAGAAACATCTCTTTAATTATGCCTTCTAAAATCTTACATATAATAGAGGTTAGGCTTATAGGACGAAAGTTTTCTTTAGCCGACTTGGGGCCTTTTTCTAGAATTGGTACAGCTAATGCGTCCTTCCAACTTTGGACAACTTGTCCCCAATCTAGGGACTTTTGGAAAATATATGTTAATGGTGGTGCCAAATTTTCTATTAATTCTGTTAATATTCTAGGGTGACTATTGTCTGGACCGGAGATTTATTGATATTTAGTTTGTTCAGACATCCCTATAAATCTTTAACACTCAATTTGATTTTTTCTGGTACTGCAGGTGAATTTTTTTGAGGATTAATATTATTAGTAATATTAAATATTGAACAAAAGTATTTATTTTGGATATCCGTCATTTCTTTGTCATTTGCTATATCTCCATCTGACTTTCTAAAAGGGCCTATGATATGTGATGGTATTTTCATTCTATTTATATGTGCATAGAACAATTTATAATTGTCCTTAGTTTTAGAAGCAAGGGTCAATTCATAATTGGCCTTAGCTTTCCTAATATTTGATTTAATTTCCTTCACCAAGGCCCTGTATACTTTCATACCCTCAGGATCATTGGTTTTTCTTAATGTTCTATACAGTACATTTTTTTTTATTAATTAATTTTTTTTATAGAATTACTAAAACATCCATTGATGTTTTTAGCTTTATTATATATTTGTTTGTTTGGTATATGAATTCTAGTTTCTAGTATAAGTTTATTTAGAAAAATAGTCCACATATCATATCTGTAGTTTGGTTTTGAAAATTTTTATACCAGTCCCATTCTTTCATAGATTGATTAAATGTACAGAAATCAGCTTTAGCAAAGTTACATTTTTGTGTAGACCTAATAGAACTTACTGTGGGGGTATCTTCTTTAACCTGAAATAATATCATTTGATGGTCACTACTACCAAGGGGATTTATGACTTCAGTATTATCTATATTTTCTCTGTTAGACAATATAAGGTCGAGAATATTATCTCCTCTAGTACCGACATTTACTTTTTGATTTAAGTCAGCCAGATCCATTACTTGTAAGTATCTGGATTCTGTACTATTATTTCCTTTTAGATTAATTCAGTTTATTCCTGGCAGGTTAAAATCACCTGTTAATATACATTTCTCATAAGGATCCAGATTAGATATATAATCCATTAGTTGGTTATCATTTTCAGGGGAAGTTGAGGGTGGTCTATAAATTAAACCAAGGTTTATTTTAGCGCCTTTTGATGGAATTAATTTTACCCAGAGCATTTCCAAATTACTGAGTTCATGAATAAGTTCTTCACTTTTTATTACATTATTTATATATACAGTTATTCCACCTCCTTTCCTATGGATTCTTGACTTGGTATAAAGTATATATCCAACTATGTTTTTATTATAGGGGTCAGAGTCATCCCACCAAGTCTCTGTAACCAACCGTATATAAATTTCATGGGAATTTACAAAATGTTTAAATTCATCCATTTTGTTTGCCAAAGTTCTTGCATTTAGGAGTACCCCTTTCCATGCCTGGATTGGTTTTGTTGTAATGTTATTTTTATTTATTTTATGTGGCTTTATATCCGTTGGGACTCCCCCCCCCCCCACCTTGTAGCCAGTTTAAATGAAGTTGGATAACCTCATTTATTCTTTTTGCTAACAACCTTGTTCCCATTTTATTTAGATGCAGACCATCCAGTTTGTATGCTGTTTTATTTTGAAATGTGATGGAATTGTCCATTTAGCCGATTTTATTTAGTTTGCAAAAATGTCATAGCCATGTATTTACTTTGTCTGTAGTTGTATTTTTGTAGGCATGAAATCCATGTAGAGGCAGAATCCCTGAAATAATAATTTCACCCCCTTTATTTTTAATTCGGTCTACTAATTGTTTAAAGTTTTCTTGAATAGTAGTTCTGTGACTTCTACCTATGTCATTAACTCCTATATGGAGTATAACCAATGGAGTAGAGGTCCCTTCCATAAAGCCATCCAGTAATGGTCCTATGTCAGACAGTCTTACTTCTGGAAGGGTACTCACTATAGTGGTTTTTTTCTCCCTTCACGTATTAATGAATCTATTTCCCTTGTAATAGAATCACCTATAACAAGGATATCTCTACACTCTTTGTTAGCATTCAGGGGAGCTAAATCCACATTTAAATTGCAATAACTGTCTTGACTCTGATGATTTTTGGTTTGTGAACCCAAATTATCATTTTTGATCAAAGGTGCAGAGAGGCCTTTCAGTACATGTAGTGCAGTCCAGTTTTCACTTGACTCCCTCTGAAGTCCTTGTCGATTCCAGTCTGGAGGGCATCCATCCCTGTTCCTCACAATTTGGAGTTCACTCTTTCACGTTTATTGCTAGTGCAGAATGTATGCAGTGGCAAAATGTCTACTATTTATTATCCGACAGAAGCATCTTCAGTTTCAAAAAAGTTAGCTTGAACACCAGTCACACGCTGGTCAAAGCGTGGAGCAGCAAGAAGCGGGCAACCCCATGATCATCTTGCCCTCCAAGGTCACACCTGGGTGCAAAAACCAAAACGGACTAGAGAAACATCTACGTAAACCAAAGGTGAGATGCTACCTATTTATGGAGGAGTCCTTCCAGAAGTGGGAAATGCCTCCCTGGCAGATAAAGCTGTGCGTAACTCTGTGAATCACGCAACTATACCGATGGAAGGATCTCTGGCCTTAACTGATATGCACGATAAGTGAGTAGACACTGCATGCAAAAAAGCTTTAACCTCAAATGGAGCAAATCTGCACATCTCCTAGGCACCTTTTATTGTCTCCAGAGCCCTGAAGTCATGGATTACAGCTCTGGGTAGTTTCTTTCCCCGGGATTCTGAGGGAGTGAATATTTTATAGCTATTATCCATGGCATCCTCCTTTCTAGGGGATGCCATGGTGACTAACTTTCGAATGTCAGCATGTTTTCCTTATCAGATTGTGTCAGCCATGTGCATTGTCTGGCTTAGGTATTAGGTCGCAGACTAGGAGACAAAAGCCAAGCTGTTTAACCTATCATTTGAAGGAGAACTGTTATTCAGATCTGGTTTGGATTATATTTTGAAAGATGTTCAAGATAAGAAGGGACACCTTCCGGTGTCAAGCAGCAACAGAAAACAAATTCAACCCCAAGGGGTTGAAGAGGCGAATGACAAAGGCAGTCTCAAGGTGGTTTTCGTCCCTTTCGGAATTTGAGAAACCAAAGGAATATGGGATCCAGTTCCAGTTTCAAGGGCAACAGTAGCAGAGGAACCTTTGCCCGCAGGTGTAATGGAGGTGCAGGATGAAGAGGTGGTAACTTACAATTAAGGTACACTGGCCCATCTCAGCCCCCCTTCCCTTGTTGGAAAGCTGCAGAACTTTTATATGAGATGGGCTCACATAATGTCAGACGCATGGGTGCTACACATTCTGGCACTTGGTTATGCAATAGAGTTTGTCACCGTACCAACAAAGGGGTGTTTCATGCAATCCCCAGTGCCAAAAGACCAAGTGAGGAAACGGGCGGTGTCTCAAACCTTGGATCACCTCAGACAGATAGGGCCATTGTCCCGGTGCCCTCCAACGAAAAAGGTCAGGGATTCTACTCAATTCACTTTGTGGTTCCCAAGAAGTTGGGGGGGGGAGTCTTCAGACCAGTTCTGGCACTGAAGCATTTCCACCACATGACCTTCAAGATGGAGACCCTGCAGTCAATCATCAGGGCTGTCCAGGCAGGGGATTATCTGGCATCCATAAACTTGAGGGATGCATATCTTCTTATCACCCATTCATCATTCTCACCAGAAGTTTCTGAGATTTGCAATTCAGGGACAACATTTCCAGTATCAGGTGCTCCCACTGGGGTTGGCAACAGCACCTGGGGTGTTCTCAAAGGTACTCGTAGTACTTGTGGCTCAGCTGAGACAGGAGGGACATCACAATTATCCCTACAGGATGATTTACTCCTCCAAGTGTCATCTGGCCAGATGGCAAGTAAGTCAGTATCCAGGACCCTGGAAATACTGGAGGCACACCTGGATAGTCAACTGAGAGAAGAGCTCCCTGAACTGATCTCAAAACATGGAGCAATTGGGCGCAGTGTGTTCAGAATGGACAAGGGTAACGTTTTCCTCTTGACAGCCAAGAAGAGGATCCTGAAACAAGAGGTTCAGTGGTTGAGAAGCCAGTCGTCAACCTCTGCTCCAGGCTGCTACAGATTTTGAGGCTGATGACTGCAGCGATAGAGCTGGTACCATGAGCCTGCTTGCATGTGCAGTCACTTCAGAACGAGATGCTAGCAGTCTGGAACTTGACCTCGGAGAACTACCAAGCCTGGATCCCAGTTACTGTACTTGGTCTCTTTGGCAATTGCTGTATTGGTGGTAGAGTTCTGAGAACCTAAGCAAGGGATTCCCATTAGAAGTCCTGCCAGAGTTGAGTCTGACTACTGATGCCAGCCTGTCGGGCTGGGGTGCAGTTCTGGTTCAAGGCATTTGGACAGCACAGGAACAACAGCTATAGATAAACGTGTTAAAGATGAGGGCAGCACAGCTTGCTCTTCTCCGCTTTCACAATCTGGTCCGGTCAAAAGTTGTAAAAATAAGGTCAGACAATGCCGCCACATAAACAATCTAGGAGGCACAAGAAGCAAGGAGATGCTAACAGAAGCAATTGAAATGCTACCGTGGGCAGAGGAGAACCTGCTGTCTTTCTCAAAAGTTCATCTGGCAGGAGAACTGAACATACAGGCTGACTGGCTGAGTCCAGAGACTGTCCATCCAGGGGAATGGATATTGAATCTGGGAGTGTTTGACCTTCTGTGCAGAAGGTTTGGTTAGACTCAGATCAGCTTATTCGCTTAAAGTCAAAATGCTCAGGTACCAAGGTTCTTCAGTTGGTATCTGTGTCTACAGGTGGAAATGGTGGACGCTCTGTCCCAGACATGGGATTTCTGCAGAGCATATGTGTTGCCTTCCCTGCTGCTCTTTCCCAAAGTCATTCACAAAATAAGATACTCAAAATGAAGTTTTCTTCTGATAGCACCAGAGTGACCAAGAAGGCGGTGGTTCTAAGACCTAGCGAATCTAGCTCGACACATGCCATTCTGACTTCCACTGGGGGGTGGTGGACCTTCTCTTTCAAGGGCCCATTCGACATCCAGACCCGGAGGCAATGCAGCTGGCGGCCTTGCTCCTGAGGAGAGGAGACTGCTTAAACAGGTTTTCAAAGAAGATAGTGGCTACTCTGATGGCTACCAGGAAAGTGTCTACATCTGCGACTTATGATCAGGTGTGGAGCACCTTCTCGGTTTGGGCCAGAGAGAGAGAGAGATATCAGGCCCTCAAAAGCCACGGTTCTAAAGATTTTGTATTTCTTGCAGGCAGAAATAGACAAAGGGATTACACTGAATACACTGAGAGGTCAGATGTCGGTGCTAGGAGCAGCAATGGGAACCTCCATGGGCTCATCCCTGAGGACTAACCGGGAGGTTATTTGATTTCTTAGGGCAGTCAGCAGAAGTAGACTGCTGTTTTGATCCCCTGTACCTCCATGTGATCTAAATAGAAACATAGACTTTGACAGCAGATAAGGACCGCTTGGCCCACGTAGGCTGCCCATTTTCCTACCTACTGGATAAGCTGCAGATCCTAGTTAACCAACAGCCTATTTCTTCCTACCCCCCCACAAGAATTGCTTTATGTCTGTCCCATGCATTATTGAATTCTCCCACCGTTTTAGACCCCACAACCTACTCAGGAAGGCTATTCCATGCGCCCACCACCCTCTCTGTGAAAAAATACTTCCTCACATTGCCCCTGAGCCCGTCCCCCCTCTATCTTCAAATTTTGTCCCCTTGTTCTTGCACATCTCTTTTTCTGAAAGATGCCACCCTCTTCAACTTTGTTGATTCCACTGAGGTACTTAAAAGTTTCTATCATGTCCCCCCCTCTCCCTGGTGTTGAATGCTCTTTGTAAAGAACCCTTCAAGCCTCTTTCATCAGTACACTGGACATTCTGTCATACAAGGTTTGTTTTTAATTGCAGTGTGTTCAGCCAGAAAGATTGGGGAGCGTCAGGCCTTGTCACACAAGAGCCTTATCTTATCATTCATAAGGAAAGGGTTGTCTTGAGGATGGTTCCTTTTTTGTACTGAAAATACCTACGACATTTAGCATAAATCAGGAAATCTGTTTACTGTCTTTCTGTCCAAAGCTGGCTGATGCTAAAGAACGTTAGCTGCACAAGTTAGATTTGCATAGGGCAGTCAGGACATACCTCAAATGAACTGAAGAGTTCAGGAAATGTGAAAGTATGTTTGTTCTCATCAGAGCAGCAAAAAAACGTCAAAACGCCTCCAAGGCCACCTTGGCAAAGTGGGTGAGGGCTTATATTGCCAAGACCTATGCAGCATAAAGAAGAAAGCCCTGGCTTTCATCAGGGCTCGCTTCACCAGGACTCTGGCTGCTTCTTGAGCAGAAAGAGGGGAGGTATCTGTGTTAGAATTGTGCAAGGCAGCAATGTGATCCTCCATCCACACATTCACTAAGCACCACAAATTGGATGTTCAAAACTCCACTGATGCAGCTTTTGGTCATAGAGTTTTGCAGGCGGTGGTTAGCAGATAAACGTTCTCACCCATATGAGTTATATATGGGACAATATTCTCCCCCACCCAGCTGGAAAAATGTGGAGTGCTGCTGAAAGAAGAAATTCCTTCATATGTATAGTAATTTGATTTTCTGTTAGCTCCAACATTGTCAGCGGGGCATCTCCCAGGAACCTGGTTCCTTCTGTAGAATATTCTCTGATATCCATCTGGGATGGGTTTTTTTTTGTTTGTTTTTTCAAATATGGTTTGTAAATATTGTTGACATCCTAGTCTGATTTATCTGCTGACGTGAAACCAAGCTGCAGTATATTGGATTACAGACACATACAGTAGGTTAACAGGTTGATATTTATTTTATTTTTTTACTTTTTATGTATGGATTTTATGCGCTTACAGTAATAGCTGTAAAAACATAATAAAAAAGAAAAGAGGCACTCAGACCTCCAGACTTAATGTTTACAATAATATAAATTGTTCATTGTAAGAGTGATCACTCCATATAGTATACCGAACTGCTCAAACATAATCATAGGAGTAAAGTTCAGCTGGATTAGACTATAGATCTTGTACACTCTCACCAGAATCAGTTGTTTAGTTGGTATCGAACAACACCAGTATATATCCAGTCCCTAGCAGAACTAAAAATCAGTGAGGGAACTGAAAGGTTAAAGAAATATGGACTACAATATGTAAAGATGTCCCGGTCTCAGTTAAGCTGCATTACAAAACCTACAAATACAGGTACAGCCTAAGCCACCCGGTAGGTTAACAGGATTGATTAGCAGAACTTTAATTAACGTTCACAAACTGAGCAGTGTATTAGTACACTATCAGTTAGCCCACCGTATCTCCTAACCATATATACAGTCGATTAACAGTTCTGTTTACTAGAGCAGCATATGACTAAGTTTAGAATACGAGTAGAAAGGCTTTGAACTATAACACTTAGACAAGAATTTAAAGCAGTAAAACCAAACTCTCCATACTGGCCTGTCTGAAACTAGAATAAATACCCTTTAATCGCTTCAACAGTATCCTCTTCTATGGCAGGTGGAATCAATGGCAGCTTTCAATCAAAGCAATTATTTGATGTGGTAGTCCCATCTGTAATTTGGAAGAGTCCACAAAACTGAAACTCAGCCCTGTTCATCGGAGGCCTCCTTAGTAGGATTTATTGTTCCCAACAGCTTCTCTGCATAAACGACTGCAGTTTTAGGATCCACGAAGAGATGTACTTTAGATTCGTGTCTGATTTGCAGCCTCACTGGAAATGCAAGCTGAGCCTGGATACCGTTTTTTTTTAAAGTTCTTTTTTAATCTTTTACAGTTCTTTCTTATGGGCTTGAGTCTGTGCTGACAGGTCTGGAAAAAATGCCAGGTAACTGTCCTCCCACACACTATCACCTCTAGCCCGTGATGCTTGCAACAGGGGGAGCCAGGCCTCCGGAGAAGACAGGGTTGCAATAATGGTTAAGGGCCTCTGGGTCAGATTCCCTTGAGGGTGCTGCTGCTGCAGGATGGCAAAAACTTTTATAATTGTCACATTTAAGTCCTGTGGTAGAAGCCATAAGTCCTGGAAAATCATTTTGGACATGGTATTTAGCAATTCGTCCTGTCCTGCGAGCCTGGGCGGAAAGCCTACAACCCGCACGTTGGCCTGATGCTGGCTGTTCTCCAGGGTTTCAGTTTTGTTTTTAAGAAAATTAAAGTCACAAACAAAAGCGGTGTTGCATTCTGCCTGATGGGTGTTTGCCATGGTGAGCTCCATAATCGCCAAAGCATTATCTTTTATAGATCTATCCGTTTCATTTAACGTAGCTTCCACTGCCGCCAGCTTTTTGCTGGTTTCTTAACCGTTTGCTTGGATTTTTGTTAGCATCAACAGAATTTGAGTTGATGGGAGCTCTGGCATTACTAGGCCACTGTTTGGAGTCGGTCCGAACCCTTTCAAGGAGCCCACATGAGAAAGGAAGACATCCAGACAGTGAGATGCATGTTTACTGTCCTTTTTGGGTCCCATTTGACTCACTGATGTTTTAGACAGCTAATGGTATCTTTAAATTCAAGTCAGACCAAGAATAAACACTGTTTAGAAGTTTTGTCAAAGTTCTGTGTTAGAGCTGATTTAGAGAGTTGCTGCCATGATGCTGCTCTACAGCGCCCCCCAACAGGTTGATATTTCTGAACAAAAAGTGGTGCCTCTTTGTCACAGATTAGTGCTTACATTGTTTGCAGTTACGATATTACCATTGCTACTGTAATACACCTTTTATGTTAACAACCTGGCATGTGCTATAGCAGCTGGGTTAAGAAGACTTCAGAAAAATCCAAAACAGGAGGGAAAAAGGGGAGCAGCCTTACATCAGTCTGCCCTCAAAAGTGATGTAGAGAATCATGTATTGGATTTTTATGTTCACCGTGTGCACGCACAGTGAACATTTTGTTATGAAAGTGGGTTTTGAGAGGTGTGACACTGTTCGTCCAGTGCAGAGCTGTCTGCAAGAGGCTTGTCTGTGTCACAACAATCATCAGCTAGGCTGATCATGACACGGTTCTGGCTTGCTGGGCAAAAGCTTTGTGTAGTTCAAAGGAGAGAGCTGATCCAATCATAGGGTGTCTCTTTCCTTTGATCTTCATAACGCCACCCAGCAAGCACAGCTTATCTGTCATGATCAGCCTGCTGTGGTCCCTACACCCCCCCAACCCCAATGCTGGCTACAACCCCGCTGAAGGATCTAAAACTCTACCCCCACACCCATTTTCATTGTGTGACACTGGGGAGCCCACCCCCAGTGCTGCAAATATATCGAAAATCTTCCCTCAATGTCTCCCGCCCCTTCTATACTAAAATTCCAACACAGGGGAGCCCAATCCCCTGTGCCGGCTGCGACCCCCCTCCTGCCTATTTTGATTATGGGGTGCTGGGAGCCCACCACTGGGGCTACCAGACATAACACCAACACTGGGGTGCCCAATCCCTAGTATCAGTACCTGAAAAAAAAAAAATCCCTAGTAGTTTTTTAGTGTAAAATAGCCCTGTAAAAAAAAAAAAAATGTCCGTCGATGTCTGTTGCTGTCACTGTTACTGTCCCTTCCCAACTGACCCTCCCACTTAGCACCCACTGCCCTACACCCTCCTGAATCCCTTACTTACCTAGTGGGGGTTCAGCGCTGTAATTCTGTCTGGATCAGATATACATCTTCACTCTTAAATGCTGGGCCACGAACTGAGGAAATCAGGTATGCAGTTCAAGGTAGTTAAGTGGATTTTGAACTTGTCATTATAACTTGGTGAATTTATTATATTTAGCCCCAAATTTTCAACACGCTTTTATTGGGACCCACACCTCATGAACAGTGACAGTGAAATTAGGCAAATCTGTCCTGAAAGGTGAATTTGTGGTCACTGCGCGAAATCACCTTTCAAGCAGGATTTGAACATTTTCTCTGCCCTTGTTCATGAGGTGGGGGTCATAAGAAGGCTATGTTGAAATCTGAGATAAAAATATTATTAAACAACAAAGTTGTGATCATACATTGAAACTTATGAATGCAGGCACATAACTTTGGTAATTTTCAATATTTTGACCGCACATTTTCAACATAGCCATTTCTTCACAGCATCTCTATTTCTGTGTGGAAATTGTAAACTTGTTTGATCAGTTTGGGTGAATCGATCACTTTTAGTGGATTTCTGTCTTTTACTTTAGAGTGTGGTTACCGGTCCTTATCGGTTCTAAAAAAAACATGTTTTGTACGTTTTTTTCCAACACCCGTGACACGGTTAGGAACCGATAAGGCAGTCTTGCCCGTCGGTTGCCATAAAAAGGGTAAGTTTGGTTAGGTGGGCCATGTCTGAGAAACCCAAGAAGAAAACCGGGCCCACTGGGTTTCAACACTGCAGTGAGTGTGGGGAGGTCTTTGCGAAGTCCGATCCCCACACCACCTATGTTTACTGTCTGGGGTTTGAACACCTTGATACAGACTGCCAAATTTGTAAAGATTTTCCCAAATCTACCCTTGAAAAGAGATTAGGTAGACTGAGGGAAAAGGAGGCCGAGAAGTCCGCTGACCTGGATGGCCAGCCCGGTTCGGTTCCGGCCGAACCAGAAGGAGTGCCCTCTGACCAGGGCGATACTTCTTCGGGCAAGAGGAGAGCCGATCCTAAGGGGTTGGTTCCTACAAAAAGGAAATGCAAAGAGAAATCGACCGGTTCGGATCCAGAGGTTCATGTTCCGACTGCCGAAGAAATAGCCAGAGCGATTCGGATTGTGGAATCGCTTGGCCCGGTTCTGACTGATCCGGTACCATTTGGCAGGGGCTCGGTTCGGTCGGTTCCCCCGGTTCAAGATTATACCCCTGAAGATTTTTATGAACCGGAGTTTGAGGAGGAGGTGGAGTTCGAGGATGATGGTGACGGTGAAAGTCTGGATGTGCCTGTGGAACCGGACATCTCCCCAGATAGACCTTCTGATGTTTCCCCTCCTAGGCTTTCTGAGTCCCCTCCTCACTTTCTGTTTTACAGAAAGGTGGCTGAAACCCTCCAGCTTCCTATTGAGGAGGCCATGGAGGATCAAGAGAAGCCTGATTATGTAGAAATGATGGACATCCCAGAGTCCAGGAGACTGTCTATTCCCCTCCACAAATCCTTTGGGAAGCAGACACTTAAAATATTAGTCTCCCAATACTGTACCTCCTGTTGACAGAAGGATGGACAAGAGGTACACACTATCCAGCTCAGATACGGAGTTTTTATACCAACAATGCAGCCAATTTGGGGTAGTGCAGGCTGCTGACTGTGACAAGGCAAATATTCCCTTGGCTTCACACCCCCCAGACAAAGACTCAAGGAAGATTGATGCCATGGCAAAAAAGCAGTACATGGCATCTTCCGTGGGACTCAGGCAGGCGAACTATATGGCCTATACAGCCAGGTACCAGAAGTCCAGGTGGGACACTGTACTGGCACTGGCTAAACAGGCCTCCCCCAGCTAGCCAAGGAGCTGGAGGAGGTGGCTGCTGATGGGATTGAGGCATCAAAAGTACAGTTTCATGCTGCTGTGGACTCCAGTGATGTGTCATCAAGAGTCATGGCTACATCTGTGGCTCTTCGGAGAATGGCTTGGCTCAGATGTACTCACCTCTCACAGGACACCCAGGCTAAGGCCATGGATTTTCCTGTAGTGGGTAATTCTCTGTTTGGGGAGCAGACATAGAATTACACGAAGAAAATGGATGCGTACAGGACCACTTATAGGAGTGCTGAGGCCAAGGAGAGGCAGGCAACTTCTCAAAGGCAGCAGTCTAGGGGCAGGCCTTTTCATGGGCCTTTTTACCAAGCACAGGCCTCTTCTCCCTTTTCACAGAGGGGGTTCTTCAGAGGGAGAGGCAGAAGAGGGATGAGCAGGGCTGCATCCACTCCTCAGCCTAAGGCGCCTGCCAAGCAGACACCCTGATGGGTCTGCCCGGGTCGACTCTCCTGTTCCAGTAGGGGGCAGGCTGGCTTACTTTGTCCAGGACTGGATATCTGTTACCTCAGGCAAGTGGGTCCTGGAAGTAGTAAGCCAGGGACTGGTTCTCAGCTTCAAAAAATTTCCGAAGATGAGAGCCAGTTCTTTTCCACCTGCAGGTCTCTCAGAAACCCTTGCCCTAGAGGCAGAGGTTTCATCTTTTCTGGCCTTAAGAGCCATAGAGAGAGTTCCTACCCTACACTGGGGCAAAGGTCTGTACTCCAGGTACTTCCCTACCCCAAAAAAGACAGCAGAGTGGCGACCCATGCTAGACCCAAGATACCTGAACAAACTTTTTTTAAAACCAAAGTTCAAGATGGTAACTCTGGGAATAATTCTTCCCTCTCTAAGGCCAGGGGACTGGCTAGCCTCGCTGGACCTCAAGGATGCCTATTTTCACATTCCCATCAGGTGCTCCCACAGAAAGTACCTCAGGTTCGAGTTGCCCTCAGGCCACTATCAATTCAAAGCAGTGCTCTTTGGCCTAATATCAGCCCCAAGGGTTTTCACAAAGTGCCTGGCAGTAGTCGTTGCCTTTCTAAGAAGGCAAAAGATTTCCATTTTTCCATATCTGGACGACTGGCTCATAGTGGGCCAGTCTCCAGACCAAGTCAAGTCAGACCTGCAAGTGACCCAGCAAGTGCGCACTTCTCTAGGATTTCTTCTCAGCCTTCCCAAGTCAGTTCTCGAGCCAGTGCAGCTCCTTACCTTCATAGGGCGGAGCTGGATACTGTCAAAGAAGAGCCTTTCTTCCCCTGGAAAGGGCAAGAGTTTTATAGAACTGGCTTCTTCCTTCAGCCTTCAGGTGTCCCGACCAGCAAGGCATTTCCTTCAGCTCTTGGGCCACATGGCAGCTTCTACAGCAGTGGTCCAAGGGGCAAGATTCCAGATGAGGGACATTCAGTTCCATCTGAGGGCCTTTTGGTCCCAGAAGAAGGATCCCCTTACCAAACAGATTCCAGTGACTCGGACCCTGATCCAAGCCCTTCAGTGGTGGCAGGATCAGAACAATTTAAGGCAATGAGTCCCATTTGTCACTCAGTCTCACTCAGTGGTCCTTACCACAGGCGGTTCCCTTCTGGACTGGGGAGTCCATCTGGGGGCCCTCACTGCCCAGGGACTGTGGTCCCCTCAGGAATCCCTTCTCCATATCAATCTCCTAGAACTCAGGGCAGTTTTTCTGCCCTGCAAGCTTTCTCTCAGTCAGTGCAGAACAAGGTGGTTCAGGTCAGATCAGACAACACCACTACCATGTGGTACATCAACAAGCAGGGAGGTACTCGGTCTATGGCCTTGTGCACAGAAGCCATGAAGTTGTGGTCCCTGGCTTATTCCCTGCAAACCTCTCTGGTAGCAGTCCACCTTCCAGGGAAGGACAATGTGCTAGCAGATGCACTGAGCAGGATCTCACAGTGCCATCACGAATGGTCCCTGGACCCTCTGATGTTGAAGGTGATTTTTTCAAGGTGGGGCACTCCAGAGATAGATCTCTTTGCAGCCCCAGACAATCACCAACTTCCTCTCTTTTGTTGCAGACCCCCAGTCTTGGGCTCAGTTCCTCTGGATGCTCTGATTCTGAACCGGGAAGGGAAATTTCTGTATGCCTTACCTCTCTTTCCTCTACTGTTCAAAGTTTTAGTCAAGATAAGGTCACAACCTTGCAAAGTGATTCTGGTTGCTCCAGACTGGGCCAGGCAGCTTTGGTACCCCCTGTTGCTGTCCCTAGCAGTCCATCTCCTCCTGTCTCTTCCCAGGAATTACAACCTGTTAACCTCCTCTCAGGGGAGGATTTGGTACCCCAATCTTCAGTCTCTCAATCTCAAGTCATGGCTCTTGAAGAGTTAGAGTATGCAGATTTGCATCTGTCTCAGGGGGTTCTGGATATCCTCAAAGCCTCTCGGAAGCCCGCCACTAGAAAGACCTATAACTCCAAATGGAAGAGATTCAGCATTTGGTGTTCCAAGAAACATATTTCCCCAGACTCTGCTGAATTGCCCACAGTTCTGGATTATATGGTCGATTTGAATGGCTTAGGCCTCAGACCAGCTACTGTCAAGGTACACTTTTCAGCTGTTTCTGCATTTCTGTCAGTGGGGAAGTCTTCCTCACTATCATCTCATCCTGTGTTCTGTAAATTTTTTAAGGGATTGCTTCATACCAATCCTCCCTGTAGAGACCCTGCCCCTGCCTGGGACTTAAATGTTTGCATTGCTCAACTTATGCAACCTCCCTTTGAACCTATGTCCTCAGCAGAGCTTAAGTACTTGACTTGGAAAACTGTGTTTTTAGTAGCCATTACCTCTGCCAGACTTATCAGTGAATTGCAAGCCCTGTCAGTGGAACCTGATTTTATCTCCTTTCATAGGGATAAAGTGGTCCTTAGAACCAATAGAAGATTCTTGCCCAAAGTGGTTTCAAATTTCCACTTGAATCAGTCTGTGTCTCTTCCTGTCTTCTTCACTGATCATTCTTCTTGGAGAGAGGAGGCTACACAGTTTAGATGTTAAAAGGGTCCTTAGCTACAACATAGAGCGTACCAAGGGTCACAGGTTTGATTCCCTCCAGTTGTTCCTCACTTATGGAGAAGTGGGAAAGGGCAAACCTGCCACCAAGAGAACTATTGCCAGGTGGATTGTGTCTTGTATACAGTTCTGCTATGAGAAACTAGGAAAGATTCCACCCTCAGTCCTGAGGGCTCACTCCACCAGAGGTACAGCTGCTTCCTTGGCTGCTGCCAGGGATATACCTTTCTTAGAAATTTGTCAAGCAGCCACCTGGAAAACAGTCCATACCTTTACCAAGCATTACTCTCTGGATATCTAGGCTAGGAGTGATGCTTGGTTTGGCACAGCAGTACTTCACACCCTATTCCCAAAGTAGGTTCTGTCCCTCCTCCATGGAGGTACTGCTTGGTAGTCTGCAATAGTCAGAATACAGCAAGACTTCATGTTGTTTAAAGAAAAAAATACTCACCTTAGTAATTATGTTTCTTCTAAAGGAGTCTTGCTGTATTCTGACCTCCCTCCCTGCCTCCCCTCTCAGAACCTGTTTTTGGGAAGTGGGTGGGCAGGTGCAATGTTGCACCTCATGGGTGCTTCTTTACACCCTCCTCTTTTTGTTTTGGTGTTTGTTTTATTATTATTCTTATTTGGATTGGTTTTTGATTTTGGGTTTCCTGACTTGAGTCTTCCTTGGGAATTCAAAACTCTTTTTGCCAGTTGACTATTAAAAATTTTACAGTTTCCACATAGGATAGTTAGTGAATTTTTTGCTCGTAAGAATCTGACGGTTGGATTTCAAAGGGCTGCAGACAGAGATCTCAACCGAGCTCGAGTTCAGCATTCTATGCTCTGCATAGAAAGTTAATACTTAGTTCTCTGGGGCAGTTTAAAGGCTGAGGCTAACTGCAATAGTCAGAATACAGCAAGATTCCATTAGAAGAAACATAATTACTAAGGTGAGTAATTTTTTTTTATGAGCCTAAGTTGAAAATGTTTAGTGCACATTCATTCATTTTATTTATTTAAGTCTAGGATTACAAGTACCTTTGAGCCAAGGCTCTGTTACAAAGGTTCCACGTCAGTTGAGGTACAGTACAAAACAAGAAAATGGAATAACAAGGCAGAACAACAGGTTTACAGTCATTTACATGTAGTTGTATACATACATTTTGGTGGTATTAAGTGCTAGAAGGAAAGTCTGGGCACACTGTTAATGAGGCTTGGTAGAGACACAACTGTAGGTGCAGCCAGAGGCATTTGTCAGATCACAATGAAAGTGCATGTGGGGTTGGGGGGAGGATGTTGTATGCATTGATGAGAGGAGTAGTTAAGTGCTAGGTGGAAAGAGAAGATTAGAGAAGACAGTCGCAGGAGCTAGAGGCAGAGAGAAAGAGACAGGTTAGATTTGAACGGGCCTAGCTTTGGCAGTGAGGAGATGTTGTTGAGACCATTTAACCAGCTGGGAGCTCTTTGTATGCAAAAGATCTTTGCCCCTGCGTCATGCGGCAACGTGGGATTGTGTAGTAGTTGAAATTCAGAGCCCCTAGTGAGGTGAGGATTCTGTGCCATGTGGAGGAGAGCTTGGACTCCTGGAGTGCAAGGTCGAGTGTTATTTTCTTAGCCATTATGCAAGTTTGGTACTTGATGTGGTTTGAAAGTTAACTGTGGTAAATTTTAATATTTTGACCCCCAACTTTTCAACATAACCATTTTTCACACCACCTCTTGCATGTCACAGCTGTCATTTTTCAAATTCAGGCCAAAATGTGTTATCACAGTTGTTGCACGAAATCACCTTTCAGACACAATTTGAAACTTTTCTCCACTGTTGATCATCAGGCGGGGTCATAAGAAGGCTATGTTGAAAATGTGGGTTAAAAATATTAAAAATCAACTAAGTTGTGAGTGTACATTGACATTTTTCAGTGCACACTCATAACTGTGGTAATTTTCAGTATTTTGACCCCATATATTTAACATAGTCATTTTCTTATACCACTTCATGAATGTGACAGCTACCATTTCTCAGACCCTACCCAAAACAAGTTTTTATATTTGTGGCGCAAAATGATGTTTCAGCCTTTGTCAACATTTTTTCTGTCCTTGTTCATGAGGTGGGGTCATAAGAAGGCTATGTTGAAAATGAGGGGTAAAAATATTAAAAGTGAACAAAGTTATGATCCTGTTTTGAAATTTATGAACACCGGCTTGTAACTTTAGTCATTGTCATTATTTTGACCCCAAATTTTCAACATAACCATTTATTCACAGCACCTCATGAATGTGACAGCTGTCATTTTTCAAATCCTGACCAAAATATGTGTTTGCACTTATGTCGTGAAATCACCATTTGAGCAGGATTTGAAAGTATTCTCTGTCCTTGTTCATGAGGTGGGTTCATAAGAAGGTTATGTTGAAAATTTGGAATAAAAAACGAGAAAACAAAGTTATGAGCCTACGTTGAAATTTGTCAACACATTTTATTTTATTTTTTTTTTATTATTTTTTTTTTTTTATTTTAGTCTTTGGTAACTGGGTAAGGCCCACTAGGCACAAGTGCCTGTTTTCAGGGGCGACCTGGGAGCACTGGGTGGTTAAGTGACTTGCTCAGAGTCACACAGCATGCAAGTGGAGGTTGTGAGAATCAAACTCAGGTCTGGGCTGCTGGATGTACCAAGCTCATTCACACCTCGTTCCTCTAACCTCTAGGCTATACTGCTCATAACTGTAGTAATTTTCAATATTTTGACCCTAAATTTTCATTGTAGCCATTTTTTCACACCACACTGTAAATGTGACAGCTGTCATTTTTCAAGTCCTGGCCAATATGTGTTCTCACACTTGTGCTGCAAAAGGACATTTCGGCCATAGTTTATAAATGACACCTGTAATGCTCAGAAGGAGTGGTCATAAATAGATTACGCTGAACATTTGTGGTACAGATGTGAAAAAAACAGCTTATGAGGAAATGTTGAATTGTTCCAGCATTCACTCATAACTTTAAGTTTTGTAGATTTTTGCCTCTGCTGTTCGGCATATCCCACGTGTTACCCTACCTGATGAACATGGTAGGTGGCATTTTTCAATTTCCCTCTGAAGCTTGTTTCCACAGTCGCCCAGCGAAATCGCCTTTTAGATGGGATTTTAAAAATTCCACCTGTCTTGATCATAACATCAGGTCATATAAAGACTGTTAGCCATTTGGGATCAAAATGTGGGAGCCCAGTTAAAGGATACCTAAACTGTTTTTTTTTTTAGCATGTGCACCATTTTGCAGACCCTCACGTGGGTTCGCAGTGCACATGCTAAGCTTCCAAATGATATTGCTGTTTACCGTACTATTTTATATTTTCCCCAGTTTCATAATATGTCAAAGTTTCCAACAGCACACTGAGATCATTCAAAACTTGCACTCCGCTGGGACCATAAAATGACCGTGGACATGCAACCTGATGACATCGATGAACAGAGCCAGTTATCTCGATGGAAATACTATAGGGGCGTGCAAATTATGCTTTCTGATTTGGCCACAACCTTTACTTCAGTTACAGGGCACTACTGATCTTGTACGGTAGAGTCTACTGTACGAGATCAGTAGTGTCCTGTAACCAAAGTAAAGGTAGTGGCCAAACCAGAAAGCACAATGTGCACAACCCTATAGTATTTCCATTGAGATAATGCTGTTGGTTCTCTTCATTTATGTCATCACATTGCACGCCCGCGGCCATCTTATAGTCCCAGTGGAGTGCGAGTTTTGAAAGATCTGTGTGTTGCCGAAAACTTTGACATGCAGTATTACAAACTGGGGAAAATATAAGCTAGTAAGGTAACCAGCAATATCAATCGGAAGCTTAGCATGTGCATTATGAACCCACGGGAGGGTTTGCAAAATGGGACACATGCTAAAAAGAGGGTTTAGGTATCTTTTAAAAGTAGATACTGCCTCTCAGCTACCCTATCGTGGATAATTACAATCTAACGATGTGTAAAGGCAGGACACCGCTGAAAATGAGATACGGCGTGTCATCTGCTCTATTCTGGGTAAATATGTAGTAAAAATGTGTACAAGCAAGACCCAGTGCTACAGCAATACCAGCAGCAAACATTCAGCATTGACAAATGCTTGTTCTTCTTAAGACAATGGTTTGCTTCTTTTGTACATATGATGTAGAGATTAATGCAAGGAGGGAGCAATATATCTTGGACACGTTGTTTAGTTTTTTGCTTATTTTATTTATTGACCAGGTAGGTACACTGATCCCAGGGACCATTTTCAGGCACAACCCAGGCCATAAAGATGACATATACTGTACAGTTACAAAAAAGCAACAAGACATGAGTAGAGACCATACAGCACAACCAAGTGCTGACATACAGACTACAATACAGTGCATCAGACTGCTAACATGTGTGAAACAACACAAGAGTCCTGCATAACATTTAGAGGTCTAACTCAAAACTTGCAGTACAAAGAATTTGTAATGCATAGTTGATACAGTCTGATGGTACGTAGATAACAGAAAGTGTACAGTAACACAGAGTAACAACATTAACAGGATTTGGCGAGCAAATAAACAACTGGGGATCTAGCACAGCCGTAGTAAACAAAGCTAGGATTGATAATAGCCTATGCAGAACTGTCTAAAGATACATAGTGATAACTTGCTAGAAACAAGACTGCTGTTGGATAATCAGGATAGGCAAGAATCAGGGAGTGAGTGTTCCGAGATTTGGGAGGGCATTTGTAGGCTGATGCTAACAGCAGAAAACTAATCGGTATATGACTGAAAAAGCACTGCGAAGACAGATGTGACTGGAGAGTCCTTGCTATTTGGAATGTTCATGTGCCCAGGATTCTGTGCTACTTCACAGCTTCGGGCTGTGCCATTTCCCCTAGTAGCGGTGCACACTACCCATATGTATTAAATACCCATTGACAATGTTGGAGCTAACAGAAAAGGAAATTACAGTAAGTATGAAGGAATTTCTTTTCTGTCCGTGCTGTATGGGTCTCCCATCCACAAACTGGGCACAAAACCCAGTTAGCACAGGCAAAAATCCCTTAGTGCCCATGCTGTCTTTTTAATATCAGGGCTCAGGAATCTGGGACACATTGGAGATGCACCATCACCTAAATGTGTTGGATATGCGTACAGTTCTTGATGGTCTGCAAGCCTTATTGCACTGGGTCAGCCAAAAGACGGTCCTTCTCCAGACAGACAGTAAATCTGTCATTTACTATGTAAACAGACAAGGAGGAGCCCACACTTACCCTCCCCACAAAGAGGCAATCATAGTGAGGGTATGGTGCCTGCAGCAGGGGATTCTACTTCCCACCATCTACCTGCCAGGAGTCCAAAACACTCTGATGGACGAACTTGGTCAAACAGCAGCAGATCCTTACAGGTGGCCACTAGCACCAGATATCATGAGATTGCTCTTCGATGAGTGGGAAACTCCAGTCATGGACCTTTTGTGTCCCAATTCAGTGCTAACCTCATTTCTTCCTAGGAGGCGTCCCCTGACCAGAGCACTCCAGCCTGCCAAGTAACATCATGTAGGGATGCAGCTTAGCTTCGCTGCAGTCTCTGCATCTCCAGTTCACTCCCCAGCTCTGCAGGAGGCATCCCCTGACCAGGGCACTCCAGCCTGCCAAGGAATAGCACCTAGGGACGTGACTTAGCTTCACTGCAGTCCCTCAATCTCCAGTTCACCCTCCAGCTCTGCAGGAGGTGTGCCCTGACCAGGGCACTCCAGCCTGCCAAGGAACAGCACCTAGGGACGCGACTTAGCTTCGCCGCAGTCCCTGCATCTCCAGTTCACCATCCAGCTCTGCAGGTATGAACTTTCTTGCGGCTTGCCCCACTCTCTCCCCGGTATTGCCTCCAGCTCCTGATTGGATGGCACTGGTGAATCTGGGCTTCCGATTGGCTCCCTACTTCTTTCCACAGTCTGAACTTTGCTGTATGCCTCCTAGCCAGAGTTTTAACTGGTGGGCGCACATTTTTCAAACCATAACAGCTTTCTCCTCTCTGCCTATGTCCATTGAGTGTACTTTACTGGAACTGTGTGTAGTCATTTGAACTGTATTTATTAGACTGTTCAAAGCAAGTGATAGACTGCTTAATGCAAGTAATTACAGCTCAGTTTGGAAAAGCTGTTACACTGAAATTTATATCTCTTTTTGCCTCTTTCTACTCTCTTGTTCCCCATACCTCTCTGTCCTTCAAAGTAACTCCTAGCTACCCCCTTTTGTCCTCGGCTCTACCCTATATTTCTAGCACTTGGCACTCCTACTGACTCTGTTTTCTGTATCTGCAGTGCCAGGCACTCCTGTATGACTGAAATTGCAACGCCAGGCACTCCTGTAGTTTTTCCGTTTTCCCATTAGCAAGTTATACTGTACTGCCACTAGAGGGACATAATCTTTATCTAAGCGATCCCTGCATGTTGTTCATATAGATACCTTCCTAAACTACAGCCCCCTCCCCCATGCTCCCTGCTTACAAATTCTTCCTCTTCCTAAATCAATTCATTAATTTCTCTGCCTTTATGAACAGTGCATCCCCTACTCTCCTCTCTCCCCCTTGTTCTGCTCATATCGCTCTCTTTACCACCTCTACTTGCTCTCTGCTCACCTATTCCTAATAACTCTCCCAACCCCATCAGTTATTATCTCTATTCCCCTACCCACATCCATGCTATCACTCCTTCCCTGCCATTTGAAACATGGTCTCATTCTACCACTATTCCTCATGCAGCTTTGATAACTGTGTACACTTTCACTGCGTTTTTCCACCTTCTTCTTCCTCACTCATCCACTCCCTTCTCCTCAAAACTCCCAACCTCCTCGCCAGCCCCTTCAAAATCCTTTAAGCTCCACTTTCTCATATTCGCCCTCTTCTTGCTCTCCACCAGGGATATCTACCCCAATCCAGGCCCTATTTCCCCTTGCTCCTCTGGTGCATCCTCCTCTACTACCTCCCTCCCCCCCACTCTCTTCTCTCAGCCCTCCCAAGGGGCTTAAAGATCCTACATCTAAACACCCTCAGCTTGTTGGAAAAAATAGACCAGATTCAGACCATGGTGTGCACTCTAAAACCAGACATTCTCAGAAACGTGGCTAAAGAGAACTATCCCTGACCACTCGGTCTCCATTCTTGGCTACTCACTGCTAAGGCAAGACTGTTCTGGCAGGGGTGGTGGTGTGGACATTTATGTCCTAGCCACCATCCAATATTCCATCATCTACCCATCCTCCAATGCTGGGACCCATGATGCCATTGCTATCCATGTGACCCTCTCCTTCACTCTCCCAATCTTCATAGCCAGCATATACTGCCACCCAAATGTCCATCCTTCGATCGCACTAGACCTCCTAACCTCCATCACTTCCCTTGCTCGCTCTGGGGAAGTATTCATCCTAGGCAACTTCAATATAAATTGGTTGTCACATAAAACTACCAAAACTAAAAATGAAATTGGAGCCCTAAACTTCTCCCAACTGAGCTCCGTACCCACCACCCACCAGAACCACAAGACACAACACCACTCCCTACTCGACTGGGCCCTTGCGTCCCACCGCGTCATCACCTCTGGCATCCTCTCCGATGCTCTCAGTGACCATAACCCAAAATTCATAGTTAGGAAAGTCCACAGAACTAAATCATCACACAAAACCATACAACTATGCTCTCTCAAGTCCCTTGACCTTGAACCTCTCTTGAGTAACCTTGCCACTTCTGACTGGTCCCCCCTAACCTCCTTCCACTCAGTTGATAAGACCCTTGCATACTTCAAAGGAAATCTTTCTTGTAAACTGGAACGCCTTTGTCCCACTCAAACAAACCAGACTCAGAGATAACCACTTACCTTGGATAACCCCGGAACTTCTGGCCTACCTCAGGGCTAGAGATTGAGCCTGGAAGCGTCATAAAGCTACCCAGCTTCCTAGTGACCTCACAAACTTCTGCATGCTCATAAATGCTTGCACCAGGGCTACAAGGTTAGCCAAGTCTGAATATTTCAAATCTGCCTTCATCACCAACATAAATTCCCCTTCCGAGTTCTGGAAGGTGGTCCACACCCTATTTACCCCCTCATCTCGCCCACTGCCCCCAGTACTTAAAGTAAATAGCTCACTAGTGTCCGACCCACCAGCTGTAGCTGCGAAATTTAACTCCTGCTATATCTCCTGCGCCATTGAGTTACTGAAATCCCTCCCCTCCTACCCTTCACCCTCCCCACCCTCTACCGGTCTGCCCCTCCACCACGCTCCCACCTTCCCTTCTTTTTTGATACTATAACCCCAAACGATGCCCTAAGTGCCCTCCTCACCATCAACCCCTCTAAAGATTCCTCCCCTGATTGCCTTGACCCAGAACACCTTTTCATCTTTGCTTCGGCCATTGCCTACCCCTTCTCAATAATCCTAAATCTCTCCTTCTCTACTGCCTCGGTCCCCTCTTCATGGAAACATGCTGTGGTCCTCCCTCTATCCAAAGGGTGTGACCCCTCATCCCCTGGTAACTATCACCCCATTTCTCTCCTCCCTACCCTTGCCAAGCTTCAAGAACACATTGTCCTGTCCCAACTCACCTCTTTTCTAGCTGACACCTCCTTTTTCACCCCTTTCCAGTCTGGTTTCAGGAAAAACCACTCAACCACCACCTCTCTCCTACAGCTTACAGACTCCATCCTAACTGGGATAGACAGTGGCCAAATTACCTCTACCATTTTTGTCAACCTGGCCAAAGCCTTCGACACCGTCTCTTACTCCCTTCTCCTCGACTCACTCCCAGCAGCTGGCCTATCTCCCGCCTCCACCAACTGGTTCAAGACCTACCTTATTGGCAGAATCCTATCAATTAAGATCTTGGACGCCACTTCCCCTCCCCTCCCAATTAGCACTGGAGTTCCCCAGGGCTCGGTATTAGGGCCCCTCCTATTCTCCATCTTCTTAAATGACCTTCCCTCTGTTTGCTCCCCATCCTCCACTATACGTATGTATGTCAGTGATACAGTCCTGTATGCATCTGGCTCCTGTCATGATGAGGTTACAGCCAGCTTACAGCAAGACTTCAACAAGGTTCAGCTCTGGTTTGCTAACCATAAAATTCTCCTCAATGCCAAGAAGACTGTCTCCATGACCTTTGGCACAAGGCAGAGACTCTCTAGGCTTCCCTCCCTACCCACTTTTCACACCCTTGAGGGGACTTTACTTGAGGACACATCCTCCTTCAGGTACTTAGGTATTTGGTTGGACCAACACCTAAACTTCTCTGGAGATATTGACGCCATCCAGAAAAAACTGCGCCCCAAGCTTGGTGACCTGTTTAGGAACCATAGTTGCATCCCTCTTACGGCTAGGCGTGAACTTGTTCAGAAGATGACACTGCCCATTTTCGACTACTGTGACACAGTTTATGGTGCTGCCACTAAGTCCTCCCTGGCCAGACTGGACACCCTCTTCAGTTCTTTCTGCCGCTTTGCCCTGGATGCCCCCCTCGCACTCATCACTGCGATCTTTATCATGCCCTATCCTTCCCCTCTCTTACAAATAGGCAACTCTCCCACTGTGCTAAATTCACGTCCAAGCACTGGTTGGGTGAGATCCCTTCCTACCGCACCTCCTACTTTATAACACCCCCCACCCTCCCATTCCCTTAGATTAACTGACTCCCGTACCCTGGTTGTCCACTGCAAATCCACTCAAATTGTCCAATACGGTTACTCGCACCGCCTCCCATAAATTTGGAATTCTTTCACTCCTCAAATCCAGCACTCATCCTCCGCCTACTCCATCAGCTCTGCCCTCAATAATTACCTTGCACCAAGCTGCTCCTGCCATGTCCCTCCCTAATTCTCTCCCCTAAGCCCTGGACAAACCCTACCCCTCTACCCTCTCCTTCATTTTACCCTGTGCCCTGTGCACACTCACCCCCCAAATCTCTAGCCCTCCTCCTCCTCCCCTTCCCCCAAATTGCTCCCCCTTACTGGCCTCCCTTGATCTCTCACAGAATGTAAAGGACCCTGAATGCTCTCCATTGGTCCCTGTCCTACCCCCCAAGGGCTTGTATCTCTCATCTACTCCCTTCCCCCACCATCTTAAAGGGGTCTCTGTGGGACAGTGCTTTAGGAGGCAGTGTAGCGCAGTGGATTAAGGCTCTGAGCTGCAGATCTGGAGACATGGGTTTGATTCCCACAGTCACCTAGGTGCATACTGTGTGATCCCGAGCAAGTCACTTAACTTCCTTGTGCTCCCAGGTCGCATCTGGAAACAAGCTTTGGCTTAGTGTGCTACTCCTGATTAAATAATGTTCTCTTTCCATCTCTGGTCCCCCCAGTCCCCTTGCAGGGTTCCTCGCATCCTGAAGGGGTCTCCAGGAACATGACTCTTCCCCCCCCCACCTCCTCCCATCCCCTTTCCTTTCATGTATGCACTTGTTTACTTATTAGCCCGGCACTTGTTATTGTCCACTCTTTCTACATGTTATGCGCAACACTGTTGTAACACTGTGTGTAACTGCATACGGTCATTCAGCCGCTGGACAAATCATCGCGGTCATGTAGTAGAGGACAAATAGTCGTGGGGACAACTGATGATGGGAATAGTAGTTGCGGGGACAACTGATGACGGGAATAGCTGTCGCCAGCACTAAACTAAGAAAAATCTGCTGACTTCATGAAAATTGTAATTATGCATCACTCTTTGTAAAGAACCAAAAGTGGCAATGGAATGGAATGGAAAAGTGGGTAAAACAGTTCCTTTATTTTTACGGGGAACATCTAAGGGTTCTGCTTCATGTGACGTTTATTTCAATAATGGAGGCAATGTCCATTAGATACTTTTTGGGGCATCGATATTGCACATCCAGACATATCGCTTTGTACACTTTATTCAGTCGTACATATCGACTGTTTTTTCTTGGTGCCTGTTGTCCAAGCTCCATCTGACAGTGTTGCAATGCAACTGCATGTTGCTCTTGTCTCAACTTTTTTGCCAGCTTAGCTCTCAACGGGTGGCTTATGCTGATGGTCCTTGCAAGCACATGATGCCATGTCACAGTAGCATTGTTGCTTCTCGGTAGATCATGCAGCACTCTATTGTGCTGATTCCAGAAGCAAAGTGCAAATCTTGACTGTCTCTTCTTTTTTCTGTTTCTAGTTAACCTTCCGATGTATACATCCTCGAAATAGTCGAGTAAGCACTCTTTCTCCTCAAAGTCGGAGTCTTCCTGAAGTGTCTCGAAGTACCGCTCCACATCCTCAGTTGGGACAAAAGCTAATCTCAGCAAACATTGCACCTTCAGTGCAAATTCAGGGTCCTGACCATACCTTTGCTGCATCCCCTCCTGCTGCACTCTTCTCCAGAGTGCTTGACCCAGTCTGCACCTTTAAGTGTGTGCACGGCCGGTGAACAGGGGCATGGTTATGATCAGTGGGGGGGGGGGGTTACAATACTATCCTCATTAGTTTGCAAGCGAGCCCTGCAGGTCCGTTGCTCACAGCGCCAGATAACTTTCCCGTCAGAGCCATCCTTCTCTTTTGTGTACAAAACGTTGTACCCCTTCCGCCCCAGGTCGTACCGGGAGACGAGCGACTTGTTGCTCAGTGTGTCTTCCTGGTGAAACATTTCAATAAATAAATAAAACTGCCTCGTTTTTGCTCCAGATATCCAGGACCTGTTCTTTTCTTTCAGGATGCATTCTGGCTGCAGTGGCACAATCTGTTTCTGTATGCATTCCCTCCAGTTCCTCTGATACAAACAGTATGGTTCAAACAGACAAGAGGATTCTAATGGCCCCTTGCTGGCTTCTGTCAGTCTAGTTTCCTGTGCTGGATAAACTTTTAGTCGGCAAACTGAATATTCTACCACTCCTGATGGACTTCATCTTCCAGCCTAGCTCCTGAAGAAATATAAGTTCAAGATATCTCAGAGGGTCTCTGAAATACTGTTGGCTACTCATAAAACTTCTACCAGGAAAACATACATAGCCAAATGAGAAGCTCTTTTCCATCTGGTACTCCAACCCCCACCATGGACCCTTGAAGTGTCTACCTGGAAATGTTTTGAATACTTAATGGACTTTTTTTTTTTTTAAATATGCTTTTACTGAAAGATGAAGGCCACAATCAGCATTACCAAACATAAAATACAAAGGTATCAGAACAAGTAGGTCAATCCAGATAAGATGGCCTGTTCCAGGTATAGTTTCAAAAATCACTATTCAGTATCAAAATTTATTTTCTGATAACATGACGAATCAAATATATTCACAGAGTACACCCTCCAGCACATTAAGGGGCAATAGTATACCCTCTCTCACTTTAAAGAAAGACATCCTGAGGCACAAACACCGTATCTACCTCTTTTAAATAGAAGATCCATCTCTGCCATTTGGTTTGACAAGCAGCTAACTTGTCATGAAGAGCAGCTGTCGGACATTCCAGTTGGTATATATTAAGTACAATTGCTCTCCACTCTACCATTGTAGGTATTTCTTTAGTCATCCACGTACGTGTTATGGACTGTTTAGCTGCTAACATGTAAATTTGCAGAAGGGACTTGTGCCAAGGGGGAGAATGTTCTGGGTAAATAGGTAATAGGGTTATTTCCGCAGTGAGCTTTATCCGCTCACCCAGGCAGCCCCGCAACTCCTCCTGGAGAGAGCACCAGGATGGCATTAGCAGAGGACAAACCAAAAGATAGGGCCCAAGTCCACCAGCCTGCAGTTACAGTCTTTCCAGCAGGAGCCATAGCCATCTGGAAGATGTTTCACCAAGACCTCTGGGGAGCGAAAGAACCTGTTCCTGCATTTCTGTGCAAATTCCCTCCAGATATTGGAGGACATAAGTTTAACAGCAGGGAAAATGGCTTCCATCCAGGAGACGCTTGACACTTCTGCAGCCAGGGCCTTGTTCCACACCTCCAAAATCGAAGACATGGAATCCCCTAATGTATCTCTTAGGGTTTTTTATATGGCACCAATCAAGTGTCCCCATGTGTTACCTGAGAAATAATCCATAAACATTTTCAGGAGAGGGGTAGAGGGAAGGGTAATTTGGAAACTATGGAGTGTTGTCTTAATATGTAGTTCCTGACTTGTAGGAACTTAAAAAAATCCTCCTGCTGAAGCCCATAGTTTTGCTTTAATGTGTCAAATGGGAGAACCCCGCCTGTCCCAGAAATTGGTAAATATACATCAGACCCACCCTTTGCCATCTGGCAAAAACTAAATCGGTTAGAGCTGGTTCAAAGCATTCATCCTCCAGAAACATCCTACAGTAAAAGAAGGTCTGCATAAACTTAGATTGCTGCTTTGTCAGATGCCACACCTTCAGAATGCTAGCTGAGATTTGCCTAAAGTGACTCAGTGGGGGAGATCTACTCCCAGTGGCAAATAAAATCTTTTCTGTATCAAATAAATCATTAATACTAAATTCTATAGTTTTCCATGGGGCTGTATAAGCAGCGGACAGCCAAAGAAACGACACTCTAAGGAAAACCACTCTAGCGTAAAATTCCAAATTTGGTAACTTGGCTCCGCCCTGAGCCAGCGACAACATTATAATCGAAAGACAGATTCTGTGCCGCTGACCTCCCCAAATAAAAATTTGAAATCATTCTGTCTCAGGACTAAAAGTAAAAATGAGCAGGGTAATGGTGAATATTTTGAAAAAGATATAACAATTGAGGAAGTACATTCATACAGATGATTTCAATGCGCTGGAAAAAAGTGAAATTAAGCTTTCCCCATTTGTTAAAGTCCGCTTGAATGGTAAGGGTAAGAGGTTCAAAATTTATTACATCCAACGCATTTAAATCTTTGGGAATGAGTATCCCTAAATATTTAATTTTGGTAGTGTGCCATTTCAGGGGGTATGCTTGCTTCAGATCTTCTGAGGGGCAAAGTTTAAGAGGAGGACTTCTGTTTTGGAAACATTCAGTTTGAAGTCTGCCACATTTTCAAATGTCCTAAAGTACCTCCCAGATGTGTGGGATAGATAATTCCAGAGACAGAGCCATCAGGAGGACATCGTCTGCAAATAAACCCTAAATTCCTGCTGTCTTAAGGGGATATCCTCCACTCCCTGCAGGGCTGCTGCCAAAGGTTCTATATAAAGTCCAAAAAGTAGTGGGGACAGAGGACACACCTGTCTCGTTCCACGCCTCAAGGGGATAGGGAAGGGAAGAGCTCCATTGATGCAAATGTAAGCCTGTGGAGCCCAATAAATATTTCTGATACATTTTAAAAAAGATTCAGGGAAATGAAATTTCGACAGGGTGTCCCATAAAAATGGCCAAATGGCCAGGACACCCTGTCAATGGCCTTCTCAGCGTCGAGGCTTAGGATGGCCACAGGAATGCACCTAGTTTGGATATATTCCATTAATAAGAGAACCTGACTGACATTATCCATAGTATTCCGTTGTTTAATGAAGCCTGCTTGGTCAGGGTGAATCAGTGATGATGATAATGTTTCCAATCTAGCAGACAATGTATTTATTTATTTGATAGTCATAAAAATTTTATAATCTACATTCAAGATGGATATGGGGTGGTATGATGCTGTATCCGTTATATCTTTATCAAGTTTAGGAAGGGCTGCCAAAATTGCGTATGCTCAGGACAGGGGCAGGGAGTTACCCTCTGCTACTGATCTAAATAAGAACATGTTCAGGGAAAGCTCTTTAGTAAATATTTTATACCGTTCTGCAGGGAATCCGTCGGGACCAGTGCACTTTTGTGTAGCTGTTGCCTGGATTTGTGTAAGAACCTCATCCGTCCTCCTAGGTTCTTATTTGCCACTCCGTTAGATGCGGGAGATGTAACCCGTCCATAAATTGATTGCTAACTGGAGGGCCTTCCTGATAAATGTTTCGATAGTACGATGCGAAGGTGTTCCTAATTTTACCACCCATCCCAGATGTAGACTTTTTTATTATTAAAATGGTTGCAGCTTTTTTCCGTACCCTCAACTTTTGAGCCAGCATCCGAGTTCCCCTTGCCCCCCCCCCCCAATAGTTTGATTGTGTAAGATATAAAAGTGTGTATTGTATTCTTAGGTCCATAATTTTCTGTATTGCAGCTTTAGTCCCTAATTTTAATTTGTGGCTCTTTGTCTCCTTCTGAGTCCAGAAGTTGGTAATTCGGAAGTTGATCGGTTAATTTCCTTGTTTCTAATTCCCACTTCTTTTTGACAGAATAAGCAATGGTTTCCCTTCAGAGCATTGCTTTCAAGGAGCCCCATACCATAACCTCTGAAACTTGGGGAGAATTATTTTCTGCCGCAAACTGGATAATCCTCTGCTTAATATAATCTGCATATTGTGGAATTGAAGCGCCAAAGAGTTTGCTTCTTCGCCTTCCCCAAGTTAATTTTTAATACCAGCGAATGATGATCCGATAATAATCTCTGGCCAATTGAGATATCTTGAACAAGTGAGAAATGCTCACATGTCAAGAAAAAATAACCTATACTTGAATATGTATGGTGGTGTCCAGAGTAATAAGTATAGCCATTCAGCACAGGGAACACCTTCCTCCAGATGTCTACCACCCCAGGTGCTCCAGCACACCTCTTAGATATCGAACAGCACCCGAAGTTTGACACATCCTGGGGTTAGAGGAATCCAAGTTAGCCAACATAGTCATATTAAGATCGCCTCCCATAATAAGCCAACCCTGCAGTAACTCTATAACCTTATTAAGGAAAGTTTTAAGTACTGGTACCTTGGTTTATGCTGGCATATATATACACTAACTAATGTGACTTCCTGGGAGTAGAGCTTGCCTTGCAGTATTATATATATTGGCCCTGTTTGTCTACATAAGAGTTGTGTACTTCCAGGGGCGTCACCGAGGGAACCAAAATGGCCGCCTCGTCTACGCCCACTAGGGTGTGAGGACGCATATATTTTCTATCTTTGTCCCCACCGTAGCTTCAAATATTCTGCCTCTGAAAGGTACATTTCCTGGACAAGATACACATCCGCTGACTGTTTTTTGAGATATTGCATAAAACGAGATCTTTTGATGGGACTGTGAAAACCATTAATATTCTGTGAAAATATTTTTACAGGTTGGGTTGCCATATCTTCAACAAGAAAGGGGGACCCTCCCCCTCTAGTGAAGGAATGATACCACCCCTCTCACAGAGGCTGAGCCCGAAGAAGAAGCATCCGATGGGCCCCACCACCCATCCCAGTCATCCCATAGGATCCGATGCAGCAGACCAGGATCAGGAGAAGGAGCAGCGCCACCAGAAACTCCCAACTGTCGTCTCCTATCAGTCTGCAGTTCCGATACCAATAAAAACCAACTGTGTAACCATACCTGACTTATGTGCCTCGTTTGTTTATGTCTCTTAGCTTCTAATAAACAAAAAACAATAAACGGTAACTTTACCTCCCTCCCCCGACTCGGTTTACTGTTGAGATTAGGAAACTTGTTGAGCTTTTGTTCGTCTGGCCTAAAGGGCCTTACACTTACAAATCTTATCCATTTTCTCTGCTCGAACTCCCCCCTCCCTTTCACCTGAAAAATATCAAAACTTACCCCCACCTACACACAAAAAATGGAACTGTATACATTATGACTTCCATCGGTGAGGCGGAAGAAAATTTCCACCTCTGGAAAGCTTGGGGCAACTGTCCTGTCCATGGTCTCCACTCCAGGGCAGTGGGTAAGTACCACTGGATTAATGGTATTGACCCACTACAGGGTCACTGTGATCTCTAGTAGGGTCAGTGTGGCGAAAGCACAGTGGAAACCCTGGTTTGATGACTCCATGGTACGGCTGTTCCCCCACAGTGAGGAGCCCCCCACCACTTCTATACTGGACTTAATTTCTCCTTAAGTTTGCTGAAGATTCCCTTTTATTATTAGGTCATGGTAGCCACTAGCTTCAACATGGAAACTACCCTAATCCCATCTGTTTCCTTCTACGCTGCATGAGCTGTGAGATGCTTTACCTCCATTTTAGCTTAATTCCAGCTCCCAAATATTTTAGGATCATGGGTCTCTGGGAAACATCCGGATCTTTCCCTCTGTCCTTTTGAGCACCACCCATCTGTGGAAAATGTAAGAGACCTACTCCAAGGTGAAACAAGGGGATATCAACTCCTTTATTAGGTCTCACAAAAGCCATTTTAGCTCATTACTGTCCTTGTTCAAATACCTCCCCTGTTACCTGTATACATCTTTCTATACCAGTAGGAAACAGTAATTATACCATGGACATAAGTGAACAGCCAATGAAATTGTCAGACTGGCAGTTTACCACCGGTGTAAATCCTCTGATAACCAATGGCTGTTGATGAGTATGTCCAATATATCCTCTGCAGCATAGGGAGAAATGTAATAAAAATAAAAAACAAAGCAATCTCTTTAATATTTGTATTTTATATAGTAAAAAAATTAACCTTGGTATAATTGCAAGATATAGGGTTCTTAAGCAATAAGCCACTCAGAGGATGTGGGTTATCGGGTGATTTATCTTGGCTGGCGAGGACTTAACCATTAGGCTGTGCCTCATGGGCATACCACTCCAGCATGGTAAATCCCCTGATAACCCACAACCCCCTCATGGCTTATTGCTTAAGAACCCTGTATCTTGAGAGAACCCCATAAATGGTATATTAAACCTTGTCCCCTCCATCTCAGAAAACATGTTTTATGTACTTATTGATTATGACATAGTTAAAGCTGATAAAATTGCTTTTAACCTTAATGCATTGCTGTCTATAAGAGCACCCCACCCTGCCGCATCGATAACGAAGAGGCAGAGGGGAAGACAGAATGCACAGTCATTTGTATTGAAGGAGAAAGTTCAATGAAATATCCACAGAAAAAGTCTCTAGACCCCCGCATGCGTTCTGCACACAGTCTCTAAATGACACATCCACAGCTTTGTTGTAATTACATGGAGTTTCCCAGCTTTAGCTTAATGTTGCCTTGTTCAGCAGCTGAAATATGTCTAACAGGTATAAGGCCATATTGAAATAGTAGGATCAGCTGTATTGCAAGAGAGCAGAGCGGCAATCCACTCCCACCTTAACCTGGGCATACTGTAGTCCGTTCTCCAGCCCAAAAGGCCACTCCACTCCTCCTCAGCTTGCAACCGAGAGTGTCACCAACAGCTGAGGACAAGCAGAGCAAGCCCCCCACCACTCAAAAATGGTCCGGGACCTGCCAAAGTGCCTAGTTCCTTTAAAGACATGGGATTAACCAAATTCACTCCTCGAAGTAATAAGAATCAGACCTTCGGATGGAGAAACTCGCCGAATTAGGTCCAGCAGTCCAAAATTAACTTTGTGTAAACTTAGTTACCTTGACTATGATAGCTTCTCCCTTCAGAAATGTCAGTCTTTCATTTTGGTTTGTAGAACATAGCCATATAGGGACCGGGGGTGGGCAGCCCCAGAGGGGAAAGAGGAGAGCTGTAAGACCAGTGCGGCCGGGACGAGAGACCCCATTGATCTATCCGGTCCCCCAGCCAGGGTATTAAACCCCACTATTGAGGAGACAGTGATCGCCCATCAGTATTATGTGATTTTAGTACCTAAATGAATGTACTCGGGTTCTCTGCCCCACCCCGCTGAGCAGCAGCAGCATCAGTCCCCCACCACCACTTACACCCAGCACCAGTCCACTAACCTGGTAGAGCTTATAATTCAGTTATTCCTTCATATCTGTAAAGTCGGATTCCTGAAGTGTTCAGCTTTTTCAAAATTTCGGCTAGTGAGAGTACAGGCTCCTGGTTTCTCCGGGCTAAAGTCGGGGGCATCAGTAGGTCTCTGGGTCCCTGTTTTAGATCCCTGATCCATATAAAAGCCTCTGGCCATCAAGTCATCCTTTGCTTCTGCTGCAGAAGTGTAAGTTTTTTGTCCATTGGGGTACTGCACCACCAATTTTGCCGGGTATTGCGTTCTAAATTTTAGATTGTGAGTTCTGATATGAGAGAAAAGTGGAATGTACTCCCGTCTTATGCGTTGAGTAGTCAGTGCATAGTCATTGTCGAAGAAGAGCCTGTGAGAAGGACTTTTTGTTTTCTCCAGGCAGCTTGCAGTAGTTGCTTTTTTATCTGATAACTTTGAAAGTGCATAACAAATGAACATGGGCAGGCATCAGGCCGGGTAGGTTTGGGGCCTAGCACCCTATGTGCTCTTTTGACGTCAAGTTGAAAGTCGGGGCCCAATTCCAGCACCATACGCAGCAAGTGATCTGCAAAAGCCAGGGCATCCTGTCCCTCTTTGTTTTCCGGGAGGCCGTATATTCGAATGTTTTTCCTACGGCCCCGGTTTTCTGGCCTTCTTGCCTCATGGACATATGCAGCTGCTGTTATGCGAGTGCTGTAGTTGTGGATTCTGGATCATCCAGGTGACTTGAGTTAGAGGAGATCTGCTGGTCGGCTTTGTCAACCCGGCTCTGCAGCACCCCAAGGTCAGTCTGTAGGTCTCTTATAGAGTCCCGCATTTCAACTCGGAACTCCTGTATGACCTTTAAAATAGTTTCTGTTGGGGGGGGTTCTTAATGTATTTTACCCCCTTTTGATTTCCTGCTGTCCTCCAAGGTTTGAACTTTGCTGGGCCCTTCGGTGTCTGAGTGGCTATGGTCCTCGGCATTCTCACATTCAGCGAACGGTTGGAATCAGCTTCTGGTGTTCCTGGACATTTTTCACAGGAAAAATAGTTAGTTGAAGCACCACAAACGCAAGTTCCAACTTATTTAAAGCAGCAGTGCAACCAGACTGGGCAAAAATTTGACCCTACGTTTTTTTAACTATAAAAGATTTTAGGCATCTTCCAGTTTTATTTGGTGGTACAGTTTTCTAATTCCACCAAAATGTTAGTATTTTATAAGTGTTTTAATTGAAATTTTTCTGAAGAAAAAAAGATGTCGCCACATTTTGCAAAGAAATAGCATTGTAGCTCTGGCAAGGGTCGGGATAAAAATACTAAAATAAGACTCCTGGTGTACAGCGTAGGAGGTACCTAGACATTTACATTTAACGGATATACTAATATTTTTCTTAACTGTAGCTGAAACTACAGTAGCATTTTTGGAAAAATGTTTTTCATTGCACTGCTGCTTTAAGTTTGAAGTTAAATCATGAGAATTGCTTTTTGTGGCAGATTGGGTTTGATTCAGTGGAGGAGCTCCTCAGGTCCGTTGTTCACTCCACCATAGCTCCACTGGAAGTCTCTTAATGGACCTTTCTGATACAGGACTGCAATAATCCAGTCAAGAGATCCATTTTCTGCTGTATCAGCATACCACAAACCGGTAGCTACCCTCTCTCTGGCTCAACTACCTCTATTCAAGAGGTTTTTTGGGGGTATCTTGTACACAAGACCTCCCATCCGGAAACCAGTGGCTCCTTGAGATATCAATCTTGTGCTGGACATGCTCACATGCAAGCCCTTTAAGCCTACTGCAACTTGTGACAGGAGATATCTGACTTGGAAAGCAGCATTTTTGGTGGCCATCCCCTCTGCACACGGAATGTCTGAAATCCATGCTTTGGTCACAGATCCTCTGTATACTGTTTCCCATAAGGACAAAGTTGTCCTCCGTATACTTACGTATATATTAGGGGGTGTGCAGCTAGCCAAGCAAGAGGAGCAGAAGGATCTGGGGGTGCTCATTACAGGGTCAATGAACAACTCTACACAATGTAGGAAGGCAGCTGCGAAGGCCAACAAAATGCTGGGTTGCATTGCAAGGGGTATCTCCTCGAGGAGAGGGGAGGTGTTTCTGCCACCGTATAGGTCATTAGTTAGACCGCATCTGGAGTATTGCATGCAGTACTGGCATCTGTATCTGAAGCGGGACATTAAGTTACTGGAGGGTGTGCAGCGCAGAGCGACAAAGATGATCAAGGGTCTGGGGGACTTGCCATATGAGAGGAGGCTCAGGGAGCTGAACATGTACTCGCTAGAGGAGAGAAGGGACGGGGGGGGGGACATGATTGAAACCTTTAAGTACATGAAAGGAATAAACAAGACAGCTACAGAGGGGCTGTTCAAAGTAAGGGAGGGGAGGGACACCCGGGGCCATGATATAAGGCTGGAGGGAGGAAGGTACAGAAGGGAGATGAGGTGACACTTTTTTACAGAGATGGTGGTAGCTGGGTGGAATGCGTTAAAGGCAGAAGTGGCATCCAGTAGAACAGTGGACTGCTTCAAAAGGGGCTGGGACAGGGTAAGGGAGGTCAGTGGAGAGGAAGGGTGGGGGAGGGTAGCTGCAAAATAAGGGTGCTAGCTGCACATTCGAGCAGACTTGATAGACCTCTAGACCTTTATCTGCTGGCAAATTTCATTTGTTTATATGTTCGTATACACCCCGAGTTCCATCTGAAGGTGGTGTCGGAGTTCCACTTAAATCAGTTTCTTAATTTGCCTACCTACCTTGCCAGCTTTCAGAATGAGGGAGAGAGTATTCTGCATTCCCTTGATGTGAAAAGGGTCTTCAGGTTTTAATTGGACAGAACCCAGGACTACAGAAAGGCAAAGCAACTTTTAGTCCCCTTCAACCCTAATTGAAAGGGACTACCTGTAACAATCAAATGCATTTCCTCTTGGATTATGAATTGCCTTTGCCACTAAAATATTATGGCAGGGGAAAGCTGAAGGGCAGTGGTCATACTAATTCCACAGGAGTAGTAGCAGAGATGCACTCTGTGCCAGTTGCAGACGTCTGCAGAGCTGCTACATGAAGCACTGGGCATACCTTCACCAAGCACCTTAGAATATCATGCCAGGCAGCATACCTCCTTTGGCAGGACCATTCTGAATGTTTTATTATCCTGAGTGAGTCCTAGATTCCAGCCTCCTTTGTCTGGGGGACTGTTTGTACTCAGCTTGGTACTCTAACACCTTGGTTGGAATCTGTGGAGAAGATTGGTTTTTGGAAGAGATGAAGGCTGCATATTTAATGTAACTCTTGATCTCCCTGAATATCTTTTCCATGGATTACCACTCCCACTGGCCATCCCCCTGACTCACTTCAGTATTTTGGTGTTACTGAGTTCCAACCTTTTGTGTTGGTTTGGGCTGTAAAGACACTGTGTTTACTTGGGGTTGGCCCTTCCACTATGGCTATCTTATGCCCTTAGTGCATAGGGTACTCAGTAGGTTTTTGTGCTGCTCACCTCCTTGGTAAAAAAGGTTCTGAGATGGTTGGGGGCTGGTGCCACTGTATACCAGCAGGCATGTGCCAGTGGCATGCATGTGGGGCCACTTGCACTGCCAGCCCCTGCCAGTAAAATTCTGACTCCCAAGTGGTCCTGTTGCCTCTGGCTCAGACCCATTAATGGTAATCTGTGGAGAAAATATTCAGGAAGATCAAGAGTTTACAGTAAGTACTTAACTTTTATTTCTTGTAGTACGCCTCGGAAAGCTAGGAGTACAAGTCTTTCTATATCTGGACTTCTGGCTCCTAAATATCCTATCCAGATCAGAGATGGAACTGGCAGTGGCCACTGCCTCACAGCTCCTCAACTCAATGAGAGTCCTACTGATCTCAAGTCTCACTTAGTTCTCTCCCAGAAACTCCTGATCTTACTTCAAGAGGAAGCTCTTGCAGCAGGTTCCACAGTGAGGACTGACGCCACCCAGCGGCGGTTCCAGCAACTTTTTCTTCAGCAGTACCGATGTGGGAACGCCCCCAGCTGATGTCGGCTCCACCCTCGGCGTCATCCTATATGTGGGAGGAGTTCCCCAAGTGCTCCAGTTCTTTCCTGCCGCACGGTCAGGATTAGTTCGCTCAGTTACAGCTCAGTACCAATCGCTTCATCTCCATCGTTAGAAATTAGTTTCTTCTCGTAGTTATTGATTCTGTGTCATCACATCTCAACAAGTGCGCTTGTGGGTGACAGATACCCGCCAAAGATGGTCACTTAGCGTGTCTTTATTGCCTGGGGCCCGACCACGACACCAACGCCTGCCCTTATTGTCAGGCCTTTTATTCGCGGACGCGGATCAGGTGCCAGAAGTCTCTCGCGACCTACCTTGCTAAGACAAAACTTGCCGCCATGGAACGGGCCTCCTCCTCAGGGGACTCTGATCCTCCTCCAGCCCACAAGCCTCATAAACATTGGGAGCAAGACAGAGGAAGGTTTCACTCCAAGCACAGGCCTTCGGGCTTGAAGTCCGGGTAGTCGGGACATGAATCCCGCCTCACGACCCTGAAGTCTTCCTCTGCTGTCTCCAAGCCTTCTTCTATTCTCCAGCCGCTGAAGGTTCCTCAGCCCACCGAGAAATCAAAGGGCTCAGGTAAGGTCTCCTCCCGCTTGGCCTCTTCCTCGAAGGCCGATTTCCAGGAGTCAAGCAAGGCCTTTGGGTCTTCTGGTGGCAGGGCCTCCTCCTTGCCGCCAAAACCGTGAGACTCCGACCGACGCCAGCCCCCGCCTACAGACCAGCATTCGGTCGAGAAGTCCACTGGCCACAAAGCCGACAGTCACAAGGCTCATGCCACTGAAGGACGATCGTCGGCGCATAAAGAGAAATGGACGACGGACCGACATCTGCCCATGGCCCCTATGGCCCCTGTCCTGGTGCCGGTTATTCTGCCACTGGTTGTGGTTCGTCTAATGCCGGTTACACCGGCAACACCTGACATCAGCTCTGGTACTCCCTCTCCTTGGTCGCCGGTCCACCTGATGCCGGACCCTGTCGACGGTGGTGCTGACACCACCCTGACGTCCCTCCTTCAGCCGACGCTGGTCAATAAAGGTCACCCGGACCCTGGGCGTGGTACCCCTGACGGTCGGACCAACACCGTTCGGGCTGGTGCTCCTCCACCTGCACCCGGTTCCCTAAGCTGAACCTCTCACAGGTGAAGGAGCTCTTTTTTCCCACTGGTGGGATACAGTTAAGAAGGATCTACCAGCGGGTGCACCCCCTTCCACTCCGGTACCGATTCCTAACCCAGTTGATGCTGAACGGACGGATGGTGGGGCAGAAGAGGAGCCCCCTCCTAAGAAACGGGCTAAGAAGTCTAGAAGGGATAGGGCAGTAGCTCCTCCCGCTCTCCCTCTCCTCCACTGGACAGGAGGTGCAAAAGGAAGACACGTAGCCCCTCACCCTCTTCCACACCAGACTCCTATGTAGACTCAGATTTCTGGTCTTTCGATGCCTACTCAGAGCCAGACCTAGGGGACACAGAGGGTCTTCCCAGATCCCCTCCTGATGACCCGAGCTTCATGGAGGTAATGAGGCACATTCAGGCCAACATGGGTTGGGATACTGAGGCCCTGGACCCCGAGCGACTGCGGTTGGCTAAATACCTCTGTCAAAAAGATCCAAAGCCGGTGGTCATCCCTCCCATGGTCGACAGCTTTCAGGATGTCACGCGTGCGACCTGCAAGCGGCCTCACTTCTCCTCTGCCTTGCCGAAAAAGGCTCATCGGCTCTACCTCACTTTCGGACCACCCCTTTTTGGCCGAACCACCCGCTGCAGACTCTGTGGTGATCTCAGCGGCTCATGACCGTTCGCAGAGGCCCAAACATCTGAGCACCCAGCTGCCTGATAGGGAATCTAAGCAGCTGGATTCTGTGGGCCGTAAGGTGTACTCTGCTGCGACCTGTAGTATCAGGAGTCTCAACTTCCTGACACACATGGTCAAATTCCAGAATGCCCTTTGGGAACAAGGATTGGACATTGTGCAGAACATGCCCGATTGCCCTCAACAGGCAGAGCTTGCCAAGCTTTTACAGACCGGCTTGGATGTGGGTACTCACGTTCTGGGGTCGGCCTATGACTCTGCGGACACCTCCTCTAGGGCGGCCGCCACTGGCATTTGCTTCCGACGCCATGCATGGCTTCGAGGTTCGATCCAGATGTACAAACCAATCTTCTGGATGCTCCCTTTAGAGGCTCTGTGCTCTTTGGGGAAGACACTGAGCGGATTATCACCAGGCTGCAGGACTCCGGAAAGGCCATCTGATCTGTGCAGTTCATGTACCACCAGAAACAAGGGCAAGCTCGTAAGTCTCGTTTTCGTGGCCGTGGGGGACATCAGCCACAGCAGCCTCGCTTCCACCAGCAATCGCAGCAAGGCGGCTTCAGTCGCAGGGGAGGAGCCGGAGGATCTTCTGCCTCCACCTCTCTACAGGCCAAAGCAGCCACTGCCACCCTCCCTCCCTCTCCCACCGCCTGACTATCCAGGCTACCCTCCTTCCCTAGATGCTCAGTCGGGGGAGCCGGTCGGAGGTCGCATTTCCCTCTGCATGGATGTGTGGGGTCAAGTAACCTTCGATCAGTGGGTACTCAATCTCGTGGAGTTCAGGCACTCCATAGAGTTTGATTCCATTCCGCCGGACAGACCACCGCCCTTCTAGACAAGAAGGCCATCGAGCAGGTTTCACCGGCCGAAAGAGAGAGAGGGTTCTTCTCCCAGTTACTTCTGGTCCCGAAAAAGTCGGGAGATCTCAGACCCAATTTGGACCTCTGCGATCTAAACCAATGGGTCTCTTACAGGAGATTCAGGATGGTTTCCCTTCCCACTCTCCTTCCGCTTATATTGGCGGGAGACTGGCTGGCATCCTTGGACATGCAGGATGCCTACCTGCATATTCCTATTGCCAGGATCCATCGAAGATTCCTAAGGTTCAGATTCGAAGGCAAGGACTATCAATTTCGAGTCCTTCCATTTGGTCTCTCTTCAGCCCCCAGGGTCTTCACCAAGTGCCTGGCAGTAGTGGCCGCGGCACTTCAAAGGCGGGGCCATTTTGTGTTCCCCTATCTGGACGATTGGCTTCTCCTGGCTCCCTCCAGGTCTCGCCTGTTGGAAACTGTCAGGGATTCCACCTCATTGTTTCAGCGTCTGGGAATCACCATCAGCAGAGACAAATCTCATTTGATTCCAGCTCAGATTCTCCAGTTCATCAGAGCTCTTCTGGATACCACTTCCGGGAAAGTTTTTCTTCCCTCCGACAGAGCAGGGTTGTATTCAGGTCCTGGCATCCCAGATCTCTTCAGCCTCAAGGGTGTCGGCTTGGCTCCTTCTCAGTCTGTTGGGGCATATGGCTATTGCCATAGTCTCGGTTCCTCTGGCGCGCCTGCGCATGAGGACCATACAGTGGTCCTTGACGGTCCATTGGGATCAGACAGTCTGGACACCTCGATCAGGATATCAGAGCCAGTCCGCGGGCGTTATGCCGGTGGATGTCATCCAGAAATTTGCTGGCGGGCATCCCCTTCCAAACGGGCACCATCCCAGATTCTGATGGTGGATGCCTCATCAGTGGTGTGGGGCGCTTATTTGGGGACACATCGTATTCAGCAGTCTTGGTCCTTAGTAGAGGTAGATCTGCATATCAACGTCCTGGAGTTGAGAGCAGTCCTTTACGCCCTCCAAGCCCTGGTCTCTGTCCTAGTGCCGGGCCATCTCTTGGTGCAGACGGACAACACTTCGGTGATGTTCTACATCAACAAGCAGGGTGGCGCACATTCTTATCCCCTCTGCAGGGAAGCCATGCATGTGTGGGATTGGGCCCTCGAACAACAACTATTGCTGACGGCAGTGCATGTTCCCAGGGACCAAAATGTGTTAGCCGACGCACTCAGCAGGACAAAATCGCAAACCCATGAGTGGGAATTGCTCCAAGAGGTTGCAGATCACATCTTCTGCCTGTGTGGGATTCCAGAAGTGGACCTTTTCACCTCATGATTCAATGCAAAACTGCCCAATTTCTGCTCGCTAGGTCCAGAGCCTGAATCTTTTTGGCAAGACGCGTTGTCCTTCTGCTGGAAAGGGAGGTTCCTGTATGCTTTCCCTCCTTTTCCACTGTTACAGAAGGTACTCCTCAAAGCGCAGTCAGAATCTTCCACTCTCATTCTGATTGCTCCACTATGGCCCCATCAGATTTGGTTTTCTTTACTGCAGCGTTTAGTGGCAGAGCCACCGATGCCTCTTCCTCTATCATCTCTCCTCCTGTCACAGGACAGAGGGGTCCCTGATGCACCCGAATCTCCATTCCCTTCACCTGCATGCCTGCCTCCTCAGGACCTAGTCAAGGTCAGATCTGTGGTGTTCAATCAAGTTGCTCAAGTATTGGTAGAGGCACGGAAACCTGCCAACAGGGCCACTTACGCTATGAAGTGGAAACGTATTTGTATCTGGGCCACAGTCAAGAGGATGGAACCCTTGGTCTGTCCGGTTAATATAGTCCTAGAATACCTGCTTTCTGTTTCTGAGAAAGGTCTGTTATTCCTCCATCAAGGTACACCTGGCCGCCATCTCCGCTTATCACTTCCTTGTGTCGGGTAAGATGGTGGCTCAGATGGAGGTTTCCAAGGCCTTTTTGTGTGGTATCCTTCACATCAGACCTCCCATTGGGGACCCTATTCCTCCTTGGGACCTCGTTTTCATCCTGGAGAAGCTTACTCTTCCTCCTTTTGAACCTGCCATGGGAGTCCGAGCTCCGTCTTCTTTCTTGGAAGACTTTGTTTTTGGTAGCCATTACTTCGGCGAGGCACATTTCAGAGCTTCAAGCTCTCATGTGTAAAGAACCCTGCCATGTCTTTCACAAGGACAGGGTTGATCTTTGCAGTAATCTGAAGTTCCTACTGAAAGTTGTTTCGGAGCTCACTCTGAATCAATCAGTTCAGCTCCCAGTTTATTACCCAGAGCATTCAAATAGAGGGGAGGCCTTGCTTCACTCCTTGGATGTTCACAGGGCTCTCAGATATTACCTGGCTAGGACCAAGGGGGACAGGAAATCTGATCAGCTTTTTGTTTCCTTTGCCCAACGGTCCATTGGTCGCCCGGTCACCAGACAGATGCTCTCGCCTGGTTGGTCCATTGTATCTCCTTCTGTTATGAGAAGCACAACAGGTCGACACTGGGGCCGGTTAAAGCGCATTCTACTAGAGCTATCACTGCTTCTTTTGCAGCTCTGAAGAGGGTACCAACAGCCGATATTTGAGCTGCCTCTGCCTGTAGTTATGTTCATACCTTCATCAGGCATTACAGCCTCGACATTATTTCCAGACGCAGAGCAGGTTTTGGCCTTGCAGTTCTGCAAGGCCTGGTCTCCTGAGGGACCTTCCCTTATCTTGCTGTTCCTTTCCTTACTGTCTTCCCCCTCCCAGGGGTTGTTATATGTTTATACTGCTTGGGACTCAGTCCTCATTGTGGAACCTGCTGCAAGAGCTTCGTGTCGAAGTAAGATAGTACAGTTATGTAAGAACTTACCGTAACAGTAGATCTTTGAGAGAAGCTCTTGCAGTAGGTATATTTCCCACCCTCCTTCCCCCAGGGATCAGGTCTTGTTCAGGCCGGTCTTCCCTCTTTGAGGGATATTCGGTTAATAGTTATCCTTCTGACCGCTGTCTGTTGCCAAATTCTGCCTGGGGGGGGTGGTGTACAAGAACTGGAGCATGTGGGGAACTCCTCCCATATATTGGGGGACACCGGGGGTGGAGCCGACGTCGTCGGGGGGCGTTCCCATGTCAGTACTGCTGAAGAAAAAGTTGCCAGAACCGCCACCAGGTGGCGTCAGTCCTCATTGTGGAACCTGCTGCAAGAGCTTCTCTCAAAGATCTACTGTTACGGTAAGTTCTTACGTAACTGTACTTTCCTTAGAGTTATCCTGGACACAATTCAGGCTTGAGCTTCTCTCCCAGACAGCAGAGCTTTTTTTTTTTTTTTTTTAAACTATATGTTTATAGTTTTACAAATCACATACAGCCTAATAAATGCGGACACAGAATTTAACAGTAGTGTAGAAATTACATTGAGGGCGCCACTCCTCTTAATACATCCACAAGGAACATCCTACTGTATGTCATTAAGATACATCATATTGGGGGTAAATATTTATATATTTATTTATTTATTAGCTTTTGGTAACCGGGTAAGTGCGCTAGGCAACAGTCCTGCCTATTTTCAGGCACGACCTGGGAGAGCACAGGACATTGGTTACAATATACAGAAGTGCACAGACATAATACAGATGTACATGGAACAAACCTGGTATACATTGGAAAGCAAAGTAATAGTTACATAAGGGTACATATTGGGCATAGAACATAATAAGGATGCAAAATAATACAGTTAGGGTAACCTTAAGACATCAGAGGACCTTAATAACATCAAGGTTCATAGCCACCTAGTCAAGCATATTGCATTAGGAGAACATTTAGTGTAATACACATGGGTCAGACCCGACAGACTGGAGTGGGACAAAGTATATTAAGAGCATTTGCATTGACCAGAGGCTAGTAGGTGGAAGAATAGCGAGTTTTAGAATTCCCAATGGGAGGCTGAAGTTTTCACCGTAAGGGGAAGTGAGTTCCAGAATTTGGGAGCAAAATGGGCAAATGCCTGTTCACCCATTTTTGTCGCGCAAGGTCTAGTGGAGAGCGTGGGGACAGAGGAAGACCTGAGGGTACGGGTGTGAGCGGCAGGAGTCAGGAGTTTGGCAAGATAGACAGGGCAGGGAGGTCTGGACAAGGAGTCGATAAAGTAGCCCAGGGAGTAAGCCCGAAGATCCTTAGGTGACAGCCAATTTAATCCAGCGTAAAGGAGGCAATGATGGGTAAGACGTGGGGCTGTTAAGGCGAATCTACAGATGTTGTTGTAGACAGTGTCCCATTTTTGGAGTGTAGAAGAGTTTGCAGCAAAGAGGAGGGGTAGAGCATATTGGAGCTGGGGTAGAAGAATACCTCTGGCAACAGAAAGTCTAGCAGAAGGAGTGAGGGAGTGGCACACCTGATAAGCTCCGCCAATTTTAGCATTGACGGCACGGCACACCATATTAACATGTTGAGACAGGTCAAGTGTGGGATCCAATGTGACCCCAAGGTACTTGAAGGTCTCAGTGTTTGAGATGAGGGAGCCATCTAGGCAGTGAACCCGGAGCCTGTTCGCAGGGGCAGACAGTTTTTTAGAGGATCCGAATAGCATAGTGCAAGTTTTTTCTTGGTTCAGGACTTGGTGGTTGCTTGAGAGCCAGATCTGCAGGAATTGGAAGTCATTAGTGAGAGTGGAGTTGATGTCAGCAACTGATTTGATTTGATGATTTGATGTGTCCCAAGTAAATACTATTCAAAGGTAATGAAGCTGTTACTGAAGTCCATGAGCTGTATGGCTATAAATCCAAATAGAACAGAACGATAAGAGTCCACAGTCTATATCCTCTTACCAGAGAAGGGTAATGTAGAAGCCATGCCATACCGGAGTAGTACACATCTTGTGTATATACACATTTAGTTTTAAGCAACCAGCCTATAACATAAGATTAACATTAGGCATTTTATAGAAGAGAAGTAGTGTAAAGTGAACATGACAATCGACAAAACAACAGACAGCAATACAGGCCATCTACTTTACTAACTAATACTTCAACAGTGAGAAATAGTCTCAGTAGATTACAGAATTAATATTTCAAAAAACAATGATTGTCTCAAACAGAAGGTTCAGACGTAAAGTTCCAACTAATATTGAGCATCAGCTGAAAGTGTAAAGTATCTGAAGGGTTCCTTCACCCTAGGAGTTAGCATTAACTTCATGAGAAAGTTCAGGCTAGACTCAGGGTTTCTCCTCTGTTTGAGCCGGCTGACCTGCCGCTTGCTTCTGTGCCCATTTCAGTGCATCCGAGGAGTCAGTGAACAAGAAAATCTTACCTTCATGCATTATCCTCAGGCGAGCCAGGAACACCATCCCATGCGATATGCCCATTTCCCGCAGCATAGCTCAGATACCATCAGAACGTTTCTTCTTTTGCCTAGTGACAAAGCTGAGGTCAGGAAATATCCAGATTGGTACTCCATCCTGAAGTAAAGTCTTCTTTTGCATGACCCAAGCCAGCACTCAATCTCTGGAGCCAGTGCCATCTGTGACCACAACAGTAGCACGGGGTGGTGGGGGGGGTGGGGGCTTCAAGATTATAAGATCTTCCCCTGGATGTTACTGGGTAGGCCTTCTGCATAACAGTTGGGTGGACATTGTACTTGGGTCCAAATTGCGGCTGGAACCATTCGTCCAAGAACAAAATCAAATGGTCAGTTTCGCTTCCCTTGGGCATTCTGATGATTCTCAGGTTGCATGATTGGACCTGGTTCTTCAGTCAGGTGTGTAGGTAATGATTTTCCTTTATGATCATTGCAGCAGTTCCCATAGCTGAGTCCAATTTCTTAACGGCATCCACAGTGGCAGTTTGCAGGATTCCATTGTAGTTTCCAAAGTTGTAACTCAATTAGTGAGAGAGTCTTATTTTTCAGAAAGACTAGTCACTGATTTTATTAGGGTGTTGAGCTTAGCACCAACTGTTTGAAGCATCTCAATTTCTGAAATGTTGGTGGCTACAGCTGCACGACCTGGGGCTGACCTTGTGGTCAGAGGCATCGGAGCATTTTTGCTAAGTGCTTCCTCCTGAAGTTGTTTCTCTTTTTAAGATTTTCTCATGTTAAAGTTGAATGTTTCCGGTATCTGTTCAGTTAAATAAAGTCTGGCGTTGTCTATGAAAATTAACAAAATAAAGTGCTTTTTTCAATGAATTTTTTGGAGCTCTAGACTGGCACGGCCATTTTGCTCGGACTCCACAGCACCCCCAGCAGAACTCACTTTACATAGTTAAGATTGCATGCTTCATCATAACGCCAGTCAGTGCCAACACACTCCATGCAGTGCATGCTGGGCGTCATGGCATCTTCTGTCTTCACAGTATCCTGAGCACAGCTGAACATGAGGGCAGCTCAATGGATGCTCATACCCCAGTAGTCATAAGCATCCTACCCTCAAAGCTACCCAATACAAGTGGCCAGACTGCTAGTACAGTCCCTGTCTTGGTGGTCAAGTGAGGGAGAATAGTTTTCTAGGGCTCCCCTTCTCCTCGCTGGGCCTAGAGGTGACTCTCTCCATGGATACTTCCATACTGGGTGCAGAGCACATTGTCAAAGTCTCCAGATGCAAAGGGTCTGGGACAGCTTAGAAGGGCATCTTCGTATCATTGTGTTTGAGGTGTGGGCAGTCCTTTATAACCTACTGACCCTCAATACAGAAGCAAGTATGTAATGTACTGTGTCAATAATAAACAGGGAGGAGCACACTGTTATCCTCTCTGCTGGGAATGGTGTCTGGAGAAGGGGTTGCTGCTCCATGCTCTCCATCTGCCAGGAGTCCAGAACACCTTGGCAGAAGATCTTGGCCAGACAGTGGCAGATCCTCACAAGTGGTCTGTAGCAGACAATATTTCACAGTCACTGTTTGAGTGGGGAACAGCAGACATAGACTTTTTTGTGTCCCCCTCAATGTCAGACTGCCTCAGTTCTGTTCTAGCAATCTAGAGTTTTGTTGTTTTAGTTGGGATGCAGTCAGGCTGCAGTGGAAACGTCTATTTCTATATGCAGTCGCCCCAGTCCCTCTCATTCATATAGTACTCTTCAATCTGGCAGCTCCAGAGAGCAAGATGATTCTGATAGCCCCCTGCTGGCCTTGGCAGGTCTGGTACCTGGTTCTGCTTCAGTTGACAGTCAGCAACCCAGAGTGTGTCATCCACACTGGACTTACTGACTCAGGCTCAGGGCCATCTAGTCCATCCCAGTCTGGGCTCTCCCATCTCCATGCTTGACTACTGAAGAGATGCTGTAGAAGTAAACAGATCCAAGGCACCTCAGAGAGTCTCTGAGGCACTCCCTACTGTTCATAAGCCTTCCACCAGAAAAATATATGGGGTCAAATGGAAGTGTTACGCACATACGAAATCGCCAGCAGATACAGGCCATTTGGTCTATCTAGTCTGCTTGAATCTGCAGCACTTCAGTCCATTAGACTGCAGCTGCCACCCTCCCTCCCTCATATGTCCTCTCTCCCATCTCCCACCCCCTCACGATTTGTACCCTCCCCTTGAATCTGTCCCACCCCTCTTGAAGCCCCCAACACTGCAATGATACAACTTCCTCTGGCAGAGCGTTCCACCCTGCCACCACCCTTTCTGTGAAATAGTGCCTCCTCATTTCCCTTTTGAACCTGCCCCCTTCCAGCTTCATAGAGTGTCCCCTGGTTTCCCTTCCGCCTTTCAGATTGAACATACACCTGGTGTCTACTTTGTTCAAACCCTTCAGCTACTCGAAGGTCTCAATCATATCCCCTCTCTCCCTTCTTTCCTCCACAGGGTATACATATTGAGCTCTCTCAGTCTGTCCTCATATGGTCGGCCCCCCAGCCCCAGGGCCATTTTTGTTGCCCTGTGCTGTACCCCTTCCAATAGTTTGATGTCCCTTTTCAAGTAGGGGCACCAGAACTGCACACAGTACTCTAGGTGCAGTCTCACCAGGGACCTGTACAGGGCAAGATGACCTCCACTCCTAGAAGTAATCCCTTTGCTATGCACCCTAGCATCCTGTTTGCCTTCACTGCCGCCTTCCTGCACTGAGCAGAGTGATTCATCTCCCGTTACCAGCACTCCCAGATTCTTCTCCTCCTTGATTTTGTTAACGGACCCCTCCAGCCAGTAATTGTGTCCTGGGTCTTGCCTCCTAAATGCATCACTTTGCATCTTTGGCATTGAAACCAAACTGCCAAGTGTGAGACCATTCCTCCAGTTTTATCAAATCCTCCTGAAGTACTTTTGCTTCCTCCCCCCCATCTACCTTGGCACAAATCTTTGTGTCATCTGCGAAGAGTCTGATCTTGCTCTTAATCCCCACTGCAATGTCTGCTATGAAAATGTTAAACAGAACCGGTCCCAGCACTGAGCCCTGTGGTACACCACTTGTTACTGCCTTGGGTTCAGATGCTGCCCCCCACTACCTTCTGCTGTCTACCCTGTAGCCAGTTCTCTACCTATCTTACCAGTTTCCTCCCTGCTCCCAGACTCTTCAACATGCAGGTCAGCCTACTGTGTAGATCAGAGTCAAAGGCCTTGCTGAAATCCAGGTAGAGGACATCCACCACATGTCCCCCATCCATTTTCCTCATAACCCAGTTGTAAAAATCAACTAAGTTCGTCTGGCAGGATCTGCCTGAGACAAATCCATGTTGCCTGCTGTCCTGGAGATTGTTATCCTCAAGAAATTGTGCCAGTCTTTCCTTGAGGATTGTCTCCATCAGTTTTCCCACAATTGCAGTAAGGCTTACCAGTCTGTAGTTCCCCAGTTGGTCCTTGGGCCCACTGTTCTGGAGTGTTGTTCCATCTGGTGTTTGAAAATCCCCATTGACCTTTCCAAGAGTTCTCCTGAAAAGGTTTTAAAATATTTACTGGGCCTATCAGACTGAGGACTACAGTATTCTATGGTCAAGGTCCATCTGTCTGCTGTTTCTGCATATCCTGAACCTTTTGTATACCCTCATGAACCTTTGGGCACCCTGTCTCTGGCTTATTTGCCACTGTTTAAGAGGTTCTTCAGGAATTTTGCATACAAGACCCCCAGTACAAAAGCCAGTTGTTCCCTTGTGCTAGGCATGCTCACTTTCAAACCCTTTGAGCCAATTTTGACTTGTGACATGAGATTACTGATTTGGAAGGCAGTATTTCTAGTGGCTATCCCCTCTGCATGCAGAGTGTCTGAAATCCCCCCATATACTGTGTTCTATAAGGATGAAGTGGTGCTGCCCACACACCCAAGTTCTTGCCTAAAGTAGTGTGACAGTTCCACTTGAACCAGGCTCTCGTTCTCTCAACATACTTTGCCAACCATCAGAATGAAGGGGACAGAATGTTGGAACTATCTAATGTAAAAAGGGTCCTTAGAGTCTATCTGGATAGAGCTAAGAACTTCAGACAAGCAAAGCAGCTGTTCATCTCCTTCGATCCTAATCGAAAGGGTTTGCCTGTCACTATTGAGTGTGTATCCACTTAGACCTTTTCACAAAAGGTGTTATCACACTTTCACATTAACAAATCCTTGCTGCTGCCAAAATTCTTCTCCAAACCTGATAATCCTAGAGAAGTGTTGCTCCATTCTGTCAGTGTCGGAAGAATTCTCAGCCTCAACTTTGATAAAACCACAGTGCAGAAAATCATCTCAACTGTTTATCTCTTTCCATCCAAATTATAGAGAAGTTCCAATTTCCAGTGTCTGTGCAGCTGTATTGTCAGGTGCATTCCACAGTACTACTCTGGGTGGGAAGCAGTTTTAAGGTTCTGTCAGACATTGTTCTGGTAGAATGGGCCACTTTAGGGACTTCACTTGGATCAGACCACATCTTAGAGATATAGTGCCCAACCTGGAGTAGTATTCATTCCTTTATGTAACACTGCCTCTTGGATGTCCAGTCTAAGAAGAAAACAGGTTTTGAGTTTGCTGTACTACAAGAGCTGCTGTCTTCCTGAGTTCCGTGATCTCCAACCTCCCTAGTTTGAAGATTGATACTGCTGGACAGTGAATCAAAAAGTGTAGGTCTATGAAGCAGACTGACTCTGGAACAATAGAAAAGTTACTTACCATAACTCTTGATCTAACATGGCTCAGTTGGTAGCACCTCTGCCTCTGGACAGAAGGTTGTGAGTACTAGTCCCACACCAGGATTCAGCTCAAACCATAAATGCTGGCACCTGAGTGCAGTACTTGAAGGATGCTGTACTGTCATGGTATACCATCTGTCAGATGAGACTTTAAACCTAGGTCCCTTCTGCCCATGTGTGGTGCTGTTCTGGTGTTTGTCCAGTTGGAAGTAAAAGAAAGACACTTTTCACAAGAGTAGTGGATTTTCCCTGGTTCCCTGGTACCCTGGCCAACATATCCCTTCCCATAAAACTGCTTCATGCAGTTTCCAAGGCTGTGTGTGGGTGTTGATTTGCAAAATGGCTGCCACTACATCTTTATAGTAACTTCGCTACCAGTCTCTCAGTGCTTGTGAAGTACTTCGGGATACAGTGTGTATGCAAATTGCTATAGAAATGCTGACAATTCTTTTCAAGAGTGTCTTCGCCATAGAGCCATGCTTACCTGCCCACTATCCTACACACTTACTGATCTCACTGTGTGTATTATTCTCTCCCACCACCACCCCCGCAAGCGGGCATATGGTCTGAAAAGATAAGTTGTCTTTTTCATTCCTTTTCATAGGGACATGTTGATTTTCTTGTGTTTTACCAAATTGATCCTAAACATTTTTAATAGCTTCACTTTCTGTTAAAAAGGCACTGAGGCAGCTAGGGTTGGCCCCACATTAAATGTTGTTGGTGCGCACATGATACCTTATATTGGTACCATCACTGATATCAGTGGCCACAAAAGAGCTGGTTCCCTTGGGGTCCTAGTGCCTCCAGGACTAAGACTAAAGAATGTGGCTTTATGGAGGAGATACTGTAGAAGATCAAAAGTGACTGTAACTTTCCTATTTCTGTATCCTACAGTTTTCCTTCTTGGTATGTTCTTTTCTCTACTCATTATTATAAGGCATGTCTTTTTTATGTCATGTAAGTGGATGGGAGAAGCTGCAGCAGGTGAATTCCTCTTATACAGCCAAGAGTGCTCCATATGGGAGGCAGTGTAGTGCAGTGGTTTAAGGCTCTGAGCTGCAAACCTGGAGACCTGGGTTTGAATCCCATAGCCCCCACTTGCATACTGTGTTGCCCTAAACAAGTCACTTAACTTCCTTGTGCTCCCAGGTCACACATGTAAATAAGCTTCAGCTTAGTGTGTTTCTCCTAATTAAAAAAAACAAACAAACATGTTACAGCCTCTGAATGTATGAAGGTTCTATTTTTTATTTCAGCTTTACTGGCTCATCATTACCACATTCACCAAAGCATCAAGTTATACCCTCAAATTACACAGGCGTGAATAATACACACTTCCATCGGACAAAATTACCCCCAAAAAATTAGTTTGAGAGTAGTTTGAAATCTTTTTCAGTAATCAGCTGTCAAATACAGCATCAGCTTACATGAAGCAATTCTGGAATTACTCCCCTCCTTTCCATCACATAATTTTGTTCTTTGAATCCTTTGCCATCTTCATTCTTTGTATAATGGAGATGTAATGCAACTGAAATATAATAGACACAACTACCTGTTCATGACTCTGTTAACTGCGCGACTGTTCACTGTGCACCAAAACAGGAACTGTGTTCATACAGTGATGATGCTGTCACACTTCAAATGCTAAAAAAGCAACCCCGTAATTTCTTATATTTTTAAAGCACATAAAATTAACAAACTAGACCTGTGGGAAGTACAGTGACACTGATGGCAGAGCTGCAGGTGGAGTGGGGGGTGCTTCATGCTAATTAGTCAGAATTTGTGGCTGTGTAGTCTGATCAGCTGTGTACAGTAGGCTGTGTAAAGTGCTGTGAATGTGGCTGTGCAAGGGGAGGGCTGTTGTCAGAGAAAAGAGGCATGCTTAATAAAAAGTCAATTGATTGTCATTGACATCTCTTGGCTAATCAAAATTATTGTCCAGTGACATCTTAGGGTCCCAGAGCCCCTCAGCTGTACTTCATGTTTTTCTTTGTTAGGGAAAGGGAGTTTCTTAAGTCAGGAGGGGAGAAGTTAATTGGGGGTGTGACTTAGGAGTATAAAAGCAGGTGTCTCCAATTACAGTTCCTTAGTGCTAACTTTGGCAGACAGAAATCTTGCTTTTAGAGCAAGGAGCAGCTGACTACAAAACTAGAACTTTTTTTTTTTTTTTACTAATTGCCCCCCTTCCCTCCCCTCCACCCTCCCACCATCAGCCAGTTCTACTTTTATAGGCACTGGATTTGACTAACAGGAACTTCCTGTTTTTCAGTAGGAAGGGAAGGATCACTGAGACACATAGGTGTCATCATCCTTGAAGGAAAAGAGTAGCTCTCTCTCTCCCCCAGCTGCTGAAGGTCTGACTCTGAGCAAGGAAGGAGGAGACTACAGAAGAATACAGGAAGTTTCTGTCCCAGAACAGGAAGGGCAAGAGCTGTAAGGGCACATAGGCAGTAGGAGGAAAAAAAAAAAAAAACGGAGGAGAGAGTAAGCATACAAAGCAACAGGAGAGGGGCCACAAAATAAGACATATTGGGAGTGGTGCAGTGCAATGGTTGTGGGACGGCAGTCTTCTGAGAGACATTTTGGAGGCTGTGATGCTGCCCTATTTGTAGGCACCTCTCTGATCTGAGGGAGGAGGTTGCTCATCTCCAGGCTAACGGCTAGGATTTGTGAAACCTCTTCCCCCGTCCAGGAACCACCAGGGCCACCACCGCTACCTGAGAGGTTGCCAAGAAAGAGGAGCGGTTGGACCAAGGTGGACTCAGGATGGGAGAGGGTGGTGGAACAGAGGCGCATTCCTCCAGTTTTACCTCTCCACAATTCATACTCTGTTCTGGCAGAGAGTGGTTCCTCTATTGAGGCACCTGTAGTGGAGACCAAGGAGGATGCTGGGAACCTCCACAAAGGAGATCCACAGGAGGGTGGCATGGGACCCCACAGGGGAAGGAAACAACTCCTGGTGGGAGAATCAATCACTAGGGGGGTAGAACTGGGGAGGAAGGGGAGAGGGAGGTAAGTTGCCTGCCTGGCGCCACGGCTTGGAGGGACAGGGAGCGAATCCTCAGGATCGCGGGAGCAGCTGCACGAGGCAGGGAGCTGGATGTCATTGTCCACCTAGGGACAAATGACCTAGTTGGGAATGGGGTCAGAGCAGTGCAAGAGGAGTTTGAAGAGTTGGGGAGGGGCCTTAAACAAGTAGCACGTACGGTAACCTTCTTGGAGCTGCTGCTGCCTGTCTATGGCAAGTTTGATGCTAGGGTACTCTGCACCATGGGATTCAATGAATGGTTGAAAAACTGGTGCAGAGCTCAGGGTTTTGGCTTCATTGGGGACTGGGGGTCCACCTGGAGGGGTGCAGGCCTATACTGGCATGATGGTCTGCATCTGTCCGGGAGGGGAACCAGGATCCTAGGTGATAGATTTAAATGCTTCATTGACAAGCATTTAAACTAGCCAAGGAGGGAGGTGCTGAAAAGGAGCAGGGAAAACCCAGCCTTCCCCCACAAAACACAGTAGTTAGAGAGGTAAACACTAAGGTAGAGAAGTCAACAGGGAGCAGGATAGAGGTAAATGCAGAAAAAGGCAATAAGGAGAGGGATGGGGCTAAAAGGGGTAAGACCATCAAAAAATGGAGGGTGATGAGTACCAATGCCTGTAGTCTGTGTAGCAAGATCCCTGAACTAGTGGCCTTGATGGAAGAGGGACATCTGGATATCGTGGCAGTCACAGAAACATGGTACACTGAGAACCACGACTGGTATGTCAGCATACCAGGGTACACAAGCTACAGGAGGGACAGGGAGGGTAAAAGAGGAGGAGGAGTAGCTCTCTATGTAAGGGAAGGAATCGAAGCAGTGGAACTAAAGGATAAACAGGGAGTAGAGGAGGCACTGTGGGCCACCCTGGAGACAGGATATGGCACCACAATCTGCACGGGGGTTGTATACAGACCCCCATCTCAGTGGGAGGCAATGGACAAGGAAATGATAGAAGGCATCCTTAGAATGGAAGAAAAAGGAGAGATATTGTTGATGGGGGACCTGAATATGCCAGATGTTAACTGGAGCACCTTTGCTGCAGCCACATCCAAGAGCAGGGCTATTCTCGATGCCCTACAAGGGGCATGCCTCAGACAGCTAGTGGTGGAACCCACTCAGGAGGGAGAAATCTTAGACCTGGTATTGTCAAATGGGGATGGAGAAAGGATCTCGGATTTAGAAGTGGGTAGCCATCTGGAAACAAGTGACCACCAATCAGTGTGGTTCACAAAAAACACAACCATAGAGTCAAGCCATACAAAAGCATGAGTATTGGACTTTAGGAGGGCTGACTTTGGGAAAATGGGAGAGTGCCTCAGAAAAACACTAATAAATGGGCAAGAAGGAGGGATGGAGGAACAATGTGGAAAAATCAAAACAGCCATCACAGAGGCAACAAGCCTTTGTGTGAAGCAAATCAATAAAGCAAAATGAAGGAAAAAACACTATGGTTCTCAAAAGAGGTGGTAGGGAAGGTTAAGGAGAAAAAGGCAGCATTCAGGAAGTATAAGGAAATGCAGAAGGAGCAGGACAGAGTACTGTACGAGTTAAAGCAGAAGGAAGCGGGGAAGGGAGTCAGAATAGCAAAGGCCCAAACTGAGGAAAAGATAGCCAACTCAGTTAAGAAGGGGGATAAAATCTTTTATAGGTACATTAGAGAGCGAAGAAAGACCAAGGGAGGGATAGTGAGGCTTAATAAGGGAAGGGAGGTGGGCAGAGGGGGGACAGTGAAAAAGCAGGGATACTGAACGAATACCTCTGCTCAGTATTCACAAAAGAAGAGGAGGGGAGGTACCTAAATCAAAGAATAAGAAGCACGCTGGATAGGGAGGTCGATACCAGTCCATTCACAGAAGAAAGGGTTCCGAAAGAACTCTTAAAACTGAAGGTGGACAAAGCAATGGGGCCTGACGGGATTCACCCAAGAATTCTAAAAGAACTAAGGGTAGAACTAGTGTCACCTCTGACTACCCTTTTTAACGAATCATGGGAGGATGGTGTGGTACCTGCGGACTGGAGGAGGACGGATGTGATTCCCCTTCACAAAAGTGGGAGTAAGACAGAGGCAGGAAACTACAGACCTGTTAGTTTGACCTCAGTGGTAGGGAAACTTATGAAATCACTTCTGAAAGACAGAACTGTTGAATTCCTAGAGGCCAGTGGGGCACAGGACCCATGACAACATGGATTCACAGCAGGAAGGTCATGTCAGACGAATCTAATAGATTTCTTTGACTGGGTGATCAAAGTAGTAGACCAGGGAGGGGCTGTGGACATGGCCTACCTACACTTTAGCAAGGCATTTGACACAGTCCCACACTAAAGATTAATATACAAGTTAGCTAGCCTTAGAGTGGGTCCCAGAGTGGAGCCTGGGTAAAAAATTGGCTAGACAACAGGACGCAGAGGGTAATAGTAAACAGAGTCCACTCTGAAGAAAGAAGGGTTACTAGCGGGGTACCGCAGGGCTCAGTACTGGGACCGGTCCTCTTTATTGTCTTTATAAGTGACATTGCAGAGGGACTGGAAGGAAAAGTATGTCTCTTTGCAGACGACACAAAGATCTGCAACAGGGTCGATACAGAAGGTGGGGTGGAAAGGATGCAGAGGGACTTAGTAAGGTTGGAGAAATGGTCAAATGTATGGCAGCTTAGATTCAATGCAAAGAAGTGCAAAGTAATGCACCTGGGAAACAAAAACCCAGGGGAAGAGTACACGGGGAGATAGTAAAAACAAAAATGGAAAGGGACCTGGGGGTAGTCATATCAGATGACCTTAAGGTGGGCAAGCAATGTGAGAAGGCAGTAAGAAGGGCTGGCGGGATACTGGAATGCGTAGGGAGAGGCATCACCAGTAGAAAACAGGAAGTTGTTATCCCTCTGTACAGACAGTTGGTGAGACCCCATCTGGAGTACTGCATGCAGTTCTGGAGATCCCATCTCTGCAAGGACATAGATAGAATGGAGGCTGTCCAGAGGAGGGCAACTAAAATGGTGCAGGGTCTGCACCAGAAGACATACGAAGAGAGACTTAAGGAGCTTAATATGTATACCTCGAGGAGGGAGAGGAGGGACATGATAGAAACTTTCAAGTACCTCAAGGGAATCAGCAAAGTCCAAGAGGGTAGAATCTTTCAGAAAAAGAGATGTACAAGAACAAAGGGGGCACAATTTGAAGACAGAGGGAGGACAGCTCAGAGGTAATGTGAGGAAGTATTTTTTCACGGAGAGGGTTGTGGATACATGGAACGGCCTTCCTGAGGAGGTAGTGGAGTCAAAAACAGTGGAGGAATTCAAGAATGCATGGGACAGACATAAGGCAATTCTAATGGGGGGTAGGATGAAGTAGGCTGTTGGTTAACTAGGGTCTGCAGCTTATCCATTAGGTAGGGAAATGGACAGACTAGGTGGGCCAAGCGTTCCTTATCTGCCATCAAATTCTATGTTTCATGGTTTGAATCCCTAGGATGTCATGAGACATCACTCTTGATTAGCAAAAAGACATTTGTGTCAACTCATTTGCATACATAAAAGGTGTCAGTTTAGGGCTAATGACGCTATTTATTCTAGCAGCATATATGTGACATCACACACTGGTGCCGTTTGTCAGTGCTGCCAGTATCAAAAAATGTGGTTCCCACAGGGTCCTGTTTTCTCTAGGCTAAGAACCAGGAGTGCTGACCTATGGAGAATATACTCAAGAAGATCAAGACTTACTGATAAGTAACATTCCTTTTTCTTTCCATCCTTACTCTTGGTTACATTTTTAACTACTTGTAATATATTGAGATAGATTTTTTTTCCCAATTGTTTAACCAGGAGAGACACACTAAGTTGAAAGCTTGTTTACAGGTGCAACCTGGGAGCACAGGGAGGTTAAGTGACTTGCTCAGGGTCACACAGTATGCAAGTGGGGGCTGTGGGATTCAAACCCAGGTCTCCAGATTTGCAGCTCAGAGCCTTAAACCACTGCGCTACTGCCTCCCTGTAACTGTAACGTGACTGTAATGTGCTAATATGTGTTTAATTAATACAAGGTTCTTTAGTGACTTTTTTTCCCCTCCTTTTCAGAGCACCTGTTGAAATTATCAATGGAAGAGTTAGTTGAGTTTCTGCAGGAGACCTTACCCAAAGAGTTTTACTTCGAGGATGACTTTGTGATAGAACAGCTACAGAATTCCATGTCAGAGCTGAAACGAGCCAAGCTAGATATACCACCACCAGGTGAGATTCAGTGTCTGTCCCTTTGGAGTTGCAGTGTATGTACGGTAAAATTGGAAAAAAAAACTTGGTGGATAATAGAACAAAATGGTTAATCTTCGAATCAATCTTCTGTAAAGAGTCCACCTCTTGGGTCTAAGCCAGGGACACTAGGATCCCACGGGAGCAAAAACAATCCAAACTTTATTTCTGAAATGCTATTCCACAATAGATCATAGCGTTTTACACAATGTAATCAAACAGTATAAAAAACAGAATCACATTTCTAAAAACATATCAGGTGTTGGCACTGTAGTTGGTGTCGATGTCAGTGTCTGCCACAGCATAGACCTTATTTTCGAGGAAACTGTCAGTGTTGAGCTTAATCTGGATGTTGGTGTGGGGTTGGTGCCACCAGTGGTGCTGGGGTTTGACATCGTGCTGGTGCTGTTGCAGCTTCTGATGTAGCAGTGCTGAGTCAGAGGTCGGTGACAAATCCTGTGCCAAGTTCTCTCCTGGTTCCGATATTGGCATTAGTGGTAGACTGTAGTCAGGCTCCTCAGTGGGGCCTACCCAGTTGAGGATGTACATCATTCACCCCAGGGCTTCCCGCAGGCTACTGCTCTACCACCTCCTCCATTATAGTAGTTTCAGAAGTGGGAGTCTCTACTTGATCCTCCTTTAGGGTCAGGTTGTTGCCTGAACGTCAAGGCCCTTCCAGAGATAAACAATTGGAGAGATATGGGTGCTGCAGCTCATCATGCTGCTTCATCCCCCTCCAGACCTACACTCAAAATGTGTTGGTAATTGATGGACAGACTATCTGCGTTCTCTGAGCCTCCAGACCCCCAATGCAGGAATAGTAATGTTATTCAGGGAAGAATGTAGAGGCCTGGTACAGGGAGTCGACAGGGCCAAATTCAAGGTACCTTTCCTGTTCCCCACCCAAGTGGTCTCCCCTTCTCCCTCCCCTCTGACAACAACAAATCCTTATTGCATTTGGCCTCTGCTGCAGAGTATGTTCTGTACCAGTGGTTTGTGTGGGAGATGTTACCAACATTGGGAACCCCCTACTTTACTTGCCACAATTGTGTTACCCTGCCATTGAAACTACTAGGAGTTCCCAATACTGATACTGCTATCATTGCTTCCTGGCACAGGGCCATGGAGGAGGCAACAAGGGCTATCTGGAGGCATCCCTTTTCAACCCTTCCCTCCCCATGGACCCCCTTTTCAGGTATCACACACCAAAAGGGTCAGTTATACATACATCTCACCCCACTCACAGGATCTGGGTTCTTCAGACCCAAACCTCCCCACAGTGCCTTACTGGCAAATACCCTCCCTACTCTGACTCCAGCAGCTTCAATGTGCTGGGAAGGAAGATTTATTACCTCTGCCAAGTCACTATTATCCATCTTGTTGCATCAGGCCCATATGGAGGCATACCAATGCCACCTATGGATGCAGGTGGACAGCTAGCTTTCTGGGATGCTTTTTTGTGATTTCACTGGGTGGGCACAAACATTTCCATTAGGGGCCTGGAGGCAGCTCAGCACCAGTCAACCAGGTGGCCTCCATGAACTTTTAATCATCTGCATCAGACAAGATGCACTGGTTTGGCTTTTCCCTTTATCACCTTTGGCCTGGTATATGGTGTTTAATTCTCAGTGCCATGGGGCTTGTTTCTTCTCCCTGCCTGACCCAGAGCAATCCTTAATCCATTCAGACCCAGACAAGCCCCTTCCATCAGGTGTTCTTCCCTACTTGGAGGGCCAAAGATCTTGTGAGTTCCATGAATGAGCAAGCTTCTCCCTCATGAAAAGGGAAGCTTCATAACTGACCCATGAGTGGGACACTGGAGAAGATTGATTTGAGAGAGAAAAGTTACAGTGCGTACTTTAAGTGAAGATTTTCCTCAATATCCTTACCTCAGAGTGCCACTCAACCACCCACCATCCCCCTCACTTAGAGCCAGGGCTACGTTGGCAGCTCACCCCAGTCAGAGTGCAGAGCCTTACTGGCAGCCATTCTTTACTAATCTGTCTATCCCCCCTCCCAAAAAACATATATAACATTGTTTTCTGTTGCTCCTTAGTTTTTCTAACACTAGGAATCCAACAACAATGTCATACAAAACAGTACATCCCCTTTATCTTGGGTATATCCATATGACCCTATTAGTTGCTGTATGTAACACTGTTCTTGTGGTGCCTTGACTGTTCAACCATTTCTACCTGATAATAGCCCTCAGTCGTTAGGGGGTAGAAATGGGGAGGAGGAGGGAGGGGAAAAAGAGGTAAGGTGCCTGCCTGGCACCATGGCTTGGAGGGACAGGAAGCGAATCCTCAGGATTGTGGGAGCAACTGCATGGTGGAGGGAACTGGGTGTCATTGTCCATCTAGGGACAAATGACCTGGTTGGGAATGGGATCAGAGCAGTGCAGCAGGAGTTTGTGGAGTTGGGAAGGGGCCTTAGACAAGTAGCACGCACTGTAACTTTCTCAGAAATGCTGCCTGTCTATGACATGGGTGAGGCTAGGGTACTCCGCACCATGGGATTCAATGACTGGTTGAAAAACTGTTGCAGAGTTCAGGGATTTGGCTTCATTGAGGACTGGGGGTCCACCTAAAGGGATACAGGCCTATACTGGCATGATGGTCTGCATCTGCATCTGGGAGGGGAACCAGGATCTTAGGTGATAGGTTAAATTAAAGATGGAAATGAGAAAGGAAATGTGTGGCCCACTGGGAATTGAACCTCAGACCTCTGATATGCTGTTCCAGCGCTCTAACCATTAAGCTACAGGCTCACATGGTCAGACTGCCTGAGGAACTTCCTTTAAATCCACACATTCCTTTCTCAAGTGTGTTGCGTAATCCTGCCACTAGGAACATATCAGAAATACAAGCAGACCACTTCTCTCAGTGCAGTTTAGCCCCTGCAAGGCATATTTTAAATCAAGGATGGAAATGAGAGAGGAAAGGTGTGGCCCACTGGGATTTGAACCTCATACCTCTGGTATGCCGTTCCAGTGCTCTAACCATTAAGCTACAGGTTCACATGGTCAGAGTGCCTGAGGAACTTCCTTTAAATCCACACACATAAATATGCCTTGCAGGGGCTAAACTGTGCTAAGAGAAGTGGTCTGTTTGTATTTCTGATATGTTCCTAGTTACAGGATTACGCAACACACTTGAGAAAGGAATGTGTGGATTTAAAGGAAGTTTAAAGCAAAATGGGTGAGTGCCTCAGAAAAGCACTAGCAAACAGACAAGAAGGAGGGGTGGAAGAACAATGGGGAAAAATTAAAACTGCCATCACAGAGGCAACAAGCCTTTGTGTAAAGCAAATCAACAAAATAAAATGAAGGAACAGGACACTATGGTTCTCAAAAGAGGTGGCAGGGAAGGTTAAGGAAAAAAGGATAGCATTCAGGAAATATAAGGAAACACAGAAGGAGCAGGACAGAGAACTGTATCGGTTAAAGCAGAAGGAGGCAGGGAAGGCAGTCAGAATAGGAAAGGGCCAAACTGAGGAAAAGATAGCCAACTCTGTTAAGAAAGGGGATAAAACCTTTTATAGGTACATTAGGGAGTGAAGAAAGACCAAGGGAGGGATACTGAGTCTTAAAGGGGAGGGAATGTGGGCGGAGGGTGACTGCGAAAAAGCAGGGATACTGAACGAATACGTCTCAGTAGTCACAGAAGAAGAGGAGGGGGAGGTACCTAAACCAAACAATAGAAACACTCTGGATAGGGGGGTTGATACCAGTCCATTCACATAAGAAAGGGTTCTGCAGGAACTCTTAAAACTGAAGGTGGACAAAGCAATGGGGCCTGACAGGACTCACCCCAGGATTCTAAAAGAACTGGGAGGGAAGGGGACTAGTAGCACCACTGACTACCCTTTTTAACAAATCATGAGAGGAAGGTGAGGTACCTGTGGACTGGAGGAGGGCAGATGAGATTCCCCTTCACAAAAGTGGGAGCAAGGCAGAGGCAGGAAACTACAGACCTGTTAGTTTGACCTCAGTGGTAGGGAAAATTATGGAATCACTTCTGAAGGAAAGAATTGTTGAGCACCTAGAGGCCAGCGGGGCACAGAACCCAAGGCAGCATGGATTTACAGTGGGAAGGTAATGTCAGACGAATCTGATAGATTTCTTTGACTGGGTGACCAAAGTAGTAGACCAGGGAGGGTCTGTGGACATGGCCTACCTAGACTTTAGCAAGGCATTTGACACAGTCCCACACAAAAGATTAATAAACAAGTTAGCCAGCCTTGGAGTGGGTCCCAAGGTGGTTGCCTGGGTAAAAAATTGGCTGGACCACAGGATGCAGAGGGTAATATTAAACGGAGTCCACTTTGAAGAAAGGGGGGTTACTAGTGGAATACCGCAGGGTTCAGGACTGGGACCAGTCCTCTTTAATGTCTTCATTAGTAACATTGTGGAGAGACTAGAAGGAAAAGTATGTCTCTTTGTAGATGACACAGGGTTGATACACAAGGTGGGGTGGAAACGATGAGAAGGGACTTGGCAAGGTTGGAGGAATGATCACATGTATGGTGACTTGGATTCAACGCAGGGAAGTGCAAAGTAATGCACATGGGAATAAAAACCCAGGGGAAGAGTACACAGTGGGGGGTGAGATACTAGCAACAACAAAAATGGAAAAGGACGTGAGGGTAGTCATATCAGATGACCTAAAGATGGGCAAGCAATGTGAGAAGGTAGTAAGGAGGGCTGGGGGGATACTGGGATGCATAGGGAGAGGCATCACCAGTAGAACACAAGAAGTTGTTATCCCTCTGCACAGACAGTTGGTGAGACCCCCATCTGCAGTACTGCGTACAGTTCTGGAGATCCCATCTCCGCAGGGATATAGACAGGATGGAGGCTGTCCAGAGGAGGGCAACTAAAATGGTGCAGGGCCTGCACCAGAAGTCATACAAAGAGAGACTAAAGGAGCTCAATATGTATACCCTCGAGGAAAGGAGCAAAACAAGAGACATGATAGAAACTTTCAAGTACCTCAAGGGAATCAACAAAGTCCAAGAGGGTAGCATCTTTCAGAAAAAAAGATGTTCAAGAACAAGGGGACACAATTTGAAGATAATGGGGGGACAACTCAGAGGTAACGTGAGGAAGTATTTTTTCATGGAGAGGGTTGTGGATGCATGGAACGGCCTTCCTGAGGAGGTCGTGGAGTCAAAAACAGTGGGGGAATTCAAGAATGCATGGGACAGACATAAGGCAATTCTAGTGGGGGTAGGGGGAGTTAGGCCGTTGGTTAACTAAGATCTGCAGCTTATCCATTAGATTGGGAAATGGACAGACTAGGTGGGCCAAGCAGTCCTTATCTGCCATCAAATTCTATGTTTCTAGTGCAGACAAAGTAGGATTTGCACAATTCTTGCCTGAACAAATCTGGTTGTGTCAGGGTATTTTATGCTCAGATGTCTATACAGGGGTAAATTCCTTCTTTTTCATTATTGCAGAGGAAGATAATCTGATAGTCCCAAGGAATTGGCACCATAGGTGTACCTAGTAACAGGTTATTTAGCTTATATACTATCACTCTGTTAATCACATTTCTCAAGAGCTTCTCTCTGAAATCCAAGATCTTCTTGGACCATATCGTCACCATTAATTCACACTGATGGGTTTTGAGCCAGAGGCACTAAGACCATGTGGGAGCCAGAAATCTTCAGGAGCGTCAGTGCCGAAGTAGGCTGCATGCATGCGCAGCACCGTGAGACTAGCTCACACTACCTAGCTTACCTCAGCACCAGCCCTCAACCACCTCAGTTCTTCTATTGCTTTGCGCTTCTGTGACGATGGCGCTCACCCGTCGGGAGTCAGATCTTCATGTCTGTATGACAACAGCGTTCAGTTCATTCTGATTTAGTTTAGTTTTTCTTGGATTTTTTCTGTCAAGTTTACTAAAAAAAAATCAAAACAAAAAAACATATTTCTGTCAGTTTCTGTCAGCCCTGACTCAACGTCTGAAGACCGTGGACTTTGACGGTAGGGAGCCTCTCCAGGCATGCTGCTCCGGCAGTGGGACCATGTCCGGTCTACTTCCCTCTCCGAGGGAGAGTTCTGATGATAGGCGGTGCTGTGTTCATGGAGGGAGGACAGTCTTCCTCATAAACACAAAAAGAAGCTAGCCTGTTCCTGCTTCTCCAAGGAAGCTCCTATGCAGTATTCGCGCCATTTTTTCACCTACAGCTTTTTCTCCGTTATTTCTCAGAATCTCTTTAAAGAGATTCATTCAACTTGTTTATATCCAGAGTTAATCCTTTGACTTCTCTCTTAATAATAATAAACTTTATGAGCGCAGTATCTAAACCCAAAGCGCTGTACAAGGCTTTAAAACAGTTAAAACAGCAACCAACCCATTCCATATAAAATTATGAAACAAATGAGGCAGGATGTTATATGGAGTCACTGAAGGCCTGGCAGAAAAAATAGGTCTTCAAGGCTGTCTTAAAGCTCCCCACAGTCTGGCACTCTCGAATCTGATGAGGTAAAGAATTCCACAGGGTCGGGGCCATGAACATAAAAGCACGAGAGCCAGATGTTTTCAGTCGTACCCTGGGAATCTCTGACAGACCCTTGTCGGCTGAGCAGAGTGGGCGGCCGGGACAGTAAGGAGCAAGGAGCTCTTGCAGGTAGCTCGGGCCAAGTCTGTGTAGGCCTTTAAAGGTCAGAAGACCGGCCTTGAAGGTGATCCGTCACTGAACAGGCAGCCAGTGCAGTTTGCACAGCACAGGAGTGATGTGGCTTGAACGAGGGGCCCCAGTCAACAACCTTGCCACAGTGTTCTGCACTAGCTGCAAGCGGCGGATATTGACCCCAGAAGCCTTAAGTAAAGGGAGTTACAGTAGTCCAGGCGCAAGGTCACAAAGTCGTGGATCAACGTTGAAAAGTCTCCGGACGGAACAAGTTGCTTGACCAGAGTGATGTTCATAAAATAGTAAAATGCAAACTTGACAACTGCAGATACCTGTGAATGCAGTGTCAGCCTATCATCAAAGATCACCCCCAGGTTTCGCACCCGCTCAGAGGAAGGCAGCTGACTACTCCTGAGCAAAAGCCCAGAAGGAAGCCCTGCCACCGCCCCCCCCCCCAATCCGGAGGCCTGGATCCATGACCAGCACCTCAGTCTTATCGGAATTCAATTTCAGCCAGTTGGATTTCATCCAGTCCTGGATTTCTGCGAGGCAGCTATTAAAGACCAAGACTGCACTAACCTGGTCGGGTGCGAAAGACAGGTAGAGCTGGGTATCATCTGCGTAACAGTGTAACCTCAGCCCATACCGTCTTACAGTGTCTTCTAAAGGCGGCATATACACCGCAAACAACATTGGGGAAAGCACTGAGCCCTGAGGGACCCCTCAAGGCAGGGAGAAGGAATCTGAGAAAAACAACCCAGACACCATCCTCTGAAACCTGCCAGAGAGGAATGATCGAAACATCTGAGGACCGAATCAGCCAGACTGCAAATGACCCTCAGGCACTCAAGCAACACCCCATGGTCCACGGTGTCAAAAGCTAACGAAAGATCAAGGAGCACCAAGATGGAGAGGCGCGTCTGATCTCTAGCCATCAGAAGATCATTGAACACTTGAACCAGAGCAGTCTCGGTACTGCGCCTCTTCCGAAAACTGGACTGGAGAGGATCATAGATATCAGGGATGGTAAGATGGTTCTCCAGCTGCAGCACAGCTACTTTCTGAGTCACCTTCCCTACAAGGGGAAGGTTAGAAATAGGTCTGTAGTTGGCCAAGCAGTTACGATCCAAAGAAGCTTTCTTAAGGAGGGGTGTCATCACCGCCTCCTTCAGGGAGCAGGGGAAATCACCCATCTCAAAGGAGCACCACACAATCTTGGCCAGGACAGAGATGATAGAATCAATACACCCCAGTATAAGGCATGTTGGGCCAGAGTCCAAACTACAGCATGTCAGCAGCATATTCTGGACAGTCCGCATAATACCAATGATCTCCAGATGGTCGAAAGAAGATGCAGAAAACCGAGGTGCCGTGGCCAAGCACCGGCCACCGTCAACCCCCATGGAGTGAGCAGGCTGGATCTCCGTCCTGATGTCGGCTACCTTATCAACAAAGAATCAAGCAAACTCATCACACTTAAGCTGTGAAAAAGCACTTTGGACTTGCAGACAGGTTGGGTTGCACAACCTGTTCCTGGTCCAAAAGAGTTGAGCTGGTCAAGTCTGAGATGCAGCAATCTCCCCAGACAGGAACTCTTGCCTTCTTATGGGTGAGTGCTGATTGATAGACCCGATAGTGTTCCATCAATCTAAGGTGGTTGGTATCCAGGGCAGATTTCCACCAGCATCGCTCTAACCTTCATCCAACTCTTCTCAACTCCTTCAAGGTCCCGTCGAACCGGGGGGCCGTGGGTGAAGAGAGAGAGCATGAACACGAACAGGAGCAACAAAGTCCAGGTCTTCTGTCAGTGCCTTATTATAGGCCTGGACTAAGTCCTCTGGACTCCTGCTTGCACCCGGCAATCACGATAGGTCTAATACCTCCAACAGGCCATCAGGGGTCACATCCCTCAAAGGGTGGTATCTGACCAGCTCCACCGGGACAGGCCTATGGGGCAGCTAGGAAGTTGAACCTTGTGGTGTGGTGGTCAGACCGTCCGACTGGTTCCACCACCAAATCAGTGGTCTCCAGGAGGAAAACCAGATTGAGTGAATGACCATGCTCATGGGTTGCAGAGGCAACTACCTATGTGAGGCCCAATGAACACATAAGTTGGAGGAAGTCCTGGCCAAAATGCGAGAGTTCATCGTCAATCCAGGCATTGAAGTCACCCAGTACCATCAGTCTGGGAGGCTCAAATGCCATGTCAGCAACGAAGTCCGCAACTTCCTGCAGGAACAATTTCTCATCCCAGAGTAGACGGTAGACGAGAATGATCCTGCACACTCAAACGATATGGGTTCCTCAGATGGCACTCCCACAAGGCTCAGTTCCAATCTAAAACAGATAGCTACACCCCCGCCCCTGCAGTCCGATCTCAAGTGGTGTATCACCAAGAACCCAGCTGGAGCAGCCACTGCAGAAAGAAGATTGCCACCACAGATGAACACTCTCTCTCTCTGTCTGCTCTCTTGGGCCTGACCGTGAAGTTTCTGACTATGAGCTCTGCCAGAGGTATAACCAGACAACCCTCAGGCGATGCAAAAAAGGCTCTTAAAAATTTCCTGATAGATCAACAGGCAGCCAGTTCCAAGCAGGGGTCCTCTGGGTTCCCAGTCTCTCAGTCACCGATGGGGTTGTTGAGCTCCCAGGCCTCCAAGGCCCGAGACAATTCCTCAGGGAAAAGTCATAAAAAAGACTGAGATCCCGACCATTCCCCACCAGCGACGATCTTGCTCCCCTCTTCTCCTTCCTCTGGGGATCCTCGTTGACTGCTGCTGCACCACAGCGCGAAGTCGCTGTCCAGGTCTCTTTGCCCTCCAGACCAATACCGGCAGTGCCACTGCCAGATTCTCAGGGCGGCCAGCCATCGACCTCTGGGTCATCTGCCCCTCCATCGATGATGGGCTTATTGTCGAATGACCCCTGGTTGAGGCCTGACCCTTCTCCCTTCAGGGCTACAGGCTCTTCAGGTTCACAGGCTCATCATGCAGGTCATCAGTACCTGTGCCATCGACAAATGCTGTTGACCTAAATGATATTCTGACTAAATTCACTTTGGTGATTGTGCAGCAGCTGGGCACATACAGGCCGACATCACCGACGCCATCAACAGCCACGTTGTCATCGACCCCTACTCATCGGCCGCAGGAGGATCCCTGCAGGCCATCATCAGCACATCCAACATCAGACCTGGATCTGGAAGAGGTTGATGTCGAGGAGGAGTACCATCCAGACCTTATTCTTCATGAGAATGAGGAGGAAGAAGAGATCCTGGCCTCTGACAGGTCCACAGCTTCCTCTGTCAGTGAGGACTCGGTTAAGCATGCTCCAGGGTCCCCTTCTGAGGACTCCGCATTTTTCAGTGTAATGAAACAGCTGTCCGCAGCCATGGACTTCCACACTGAGAAGGAGGATGTCACCAGGAAAGAGCTGGTGGACTTCCTGGAGATCCCAGGGTCTGCCCCCAAAATCATTCCTCCAGTCTTGCCTGCCTTGAGGAATGCAGCCACAGAAGCCTGGCACAGACTAGATGTGCCAGCTATGCCCTGCAGGATGGACAAGCTTTGCCATGCCCCCCCAGGGGTTTCCCTGCTATGCTGCCCAGCCCAAAACAGACTCAGTGGTTATTGAGACAGCCCACAACAGGTCTAAGGTGCCAGAGTACCTTAGGTCACTCCCACTGGATAAACGGTCCTGCAGAATTGACGTCTGGGTAAGAGGGTTTATGCCTCCTCCGCACTTGGGTTGAGGTTTGCTTAACTATTTGTCTCATATGGTGAAGTATCAGAATTCTAACTGGAAGAGAATGGCAAGGCAACTGCCCATACCCTCCCAGATTGCACTCAAAACCAAGAGCTTCTTAAGTGCCTCCAGAGGGCTGAGGACGTTAGCAAGCATCTCCTCAGGGCCCTCTATGACATGGCTGACACTATTGCCAGGGCTGCTCCCACAGACATATGCCTGCATAGGTACTCCTGACTGAGCGTCTTGGGTTTCGCTGCTGATATTTAGCAGAAGATGCTTAATGCCCCCTTCAATGGCACTAAGCTGTTTGGTCCTGATGTCCAGGATACTATCAACAATCTGCAGGCTGCTGGCAGGGCTATGAAGTCTGTTCACTCTCTCTGCCATACCCAGCTGAGAGGTAGACAGCGCCCTCCCTTTCGCAAGGCAACCAATAGATCTGGTGCAGCCTGTTGCCCCAAGGGAAGAGTAGAGCCCCTGCTGCCTTGTCTGCCCCCTCCAATGCTGGAGCTGTGGCCAGACATCACAGAAGTGAGGTAACAGCCCCCGCGGCTGGTCCTGTCTCCCTTTGACTCCTTGCCAGAACCCTCCCCCTCCACACACACACTTCTGGTCCTCAACCAAGAGGTGGTGGTTGGAGGTCGGTTCTCCCTCCATCTAAATCAATGGGGAACCATAACTATGGATGCCTGGATTTTAGAAATCATAGAAAGGGTTCATGCCCTGGAATTCACAGAGCAACCTACACACACACACACACACACACACACACACACACATATACACACACTGCCCTCTAGTTACCCTCCAGCTCACTTGTCTGTTCTCCGGGAGGAGGTACAATCACTTCTGCACAAGCAGGCCATTGAGCCAGTACCCAGGCACCAGAGAAACAAGGGGTTTTATTCCAGGTTTTTCCTGGTCCCCAAAAAGACTGGAGATTTGAAGCCCATTCTGGATCTAAAGGACTTCAGTCTGTATGTCCAGTACAAGAAGTTCTGGATGGTAACTTTGCCAGGCCTGCTGCCCCTCTTCAAGACGGGTGACCGGCTATGCTCACTGGACATGCAGGACGGTTAGCTGCACATATCGGTCTTCCTCCGCACAGGAGGTTTCTTCGTTTTGCATTCCAAGGCAAACATTATCAGTTCAAAGTGCTGCCCTTTGGCTTCTCCTATGCACCATGGCTCTTTACCAAGTGCTTAGCAGCCATAGCAGCAGCTCTCAGAAGGGAGGGATTGTACATTTTCCCTTATCTGGATGATTGGCTTCTAAAGGCCCCATCAAACGAACAGCTCCAGCTGACTCTGGAGAGAACTCTCCAGTTATTTCTGTCCCTGGCATTACTGTCAGTCTTCCTAAGTCAGTCTAGTGCCATCCCAATGGCTGCAGTATATAGGGGCGGTATTACACTCAGCACAGGGGAAGGCCTTCCTGCCCCAGAACAGGGCAGAGTGCCTCATAGCCCAAGCTCAGGATGTTGCTCAAAGCTGCTATGTTTCTGAGTGGGTGTTCCTGAGAATGGTGGGCTTCATGGCGGTTTCCATACCCACTGTACCACTGGCCAGACTTCACATGCGCATCCTCCAGTGGAGCCTCAGGGTACAATGGGACCAATGCACAGAGAAGTTGGATCTCCTAGTCCTGGTCTCTTCTCCAGTCCGCAAGGTGCTGCAGTGGTGAATGGACCCCCTGAATCTACTGCAAGGCATCCCATTCCAGAGCTCCTCCCCACAGTGGATCCTCACCACAGATGCATCCAGTCTGGAATGGGGCGTGCACCTGGTTCCCTTCCAGACTCTGGGATCTTGGTCCCAAATAGAAACTTCCCTGCATTTCAGTGTCCTAGAGATGAGGGCAGTGCTCTACGCCATACAGGCTTTTCAGAAACACCTTGCCCTAGGTCAGCTGCTGGTGCAGTCAGACAATCTCAGTGTAGTGTACTACATCAGCAAGTGGGGAGGTACTCATTCATATCCCCTATGTAGGGAGGCCATGAGAGTGTGGTACTGGGCATTGAATAACCGTCTGACACTTTCGGCGGTCCACGTGCCAGGTGTGTTAAACACTCTGGCGTACAGCCTCAGCTGCACTCAGTCCAGTATGCACGAATAGGAGTTTCTCTCATCTGTCACAGAAGAGTTGTTCAACAGATGGGGTCATCCAGAGTTGGACCTTTTTTGCATCCCCACTCAACGCAAAACTGCCTAATTTTTGCTCACTAGATCCAGGGCCTGGAGTTTTCTGGCAAGACGCGTTGTCCCTCTTCTGGAGCAGGAGGTTCCTCTATGCCTTCCCTCTGTTTCCTCCAATTTACAAGGTGCTAATCAAACTGCAGATGGAGGGGGTCAGCATGATTCTGGTGGTTCCATTCTGGCCTCGTCAGACATGGTTTCATCTACTACAGCAGCTGGCGGAGGAACCTCCAGTTCCTCTCCCCCTCTGCAGGAATCTGCTGACCCAGGATCGGGGGACCCTGGTCCATCCCATCCCAACCTCAAGTCCCTCCATCTGCATGCTAGCTCCTGAAGACATAGCCATTGCCAGATTCAGGGTCTCTAACAGCATGGTGGACATCCTGGTGGCCACCCAGAAGCCTTCCACTCGAGCCACATGTGCCATGAAGTGGAAGCGGTTTGCCATCTGGGCTACCAAATATAACTTTGACCCTTTCACCTGCCCAGTGAGCCAGATCCTGGACTACCTGATCTCTCTGTCTGACTCGGGTCTCCAGTACTCCTCCCTGAAGGTGCACCTTTCGGCTGTTTCTGCCTTTCATGAGCCCATGGGTGACTGCACGATTGCTCAGCTGGTTGTCTCCCGTACTTTTTTAAGGGGCACCCTTCATCTGAAATCCCCAGTCCATTCCTCTGCCCCGGTTTGGGATTTGAATTTTGTTTTGGAGAAACTGACCTTGTCTTCATTTGAGCCAATCGTGACTTACAAGTTAACGCTTTCTCTCTTGGAAAGTGTAATTTTTAGTTGCCATTACTTCTCAGTCAATCAGTCCTTTATTTATATAGTGCAATTCTCTAGGATTCAAAGCACTTTACATAAAAAATACACACACATATAATAAAATACTATACTGTAATACAATATCGAAAACATTAATTCATCTTACTTAATAATGACTCAGCACTAGACTGTTTCAGGGAGTGCCTGTCTAAACAAATGCATTTGTAATTCACGTTTGAACTGCTGTATGGTCTTGCATTCTCTAATTTGGCGAGGTAGAGAATTCCACAGGGTTGGGGCAGCAAATGCAAATATGCAAGCCCCAGATGACTTCAGTTGGACCCTGGGAACCTCTAGCAATCCCTGATCAGAGGAGCGAAGTGGGCGGCAGGGACGGTAGGGACACAGGAGGTCTTGCAGATAGCTAGGCCCCTGCCCATGTAGGACTTTATAGATCAGCAAACTGACCTTGAAGGAGATCCACTACCTAACAGGCAGCCAGTGCAGATAGCGGAGCACAGGTGTAATATGACATGTCCTAGGTAGGCCAGTCAACAATCTGGCCATCGCATTCTGCACTAGCTGCAGTTGGCGAAGATCTACCCCCACCAGCCCTAGGTATAGGGCTTTGCAGTAATAAAGGCATGAGGTCACAAAAGCATGAACTGGCGCTGGCGGATCACCAGGGGGAATCAGGTGTTTGATCTGGGCAATATTCCTCAGATGGTAAAATGAGGTTTGGACCACAACTGACACCTGCTCCTTAAGCATCAAACCACAGTCCAAAATAACGCCCAGATTCCTCACCCGATCCAAGGTAAGCAGCTGGGAGTCCCAAAGCCATAGCCCAGAGACCTGTCTAGCTTGCTCCCTGACAACCAGGTTCCAGCACTAGTACCTCAGTCTTGTCTGGGTTCAACTTCAACAAGTTGGCCCAGATCCAGTGTTGGATCTCAGCCAGGCAGCTGTTAAATACCAAGACAGTTTCCTGCTGTTTGGGTGCAAAAGGCATGTATAGCTGAGTATCATCTGCATAACAGTGAAAACTCAACTGGCCCGGTGGCACTGAGGGTTGAGGCACTGGACACCACACCTCACACCGCGCCGGCGACCCGCGTTCAGGAGTGAGCTTGGGTTGGCGGGGATGGGGAAAGGATTGAGCAGCCACAGGGCTGCTCTCCTTCCCTGGGGAAGGGCGGAGGATAGCTTGGCGCACCAGAGGCTCCCAGTGGAGATCGGGAGCACTACAGTACATGAGCTGCACACTACCCAGCATGGGTGGCGCTGGCAGGGTTGCCATGCGCTGTGCTTCAGGCATGCCAACGCAAGGGAGGGGGGTGGTCACCATTAGAACAAGGAAAACACCGGCTCCATGGACGGCACCTGCTCCCATGCCCTCTGCTGGGTTCGCCTCACCTGGCCTTTCCAGTTCCTCCAGCTGGGGGACCTCACCTGCGACCAGGGACTTCCTTAGAAGAGCGCCTTTGAGGAAGGGCTTTCCACCCCAGATGGGTTAAACCAGGGTTACTGGGCGTAGGGAGGGGGAGGAGAGAGGAGGCACAGATTGAGGGAGCCACAGACGGGCAGGATATGGGCAGGATGCCTGAGAGAGGCTCCATGGTGCCATGACCAGAGGAAAGGTAGTTGGGGGGGGGGGGATGTGAAAACTCAGCCCATACCACCTAATAATGTCTCCAGTGGCAGTATATACACCACTGGAAAAACATGGGGGACAGAACAGAGGCCTGCAGTACCCCACATGACGGGGCAGAGAAGCCAAGGAAAAAATCCCTAACACGACCCTCAGCATCTTGCCCGTGTGGAATGATCTAAAGCAGTTGAGTACCGTACAAGCCAGCCCACAACAAATCCACAGGCACTCCATCAGCACCCCATGGCCCACAGTGTCAAATGCCGCCGAGAGATCAAGGAGAGCCAAGATGGAACATCTTCCCCAGTCCCTCGCCACTAGGAGATCATTTAGCACCCAAACAAGGGCAGTCTCGGTGCTATGCCTTTTCCTGAAACCCGACTGGAGAGGACTATAGACATTGTGAGCTGTTAAATGGTTCTCCAGTTGGTCGGCCACCACCTTCTCAATAACCTTACCCACAAAGGGCAGGTTAGAGGCAGGTCTGTAGTTTACCAGGCAGTCCGGGTCTAGTGAAGCTTTTTTTTTTAGGAGTGGCCTTACAAATGCCTCCTTCAGGGGCTCTGGAAAGACCCCTGTCACTAGAGAACATCGGACTATCCTGGCTAGGACTGGGCTGATGACATTGGCACACCCCACTAGGAGGTGCGTTGGTCTCGGGTCCAAACTACAGCAGGTTGGCCGCAACCCTTAGATGACCTTCACAACATCAATGACAGCCACTTGGTCAAAGTCAGAACAGACAGACTGCCTGCGACCTCATGCCCTTCACTGCAATGCCCATTCGAGGGTACCGACTGAATTTCTGATCTGATGGAGGCAATCTCATTGGCAAAGAAAAGCACAAACTCATCACATCTTGATTGTGAAAAGGCTCCCCGGACCGAAGACTAGTTGGATTGCACAACTTATCGACTGTGCAGAAGAGCTGAGCCAGTCTGTTAGTTGTTGCAGCAATCTCCTTGGACAGGAACTCTGCCTTTTTACAAAAGATTGCTGATTGATAGTCTTTATAATGGGCTATCAAGTATAAACTTGCCTCCTCCAAACTAGTCCTCCTCCAGTGCCTTTCTAACCATTGACCCCTCCTCCTCATTCCCCTGACAGTCCCATCAAACCAAGGGAACTTCTGATGAGACGAGAGGGGTCGAACATGGACAGATGCGAGAGAGTCAGGGGCCTCGCAATAACCCTATTATAGGGCAGCACGAATTCCCCTGGCTCCTCGCATGCACTCATCATACCTGATAGGTCCAATACCTCCATCAGACCTTGTGCAGACAATCTCCTTAAAGGGCGGTACTGACCATCTCCGTAGGGGCAGGTCTGTTGGAGGGTGCGTTGAACTCGAACCTCACAGTATGGTGGTTTGATCAAGGAACCGGTTCCACCATAAGGTCAAAAACCTCCATCCCAAACAGAAAGACAAGGTCTAATTAATGGCTGTGAATATGGGTTGCAGAGGTAACAACCTGCGTTAGGCCCAACAAACCCATAAGTTTGAGGAAGTCTTGACCAAACTGCGAGAATTCGTCATCGACCAAGGTATTGAAGTCCCCCAGAATAATCTGCCTGGGGGACTGCAATACCAGTTTGATGGTGAAATCTGCGACTTCTGCAGGAATTCCTTCCCATTCCCCGGTGGTCGGTAGATGAGAAGGATCCTGCAGCCTACACCTGCAAGCCCTTGAATGGCTATACATTCAAAGGATCTCATAGTTCCCACAGGGAGGGCTGCAAGACCCAAGTCCATCTTAAAACAAATGGTTACTCCCCCTCCCATACGATCTTTTTTCAGGCAGTGTACCACTGAGTACCCAACTGGACTGGATGATTCCAATACAGGGCCGGCACTTTCATCCAGCCAGGTCTCCGTGATGCAAGTCAGATCAGATGTTGCAACAAGATCAGCAATACCTGCCATCTTGTTTCTAATGGATCTGGCATTGCACAGCACTGCCCAAGAAGAACAGGCAGATGAGACTGGTCCAGCTTTCTGTCCACTCATTGTGGAGCCCTTGGGTATGTGCAGCAGGCAGGGAGGACCCCTCTCCTGGGTGCATTTTGCCCCAGGGCACCTTCTTGTCTCCACCACCCCATCTGCCCCCCACAACTGCTCTCCTCCCAGACCCCGCTGATCTCCGTTTTCTCCCCTTCTCGCTATCCCTAGCGCTCTATATCAGCTTTCAAATTTCAGGAGATCGCGGAGCCTGGAAGGGGAGTAATGCCTGACCACAGAAGTTCTTAACCAACACACCACCCAAATAGTACGCTTCAATTTTACTATTTATAAAATACAACTATTCCCTATATTAAAATCTCAATCACATACTCATATACCACACATACATGCACACATATTCACACACATTCACCCACACCTCTGCAACTCCCAAACTTTCCTCACCCTCCCAAATCAACAATTTAACAAGAACAATCCTTTAACAGGGAGTCCATAGACTAGTGGAGTAGTCTAGTATGGCAACTCTTTGCCCAATTAGTTTTTTAGTCAAGTAGCAGTTCCCTCTGTCACAGGCCTGCCCTTAGTTAACCTGTTCTCCTTTAGAGTAGACTCCAGAGGGGTTCCACAAAAGTGAGCTAGAAATCTTGCAGCAGTTTCCAGTCTAGCTCCCTCGGTCTCTCACCCCTGAGGCAACTGTCTAGATGGTCTAACACATTAGGAACCCTCACACCCTCTCACTGAATAAGGGTTCTCTCTGGTTCTGATTTCCAATAGCACAGCACAGGCTCTCAAGATGGCGACCAGTGGAGGGGTTCTCTCACAACCCTCCCAATGCCAGACTCACAGTTCAGAGTCTGAGCCAGCAATTATAACGCCTTCCGAAACTCTCACTCGACAACAAAATGTCGCCTTTTCACCTGTTCCCCTTACCTCAAGTCCGGGAAGCCAACAGTCCAACAACCCGCTGCTTTCCTTAGAATGCCAGGAGCGATTCCAGTAACGGAGAACCCAGTCCAGCTCCAACTGTGTCACTGAATACTCCTTTATTTTTGCCTTACATATACTGAAAGCGGCCCCTGCACCTCCACTGCACAGCCACTGGGGAGTGATTCACAGGATACAGCTGTTCCAGGTCTTAGTCCCCTAATCCTTGGGAAGAATCGCATAAATGTCAGTTCCTCGGGGCATCCACCCCATCTTAAGCCATCTTCCTCCGTCCTCTCCTAGTATCACCATCCCATAAGCCAGCAGGGAAATCAGCAGAACCAATATGAAAGTCACCATGTGCTCCACAACCTCACACATCGTCTTCCTCTGGTTTCATCCTCAATCTTTCACACTTCACCAGCATCCCAGCGGAGTCACCACTGACCTCACAATGGGCTGAACTTCGTCCCGATACCGTGTTGTCTGCACAAAAAGACGGCGTTCGCCAAGCTCCAAAGGATTACAGGTACGCAAGTAATTGCCACATTTAGACTACTACACACTATGCACCTTACTAAAAAGCAAAAAAGCTAACTACCTAACTCTAATTTTTTTTCCTTCGCGAATACTCCCGTCCCTATACCAACACTAACTAAAACTTAAGCTTAAATAAAATCTTAAAAAATAACTGTAAAAGCTATAAAAGTTAAAAACAGGACTCCCTTCTCAGCTCCGCTAAAGATGGCAGCCCAGTGTGGCCTCCACCATCACCTTCTGCTCGAAGACTTTAAGAGCTTCAGGCCCTGTGGTGCAAGGAGCTTTATCTGATTTTTCACAAAGACAGGGTGGCTTTGCACACAAATCCTAAGTTTCTCCCTGAGGTGAGCTCCAAGTTTACACTCAACCAGTCCATCTACCTTCCTGTTTATTTTCCTGAGCATGCCAATCCAGGGGAAGCACTGCTCTATACCTTAGATGTACGCAGAGCTTTGAAGTACTACCCGATTTGTACCAAGACATGTAGAAAGTCAATGCAGTTGTTTGTTTCCTTCGCCCCAGGTAGAAAGTGCGCTTAAGTTTCTAAGCAATATTTATCCAAATGGTTGGTAAATTGCATTGTGTTCTGCTATAACACGTACAGCAAAGAATTGCCTGGAGCAGTTAAAGGTCATTCCACGAGAGACAAGGCTACCTCTATGGCTTGTTTCCAAGGGGTCTCAGCCACTGACATCTCTGCAGCTGCCACCTGGAGTACTGTCTGTGCTTTCACCAAGCACTACAGTCTGGACATCGCCTCAAGAGCCCGTGCAAGTTTTGGTAGGGCTGTGCTGCAGGGCCTCCTGTCTCAAGTCTATGGTTGGCCTTCTTCCCAAACTGTCTGTTTGCACCTGTAACTGCTTGGGACTTATTCCTATGGTGTGTCCTGATGACTGAGATACCCCTGAAGAAGATAGAACAGTTATGCAAAAACTTACTCTAACAGTTGATCTTCGAGGGGATCTCAGTCATTAGGTCTGCTTTCCCTCCCACCATCCCCCTTCTTGGGGCTCTTATCTTGGAACTGGCTATCAGGTGTATCCAGCCTTTCATATACGTCTGGGCATCTCTCTCTCCCCTCGGTCCCTCATGGCTAGAGCTATGCTCCGCTGGTCTCTGGGGGAAAGAACTGAGGAGGGAGCGGGGATGCTCACGCCTTTGTAGGGTTGGTGACATCTTCTGATGTCCACAGCGTGGGCAGCCCCAATTGTACTGCTGAAAATCTTCTGTGTGGATCCTGCTTCACCAGTGGTGAAGTTCCTATGCTGTGTCCTGATAATTGAGATTCCCTCGGAAGATCTACTATTATGGTAGGGTCTTACGTAACTTCTTTGTTCCGGCAACGGGGCTGTGTCTGGACGCCACTTCCCTCAACACCCAGGAGGATGGACAGTTCTCTCAAAGTTGCAAAAAGGAATGGGCCACATCTGGAACACACTCGGCGTCAGGGTCTTTTCACTATTCAGCCTTGACCTCTTCCTGCAAAAAAGTATAGGGGAAAGGAAAGGCACCATTCCGGCTCCCTCAGGGCTGGTAAAACCATTGATATCATTGTCCGTGTCGTATCCGATGCAAAGGTTTGGACCTTTGGGGTCTGCCTCACTGCTGCTACCTTCAGTGCCTTATGGGCCTTCAGTTCCAAGATCAGTCCTTTTGGGGGCAGCACTGGAGCCACCTTTGGTGATACTGACAGTACCATTCCTGAGAAGCTATCCGGGCCCCATGCTGCCGAGGCTGTGCTTTACACTGTCACCCATTGATGTCCCCATCTGCACTCCCAGGATAGAAGGAGATGAGTCAGATCCAGATCTCATCATCTCTGATAGGGAATATAACTCATGTTACAGTCCAGAGACTCTAAAACCAGTTTCTGTCTCTGTACCGCAGAAGGATCTCTCCATTCACACTCTGCTTAGAAATATGCATACTGGCCTAAATTTTGAGCCTGCAACCATAGACCAGGCTAGGAACCTACAGCTGGAGTTTCTAAATGTGCCTAACGTGCTGGTCTCTCTCTAGTTCCTCCCATCCAGTCAGCCCTAGGGACACTCTCCAAGACAGCCCTGGAGGAGGCCTGCTACTGTGGCAGCTGTCTCCAAACAGGCAGATAGAAAAAATGTAGTGCCCAACTCCAAGCCCACATATTTCACCCAGCCAATAGTGGGTACCATTGCCATTTGACTGAAAATGATTAAGCCATAGTGCCCAAGGAGGTCACTGTGCACCCTACTAACAAGGAATCACATAAGGTTGACACCATTGGAAAGTGGGTCTGTGCCTCAGCTGCCCTTGGCATGTAGATAGCCAAGGGTGCCAGAAGATGGTAAAAGCTGAGGGGGGCTGAGAATCAAAAGGGCACTTATGAGGGTACAAAGGGCACTTTTTCTATACTAGTTTTTGCCATACAGAAAAAAAATTCCGCCCCCCTGGTTCCGGCACCTATGGAGATAGCTAGCTGCCAGTGTCATTTCTCGAAGTAAGAGTACTCTCTTTGGTGCAAGCTAAAGTGTCTGGTAGTGGTCCTGCCAGATACAGAGGCAAAACAGGAAATGCTGCGTACTGTGAACAGAGTATTGAATCTAACAGCCACCAGCTTAAAGCCTCTGCGGCTGCCTTAAATGCAGCAGCTTGCCACAGTGCTCCAGGTATCTGCATCAGATGGCATTATTGGCTACAGACCACTGGCTTCATCCCAGACATCCCCTAACAGGTCATGAATCTTCAGTGACACCTACCTGTTTGGACAGCACGTGGAGCAGTCTCTTAAAGAGTCTAGTGAAGCAAGAATGATTCTTAAAGAGCTACTGATGCCTCAAAGAAAACTTAAAAAAAAACTAGTAATTGGGTACAATTCTGCTTGCATTCCATTTGTATTTTATATATTTCTCTTCCCCATAATTTTTTACGAAGGAAATGTGTATGAATATGTGATTATTGTCCCTTACGGTTTATTTTGAGTTCATCTGTCTCATAGCTTACTCCCTACTCCAAGTTATAATCCTCTGTTGTGATGTCACAGTCTGTTGCCATGGGAGTAACTGTGAGGTCACAAGCAGTGCTCTATGACTTCAAGTAGGGAGAAAATAGCAGGAATAGAGGAACTCTTCAGAAGCAGAAATCCTGTTTTCATGCAAATGACCTCGGTAGTAAATAATGGGGAGGAAAAATATAGAACTAATGGGAAATGCAAGCTCTGATTGTCTAAATGTTATGTTTTGTTAAAGTTCACCTGAACATGTCACCAGCTCTTTAAGACTTCCAGACTGGCCCTCTACAACCCACACAGGGGCAGGGGAGGCCCAAAAGAAAGCACAGCCAAAAGTGCTCAGGGCCACCATCTGAAGCTCCATCCCTGGGTCCTCTTCAGCTGCCCGAGGCAGACCACTTCTCCGCAGTAGGGAACACCTCACTCAGTTCTGCCATCAGTGGGACTCCATCCTGATAGACGAGTAAATGTTCAGGATTACCTGATCAGGGTGCTCCCAGGAGTTGTTAGAATTCCCCCAGACAGTCCTCCCAGAAGGCAAATCCCCCTGTCAGTACTCATGCTACAGCTTCTGACAGAGGAGATTCTCTGCCTTCTCAGAAAGAGGGCAGTGGATATAGTGCCAGAGTCTGGATGGAGTCCAGGGTGCTACTCCCAGTTCTTCCTGGTACCAGAGAAATCAGGGGGCATGCGTTCCACATTCTCAATCTCAGGAAACTGAAGAAATGCATGGCTGAAGAAAAATTCAGCATGATTTCCCTGGGATCCTTGCTACCTTAACTGAAACACCAGGATTAGCTAGCATCATTGGATGTGCAGGATGCGTACCAGCACATATTGACACACCCCGGCCACCACAAGTACATTATCCTGAGTTGAGGGGGCAGCACTACCCCTTAGGCTTTCTTCAGCATCAGAATTCTTTACAAAATGCTTTGCAGTACTTGGAGCACACCACAGAAAGCTAGGACTCCAGATCTTCCCATACTTGGATGACTGGCCCCTAACAAGCCCATCCAGGCAAGAGAGTGCAGGAAGTGGCCACTGCCTCTCACATTTTACCGTCCATACGAGTCCTGCCAAACCCTGCCAAATCTCAGCTGGATCCCTTCCAGATACTGCTGTTCATAGAAGCTGTTCTGCAAGTGGCCAGAGCTCAGGCCTTCCTTCCAGTCCAGTGACTATGGACAGTCTTGTAAATGGCATGCTCAATCATGGATAGCAAGACTGTGCCAGTCCATGCTGGTCCAGTATGGCCCACTGGCACAGCGGTGTGATGCTGATGAGCCAAGTTCAGAATCAAATTTGGGACATCAGAGAGCCGGCCTGGGAGAGGATCGTATGTCCATAGGACTGCTTTCCTCCTCTTTGGAGAGTGTTCAGAGATCAGTGCTTGCCTGGCCCCTAGGTGAAGCTGTGGAAAAGGCAGCCCAGGCCAATACGCTGGGGGTGGCACAACAGGTGTCTTTGCATCTCACATGGGAATACGTGGCAAGCGTCCATGACGCCATTTAGTTTAGTTTTTTTTTGTTGACCGGTAAGTGCACTAGATAAATTCTGCCTATTATCAGGCACGAGCCGGGGATGCAGATGAATACCAATTGACTTTGAACCAGATTAAGCTGTTGGTGGTATTTTAGTGAATGGGGGAAATTTGGCCAGGGCACCGGGGAAATCCCCCTACTCTTTCCGAGAAGTGCCATGGGATCTTTAACATCCACCTGAACTACCTCCAGAACAGGCAGATGGGACCTCGGTTTAACATCTTATCTGAAAGACGGCACCTCAGGAGTGCAGCACCCCCCTCATGCTGCACTGTAGTGTCGGCACTGGGATATTAACCCAAGTGCCTGGTGTGGGGATAGAACCCACAGACTTCTGATCTCCCGGCCTCAGAGGCGAGTCTGCTACCTACTGAGCCACTGACACTACATTGTACGGCAAGCCTCCCAGGGGACAGTAAACAGAGCAAGAGCCAGCAGCAGGATGGCACCGAGCACCCACAGGCCCTGCACCCTACCAGCTGGGCATACAGCCAGAACTGGATCTGTTAAATGGGGGTTGGGGAGCCCTGGCATAGATGTCTGCAATAAGTCCTGATGTTTATTGGTGAGATGGGAATGGGGTGCTCAGCAGATGGGGGCTGACTGGGGAGGAGAAAAAGATCAGTAAAATTAAAAATGCTGTGCCAGCCCACTCCATACGGTGCACGCTGGGCCTCATAGCCTCCTCAGTTTTCACAGTGCCTTTAGCAAGACTGCACATCAGGACAATCCAGTGGATGCTCAGTACGCAGTGGTCCGAAGTGTCACAGCCTCGTAACTACCCCATTCATGTTCCCAAACCTCTTGTGAGATCTGATGTGGTGATCAGTGAAGGAAAACCTCCTTCAGGAGTTTCCCTTCTACCAACCATAGCCAGAGGTAATTCACACCACAGATGCCTTTTTACTGGGGTGGGGAGACCATTGCCAGGGTCTCCAGACTCGGGGAGAGGGGGGATTTTCGATGGGTGGTGCAGGGTTTGCATCAAGCCATGTGCCACCACACGTGGTTCACCAAATGGGGTTTGCCACAACTGTATCCAATTGTAGTAGGTTGGACGCATTTGTGACTGTACACCAAATTTCCGGTAGCTTACACCAAATATTTGTCATGAGCACCATAAAAAAGGTCCCTGGGAGTGCTGTAAGATAGACCACAAAAAGTTTGTCTAACTTGCAGCACTTGGCTGCATGAGATGTAAAATCCTGTTAGATTGCTGCAAGCCTGGTGCACCCTGTCTTTGGTGCACCCAGGGCTTGTTGCAGTCAAGCCACTTTTAAAATCTGGCCCAGGGTGTCTGGTACTCGTCAGAAGCACATCTCCACGAAACTGTTTTTTTTTTTATTTATTTTTATTTTATTTAAACAGCAGTTTGGAAAACCTTTGAGCCATAGGCTCATTTACAAAGGTACCTTGTCACAGTAAGACAAACCAAAATACACAGTATAGCAGTACAACACATAAGTATAACAGTAAAATTAAGACATAGATACAAACAAGCTGGTACAGGTAGGATGGATGCAAACAATACCAGAGTTATGTCGTCTTAGCAGCTTAGTAATAAACTTTGTCATAAGTATTGAGTACGGCTTTGACTAGTGGCAATTACAGCATCGGGTGTTAATAAGGTGGTTACGAAGGGACGCTTGAAGCACGTATATAGTTGGAGCTCGGAGATGGAGGGGCAGTGTGTTGAACCAGGAGGGGGCCTAAAGCTGAAGGCTCTTTGGCCGTGAGAGGTCCTAGCTCTAGGGATAACAAGAGAGGTTTTCCCAGAGGTCCGAGTATGAACTAGTGGGACAGAGCTGTGATGGTGGTGGTCAATCCTGGTGGGGAAAGCCCAAGGAGGGTCTTTTGTAAGGGTACAGGTAAGATATTTGAGGTGCTCGTGAGATCAAGTACCAGCACTTTAGCATACAGTAGACAGGTGTGTGTTATCCTAGGTGCTCCAGTAATTAACCTGCAGGCCTTATTCAGAGTAGTGTAATTTTATGGAGTGCGGTCTGATCAGCAGCACCATACACTCGGCAGTCCATAGTCCACTAGGGACAGGATAGAGGAGGTGATCATGAGTCAAGAGCCTCTGGGGAGGCAGTGTTTATACCGATGTAAGATGCCCAATCGGATATTAGTGGCAGTGGCTAGGGCAGCGATGTGTCCATGGAAGGAGAGGAGGGGTCAAAATGGATCCCTAGGTATTTATAGGAGCAAACTTGTTCGAGTGGGAATGAGGACCCAGAGTGAATGAGGAGTTTGAAGTTGCAGGACTTGTTTTGGGGATGAGTGAAGAACATGGTTTTTGTTTTTTTAAGATTTATCACCAATCTATGTTCCTTGAACCAGCCCTCGGCTTCAGTGAAGGACTTCTGCAGCGAGTCGTGGAGGGCAGTAGGGTTACGACTTGAGGCAAAGATGACTGCATCATCAGCGTACAATAGAATGTTCCCCGAGCAAGAGCGTGGAAGGGTGTTAAGGTAAAGGGAGAATAGTAAGGGGCCCAGAATGGAGCCCTGGGGAACCCCAGAAAAGATGGGACAGATGTCTGAGTAGGTCCCATTAATTTTTTTACACGCTGTGAGCGGTCAGACAGATAACTGGTGCACCAGGAGATAGGCCCAGCAGCAAAACCAGAGAGACTAAGGGCATCAAGAAGGAGGGGTGGAAGACAGTGTCAAAGCTTTGAGAGGTCAATGAAGACAGCACCAGCCAGAGAACCAGTGTCTAAGGAGGAGTGGAGAAAGTTGGAGAACTCTAGGAGGGCTGTGTTGGTACTGTGGCCCGCTCGGAAGCCATGCTGCTCAGGACAAAGGACATTGTAGGTGGAGAGGTAGTCAGAGATTTGAGAGGCCACCACTTTTTCCAAGGCCTTGGAGAGAGGAGAGAGAATGGAGATCGGTCGATATGTTGTGGAGATGCTTGCAGGTTTTTACAGTCTGAAAGCCCTAGTAGACTTTGTCAGCCAAAAGACGATCCTCCTTCAGACGGACAACAAGTCTGTGATGTACTGTGTCAGCAGACAAGGAGGTGCACATGCTTGCCCTCTCTTCAGAAAAGGCAATGAAAATGTGGGCTTTGGCAGAAATTGTTCCCTCTGTTGAATCGGCTGTCAGTCAGCCATCTGAGGATTCTGCCACTCCAGATTATTGACCTAAGTTCAGCTAGTCTATGCCAACGTATGTTCCCTTCACCTAAAATACTCTTGGCAATGCATAAACCATCCACTGGGAAAACTTACACAGCCAAGTGGAGAAGATTCTGCATCTGGTATTCCAAAACCCCTACTGACCCTTTCAAGACAATCCTCTTTCAGACGGGCAACAAGGCTGTGATGTACTATGTCAGCAGACAAGGAAGTGCACTTGCTTCAGGAAGGCAATGAAAATGTGGGAATGGTACCTGAAGCAGGGGATCCTGCTGCAAACAGTCCATCTTCCAGGAGTCCGGAACACTGTGGCAGATGAATTAAGTCAGAGGCCGATCCTCAAAAGTGGTAACTAGCACCAGATGTCCTTATTCAACACTAAACTGCCTTGATTCTGTTCAAGAAATCCAGGTTGTGATGTTTTCTGTCAGGATCCATTTAGACTGCCAAGGCACGATTGGTTTCTGTATGCATTCTCTCTAATACCTCTCATTCAGAGAGTGATGTTCAAGCTGGAGGCTCACAGGAGCAAAATGATCCTAGTGGCCCACTGTTGGCTTTAGCAAAAATTATTCCCTCTATTGAATCGACTGTCAGTCAACCATCCGAGAATTCTGCCACTCCAGATGAGACTTATTGACCCAAGTTCAGCTAGTCCATGCCAACCTAGGTTCCCTTCACCTTCAAGCCTAGCTCCTGAGGAGATACAAGTGAACAGTTTAAAGTATCTCAGAGGGCCTCTGAAATACTCTTGGCGGTGCATCAACCATCCACTGAGAAAACTTAAACAGCCAAGTGGAGAAGATTCTGGATCTGGTGTTCCAAAACCCCCATTGACCCTTTCAAGTGTCCACCTGAAAAGGTTTTAGAATTCTTGTTCGACCTCTCTGATGCTGTCCTGGAGTATTCAGCAGTCAAGGCCCATTTATGTGCTATAACTGCATACCACAAACTTGTAGATACCCTCTCCTTGGCCTAGCTGCCATTGTTTAAGTGATTTCTCAGGTATTCTGAACACCAGGCCCCTCATCAGCAAGCTGGTGGCTCCTTGGGACCTTATTTTTGACCAGATATGCTCACTCACAAGCCCTTTGAGCCTATTGTGTTGTGCGGCATGAAGTTCCTAACCTGGAAAGCAGCATACCAACTTACATATTACACTGTTGTTTAGCTAGTATATATGTTGTATTGTATTGTGAGTGTGCTTGTTTTAACTGTCTGTATTAATATTGTTTATTTTTGTAATACTTGTTGCTTGTGAAAACGGGCAGTTTTGCTCATCTCACCTACAATTATAAAAATTAAAAATGAAATGAAACATTTCTAGTAGCTATCACCTCTGCATGCAGAATACCTGAAATCTATACTTTGGTCACAGATCCTCTTTGTACTGTTTTCCATAAAGATAATGTAGTTCTACCTAAACAGCCCAAATTTCTACCTAAAGTGGTGTCAGTGTTCCATCAGAATCTGGCCATGATCCTGTCTGCTTATTGTGCCAGCTTCCATAATGATGGAGAAAGAACTCTACACTCACAGGATTTAACAAGGTCCATAGGTTTTACCTGGACAGGACTAGGGACTACTGAAAGTCAAAACAGCCCTTTGTTACTTTCAACCCTAATTGAAAAGGAAGGCTTGTCCCAATCAAGTGCATTTTAGCCTGGGTTGTAAATTGCCTATGCCACTGCTGTGCCATGGCTCTAGTGAAGCTAGAGGGCAAGATAACATGCTAACTGCACCAGTGTGGTTGCCACTTCCCTGGAAGAAATACTGTGTCAAGTGGAGGAATTTGCAAAGTTGCATCTTGGAGCACAGTCCATACTTCAAGCACTATGCCCTGGACATCTGTGCCATGCATCATGCCACCTTTGACTGGACAATTCTGAATGGGTTACTGTCTTGAGTGAGCCTTTGCGTTCCAGCTGCCCTAGTCCAGGGGACTTTCTCTCAGTTTGGAACTCTAACCTGTTAGTGGGAATCTATGGAGAAGACGGATTCTTGGAAGGTGTGAAAGTTACGTACATACCATAATCGTTGATCTTCCTGAACATCTTCTCCATAGATTACCACGCCTGTCCACCATCCCCAGGACTCACTCCAGTATTTTTCTGTTGTTATTCACCCTTTTTGTACTTGGTTTGGTCTGTTAAGATACTGTGTTATCTGGATTTGATGGCCCTTCTTACTTGGGCCACCAGGGCTATCTTATGCCCTTAGGATAAGTGCATAGGTTACTCGTTAGGTTCATGCTGCTCACCATCTTGGTAAAAAAGGTACTGAGGAATTTGGGGGCTGGTACCGCTGTATACCAGTGGACTCATACAGTGATACATGCACAGGGACTACTCGCATCACCAGTCTCTAGAAAAGTTCGGGCTCCCACGGGGTCCTAGTGCCTCTGGCTCAGATCCATTAGTGGTAATCTATGGAGAAGATAGTCAGGAAGATCAGCAGTTAAGTATGTAACTTTCATTTTTTCCACATGAGGAAAACATTGCTTTATTTCACCTGGGTGATGTCTTGGGCTTTATTTAGTCAATGCAGTGTTTATAGGATGTACATGTAACACATAAAGTTTTGTTTATTCTTGTGTACACAAAATGCTTGTATTTATTTTAAATTTTTTAAATCTATAGCCCACACCTCAGTTATCGGTAGCACTGGAACAGTAACTACAGTGCATAACTTTTTTTTCGGACACTGACCACAGTGAGTTCTCAATAGTAATTAGATTGTACTACTCATAATGCAAACATATGCATGAGACCAGCAGTGATCATCTCTCAGGAATGAAGAATCTCACTCTAGGCATCTTCACAAATCAGCTGAGCTGGTAAGTGGTTAGGCACTTCAGGACCTGAAATCACAGTCTATCTGATCTAAATATTTCTCCTTCTGAAAAAGTATTGTAAATGTATCTGAATACCCGAAGAAAGGAAATAAAAAAACTCTGACAAATTCACATCAATGCATGCAGTTTCCTTTTTACTCAAATATATACTGTTCACAGTAGATGTTTAAGACCAGCAGGTGGCAACAGAGACTATTGTCCTGCTTCAGTGGTGAGAACGGAAGCAACAGAATTATCTGTAACCACAAAATAACACATCTCTGAAGTCATTTTCTTTAAATCACTTTTAATGACTGTTTAGTCAGGAGACATATGCAATCATAAGCTTGAGTCCTCTGATGGCATTTTTCTTGGATTAGTACAACACTAGCATAGTGGGAAAAGATAGTTCAACTACTGTCCTTGTTTTGTAAGAATTATGTGGATCATTTAAATACTTTGATTGCCTATCCTGGGGTTGGGTGTAGAGATGGGATTGTGTCATTTCAGAACACAGCAATGCATTGATCTTCCAAGAGTTAGTCTTCACAGTTGATTACCACTTATGGGCCTGGTGAGGCCCTAGGACCCTGAAGGAGCAAAGCTTTTTCCAGAGAGCTGGCCATGATTACAGGGCGTGGTGCCTGTACACACCCCACGTGGTGACACATGCCAGTCAATAACCATTGACCACTCCCTCACAAACCTCAGTTTTGGGTTTCCCAACGTTAAGTGCACACCGTGTGTGCGTAACGCCTCAGTTCACCTACTTGCCACTTATTTTTCTACTGTGTCATCTTCATAGAAACATAGAAACATAGATTTTGATGGCAGATAAGGACCGCTTGGCCCACCCAGTCTGCCCATTTCCCTACCTAATGGATAAGCTGCAGATCTTAGTTAACCAGCAGCCTACTTCTTCCTACCCCCACCCCCTAGAATTGCCTTATGACTGTCCCATGCATGCTTGAATTCCACCACTGTTTCTGATTCCACAACCTCCTCCGGAAGGCCGTGCCATGCATCCACAACCCCTCTGTGAAAAATACTTCCTTAAATTACCTCTGAGCCGCTTCTCTATCTTCAAATTGTACCCTTGTTCTGCACACCTCTTATTTTGAAAGATTTCTACCTCTCTTGGATTTTGTTGATTCCTTGAGGTACTTGAAAGTTTCTATCATGTCTCCCTCTCCTTCTTTCCCCGAGACTATACATATTTAGCTCCTTAAGTCTCTTCATATGTCTTCCGTGCAGACCCTGCACCATTTTAGGTGCCCTCCTCTGGACAGCTTCCATCCTGTCTATGTCTTTATGGAGATTGGGTCTCCAGAACTGCATGCAGTACTCAGATGGGGTCTCACCAACTGTCTGTACAGAGGGATAGTAACTTCCTGTTTTCTACTGGTGATGCCTGTCCCATGCATCCCAGTATCCCTCAGCCTCCTTACTGCCCTCTCACATTGCTTGCCCACCTTTAAGTCATCTGATATGACTACCCCAGGTCCCTTTCCATTTTGTTGTTGTTAGTATCTCACCCCCATTGTGTACTCTTCCCCTGGGTTTTGTTTCCCAGGTGCATTACCTGCACTTCTTAGCATTGAATCTAACCTGCCATACATTTGACCATTCCTCACTCTTGCCAAGTCCCTTGTCATCCTTTCCACCCACCTTGTGCATCAACTGTGTTGCAGATCTTTGTGTCATCTGCAAAGAGACATACTTTTCTTCCAGTCCTCTGCAATGTCACTTATAAAGACATTGAAGAGGACCGGCCAATACTGAACCTCAGTGTACCTCCCACTAGTAGCCCCCTTCTTCAGAGTGGACTCATTTACTATTGCTCTCTGTTTCCTATTCTCCAGCCAATTTTTTACCTAGGCTGTCATCTTGGGACCCACTCTCAGGCTGGCTAACTTGTATATTAATCTTTGTGTGGGACTGTGTCAAATGCCTTGCTAAAGTCTAGGTAGGCCATGTCCACAGCCCCTCCTTGATCTACTACTTTGGTCACCCAGTCAAAGAAATCTATCAGATTTGTCTGGCATGACCGTCCTCGCCAGAATCCATGCTGCCTTGGGTCCTGTGCCCTCTGGCCTCTAGATACCAACAATTCTTTCCTTCAGAAGTGATTCCATCATTTTCCTACCACTGAGGTTAAACTAACAGGTCTGTAGTTTCCTACTTCTGCCTTTGCTCCCACTTTTGTGAAGGGGAATCATGTCTCGCCCTTCTCCAGTCCCCGAGTACCACCCCATCCTCCCATGATTTGTTAAAGAGGGTAGTCAGTGGTGTCACTAGTTCTACCCTTAGTTCTTTTAGAATTCTGGGATGAATCCATCAGGCCCCATTGCTTTGTCCACCTTCAGTTTTAAGAGTTCTTTCAGAACCCTTTCTTCTGTAAATGGGCTGGTATCAACTTCTGTATCCAGAGTGTTTCTACTGTTTGTTTTAGGTACCTCCCACTTCCTTTGTAAATGCTGAGCAAAAATATTTGTTTAGTATCTCTGCCTTTCACAGTTACCCTCTGCCCACCCTCCTCCTCTTTAGTTAGCCTCACTAACCTCCCTTGGTCTTCTTCGCCCCTGATGTACCTATAAAAGGTTTTATCCCTCTTAACTGAGTTGGCTATCTTTCCCTCGGTTTGGGCCTTTGCTGTTCTGACTGCCTTCCCAGCTTCCTTTTGCTTTAACTGATACAGTTCTCTGTCCTGCTCCTTCTGTGATTCCTTGTACTTCCTGAATGCTTTTTCTGTTGAACCTTCACTGCCACTTCCTTTGAGAACCATAGTGGTTTCTTACATCGTTTCGTTTTGTTTATTTGCTTCACACAAAGGCTTGTTACCTCTGTGATGGCAGTTTTTATTATTCCCCATTGTTCTTCCACCCCTCCTTCCTGCCCATTTGCTAGTGCATTTCTTAGGCACTCACCCATTTTGGCAAAGTCAGCCCTCCTAAAGTCCAGTACTTTTGCCTTTGTATGGCTTGACTCTATTGCTGTGTTTATTGTGAACCATACTGTTCGATGGTCGCTAGTTTCCAGATGGCTACCCACTTCTACATCTGTGATCCTCTCTTCATCTCCATTTGAGAGAACCAGGTCTAAGATTGCTCCCCCTCTCGAGTGGGCTCCAATACTAGTTGTCTAAGGCATGCCCCCTGTAGGGCATCTAGAATAGCTCCACTCTTCGAAGTGGCTGCTGCTACTGCACTCCTGTTAACATCTGACATATTCAGATCACCCATCAGCAATATCTCCCCTTTTTCTGCCATTCTAAATATTCTTTCTATCATTTCCTTGTCCATTTCCTCCCCCTGAGAAGGGGGTCTGTATACAACCCCTGTGCGGATTGTGGTGCCCTTGCCAGTCTCCAAATTTACCCACAGTGCTTCTTCTCCTCCCTGTTTTCCCTTTTGTTCTGTTGCTTTGATTCCTTCCCTTATGTAAAGAGCTACTCCTCCTCCTCTTTTACCCTCCCTGTCCCTCCTGTAGATAGTGTATCCTGGTATGTTTATGTCCCAGTCATGATTTTGTGTGTACCAAGTTTCTTTGACTGCCACGATATCCAGATGTTTCTCCTCCATCAAGGCCACTAATTCAGGAAGCTTGTTACTCAGACTTCGGGCATTGGTACTCATTGCTCTCCATTTTTTGATGGCTTTACCTTCTTTTGCAGCATCCCCCACTGACCTTTCTACCTCGGTCTTTTCTTATTTAGTACCCTGTTTTGTAGGGAGAGATTTTCCTGCTGCTTATCAGTGCCTGCCCCTTGACTAGTTTAAAAGCTTGCCAATGAAGCATTTAAACCGATTGCTCAAAAGACTTGTTCCTTCCTGGACAGATGCAGACCATCCTGCTAGTATAGGCTGGTGTCCTCCAGGTGGAACCCCAGTCCCAATGAAGCCAAACCGCTTATGCTCCACACCATTTTTTCAACCATTCATTAAACTGCATGGTGCAAAGTACCCTCCTCACTCATGCCATTGACAGGCAGCACCTCAGAGAAGGATATTGTGTGCTACTTGTCTTAGGCCCCTCCCAATTCTACAAAGTCCTTCTGCACTGCTCTAATCTCATGATGAGCCAAGTCATTTGTCCTTAGGTGGACAATGGCTGCCCAGCTCAGACCTGTAGCTGTTCTTGTGATCCTAAGGATGCGCTCTGTCTCTTCAAGCCATGGCACCAGGCAGGCACCTTACTTCAGTTTTCCCTGCTCCCCCCAGTTCTATCCCCCTAATAATTGATTCCCCCACCAGGAGCTGCTTCCTTTCCTTGTGGTGTCCTCTGCCTCCTTCCTGTGGGCCTCCCTTGTGACAGTTGTCCTCAGCCTCCTTAGTCTCCTCTGTGGGTGCATCCATAGGGGAGCTATGCTACCCCAGAATGGTGTATGGATTGTGGTGGAACAACTGACTGGGTGTGCCTCTGTTCCACCATCCTCACCCCCTGAGCCCACTGTGGTCCAACTGCTGTGCTTTCTTCGCAACCTCTGAGGTAGTGGTGGTGGCTCTGGTGCTCCCTGGATGGGGGAGGTTCCCTGCCTACCGTCCAGTGTGGCCTGGGGGAAGGTTCCCTTACTACTGTCCAGTGTGGCCTGAAGAGGGGCAACTTCCTCCCTCAAGGCAGAGAGTTGTCTGCAACTAGGGCAGCATCTCAGCCTCCAGAAAGACTCCCAGAAGACTGCTGCCCCACAGCCATTACATTGCACTACTCCCCACATTTTTTTTTGTGTGTGTATGTGATTGGTTTTTTATATAGAATATACATATATTATACAATGTGTATGCTTATATTGTCAGTGCAGTGTGCTAGAGAGAATATGACAGTGATATGCACCTTGCACTCTTGAGAAATTATGTCAGAACCCAGGTATAAAGGAACTATTTCCAGGGGTGGGTGGGGTGACGGTGGAAGGGTTAGGCCTAAACTGTGCCCTCACAAAACAATCAGCTAAAAGCTCTGACCCACCGCTGCGATGAGTGCCTTCCTGTCAGCAAGATGCCCTACACAACAATTTGACAGAGAAAATACCCTGCTAATCAAACAGAGAAAAATCCACACATCCAAGTCAGACACAGGTAAACCTCCCCAGCCCCAAAACAGGCTTTTAGTTTGTGGTGTTGCTTGTCTTTTTTGTTGTTCTGCGATGCTGAAGCCTGATAAAAAGGGACAAGTCACAGGAAAGTCAGACTGCTGCCCATTATGCATTGTTACCCCTGTGGGAAACTGATGGCTGTTCCAGATTGGCTTCAGAGCTGAGAGGCTTGTTTTGGACCAGAGCATGATATAGATGTATGTGATGCACGCTTCTCCATGAACCGCCATACCTTGAGAACTGCACGTTGAGGTGGTGTTGCCTGGTCCCACCTCTTCAGAGGCAGGCCTCACATGTGTGCATCCAACACAGGTCTCTAGGCCTTTCCCCTGGGTCTCTTCCCAGGACATCTGATTCCATGGAATTACAGAGTTCTATTCCACCTCAACATGCTGAGATGTCAGATACTGCAGTGAATGGGTCTTGTAGACAGTTCCTTCTGGGTGATCGACTGCAAACCCTACACAGTCTGTCTGTCCTAAGCAGCAGACATCTTCGGTGGAGAGGTTGCAGCTATACGCTCGCTGTACACCAGTGGACACCTCAACATCTTAGTCTGACATTGTCCATGCTGTTGTCGCCACTTGTGACAACACAGCAGGTGGCATCAATGATGACACCAGGCCCACTTCTGACATTGGTTGTTAGGTCAGGAGAGGGACCAGCACTGATGCTGTTGTCCACACTGTGCCAGTTTGAATGTTGCCATTGTCCATGGTGTCGCTACCGACATGGTGTTGGTTTTGGGGTCCTGCTCCAGCTGAGGTGCTGATCATGATGTCTGCCCCGAGGTTGTCCCTGACTCTGGTGTCGTTCTTGATACTGAGGAGGGTAATGACTTCAGTCATGACAGTAAAGTTGGCAATGAGCACTGAGTTGAGGGTGTTGCCAGCCATAGTAACAGGGATGACCCTGTTTCCCATGCTGTCATCTGTCATGAGCCCAGAGCTGGAGGCGGCAGCAACTCTGTGTTAGACGGTAGCCCTGGGATGGAGTTTTCTGTAGAGTTCCTGGACGTCACCACCACTGGTGAGGATCAGGGTTACCCATTGGGACCTGTATGGCTCCTCTTTCCTCACGTTGGAGCTCCCCCCATAGCCACTGATTTGGTCACTTCTCAGATGTAGGAGTACACCATTCAGGTGACTCTGCTAGGACCTCCCCTCGGACAAGGCCCCCTATGTAGTTCTGCAGCTCTGGATGAGGCTCCAGAGACCTGAAATCTCAATCCCTTTTAGAGGGGCCACGTTGATTTCTTGTAAGCATGCCCTCATTGATAGGCGCCAAAGGGCCTCCAACGTGGGAACACCACTGGGAATGAGTTGGTGCCATAAATGATTGGTACAGGAAATCAAACAGGGCCTAAACCAGGCCGTACAGTGAACATCTTCTTAGCCTGGCGCACTGTGCTTGTTGCTGAATCCTGAGCAGTCCCTGTATGGCACTCACAAATGTTTATATAATATGTGTGTGTGTATGTGTTGACCCTTAGCCTGCCGCCGACATAATATCTTGTCCTAAAAACCTATGCGTTCTAAATCTTCTAGCAGCCTAAGGGTTAGCCAGGATGAAATGCAGAAATGCTGCAGAATATCACAGAATACTGCAGTTTACTGCAGGGGCCATTGTAAGTCAATGGCAATTAAGCCCTTTTGTCATGCAAGATTTTGACATGTCATTACTGCAAGCTACTGCACTTCATCATGGCTGACGCATTTGTGTATATGTGTGTGTGTGTATGCGTATGTGTGTGGTATATATATATATATATATATATATATATATATATATATACACACATATACATACTGTATACTATAGTTAGGGCTGAGTAGGCAGTTTAATGTTAAACCTCAAATTTTGCACTTAAATAATTTTGGCACTGTTCCATGGATTTGCACAAAATTTGGTATGTGCTGTCCCGTCGTGTTGACCTCAAGACTAAACCAATTTCATTTTGATTGAATTTGTGGTTTTCATGCTGCAAATAGTGAAAAAAGTGTAAAAGTTGCTTTTTGTTTTTGCTGTTTTTTCCTCATTGCGCTGTGGCCACACCATTTGGAATTTTGATCTGAAATGTTCAGGGTAGAAAGAGCTTGTCCCAAAGAGCAATTCAGCATTGGTTTGGTGAAAAAATATTAATCTGTTTCACAGTTATTCTATTTTGAGATTTGGGTTCTGAGCATGCTCAGTTCAGTCTTTTAGATAGCTGCACAGGTTCGAAAAGGGATTTGGACTCATGAAAAGGAATTTTTGACAGCTTGCTAGGGATTTTTTATGAAATCTCTCATGTGAGAAAAAACCCTTTTTGTAAGTAGCCACCGCCTTGTTTTCATTTTTCTCAAAACAAAATGTTATAATCTTGCCCCAAAGATGTCTTCTGAAGACATCCAAACATGGGTTTGGTTCATGTGGACATCCTCTAGAAACCTGTGCCTTTGGTTTACTTTACTACAGCCCCAGAATGTTTATTTTTTAATTTTAAAATCCCTTTTCGCAACTCGCTTCCGAGCTGTCAAAATCCCTTTTCACGAGTCGATCACTTTTTGCAAGTTGTCAAATCCCTTTTCATGAGATGATGACCAGATGGCCCTGCTTCGTGAAAAAGGATGTTGACAGCTTGTGAAAAGGGATTATTTTTTATAATCCCTTTTCACACCCCCATCCAACCCTACCACCCCTCCACTACCCTCCACAGACCAACAGGCATCGGGGTGTGCCTTGGAGTCATCGGGTCTAACCCTCACCCCATTCTCCTATACTATACCATTTCAGCTTTCTTATACGTGGAATAGAAACATAGAATTTGACGGCAGATAAGAACCGCTTGGCCCACCCAGTCTGCCCATTTTCCTACCTAATGGAAAAGCTGCAGATCCTAGTTAACCAACAGCCTACTTCTTCCTACCCCCCCAGAATTGCCTTATGTCTGTCCCATGCATGCTTGAATTCATCCACTGTTTTTGACTCCACAACCTTCTCCAGAAAGCCATTCCATGCATCCACAACCCTCTCTGTGAAAAATTCTTACATTACCTCTCAGCCGCCCCCCTTCTATCTTCAAATTGTGCCCCCTTGTTCTTGCACACCCCTTTTTTTGAAAGATGCTACCCTCTTGGACTTTGTTGATTCCCTTGAGGTACTTGAAAGTTTCTATCATGTCTCCCCTCTCCCTCTTTTCCTTGAGGCTATACATATTAAGCTCCTTAGTCTCTCTTCATATGTCTTCCGGTGCAAACCCTGCACCATTTTAGTTGCCCTCCTCTGGACAGCTTCCATCCTGTCTATGTCCTTGCAGAGATTGGGTCTCCAGAACTGCATGCAGTACTCCAGATGGGGTCTCACCAGCTGTCTGTACAGAGGGATAACAACTTCCTGTTTTCTACTAGTGATGCCTCTTCCTATGCATCCCAGTATCCCCCCAGCCCTCCTTACTGCCCTCTCACATTGCTTGCCCACCTTTAAGTCATCTGATATGACTACCCCAGGTCCCTTTCCATTTTGTTGTTGTTAGTATCTCACCCCCCATTGTGTACTCTTTCCCTGGGTTTTTGTTTCCAGGTGCAGTACTTGCATTCTTGCATTGAATCTAAGCTGCCATACATTTGACCATTCCTCTAACTCTGCCAAGTCCCTTCTCATCCTTTCCACCCCACCTTGTGCATCAACTGTGTTGCAGATCTTTGTGTCATCTGCAAAGAGACATACTTTTCCTTCCAGTCCCTCTGCAATGTCTCTTATAAAGACATTGAAGAGGACTGGTCCTAATACTGAACCCTGCGGTACCCCACTAGTAACCCCCCTTTCTTCAGAGTGGACTCCATTTACTATTACCTCTGGGCCCTGCGCTCCCATCCCTCCAGAGATGCATACATGTATAATACCGTGCAGGGCACTGTGCTTGCATTTCAGCCAAAATAGCAACCAAATTGTCAGCATAGCCTTGTTATTATCCCAGCTCATGAATGCTGTGCTGAGAATTTTCAGATCCTTGCCGAAGCATCACGCCATGCCACCGCAACGTTGTTCCGTGCGACAGGTATGAAAACACATTTTGGGCAGGATTTGAAAAATGACAACTGTGGTGTAAAAAATGGTCATGTTGAAAATTTGGGATAAAAATGTGTCAAATTACAGAAGTTATGGGCAGGTGTAGTAAAATTTCAATGTACGCGCATAATTTTGCCATTTGTATAAATTTTGACCCCAGATTTTCAACACAGCCTTCTTATGACCCCACGTTAAGAACAAGGTTGGTGACAATTTTCAAATCCCGCCTGAAAGGTGATTTCCTCAAGCGACAGCAAAATTGCCTTTCAGTCTGGATTTGCGTAATTCCACTGGTATTGTTCTTGAGGTGGGGTCCCAAAAAAGCCATGTTGAATATTTGGGCTCAGAATATGCAAACATGGAAAAGTTATGCATCAGAGTTGAAAACCCTGTTGAAATAGATTGAACCTCATTTACTTTAGTTTCTCATATTGCAGTCGGCGGTTCCAGCAGCAGAACGTGTCTTCGATCGGAGAGTGGATCTTTGCCATGGGACCTGTTCAGGTGAGTGAAGGGGTATGGCGGAGAAGGGTGGTAGAGGTGGGGGGGATCGAATCGGTGACAGATCATTTTCTTTCTTACAGGTGTAAGAAAAAAAAAAGACATCAAGGGACCATTTTCTTTATTACAGAGAAGTGATCGGGGAGGAGGCACTAGACACCAGGGAAACAAAAGTAATATTATGGGGACTGCGATCAGATGGTGGGGGTGCCACTAACATAAGCAGAAAAGGACCACAAGGCCCATACAGTCTGTCCATTTTACCAATTTCTTCCCGCTGCCTCTACTAGGTCAGTGGCCTCAGCTATGCCTGCTTTATAAATATGATTCCCTTGTGCCTATCCCATGCCCTCTTGGTTCTCTCCACTGTATGTGCTCCCACCACCTCCTGAGGCAGGGCGTTCCACACATCCACCACTTCTATCAAAAAATTCCATGTTACCCCTTATGCTAATTTCAATTTCATGTCATGCCCTCTAGTTCTACTCTACGTTTTATACTAGAAGATGCTATCCCCTTCCACCTTATTTATGCCCTTATAGAAACATAGAAACATAGAAGTTGATGGCAGAAGGAAACCGCTAGGTCCATCTAGTCTGCCCATTTGTTTTAGACCTATTTTGACACTGTAGTTGTCCTTTGTAGTCAGGGCTCCCTTGTGTCTATCCCATGCATTCTTGAATCCCCCCACAGTGTTGACCCCCACAACCTCTTGGGGCAGGCTGGTCCAAGCGTCCACCACTCTTTCTATGAAGAAAAACTTCCTGTTGTTGGTTGAGAACCATCCTCCTTGCAGCCTGAGGTCATGTCCCCTGGTCCTGGAGCTCCAAGTGAAGTGAAAAAGTTCCTGTGCCTGCACCTTGTTAATGCCTTTTATGTACTTGAATGTTTCAATCATGAAAGTCTCAGACATGCCTCCCTCTCCCGCCTCTGTTCCAGTGTGTACATATTGAGGTCCCCAAGTCTGTCCCCATATTCCTTGTCGTGCAGACCCTGCCCCATCTTAGTTGCCCTCCTCTGCACTGTTTCCATCCAGTCAATATCCTTACACAAGTGCGGCCTCTAGAACTGCACACAGTACTCCAGGTGAGGCCTAACCAGAGTCATGTACAGTGGGATCACCACTTCCCTCCTACGGCTTATAATACCCCTCTCTATACACCACAACATCCCACTAGCCTTTCCAACTGCTTTTGAAGCCTGTTTGGTGGATTTCAGGTAATCTGATATAATGTCCCCTAAATCCCTCTCTTCTCTGGTGACCGTCAACAGCTCACCCCCCAACATGTAGCTCTCCCCTGGGTTTCTGTTCCCTACGTGCATGATCTTACACTTACTTGCATTAAACCTTAACTGCCATACCTCAGATCATTTCTCCAGCTTTTGTAGGTCTCTTTTCATTCTCTCTATGCCCCCTGGAGTATCTACTGTGTTGCAGATCTTGGTGTCATCTGCAAACAGGGATACCTTTTCCTCTAGCCATTCTGCTATGTCTGCTGTGAAGACATTGCAGAGGACTGGTCCCAGAACAGACCTCCGTGGCACCCCTCTGGTGACTCCCATTTTTTTCCATCTGTGTGCCATTTACCACCACCCTCTGCCTTCTGTCCACTAACCAATTTCTGACCAAGTTCACCACCTTGTGTCCCACTCCCAGACTCCTCAGCTTGTTTACCAGCCTTCTATGTGGGACAGTGTCTTAGGCCTTGCAGAAATCAAGGTAGAAATCAAGGTAGGCAGTATCCACCACCTTGGACATCCAGTCAAAAAATCTGTCAGATTTGTTTGACATTACCTTCCCGCCATGAACCCATTTTGTCTTGGATCCTGCATTCCAATGGATACCAGGTGATCCACAATACATTCCTTAACCAGTGTCTCCGTGATCTTCCCCACTGTTGAGGTAAGACTCACTGGCCTGTAGAGCTTCCTGGACTAAAAGTCTCCACCACTCATTCACACTAATGGGACTATGCCGAAGGTGCTAGGACCCCACAGGAACCAAAACTCTTCAGGAGGGCCAGTGCTGGGATAGGACTGCACATGCGTGGCACCGCAAGACTAGCTCACACTGTACAGTCTGCCTTGGTTCCTTTTTTCCCCCACCGTTGAATGTGCTTCAGAGTGGACGTTGCTCACCTGCCGGGAGTCAAGTCTTCATCTATACGACAGCAGCTATAGCCATTCAGTATTTGATTAACTTACTGCTCTTTAATATTTTTTTCTTATTTAAAAAAAAAGAAGAAGAGGAGGAAGAAAAGTCTGTTTGAAGAAATTTTCAGCCTGCCATCAATGGAGTTGACCTTAGACGGTAGCGGTGATGGTAGGAAGACTTCACTTGAAAGCTGTTCTGGCATTGGGGCTGTGTCCAGTCCACCGCCCTTTGCAGAGGTGGGGGGGGTCCAACCACGGCCAGTCTGGTGCTCGGGGGGATGAGAGTCCACCCAAAGCACAAAACGTAGCGGGCCCTTTCCAAACTTTGATCGGGGGACCTGGCTCCGCTCGACCTTGAGTTCTTCTTCCTCCCATTGGTCGAAGAAGAAAAGGTATCACTGGAGGTCGCCCTCTGGTACGTCTGTGTGGGGATTGTTGGTGGTGGAGAGCAGTAGGCCTGACCCGACTCCAGTGGGATTCTCTGTGGCCCCGTTCTTAAGGGACGCGATCTTCAACACCAGATCCCGTCTCTGTCCTCGATGAGGCTCCAGTGAGCAGTGTCATCACAGGGTCACTCTTTTAGAGCAGTGGGTAAGGTGTCTGCCAAGTTGACCTGGCTAGTGGACCCGGTTCCGGGGCTTTCAGGCCTCGGAGCTGCTGGGCCATGGCCGGGTCGGTCAGGCCAGGATGTGCGTGCAGTGCCTTCTCCAGTGCCAGCGCCATCAATGCTGACTCCACATGCCTGCCCCCTCACCTTTTTCCCTGCAGTGGCTGGCACGAGTACCACTTTCCTTCCCCCCTTTCTTTCAGGTCTTGCAGGGCCAGCAGCAATGCTGGTGCCACGTATGGTGTCGACACTGTATATGATGCCGGCGCTGTGGGTAGTGCCTGCACTGCGGATGGTACTGAACTCCTCAACGCTGATCTGGGTGGCAGCATCTCACATGATTCCTGGCCTAGACCTGCCTTTTGGAGGTTCTCCTGGGGTAGGAGTGGATCTTGATGACTCTCACCCCATCCTACTTTTCTCATAGATACAACAGATGACTCATTTTATGGGCTGAAACACAAGTCTTTTGTATCAATGGAGCATGTGGTGGAAGAGCTTTCTTTCCAGTCTTTCTTCAGGGATATGGGATCCACCATAGCATTTCAGACGTCATCTGTGGACCAAAGCAGACTTCTACATCTTGAGTTCCTACATTCCTCAGTACCAATACACCCTGTGGAACACACTCAAATCAATGGTCAAGAGCCTTCTGGAATCTAACACTCAATTACCAGGGGCATATAGTCCAGTAATCAGCTGAAAGCTTCTATGGATGGCTACAACACTGCCTCTAGGGCAGCTGCCACTGGCATTTGTAGAAGGCGACACTTCTGGTGCAAAACATCAGGTTTCTCACCTGTTGCTCAGCAGGTGATTAACATCCCCTTGACTATGCTTTTCTGTTCGGCCCTCAGGTTGAGCTCTGGAGGCTGCTCAGAACTTCAGGGCTGCCTGTTAAACAGCCAGGCTAGCTCCTGCTGTCCCTCAGAGGGATGGGAACCATCAACATTTTTGGTACAGGCAGTCCTTTCAAGGTAGAGGCCAAGGAGCCTTTATCGGGAACCAACTCCTCAGCCACAAAGAAAATGCAGCAGAGGGCACAGGGCTCGAAAGCGCCTTGTACCAACCTCTGAGGATACAGCCCAGGTCACACCTCAGCTGTCTGAGGTGGACACCTCTCAGTGGTGGAGGGGGGCACCTGACTCGGTTTTTCAACCAGTGGAAGTCCATTACAGCAGACAAATGGGTTATCAGGATTGTCCGAGAAGGATACTATTCCAGTTTCGCAGAGATTTCCCTAGACCTTCCACCCAGACAACAGCTCAGTCTGTCCGCCTCTCAGTCAGATCTTCTTACTTCTGAGATACGGGGCCTCTGCAGAAACAGGACTGTAGAAGTTGTTCCATGGCAGAACGGAATGAAAGTTCCTATTTCCATTGCTTTCTGGTTCCAAGATAACAGGTTGCATGTGCCCAGTTCTCGACCTTGGAAGGTTAAACCTGTACCTGTTCAGGGAGGAGTTTACTAAAACCTCGGCGTTCAAGCCTTCACTACCTGGACAATTGGCTCCTAGCCAGCCATCCGGGCAGGAGACACAGGAGGTAGTTGCCACAGCTTCTCAGTTGCTCACTGGGAATCTGATTTGGGGAAGGGTCCAGATTCACCTTCCCAGCAGATCCGCTTCATAGGATCCCTCCTGGATACCTCCAGGATGAGCGTTTTCCTTCCAGAGGATGGGAGAAACAACATCTTCAGATGGCTCGTTACATCACAGAAAACAACTCTGGGCCCCTTTCAATGCAGCAGATGTTGGGGCTCATGGCATTGTCCACAGCAAGCAATGGTCACCGACTATGCACGAGCAGTCCTCCACATAAAGTGACAGAACATCCGACAAAATCACCCGCATGGTAGACACAGTTGGACAAGCTTCTGCAAGGTCTGCCTCTTACCCCACTGAAATCTCAGATAACCATCACCAAGGATGCATTGCTGATCGGTTGGGGAGCTCACTGTCAAGACCTCCACACTCGGGTATGGAGCCAGGAGGAGTCTCATCTCCTCATAAATATCTTAGAGATAAGAGCTGTCTTTAACACTATCTGAGTCCTGAAGGAAGTCCTCAGCCACGAAGTGATCCTTCTTCGGAAGAACAACACATAATAGTAAACGGAGTCCATTCCGAAGAAAGAGGGGTTACTAGTGGGGTCCCGCAGGGTTCAGTACTGGGTCTGGTCCTTTTTAATATCTTTATCAGTGACATAGCAGAGGGACTGGAAGGAAAAGTATGCCTCTTTGCAGATGACACAAAGATCTGCAACAGGGTTGATACACAAGGGGGGATGGAAAGGCTGAGAAGGGACTTGGAAAGGTTGGAGGAATGGTCAAAAGTATGGCAAGCTTAGATTCGGTGCAAAGAAGTGCAAAGTAATGCACCTGGGAAACAAAAATCCAGGGGAAGAGGACACAGTTGGGAGGGGGAGGTACTGACAACAACAAAAATGGAAAGGGACTTAGGAGTAGTCATATCAGATGACCTAAAGGTAAGCAAGCAATGTGAGAAGACAGTAGGGAGGGCTGGGGGGAGGCTGGGATGTATAGGAAGAGGCATCACCAGTAGAAAACAGGAAGTTGTTATCCCATTGTACAGACAGTTGGTGAGGCCCCATCTGAAGTACTGCGTGCAGTTCTGGAGACCCCATCTTTGCAAGGACATAGACAGGATGGAGACAGTCCAGAGGAGGGCAACTAAAATGGTGCAGGGTCTGCTTCAGAAGTCATATGAAGACAGACTAAAGGAGCTAAATATGTATACCGACAAGGAAAGAAGGGAGAGGGGACATGATAGAAACTTTCAAGTACCTCAAGGGAATCAGCAAAATCCAGTAAGGTAGCATCTTTCAGAAAAAGAGATGTGCAAGAACAAGGGGACACAATTTGAAGATAGACGGGGGATGGTTCAGGTACAATGTGAGGAAGTATTTTTTCATGGAGAGGGTGGTGGACATATGGAGTGGCCTTCCTGAGGAGGTCGCGGAGTCAAAAACAGTGGGGAATTTGAGAATGCATGGGACAGACATAAGGTAATTCTGGTGGCGCGTAGGAAGAAGTAGGCTGTTGGTTAACTAGGATCTGCTGCTTTAGTTTAGTTTATTAGTCTAGGAATTAATACCTTTGAGCCAGGGCTCTTTTACAAAGGTTCCACGTCACAAAGAACATTTAACAAAGCACGATACACATTACAGGTAAAACCAGACAGGAAAGTTACATCATAAATTTGCTATTAACAGTTTAAGGCAGTAACGCTTTTAAGTTTCATAGAAAACAAGCTTATACAGGTTCAAGCGGTAGACAATTTCGAGGTTAAGGAAACTTCCAGGGAGAGGGTGATCATTAGGCCAAAGGAGGCTGAGAGGAGGGAAAGGTGGTGGCGGGAGAGTAAGTGAGAGAGGACAGGAAAAAGGGGAGTGAGTTTGGGTGGGAGACAGGAAGTAGTAGAGGTACCAGAGGGTTCATTAGTCAGGAGGAAGAGGCCTCAGATGTGAGGATGGACATGAGGAGTAGTAGTCTTTATCTAGCGCAGTCACAGTTGCTAGTGGTGGTGAGGTGGGCATAGAGCATGGATTTGAAAGCTTCAAGCGAGGTTGAGGATACAGTAGGTGGACTAAGCGCATTGAACCATGGTCGGGCCCTGTATGCAAAAGATCTTTGTCCCTGTGCAGTCCGGCATCTCGGAACCAGGAAAGGTTGGCGTTCAGATCTGGTGGAGGGTCGGAGCCAGGATTCAGTCAGAGTAGGTTAATACATAATGGAGTCAGTCCCAAGATAGATTTTTTTGCCATTGTGCAGGTGAGATAAATAAGACGATTTGATAGGTTCAACCAGCCTGATTCATAGTACAGATCACATGTGTGAGCTGGGTCTTGAGCCCCGTGAGGAGTCGGCAGGCCTTATAAAGAGGGATTGAAACACGTTAGAGCAGTGGAGGTAGCTGAGCCATAAATAATAAGGCCATAGTCAATGATTGAGATTATGGAACTCTGTATAGCTATTCTCAGTGCCGCTTGATTTAGAAATTGACGGTTACGGAATAGTATTCCAAGGCGTTGGTTCACTGTTTTCGCAGTGTTGTCAATGTGGTTGCAAAGGTGAGCCCTTGGTCAAAAGTGATGCCAAGGTATTTGAAAGTATTTACTTGGTCCAGTGTAATTCCCGCAGAGGTTTGTATGGTGAGTGCAGTATGCCTATTTTTGTTTTGGTGATTGGAGAAGAGCATGGCTTTAGTTTTATTGTGGTTTAGCACAGGTTTACTATCCAGGAACCACCTTTCAACGCTAGAGAAAGCAAGTTGCAGGCTTTTTCATAGGGAGTTTGGATCCTTGTGGGAAGAGAGAATTACAGCATCATCAGCGTATAAGATTATTTTCTCCTGGCAGATATCTGGGAGGGAGTTATGAACAGGCTAAAGAGGAGCGGTCCAAGAGTTGATCCCGTGGTACACCCGAGAGAACTGGTTTGAAGTCGGAGAGTTCATTAGAGATTTTACAGCCTGTGACCGATTGGACAGGTAACTTTTACCCAAGCACAAGGACCTTCAGCCAGGCCTAGGCTAGAAAGTAGGGAGGTAAGTAGCCATGATGGACTGTGTCGGAAAGCTTTTGTAAGATCGATCAAGACTGCACCTGTTTGGCACCCTTTGTCCAGGGCTGAGTGTACTTCTCCAGAGAAATCAAGTAAGGCTGTTGTTGTACTATGTCCTTTCCTAAAGCCGTGTTGTTGATTACAGAGTAGATTGTATTTGTCCAGGTAATCAGAGAGTTGGTCTGCCACTATTCTGCTCAAGTGCTTTGGAGAGGAGGAGTATTGATATTGGTCGATAGTTTCCTGTTGAGGTTTTGTCCCCTTTGTGCACTGGCGTAATTATGGCAGATTTCCATTTGTTGGGAAATTGACTTTGGCAAAGTGACAGATTAAGAATTTTGCAAGGGGTGAATTACTTCATCCAGGGTGAGAGACAGGATTTTAGATCTAGCGTGTCACTACTTGTTCTGGATTTGGAGCAGGCCTTTCTTATGTACTTGTGTGCTTCGGCACTTTGATTTTCTTGAAGTAAAATTGTGGTTGGTCACGAGGGTGTTTTGTGATACTAGGCTAGGCACAGGTAAGTCCAAGAAGAAATCTGGGGGGAGGACCCCCAGTAGGTAGGGAAATGGGCAAACTGGGTGGGCTAAGCAGTCCTTATCTGCCATCAAAGTCTATGATCTTCCCGGACATAAAGTCTCCACCACTCATTCATACTAATGGGAGTACACTGGATGCACCAGAACCCAGCGGGAGCAAACTTTTTCATGAGGGCCGGCGCTGTGATGGGGCTGCGAGGAAGCAGCACCGCGAGCCAGGCGCATGTGGTATAGACTATCTCGGCGTCGACCCTCCAACCGCCTCAGTTCCTTTTTTCCCACCAAGTGCACTTCAGTGATGACGTTGCTTGCCAGCCAGGAGTCAAACTTCAAACTAGCAACTTAGTTTTTAGTTGTATTATTTTGTATTTTATTAACGACAAGTACCGATTATATTTTAATAAATTATTACTTGTACAAGAGAGAAGTCTTCAGCCCTCCATTGACAGAGTCGACCATAAGTGGGGCAGGTGACGGTAGGGAGACTTCATATGAAAGCTGTTCAGTCAGCCTGGCCAGGTCTGGTCCGCTGCCCTCCCTGGAGGGGGGGCGTCCGACAATGGATGGTCCAACACTCGGGGAGATGGGCAGTCTCCCCAAAAGCATAAAAAGAAACTGTCCCATTCTCGGTACCATTCGTCCTCAAGTTCTTCTTCGGCCCACAGGTCGAAGAAGAAACAGCATCACTTGAGGTGGCCCTCTGGTATGTCTATGCATAGACGGTCAGTTATTAGGATCAGGAAGCCGGTCTTCACCTCTTTCAGAGTCACCGGTTTCTGTCTCTGGTAGCCAGCCTCTTCAACAGCAGAGCTCCTCTCTGCCTATTGGAGGGGCTTCCCATGAGCAGTTTCACCATTAGGCCGCCCTTATGGAGCAGTGGGCTCGGAGGTTGTCCCGACTGCCCATAACCGGCCAGTCCATCACCGGGGCCTTCGGGCCTGTCTGTTTCGGAACGGCAGGCAGGGCAGTTGGGACTTCCTAGTCATGCATCCCCTTCTTCGGTGCTGTCAGCTCCACTCTCCGGAGTCTATCTGTCTCACATGGCTGCGGTGCAGAGGTCCACACCGATGCCTTTATCTCCTGCCATTTTTCATCCATTAACTTCAAATCACAGTTCTTAGACTTCTGTGACGGTGCTGTCGACTGTGGTGCCGGCTTCTCCGGTGCCGAGGTCCTTTGTGGAGCCACGGGTGGTGTCAGCACCATCTGCAGTGCTGCGTGCTCTGTTGGAGGGGTGTGCGGTGCTGTGCTGCCCATCGGCGCCATATGCAGTGTCATGCTTCCTGTCTGCACCAGGCGCGATGCCGTTTTCTATGTCGGTGCCCTCTCTGTTCTCAGTGCCATTCTCTTCAGTGGCACCCGGGATGTGTACGGTGCCGTCTAGTTTCTAGAGATTTTAGACTCCGATTATTTCTCCTTCTCTTCTTCCTACTGGTTTTCATCCCATTCCTGTCTATGCAGTTCTCCCTGGACTATCAGGAGATGATTTTGAGCCCAATCCAGGTCTTCAGCTGGGTGACGATGTTGATGCCGATTCTGCCCAGGGGGCAGGGATCAGTACTCCTGCAGAGCCTGTTGTTGAGGACCTTTGCTTTAAGTCTCTGCTCAAGAATTTAAATTCTACTCTTTCTCTCCAGTCCATGGAAATAGATCCTGGGAAGGTTCTGCATCTACAGTATCTGCACGTTCTGGAAATCCCAATAGATTTAACCCCTGGGTACAGCCCTCTTTTGAGACTCTTTCCCAGATGGTGTAGAAGAGTCCGGCTCTTATTCCTTCTGTGGCCAAGTCCACAGACAAAAAATATGCCCCTACCAAGGATCGCCCCATTTTGGCGCCTCAAGTCTTTGCTGATGCCATCGTGGTCCTGGCGGAGAATGATAAGGCTGTCCTCTCTCAGGAATCTACAGCCCATCTTATTAACAAAGAATCTCACAAGATAGTCGCCATGGGTAAGAGAGTCTTTGCTGCTTCAAGTCTGGGCATGCGAATTGCCAGCTATCTGGGCTATTTTTCACAAAATGAGTATGTTCTTTAGCATTCACTCAAAGCAATGGTAGAAGCTCTGCCTGAATCGGAGGTTAACTCAGCGCTACTTCAGACCATAACTAGGGGTATCGAGTCCAATAACCAACAAGTTAAAGTTGCAGTGGATGCCTTCGATACCACTTCCTTGGCGGCAGTGGCTGGTATTTGCACCCATCACAACTCTTTCGTGCATACTTAGGGCTTCACGAATGACGCCCAACAGAAAGTCATGGCCTTACCTTTCAACGGCATGTATCTGTATGGGCCTCAGGTGGAACAAGCACTAGAGGTCACACGGAAGACTAGGTCTGCCATTAAGACAGCCAGACCTCTGCCCTCTCCCTCTCAAGGGGGTGGGAACAAGCGTCAGTTTCACAACCGTCAGTCCTCTTGGGGCAAAGGCAGAGGAGGTTTTAACAGAAACCAGTACCCTCAGCCACAAAAGAAAACGCAGCAAAAGGCAGAAGGCCCAAAAGTGCCCAGTGCCACCTTCTGAGTTTCCGGCCAAAGTCCCACCTCAGCTGCCCGAGAGGGACTCTTCTTCAACGGTGGGAGGACATCTGACTCAGTTCTATGACCAGTGGAAATCTATAACATCAAAAAATGGGTCCTCAGGATAATCCGTGAGGAGTACTCTCTCAATCTGTCGGAAACCCCTCCGGATCATCCTCCCAAACGACAGTCCAGGCTGTCTGCGGCACAGTCAGACCTTCTTGCTTCCAAGGTACAAGGCCTTCTGAACAACAGGGCAGTAGAAGTAGTTCCACTGGATCAACGAAACACAGGTTCCTACTCCCATTACTTTCTGGTCCCAAAGAAAACCGGCAGCATGTGCCCCATTCTGGATCTCAGAAAGTGAAACAAATTCCTACACAAGGAAAAGTTCAAGATGATATCACTTGGTACCCTGCTGCCATTGATTCATCAGTATGATTGGCTAGCGCCCCCCTAGACATGCAGGACGCCTACCAGCACATTCTCATACACCCAAATCATCACAAATACCTAAGGTTCGTGGCGTTCGGTCAACACTATCAATTCAGAGTCCTGCCCTTTGGGCTGTCCTCGGTGCCTCCAGTTTTTACAAAGTGTTGTGTAGTTCTCGTGTCGCATCTAAGGAAAATCAGAATCCAAGTATTCCCGTGTCTGGACGACTAGCTTCTAGCAAGCCCCTCCAAGCAAGAGACTCTGGAGGTCGTGGCCACGGCCTCAGACTTCCTCACATCCATGGCAGTCCTGCTGAACCTCAAGAAGTCACAGTTGCAACCCTCCCAGAAGCTCCTCTTCATAGGATCCATTCTGGACACTTCGTGTGCGAAAGCTTTTCTTCCAGAGGACAGAAGGAGTGATATCTTACAGATGGCCTGATTCATCAGAGAACATGGCTCGGTTCGAGCTCTCTCGATGCAACGGATGCTGGGCCTCATGGCACCCTCAGTGTTCACTGTACCCTTGGCTCGTCTTCACATGAGATCCTCTCAGTGGATGGTCAGTGCTCAGTGGTCCCCAACCACTCTCCCTTGGTCCTTTCTCATCAAGGTGACGGAACCTCTGAAGAGGTCACTTACCTGGTGGTCTTAGAAGGACAATCTTCTGAAAGGATATCCCTTTGCCCCTCTGGATTTTCAGATCTCCATTACCACAGATGCGCCCCTGATGGGTTGGGGAGCTCACTACCAAGATCTCTACACCCAGGGTACGTGGACTCAGGACGAGTCTCAACTTCACATAAGCGTCCTGGAAATCGCTTGCTTGTAAGTTGCACCCCCAGATGAACATATTGCCTCCGGACCCAAATCTAATGAAAGCCACCTTTTCCTTCTCTCCAGTTACCCTAAAAGAAGTTGAAGAGCACCTACTTCACCTGGATACCAAGAAAAGCGCCGGAGCGGACTCCTTAGAGCCCTACTTCTTAAAGGTTGCCTGGCATGCACTGGCAGTGCCCATTACCCACCTGTTTAATCTGTCACGTTCCCAGGGGTCTCTTCCTGAATTATGGAAAACCGCCCACATTATACCGCTCTTTAAATCTGGGGACCCTTGTGACCTAAATAATTATAGACCAGTTTCATTACTCCCCATACTATCAAAAATCCTAGAAAAAATAGTAAACGCACAGCTACGAGCCTTCCTGGAAAAGACAAATTTTCTAAATCCTATGCAGTTGGGCTTCTGCGTGAACCACAGTACGGTCACAACGCTGGCCAAGGTTACCAATGATTGGTAACATGACCTTGATGACAAAAAGTTAATCTGCGCTGTCTTTCTGGACCTCAGCAAGCCATTCAATACTGTCGACCACTCCCTACTTCTTTCCTCACTAAAAGCACTAGGTCTAGACACCACCTCTCAAGGCTGGTTCCAGAACTACCTAACGGATAGGCAACAGCAGGTCAAGGCAGAAGGGGAGCTCTCCCCCCCCAAAACCATTACTGAGAGGTGTCCCTCAAGGATCCATTCTGGGGCCAATACTCTTCACCATATACATTAACAGTATTGACCTTGGCATTAGGAAAGCCAATATCCACCTGTTTGCAGATGATACGGTGCTGTACCTAAGCCAGTCTATACCTGAAGCTGCTTGTATATGTAACCCCTAGATGGCGCTATCCCAGGGGCTACTACCCCTGCCTGATTTGCCACTAACAGGTTGAGGGGCCTGGATCCAATGGCGGGTGCCTCCACCCAGAGGTCAGGGTTTGCAATAGTTAAACTAACTTGGTCACAGCCCTCTGGGACACTGCAACCCCCCTTTCTTCCCACTAGTGGCCCACACAATATATCAGAATTACCTTCACAGTATACACTTACCCCCAGGACTGGTTCGGCACTGGGACCTCCTGTGAAATGAGATACAGTGCAACAATCACAGTACAGTACTTTAACATAGACAAATACCTCAGGCAGTATAACTTTGCTGAAACAAGCAGCTCTGATTTATTTAGGGGATATAACAAGGACAGGGGAAATCAGGTTAATTAGCTTATCACTCTAATAATCTACCTATGGCTCTGTGCACAGGCCTATCCCTATCAGTTACTGTCCCTGGGTACCCAAGCCCTAGTGGCTAGTCCAAACCGTGGCAGCTGGTAGGGGCCCTTTCACACAGAGAAAAGGAAAATTAAACAGTCAGCAGTACAGTAATTCCATTTGGATTTAATGTGGCAATTCAACAGGGAGCGACCCTGAATTAGTACTCACGACCTCCAAATAAGATAGGGTCCTTCAATATCAGCAGGGCTACTCTTGAGCTCCAAGAGACTCTTCACACATTTATATGGTAAAAAAAAAGAGTACTATACCAGGCAGGCTGCTTCTCTATCCCGATCGCAATTACTGCACAATACCCGGGAGAACACACAGCAGATTCAGTTCCTGACAGACCGAGTGCAATTCAATAATTTCTCCAGTCTTCTACAGGGTGAGCCTGGTTTCTACTCTTCAGAGATCCTTTGATTCTTTTCACAGAATGATTCAGTCCTAACAAGCAGTTACACAAGCTGCAGACCGAACTCTGGGCCTTACACACGTTTTTGACTAAAACTGCACACTGAAAAGCACAGGGCTCCTTCCTTCTTCACTGCCAAAGCTCAACTGAAATTCCAACCGACAAACCGGGCACTTCCTTTGAGTTCCTCCCAGTTCTTGACTGGATTGGCTGTCACTCACAATAGACTGCTGCTGTTGGTCCAAAAGGTGCTGAAGTCTAAACTACATCTCCAGAGTCACTGCCCATACAATCCTCTTGTGGCTGGCTCAGATTATGAGTCCAAGTTCTGATTCGTCCAAGGCACCATTTTAGAGCTAGCTTACCCCACACTGATTGGTCCAGTTCAGCAGTTCAAAACCAGAATGGGGAACTAGGCAGACACTGTTCTGACTGCAAAAGAAAGCAGGTTAGACAAACTGTAATTTCATTATCACTCTAAATGGTTTCTGGCAAACAGTTACATCTTTCAGATAGGTTCCTTTGCACTCCTAGTGACTGCAAAATGGAGTGAATTGGCAGCAGCTTGAGTGGTACTCAATCAAAGAAACACACAGTCCCCCATACAAACTAATTATGTCTGCAAGCAGACAGCTCTTAAAGAGACAGTACCAGAGGTTCTAAAAACACTCACTGATAAATGGCTTAAACGTCAAACACCATTCAGGCTTGGAGCATTCAAGCAAGCTCCTGGAAGTCTTTTGGGAACCCCCATTTGCAGGGGGGTTACATATAGAACTACAGTTCTGACTTCGACATCCTCCAATACCAGCATCTCAATAAAAAACTGCTCCTCAATGCCAGAAAAACTAAGGTGATGATTCTCTCACCTGGCAACCTCCCATCTTACTCCGCTCTTGGCACTCTCCCCCCTATCACTGCCTCATTACAGTGTCCCCAAGTTCACATACCTGGAAATCTGGCTAGACCAAAAGCTCTCCTTCGGGGAACACTTGGAGGACATGGTAAAAAAGCTGAGACAGAGACTAGGGCTCTTCAACCGGATAAACTGCTTTCAAACCATGGAGGCAAAAAACAACTCATACAGTCAATCTTCATCTCCCTTTTAGACTATGCTGATTTCATCTACAGCCATTGCAACGCCTTGTATCAGTGTAAGCTGGATGTCCTGTATCACAGAGCACTGCACTTCATTACCGGCCTCCCTTCCTCTACCCATCACTGTTCCGTGTAAGCTGCTGTGGGTTGGACCTCCTTACAATTCAGACGTAAAAGAAACGTGGCCATATGGACTCTGAAAGCATTAGCTGGAAAGCTACCACACTATATCTCTGATCTTCTGCCCCTAAGCAAAGTCCGAAAATACACCCCAAGGAGTTGCTCCCTTATCACTCTGAGTATCCCCAGGGTCCGCACACAATATGGGAGTGCGGCCATAAGTTATTAGCTGCAGACGCTTTGGAATGAAGCTCAGAAAATGTTGAAGCTAAGCACCCCAGTAACTATTACAGTGTTCAAGTCCTTATACGCAAAGTTAATCAGAGAAAAATGTCACTGCTTCCATTGACCTTCTTGTTCTACCGCTTACGTATCACCTCCGCCTGCACTGCCCAGTTCACATACCTCACTTTTCTCACACCTTTGCCTCACCCTCCTTTCCATCACCTCACCCTTGCTCCGATTCGTCTCCCCTAGGGCCATCGACCCCCTAAGATTTCCAAGTGCAGCCGCCACACGATCCAGGTATATCTGCGGCGGTGCCTCCAAAACCGTTATCTGAAATTCACTTGAGTGGCTCACGCTCTCCTAGCTCCAAGTTCTTCCAGGAGCCTAGCTCAGATGCTACTTGCTGCCTCTGGGCTGCTGGCGCCTCCTGGTGCCATAACCATTCTTCATTAATTCTCTCCGCTTCTGTGAGCTACGTACCCCTTTGCTCCACAACAAAAACCTAAGGTTTGCGAGCTGGGCTGCCGGCGCCTCTTGGTGCCATAGTTGGTCTTCACTAATTCTTTCCGCTTCTGTGAGCTACGTACCCTTTGCTCCATAACAACAACCTAAGGTTTGCGAACTGTCCTGCAGGTGCCTACTGATGCCATAGCCAGTCTTCGTTAATTCTCTCTGCTTCTGTGAGCTACGTACCTCTTTGCTCCACAACAAGAACCTAAGGTTTGCGAGCTGCTTTTGTCATTGCCCTCTTCTCCATTGCAGCCGCACCGCCTCGAGGTACCTACAATTATTACTTAACAAAACCCCCTTCCTGAGTTCCTTTTCTGAATATACTTTCAAAGAAAGAATAGATATTCAATTTGCCTGTCCTACTTTACTCATATATTACTGTTTTACAATCCATTCTTTACCTGTGTTTCAACTGTGTTTTAATGTCTGTACCTTTGTCAATTATGTTATTCTGTCTTTTGACCTTGTGTAATGCAGGTCCACCTTATAAATGAGCTTGCTCAGTGGTGTCCACCTGGATAAATAAAGATTTGATTGGTTGATTGAAATGAGAGCCGTCCTCTATGCAGTCCGAGCTTTGAAGGACATACTCGGTCGCAAGAACATTCTCCTTCAAATGGACAACAAGGCAGTGATGTACTACATCAACAAACAGGGCGGTGCACACTCTTACCCTTTATGCAGGGAAGCATGGTGAGTGTGGGAATGGTGCCTAGAGCACAAGGCTCTGATTCAGGTGGTTTACCTGCCAGGAGTACAAAACGAGCTGGCAGACCATCGCAGCAGAATGGAGGCAGATCCTCACGTGTGGTCTCTTGACTCAACGGTCATTCAGTCACTCTTCATAGAGTGAGGAACTCTAGACCTTGACCTTTTTGCATCCCCACTCAACGCATAACTGCCTCTCTTCTGCTCCAGAAATCCAGGGCCTGGCGTTTTTTGTCAGGATGCATTCAGGCTGCGGTGGACAAAATGCTTTCTATACGCATTTCCTCCTCTTCCCCTAATTCAGGGGGTACTGCTCAATCTGGAGACTCGGGGACAGAATGATTCTCATTGCCCTGTTCTGGCCTCGTCAGATCTGCTTCCCTGTAATTAATAGACTATGGGAAACCTCCCCGAAACCACTTCCCCTTCAGACGAACCTTCTGACCCAGGGTCTTATGGTCCATCCCAACCTGAGTTTGCTTCACCTTCATGCTTGGCTCCTGAGGAGATAGAGGTGAATAGGTTTAATATTTCTCATAGAGTTTCAGATATTCTCTTGGCCACGTGCAAGCTGGCCACCAGAAAAACCTACAAGGCTAAATGGAAGCGTTTCTCTATCTGGTATGCAAAATTCTCTTGGAATCCTTTTTCCTGCCCACCAAATAAAGTCCTGGAGTATCTCTTAGACTTCTCAAACACAGGTCTGCAATACTCCACAGTCAGAATTCATCTTTGTGCCATTGCGGCATATCATGAGCCGGTACTTTCCATGCCACTGGCTCAGCTGCCTGTAGTTAAGAGATTTCTTAAAGGGATTCTGTATACTAGACCTCCTATTAGACATCCAGTTGCAGCCTGGGACATTAACCTTGTGCTAGACATGCTCACTCGTAAACCTTTCGAGCCTCTAGCTACTTGCGAGTTGAAATTCCTCACTTTGAAAACGGCCTTCCTGGTGGCCATTACTTCTGCTCGTAGGGTTTCTGAAATACACGCCTTGGTCACAGACCCCCTGTATACTGTATTTCATAAGGATAAAGTAGTTCTTAGGACTCATCCTAAGTTCCTGCCTAAAGTGGTCTCAGAGTTCCATCTGAATCAACCTTTAGTCCTTCCTACCTACTTTGCAAACTTCCAGAATGAAGGGGAACGTACCCTTCATTCCCTGGACGTAAAAGAGCATTGCGGTTCTATCTCAGTAGAACAAAGGAAGTTCGCAAGGCTCAACAACTGTTTGTTTCCTTCAGCATGACCCAGATGGGTCTACCTGTTGCTATGAGGTGCATTTCAGCATGGCTGGTGGAATGCCTTCGCCACTGCTATTCTATGGCACAGGTCAAGCTGGAAGGCAGAGTGTACGCTCACTCTAGCAGAGCAGTCGCGGCATCTCTGGTGGAAATCCGTTATGTCCCCATTGCAGATATTTGTAGTGCGGCTACCTGGAGCTCCGTGCATATGTTTGTTAAGCACTATGCCTTGGACAGCCATGCCAGACGACATCAGTCATTTGGCAGGTCAATTCTTAACGGACTTCTGCCCTAAGAGAGTAAGCTCCTTTCTTTCCTGCCGCCCATCTCGGGATTATTTAGCTCGGTACTCTCCCATCAGTGTGAATGAGTGGTGGAGACTTATATCCGTGAAGATATGGAAATGACGTACCTATAGTAATTCTTGATCTTCTTGGACAAAGTCTCCACCACTCATTCACACGCCCACCCACCATCCACCAAGCTCATGTCTCTGTTTTCTGGTCTTCACTCCCTCAATAGCTGAGCTGTGAAGACTTTGTTGTTGACCCTTCTTGCACGGGTCATTTGGACTATCTTATGTCCGGTTTTTAGGTTAGTTATGCTGCACCTCCTCGGGGGGGGGGGGCTGCTACTGAGGTGGTTGGAGGGTCGGTGCCGAGATGGTCTATACCTCACTCGCCTGGCTCACGGTGCCGCTTCCTCGCAGCCCCATCTCGGCGCTGGCCCTCCTGAAAAAGTTTGCTCCCACTGGGTCCTAGCGCCTCTGGCATACTCCCATCAGTGTGAATGAGTGGTGGAGACTTCATCCAAGAAGATCGAGAATTATGGTAGATATGTAATTTCTATTGCCTGTGTTTCAACAAAGCTGTGATGTATTACATCAACCAGCAGAGTGGGGTGCTTCTGTACCCTCTGTGTAGGGAGGTCATGAGGATGTGTGAGTGGTGCTTCAGGCATGATGCATCAGTTCAGACGTCATGCAGTTGCTGTTTAACAAGTGTGGCAGTCCAGACCTGGACCTTTTTGCGTCTCTACTCATGCTAAACTGCCTCTATCCTGCTTCAGAAATCCAGAACGTGGCATTTTCTCTCAGGATGCATTCAGCCTGCTGTGGACAAGATGCTCCCTGTATGCTTTTCCTCCTCCTCTTCCCCTAGCTCAGAGGGTGATGCTTAAGTTGGAGGCACTGGGGAGCAGAATGATTCTCATCGCCCCATACTGGCCTTGACAGATATGATTTCCATTGATCATCAGACTGTCAGAAGTTCCTTCAAGGCAACTCCCTCTATGAGCGGCCCTTCAGACACAGGGACCTTTGGTCCATCCCAGCCTGCGCTCCCTTCATCTCCATGCCGGGCTCCTGAGGAGATAGAAGTGGGCAGGTTTAAGGTTTCCCAGACAATCACAGAAATCCTCTTAATCACATAAGCCTTCCACCTGGAAGGCTTACGGGGCTAAGTGGAAACGCTTCTCCGTCTGATGTGCAAAGTCCCATTTGGACCCTTTCTGTTGCCCACCAAGTGAGGTGTTGGGGTGCGGCTTAGACCTGTTGATCACAGGTCCGCAATACTCGGCAGTGAAGGTACACCTCTGCGCCATTTTGGCCTATCTTGAGTCAGTACAGAATACGTCACTGGCTCAGTTACCATTAGTTAAGAGATTCCTAAAAGGTATCCTACACACTAAACCCCCGATCAGTAGACCAGTGGCCGCATGGGATATTAACCTGGTGCTAGATTGCTCACCCGTAAACCCTTTGAACCACTAGCTACCTGTAAATTGAAATTTCTGACCTGGAGGACAGCCTTCTTAGTGGCTGTCACTTTCGCTCACGGGGTGTCCGAAATCCATGCTTTGGTCACAGACCCCCTTACACCATCTTTCACAAGGACAAGCTGGTACTCCGTACTCAACCTAAATTCCTACCAAAAGTGGATTCAGACTTTCACCTCAAGCAGCCCTTGCTTCTCCCTACTAACTTTGCTAGCTTTCAGAATGAAGGAGAGCGGTCCCTTCATTCTCTGGATGTTGAGGGTTCTGTGATTCTGCATTGATGGAATGAAAGAGATACACAATCCAAACAACTCTTGTATCTTTCAGCATGCCTTAGCTGGGTCAGCTTGTTGGCATTTGATGTATTCCTGCATGGTTAGAAGCATGCCTTCGACAGTGCTACTCTATGGTACAGGTCAAGTTGGAAGGCCGGGTTCATGCCCATGCTACCAGACCTTCCCTGGAAGAGATTCGTAATGTACCCATTGTAGACATCTGCAAGGCAGCTGTTTGGAGCTCAGTGCATACCTTTGTGAAGCACTACACTTAGAATGTCCACACCAGACAACACACTTCTTCGACAGGACAATCCTTATGGACTTCTGCCCTGAGTGAGCTGTGCCTCCTGCCGCCCTACTTGGGGGTTTGGTTTTTAGCTTGGTACTCTCCCATTAGTGTGAATGAGTGGTGGAGACTTTTAGTCCAGGAAGATATGAAATGATGTACCCAACGTAATTCTTGCTCTTCTTGGACGAAGTCTCCAACACTCATTCACATGTCCATCCACCATCTCCCGAGCTCACTCATTCTGTTTTTGGTATTCACCTCCTTGTGGTTTGGGCTGTGAAGGCATTGTTGAATTGACCCTTCTTACAGGGGTCATCCTGGCCATCCTATGCCTGGAAGTTAGGGTTAGGTTTTCTTAAGTTAGCTTATGCTGCACCTCCCCGGTTAAAAAGGTACTGAGATGGTTGGAGGGTCAACGCTGAGAGAGCCTATATGGTGCAAGCTAGTCTCATGGTGCCACGCATGTACGGTCCTATCCCAGCATCAGCCCTCCTGAAGATTTTTGGCTCCCGTGGGGTACTAGCGCCTCTGGTGTGATCCCATTAGTGTGAATGAGTGATGGAGACTTCGTCCAAAAAGATCAAGAGTTACATAATTTCCATTTCCCTGTGTCCTCCTTGCTACCAGTGTTATGAAGAGGGACCACATTTGCTCTTCTCCAGTCCTGCAGGACCACTCCCCTGTTCAGCGACTCACTGAACAGGGCTGCCAAAAGTGCTACCAGCTCCAGTCTCAGTTCTTTTAGGATCCTTGGATGTACTCCATCTGGCCCCATTGCTTTGTCCACATTTAGGTTTGTAAGTTCCTCTAGGACCTATGTTCTGTAAATGTTGTGCAGCTCAGTTCTTCCCCCTCCGCACCTCTGTTTTCCAGTTGCGGTCCCTGTCTCGCTCCCTCTCTGGTAAAGACCGAGCAGAAGTACCTGTTAAGAATTGTGGCCTTCACTAGGTCCCCTTCTACCCTTTCTTCATTGTCCCCTTTGAATCTGACTATACCCCCTCTGGACTTCCTCCTCTCACTAATGTACCTAAAGAATGTCTTGTTTCCTTTCCTCACTAATTGTGCTAGTATGTCTTCTGTCTGTGCTTTATCACTTCTTACCGCTGCCCCTGCCTCTCTCCAACATTTTGGTACTCTTCTCTGTCCCCATCCTCTTGTGTCCCCTTGTATTTTTGGAAGGCTGCCCTCTTGGCCCTGATTTTATCTGCCACCACCTTAGAAAGCCAGAGTGGGCTTCTCTTTCTTCTTCGATTCCCCTTCTTCTTCACCCTCACACATTGATTGGTTACCCTAATAATGGACTCCTTAATGTGTGCCCATTGCACCTCCATGCCCCCTCCTGTGTCCCCCCCCCCTTAGTAAACTCCTCTTTAACCCTCCTTCCCATCTCTGCAAAGTCAGCTCCTTTGAAATCTAGGATTTTAGCGTTTGCATGTGTGGGCTGTATTCCTGTGTCCCAACTTGAACCAAACCATGTGATGGTCACTGGACCCCAGGTCCCCCTCCACCTGTGATCCTGTCTGCATTGGGGAGCACTAGATCCAGGATATGCCTGTCCCTGGTAGGCTCCTGTACCAGTTGTCTTAGGCCTGCTCCCTGTAGGGACTTCACAATGTCCCTGGTCCTGCTCAAGGCCCCTATTTGGATGGACCAGTTTGCGTCAGGCATGTTGAAATCTCCCATAAGCAGAACCACTCCCTTATCTGTCATTTTGTATATTGACTCTAGCATTGACTTATCTGCCCCATCCCCCTGAGCTGGTGGCCTGTAGATCACTCCTGTTCTAACAGATGTTCCGCTACCCGGCTCAAGGGTGACCCACAGCTCCTCTGTCTCCTCATTTTTGGCCGGATTTCTGTCGCATTGATTGTCTCTTTGATGTAAAGTGCCACCCCTCCACTTTTCCTTCCCTCCCTGTCGCTCCTGTACAAGGCATATATTTTTTTTTTTTTTATTTGAGAACAGAGGAATTACAACCCTTTGAGTCAGAGACTCGTTTACAAAGGCTCCATGTCAGAGTGCAGCACAATACAAGCTGAACATACAGCAAATAATAAATGCAGGATATTTACATGTGATAATATACCATGTTCAGGGACTAGGTTACAAAGGCCTCACATCAGAGTGCAAAACAATGCAGGCAGAACATATAGTAAGTAATAAATGCAGTATTTACATGTGATAATGTAACCCCTAGTTGGCACTATCCCAAGGGCTACTACCCCTGCCTGTTTGACTACGGACAGGTTGAGGGGCCTAGGTCCTATGGCGGGTGCTTCCACCCAGAGGTCAGGGTTTGTAGTGGTTAGACTAACTTGGTCACAGCCCTCTGGGACACTGAGACACCCTTTTATCCCCCCTAGTGGCTCACACAGTACGCCGGAGTTACAGCCCCAATACCCCATGTTTACACACTGTTCACCCATATAGATACCACTTACCCTCGAGACTGATTCAGCAGCATGTCTCTGAGGACCCCCTGTAAAGTGAGGTTAATCAACATACACAGCAAAACACAATACTGTTTCCATAAGTACCACCACCACAGACAGTATATAGTATATCAACAACAAATCTGATTTATTTAGGGGACAGGAACACAGGAGGGGGAAATCAGGTTAATTAGTGGCATTAAATCACAGTACTGTGTACACATACAAGGTCTGAAAAGTCACACTCTGGGTACCCAGGTTGGGGGGGGCTAGTCAGGTCCATTGCCCGGGATTTGACGGCAGGTGCAGATGGATGGGGCCCTGTAGAAAAAAATATATGCACAACACCCAATTGTAATCCAGATCCGGAGGGCTTAGTCCATGAAACAGTGAAACAACAAGAATTAGATGACACACTTGTGATTGAAAAACAAGCTGCAGGGGAATACCCCGATTTGTACTCACAACACCCAAGCTGGGGATCGGGTGGAGAATGTCCCTCTGGATTCCCAGAAGAGCAGGGCATGAGGACAAGGTCCTTGTGACTGGACCCCACTGTAGTTGATAGCAAACGGATGTAGTCCGAATTAAGCTGGGGTTTACTTCCAGCTTCAGTACACAATTCACTGTACAGGGGATTTGAAATAGTGATTCACCACTACGCACATTTATATGTAAAAGGAAAATACTATACCAGGCAGGCTGCTCCTCGATCCTGATCGCAATTACTGCAAAATACCTGGGAACACACACAGCAGCTTCAGTTCCTGACAGACCAAGCACGATTCAGCAGTTTCTTCAGTCTTTTACAGGGTGATCCTGGTTTCCACACTTCTAGTGCTTCTTTCTACTCACAACTCGGATTCAGTCCAAACTGGCACTCACAAAGGCTGCAGACTGAAACTCGGGGCCTCACACACGCTTCCCACGCGAAACTATACACTGCAGAAGCACACAGCTGCTTCTCTCTTCACTGCCACAACTGATCTGATCTATCCAGTCACAGAGCAGGGCATTTCCTTTAGCTCCACACTATTCTGCTGGCTGATTCAGGTGTCACTGACGATAGGACTGCCTCTGTTGGTAGAAAAAGGCGCCAAGGTCAAAACTACATTTCCCAGAGTCACTGCCCATACAATCCCCTTGTGGCTGGCTCAAATTAAGAGTCCAAATTCTGATATCCACAGGCTCCATTTAAGGGCTCCCTTAACCCAATTGGCCCAGCACAGCAGTTTAGGCCCAAAATGGAGAGGTAACACACACAGAGTCCCAGCTGCAATAAAGGCAGGTTAGACAAACTACAATTTTGCTAATGCTTTAAATGATTACAGGCAAACAGTTACAGCTTTCAGATGGGCTCCCTTTGCACCTTCAGCAATCGCAAAATGGAGCGATTACTCCGCAGCTTGGGCGGGATTCGAGCATTAAATACACAGTCCCCCCATACAAACTAATTAAGTCTGCAAGCAGACAGCTCTTAAAGAGACAGTACGTGGAGGTTCAAATAGCACTCACTTGCAACCACAGTTAAGCAGCTCAGACACTGAACACCACCCAGGCTTGGAGCATTCAGGCAAGCTCCTGGAAGATTTTTGGGAACCCCCATTTGCAGGGGGGGTTACATCAATATAACTTGTTCAGGGACTAGGTTACAAAGGCACCCACGTCAGTGTGCAACACAATGCAGGCAGAACATACAGTAGACAATAAATGCAGACTATAAACAGGCTTTAAGATAAATCCATAGAAAATCTTATACCAAGAGATGCAGGGTGGGCTGGCCCGGAACTAGGGGAGGTTCAGCCAGGGCAATCGCAGCAGCGTGAGTTGAGGAGGTGGTTTTTGAGGGCAGTTTTGAATGGCCTAAGTCTTAGCACAGAGGTGACGGTAACAGGGAGGGAATTATACAAAGATGGGGTATGGTAGCGGAAGGACCTCTGTGCCAGGGAGGTCCTAACCCTGGGTACATGCAGGATGGGGCAGGCAGAGCTTCGGGTGGAGAGGGTGGAGGGCGAGGATTGGCAGATGATTGATGAAAGGCCAGGAGGGATCAAACCTGTAACAGTCTTTCTAGCCGGTGAGCCTTTCCTCAAAATTGAGGAGGTTAGAAAGGGAGTACAGTGCGCAGGTGTGGGTAAGGCTGCCTGAGCCAGTGAGTAGCCGGCAGGCCTTGTTGAGTGATAGCTTGATTTTGAGAAGTACAGTGTTGTCTGCAGCACCGTGTATCAACAGGCCATAGTCCACTAGCAGCAGTACCGATGAGGAGATGCCCAGGCGTAATGCTTCGGGAGGGAGACAGTCTTTGTGGTGGTATAGCAGACCTATCCAGGAGTTGACAGCAGAGCAGAGGGTGTGGATATGATCATGAAATGAAAGGGAGGGGTCGAAAAGGACAACTAAGTATTTGAAGGAGGTGGTTTGTTCAAGGGGGAGGAGGCTACTAGATAAAATACTGAATGGGGAGTGTTTGTGTTTACTTTGATTGTGGGCAAAGAGCATAGTTTTCATCTTCTATAGGTTCAAGACTAGCCTGTGATCTGAGAACCAGCTTTCAGCCTGGTTGAAAGTGCATTGGAGGGAGTTTTGCAGGTGGGCAAGGTCAGGATTAGAGGTGAACAAAACAGTATCGTCAGCGTAGCGGAGACTACTCTCACAGGCTGAGGGGAGCATGTTTAAAAAGAGGCTAAAGATCAGGGGGCCCAGGATAGAGCCCTGGGGGACCCCAGACCAAACCTAGCAGGGACTGAAAATGGTAAGGCCAACTTTGACACATAGGATTCGAGTGCAGAGTTAGCTGGAGAACCAGTCCAGGACACCCTGTGAGAGACCTAGATGCTGGAGTGCGGAGAGGAGTAGGGAGTGGTCGACGGTGTTGAGCACTTTTGACAGGTCGATGAAGACTGAGCCAGTAATATGCCCCTTATCTAGTGCCGAATGAAGGAAATTGGAGAACTCTGTGAAGGCAGTGGTGGTGCTGTGACCACAACAAAAGTCATGCTGTTCCTGACAGAGGAGGTTATAGGTACAAAGGTAGTCATTGAGCTGAACTGCGATGATTTTTTCAAGGGCTTTGGAGAGTGGAAGGAGGATAGAGATTGGTCGATAATTCCCAGGGGGGGATTGATCATCACTTTTGTGAAGAGGGGTAATCACAGCCATTTTCCAGACAAGGGGGAACTGGCTGAGGCAGAGAGAGCAGTTTAGTAGCTTGGTAAGGGGGTTGAGAACAATGTCCAAGACCTGTTTTAGCAGTTTAATGTCCAGGGAATCATTGCTGAGGCAAGAGCCCTTGAGAGCTCTGAGCAGATAGGGATGAGCCTCATACGGGGAGAGGGCCCTAAAATAGAAAGGGGTGTGTGCGACCAGACTGTGGGGGGAAGGGATGGGAACAGGGTTGAAACAATTTACAGGGAGTACTGAACTGAGATCAGAGAAAGTCATGTTTAGGCAGTTGGCAATATCCATTGGGTCGGTTGATATGGCCCCATTGACAATGAGTTGGGTGGGGGGTCACGGTTTTACCATTGAGCTCCTTGATGTTGTCCCAAAAATTGTGGGACAAGCCCCAGGATGAGGCAAAAGTTGACCTGTAGTGATCAGCCTTGGCTTTGCAGATGGCCCAGATACACCTATTTCTAGCCACACGGTAGGCTTGCCTCTCTGCTGCTTTACCAGAGTCTACAGCTCTGTGCCAGAGGTTGTTTCTGTGATGCATAAGGTTGACCAGCGATGGGGTGACCCAGGGAGAGCAGCGGTCTCTGACGACTGCTTTGGTGAGGGGGGCGTAGGTGTCACAAGCCTTGTTGAAGGATTGGATGAAATAGCATAGCGTGGTATCAGTGTCTGGGGCATGATCAATTGGGGACCAGTCCCAGCAAGCAAGGTACTCTTTTAGCTAAGCTAGCTTACCTCGGCGAAGGGACATCGGGTGGTCAGCATGGGTGGCGGTTTTGGCCTCTTGCAAGACCAGGAGAAGGTGATGGGGGAGTGGTTGCTAAGCACGTCAAGAAGCACAGTGAGGTTGTATATCTTATGGGACTTGTTGGAGAGAACAACATCAAGAAGGGTGGAGGTCCCCGTGGCGGGGTTGGATCTGGTGGGGTGTGTGATGAGCTGGGCAAGGTCTAATGCAGCATCTGCGTCCCTGGTCTGGGAGGCAGGGTCAGCAAGCCAGTTTATATTGAGATCACCAAGTATGATTTGCTCCATTTTGTGGGGTGATGAGGAAAGGTGGTCGAGGAGGGATTGGAAGATGAGGTTCTGGAACCTGGGCAGAAGGTAGACCACAGTTAGAATTAAGGGAGCTCTGGAGGGGTCTGGGGTAGGTTTGAGGGAAAGTGCTTGGGCACCATGGCTGAGTTGGAGGACGGGGAAGGCGTGCCCTTGGATCGAGTCAATTATGTATATGGCACAACCACCACTGTGTTTGGAGCTATGGTCTTCTCTAAAAAGGGTGTACCCTGGGAAAGCGACAGCAGTGTCAGGGGTGGTCTTGTTAAGTCAGGTTTTAACTGTGTTCAAGATGTCTGGTTGATGCTGGGCAGTTCAGCCCTGGAGGTTGGGGAATTTCTTTAACAGGCTACATATATTCATAGACACAATGCAGAGCGAATGAGCAGCTGGGATGTGAGAATGGGCCATTAGGTGGGGCCCAGGATTTGGGTGAACATTGCTGGATAGCAGGAGGAGGAGAGCCAACACTCTGAGTGCAGCCAAATATTGCAGGCGGCGGGAGGGGGGAATGCCATAAGAAGAGTGAGCAGGAGAGGAGACAGGAATGAGAAGTGAGTGGAGCACTGGGAAAGTGAGGAGGGTGTGCAAGGGGGGGTATGGGATGGCGGTGGAGAGGGTTGGGTGGATCGGCGGGGGATGGAGTGGTGAGAGGTTGGCAACGGGTATGTGGCGACGGGATAGGGGAAAGAGGGGCAACTGGCAGGGGATTTTGGATGAGGGATGTATGGAAATTATGGATAGAAGCAGGGGCAACTATAGGACAAGTTGGTTGAAGGGTGATTGGAAATTATGAGTAGAAGGAGAAGTACGAATAGATAGAGAGGGCCAGTGTGGCAGCAGCTCACCATGGCTGGTGTGGGAAGTTGGCGCAATACAAGGGGGAAGAAAGGAATGTCAGCAGTAGGCCTGACCAGGTGGTGCAAGGTAGGGCTGCTGACTATGGTGTAGAAGATGCATGGTTCCAATCCCCGGGGGACAGAGTGTGTAAAGCATGTAGGGAGAAGAGTGGGGCAGAGGTAGAGAGGGGGAGAGAAAGGGGGGTAGATGAGGGAAAACAAGGATGAAACTAGCGAAACTTTCCTAGTGGAAAGAAGGGAAATAGCACCAGAGAGAGGAAGGCAAGGGGAGAGGATGGAGTGTGAGTGAGAGGTAGGTAAGTGAGGAAGGTGAAAGAGAAAGACAAGAGAGAGAGGTTGGGCAGAGGGGTGTCAGGAGTAACTGAACAGAGCAGAGGAGTTAGCAGTACTGCCCTCTAGTGAGGGCACCGTATAACCTGCAAAGTGAAATGTAGGAACTTAGAAATTAGGACGACAGGACGCCCCTGGGTGGGAGGGTGGCTGGGATGGTCAACGGGCTAACACTCCTCCACAAGAAGCACAGCAAGGAGGTTGGTAGTTACCTTTAATGGCTCCTCAGTCCGTGGATATCCCCTGCAGAGTTACTTGTATACTGTGGATGGGGGTCCCAAGGCCTATATAGGAGAGGGCAAACAAAGAGGGTCATTAGTATGCAGCGGGACAGGTCTGGAGGAGCAGCCAGTCCGTACAGCCCCTGCTGTGCATGTATGAATTGTGGGAAGGGTCTGGGTAGTAGCCAGTCCATACAGCCCCTGCTGCGCATGCATGAACTGCTAGTGTGAATGGCAGCCTGAGTGAGTGAGAGAAGAGCCACCAAGGAGAGACTCCAGATTACCCTCACAAACCACAGGAAACCTCCACAATCCCCTGGTTCCTACAACAGGTACTCACAACTTATAACTGCACTAAAAACACTTAAATAATGTCCTGAGCACATAAACAGAGAATTACAGGTTACACGGCACTGAAGTGGTCTATTAACATTGTCACTATGCCTGTACTGGGCTAAACTCAAGCAAGAATTGCAGCGCTGTTAGAGCAGCTGGACAGGAGAGGTAAAACCAATGCAAACAGCACCCCGTAACTGTATAGGCTGTCCCACAGGGCTGGAGTGCTGGCTACATCTGGACCTTCTCCACACACAATGTCCTGTAGGAGCAGAGAGTCTTAAAGCGCCCCCTGGTCAGGAGCAAATGCACCAGCGATGAGGAGAACACTGCGCTGTCCAAAACCAATCCGTCACTGTAGGAGGGCAAAAATTGAACAACACCCTTCCATAAGAAGCACAGCAGGGAGGCTGGTAGTTACCTTTAACGGCTCCTTCGTCCACGGATATCCCCAGCAGAGAGCTTCCTGTCTTGGGTTACTTGTGTACTGGGGATGGTGGTCGAGACCTTTAAAGGCTCCTCGGTCCATGGATATCCCCTGCAGAGAGCTTCCTGGCATGGGTTACTTGTGTGCTGGAGATGGGGGTCCCGAGGCCTTTAACAGCTCCTCGGTCCACGGATATCCCCTGCAGGAAGCTTCCTGGTTTGGGTTACTTGTGGTCTGTATCCTGGTATAGTTGTGTCTGATGAGTGGTTATTAGTGGGCCACGTCTCTGTTATGGCTGCTATGTCTGTGTCAGCCTCTCCCATTAAAGCCACTAAATCAGAGAGTTTGTTTCCTAGACTTTGGGCATTCATATGCATTACGTTACAAATCTTGTTCCTGGTCTCTCTTCCATTATTTTTTGTTCTTATCGTGTTGTTCCTGACCTGCATCTGTTACTACTACCTCCCTCTGTTTCCCATTTTGCCCCTTACCCTGTCCCTGTTTTCTGTCCGTATTCACTAAATTCTTGTCTTCCCTTTTCCCAGTGCTGACATTACCAACCTGAGGGGCTAGACTGTATTGTTTCCATTCTCTCTGATAACCCCCCAACTAGTTTAAATGCCCAGCAAGAAGCACCCAGACTTTTCACTGAGGACTGCTGTCCCCTGCCTGGGCATATGCACACCGTCTCTATAGAGCCGTGCATCTGCCAAGGTGGATCTCCAGTCCCCAGTGTAGCCAAATCCCTTATCCTTGCACCATTTGTTGAATTTGCTGATGCGTTGTTTCTTTACACCCCCTTCTCCCTGACTGGTAGGACCTCAAGAGATGATCACTGATTTCACTACCCCCTCAAGCTGACTACCCAGGACCCTAAAGTCATCCTGTACTGTCTCTGCATTGACCACTTCCTTGTCCAAGTCGTTAGCCCCAAGGTGGACAATGACATGTACTCCTCCCCCCTTACCACTGCCTTGGTGATCCTGTGGATTCGCCTTGTGTCCCTGTGAGCAGTGGCCCCTGGCAGACACTTTACCTCCCTCTCTGTATCCCCATATATTCCCAACACCATCTCCTTAACAATTGAGTCCCCCACCAGGAGAAGCTTCCTCCGGGGTCCTCTAGCTCCCATCCCTTTGCCCTCCCTCTGATGGTCCCACACTTCTTCCCTGGTCTGAGCCCTGGACCCCTTCTGGGGTTGGGGGTTATCCCATTCAATGAAAAGAGCAAATCTGGAACTAAGACACCCCCCCGGCTCCTAGAACAATCAGGCAGCCAGCCAGCCCAAAACAGTACTGCTTAAATTCCCAGCACAGAATTTCACTAGACACTAGGGAAACAAAAGTAATATCACAGGAACAGCGATCGGATGGTGGAGTGTGCCACTAGACACTATGGAAGCAAAAGTAAAATTGTGGGGATGACAATCGGAGTGGGGGTCACTAGACACCAGGGGAGGGATCTAGAGATCATAATTACAGACAGCTTTAAAGTGGGGACCCAATGTAGTGAGGCGGCAGGCAAAACTAATAGAATGCTGCCATGTATAGGGAGAGGTATAACAAGCAGAAAGAGGGAGGTGCTGATGCCTCTTTACAGATCCATGGTGAGGCCTCACCTGGAGTACAGGGTTCAGTTCTGGAGACCTCACCTATGTAAGGACATAGATGGTATTGAAAGGGTACAGAGAAGGGCCACTAAGATGGTGCATGGGTTGAATGGGAAGCCCTACAAGGAGAGATTGATGGAGTTGGATTTGTACCCGCTAGAGATCAGAAAGGAGAGGGGGACATGATAGAATTGTTTAAGTATGTGAAGGGGATTATTAAAGTACTAATTCGCAGGAAAGGTAGGAGATAGAACTAGGGGTCATGATCTACTGGTGGAGGGAGGAAAGGTGTAGGGGGGATGTAATGGGGCGTTATTTCACAGAGAGGGTGGTGGAGCCCTGGAGTAGTCTGCCGGAAAAAGTGGTGAGGGTCCAAATGGTGGAGGGATTCACAAGGGTATGGAACAGACACAAGGGGCTGACCAGGGGATGGAGTGAGGTGGGGTCTCAGGGCGAGGGGGCCAAGTAGAGTAGGGGGTAAAAGGCAGACCCGACGGCCCAAGACGGTCCTTCTCTGCCGTCACATTTCTATGATTCTGTGAAGCAAACAAAATATTACAGGGACCTCAATCCGAGGAGGGGTTGCCACTAGACACCAGAGAGAGGAAACAAAATATTATGGGGACCGTGATCGGGGGGGAGGGGGGTGCCACTAGATGCCAGGGAAAGAAATGAATATTATGGGATGGCCATCGGAGGGGGGGAGTGCCACTAGATACCAGGGACACAAACAGTATTAAGAGGACCGCGATCAGGGAGGGGTGTGCCACTAGACTCCAGGGAAATGGTGGCTCACTGCATTCTACAACATGAGTTCCAGCTGCAGCTGCAGAAGTCAAGAAACTCCTGCTGTTCTCATACAGAGAACACTAGTCAAGGGCTCCTCTTGCTAAGTTGGGCACCCAGGAGTTTGGGTGCCCAGAAGTAGTATTTCTGGCCCTTATTGTGAAAAACAAACATCAGAATCTAGCTGAATGAGGCCCATTTAGCTACATTAGGTTCTGGTGTGTTTTTTAAAATGCCAGCATTGGTATGTATTTTCTGCACCGGTTAGTTTATGGAACCACAACAAGATGGTGGTTGTCACAGCACAAAAAAATGTTTGGTGCCATGCCAGACAAATGGTGAGAAATCAAAAATGACCGTGCAACATCAAATTTTTCATTTCACGCCAGAACGTTTTCTCAAAAACCCTACTGTGCATCCTCAGAACAGAAAACACTAAACTTTAATGCCTTATAATTCTGGAACCATTTAATATTTTTTTACCCGACCTATCATAGGCACTACCTTAGGACATGACACATGACCCCTGCACATTTAGGGAAAAAAATTCCATTCCATGAAGGCTGTAGACAAGAGCAAAAAAAATCCAAGTTAAGTATAGGAAAAAAGTTTTCCTTTTATGAAAATGACATATGTGGATCTTAGCAACTGCACAAGCTGCCATCACAAAAATTTCCACAAATCAAGACCTTGCTTCCTAGACAACATATGCAAAATTTCAGCTCATTTCATTAAATGGTGCCAAAGATATAAATGTGCGAAGTTAGGGGCTTAATATTGAACACTCTACTCAACCCTAACTATAGTGGTATAGATATTATAGGGGCGCGGTAGCACCCCTATAGTTAGGGTTCAGTAGCCTGTTCAGTGTTAAACCCCTAACTTTACACATTAATATCTTTGGTTTTGTTTGACCAAATGAGCTGAAATGTGTATGTGTTGTCTCGAAGGCAAGGTCTTGATCTATGAAAAATGTTTGGAGGCAGTATAGAGCAGTGGGTTAAGGCTCTGAGCTGCAGATCTGGAGACCTGGGTTTGAATCCCACAGCTGCCTAGGTGCATACTGTGTGATCCTGAGGGCAAGTCAGTTAACTTCCTTGTGTTCCCAGGTCACATCTGGAAACAAGCTTTGGCTTAGTGTGCTACTCCTGGTTAAACAATGCTCCCTTTCCCTCCTTCCTTTTTGTGTCAGCAGCTTGTGCGGTTTCTGAGATCTGCCTGGGTAATTTTTTGTAAATTTCTAACTTTTGCCCTGTATTTAACATGGATTTTTCTTGCTGTCCCCTACAGCCTATGTGGAATACAATTTTTTCCCCCAAACTTGCAGGGGACATGTGTCTTGTCTCAAAGTAGTGCCTTTGACAGGTCTGATGAAACAATATTAAAGGGTTCCCAGGTTGCTTTTAAATTTAGTGTTTTCCGACTTGCGCAGGCGCAATAGGGGTTTTTAGATAATGTTCTACAGCGAAAGTAAACATTTGTTGTCACAAATGCTGGTTTTTGCTTTCATGCCACTGAATTGGCAGGGCACCAAACATTTTTTATGCCATGCCAACCGCCATCTTGTTTATTTTTTTACACAAACCAACAAACATGGAAAATACATAAAAATACTGGGATTTTAAAAGACGAACATCTGAACATACAGTAGCTAAATGGAACCCGTTTAGCTAGATTCTGATGTTTGTTTTTTAATGTAGTGGCCACGAATACCTTTTCTGGGCACCCAAAATCCAGAGCGCCCAGCTTAGCAAGAGGAGCGCTTCCCCACATTCTTTGTATGTGAGCAGTGTAAATTTCTTCACTTCTGCAGCTGCAGCTGAACTAGTGCTTCTAGCTGCAGTGTGAGTTGTGAGGTGCTGTTTTCCCTGGTGTCTTGTGGCACCACCCACCCACCAGTCATGAGCCCCTTACTTCCTTTCTATTTCCCTGGTGTCTAGTGGCAACCCCCACCCTCCAATCCTGATCCCCTTGTATTTCTTTATATTTACTGGCTCTGTTCATTTTTTGAAAACCTGTAAAAAAGAAAACAGTCCTGCGATGATCAGACCCCACCCCGCCACCCACTCAGCATCCACCACCCACACACCCCAGTACACTCCCATAGACGCTCACTCACCTGAACAGATCCCGGGTTCAAGATCAGCTTTCTGATTGAAGCCACATCTTGCTGCTGGATCCGGTGACTGCAATATGAGAAACTAAGGTAAATGTGGTTCAATGTATTTCAATGGGGGAGTTTAACTTTTATGCATAACTTGGCCATTTTTTGTAATTTAGACAACTGCAACATCTCATTTAATTCCCATCTGCAGTGTTTATGTCTGGGAAGTGAATGACATTCTCACATTCTGAACCTTGTCAGATGGTATGAAGTGCATGGAAGGATAAGGAATAAGCAGCATAGCACAGGCTCTAAAGATAAAGGATTTTCACAGACCTTTTTCTTACTCAGGATCTGCATTTGCAGCATGTTTAAAAGAAGCCCTCCCTCCTCTGGTGTGGTGCAGTGGGGTAGCTTATTCACCAGCTTTCCTTACTGGCCATTCAGTGTGGCTCGCATGATGCTCATCTCTCTGAACTGTGAAACAGACTTGGCTATGGCTTAACATGATTCAAGTGGGCAAAACGTGGGTCAGGACCTACTGTTAAAAGGGGGGTACTCAGATCACTCGCGGAATTAGTGTTTTTATGTTTGCTGGGGGGGGGTGTATTAATTGAAATTCCTGCTTTAAAATCTCAATATGCAGTGTGGGATAGGAACATCTCCTTTTGGAACCGATGGCTGCTGCAAGATATAGAAAGAAGTACTGTTCCTCCTTTTGTGTTGTTTTTTTTTTAGAATGTATTTACTCATGATGGCACAACTAGGATGCAGTATCTTGGTTCGTTTGGAGTCTTGCTTCTACCAATTTTTTCATATGGACAGTAAAAGAGACCTCTGTGATATGTAGTCAGTTAAAGCTACTGATTCAGGAACAGTTGGATGCTGTTGTAAATTGATGGCATCTGCGAATGCATGTAATCCACAAGAGTGGCCCCAAGGATGAACTGGGGAACTATAGGCCAGTGAGCCTCACATCCATCGTGGGTAAGTTGATGGAGACAATCCTGAGGGAGAGGCTGGTGGCCCTCCTGGAAGTCCAGGGACTGCAGGACAATAGATAGCATGCCTTTGTTGCTGGCAGATCCTGCCAGACCAACCTGGTGGATTACTATGACTGGGTAACTAGACAACTGGACAAGGGCCATGCAATAGATGTCCTGTACCTGGTCTTCAGTAAGGCATTCGATTCGGTGCCACATGGGAGACTGGGAAATAAGCTACAAAGTACAGGGGTGGGTGCAAAGATGGTGTGCTGGGTAGTTAACTGGCTGCGAGGAAGACATCACTCAGTGGTGATGGATGGAGAGCTGTCATCCCCAAGGGCAGTGACAAGCGGAGTTCCACAGGGCTCAGTGTTGGGACCAGTGTTGTTTGGGATATTCATTGCAGACATTTTGGTGGGCATCAAGAGCAAAATCAGTCTGTTTGCTGATGACACCAAGATAGGAGCAGTGGTGGATGACCTATGGGGTTGGCAAGGGTTGCAGGAGGATCTCTCAAAACTGAAGACCTGGTTGGACACCTGGCAGCTGGGGTTCAGTGCCAAAAAATGCAAGGTGCTGCACTTCAGGGCAAAAACCCTAAGAGGAGCTACCTACTGGGGGAGAGCAGCTAGCTGTGACTGAGGAGGAGAAAGATCTGGGGATGCTAGTGACAGGAGCAATGAACAACTTGGCATAATGTAGAAAGGCAGCTACAAAAGCCAACAGGATGCTGGGCTGTATTGCTAGGGGCATATCCTCAAGGAGGAGGGAGGCAATTCTGCCATTGTATAGAGCACTGGTTGGACCACACCTGGAGTACTGCATGCAGTACTGGTGGCTGTACCTGAAGAAGGACGTTAGATTACTTGGGGGGGGGGGTGCAGCACAGGGCAACAAAGATGATCAAGGGGTGGGGAATTACCATACGAGCAGGCTGAGGGAACTGAACATGTACTCACTGGAGGAGAGGAGGGCGAGGGGAGATATGATTGAGACTTCAGGTACATGAAGGGATTAAATAAATCTTGTACAGAGGGGCTCTTCAAACTAAGGGACGGGAGGGACACCCAAGGCCATGATATGAGATTGGAAGGGGGAAGGTTCAGAAGGGAGATGGAGACACTTTTTCACAGGGGGGGGGTGGCTGGGTGGACACTTTGCCAGTGGAGGCGGTAGCCAGTAGAACAGTGTGCAGCTTCCAGAGGGGATGGGATCGGGCAAGAGGGAGGGTCAAAGGAGGGGAGTGATTGGAGGGAGGGACAGCTGCAGAATAAGGGCTGCTAGCTGCACCATCAAGCAGACTTGGTAGACCACAAAGGCTTTTTTCTGCTGGCAATTTGCATATGTTCATGATCACCTCTTATACTATGTCTGATCTGGTCAGCACCATAGGATCTGATCGGATCTGAGGGATCCAGTTGTCAGATCCAATCCAATAATCTGAACCTTGAATTCAAACTTCCAACACATCTGATCTTATATCCCTACAGTCTGACTGGTTATCCAGAATCCTAGCTTGATTAAATGGAGGTTGGATTTGGAAGACAAATAGTGAAGCTATCAATCTGAGGTCACTCAGATCCCATATGGCACTATATGAGCACCACTAGCTAAGGGACTTGTCCAGTATTGAAAGGCACTGGTGTTTCACTAAATTATATTTATTTTGGAAATATGTTACAAATGTGTTTGTTTTTTCAACAGACAGTTTTAAAAAATAATATTAATTCTAGCATAATAAGGAAAAATAATAATATTAAGCAATAATGATCCATGAGGCAAGAAATACTGGCAGTGTGCTGTATGTGCATTGGAAACATTCCACAGGCCATGGTAAACTAACACCTTGTCACGTAATTAGATGGAGAAAGTCCATCTACCAGAAGACCAGTTTAATTACACTAAACAAAGAAAAAACTGTTGCTGACAGTTCTTGAATCTTAGCCTACATCAGTTTAGATTAAAATAAGCCTAACAGTAAATATTGTTGGACCCTTTAAAACATTTTTAAAGAGCTACTGACACCTCAAAGAAAACGTTAAAAAACATATTAATTAGGTACAATTCTGCTTGCATTCCATTTATATTTTATATATTTCTCCTCCCCATAATGTATTACTAAAGAAATGTGTATGAATGGTTCAAGAGTGCATGGGATAAACATAAGGGTACCCTGGCGATGTGCAGAGCAAGAGAGCCACAGATCAAATAGGATCCGGGGCTGCAGAAGTGAGTAGGGAAATGAGCAGACTAGGTGGCCCATATGGTCCTCATCAGCTAACAGATTCTGTCTTTCTGTATTTCTGTGATTGATGTCCATTGTAGTTCATTTTGAGTTCATCTGCTTCTATAACTTACTCCCTACTTTGTCATAATCCTCTGTTGTAACATCACAGTCTGTTGCCATGGGAGTAACTGTGAGGTCACAAGCAGTGCTTTATGACTTCAGGTAGGGAGAAGGCAGCAGAAACAGATGAACTCTTCAGGACCAAATATCCTGTTTCTATGCAGATGACCTCACTACTAAATAATGGGGAGGAGAAATACAAAACTAATGGGAAATACAAGCTGGACAGTGCCTAAATAATATGTTTTGTTTATGTTTTCCTGAACATGTCACCAGCTCTTTAAAAGTAAGTACATAGCACCCCCGCCTGCTGATCCGTGTTTCCAACATTTCGCTGGTGTCTATTGGCACCCCCCACCCACCGATTGCTGTCCCCATTATTTGCTTATTCCTTGGTGTCTAGTGCCACCCCCTCCCACTCACTGATCCCAGTTTCCAGCATTTCCCTGGTGTCTAGTGGCACCCCCTACCTGCCGATTGCTGTCTCCATTATTTCTTTCTATATTCCCTGGTGTCTAATACCCCCCCCAACTCTCCCATTGCAGGCAAAGCTGTAATAAAGAAAACAGTCCCTCAATGTTTTGCTTTTTCTTAAAACCTGTAAAAAGGAAAACGGTCCCTCACTGATCTGAATCCACCTCCCACTCAGCACCCATCACCCCGCACTCCCCAGTACACACTCACACACCCTCACTTACTTACTTGAACAGGTTGCATGTTTGAGATCCACTCTCTGATCGAAGACGCGTCTTGCTTCTGGAACCAGCGACTACAATATGAGAAACTAAGGTAAATGTGGTTCAATATATTTCTATGGGGGTTTCAACTGTTATTCATAACTTGGCCATTGTGACATTTTGACCCCCAGTTTTCAACATAGCCATTTTGGGTCCCCACCTCATGAACAATATGACAGTCATTGCGCAACTCCTAGTCGAAAGATGATTTCTCAGTCACTTGGCAAAATCACCTTTTGGGTGGGATTTGCATAATGACAGTCATATTGTTCATGAGGTAGGTTATAAGAAGGCTATGTTAAAAATGTGATGTCAAAATACGTAAAAATGCCAAAGTTATGACTAGTCATTGCAATTTTGCTACTCATGCTCATAACTTTGAACATTTAAAATGTTTTGATCCCAGATTTTCAACGTAGCCTGCTTATTACTCCACCTCATGTATGTCACAGCTGTCATTTTTCATATCCTTGCTAAAATGGGATTTCATACCTGTGGCACGAAATGGCATTGCAGTAGCTCAGAATTACGTTTTAGCAGGGATTCAAAAATGTTCTGTACTTGGATACATGAGGTAGGGTAATAAGATGGCTATGCTGACATTTTGATCACTGTTGTCCCGTAAATGGAAGAGCAGAGCCTGGAGGGCCCTGTGCTTCCACAGCTACATACATATACACAGGGGTGTGCAAATCCCATTGCCCCCTGTCCATGGCAAGTAAATTTTCTTGAAGGGCAAGTACAAAAAGAGAGCTAATTTCATTGTAATGAATAGGGGCAAGTGACATTCAGCTACAGTCATGGCTGGGCAAGTCCAAAAAGTTTTTATTTGAACACCCCTGCAAATACGCATCTACAGAGGGATGGGAGTGTAGGGCCCAGAGGGCCTTGCGCTTGCACAGTCAGATAAGGATATGATTATACTATCTCAAAAAGTAATTAAATAAATTGCAAAAAACTGTGTTAATGCTCTAGTTAGGGTTACAGTCACAAAACTAGGGAGATGTGATGTTAAGGTTTCCAAACCTAACACCCTTCCCCCCACGCTGCACACACTGACAGGCGTCCAGAGTGCGCCTTGGGGTTGTCGGCCCTTACTGAAAACCACATTTTATATACTGATGTGGTTACTTTCATCATACTGAAGGATTCAGTGTGCCACTATAAATCAAGAGGATAGCCTGGACTACAGTGCAACCAGCTGTTTTAACAATTCAGTAGTTAAACTACTGGTATATAGCTTTTCTGCTTAAACAGTATAACTACACCCTGATAGAAACATAGAAACATAGACTTTGACGGCAGTTAAGGACCGCTAGGCCCATTTAGTCTGCCCATTTCCCTACCTACAGGATAGGCCGCAGATCCTAGTTAACCAACAGCCTATTTCTTCCTACCCCCCACCAGAATTGCCTTATGTCTGTCCCATGCATTCTTGAATTCTCCCACAGTTTTAGACCCCACAACCTCCTCAGGAAGGCTGTTCCATGCATCCACTACCCTCTCTGTGAAATAATACTTCCTCACATTGCCCCTGAACTGCCCTCCTTCTATCTTTAAATTGTGTCCCCTTGTTCTTGCAAGACTCTTTTTCTGAAAGATGCTACCCTCTTGGACTTTGTTGATTCCACTGAGGTACTTAAAAGTTTCTATCATGTCCCCCCTCTCCCTTCTTTCCTCAAGGGTATACATATTAAGCTCCTTTAGTCTCTCCTCATACGGCTTCTCTTGCAGACCCTGCACCATTTTAGTTGCCCTCCTCTGGACTGCCTCTATCCTGTCTATGTCCTTAGGAGATGGGGTCTCTAGAACTGGACACAGTACTCCATATGGGGTCTCACCAACTGTCTGTACAGAGGATAACAACTTCTTGTTTCTGCTGATGATGCCTCTCCTATACATCCCAGTATACCCCCAGCCCTCCCTACCTTCTCACATTGCTTGCTAACCTTAAGGTCATCTGATATGATTACCCCAGGTCCCTTTCCTTTTGTTGTTGTTACTACCTCCCTATCCATTGTATTCTTCCCTGGGTTCTTGTTTCTCCAGGTGCATTATTTTGCACTTCTTTGCATTGAATCTAGCTGCCATACTTCTGACCATTCCTCCAACCTTGCCAAGTCCCTTTTCATCCTTTCCGCCTCCTTGTGTATCAACCCTGCAGATCTTTGTGTCATCTGCAAAAGGCATCTTTTCCTTCCAGTCCCTCTGCAATGTCGCTGATGAAGACATTAAAAGGACTGGACCCAATACTGAACCTGCAGTACCCCTAGTAACCCCCTTTCTTCAGAGTGGACTCCATTTACAATTACTTTCTGTGTCCTGTTGTCAGCCAATGTTTTACCAGGCTACCACCCTGGGTCCCACTCCCAGGCTGGTTAATTTGACTATTAATCTTTTGTGTGGGACTGTGTCAAATGCCTTGCTAAAGTCTAAGTGAGCCATGTCACAGCCCTCCCTGGTCTACTACTTTGGTCACCCAGTCAAAGAAATCTATTAGATTTGTCTGACATGACCTTCCGCTGTGAACCCATGCTGCCTTGGGTCCTGTGCTCCACTGGCCTCTAGGTACTCAACTGTTCTTTCCTTCAGAAGTGACTTCATCACTTTCCCTACCACAGAGGTCAGACTGACAGGTCTGTAGTTTTCTGCTCTGTCTTGGTCCCACTTTTGTGAGGGAATCATATCCCCTTCCTCCAGTCCTCGGGTTCCACCCACCCTCCCATGATTTATTAAAAGAGTAGCCAGTGGTTTCACTAGTTCCTCCCTTAATTCTTTTAGAATTCTGGGGTGAATTCCATCAGGACCCATTGCTTTGTCCACCTTCAGTTTTAGGAGTTCTTGCAGAACCCTTTCTCCTGTGAAAAGAACTGGGATCGACCCCCATCAAGAGTGCTTCTGTTAATTGGATTAGGCACTTTCCTCCTCTTTTGTGAATACTGAGCAGAAATATTCGTTCAGTATTCCTGTGTAACTCCCTAGATGGCGCTACCCAGGGGCTACTACCCCTGCCTGATTTGCCACTAACAGGTTGAGGGGCCTGGATCCAATGGCGGGTGCCTCCACCCAGAGGTCAGGGTTTGCAATAGTTAAACTAACTTGGTCACAGCCCTCTGGGACACTGCAACCCCCTTTCTTCCACTAGTGGCCCACACAATATATCAGAATACCTTCACAGTATACACTTACCCCAGGACTGGTTCTGGCACTGGGACCTCCTGTGAAATGAGATACAGTGCAACAATCACAGTACAGTACTTTAACATAGACAAATACCTCCAGGCAGTATAACTTTGCTGAAACAAGCAGCTCTGATTTATTTAGGGGATATAACAAGGACGGGGAAATCAGGTTAATTAGCTTATCACTCTAATAATCTACCTGTGGCTCTGTGCAGGCCTATCCTATCAGTTATTGTCCTGGGTACCCAAGCCCTAGTGGCTAGTCCAAACCGTGGCAGCTGGTGAGGGCCCTTTCACACACAGAAAAGGAAAATTAAACAGTCAGCAGTACAGTAATTCCATTTGGATTTAATGTGGCAATTCAACAGGGAGGCGACCCTGAATTAGTACTCACGACCTCCAAATGAATAGGGTCCTTCAATATCAGCAGGGCTACTCTTGAGCTCAAGAGACTCTTACACATTTATATGGTAAAAAGAAAGTACTATACCAGGCAGGCTGCTTCTCTATCCGATCGCAATTCCTGCACAATACCGGGAGAACACACAGCAGATTCGGTTCCTGACAGACCGAGTGCAATTCAACAATTTCTCCAGTCTTCTACAGGGTGAGCCTGGTTTCTACTCTTCAGAGATCCTTTGATTCTTTTCTCAGATGGATTCAGTCCTAACAAGCAGTTACACAAGCTGCAGACCCGGAACTCTGGGCCTTTACACGTTTTTGACTAAAACTGCACACTGAAAAAGCACAGGGCTCCTTCCTTCTTCACTGCCAAAGCTCAACGAAACTCCAACCAACAAAACGGGCACTTCCTTTGAGTTCCTCCCAGTTCTTGACTGGATTGGCTGTCACTCACAATAGACTGCTGCTGTTGGTCCAAAAAGGCGCTGAAGTCTAAACTACATCTCCCAGAGTCACTGCACTACAATCCTCTTGTGGCTGGCTCAGATTATGAGTCAAGTTCTGATTAGTCAAGGCACCATTTTAGAGCTAGCTTACCCACATGATTGGTCCAGTTCAGCAGTTCAAAACCAGAATGGAGAACTAGGCAGACACTGCTCTGACTGCAAAGAAAGCAGGCCAGACAAACTGCAACTTCACTATCACTCTAAATGGTCTCTGGCAAACAGTTACATCTTTCAGATAGGTTCCCTTTGCACTCCTAGTGACTGCAAAAATGGAGTGAATTAGCAGCAGCTTGGTGGTACTCAATCAAAAGAACACACAGTCCCCATACAAACTAATTATGTCTGCAAGCAGACAGCTGTTAAAGACAGTACCAGAGGTTCTAAAAACACTCACTGATAAATGACTTAGCATAAACACCATTCAGGCTTGGAGCATTCAAGCAAGCTCCTGAAGTCTTTTGGGAACCCCCATTTGCAGGGGTTACACCTGCTTTTCACTGTCCCCTCTGCCCACCCACCGTTCATTCTATTCAGCCTCACTATCCCTCCTCTGTCTTTCTCTCATTCGCTGATGTACCTATAAAGGTTTTATCCCCTTCTTAACTGAGTTGACTATCTTTCCTCCAGTTTGGGCCTTTGCTATTCTGACTTCCATCCTGCTTCCTTCTGCCTTAACTGGTACAGCTCTCTGTCCTGCTCCTTCTGTGTTTCCTTATACTTCGGAATGCTATCTTTTTCTTCCTGACTTTCACAGCCACCTCTTTTGAGAACCATAGTGGCTTTTCTTTCATTTGAGTTGTTTATTTGCTTCACACAAAGGCTTGTTGCCTCTGTGATGGCAGTTTTGATAATTCCCCATTGTTGCTCCACACCTCCTTCTAGCCTGTTTGCTAGTGCTTTTCTGAGGCACTCTCTCATCTTGCCAAAGTCACGCCTCTAAAGTCCAGTACCCTCACTTTGTATGGCTTGACTCTGTAGCTGAGCTTAACGTGAACCACACTGTTTGATGGTCACTGGTCCCCAGATGGCAACCCACTTCTAGATCTGAGATCCTCTCACTGCCCCCATTTGAGAGTCGAGGTCTAAGATTGCTCCCTCACAGTGGGTTCCAACTAGCAGTCTAATGCCTGCCACCTGTAGGGCATCAAGAATGGCCCTGCTCTTGGATGTGGCTGCAGCAAATGTGCTCAGTTAACATCTGGCATATTCAGGTCTCCCATCAACAGTATCTCCCTTTCTCTGCCATTCTAAGAATGCCTTCTATCATATCCTTGTCCATTCCTTCCCCTGACATGGGGTCTGTATACAACCCTGTGCGGATTGTGGTGCCCTTCCAGTCTCCAAGGTGACCCACAGTGCCTCCTCTCCTCCCCTCCCTGTTTACTCTTTTGTTCAGTTGCTTTTATCCCTTCCTTTACATAGAGAGCTACTCCTCCCCCTCTTCTCCCCTGCTTGTCTCTCCTGTACATTATATACCCTGGTATGTTAACATCCCAGTCATGGTTCTCTGTGTACCATGTTTCTGTGACTGCTACGATATCCAGGCATCCCTCTTCCATTAAGGCCATCAGCTCAGGGAGCTTGTTGCCCAGACTACGGGCATTGGTACTCATTACCCTCCATTTTCTGATGGCTTTACTCCTTTTGCCCCATCCCTGTCCTTCTTGCCTTTGTCACTTTCTCCATTTACCCCTGCCCTTCTCCCTATCGACACCTCTATGTTGGTGTTTGCCGCACTTACTACCGTGATTTTTTGGGGGCTAGGATTTCCCTGCTCCTTTCCAGTGCCTCCCCCCTTGGCTAGTTTAAAAGCTTGCCAATGAAGCATTTAAACCTATCACCTAAGATCCTGATTCCCCTCCTGGACAGATGCAGCCCATCATGCCAGTATAGGCTTGCATCACTCCAGGTGGACCCCCCAGTCCCCAATGAAGCCAAATCCCTGAGCTCCACACCAGTTTTTCAACCACTGATTGAATCCTATGGTGTGGAACACCCTAGCCTCTCCTGTGCCATAGATGGGTAGCACCTCCGAGAAGGTTACCGTGCGTGCTACTTGACTTGATAGTGAACAGGAAGAAAATAAATGTTGATTTGCCATTACTCTATAGGGAATGTTTGATAATACCCTTGACCTTTACCACTGCTATATAATTATAAATACGGCTATGTTAATGAAGCATGTTTGATTAACAGTAAATGTTTACTTTTTAATCTATAATTAATCAGACTTGTGCAGAACCTGTTAGGGCCCTGGGTTCATGACAATAAAACAAAAACAAAAAAAAAAAGCACGTTTGTGAAGGGAATGTTTTGGGCATGTGCCACACTATTCACCTGTATCCATTTATTAGCTGCAGGAAGTAATTCAGAAACATCTTGGCACACTTCGGACAGCAGTGGGAGAAAGGTCCTCCAGTCTTCTAGCTACTTAATTAAAGAGCAGGTAATACCTTCAGGAAATCTTTACCAAAACATAATATTTAGATGCAGTGCAGCTTGTATTTCACATTAATTCTGTATCCCTCCTCCCAATTATTCATTACTGCAGTAATTTGCATGAAAATAGATATTTTCTCCTGAAGAGTTCATCTATTCATGTTGCTGTCTCCCTACCTGAGGTCATAATGCACTGCTTGTGATGTCACAGTTACTCCCATGGCAACAAATTAATGTCACAACAGAGGATTATGACTTGAAGTATGGAGTTAGCTGTAGCGGTAGATGAACCCTGAGGGCTAATGAGCCCATTCATGCAAATGTCCTTTATATTAAATACTGGGGAGGAGGAATCTTTAGAATATATATGGAATGGAAACTGAATTGTACCTAATTATTATGTTCATCAAAGTTTTTTTTTAAAGTGTCAGCAGCTCTTTGAGCGAGTGTGCTTTCTGACTCTTCTTTATTTGGGCATTTATTTGTGCGCCTATCCCTGGGAGCCTCCATTCGGCCAACGGCTTTGACTCCCAAATTACCTTGACTTAATTATGCCGGCCGGGGGGTGCCTGCGGAGGTCGGCTTCATCCAGCCGCCGGGGAATTTTTCTCCTCCATTTTTCTCCCTTGTTAACCCGGGGCCCCAGGAGTAGAGATGCATGTGCGTGGAGGCACTCATGCGTACTACAGCCCCGGTGACAGACCCATCCACCCACCCTATGGTCTAATGCCTGTGTGCTCCCTCGACTATTCTGCTCCTAGCCTCCACCAGGAGGCTGACCTGCACCGAGGGATGCACCAGATCCTCCCTGGAGAGGAGAGCTGCCTTTCGGCTGCTCTAGCCAGCTCCGTACCCCCGCAGGCCTCTGATGGTCCGAGCTCGTTCCCGAACTCGGGTCGCTGGTGTGGTGTGAAGTAAAGCGTTCAGTGCCTCAGCCCTCTGCACAACTGGGCCGGCTGACTCTCTTTATTTGCAATGTATGGGTTTCTACTGATATGGTAACTGAGGGAGTAGAAGGGACGGTGTTGGTTACTGGCCAGCTCTTGAGTGCCATGCAGTGTGTCAGCCTCAAGGGCGGTGCCGTCATCAACTTTGTCCCTTTCCCTCTGAAGGAGCAAAGCTTTTTAAAGCAAAAGCTTCCTGCGGGGTCCTGCACCTTCAGCTGGTACCCACCAGGGATGAATGCTGAAGATACACACAGGAAGATCAAGAATTACAGTAGGTACATATTTTACATTTCATTGACTTTCTCTAGTTTTGTAGTGTAGGAACAGTGACAGTTTTATAAAATGTTAAGTGATGTAAAACGGGTACTTTTCTTTCCTTCTTTTTGTGGAATGTATTGTTCATCATAAGTCTCCAAGAAATAAAAAAAAAATACACTAGTATTTTATGATTATTTAATTGGAATTGCTTCTGTTTTTTAGACTCCCTTCTTTTTGGTAATTAAAAAATGTTTTCTTCTTTGTTATTTGCTATTGATTTTCAATTTTAACAAAATGGGCGCATAATGAATGCCTTTGCACCAGTGCAGATACTGTTCGTGCCCACGGTGAGGCTTGCCCAAGTATGCATTGAACTGCCCGTAATGGAAGTTTCACTGTACGTTGTCACAGAGTGGTTTGTACTGTACTGCAGAGGCACCTCAGGTGCACATAAAAATGGGATAGCATCTTATTATAATGTATGCACTGGGATAATGGAAACCTCCTGCTGGAGCAGTGCTACTTAACGTGAGCAAAAAGCACCTTTAAATGGAGTGCAGTGCACCAGCCATCATGACCCAAGCCCCACCCCCAGTGGGTGATGGTGGAAGGTCCTTTGTGCTCAGTTAACCCACCCCCAGCCAGTACACAATCCTACTTGGAGTCCATTTGTCCCCCCCTTTTTACCTGATTCCCATATCATGGTGTAACCCCCCTGCAAATGGGGGTTCCCAAAAGACTTCCAAGAGCTTGCTTGAATGCTCCAAGCCTGAATGGTGTTTGGCATTTAAGCCATTTATCAGTGAGTGTTTTTAGAGCCTCTGGTACTGTCTCTTTAAGAGCTGTCTGCTTGCAGACATAATTAGTTTGTATGGGGGGACTGTGTGCTTCTCTGAGTACCACTCGAGCTGCTGCCAATTCACTTCATTTTTGCGGTCACTAGGAGTGCAAAGGGAACCTATCTGAAAGATGTAACTGTTTGCCAGAAATTATTTAGAGTAATAATGAAATTACAGTTTGTCTAACCTGCTTTCTTTGCAGTCAGAACTGTGTCTGCTAGTTCCCATTCTAGTTTTGAACTGCTGAACTGGACCAATCAGTGTGGGTAAGCTAGCTCTAAAATGGTGCCTTGGACGAATCAGAACTTGACTCATAATCTGAGCCAGCCACAAGAGGATTGTATGGGCAGTGACTCTGGGAGATGTAGTTTAGACTTCAGTGCCTTTTGGACCAACAGCAGCAGTCTATTGTAGTGACAGCCAATCCAGTCAAGAACTGGGAGGAACTCAAAGGAAGTGCCCGGTTTTGTCGGTTGGAGTTTCAGTTGAGCTTTGGCAGTGAAGAAGGAAGGAGCCCTGTGCTTTTTCAGTGTGCAGTTTTAGTCAAAAACGTGTGTAAGGCCCAGAGTTCCGGGTCTGCAGCTTGTGTAACAGCTTGTTAGGACTGAATCCGTCCTGTAGAAAAGAATCAAAGGATCTCTGAAGAGTAGAAACCAGGCTCACCCTGTAGAAGACTGGAGGAATTGCTGAAAATTGCACTCGGTCTGTCAGGAACTGAATCTGCTGTGTGTTCTCCCGGTATTGTGTAGTAATTACATCGGGATACAGATGCAGCCTGCCTGGTATAATGCTTTCTTTTATATGGATGTGTGAAGAGGTTTGTGTACCTCAAGTGAGCCCTACTGACATGAAGGACCCTATCTTATTTGGAGGTCGTGAGTACTAATTCAGGGTGGCTCCTGTTGAATTGCCATTAAATCCAAATGGAATTACTGTACTGCTGACTGTTTAATTCTCCTTTTCTCTGTGTGAAAGGGCCCCTACCAGCTGCCACGGTTTGGACTAGCCACTAGGGCTTGGGTACCCAGGGACAGTAACTGACAGGGATAGGCCTGTGCACAGAGCCATAAATAGATTATTAGAGTGATAAGCTAATTAACCTGATTTCCCCTGTCCTTGTTATATCCCCTAAATAAATCAGAGCTGCTTGTTTCAGCAAAGTTATACTGCCTGAGGTATTTGTCTATGTTAAAGTACTGTACTGTGATTGTTGCACTGTATCTCATTTCACAGGAGGTCCCAGTGCGGAACCAGACCTGGGGGGTAAGTGTATACTGTGAAGGTAATTCTGATATATTGTGTGGGCCACTAGTGGGAAGAAAGGGGGGTTGCAGTGTCCCAGAGGGCTGTGACCAAGTTAGTTTAACTATTGCAAACCCTGACCTCTGGGTGGAGGCACCCGCCATTGGATCCAGGCCCCTCAACCTGTTAGTGGCAAATCAGGCAGGGGTAGTAGCCCCTGGGATAGCGCCATCTAGGGGTTACAATGGTACAGAAATGATCCCTGGTGTGCAGTGGTCCCTCACCTGATCCTCAAATCAAATTACAGTAATTATCCCTGGCATCCAGTGATCCCTCCCTCTGTTCCAGCAGCCCCCATCCACCCTGCATTCCATATACATTATATGATATCAGAAATTTTAAAAAACCCCCCAGCTTCCGCCACTGAAACCTTCATCAGTACCTCACCCACCTGGTCCCATTCAGTTTTCCACATCCCCCACACCACACATCCATTGGCTCTCGGCACCCCTTTTGCCCCAGCACTCAAACAGGATAGACTTAATATTTTCCTAAATGTGACCTATAAAAATTCAAAAAATGTCCCTCCACTGCAGCGGCCGTCAACTAGCCTCTCGCATCACTGATTCATTCATATTGAATTAACTGGTGACACTGTGGTAGTAGTAACAGCTGATCGGTTGTTACTGCTACCACGGCATCGCCAATTCATTCGGTGGGAATGAATAAGTGATGCAAGAGGCTGATCTTCCCTATGTCAGTCTTCACCATTCATCATTGGTAGGTGATTGGCCAGAGACAGGCACCCTGCGGGAACTTTTTTTTGTATGTGGGAGGGAGGAGCCGGTGCCATCAGTGCCACCCACGAGGCAGACGCACTGCGTGGTGCTCGCGAGTTGGCCAGTAATGGCCATTGGCTCCTTCTCCACCTCAGTTCTGCTTTTACTGTCATAGAGACAGCACTTCACCTGCAGCTCACCTTCTCATCTGCACCATTGCGGCCTAGTTCGCTGGTGTCGACCCAAGAAACCTCAAAGTCACTCCTTGGAGCCGTCCTTCTTGACACCTAGCTTCAGTATCTGACACCACTTGACTCAGCCTGAGCTCTGCCATCCACTTATTAATGGCATAGAGTCTTTTCTGTTTTTGAAAGTTTAGTTACCATCGCATCGTGCCTGGTCCTTGGGACAAGAAACGTTCATCTAAAACGGGCCGGCTTCCTATGCATCAGTGTCCCTGTGGCTGGAAAATCTCCTTTACCAACCGGCATGATGTTTGCCTCACCCGCCTTGGACCCCAGCATGACATGGACATCTGCGGTGCCTGCTTCTCTATGGACCACCACATTCAGGAGCACTGCACGTTGAAGGTCAGCAGGGCTCCACCGACTTTCGGGGGTGGTGGCTTTGCTCTCATTGGTCCAAGCTTAGGACCCTCAGCCCTTCCTCTGGGTCCCTTCCTGGGCCTACAAGGTCCAATGAAGAGGAGGCATCCTCTTCCTCTAGCCTTTTATTTATTTATTGAAATGTTTCACCAGGAAGGCATGCTGAGCGACAAGTTGCTCATTTCCTGGTGCGACCTAGGTGGTGGAGAACATTGGGATGGAATACAGAGAAATGTTACAATGTTGGAATGCAATTTGCTTACTTGCATGCAATGAAAGCAGGAGGAATTACAGGTGAATAACACTGGCTAACAAAGCAGCAGTTAAGTATGGTAATATGAAGACACATATAGCAATTGGTAACACCTGGCAACAGTATGTAGCACTAGATGGTAAGGTGACCCAATAGTAATTGGTAGCCATTAGTGCAGCCTTGCCTTGCCATGGAGAAGGTATCTATTGCAGTGCCGGAGGTCCAGTCTGGGTCCACTCGGGGCCGGGCTAGGAGCACCACTCTGGCAGTTACCTCTCCAGAGGTACAGGCTCCCCTGTTTGGGCCCACAGCTGCGGTCCTAATGTGGGGCATTCCTTGGTGCCGCCATAGATACTGGAGCCATTTGTGGCTCCAGTGATTGAGGTGGCGCTGCAAGGAGTGCAAGGTGGCACCATCAGTGGGAGAGCCTCTTGGGCCACCGGTCCAAAGCTTCTTTGCATCGTCTCCTCTTAGGAGCCAGATGATTCAGAGGCTGACCCGGACTGGAGGCCTGACTTCTCAGAGTTGGAGGATTCTCCACAGCCTAGCACTCTTGCGCCTTCCCAGGTGCTCCCACCTGCGGCTCCAGTGACTGCGGCCTGTGCCAACCCTCACACCGATGGCGGCCTGAGGGGGCAGGTGAGAAATGACAGTCCCATTGCTACGGGTGCAGTGGTCTGGGCTTTGGGAGAGGGGTCGGCTGCCATCCCCGGTTCCATCCTTTCTCTCAGGGTCAAGACTGAATCTCCCTCCTCTGCGACTCTCCTCAGGGAGTCTGTGGAGTTGGGAGGGTTCTTTGGCACAGGGTGCGAGGAAGAGGCCTTCGTCTGAGTTTAGAGGACAGGGCGAGGGGTAGCAGCACCCCTCTGTGGCCCTCTGGGATCTGGGGAGAAGCCACAATGCTGAGCACAGGTTCTCTTCCTCATCTCCTTCGAGGGAGTCCTCACTGGGTGTGGCTGGGGACCACCCTTCTGGATCCATGTGGCCCCGGTCTCCTGATTGGGAAGCTTCCCCTACAGGGCTCAGTCTCGACCACTTTACTTTTCTCAGTGGGACAGTGACTTTGCAGACCTGTGGATTCCCTGTTATGCCGGGGTCGCCTGTTGGGTCTTCCAGTCCTGGCAGAGGCACATCACGTACGATGACAGGGCCTTCCATGCCTTTGCGTCCAGGTCTTCCTCTCCCAGGCCATGTTGGTCCTTCGGGGTCTTTGACCTTGGAACAGTTCAGATCCCAGGCTGCGGACTTCCCCCAGTATGTTAGGGCCATGGGCGAACAGGTCTTTCGACCAGTTCCCCCTACACAGCCGGAGTCAGACTCCGCAAGTTCCTTGGCCTCTTCGTCTTCTTCCTCCTGAGGTAGAAGAGTCTTCTATCCACATATCCTCTGACGCTGATCAGGCCCAGTATCAACACTTCCTGGTGAGGCTTGTCAGGGACTTGCATATTTCCTATTTGGCCCGTTGCAATACCAAGTTTTCAAGGCAAACCTTCATGGGCGCGTTCAGGGCACACCATTTGGTGGTCCCCTCCTATCCAGTTCCCTTCCAGGAGGCATCATACAGCACCTGGCAGCTTCTATATGCCACAATTCCAGCCCCCATGGACTGCCAGCGGCTCTCTGCCTCATCCCACTTCGGGATTGGCGCATCTGGACACCCTTACCGGGCATAGATGTCCAGTCCACGACCGACCCCTAGATTCTGACTCTGCGGAGTTCAGTTGTCTGGGGCAGAGAGTTTTCTCCTCGTGCGGATGATACTGTCCATTGTTTCACATCAGCTGCACCACGCTGTCTATGACAGGCATCTGTGGGCAGTGCTGGGCCATGCGCTAGCATCACTGCCTGATTTGGAGGCTACCCGGCAAGCCATAGCCCTCTCTGCTATAGGTCTGGAGCTGGCAAGGCACCAGTCAAGGGCATCTTACAATGCCAATGAAGTTGCTTCATGACTTGCAGGGACAGCAGTCTGCATTAGGCAGACATCATGGCTTTGCCTTTCGAGATTGTCACCCTTGAGCCGACATAGGTTAATGGCCTCCTCCTTCCAGGGGAGCCATCTTTTCTCCTGTAGGGTGAGAAAGTAACTGCAGGGGCGCCTTCCTTCCCACAGGGGACACGTCCTCACCTTTTTTTTAATTCTGTATGTTCATCGGTTCCTCCAAGGCATCCTTTGAAGGTGCCCACTCAGTCCTATCCCTTCTTCTCCCCACCATGGCCATCCACACTGGATCACCCCCCCCAAGGAACTTCCCAGCAGTCCAGATCACCCCCCAGAACAGGGCCCACCCTCCCTCGGTAGCTCTATCGGAAATTAGAGGGTCCATCCCTCTGGGAGGTCGGCCGTGGATCCCCAGTATGGCTTGTCCCATTGGGGATGAGAGGGAGATCACTGGGGCCCTTGTCATCTCCTCGTTGAGCCAGGATTTTTAAGTTGTTTTGTTGGTCCCCATCCCTGCGGTGCCTGGCAGCATGGCAACAGAATGCCGTGGCTCCGCCCCCTGAACATCGACGCGCCGCTGCGGTGGTGATCCTCCAGCGGTCGCTCATAGGCCAGCGCACTCCACCCTCCCGGAAGAGAGTAGTCCATCTGGATGCTCAATCTCTGCCCTCCCTGCCGACACCCGGTGGCCCCAGCTCGTTCCCGAACCTGGGTCGCCGGCGTGGCATGAGGTGTGGCATCCAGCACCTCAACCCTCAGCGCTACCAGGCTGGCCGACACTGCCTCACCTTAATCAGTCCCAGGCCTAACTGGCTGGTGTAGGGTCCCCCCTCCCCGTGTATCCCCCACGGGGGTCTGAGGGATGCTATTCTCTCAGGGAACTACTGGGCTCCCTTTGGAGGGGCTTAGTACTCAGCCACCAGTGAAGATAGACACAAGGAAGATATGAAAATTACGTACCTACCGTAATTCTTGATCTTCCTGTGTATCGTCACCATTCATCACTGAATCCCATCCACCTTCCCCTCAGTCCCTGGGCTATGCCACCTCCTTCTCAGGGATCTAGTTTGGGTCCCCCTTTCTTCTCCTTGTGGCCTCCTCCCTAGCAGATGTCTGAAAGGTTCTTAGGAGGGCGAGTAGAACTTCTTTCTAGCCCAGTGGGGGGACTTTGAGTGGATCCCTCTCCCTTGTCCTTGCTTTCCAGGTTCGTGTAGCCCCTTGGGATGTGCCGACTCTTGGGTCCCCTGGAATGGGGGGGTCTGGGGCTGATGGGAACTCCCCTCCGCTCCTCTATTGTTATTTCTCTTCCTCACCTGTCTCCTTTCCCTTTCAGGGGGGTGACGTTAATAGGTGGGATCTCCTCTCTTCCCCCCTGAACTCTGTGGGTTCTCCTAGAAAACGGGGGGGGGGGAGGGTATCCTCTTAGGGCTTGGGGGCCTGAAGGAGGGACCTTCTCAGGATTCTATTAACCTGAGTTCCACCTCAGAAACTTCCCAATTGATGGACTGTTGCCTCCCTGGAGGCTCTGCTGTTGCAAGTTCTGTGTCCTGAGTGGATGTTGGTTCCTCCTCTCCTCTTGTTTTCTCTCTCTCTCTCTTTTCTCTTCCCATTCCTACCTTACTGGCAGTCCAGAGACTGGGGCCTTTTCGGTCCAACCCCTCCCAGGTACTACTTCTCCTCCTCTGTCATCTGGTTGGCCTATTCTTTTTTCAGTTTATATCCTTTCCTTTTCTTGTCCCTTGGGCTCCCTTGTCGCGCCCTTGTTTTTCTCTATCCCCTTTTTCCTCTATCTCTCCGGCATGAAGAACTGAGGTGGAGGAGAGGAGCAAATGGCTGTTACTGGCCAACCCACAAGCACCATGCAGTGCGTTGGCCTCATGAGTGGTGCCAACAGCTCCTCCCTCCTACAAAAAATTTAAAAAAGAGCTCCCACGGGGTGCTTGTCTCTGGCCAATCACCCACCAGTGATGAATGGTGAAGATACACGGGAAGATTAAGAATTACGGTAGGTACATAATTTTCATTTACTGCAACCTTGGCATTGCCAGCTCATTCAGTGGGAATTAATTGGTGCTGTGACAGGCTTGTCGTCTGCTGCTGCAGGGGATGATCTTCCTGGACTTAGTCTTCACCACTCATTCATATTGCTGGGTACTACGCAGAGGCACTAGGACCCAGCAGGAGCAAAAAAGATCTTCAGAGGGGTCAGCACCGAGTTAAGACCATGCATGCGCGGCACTGGGAGACTGACTTGCGCCTGTGTGGGCTGTCTCGGCGTCGACCCCCCCCCACCACCACCACCTCAGTTCCTTTTTCCCGCCGTCATATGTGTTTCAGTGACAATGAAGCTCACTTGCCGGGAGTCAAATCTTCACATCTCTATGACAGCAGCTATATAGTTGTCTAGTCTCGCTAAGTTATTTAGTTTATCTTAATAGTAAATAAAAAAGAAAATGTTTATTTTCTGAAGAAAAGTTGATCTCTCATCCTGCCATCAACAGAGTTAACCAGGGACGGTATCTCTGATAGTAGAGAGACTTCTCTGGAAAGTTGTTCTGGCAATGGGGCTATGTCCAATCTGCCGGCCTTTTTGGAGGGGGGGTCCAACCACGGGCAGTCCAGTGCTTGGGGGGGGACAACCCCCAGGGCAACCAGCACCATTCGACCTCGAGTTCTTCATCTTCCCGTCAGAAGAAGAAGACACGGTACCGTTTAAGGTCATACTCTGGTAGGTCTACGAGGGAGCCTTCAGTTGTGAGAAGCAGTAGAGCCACCCTGATTTCCCCTCCCAGGGGGTGCCTGGTAGCCTCGGTTCTTCGAGGCTGGAATTCCCGACCTCAGAGCCCCCTCTCTGTCCTCTGATCAGGTTTCCGGTGAGCAGTTTTCACCACTGAGCTGCTCTTATGGAGCAGTGGGTTCAGTGTCTGTCTCGGTTGCCCTTACCTATGGATCTGATTCTGGAGCCATTGGGTCTTGGAGCCACTGGGCTGTGGCCCGAGCAGTTGGGACAGGATGTGCGTTCGGTGCTGTGGACAGAGATTTTTCTCTCCTCTGTACCAATGCCAGGCCCACGTGCTTTACCCCCTCACCAGGTTTCCATGCAGGGGCCGGCACAGGTGCCATTTTCCTCCCTCTTTTCTTCTTGATCTGATGGGTTTGGTTATGTCAGTGCTGTGTGCGGTGTCGAGTTCTTCAGTGCAGTGCTCGGCCTCAGGTACTTCAGTGCCGGCGTCAGGTACCTCAGTGATGTGTTCGGCGCCAGCCTCGATGCCGCATGCGGCGTCGAGTTCTTCAGTGCCACATGCAGTGTTTGGTCCTTCGTCGCCATGTGCAGCATCGAGCTCTTCAGTGCTGCACGCAGCATTGGAAATTACAGTGCCGCATTTGGTGCTGGGTTCCTCAAAGCCGATGTGTCCGCCCGATGCCTCTTGTGTTCTCTTCGCCTTTTCCAGGCTTTGATCTAGCAGGACTAGCTCCTGACCTTTCGGATGTGGAAATAGAACTTGATGTCTGATCCCAACCTGATTTTGTCTGACATCGAGAATGACTTGGTCTGTAACTTGGAAAGTAAAACTTTCTGTCTCAGCTGAACCTGTGGTCGAACACCTTTCCGTCTAGTCCCTCCTTCGGAATATGGGTTCCACACTAGCTCTTCAAACCTCTGTGGTAGGCCCAAGGAGACTCATGCACCTTGGGTTTCTTCATGTTCCTAATATTTGTACGAATCTTACACTTCCTGTACACCCCTCTTTTGAGACTCTCTCCGAAGCAGTGTGGCCCAGGCCAGCGCATATTCCAGATGTGGCTAAGGTCATAGATAGGAAATATGCACCTCCCAAGGAAAGACCCTACCTGGCATCACAGCCTATTGCAGATGCTCTGGTAGTGCTTGCAGAGAATAATAAAGCTGTCCTCCCTTAGGAGTCGAAAAAAAGTTTCTGGAGACCAGCCACTCAGTTCATCATAAGAAATGTAGTTTTATTTTGATATTTTCTTAGAACACCATGATTCCCTAGGTACGTCCAACGTTTCACCCAACACCATGCTTCCTCAGGGGCTTAGGATTTTGTGTTCCTAAATAAATTCTTTCATTATTGGCTTTAGAGCAACTAGGATTCAGTTTCCTATTTGTTTCTAGCTTCAGATTATAACTTTTTATCTGAAACAAGTTACAGCCACTTGGAGTCTGTGCAGGGCTTGGCGGGCATGTGGTGCAGTTTCAGTTCAGGTGACATGATGCACCTGAACTGAAACTACTCTATATTTAGCTTAGGCAAGCAGAAGAGTTCCCAATGTTTAAACAAATAACTATGCATTTAAATATTTTTTTGTAGAAATGAGCATTGTAATGCTAGAAATCTGAGTGAAGGGAAGTTTGGAATGGTACCCCTGGGTGGTCTGAAATTAAACTAAGGACAGACTCCAAGTGGTTATAACTTGTTTGAGATAAAAAGTTATAATCTGAAGCTAGAAACAAACAGGAAACTGAATCCTAGTTGTTCTAAAGCCAATAATGAAAGACTTTATTTAAGAACACAAGATCCTAAGCCCCTGAGGAAGTCCAGTGTTGGGTGAAACATTGGGCGTACCTAGGGGATCATGGTGTTCTAAGAAAATATCAAAATAAAACTACATTTCTTATGATGAACAGAGTGGCTGGTCTCCAGAAACATTTTTTCACTACATTGAAGTCAACCGTTCAAAAGGCCCCCAATAGGAACATTTGGCCTACTTTATGCAAAGGGCACCCACCCATGTTCTCTTCCTTGGCAGCTCCCTCAGGGGTCAACAGCACGGCCTATAAGAAAAAAATGACTTGCCACAGTAATGTTGTTTCTTCCAAGATGTCTTTTAGCATCAATAACAATATGCAGTATGCAGTAAGCTGACTAGGTTGAGCTGCCTTGGAGGTGGAGTTTATGCTAGTTAATAAATGAAGTAGCCAGTCAGAAGAGAGCTTGAGGGTGTGCTGAGAGGAGGTTCCCCAGAGGGCACCAGAATTTTTTCGAAGCTAGAATGGTAACATGCCCATGTTAAGTGTGAACCAACAGGATTTAAAAATCATGCAACAGCATGAACAGAGAGCAATTGAAAAAAACCTGTAAACTTTGCTTTAAATGCAATTCAGAAGTTGACAGACAAATTTGGCAATAATGAGGAAGTGGGTTCCTCTTCTCAGTCTGGTTTCTTGGGGAGGAAGGGTGGTAGCTTACTGATGAAATGGGCAGACTAGGTGGGTCAAGTAGTCCTTATCTGCTGTCAAAGTCTATGTTTCTGTGTAGGAGTAAGTAGGCTGTTGGTTAACTAGAATCTACAGCTTATCCAGTAGACAGGGAAATGGGCAGACTAGGTGGGCCAAGCGGTCCTTATCTGCCGTCAAAGTGTATGTTTCTAAAGGAAGGAAACCTTGGAAGAAACAATACTACTACGGTGAGTATTTTTTTCTTCTCACCCCACGGGTCCTTTAGCATCAGTAACAATATGCAGACTATAACGCGGTGTAGTTGAGAAGCGGGTACAGAACCCACTTAGCGAGGAGGCTATGCAGGACTGTCCTGCCAAATTTGTCATCAGATCTGGACTGTATATCCAGGCAATAATGTTTTGTGAATGTATGTACAGTCTTCCAAGTGGCTGCTTTGCAAACATCAAGTAAAGGAATACACCTTGCAGCTGCCACTGTGGCAGCGGTGCCCCTGGTGGAATGTGCTATAAGGCCTTCGGGGAGCTGTTTAACCAGCCTTGTCATAACAAAACTGAATGCAAGAGAATATCTAGCGAGAGATAGTTCTCTTAGTGGTGGCCTTCCTCTACCTACCTCCCCATAGGTGAGGAAATGCTGGTTAGTGGAACCCCTAAATTGATTGGTGTGTTCCAAGTAGTAAGAGATGTCTCTCTTCACATCCAAACTATGGAGTCTCTGTTCTCCAGGAGTGAATTTTTCAGTAAAGAATACAGGAAGGGTAATGGCCTGGTTAAGAGGTGAAATTCAAAGACCAACTTGGGCAGGAATTTCCTGTTTGTTCTGGTTATCCCTGTGAGGGATTAAGTAGTTTGGCTCAGTACACAGTGCCTGCAACTCTGAGATTCTTCTTGCAGAGGAGCTGGCAACCAGAAAGACTGTTTTCCAGGTAACATACTACAAGTGTGCCATAGCCATGGGCTCAAAAGGTGGCTCCATGAGCTTGGCAATGCACAAATTAAGGCTCCAAGGCGGAACAGGTTCCCTAATTGGGGGCTGAAGATGGAATAGGCCTTTGAAGAACCTTTTGAAAACAGGCAGTGAAATGATTGACTTATCCTTACCTATGGAAAGGTAAGCAGAAATTGCAGCTAGGTGAAGTTTTTAAAGATGAGGCCTTTAGGCCTGAGGTCTGTAAATGGACTAAAATAATCCAAAAGGCTAGGCACTGAGGTTTTGAGGATTTATATGTTTCCTGTAGCACCAGAGAAAAAATATTTTCCATTTAGCTGCATAAGTTTTCTTGCCACTGGGTTTTTGGACAGCCTCAGGATTTTAAGGATCGGTTCTGAATTGTGAGTATCTAGATACTCTAACTCCTCAAGAGTCAAGCTTTGAGGTGAAGGGAATGCAGATTCGGACAGGTCACACCTAGCTGTGGTAGACTCAGGAGAGAGTGACTGAGAGGAAGCCGAATCTGCCTGCCGTGTGACAGGGCTACCAGGAGAGGGTACTAAGGTTGCTTTGGCCAATCCAGTGCCACCAGGATCATTGTTGCTGATTGTGCTCTTACCTTCAACAACACTCTGCGAATCAGAGAAAATGGAAGGAAGGCATAAAGAAACTTGCCTGCCCAGTCCAGAGTTAAAGTACCTGGTGGGATAGTCCCTATTGTAGGGGGGCCTGCAGCAGTACAGAGGAAATTGAGGTGAGAGACAAACAGATCTATTTCTGGAATGCCCCACCTCCTGAAAACTGTGGCAAGAACCTGTTTATTCAGAGTGCTTTTGTTGTGCCCTTGGCTGATGCGGTTCAGGGCATCCGCCAGAGCTTTATCCTTGCCTGGAAGGTGTATGGCTGGGAGGGTCACATCGAGGGAGTAAGCCAGAGACCAAATTCTCATTGCCAGAGGACCTTGTGCCACCCTGCTTGTTTATTTAAAACATGGCAGTGGTGTTGTCTGTCCTGAGTTGCACTGATTGGCCTTTTACCTGAGACACAAAGGCTTTTAGGACCTGGTAGATGGCTCTGAGCTCCAGCAGACTGATGTGGCTTACAGATTCCTTGGGAGTCCAAGTGCCACTTACAGAGTGATTGTCCAGATGAGCTCCCAACCCCCGGAGGGAGGCATCCAATGTAATGATTTTTGTGGGTATAGAAGGCTGGAAGGGAATGCCCACTGATTGGTTGGCTGTTTCTTTCCACCAGTCCAGGGCTCGGAGTAAGATTTTTGTGACTGGAATCAGCTCGGATAGAGAGTGCCTTCTTTGGAACCAGTGAGCTCACAGGTGGTACTGTATGTCCCTCATCTGGAATCTGACACCTGGGACAACAGCTGTCATAAAGGCCATGTGTCCCATGAGTCTCAGAAAATGGTGGCCGGCCTGGGCTGGTTCAGAACAAAAGAGTTTACCACTGACTGAAAATTCTGGATCCTGTCTGCTGGAAGGAAAGCCTTGCTCTCCTGTGTTTCCAGCTCTGCACCTATAAAAGTGAGAAGCTGAGTAGGATTTAAGTGGGATTTCTTTTCATTGACGAGGAAACCCAGAGACTGTAGAGTTTGTTTTGGCAGCTGAGAGCTTCTGTGACTTGCAGAGGGGTCCTTCCCACGTAGAGCCAGTCATCCAAGTATGGGTAGGCTGCTATGCCCTGTTTCCCTAGGTGAGCTGCCACAACAGATAGGCACTTGGTGAAAACCCTTCGAGCCGATGTTAAACTGAAAGGCATGACTGCAAACTGGTAATGTCCTGATGGCAGTCTGAATCTCAGAAATGTTCTGTGGGACTGCCTTATTAGAATATGGAAATAGGCATCCTTTAGGTCCAGGGAGGCTAGCCAGTCCCCTGTTGCAAAGAATGAATCACCATTTTGAGAGTGACCATTCTGAACGTTGGTTTCAGTAAATACCTGTTTAAGTACCCAAGGTCGCGAATAGGTCGCCACTCCCCATTTTTCTTTTCTGTGAGGATGTATCTGGAATAAAGACCTTTTCCCATCTGGGAAGAGGGTACCCTCTCCTCTGCTTTTACCAATAGCAAGTTCTTTACCTCTAATTCTAACATAAGTGTTTCTGTATGAGTTAGGAGTTTTGATAGTAAAGGGCCCCTGAGAGTTGGAAACTTTTTGAACTGGAGGGATAGGCCCTTTTCCACTACCCCCAGGACCCACTTCTGCAAAGTGATGTGATTCCAGGATTGGAGGTAGTGGGAGAGCCTGCCCCCTACTGGATCTGGGGAGGTGACCTGATGGCTGAAATCAGAGCTTAAACTGGGAAGCAGATGCAGGAGTGGTGGCAGCTCTTCTCTGGCCACCCCTGCTCCTTCCTCTGTCGAAACCTGTAGATTGGGAGTAATCCAAGGGCATTAGTATCAGAAAATATGCCCTAGGATAGAATCCCCTGCCTCTATTTCCTCTGCAGTGGGTATTTTGGGAAATAGAGTCTTTTTCTTTTGTAGTGTTACTCTCATAGATGATTTTATACTCCTCCATCTTTTTCATATACTTTGTAGTGTCAGTGGCTCAGCAGGTAAGCACACTCACCTCTGAGGCCGGGAGATCAGAAGTCTGTGGGTTCTATCCCCACATCAGGCACTTGGAGTAAATCCCTATACTGACACTGTAGTACAGCATCAGGGAAGAGCTACACTCCTGAGGTGCCGTCTTTCGGATTAGATGTTAAACCGAGGTCCCCTCTGCCTGTTATGGTGGTAGTTCAGGTAGATGTTAAAGATCCTGTGGCACTTCTCAAAAAAGAGAAGGGGAATTTCCCCAGTGTCCTGGCCAAATTTCCACCATTCACTAAAAAATACCACCAACAGCTTAATCTAATTCAAGGTCAGTTGGCATTCATCTGTATCCCCTCTCCCCCGGGTCGTACCTGAAAATAGGCAGAATTTGTCTAGTGCACTTACCCTGTCAACAAAAACTAAATCAATAAATATATGCTTCAGTCTTCTCGCCAAAAAGCAAGATCTTACTTCGTCTGTTCAGTTTTCCAACTTTTCGATAATTTCTCTCTTAATACACCATGTATGTCATCCCCGACGCCTTTCAAATCACATAAAAAATAAGTGCGACTCGTGCGGTTCCCAACTACCACCTAAGGACGTCCACTCCCTGTGCCTTTTCTGCCTAGGCCCAGATCATCCTGTGAAGTGCCAGCAGTGCCAGAAATTTAATTCAGCTACCTAAAAATGGAGGCAGCAGTCCCTGGAGGCCCATATTTTAAAGAAAAAAATGTCATCCATGGAGAAGGAGCTGAAAAAGTTGAGGCGGGCATCCACTTCCCCTGAAGGCCACAAATAGAAGAAGGAGAAGCACCGGGACAGGGATTCAACTTCTACGGCCTCTGTGACTCTGGCTGGAGTCGTGGTTCTGAAGGTAACATCCCATCTGGGGGACCGCTCCACGACGACCGTCTTGGCAGTGTCCAAGAAGGTATTGCCCCTCCCATCGAGCTCGCGCTCGGGCCCCTTGGGTACCTCCGGGGTAAAGGAGGCCTCTGTGCCTGGGAAGGCCTCTGCCACGCAGCCCTTGGGTTCGAATGGGTCCACTAAGTCAGACGCCGATTCCACCAACGTCTGCCCAGACAAGACTGGTAAGCCACTTACTCTTTCTGGAGGGCACACAGTCGCTCTTTTGCCTGACAAGGCCACATCTCCAGTGCGGCCTTCTTTAAGCAAGGGATCCAATATGTCGGATGCCGGCTACTCCGACGCCAGCCCGGATCCGGCTGATAAGCCGGACGTCGGCCCCTCCGATGACCACCCAGCCAAGGAGCTTGCGTCGGACCCCTTCAACCAGTCCGATGCCCCAGGCTCCCCGCAACGCTTGGTGTTGCCCTCTGAGGACCCTGTGTCTCCTCTACTGAACCCCAGGGATTCCAACCCTCCTTCCCCAGTCATCACGGAGAACGTGGACTCGCTGCCGTCAGGGCCCCCTTCTACTGAGCTAGACACCGTCACACCGGACCCTCAGACGCCAGCTCTGACGCTGGCTTACCCGACGCCAGCCAACGTCCCCCTACCAGACGGTGCTCCCACACCGGGCGTGATGCCCACCTTTACCAGGCCCACCAGCTGGGCCTCTGCCAGGTCCCTCTGCTCAGTCAGAGCCCCTGGCACCTGGGTATCCAACACCGCAAAACCCAATGCCGTCTTACCCAGCGCCACAATATCCAGTTCCACAGTACCAAACACCGCAGTACCTGGCGCCGGGCTTCCCACCGTCGGGCTATGGATACTCGATATATGGATACCCTCAGTATCTGTATCCCTCTCCTCGTCCTCCTCTGCCGCCCACACCCTAGCTGCCAGCAGACATGAAGGACACTGTAGCTGCCTCGTGGGCTGAGGCCAAGGCTCAGCTCACCAGATAGGTAGAGAGCCATCAACCAGTGCCGGACCCTGTGCAGGATCCCCTACGCCACAGATGGAAGACTCCCTCCCCCTTACCCGACACCAGAGGTGAACTCTCGGGCTCTGGCGGTGGGGAGGATATGCTTCCCACAGGGCTTCCCAAAGGGACCGTCCCTCCCCCATATCGGGAGGAGTCTTCCTCTTCTTCGCGGAGACCTCTGACTTGGACTCGGGGATGCTTTGACCCGGATGACAAGCCTCGTATTCCAGACCGACCTAGGCCAAGGACCCTTCCAAGGTCTCCTCCGGAGGATCCTTCTTTTCTGGAGCTACCGAGAAAGATCCAGGAAGATCATCAATGGCAATCTGTGGAGCCAGATCCACAGCCTAAAAATCACTGCACTGCCTCAGATCTCCTGATTCCATGCCTCTCCTATGGCCTCTGGAGGCACCAGAGGAACCAGTAGTAGGGAGGTTCTCCTTCCATCTACCGGGTTGGGAGAGGATAATGTCGGATGCTTGGGTACTCCAGCTGATTGCAGCCGGACACTTAATAGAGTTTCTACAGAAACCACCCCAAAGACCACCCCCAAGTAGTCTAACTCCCCGGAACATCTTCCTCTGGTCCTAGAAAAAATCACCTCCCTTCTCTCGAAGGCGGCGATAGAACCAGTTCCCAGCCACCTTTGGGGGACGGGTTACTATTCCCATTTCTTTATAGTTCCAAAGAAAACAGGGGATGTGAGGCCTATTTTAGACCTCAGTTCCCTGAACATGTTCGTGGAGTGCAAACGCTTCAGAATGCTCTCCCTGCAGGGCCTTTTGCGTCTTTTTCGGCAGGGTCTGTGGCTGTGTACTTTGGATGTGAAGGATGGTTACCTGCATATCCCCCATACAACCTTGCCACCGCAAATTCCTTCGATTTTGTTTTCAGGGGACCACTACCAATTCAAGGCCCTTCCATTTGGTCTTTCCTTGACCCCCTGAGTATTTACCAAATGCCTGTCTGTGGTGGAGGCCCACCTAAGTACCCGGGGACTACAGGTATTCCCGTACCTGGACAATTGGCTCCTGGTGGCCCCATCCAGGGTGGAATTTCTGCACTCCCTTTCCCTTACCCTGCAGGTTTTCACCAGCCTGGGTATCACCATCAACCAGGCAGAGTCCTTTTTGGTCCCTCGCCAACGACTCCAATTTATAGGGGCGATCCTGGACATGACCATCGGCAAAGCCTTTTTACCTCCGGACAGGGTGGACACCCTTCAGACTCAGGCCCATCTTCTGTCCAGTCGCAGAAGGGTTGGAGCCAGGTCAGTCCTTCTCCTCCTCGGGCTAATGGCAGCTGCCATTTCTAGAATCCCACGTGCTCGGCTCCATATGCAAATTTCTCAATGTATGCTTCAGTCTCAATGGGACCAAACACTGGACGACCTAGACCAAGAGGTACTAGTTTCCAGTCCCATGATCAGGGACTTGCAGTGGTGGATGGTACAAGAGAACCGTTGCCGGGGAGTTCACTTCAACATCGAACCCCACTCCCAGACGTTGACAACAGGTGCCTCAAGAGAGGGCTGGGGAGCCCACCTCGGGTCTCACAAGACTCAGGGCAGCTGGTCCAGGTTCGAACAAAATCTGCACATAAATGTGCTCGAACTCAGAGCAGTCCTGTGCTCGTAAGAATCTGACGGTTACACTGGTAAGTACCAGAGACTGAGGTTTGAAAACCAAGCTCGAGCTCAACATTCTATGCTTCTGCATAGAGTTAACTCTTTCCTCTCTGGGGCAGTTAAAGTGCTGGGCCTAACTGCATATTGTAAAAATACAGCAAGACTCCACTAGAAGAAATAACATTTCTATGACGAGTATTTTTTTTCTTTTGTGCCACTGGCATCTCCCCTTGCCTTGACGCTGGAGGGACAGTGGTATGTTTCTCTTTAAATCTGTTTTTTGCAGGCACTTCATCAGTGATCTGTTCCCTTCGTCTCTTTTTTGGCTGGTCACCATTTTTGCTGTTACTGTGTTTGCCAGACTTATTCTCAGTGGAGTCCCTGGGGGACTTTAGTTTTAGAGCAAAGTACACTGTAGTGATCTAGCTCTAAACACTGCAAACACAAGCTGTGGCTGTCTGCTTTAGCCACAATTTTGTGACACTTAACAATTTTTAAAACCTGTAGGTCCAGTCCTTTTTGTGGGTCTTTCTGCCATGCCAAACTGTCAAATCTGACAGAAAGAATGTTTCCCGAATAGGAAATAAAAGTTAGTGGTCGGCTCCCTTGCAGTAAAGAACTGAGACTTTCTGAGGTAAAAAGAAACTTAAAATGAAGGAAAACGATGGTTCTCACTGAAAAAACGGAAACCGCTAAATAACTGAAATAAAATACTGTTGAATGCACTAAAGATGTGATAAATTTGACGTCCGAATAACTGAGAGAAACTGCAGGAAGCTACGGATAACACGGTTCCTGAGAACCGCTAAAACAGAAGAAAAATATATCAAATAGAGTTATTTACTCACAAACTCAGCACTGTCACAAGAAAAAAGTGACCACTTCAGTCAGATGTTGTCTATGGCCAAAACTGAGACAGCACCCCAAAGACAATGTTACTCAGTCAGGCGGCAACAAAATTCTGGTGCCTCTGGGCAAGCTCCTCTCAGCACACCCCTCAAGTTCTTTTCTGATTGGCTGATTCGTTTATTCATTAGCATAAACTCCACCTCCGAGGCAGCTCAACCTAGTCATCTTACTGCATATCGTTACTGATGCTAAAGGATCCCTGAGGTGTGAAATAAGTAATCTCACAAGATTCACACTTTAGGGAAATGGGCATTTGCAGCCACAACCTTGAGCATGCATATTTCTAGATATCAGGGCCATTACTCTCAGTATGAGTACACCCTGTGGAACACTATCAGATCAGTAGTTGAGAACCTCCCAGAGTCTGACACCAACATGGAACTTCTTCAGACTATTACCAGGGGCATAGAGTCCAATAACCATTGGCTAAAAGCTTCTATGGATGCCTATGACACTGCAGTGAGAAGTGAGAGAGCGGCTGTCACTGGGATTTGTATCAGGCAGCACTCCTGGCTCAGAATGTCTGGCTTCTCACCCGATGTTCGACAGCAGGTGATGAATGTCCCCTTTGATGGTGCTTACCTGTTCAACCCCCAAGTTGAGCAAGCACTGGAGGCCACTCAGAAAACCAGGACTGCCATTAAAACAGCCAGGCTGGCTGCTGCAGCCCCTCAAAGGGGCAGGAACCATCAACAATTTCATAACAGGCAGTCCTTTCGAGGTAAGTATTTGTTCAGAGAGAAACTCAAAATTATCTCCACGGGAACCTTGCTTCCTCTCCTCCACCAGTATGACTGACTGTCATCCCTAGACATGCAGGACACCTACCAGCACGTTCCAGTTCACCCAAATCACCACACGTATCTCCACTTTGTGGCACTGGGTCAGCACTACCATTTCAGAGTCCTGCCCTATGGGCTTTCCTCGACGCCTCGAGTCTTTGCAAAGTGTTTCGCAGTTCTTGCAGTGCGCCTGAGAAAACTGGGCATTCAAGTCTTTCCCTACCTGGGCGACAGGTTCCTAGCAAACCCATCCAGGCATGATACACAAGAGGCAGTGGTCATGGCCTTGCAGTTCCTCACCTCCATGGGAGTTCTCCTGAATGTGGAAAAATCCCAGCTTCAGCCCTCCCAGCAGCTCCTTTTTATTGGAGCCCTTTTGTACACGTTCAGAGAAAGGGCGTTCCGCCCGGAAGATAGGAGGAATGACATTCTACAGATGGCTCGCTACATCAGGGAGAACACCTCCATACGAGCCCTCTCCATGTAATAAGTGTTAGGCCTCATGGCATCATCTGTGTTCACAGTACCTTTAGCCCGGCTGCACATGAGGACCGCTCAGTATGCAATGGTCTCCGACCACGCATCCACAGTCCTACTGAATAAAAATGACAGAACCTCTGATGAGATCACTTGCGTGGTGGATTCAGGAAGGCAAGCTTCTCCAAGATCTATCTTTTGCCTCACCATCACCATGGATGCATCTCTGATTGGTTGGGGTGCTCACTGCCAGGATCTCTACACTCAAGGGGTGTGGAATCAGGAGGAGTCTCATCTACGCATCAATGTTCTAGAGATAAGAGCTGTTCTGTATGCTGTTCGAGCCCTGGAAGATGTCCTGTCTCACAAAGTACACCTTCTTCAGACGGACAAGAAGTCAGTGATGTACTACATCAACAAACAGGGTGGAACGCACCCCTATCCTCTATGCAGAGAGGCCATGAGGGTATGGGAGTGGTGCCTCAAGAACAGTGCTCTCATTCAGGCAGTCTGCATACCAAGGACTCAGAATGACCTAGCGGATCGCCTCAGCAGAACAGAGGTGGACCCACATGAATGGTGTCTCACACAGGATGTCGTGCAGTTGCCATTCGAATAGTGGGGCAGTCCAGACCTGGACCTTTTTGCATCCCCACTCAACACAAAACTGCCTCTATTCTGCTCCAGAAATCCAGAACCTGGCATTTTCTGTCAGGATGCATTCAGACTATGGTGGACAAGACACTTTCTGTACGCATTTCCTCCTCTTCCGTTGATTCAGAGGGTGCTGCTCAAATTGGAGGGACAAGGGGGCAGGATGATTCTAATCACCCCATACTCGCCTCGACAGATATGGTTCCCATTGATCAACAAGTTGTCCGCGGTCCCTCCGAGGCAACCTCCTCTGCAAATGGACCTCTTGATGCATAGACTGCTGGTCCATGCCAGCCTGCACTCCCTTCATCTCCATGCCTGGTTCTTGAGGTGATAGAAATGAGTAGGTTTAAGGTTCTCAGAGACTCTCGGAAATACTTTTGGCAGCGCATAAGCCCTCCACTAAGAAGATTTACACTGCTAAATGGAAATGTTTCTCGATTTGGTGTGTGAAGTCCTTTCTGGACCCATTCTGTTACCCAACCAATAAAGTGTTGTAGTACTTCTTGGATCTGTCAACTACAGGACTGCAATACTCGACAGTGAAGGTACACCTTTGTGTGAATCCTGCCTATTATGAGCCAGTACAATGTTCCTAAAGGGTAACCTACACTCTAACCCCCCCAGTAAGGAAACTGATCACTGCGTAGGACATTAACTTAGTGCTAGATATGCTCACCCGTAAACCCTTTAAGCCTTTAGCCACCTGTAACTTGACGTTCCTGACCTGGAAGACCACCTTCCTAGCGGCCTTAACTTCTGCTCGCAAGGTCTCTGAGATACATGCCCTGGTCACAGACCCTCCTTATACAGTCTTTCACAAGGACAAGGTTGTACTTCATACTCACCTTAAGTTCCAACCCAAGGTGGTTTCAGAATTTCACCTCAATCAGCCCTTGGTTCTCCCCACTTATTTTGTTAACTTCCAGAATGATGGGGAATGCACCCTTCACTTCCTGGATGTTAAGAGGGCTTTACAATTCTACATCGACAGAACAGGGGAGATTCGTAAAACCAAGCAACTCTTTGTATTGTTCATCATGGCCCAGCTGGGTCAGACAGTTGCTGTTAGATACATTTCTGCTTGGATCGTGGCATGCCTTCGCCATTGTTATTCGGTGCCACAAGCTAAGTTGGAGGGCAGGTATACGCCCACTGCACCACAGCATCCCTGGTGGAGATCCGTAATGTGCCCATTGCAGAGATCTGCAAAGTGGCTACTTGGAGCTCATTGCATACCTTCGTGAAGCACTGTGCTGTAGATGTACATGCCAGACAACACACTTCCCTTGGCAGAACGGTCCTTAATGGACTTCTGTCCTGAGCGAGCTCTGTCTCCTGCCACCCTTCTCGGGATTGATTTTAGCTTGGTACTCACCCAGCAGTGTCAATGAGTGATAAAGACTTTAAGTCCAGGAAGATATGGAAATTATGTACCTACCATAATTCTTGATCTTCTTGGACAAGTCTTCACCACTCATTCATATGCCCATCCACCATCCTCCAAGCTCGCTCATCCTGTTTCTGGTCTTCACCCCTCATTGGTCTAGGCTGTGAAGACACTGTTGAGTTGATCCTTCTTACATGGGTCCACCAGGCTATCTTATGCCTGGTTTAGGTTAGGAGTTTCTTAGGTTAGTTTATGCTGCACCACCTCGGTCAAAAAGGTACTGAGGTGGTTGGGTTATCGACACCAAGCTAGCCCACACAGGCACAAGTCAGTCTTGCAGTACTACGCATGTGCAGTCCTACCTCGGCGCCGACCCCTCTGAAGATTTTTGGCTCCTGTTGGGTCCTAGCACCTCCGGTGTAGTACCCAGCAGTATGAATGAGTGATGAAGACTTATCCAAGAAGATTGAGAATTATGGTAGGTACATAGTTTCCATGTTTTCTGTTTTATGTAATTTGCTGAACATCAAATGTATCCGTTGGGTGCTGGGGGGAGGAAGCTGCTGGGTGTCAGTGGCGTGGGGGGGGTTAAGAATTGAATGGGGCTGGGGTGGGACTGTTGAAGATTTTGGTGGTGGTATTGGGGCAGAGGGAGAGGTTTCATATTTTGTTCTTTGTACCATATACTGTATACAGAATGTATGGTGGGTGAGACTAGGGTCTGCCAGGGTGGGGAGAGGGACTACTGGACGTCAGAGATAATTATTGCAATGTGATTTGGGGATCAGTGAGGGAGAGAGAACCATTGGATGTAAGGTATAATAATTGTAACGTGATTTGGTGAATGGGTGAAGGACTCAGGGAACCACTGGATGCCAGGGATAATACTATAACTTGATTTGGGGATCAGGTGAAGGAGAGGAAACCACTAGACGCCAGCGCAGTTGGCAGATTTGGGGGGGGGGCTCCTATGCTGTGCATATTTTACAACCTTTGGTCATTAACATATGGGACACTGGCACTCGAAATGAGGTATAATGTGTGACAATTGCCTTCATGATATGGGACGCGTCATTCAGTGTAGAGATAAAAGCAACAACACTGTAGAATCTGATACATTACTTTGTGCACAGTTTAGCTTCGCTTTATCAAATTGAAGTATTGTTACTTTCTTCTATACAATTCTGAATTTATAGCAGTCACTCTGTGTGGGCAGCACCTTTTCTCTGTGGGGCGGCTATGGGATAGAGTACTTCTGTGGCAGACAATGAGGGATGTCCCTCATTATGAGGAAAAATTAAGAGGTATGGTGCTGTGTGCCATGTCCATTGTTGGACCAACACCGCTGTTGACCACAGGCTACTGTGTGGAGCATATAGCCAGCACCAGTTTGGGAAGAGCAAATATTTCTGCTGATATTGTAATAAGGTTATACTGATATTCAAATGTCCTCTTTGCCTCATCCGTGGGAAAAGTGGTCATTTACGTATCATGGTTCCATTAAAGAGCAACTGTTATGCTCAATTCTATATCGCCCCCCAAGAATCACAAATATTCCTTACCTGGCCCAAAATTAAATCCTGCAAAAAATTCTTTTCAAAAACGTCCCCAATTTGGAAGGGAAGGGATTGTATTTTTGCTCCATGGCGCTCCACCGTGCCGATCCCTTCCACTTCCTGATACCTGTGCCTTGACTGATCCACCCCGATCAGCCCCCGCGCTACCACGTTTTGTGACACCACTGTTTGAGTAGCACGGGGGCGAGCATCCATTGACTTGAATGGGGCTGTTTTAAAAAGTTAAATTGGGGTAGTTTAGATGGCCAGTCAGAATAAATCATGGTTTGTTAGTTAAGCAGTGGCCATGATTTATTCTGACTGCCCATCTAAACTACCCCAATTTAACTTTTTAAAACAGACCCATTCAAGTCAATGGATGCTCGCCCCCGCGCTGCTTAAACAGTGATGTCACGTAGCGCAGGGGAGGATCAGTCAATGCACAGGTACCAGGAAGTGGAAGGGATTGGCGCGGTGGAGCTCCACAGAGCAAAAATGCAATCCCTTCCCTTCCAAAATGAGGACGTTTTTGAAAATAATTTTTTGCAGAATTTAATTTGGGGCCAGGTAAGGGATATTTGTGTTTCTTGGGGGCACCAGGTAGAAAGTCGCTCTTTAAGGGGTAGTATGTCTCAGGAGTAAAGAGATTTGCCTTGTACAAACACTTGTTTGCTCCTGTGACTGTATGGATTTCATTTGTCTTTCTACCAGATGTCTGTCCTTCCTAGGCCAACAGGGAGCTTTGAATGCACTTAGTTTCTTCATTACCATGTGCTCCCATAGGTGTATGATGGAACATCTTTGTGTGGGCAGTCATGACTCTGCACCTGTTCCATTATACTACTCTACGCATGTCAGGAAACTTTGCTCACCAGTACGGTACTTTGCCTTGCTCTTTGCTCCAGCTTCAAAAATATTGCCCATTGTATTAAAGTGTTATGTTATTTACTTATTATGTATTTGCCACTAACACCAGAAGCATAACTTCAAGTTTTGCCTGTTTGCTTGTACCTTTTGCACGTGCAGAAGCCCTATTATTGCAAGTTTTCTTAGTTTATTACTTTAAAACTTTCTTAGCTATGTGCAGGTGTCATGAAGTTGCTATTTTTCAATATGACTTTTCTTTTTAGAACTTATTTTTTCTTTTTTTTTCTTTTCAGGTAATAAAGAAGACGAACTACCCAAAAAAACATTAGGGCAACTACCACCAGAACCACAGCCCCCCATCCCTAACCATATGATCAATGGGCAGAAAAACACAAGTAGATCAGGAGCACAGACTTCCAGAAAGAAAGACAGGAGGACCTCTCCAGACAGAGGACAAGAACAAACACCGACTGATAGAAGGCGAAGGAATTCTCTTGAAAGGGCAATGTCAAAACCGCATAAACCAGGACTGGCTGATAATCGTGGAGTGTTTTCCAAAGGGTCTCGAGAAACTGAAACAAGAAGGCCTCCTCTTCAACCAACTGTACAAGACAACCCCAAAAAGCTTAACAATGTTACTGCTAACCAAAATTCAAATGCTACTACAAGTGCCAGGAAGGATTTTGTGCCCAAATGGAAGAAGCCTCCAGACATCACATTTTTAGAAACTGTGGCAAAAGCTGCTTCAGAAAACAGAGGCAAGAAAGTAAATTACAGTATTTCCAGCTCTCCAGACAGTCCTGATGAAACACATATGGTAACTTTTAAGCCTGTGACTAGGATTATTGATGTTGATGAGAGCAAACGGGGGTCAAATGCATCTCAGTATGACAATGTTCCAGTGGTTGACAATGAGTATGAGAACCGCATTGAGGAGATGTTAGATAGGTCTGCTTCACGCAGTCCTCGTGGTAACAAACTTTCTTCAAGTTCTGGCAACCCAAGTTTCAAAACTCCTAGCCCAGCAAAAAACACCAGTTTTAGTTTCAGCTCTCAACCGAGGTCACCTAGGCACACCTCACAAGCTGAGTCTCCAGACAAAGGATCTCTGCAACAGCCGCCACCATTATACTCTACTACAACTGTTTACCGTGGAATACCCTCGCAGTATTCCCCTACTAAGGGTAACCCTGCTTCTTTACTTTCACAGCAGCATGGCAGTCAAGCTAGTCCAGACAGATCATTTGGTATGCAGCTGCCATCTCCAACTGACTTCTCTCCTGAAAAGACATACATGGGTTCTTACCCTGTTAGCCGCCAGTTTTCCAGTGCATCGCGTGTCAACCAAATTGCAGTCCAACCAGCTGGCATCAGTGCACGGACTGACTCATTAAGTACTGACAACTACATAAGGAAACCTCCAAGCAAGTTAATAGGTATACCAGTATATCCATCCGTGGATTACACATCAGACAACAGGCAGTGGCAGGATTCTACTCATCTTTATAGGCAGGAGTCATACGGGCACCAGCGGACCCAAGACACAGACCCAAGATACATGGGAAACCTACAGAAATCTCCAAACTTTCACAGGTCACAGCAGCCTGTCCATGATCATACATTTTCTGTTGTTTCCACAGAGCAAGCTATGAAACTTAGAACTTTACCTTATGTAGACCAACAAGCGCAAGCAACATACCAAAATACAAATGCCTCACTTGTCCCACAACAATATAGGAACCCTAGAGATGGATTAACAATGCACGAGTCTGTGATGTTGTGATATTTTAACCCATTATTAAAGAAAAAGTAGAGCCAAACAGCAGACTGTAAGATTTATAGTACTATGTGTACAGTATGTACTTGAAACCAGCATTTATATCAAGATGATACCTGAATGGAATTTACCTCTAATGCTGTTTTGACTTGTATTAATTAACTTGATCCCTCTACTACGATCAGCGTTATTGCAAGAAAAGTCTGTTTGTGATTGCTCTTTCACTCTTGAGACAATTTGGTGAACGCTGTCTGCCTTTATTGAATGCATACACAGCATATGGGTTTAGATATGCAAATGAAAGCCACTGAAATTTCTTTGTTTTCCCCCCTCTTAATAGTGTGGAAATGCAGTGACTGACATTTTTTCTAATGCTGAAGGAAGCCTTTAGTGCTTGTGAAAGCTAAGGGATTGCTTATAGTGTATGTTACTGGATTTTTAAATGCTGTATCCACAGACCAAGTAAAGTATAGGAAGATAAAGTGCAGTCTTCTGCACATGCACTATTTTGTCATTTCAGTCTAAGCATTGACCGGTAGGACCTCCTTTCACTGGTGGGAAGGAAGTTCTGTCTCCCAGCTCATTCCCTCTGGGCCTCATATGCGAAGGCTACCACTTCAACCGAGTCATGTTGAATAGTATATTTAGTGATGTGGATCCAAAGAGCTAGATAGATTGGCTAGAGTGCAGACAAGGCCTGTGGTCCCTTTTTATGTAGATTCCATAGCATATGCAATCTAGGTAGCACTTCTAGCAATACAGTGCTTGCACAATGTAGAATCTACTTCCACATTCCCAAAAGAGCACATAATTGCTGCCCAGACCGGCCAGCATCTAGGACAGAGAGAGACCTGCCTTGACTCCTAGCATGCAGCAGCAGTCAGCTGTGTATCCAGTCTACCTGTTCGGTGTGCGCTGAATCCTTCTCCTCTAGAAACTAAGTGCTCAACAAATTAACATACTGTATATCACTTGTGACCAGGGCAGCTGTTTGAATCCCAGCCTTCAGTGGCTCAAGGCCAGTGCCTTTAAATTCAAGGCTACCCAGGTGTAGGGTTGGTTAGCCTGTCCTTTTTGGGTAGAGTCCTGCTTCTTGGTAGAGAAAACTCCCTGGATAATATTTAGCCAACGTTATAGGTACTGGACCATAATACAGCTCTGTTGTCACACAGTTGAAACAGGAGAGAGTAAGATTCTGACAGTAGAGTACTGTACTTGGGTATTGAAGGGGCTGATCTGACCCTTTCTGACCAGCTCTACAGGGCAGCAGCTGAGATATTTTTAAAATGTTGATTAATTCACTACAAAAATTCTATAAATTATTTTGTCTCAGTTTGCAGCACAATGAAATTTACTTCCCAGGAGGTTAACAAAAAAACTTTAAAAAACAAAATGACTTGAAGAACTAATATAAAATGACTATCACTTTAGACTCTCAATTGTTTAGATGTAGTGAACAGGTTGTGGGCCAGCTAGAGGTGTGTTACAGACTGGGTGAGAGAACCAAGCAGAGCCAAAACTAGGGACAGTTCAAGTCAGGAGGATCTTAACATTGTCAGGCCGTTACAGAGCTCACGTGCATACACATGCACAGCAACGCATGAATGGTGTATGCTGATTAGATTTAGCTCTTAACCAGTGGTACAGGGAGTTTTTAGGGAAAGCCATGATCCAGATATCCTGAATTGAAAAGCGATGGAATGTTCACCTCCCTACCAGTGATATAACAAGGGCAACTAACTTGAAATTTTAAAAATGATGGTTTATTTTTATGCTGCATTCAGATTCTTTATAGTTTTGTTTGCCTTTACTTTCAGTTTTCCAGAAAAAAGGAATACTGAGTTACATGCAGAAGCAGTTTTTAACCTAGGAAAGATACTTTTGTTTTACTTTCATCAACACTACATACTGTAGCACCCTAGAAATGCATAATGAAGTTGGAAAGTTCTGTCTAATTGCTGTTCTTTCCATATTTTTTTATTCAGAGCTGTTTACATCAGTTAATTTAGCACTATCGGAGAAGACAATCTTGCATTGAAATCTAGACTAACACTTGCTGAAAGGCAAAACTTTTACAGATAGAATTTTAGGAAAGTACCTGTTAGCTCTTACTCCTATTTTTAAAAGTGCAGAAATATTTGACAAATAAAAACACCTTGTTCCAGCATGTATTGAACTACTTTAATATAATTTGGTTAGTACCTCATTTCATGTATATATTGATGGGTTTTTTTTACCAAATTTTGTGAATAATTTTATCCTGGGCTATAATCTGTCCATCTGCAAAGATCTATTTTAATTTTTTTTTTCTCGAGAAGGCAATGTGCTTAAATAAATACTACATTAAATACTACATGCAAGTATGTAAAATACAGGATAAAATATGAGCATTTCTGGCTGACTTGTAAAATGAAGTAATTTACAGAAGCTTAAAAGCAGTAGTGTTATGTAGTTACTTGTAAGAATCTTAACATCTTAATCATGGTTCTGTGATTCATAATGGATAAATGCTGTATTATTTACATTATGTGGCAGCAGAGAGCTGCCATGAAGATTCATGTATCAACAGTGGTAAATACTGTAGATTTTATAAAAAAATATATATATATATAAATACACACACTATTTTCGTATGTCATCTACAGCAGTTTTATAGCTGTGTATTCTATTTTGATGTAATGTACCTTTTTAACATGTCCAAAGTAATACTTAAGAATGTATTATTTCTTTTTATGTGTCTTTTCTGTGACATCATGAACACTTATTACATCATACTTACTCAACCAGGGACACAGGTTTATAATCGTAGAGTACTAAATGTCTAAAAATAGTAGATCAACTTGCAGAAAAAATGTTCAAAGTTTCTTTGACTGATGTTCTCTGCAGACATTATACTGTACATTGACAGATCATGCCTTATTTGGGAATGATATTCTGTGAAGATTTAACACTATGTTATACTTATAAAAAAAAACTTGTGTGTGACTAGTAAATCCTCTTCAGGAAGAAGTTACAATTTACTTTCATCTTGTCAGTCTATAAAGAGAATCTGGTTAAGTGCGAACACATCAACACACACACACACACAAATAGCTAATTTTCCCAACACTTACAGTGTAATCCCATATTTTTTCATTTCTGTCATTCTCAATAACTCGAGTGCAGCATAAATCCTCAAATAATTAATAGTAATTTTGTTTCACTCTTCCTGCTACCAGCAGTAATTTATGTTTGTAAAAAGATAGCATTTGGCATAAAAAACAGAATCTGCTTTTAAATTGATACCTTTCAAAAAGCCTCATTATGCCGCTGCTGCGCTGTGAATAGGATGTTATGTACTCACCCATTCATTTGTCCATCCTTCTGTCAAGAGTTTGGTTTAAGTGCTACTTATTGTGATGTTGATGCTTCTGCTTCTGTTTATTTCAGACTGGGTATGCACATTACATGGATTTATAGAAGATGGTATGAAACTGGATAGCTGTGCCCTATGTCTTCTGTCAGGAAATCTCAGCTTTATATTTTCTGATTTCTTCTCTTTGATGCACACACTCACCTCTACATGAAGAGTTCCCCCCCATATTGTTTGTACTGTATTACAGAGTGAAAAAAACCTTTCTTTCTTTCTTTCTTTCTCGTTTGATTAGTTTTTACAGTAAAGTGTTAGTTTGACCTGTGCAGTACACAGTCATTAGGGATTGTGTTGTCAGTTTTATAAACCACCACTGGTGATAAATTTGCCATAGAAAAGGGATACACAATAGGGGCATGTGAAATAAAGGATTTATTTTCACTAGTGCTGTTTATTTTCATAAGAGCTGTTTGACCTTGGGTAACCTCATGATTGGCATAAGCCACGAGTGATGTGCCCAAGTTCAAACAGCGTGAGTGAAAATAAATCCTTTCTCCTGCAAGTTTCCCATTGTATATTTCATGTATGCAATAGGCAGGGACCTTGTGTTTTGTTTATTTCTTTAAAAGGTGTTATTAATTTTTAAAATTGTCACAGTTTGTTTTGTGGAGCAATACTCCTCTGCTTGTGAGGAGAACCGTTGCCATGGATGCTGCCTGATGCCATTGGCATCTGCTGCTCTGCATTGCCACTGATTGGTTAGGTGAGCAGCTTTCTAAAATTTTCAGGGGGAAATGCCATATGTGTTTCATGAGCAAGTGCCTGAGGTGGTGCAGTTTAGAACAGCAGCCTTAGTGTGGCTTGTCTGTCATGGGGGACTTGGGGATTTCTTGCTTTATTTCTTCATTAGTCTTTGTCAAGGATCAGAGAGACAAATAGGAATCAGTACTGTTGGGGTTGTTGTGAGCAGCCAAAGAGAGTGGGAACAGAAGCGCTGCTGGAATGGCAGGTGAGAGATGTATGCAGAGTGCTAGGCAGAACAGATACAAAAAAAAAAATACTCCTATTCACAGTTTGTGTGGTTGATATGGAGGCCATCATTTCAGGAAAGAATGAGTCGTGGTGCTTTTGGTATGCGAGCCACAGAGATGAGCTGGAGAGAGAGGGAGGTGTGTCAGTTCTCGGAGAGGGCGGTGTGTCAGTTCTCTGAGCAAGTGCATTGGAAATGCATTCAGGCAGTTTCAGGGCACATAAAGTTTTTTTAATTTTAATGTGAGGTATGAGTAAAGATCTTTTTTCAAAACGTAAGCGTTTGTAAGTGAACTGGGAGGCAGGCTGGCAAGGAAAAGGTTGGATGGGCATGACTGGCTGGATACCATGGAGAGTTATGTGCAGAGTTTTGTGGATTGAAGTGGCCATTTGAACTTGAACAAAACTAACTTTGAAAGATGGAAGTAGTACCGGCAGGCTGCAGGCGGGTGGGAGGTGTGGCTAAGGTGTGACATGTCTACTATATATATAAATCTTGATGATAAGTTTACTATATTTATAAATTTCATTTATACATATAGTTGCTCAGACATCAAAATTTATCACATGGCTTCTGTGTCCATGCCATTTGCATAAATAAGGGATATGCAGTGTGGGCCAGTGGAATAAATGATTTATCTGCACAACAGCAGTTTGACCTCAGGTAACCTCACAAGTGGCATAAGCCATGAGTGAGGTGTCCAAGGTCAAACTGTTTGAGTGCAGATTGATTGATTGATGTCTTTGTTAACCGAGTAAGTACACTGATCCAGAGGACCATTTACAGGCACAATCCGGGCCAAAAGGCACAAGTATTTAACATAAGCAGATGACAAAAGTACATCAAGGCAAAACAGCAAAATACAAGTGCAATGACAGGACAATCAGCAGTGATAAAAATACATCATCAGCTACAGTGTGAGTCCTATACAAGTCATCGGTGGGATATAAACAGAAATCAATTGAAGTTCAGGCAACATTTGGGCAAACAACAGGTCAACTACATTTGCCTTTCTTATCCCCACAAGATCAATGTCAGACTGTGTTCTTATCCAAGCAGAAAATAGCAAAAGAGTACTGGAGACAGGCCAAGGAGAGCCGAGGAGAGGGCATTACCTGTGCAGACAGGTACAACTGTCCCTGTTGAGGAGCTGGGACCTAAAGTTATGTTTAAAGCCCAGATGTTTGTCAGACAACCTGAGGGGGGCAGGCAGTGCGTTCCAAAATAAGGGGGTAGCAGCTGATAGTGCTTTTACCATCCATGCTAGTGGTGGTTCGTGGGGTCTCAATGGGACAAAGGAGGATTGGGGACTTTGCAGCATGGTGCAGGGCTTGAAAAAGGTAGATGGGGGAGGTGGGGCCATCTCTGATGCAAGTATAAGTGAGACAGTCAAGGGTGAAGTCAAAGCGGCCTTGCAGTGAGAGCCAGTTTAGGGAGCGGTACAGGTCTCAGTGATGTGTGGAGCAAGGGGCGCTCAGTACAAAATGGCAAGCAGTTACGAGTCTTGGCGGAAGGGTGGAGGAGATACGGGTGTAGACTGGGGAGCAGTAGTCCAAGATGGGGAGATGGTTTCCCCTGGTGATAGCCAGGCGAGCTTCCGCAGTCAGAAAGGGTTTGATGCGATGTGCCTCACCGAGTTTCTGATTAATCCTACGAACTGCTGTGTTAACATGGTCGGTAAAGGAGAGCGTGACCCCCAGATATTTGAAGGAGTGGACGATTTCAAGGGCAGAGCCACTGGGAGGGTGGATAAAGAGAGAATAATTTGTTTTGTGGGATTTGGCAAGGATTTTGACCCGAACAACATTACCTTGTTTTTTTTTTCACTTTAACCAGCAACAAGTTGCCAGTGAACCAATTATAGGCAGTGCAATAGTTCTTAGTGAGAACAGAGGACAGGAGGGAGAGGGATTTATCACTGTGGTAGATGATAAGGTCAGTGTAAAGGAGGGAGTTGCAGGAGAGGCTATCATGGGCGAGGGTATTGACGAAAATGGTGAAAAGCAGGGGGCCCAGTATAGAGCCCTGCGGAACCCAAGTGGAGATGGGAAGGGTGGGAGAGGTGGCAGGGCCATTGCTTACGAATTGGGAGCAGTCAGATAGCTCTGGAACCAGAGTGTGGTTTCAGTGGAGGAGCCAGTCCGATTCAGTCTGGAGAGGAGGAGAGTATGATTTACCAGATCCAAAGCCATTGACAGGTCGACAAACATAGCTCCAGTGGCTCATCCTTGGTCCATGTTAGTAAGTATATGGTCTGTTAAGAGAGCCAGGGCAGTAGTGGTGCTGTGGTGCTTGTGGAAACCATATTGCTGGCAGCATAAGATATTATGTTTGGTGAGGTACTCAGATAGTTGTCGGTGCGCCACTTTTTCAAGGAGTTTACTGAGGTGGGGGAGAATCGATATTGGCCGGTAATTGTCAGAGGAGAGGGGTTCGTAGTTTTGAAGATGGGAATTACTTTAGCAGTTTTCCACGTGAGAGGCATTGGGGAGTTTGTCAGTACAAGGTTAAGAATATAGGTGAGAGATTTTGCTATTGCAGGGGATACAAGTTTGAGGAACACAGGAAAGAGAGTCCATCTGAACCGGGGCTGCCCCGATTAGGAAGGCGACAGTGTAGTTTGAGAGTGTCCTTTGGGAAGATGACCTTGAAATAGAAAGGGGGGGTAAAGGGGGGTGGCATCATGTGTGGGTGCAGAGACCATGATGGTGGAGGAAGGCCCTAGGTTCTGGGACTGGCTAGTGGCAGCGGTGCCGGGTATCATGGTGGAGGGATTGCAAGATGGGAAATTATCTATGAGAGCAGACAGGTCAGTGAATTTAAGGATAAAGGCGTTGGCAACCTTGGCGGGGTTTCCAGTGGCCCCCATTGCATATTCCATTTAACCAATAGGGTCACAATTTGGGATTAATCTTTTTGTGGAGCTTGTATTTTGTTTTGTTTAGGTTTGATTGTGTTATTTTTTTTTAAATAAAATAAATGGGATTTTTTGCCCCTCTGTGTGTTAGTGTGCCATTTAGATCTTGTTACTTGGGAAGCTAGCCAGGTTGATAGGGAGGTGATGTGACAACATTCACAGTACAAGTTGTGACTGGTTAGCACTTGCATGTGAGCGGGCCAGACAGTTTCAAAAACATGGCGGGTCCTTTTCTCCCTTAGTGAGAAGCCGCTATTGTTTTACTGTGCCATTTATTTATTTATTTTTATTTTATTTTACCACTGGTATGTTAAAATATCTGTTTGATCCTGTGTCTACCAGCATTTTCCTGGTTGGTAGTGTATTAAGCGGATGCAGTTTTGTGTTTGAGTCTGTCCTGCGGAAAGAGTGGAAGTTGGTGGAGAGAGTGACATGATGTGAGCTCTGCGGGCACTGAGTGAAGCAGAGACAACCACAGGAGAATGGGGGCAAAAGTTACATTTTACATTTAAAAAGGTACTGTTCTTGTGGAAATTCTTAATGATGGGACAGGATACATTTGAAAAGCTTGCACTGGAGACTGAAGTGTGTGTTCACAAGGGGGGGGGAAGAGGACCAGTACCCTGCAGCTTGCAGCTTGTCTTGGAGGGACGGGGGGAGGGGGGAACCAGTACCTTGTGGCTTGTTTTGTGGTCAGGAACTGAGTGTTATCGAAGCAGCGTTGTTATGGAGAAGTGCCCTGTAAGAAAACTGCTATGGTATTACAGTAAAGATTTTTTTTCTGTTTAAATTTTTTTTTTTCATGAAGCAAAAGGTGGAGCTTGGAAAGTGTTGAATGGGTGGGCTTATGAGTGGACGAGTGGCGAGGCGAGATTTGGAGCAGCAAAATGCTGAAAGACCTTTGTGAAAAAAAAGAAGCAGTTGTTATCCCTTTGCAGTTGCTAATAGTGAAGATTTATTTTTTTGTGTGTAACAGTTCTATGTGGGAGGAGGGCTTGTGTGGTAGACATGACACAGGGATGCTTGGTTATTGAACTGAACAGTACTTTCAAATCAAAAGTGGAAAATGAAAGCAGGGAAGTAGTGCCGGTGGGCGGGGGGGTGATTGACAGGTTGCGTTTATCACACATATGTGTGATAAATTTGGAGTTCTAAAATTGATCACACATATGTGGAGATAAATGGATTTATCTCATGGCTTTTGGGTCCATGCCCATTGCATAAATGTGTTTATACAGCTTGCATATGCTGATAAATTGTAAGATAAAATATTATCTTGACCCTACACAGCAAGATACTATCATCTTTCCAAGTTGGGTATGTCACAGTGCACACTGAACCAATCAGGCAGTAGCTTTCACAATGCTGATGACATCACAATAGCCATGTGCAACTCTGAAGCCAGCAGTTCAGATCAAAGAGAAGCAGTTAAATCTTCATACAAACAGCACATTTGAAAGCTACAACTAGTGACTGATGCTGTATAAACTGAATAGGCAGTGGTCTTACTCAAAATATGCAGTTTATCATCACTTGTGAAGGGGCAGGACTTTAATAACTCACTCATGGCTTGTCACAAGTGAGTTATGGCTGTTCCTCCTCAGATGTGAACATAAATTGCCAATTTGTTGCAGCCAGTTGTGTATCCCCTGTTCATTCCATGCCACTGAGAATAAATTTTTCCAGAAAAATTGTTTTTTTTTTTTGTTGTTGCTACCATCAAAATAAAATCTTATATGTTACAAAGAAGACGATGAAGGTTACTATGGAGTGCGGGAGCATTCCCGACCAATCAGAGCACCCGTTTCCCCTGCATGTGAGACACTTTTATTCTGTGAAGAGTGTCTCATGCGCAGATGCCCTGGAAACGGGCACATTCTGGGTCAGTTTTTAAAAGAAAATAACATTGATCACACTCAATCTATAATATGTTATGTCCCCTGTCGCCACTCATTGTAGGATGAGTGGTTTCACTTGCATTCTGCACACGAGGCAGAACAGCCCAGCTTCACGTCACTGTTCTCTCTCAAGCAGAACACACATGAAACCACTCTTATCCCGCAACGAGTGGTTCCAGGGGACATATTAATATATTATGTCATACTGCGAGTATAGCTGACATAGTGCATAATGAAATACTACATTCTAACCAGAGCAGTGAAGTAAACACACAACAGGGGTTGTGGTTGTTGGGTAATTACCACACACCCCTCCCCACTCCATGGGTTGGAGGAACGAGGTGTTAGCTGAGTGCCCTTCAGCCATGGGGTGTAGGGGGAAGTGGGGTAATTACCCAATAACTGGAAGCCCTGAAGTGTGTTACTGCATTTATAAAATGGCGTCAAATTAAGAAAAAGAGGCTAAATAAATCTTTAATTTAAGAATAAATAAATCATCAGTGGTAAATTGGTTCTCACACTAAACAGCTGGGTTTCCCCCATCAGAGAGGTCAAATTAGCTGGCAGGTTAGTCACTCATATTGTTAATTGAACCTCCCCCAAACTGTCACTGTTTCTGAAAATTCTGAAGCAGTGTAGTAATAGTTCTTTGCAGTTAGGTCAACGTAGAAAACAAGTTTTAAAACTTGCAAAGCACTTCCAGACCTGTGTCTTTATTGGTCAATTACCACACAGGTCTGGACAGCTATTGACCAGTCAGATCACTGGATACTTCTTGCCCATTTTATAAGTCAAAATAAAAAGTTGTAGCTCCAGAACGAGGCATTTTGAAAGGTTTGCTGTCCATTTGAAAATGTGTGGCATAAACTGGACACACAGTGTCCTTATTCAGAATATGCTCTTTATTTTCATTTCTGAGGAAGTAGGACCTCCATAACTTAGTCATGATGATAAATGGCGTATTTTGAGTCCAGCCATTGTGTAGTTTCCATGAATTACTCAATCTAACCTCCAGATAGACATTTATCTAAAGGTTAGATATGTTACCATGGCTATCTTCACCCTAACAACCAATCTGGGAGCAGCAAGTATTATACCGATGACATCACAGTAACCTTGATGACAGATGAACTAAAAGAAAATTAGTTTAAACATAAACAGCTGATTTAAAGGTTTGGTTTTAGTGCATCTCTCCAAACCATACACATGTTCTCAAACCTCATTCCAAGTGCAAGGCAGCATGGATATGAAACTCCTTGTGCAAATCTGACTTACAGAGCTTCACTAGAACAGACATTGCCTTTTAAACTGTCCTGTATAACTTATCCAGTATACCATGAGGAAAAAAACACAAATATGTTTTGTCCTCTTTGGAACTCCTCTGTAGTCAATATCTCAAGCAGGCTCCACATCAGAACCCCAATGTAATGTTTATTTAGAACACTAAGAGTGAGCATACAGGAAAGGCATTTTGTAGGGAAACCAGTATATGGGTTCCATAATTGGATGGTAAGAGAAAAATATCCAAATAGTTTGCTTTCCATGCATTTCCAAACCATAGGGAGCAGCATTTTCATAACTTACTTGTGACTTCCACCACTTGTAAGTTATGGTCTTGCCCCATCACATTTGGAGATATATTGCATTTTTGAGTCCGGCCATTGTGTGTCCCTTACATCTATCTAGACAGATAAATTATCTACGTTTATTTTGTATGGGGAGATGAATGTAAGTGTTAAAAATAAACTTTCAGGCCTCACTTTGCTTAACAGCTGCAATCATTCCCCTGGAATGAGCTGCCCCAGAGCCTAGAATTTTGTGTTAATTATAGAATCTTAGAATGAAATTCAAAAGTCTGCTGTGTGGTTATGCTTAACTCTGCCCTCTAATGACAGGTTTATTTCTCCGCCTGAAGGAAGCAGTCACCCTGAAGTAATTTCTCCTACTTCAGAGTTAACAGTTTATTATTTTTCTAAATATTTACTTATTTAAGTTGTAGTTTAGCTTTCAATAACTCTGCATTTAAGGTGATCTTCCTGGACATAAGTCTCCACCACTCATTCACACTAGTGGGATTGGCGCCGGAGGCACTAAGACCCATCGGGAGCAAACTTTTTGCTGGAGGTCGGGTGAGCGGCGCCCACTAGAGACACAGGCGCCCATGAACAGCAGCTCCGGCGGTAATGACCATCTCGGCGGCGACCCTCCAACCGCCTCAGTTCCTTTTCCCGCCTACGAAAGTGGCGCTTCAGTGACGACGTCAGTCAGCTTGAATGGGAGTCAAACTTCAAACTAGCGCGATAGTTTTCAGTTTGTTTTTTGTAACATTATCACGATAGTAGTAAGCTAGTTTTATTCTATTTTTCATAAAATTTTTCTAATATTTAAATTTAACTTACTTGAAGAAGTCTCGGCCTACTGGTGGTCGACCATGAGCAGGTCAGGTGGCGGTAGGGAGACCCGTGCCAACTGTTCAGTCGGCGGGCTGGTCGGTCAGCCTCCCCTTCTCCTCAGCGGGGTTCGACTCACGGTCAGTCCGATGCCGGGGATCTCCCCGCCCGGCATAAAATAAGCGGTCGCATTCTCGGCGCGTTCATTTCGACTCTTCTTGACCCCACAGGTCAAAGAGAAGGCATCACTTTCGAAGTCGCCCTCTGGTATCTCTTGCGCGTCGACGGTCGGTTATCGTTGCTAGTTGCGGTCTCCTTCTTGGTCGCCAGCTTCGATAATCGTCGTCCTCGACGCCGGAGCCCCTCCCGCCTATAGGTAGGGCTCCAGATGAGCAGTTTCATCAGTGGGCGCTCTTATGGGCGATGGGCTCGGAGGTTGGTTCTTCTGCCTGGCTCGGTTACCTCGAGGCCCTCGGGCTCCTCGGCGATCAGGTAGGCGGTTGGACCTTCCTAGTCGCGGCGCCTTCTTCCGGTGCTAGCGACTCCGTGCTTGGTGTTTCCCCTCACATGGCTGCGGCGCAGGGGCCTCACCGATGCCCTTATCTCCTGGTATTTTCCTTCTCTTGTTTTCCAGGTTCCCGGGGCTTTTCGGCGCCTTCTGCAGGGTCTGTGGCGTGTCGGCGCCGTTTGACGCCCGGAGCTTCTTGGCGCTGTTGGCGCCCGCGTGATCTCTGGCGCCGTTGGTGGTGCGCGTTATCTCGCGTGGCGCCGCCCGGTAGTACCGTTAGATCCGGGCGGCGCCCGTTCGCAGCGTCGTCTGCGATGCACGTTCATGGCGTCGTCCATGGCGCCGTTAGCGGCGTCGTCCGTCGCGCCGTTGGCGCGCCCGTCTTGGCGGTCGTCAGCAGCGCCGCCCGGCGTTCGCGAAACGCGTGCCTCTTGCGCCGTCGCCTCCTGGATGCCGTCTTCAGCCCGTTTGCCGTCTGGCGCGGCAGCCATAGGGACTCTCCTTGTTTTCTGCCATTTCCTCCTCTCCTAATTTTCACTCCTTTCCTGTCCAAACAGTCCTTTCTGGACCATCAGGAGATGATGTTGAGCTGACCCAGACCTTCGGTTGGGTGATGAAGTGGAGGAAACAGGATCTTTCTTTGCTACAGAGCCTGTGAGTGAGGACCTGTCCTTTAAGTCTCTGTTGAAGAACCTGGGATCCACTCTTTCTCTCAGACTACAGACATCGATCCTGGGAAGATATTAAGACTCCAGTATCTTCATGCTTCGGAGATCCCTACGGATTTGACTCCTCCGATTCAGCCTTCCTTCGAGACGCTGTCTCAAATGGTATGGAATAACCCTGCTCTTATTCCCTCAGTGGCTAAATCCATTGATAAGAAGTATTCAGCTCCCAAGGATCGTCCCATTTTGGCATCCCAAGCCTGCGGATCCTATTGTAGTCCTGGCAGAGAATGACAAGTCGTTCTTCCTCAAACTACTACAGCTCGACCTATTAACAAAGTCTAGTAAGATTGATACATTAGGTAAGAGAGTCTTTGCTGCCTCCACTCTAAGTATCGTGTTGCCAGTTATCAAGGCTATTTTTCTCAGTATGAGTATATCCTGTGGCACTCTATGAAAAGAATGGTTGAAGCTCTTCCAGATTCGGATTCAAGTCAGAGCTTCTTCTGACCGTTATTAGAGGTATTGAGTCCAATAACCAACAGGTCAAAGCCGCCATGGATGCTTCGACACTGCTTCTCGCTCAGCAGCCGCGAGGATTTGTACTGGCGCCATTCCTGGCTGCGTACTTCTGGCTTCACGAATGATGCTCAGCAGCAGGTGATGGCGCTGCCTTTGATGGCTCCTTTCTTTTGGCCCTCAGGTGGAGCAAGCCTTAGAGGCCACTCAGAAGACTAGATCGGCCATTAAGTTGGCCAGACCTCCGCCTGCCCCTCTCGGGGGCATGTGAACAGGCGTCCAGTTTCATAGTCGTCAGTCCTTCGGAGGCAGAGGCAGGGAAGCTTCCATAAAAGCCAACCTGCCCAACCTCAAAGAAGGCGCAGAAAGCGCGGGGACCTAAAGCTCCCAAGCGCTACCTTATAGTCGTTGGCCCAAGTTCCATCCACTCTGCCGAGGTGGAACTTTCTCCTCGGTGGGAGGTGTCTGATGTACTTCTACAACCAGTGGAAGTCCATAACCTCAGACAAATGGGTTCTTGGATAATGCGAGGTTACTCTCTCAATTTCTTGGAACCCCCGAGTGTCCTCCCATCGACAACCCAGGTTGTCGGCCTCTCAGTCAGATCTCCTCACCGCGGAGATCCAGGGCCTCTGAACAACAGGGCAATAGAACTGGTGCCCCGCATCTGCAAAACACAGGTTCTACTCCCATTACTTTCTGGTTCCAAAGAAATCTGGGGATCGCCCCATTCTAGACCTCAGAAAGTTAAACAAATTCCTCCCAGGAGAAATTCAAGATGATTTCCCTAGGTACCCTGTTACCCTTGCTGCATCACGACTGGCTGGCCTCTCTGGATATGCAGGATGCTTACCAGCATATCCCGTCCACCCGACCCACCGCAAATTCCTCAGGTTTGTAGCTTTGGGTCAGCATTATCATTCAGAGTCCTGCCCTTTGGGCTATCCTCGGCGCCTGTGATTTTACAAAGTGTTGTGCAGTTCTCGTAGCATCTCAGGAAAGTCGGACTCCGAGTGTTTCCCTACCTGGACGATTGGCTTCTAGCAAGCCCTTCCGGCCAAGGGACTTTGGAAACCGTGCAAGCGACTTCTCGTCTTCTCCGTCCATGGGAGTTCTGCTGAATTTGAAAAATCTCAACTGCAACCCTCCCAGAGGCTCCTTTTCATAGGGCGCTTCTAGACACCTCTTCAGCGAAGGCTTTCCTTCCAGAGGACAGAAGACTCGACATCCTTCGTATGGCCCGTTACATCAGGGAGAACCAATCGGTTACAGCTCTCTCGATGCAACGCATGTTGGGTCTCATGGCGTCCTCGGTCTTCACTGTCCCTCTGGCCCGACTGCACATGAGAACCACCCAGTGGATTCTCCCACTCAGTGGTCCCCGACCTCTCACCCCCAGTCTTATCCCATCAAGGTGACGGAGCCCCTCGAGGTCTCTCACCTGGTGGTCTCAAGAAAACAATCTCCTGGAAGGATTCCCTTTGCTCCCCGGATCATCAGATCTCCATCACCACAGATGCATCGCTAATGGGATGGGAGCTCACTGTCTCTCCCTCCACACTCAAGGTGTATGGACTCAGTTAGACTCATCTCCACATAAATGTCCTGGAGATGAGGCGGTCCTCTATGCAATCCGAGCTCTGAAGGATGTCCTTTGTCACAAGAACATTCTCCTTCAAGCGGACAACAAAGCAGTGATGTATTACATCAACAAACAAGGCGGTGCTCATTCTTATCCCTTTGCAGGAAGCAATGAGGGTGTGGGAGTGGTGCTTGGAGCACAAGTCTCTGATTCAAGCGGTTTATCTGCCAGGTATACAAAGCGACCTAGCAGATCACCTCAGCAGAGCGAGGCAGACCCTCACAGTGGTCTCGATCCAGCCGTAGCTCGGTCCCTGTTCAAAGAGTGGGGGACTCCAGACCTGGACCTTTTTGCATCCCCACTCAACGCAAAACTGCCTCTCTTCTGCTCCAGAAATCCAGGGCCTGGCATTTTCTGTCAGGATGCGTTCAGGCTGCGGTGGACAAAGCGCTTTCTTTCGCCTTTCCACCACTTCCTCTAATCCAGAGTACTCCTCAAGTTCGAGTCTCAGGGGACCAAGATGATTCTCATTGCTCCTTCCTGGCCTCGGCAACTATGGTTTCCTCTACTCAACAGTATGTTGGCAGCCTCTCGAGACCACTTCCTTTGCAAATCAGTCTTCTGACTCAGGGTTCGTTGGTCCATCCAACCTGAAATCACTTCACCTTCATGCTTGGCTCCTGAAGAGATAGAAGTGAATCGGTTCAACGTCTCTCGTAGAGTCTCAGACATCCTTCTGGCTGCTCGGAAGCCAGCCACCCAACGTACGCTTCCAAATGGAAACGTTTTTCTCTCTGGTGTGCAAAATCCTCTTGGAATCCCTTTTCCTGTCCTCCTGGCAAGGTTCTGGAGTATCTTTTGGACCTATCAAACTTAGGTCTTCAATACTCCACAGTTAAAGTTCACCTTAGTGCCATCTCAGCGTTCCATGAGCCGGTTTCTTCCTTAACTCTGGCTCAGTTACCTATGGTGAAGAGATTTCTTAAGGGGATTCTCCATACCAGACCCCCTGTTAAGCGTCCAGTTGCAGCCTGGGACATTAACCTGGTGCTGGACATGCTCACTCGGAAGCCTTTCGAACCCTTAGCTACCTGTGAGCTAAAATTTCTTACCTGGAAGACTGCCTTCCTGGTGGCCATTACCTCAGCCCGCAGGGTCTCTGAGATACATGCACTGGTTACGGACCCTCCGTATACTGTATTCCATAAGGACAAGGTAGTTCTCCGTACTCATCCTAAATTTCTTCCCAGGTTGTGTCAAATTCCATCTGAACCAACCTCTGGTACTTCCAGCTTACTCGCTAATTTCCAAAATGAAGGGGAGCGAGCTCTTCATTCCTTGGATGTTAAGAGAGCCTGCGGTTCTATTTAGATAGAACCAAGGATGTCATAAGACTCAGCAACTGTTCGTTTCTTTCAGCGACACCGGCTGGGTCAACCTGTACGCTATTAGATGTATCTCTTCATGGTTAGTGGCATGCCTTCGTCATTGCTATTCCATGGCTCAAGTTAAATTAGAAGGTAGAGTGTACGCTCACTCTACTAGAGGCGGTCATGGCATCCCTAGCGGAAGTCGCAATGTTCCAATTGCAGATATATGCAACGCCGCTACCTGGAGCTCAGTGCATACTTTTAGTTAAGCACTATGCACTGGATGTTCATGCCAAGCGGCATTCCGCCGTGACAGAACTATCCTTAATGGGCTTCTATCTTAGGCAGCGTGAGCTCTGGCTTTCCTGCCGCCCTTTTGGGGATTATCAACTTGGTACTCTCCCACTGAGTGTGAATGAGTGGTGGAGACTTATGTCCAGGAAGATAGAAATTTACGTACCTACCGTAATTCTTGATCTTCTTGGGCGAGTCTCCACCGCACATTCTATCCCACCCTCACCCGAACTCACGCTGTATTGGTCTTCACTCCTCAAATCTTTAGGCCGTGAGGACTTCTTTGCTGACCCTTCTTACACGGGTCATACGGACTATCTTATGTCCGTTTTAATATTGAGTTTACCCTTTTTTAGTTAATCGCTGCACCTCCTTAGTAAAAAGGTACTGAGCGGTTGGAGGGTCGCCCGAGATAGTCATTACCCTTTCGAGCAGCTCTTTCATGGCGCCGTGTCTCATGGCGCCGTCTCTCACGCGACCCTCCAGCAAAAATTTTGCTCCCGATGGGTCTTAGTGCCTCCGGCGCCAATCCCACTAGTGTGAATGAGTGGTGGAGACTCGTCCAAGAAGATCAAGAATTACGGTAGGTACGTAATTTTCCTTTTTTGTTGCAGTTTGACATATTTGCTGTGTTTTCTCCAGTTCCACTTCGGTTCCCAGGAACCGGAGAAAGGCCTTTTGCAATGTGGTTCCCACTTTTTGTGAGTCGCTTTACTCAACTGTTAAAGGAAAAAACTTAGTTTTAGAAACCAGTTAGCAGTTCCTTGTTTTTTTTGGTCTTGCTTCCCTTTTTAGCAGACACAAGATGCTGTTGGGCATATCTTTTTCTATTTAATCTTTTTCTGTAGTGGTTTCACTCTCAAAAAGGAACCAAACCACATTTTATTATTTGTTGTTGGTGTGCTGGGAACTGAGGTTCTCTCAGTCATCAGTGTTTCACATGACTGACGCACCCAAAAAGAGGACAGGACCAACAGGCTTTAAAAATTGCAAAATCTGTTTTCACGTCCTGGCTAATGCAAACTGCTATCAGTTGTGTTTCAGGTGCCTGGGTCCAAATTGTGATTTTGTCATTTGGGAACTCTAATATCTTCCTGGACTAAGTCTCCATCACTCATTCACACTAGTGGGATAGTGCCGGAGGTGCTAGGACCAAGCGGGAGCCTAAAGTTTTCAGAATGGTCGGTGCCGAGAGAGGACCATGCATGCACAGCACCGCGAGACTAGCTCGTGCCTGTGTAGGCTATCTCGGCATCGACCCTCCAACCACCTCAGTTCCTTTTATCCTGCCGTTGAGTGCGCTTGGATGTCGATGTCGCTCGTCTACCAGAGTCGAAGTTTTCATCTATACGACAATAGCTCTTAATGTTTTAATATTTTAAAGTAGTAATTTATTTATTTTATGAACAAGAAGAAGATTATGAAGAAGAAGAAAAAGAAATTCTTTCCTGCCATCAACGGAGTCGTCCTTAGGCGGTAGCGGTGACGGTAGGAGGACTTCGTTTGAAAGTTTTTATGGCAGAGGGGCTGTGTCCAGTCCGCCGCCCTTAATTAACGGGGGGGGGGGCTCTGACTACAGACAGTCCTGTGCTTGGGGGGTGAAGACAGTCCTCCGAAACACAAATCTAACGGTTCCGGTGATCCGGCTCCACTTGACCTTGTGCTCCTCTTCCACGTTCAGGGAAGAAGAATCGGTGCCGCTTGAGGTTGCCCGTTGGTATGTCTGCACGAGGACTGTTCATTGGGAGGGGCGATGGGCCCAAACCAACTTTGGTGGGTTCCTCTTGGCCCCGCTCCTAATGGCTACTTTCTCGACTCTGAGCTCCATCTCTGTCCTCGCTGGAGCTCTGATGGGCAGTTTCATCTGTGGGTCGCTCCTATGGAGCAGGGGATTCGACTTTCCAGTTTTCCTGGCTCTGTTCCTGATTTCGGGACCTCTGGGCCTCAGAGCCGTTGGACCAGAGCCAGGTCGATTGGATCACATATGGTGAGGTGCCCTATGGGTGCCTTTGCCATCATGTCGAACCCTCGTGCCTGCCCCCCTCTCCCTTTTCTGTTTAGGGGCCGACACGGGCACTACCTTTTTCCTTCTCCCCTTCTCAGGATTTCCATTGGCATTTTCCTTTGGAACCAAGCCTCGGGGCCTTGGTCAACACCGTGCCTTAGTCTGCACCGTGGGTCGGCTCTGTCACTGTGTGCGGCACCGTGGGTGCTCTCTTTGCTGCCACTGGTTGTCGGCACCATCAGTGGTGCCATGCACCCGTGGGTGGCACCGGGCACCCGCAGGTGTCAGGGATGACAGGGGTGGCACAGGGAGCACCCGTGGGTGCTGCGGGTGCCGCTGTGGGTGCCCATGGATTCCATGGATGCTTCAGGTGCCGTGGGTGCCACTGGTGCCTTGGGTAATGGGGTGACACCTGTGGGTGACACTGCAGGTGTCCATGGATGCCACTGGTGCCGTCAGGTGCCATGGGTGCCACTGGTGCCCTTGGGTGCCATTCTTGTCATGGGTGCCATTGTGCAATCAGTGCCATGGTGCCATGGGAGGTGCCCTCGTGTGCCATTGCTACATGGGTGCCAGGAGTACCTGTGGATACTGCCGTGGCTGCCCCGGGTATCGCCCAGGTTGGCATAGGCACTGCTTAGTGCCCTCCTGTGCCACGAGTGGTACTGATGCCACACGGGTGCTTGTGGATGCTGTATGGCAGAATTAGTGACACATTTTTCCTTTCGGACTCCTTTCCACAGAACTTGTGGCGGGATGTTGACCGTAGAATGAACTCCTGTTCTGCGGATTATTTTTTCCACACATTTTAGTGAGTGGTGGTCTATGTGGGATCTTGTGTCATCCAGCAGTTTTCTGCTGTGGAACTCTGCTGTACCGTTCTGCCAGCGGAATCTTATTCTGCTCAGCACTTTCTCTGCTCCCTATGCGGTGCCAAGCTCCTTGACATCTTTCCTGATGGTGGAGTCTCTAGTGGCTCTGACCTAGACCTCTCTTGGAGGTCCTTCTGGGGTAGAAGTGCATCTAGATGGATCTTTCCCTGCCCTTCTGGTCAGTAACACAGCGGACGGCTCATTTTATATACTGGAGGGCACATCCTCTCTATCATCAGAGTCCGTGATGGAAAATCCTTTCAGTAGTTCCTCAGTAATGAGGTCCACTATAGTATTTCACACTGCGTCCGTGGACCATACTCATCTGCGTCTAGACTTTTTCAATCGTCAAGACAGTTACACTTTGTGGAACATTTTAATTTAATGATCGGGAGCCGATCTGACTCTTCCGCTCCTTTGATAGGGGTATATAGCCCCCTTGTGATATTGCCTCTTTGGTGGCTTCTTCGGCACAGGTGGTTAACTTTTCTCCAGTTGTGATTGTTAGTCTGGTCATGATTTCAGTATGGACACTCAGGCTTTTTCCGCACTCAGATGGAAAACATCTTCGTCTTTTTTTATCAAGACAATCCTCAAAATAGCAGCCTGAAGGCCTTGTTAGGCTCGGACTAAAAAAAATATATATATATATATATATATATGTGTATATATATATGTGTATATATATATATATATATATACTGTGTGTATGTATATATATATATATATATATATATATATATATATAGTTATCACAGCACAGGCGTAGTGAAAGTACCAGTACCCCCTTTTTTTTTTGGATCTGGTCAGATTCCTCCTCAGCCCCTGAGGCACTCATCTCCAGGATACGGTAAAGAGTACCTGATTTCTTCTTCCCCTATGGGGAGTTCGATCCGGCAATGATATGGGTCATCTCTTTCTCTGAGAGATTTCTCTCATTCAGAGACATTTCCTAGACCTAGGTGACTGCCCAGTCTGTTAATTCCTTTTCTTTTTATCCGGCCTTCTTCTCTTGAACAGAGCCTTACAGCAGCAGAAGCGACTCTCCACCGAGTTGGAACTCAGGTTCCTGCTTCCTTGCTTGCTTAATTTAACAGGCGATTTTCTCCTTCTTGATAGAAGGTCAAGTAGGTCCCTTTTTCTGAGGACGCTTCTCAAATATTCACACCTTCGGTTCCTGCGCTCTGGTCCATGCCAGTCGCTCACGAAGCTATCCTCTTCAAGTGCAAGAGGGAGTGGTGATGTTTCTTTTTCAGCAAACAAACTAGAATCCTTTCCTACTCCTTTCAGGAAAGCCAGAGTGGGTAGTGCCTCACCACACTGAGTCACTGCCTCTTTCAGTCACTTCAACAAATAGGTTAGCCCTAACTTGGTCCTGCTGTGTCCCTCCTCGACGCACATCTGCCTCTATTGACCTTAGAAATCCAGCCCCTGGTTTTTTTCTGTCGGAATGTTTTTTTCCACAGTGGACACGTCCTCCTGTACACCTTTTTCTTTTCTTCCCTGAGTTCAGAGACTGCTGCTACAGTTGTACACACAGGGGCAGGATTATTCCTCTTGGAATATGCAGTGGGTAGGATCTGGTTTCACTAGACCACCAAGAGAGGCTTCCAAGTCATGCTTGGCCTTCCATCAGGAAGATCCTGTGACTAAGTGGAGACCATTCTCCTTGATGGGCTAACCCCACCTGGACCCCCTTGCTCACCAAGTAAGGGATTCAAGTGCTTCTGGACCTGTTGTTTACAGGTCAACCATTCTGTATAGTGGGGGTTTCCATCTGTACTTTCTGGTCTACCCTGAACCTGTAGACTTTACCTCCGACTCTTTCAGTTCCTGAGGTCCCTTTACGTTACATTAGTACATGTCTTTGACACTGTTAATTTTGGTCCTAGATCACATTGTGAGGCCAGGTTCTTGCTGCTCTCCTAGAGTGGTTGCGGCTGCCTGGCAGACTTTCATTTTGTGCACATTGCAGTCGTCGGCAAGGTGACGAGTTACAACTCGAGCGCTTATCTTGTAGGCACTATGTTCTAGATGCTCTTACAAGACAGCTCTTTTTATTAACAGGACAGTCCTTGGCTGTCCTTTTTGAGTGAACCCTATCTTGTACCACCCTAGCCAGGGTTGTTGGTTTTAGCTTGGTACTCTCTCACTAGTGTGAATGAGTGATGGAGACTTGGTCCAGGAAGATATGGAGATTACTTACTTACCGTAATTATTGATCTTCTTGGACAGTCTCCATCACTCATTCCATCCCTCCACCATCCCCGGGTTCACTCATTTTCTTTCCTGGTCTTCACGGTCCTATGATTTAGACTGTGAGGACATTACTCTTTGGCCTTTCTTGCAAAGTCCATCTAGGCCCTCTCAGGCCCAGAAACTCAGGATGTTATTCTCATTAGTTACGCTGCACCTCCTCGGTCGAAAAGGTACTGAGACGGTTGGAGGGTCGACGCCGAGATAGCCTACACAGGCGCGAGCTAGTCTCACGGTGCTGCGCGTGCGTGGTCCTCTCTCGGCACCAACCCTTCTGAAAACTTTAGGCCCCCGCTTGGTACTAGCACCTCCAGTGCTATCCCACTGGTGTGAATGAGTGATGGAGACTGTCCAAGAAGATCAATAATTATGGTAAGTACGTAATTTTCATTTTTGCCCTACGCTAAAAAATTGAAAGACCATGTGGCTTTTCAGTCTGCCTGCACATCACTAAAAGGTTCAGAAGAGGGTCCAGTCCCTTAAAGTAAGTAGAAGGATAAGGCTGCTAAAGATGGTTCAGAGATCAGGGTGTCTGAACAGGGGAAACCTGAACTCAGAAAACATAAAAGCTTCTGAGCAGGCGTTGGATTCAGTGCTTGCTAAGGAAAAAAAAAAAGAAAAGCATGTTGCTGTCCCTCCTCCTGAAGAAGGAAAGGAGATGCCAATGGTTAGGAGAAGATGCCTTCAGTAGAGGACATGGCTAAGGCATGGCAGTTTCTCCAGGCTTTTCAGGCTATGGGGAGCTTCATGAGTATGTCTGCCCCCCCCCCCCGACTGCAGTTCTGATGCCTGCGGAGGAGGAGGCTAAAGTTTACTACAAGGAGGAGGAAGGAGAACCTGTAGAGCCTGATGGTTTTCCTGAACAAGAGTTTGAGTCCCCTCCTTATCACTCAGATGACTACACCTCACGCTACACCCTTGTGAGGCAGATGGTCAGCACTCTCAATCTTTCATCACAAGAGACTACTGATGATGAGGTGGAGTTTTTAGATATGATGGCCTTAACACCCACAAAAAGGCTGCTTTTGCCAATCCACAAATCTCTCAAGAAAGTCACTTACAAAGTGCTGTCAGCTCCCACTTCAGCTGCTGGTATTGACAGGAAAACAGAACTATCAGGTGGACAACCAGGGCGCTGAGTACCTTTACTTCCACCCTGATCATGAGGGAGTTGTCCAGACTGCCGCCTATGATATGACCAGGGTACCCCTTTCTGTCCAGCTTCCGGAAAAGGATTCCATGAAGCTAGATAATATGGGACAAAAGGTCTATACCCCTGCTTCCCTGCTTTTAAGGCAGGCAGCATACATGGCCTATACAGCTCAGTACCAAAAAAACCTATGGAGTTCTATTTTGGCAGTGAGCAAGGAAGTCGCTGGTGAGTTGGTTCAGGATCTGACAGATACAGCAAAACTTACCATGGATGCCACTAAGTATCTGCTCCACATGGCAGTGGATGCCAGTGACACTGTATCTAGGGTCATGGCACATGCAGTCCCAAAGAAGGTTTGCTTGGCTTAGGACTACAAACCTTTCTCAGGACACTCAAGTAAAAGCAATGTATTTCCCTTGTGAGAGAAATTGGTAACAAGACTGAGGCTTACATGAAAAAGGTGGGTGAATATAAGACCACCTATAGGCAGTAATGAAAAGGAAAAGGCCTCCACTTCTCATAGGCCTTATGGAAGGGGAGGGCCTACTACCCCCTGTGCTTACATTACTTATGACTTCACCCCTCAGGATTCTTCAGGGGTAGAGACGGAAGGGCTCCAAGGCCTGCAGGTGCAGCACCAGCTCCCAAAGTCCAGGCAAAATAGAACCCCTGACAAGTCATCATTGGTTACCCAGCCATTGCCAGTGGGAGAAAGGCTGACTCCCTATTTCCAGATGTGGAGAAGAACTACCACAGACAGATGTGTCCTGGAACTAGTGAGTCATGTTCTGACCTTGCAGTTCAGAAAATTTCCAAGACTGCAGGGTCACAAAACCTTCACCCCTCATACTCCAACAGAGAACTCCTGCTGGAGCTGAAGGCACAAAAGCTGCTGAAAGCAAACACAGTGGAGAAAGTCCCCCCCCACACACACACACACCACACAGTGGAGGATACTTCTTGACCCACAAGAAAAATGGGGAATGGTGACCCATTCTAGACCTGAGATACCTGAACACACACTTAAAAAAGAAAAAGTTCAAGATGATGAGACGGCTCAGTAATTCCATCATTGCAGCAGGGTGGCTGGCAAGGGTCTCTGGATCTGAAAGATGCCTACTTTCACATTCCAGTCAGGGCCACTCACAGAAATTATCTCAGATTCAGGGTAGGGAACTGTCACTATCAGTTTGCAGCTCTCCTTTTGGCCTATCCTCAGCAGCACCCAGAGTGTTCAAAAAGTGCATAGGGACAGCATATTTGAGGAGGCAAGGGGTGGTGGTATTTCCCTACCTAGATGACTGGTTAGTATCAGGAAAGTCACACCAGGAGGCCAAGTCCTCCCTGCTCCTTACTCAGCATGTCCCTGTGGACCTGAGCTTCCTGATAAATGCCCATAAGTCCCAAACAGAACCAGTTCAGGGCCTGGACTTTATAGGTACAGAGTTGAATGCCTAACAAGGGAAGGTATTCCTTCCTTAGGAAAGGTTGGCAAACCTGACAGTACTCTCAAAATCCTTCAAAGCAGGCAGCCTAGGTCTGCAAGAAATTTTCTACAGTTGGGGCTTGTGTTCTCTTCTACCACAGCAGTACAAGGTGGCAGATTCCAAATGAGGGATATCCATAGCCACCTGGGAAGTCATTGGTCCCAAAGGTGGGGCCCACTATCAAAACTAGTGCCTATCACAAGATATCTGCTAAGTGCGCTAGAGTGATGGCTGGAAGAAGACAACCTCTAAGAGGGAGTTCATTTCCTCAAGCAGTCACCCTGAGTCATACCACAGATGCCTCCCTCCAAGGTGAGCACACTCAGCTGGAGAACCTCACTGTAAGTGGTGTGTGGAGCCCACAGGAGTCTTGGGAGCACATAAACCTCCTGGAGCTCAGGGCAGTGTACCTGGTGATGAAAGCCTTTTCATCCTACATCAGGGGTCAGGCTGTCCAGATTAAGACAGACAACACCACTGTTGTGTACTATATAAACAAGCAGGGAGAAACAAGGTCTTCAAAGCTATGCACAGAACCAATAAAGATGTGGGACGTGATGTACTCCCTAGAGGTACAGCTATTGGCAGCACACCTGCCAGGGAAAGACATTGTCTTTATTTATTTTAATTTTGGTAACAGGATAATTCCATTGAGACAAAAAGTCCCTTTTTCAGGGTGACTCTGTGGATGGTACAAGGGGAGGTACAGAGAATACAAAATAAAGCAAGATAAGTGTGCAAAGACACTTGTACAATAGAATGTGGAGCACAATATATGTACAAAAAGGCACATATAAATAATACAAGATATACATTATATACAAATAATACAGAGAGTACAGATGTTGTAAAATAAGTTATGCAGATAAATACAAGTTGTTTATGCAAGGTTATACAAATATACATAAATGCAGAAAGTAATTCAAACAGTGCAAAATTGTCAACAAGTGATTCAAGCAGAACAGGGACCTAGGGCGAGGAAGTAGTTAACAGAGTAGAACACAATGCAACCAGAGTAACCCCATGAACAACTCATGGGAGGGTTGCAAGACAAAGTGAGGAAGGGAGTAGGATGTGGCAATGGAGGAGGAAAAAGTTAGTTGGATGGTAGGGGTAGGAAACTACTAGTCACAGGTGCAGACTTGAGGGGAAGATAGGTGGGATTTAAGAGAATTTTTGAAGGAGTAAAGAGAGGTACAGATCAGAACAGTAGCGGGTAGTGTGTTCCAGAGGAAGGGCCCAAAAAAGGTGATGGTACTCCAGCGCACTGCTAGGCGGGGTTTTGGATTGGAGAGTAGAGGTAGGTCAGTTGGCCTTAAGGACCTAGTAGAGGTTTTACGTTGGATGATGTGTAAAAGGCAGGAGGGAGTGAAGGTATGGACGAGCTTGTAGGTCAGGAAAAAGGGTAGGGTATTGAAGTCTGGCTTCAAACGATGGCCAGCCAAGGGAATCAAGGACAGAACAGTGGTGTGCCCTGGCATTAGCACCCAGGGTGAAGCGAGCAACCCTGTGGTAAGCTTGGTTAAGTTTAGCAAGATGGGAGACTTGAGCAGAGTGGAGAATAGGGGCACCATAGGTGATGAGCAGGAGCAATGAGGAGGACACTATGGCAAGTCGGGAGGGGAACAAGGGTAAGAGGCAGTACAGCAGTTCAAGCTTTTGGTGGATGGTCTTGACAAGGGTTAAAGCATGCGAGTCAGAGGATAGGTGGGAATCCAGTGTAACCCCAAGATATTTAAACAATTGAACCTGATCTAGGGGATCCCCTTGAGAGGAATTGATCACCAAGGGAAGCGGAGGGGTAGACTTAGGGATCCAGTGATGGAAGAGCATCAATTTTGTTTTCTTACTGTTGAGCATCAAGAGCTTATTGAGGAACTCTTCTGCAAGTGTAGATTCAGCAGGGTAGGGTCAGAAGAGGACCTGTACAAGATAGCATCGTCTGCGTACAACTGAACTGGTGCACCTCCACAGTGCTGCAGGAGTTCATTGATGAAGAGAATGAGAGGGCCAAGGATGGACCCCGTGGGGACACCATCTCTTATGGCACTGAAAGTAGAAGTATGTCCAGTCCATTTCACACATTGGGTATGGCCGGAGAGAGAGCTGGAAAACCAGTTTCATGATGGGACATCGAGACCGAAATAGAGGTGCGTGTGGAGGAGATTATGGTTGACAAGATCAAAGGCTTTGGTAAGATCGACAAAAATAGCACCAGTTATAAGGCTTTTGTCCAAAGAAGAAAGGATGTCAGATGTTACCTTAGGGCAGTGTATGTACTATGGGATTTACGGAATCCATGCTGGTTAATGGAGAGTGAAATATTTAGCTCTAGGTGTTGCTGAAGTTGTGTATATATAATATTTTCCTGTATTTTAGCGAGGGGGCAGAGTATGTAGATTGACTGGTAGTTCTCAAATGCAGAGTTAGGACCTCTCTTGTGAATAGGGACAACAGTAGTGGCCTTCCACTTGGAAGGCACAGTGCTGGAGCAGAAGGATTTGTTGGATTAGGTCACGCACAGGTGAGGTAATGATGACGGCTCCAAATTTTAGGAATCTGGCTTCAAGGATGTTGAATCCTGGTGAGGAGGTTTCTTTGATACTCTTGAGGTGGTGCATCACCTCATTCTGGGTGGCCAGTTTGAGGTGGAGCTAGTAGAAATGGGGGGAGGAGAAGATGGAACAAGGGCCGGGAGGGAGGGAGGTCTTATGCTTAGAGAGGTCAGAGACGGTCATGTTAAATTCAGAGGCAATGGCGGTGGGGGTCAGTAACCTCAGCGCCATCATGCAGCATAGTGCTGGGAAGGGATGCGGATTCACCCTGTAGTAGAGAGTTAATTTGACCCCAGAATTCTTTGGGGTTGGAGAGGTTGCTAATCTGGAGAGACTGGAGGAAGGAGCATTTGGTTGAATGCAGCATGCTCTTGCATCGATTACGTAGCTGTCTATAAGTCAGCCAGTTGGTAGGTAGGCCAGAGCTCTTATAAAGCCCCCAGGTGGCATCCCAAGAAACCAAGAGGTTCCTGAGCTCTTTAGAGAGCCAAGGGACACGAGCCCTTTTGGCTCTTTGCTTGGACAAAGGGGCATGGAGTTTGGCTATTGAGTTAGATGTATTTATAAAGTATTCCAATGCAGGATCAAAATCTGGTAAAATGTTAACTGGGGACCAATCTAGTCTGAGATGAGGCTTGAAAGGCTTTGGGCAAGAAAGAGGTCATGTCCCTAGATGACACGATAATGGGGGGAGGGGTATGAGAATTGTTCCTCCACACACACAAGGTGGAGGAGTGATCGTGTAAGGCATCAGGAAGAACACCGGAAGATTTGATAGACGACATTGATGAGAACTCAGTCGAGGAGGCTATGGTGACCAGATTTGTTGAGTCTTGTGAGGTCGCTGATGAGCTGGGAAAGTTGGATGTCAGCAAGGGCACTATGAACATGACCTAATCCAGTGCCAAGCCAATTGTAGTTGAAATCCCCTTATAAGATCCAGTCTGTTGGTGGGAGACCAGCCCAGGAAGAAATGAGGGAAGTGAGGGAAGAGGTGGGATTGCTTGGGGGGAGGTAGGTACAACCATCAGTTTCTTCACTTTCCCAAGTACTATGGTAAGGAAGATGGATTCAGCAAGAGGGGTTTCAGAGGGGGTGGTGCAAAGTTGGATGCGGATAGAGAAGATCGAACATAGATAAGCACACCACCGCCACACTTATTTGGCCGATCCTTCTAGAAGGTAGTATAGCCAGGGATGGAGACCTCATGTGGAAGGATGGCTGGCTTCAGCCAAGTCTCGGATGTAGCAAGTACACCCAGCTTGTAATGGCATGCCCAGGCTTCAATCTCAGAAAGTTTAGCTCTGAGGCTCTGGATATTCATATAGGCAATTTGCAGGCCTTTCATATTGTTCCAGGCCAGGTCTGGCAGGGTCTTGGCAGATTCCCTGAGCAGAATCAACCAGGGCAATCACAAATGGACTCTGAATAAACAGATGCTGCCTACAATGTTCAGAAAGTGGGGAACACCGGAGATAGGCCTGTTCACATCCTGGGAAAACGGCCAGCTCCCTCTGTTCTGTTGCAGGCCCCCTTTGGTGTGTACAGTCCCAGAGTACGTGCTAGTCCTTGATTGGACAGGGAAGTTTCTTTATGCCTTCCCTCTAGTCACACTCTTGCTCAGAGTGCTTCTAAAACTGAGAAGGGAGTCTGCAACAATGATCCTAATTGCTCCAGATTAGGCAAGATAGACTTTGTACTCACTTCTCCTGTTCCTCTCCATGGAACATCCCATCACTCTTCCCCTGAAATACAATCTGCTGACTTTGTCTCAGGGCAGGATAATGTTCCCAGATCTGAGAACTATGCGTCTCACAGCATGGTGCTTGAAGAGTTGGAGTTCTGTACTCCAAACCTCTCTGAGAAGGTTTTGGATATGCTTACAGTTGCCGGAAAACCAGTAATGAGGAGAAGCTGTGCCTCAAAGTGGAAAATATTTCCCCTGTGGTGCTCCTTTATGCAGCCCAGCCCATTTAAGGCAGGCCTCCCTGCAATTTTGAGCTACCTGATCCACCTACAGTCCCTGAGCCTCAGGCCTTCAGGTCTGAACGTGCATTTGGCAGCAGCGTCAGCATATGTTTCAGCTGGCAAGGACAGGTCAGTGGCCTCAAAGCCCATTTTTTAGAAAGTTCTTTAAAGTCCTTAATCACCTGTACCCTCCAGTAAGGGATCCTGTCCCACCATGGGACCTGAATCTTTGTATTGCCCTGCTGATGGCGGCTCCTTTCAAGTCTGTTGTAACTGCTGATTTGAAATACGTCATCTGGAAAGCAGACTTTCTGGTGGCTGTGACATGGCAAGAAGGGTGAGCGAGCTGCAGGCTCTCTGAACAGATCCTAACTATATAATTTTCCACAGGGACAAGGTAGTCCTAAGAAGTAACAGAAAATTTCTCCCTAAAGTGGTGTCTGAATTTCATCTAAATCAGCCAATTACATGCCCAGTGTTCTTTACAGCAAAATCAAGTTCAGGAGAGCAAAAGCTCCACAGTCTGTTAAGAGAGTGCTTAGCCACTACTTGGACCATGTAAAGGAGGTAAGGTCCACTAATACTCAAGTTGTCACCTGTAGCAAAGTAGGAAAAGGTAAACCAGCATCCACGAGAACAATTTCTCATTGGATAGTCCCCTGCATACAGAGTGCTTACGCCACAAGGGGCACCTCTGGCTCTGTGGCAGCATCAAGAGGTGTTTCCCTACAGGAAATCTGTAAAGCAGTTACCTGGAAAACAGTCACACTTTCACAAAGTGCTACTGTCTGGACATACAGTCCAGAAGGGATGCCAGCTTTGGCACTGCTGTCTTGCAGAACTTTTTCCCTGAGTGGGTTCTGTACTCAGCATCCCAAGCTACTGCTATGGAGTCTGAAGTTGTTGAGCATAGTGAGGGACTCCAGGGGCTTGAAGAAAAAATTACCATAGTAATGTTTCTTCCAAGGGATTCCTCACTACATATAACAATTCCATCCCTACCTTTCCAGAATTTGGAAAAGATTCACACAAGAATTTGTTCTTTTCAGTTTGCTTGAGCATTACTTGCTACAGTATCTTACAATTGATACTCCATGATCTAATCTTTTGCAAGCTGGTTTGTGCTGTTTATCAATCAATCAGTTTTTATTTTACCAGGAATAGCACTTTTGAGTAGGTTCATTTACAAGGTGGTCCTGGAGGGATGCAACAAAGGAAAAACATTACAAATCATACAGTGATTGAGTACAGTACAGTATACATTACTAACAGGGAAGATCTAGGTGGACGACAAAACAATGTAATAAAATTCAATACAAAATACAAGACATTATACATACATACTACAAGGCTGGAAGCAATTCATGAAGTGCTATATATGCAATGTAACACAATGCAAGTAACCTTCAAGGAGTGCAGACTAAGCAAAGATTAGGCGTAACAGTTACAAATTCTTTGAGTCATCTTTGGCAGTCATTTGGTTAGTTTTGTGGTCACTGTTGACTCTGGCTTTAGAAATAAATCTGCCATTAGAGGGCAGAGGTGAGCATGACAATACAGCAGAGTTTTGAATTTCATTCTCAGATTCCATTATTAGTGTAAAATTCTAGGCTCTGGGGCAGCTTATCCCAGAGGAATGACTGCAGTTGATAAGCATAGTGAGGGATCCCTTGAAAGAAACAACATTACTACGGTGAGTAATTTTTTCGTTTGAACTCGAGGGTTATTTTTTTCTACTGATCCTTTTGTAGGGGACAGATAAGAATTGTTTCTGTTGATGTGAAGTTTTACCTAAAGTAACAGTTCATGTTAAAGTAAAAAAAAAAAGTATATATATTGTTTTATTCCATTTTAGTGTGCTTTACTCCTACTGTATCTTGTAAGACATCGATTCTCTCCAATTTTGAGTCTGCTTTATTATTTATTTATTATTTTTGTTTGGAATAATTAAAGAAAAGCTTCAGTAAATATGGCTTTTTATTTTTCAGTATTCACAACAGTATTTGAAAATCCACTTTTCTTGTGACTAAAATGAACCTGCATGCAATTGAAACTGCTACCTGACTTCTAGCCTTACGGGACATTAGGAAACATCAAGACTAACTCCGTGTCCCAAAACATAAGCTCTAACATGGTCAACATAAAATGAAATTTGGCATCACATAACTAAATAAGGAAGTAAAAATGAATAGTGGGGATTGACATCTGGGGTTGAAAATGAGAGCATAATGAAGTATAGTAAAATATAATGTAACATGAACGGTTGTTTTTAGTTATGTCAAAAGAATCCATTCTGGATTACCATACTCATTTTTATGGTACTGTAGTTGAAACTTTTTTTTTTAATTGGTAACTGCATGAGGCCTAGTAGGCAACAGTGCCTGTTTTCAAAGGCAACCCAGGAGCACTGAGGAGGTTAAGTGACATGTTCAGAGTCAAACAATATGCAAGTGGTTGTGGGAATCAAACCAACATCTGCTGGATATACTGTGCCAAGCTCATTAACAGTTCATCACTCTAACCTATAGGCTCTTTGGTAGTGAGAAAAGGAGCATGATTGGCTGTAACACACATCTTACCACACGGTAGGCTGTCGGTCAAATTAGAAACTGTCTTTTTAAAAGTTCTCAGTCAGACCTGTCTGTGGTAACAAGCCATTTTACAGTATAAGCACAGTAACTCACACCTGTATATGTGGTTAAACAGATCTCCCCACACTCCCCAGTTAACTAAAGGACTCGGCTGCATCTCACAAACCATCTTGGGCATATGGTAAAATCTGTCTTGCGGCTACACACCCTGTTGTGAGCTGTTGCTTATGTATGTAGTTGTGTAAAGTTTTTCTGAAGGGGTGTCTTGCACTAATCATTGTCAGAACTTGCCACAGTCATTTTCTGTTTTGCTCCACATTGTCAGTGAGAGTTGCTTATGAAATAGTTAATGTGCAACCCGACCAGTGCTCATCATTGCAGCTATAGCTTTTTTTGGTGATATTTTATTAAGTTTTTGCATAATCAGTGCAGCTTGTACAGCAGGTAGGTAAAACGAAACAGTTGATATAACCACATTGTCACAATGAGAATCCAACATACCCCTGCATTATTACAGCATCAGGGTATTTGCAACAGTAGTATGCATATAAAAATTAATACGGTAAGCTAATTACAGTATTGTCCTGCCCAGGGAATGAAATATACTAGTACATCATTGTGCATCCAGCTTTCAGCTATTGCTGTACCTTTGCAGGAGAACTACACTGAACCTGTTAGTCATTTTATTCTATAGAAGCGGATGTTTAAATACTAGTTCCAGTTCTGTTACTCTTCTATCTCTACAGGCTTTTTAGCTATCATAGTGGGTGTTCCTGATTTACACAGTGTTAAGTACCATTTTGGGTGTTTCTGATTTACACAATGTTATTAAGTATAATTTTAGAACTGGATGATGTAGATCTTCCAGGAATCCGTTTTCACCCGTTGATTCACACCAGTGGGTTCTATGCCAGAGGCTCTAGGACCCTGCAGGAGCCAGAACTTTTCAGGAGGGCCGGCACCAAGGTAGGCTGCATTCATGCATGCACAGCACTGCAAGACTAGGTTGTGCTGCATGGCTTACCTCAGCACCAGCCCTCAACCACCTTAGTTCCCCGCCATCAGTGTGCTTCGGTGATGATGTTACTTGCCTGCCGGGAGTCAGAACTTCACATCTGTACAACAGTATTCAGTTCTTCTCAGTTTTAGCGTTTAAAGTTAGTGTTTGCTGTTTTTTTTTATCAGTTTAGTCATTTTATTTAATTGTTTCTGTCAGTTTCTGTCAGCCCTGCTAAGCAACAGTTGAAGGCCATGGATGATGACAGTGGCGATAGGGAGCCTCTTCAGGCATGCTGCTCCAGCAGGGGAGCCGTGTGCAGTCCACTCCCCCAGCGAGGGAGAGTTCTGATGATAAGCAACCCTGTGTTCAGGAGGGAGGATAGCCCTTCTGTAAGCACAAGAAGAAGCAGGCCTGTTCCCGATCCAAATCGGGGACCTGGCACTGCTCAACCTTGAGTTTTTCCTGTTCACATCGGAAGGGGAAGAAACTGTAGCACTCGAGGTTGCCCTCTGGTAGGTCTGCTGTGAAGTTCTCAGTGAATTAGAGCAGGAGCCCTTCTCCCTACTAATGACTTCTGCTCGTGAGTGCTCAAGGTCTCTGGCCCAGAGTCCCAACCTGCCTTCTTATTGGGGCACTGGTGGGCATTTTCACCACTGGGCAGCTCTTATGAAGCAGTGGATATAGCGTCTGGCTCATTTGCCCCTTTTTGGTGAGCCAGCCACAGGCTCCTCTGGGCTGGGGGCATTGGAGCCACTGTTGGAACACTCCAGCTGGGTAGGGCATTTGGCTCCTTCAGTGGCCTCCTGGACCTTGCAGATGACCACACCACTAATGCCTGTTACACTGGCTGCATGCCCCTTGCATTGTCATTCTGTTGGGTCTGGCTGAGGTACCTTTGCTGGTCCACACCTGGGCCAAGCCCTTCTGGGCCTGTTCTGGCACTGTGCTTGGTGCCATGTTTAGCACCACCCTTGCTGTTGAGAGAGCCCTCCGCTCAGTCTCTTTAGTGGTGCCACCTCTGGCACAGGCCCTGTCTTGCTAGTGCCATGTCCCCTTTTTGCCAGTGCCAGGTCTGATGTCGGCTCCCCTTTTGCCAGCACCGGGGTCACTGCCAACTCCTTCTCTGCTAATATCGCCTGTCTTGCCGACTCCTAGAGTTGGGTTAGGGAACCATAAGTCCACACCTCTCCTAGCCCCTCTTCCTGGAAAGGATCTGGAAGGGGTCGAGTATGACCCCAAACTCATTAGTTCAGAGGGTGGTGATGACGACTCATTCTACAGCCTGGATAACTCAACCTCAGACCCTCCTCCCATTCCCCAGGAGGACCTTTCTTTTCAGGCTGTCCTTCACAATATGTGCGCAACTCTTGCTTTTGAGCCTTCTGCCATTGACCAGGGGAAATGTCTCCATCTGGAGCAGCTCAGCGTTTCTACCATGCCAGTCAACCTCATACCTCCTATTCCTCTGCATCTATCCCTTCTGTCTGTAGACAGATAGACCATAAATATACTGCCCCCAAGGATAGACCTGTCCTTGCTTCCCAGCCTATAGTTGACAAAATTGTCATTTTGGCTGAGAATGACAAGGCCACCCTCCCTCAGGAGGTCACTGCACATCCCATCAACAAAGAGTCATGCAAGATAGACACAATGGGACAGCCGGCATTCACCGCTGCTACCCTTAACATGAGGATAGCCAGCTACTAGGGACATTGCTCCAAATGTCCTTGGTAGAATTTTTGCCAGAGTCGGAGACTAAGCATATGATACTTCACACTGTCACTCATGGCATCAAATCTAGCAGTCATCAGTGGAAGGCAGCTATGGATGTCTTCAACACTGCCTCACTCTCTGCTGCCAGAATCTGCATTAGAAGGAACTCCTGGCTTCGGACTTCTGGTTTCTCCAATGATCTCCAGTAGCAGGTGATGAATGTCCCCTTTAATGGTTCCTGTCTGTTTGATCAGCAGGTAGAAAAGTCTCTTGAGGCCTCTCAGAAGACCAGGATGGCCATCAAGACTTCTCGACCTGCCACTTCTCATCCCAGAGGGAAAAGGGGTGAAGATTTTATCATAGTAAACAGCCCTTTTGAGGCAAAGGCAAGGGAACTCGGGTCAAGTCTCAGCCTCCCCAGCCACAAAAGAAAGCACAGCTGAAAGTGCAGAGTGCTACTTTCTGAAATTCTGGCCACCATCTTGCCTCAGCTGCCTGAGGCAAACCTCTTCTCTCTGGTAGGGGCAGTGGGGGGATGTGGTCTGACTCAGTTTTGATGTCAGTGGGAGTCCATCACCATGGACAAGTGGGTCATCAGGGAGTGATTTTTGCTGAATTTCTCAGAACTCCCTCCAGATTATCCACCCAGAAATCAGCCCTCCTTTTACCTCACATATCAAATCTTCTCATGAAGGAGATTGCAGGCCTCTTAAGCAACAGGGCAGAAGTAGTGCCAGAGATAGAGCTCAACACAGGATCTTCCATGGGGATAATCTCTTGCAGCAGGTAATACACTTGGGTCATCACCAGAGGGTGCTGTGGTGCATGGCAGCTCTCTTCTAGCAGTCTTTTTCCAGGGGCTGCTCACACATAACATCGTGATCCTGCTTCTATGTAAGAGTGGGCAGTCCCCAGTATCCTCAGTTCATTTTCCCGCTGTCTTCAGCTTGCATGCAGCAGTTAGCGCTAGTGAAGCAGACATCGATGAGAACTTGAGCTGGGAATGGAATTTCCCTCCATTTCCAATCTTCATTGACGAATGTCCAAAGAATCTACAAGCAAATCAGCATTATTTCGGTCATGTCATTCAAACAACATGAAATCTTGCTGTATTCTGACTATATATAGTTAGCCCCAGCACTTGAACTGCCCCGGAGAGTAAAGGGTTAACTCTATGCAAAGGCATAGAACGTTGAGCTAGAGCTTGGTTTTCAAACCTCTGTCTGTGGTACTCTGAAGTGTAACCATCAGATTTCTTACTCCTCCTAACTGTGAAGCCGCTCCAGAGATCCCCCCTGCACTTCAGTTCGGTAAAAGTTCGAATTGGTCGGTTCTTTCAACCCACTTAGTAAATCTGTATTCTTGCCTCTGTCTCGGTACCAGTAAGTGGTAGTTGTAGGTAGTGGTAGTTTTCCTAAGAAATTGTTTTATTTTTCGGTTCTTTGACAGTCGGTCTGGTCTGGAACTGAAACCTATTCTGTTTTTATATTTTATTGTTTGACTGTGTGGTTTTTACGGTACTTATCGATTCTTAAAAAAATCCAGTTTTATGAATTTTTTTAACCGACCAGTGACACAGTTGGAACCTATAAGTTTGCAGTCGCCTAGCTTAACCGCTGTTTGGGGTGACTTTATTTTGGAAAGCATGTCTGAGAAACCCAAAAAGAAAACCAGACCCATTGGGTTTCAGCACTGTACTGAGTGTAAGGAGGCCTTTGCTAAGGCTGACCCTCACCTCGTATGTGTGTATTGTCTGAGGTTTGACCACCTCAAGGAAGAATGCCAAATATGTAAGAACTTTCCCAAAGCCACTCTGGAAAAACATTTGAGTAGGCTAAGGGAGAGGGAGGCTGAGAAGTCCACTGATCCAGATGGTCAGCCCAGTTCAGTTGCGGCTGAACTTGAAGAGGTGCCCACTGACCTGGGCGATACCTCTTTGGGCAAACGAAGAGTCGGGTTCTGCGGAATCGGTTCCGAGTAAAGGAAAAAGGAAATCAGCTGGTTTGGATCCGACTTCCCATGGTCTGACCACTGATTAAATAACGAAAGTGATTTCAGTTCAATCACTTTGCCTGGTTCCGTCTGAACTGGTCTCGGTTCAGAGCTGATCGGTTCGGTCAGAGGTACCTGCTTCAGAATTGGATCCTGAGGCATACTATGAGGGCGACTGGGAGGAGGATGAAGATTATAAAGAGGAATAATGTGAAGGCCTAGATGAGCCAGTAGAGCCTGACATCTCCCCAGACAGGCCTTCTCAGGCTTCTCCTCCCAGGCTTTCTGAGTCCCCTTCCCATTTCTTGTTTTACAAAAAAGTGGCTGAGCCTCTTCAGCTTCCTATGGAAGAGGCTGAACAGGATCAGGAAGAACCTGACTATCTCGAAATGATGGATGTCCCAGAGTCAAACAGGGTGTCTATCCCTTTACACAAATCTTTGGGGAAGCAGACACAAAAAATTCTACAATTTCCTACATCCATTCTTCCTGTGGAAAAAAGAATGAACAGGAGGTATACTTTGTCAGGTCCTGGGACAGGATTCCTTTCATCTCATAGCAGGCATGTTGGGGTAGTACAAGCTGCAGCCTGTGACAAGGCTAATATTCCTTTGGTATCTCATCCCCCCAGATAAGGATTCCAGGAAAGTGGATGCCATGGCAAAAAAGCAGTACTTGGCATCCTCTTTGGGACTTGGGCAATCTAATTACATGGCATACACTGCCAGGTACCAGAAATCTATGTGGGATATGGATCTGGAACTGGCTAAGAATGCCCTTCCCTAGCTAACCAAGGAGCTGGAGCAGGTGGCTGCAAATGGTATAGAGGCATCTAAGGTGCAAGTCCACGCTGCTGTTGATTCCAATGATGTTCATTCCAGGGTCATGGCTACATCTATCTCCATGAGGAGATTTTCTTTGCTAAGGTGTACCGACCTCTCTCAGGATACCCAGGCTAAGGCCATGGACTTTCCTGTAACTGGTAATTCTGTTTGGAGAGCAAACAGACAACTACGTGAAGAAAATGGATGAGTACAGGACCACCTATAGGAGTGCTGCAGCCAAAGAGAAGCAGACCACTCCTCAGAGGCAGCAGTTTAGGGGCAGGGGCAGGCCTTTTTACCAAGCTCAGGCCTCCTCCTCCTCTTCTTTCCAGCAGAGGGGGTTCTTTAGGGGAAGAGGTAGATGTTGGGTAACCAGGACCCCATCAGCTACTCAGTCCAAGCCCACTGCCAAGCAGACACCCTGAGGTGTCAGTGTTGCTTCCCTAATCCCAGTAGGGGGCAGGCTAGCTCACTACTCCCAGGCCTGGGAGTCTATTACTTCAGACAAATGGGTCCTGGAAGGAGTGAGCCAAGGACTTGCTCTCAGTTTCAAAAGGTTCCCAAAAGTGAGAGCAAAGTATTTCAGTACTCCCTCTCCCTTGGAGACAAAGGCCCTAGAGGCAGAAGTCTCCTCTCTTCTGCAAGTAGTAAAGAAGGTACCTCTTTGTCACAGGGGAAAAGGACTGTATTCAAGATACTTCCTTACCCCCAAAAAGACAAGGGAGTGGCGACCCATATTGGATTTAAGGTACCTGAACAAACATTTGACAAAACCAGAGTTCAAAATGGTGACTCTGGGAGTAATTCTTCCCTCTCTCTGAGACCAGGAGACTGGCTAGCCTCCCTGGATCTCAAGGATGCCTACTTCCACATACCTATCAGACATTCCCACAGAAAGTACCTCAGGTTCAAGTTGACCTCAGGCCATTACCAATTCAGGGCCATGCCCTTCAGCCTAACATCTACGCCAAGGGTGTTCACCAAGTGTCTTGCAGTGGTGGTGGCATTCCTCAGGAGGCAGGGCATCCTTCTGTTCCCATATCTGGATGACTGGTTTCTAGTGGGCCAGTCCTCAGACCAAGTCAAGTCAGCTTTAGAGGTCACCCAAAGACTTCTAGAATCCTTGGGCTTCATTCTGAATTTAGAGAAACCTGTTCTAGAGCCAGCCCAGCTTCCAACCTTTATAGGAGTGGAAATAGATACAGCTCAAGCAAGAGCATTTCTTCCTCTCTGAAAGGTTCAGTCTCTGATCACTCTGACCTCCTCTTTTCATCCTCTGGTGTCTCGTCTAGCCAGTCATGTTCTACAGCTGCTGGGACACATGGCAGCATCCACAGCAGTAGTTCAGGGAGCAAGATTTCAAATGAGGGATATTCAGTTTCATCTCAAATCTTTCTGGTCTGAGAAAAAGGACCCTCTCTCCAGATTGGTTCCAGTCTTCAAAACCCTGGTCCAGGCCCTCCAGTGGTGGTTGGGGAGGACAACCTTCGACAAGGGGTCCCTTTCGTAAGTCAGGTCCCTTCTGTGAGTCTCACTACAGACACCTCTCTCTTGGAGGGGGCCCACCTAGATCATCTCACAGCTCAGGGAACTTGGTCACACCAGGAGTCCCATCTGCATATAAATCTTCTCAAATTAAGAGCTGTCTTTCTGGCGCGTCAGACATTTTCAACAGTTGTCCAAGGGAAAGTGGTGCAGATCATAACAGACAATACCACAACCATGTGGTACATCAACAAACAGGGAGGCACTCGGTCCTCAGCCTTGTGAACAGAGGCCATGGACATTTGGTCTCTAGCTTATTCCCTGCAGTATTCCTTGATGACTGTGCACCTCCCAGGGAGGGACAACATTCTAGCAGATGTTCTCAGCAGGATTTCTCAGGGTCACCATGAATGGACCCTGAATCCTGTCTTTTTCAAGTCATTTTCAGGAGATGGGGCACCCCAGAGATAGATCTCTTTGCAGCACCAGGCAATCATCAACTGCCTCTATATTGCTGCAGACCACCCCTTCTGGGTTCTGTTCCCCAGGGTGCTCTTCTACTAAATTGGACAAACAAGATCTTATCTGTGTCAGTCCGCCACCCTCAAAGCCGACACACTGCATGGCGCTTGTGGGTTGGCCGTTATGTGCTGTTGACTTCACCCTCCTGCCAGTTCTGCATCTCCTGCTGTTGAGGTCACTTCGTGAGAGCTTTGAGAAGAATTTGAGGCCTACCTGCTTCACATTTATTGTTCCTTCGACTCCTTGTCATTTCTTCGGTGCTGTAGTCCATTGTCTCCCTCCTGCCGGTTCTGTCCACCACACTCTATGTCACCCAGTAAGATCTTTCTATTACTTTTATTACAACTGTGACGTTGAGTCTTTTTTGGTGTTTTTTTCTCTGTGGGTCATGTCTCGGTCGGAGGGCAAGAAATCTTCAAAGATGGGACGGCCCCCCCATGCAACGGTGCCCGTGCGGCCGAAAATACTCCGTCATTGACCAGCACTCGACACACACCTTTCTAGGCGATTTCAGTGAGGACACCCTTGTGGTGCCCCCCCTGGCCTTCTCCCTTTCGGGAGGCGTCGTTGCGTTCCTGGCAGAGACCCTTCTCCAGAGTTCCTGCCCCTAGGGATCTCTGCCAGTGGTATTGCACCCCCCCCAGAGTCTCCAGGTTCCATGCCTCGTCCTCAGGATTGATGCAGCTGGATACTCCTGATGGGCTTCATGCCCTCCACCGTGACCGGCCCCCAGATCAAGATTCCTTGGATTTTGACTTCTGGGGGAGGAGGACATTCTACTTGGCACGGTTGCGGCTTTCCATTGCAGCACATCAGGCCCACTATGCATCCTATGATAGGTTCTTGTGGTCCAGGCTGGGTCAACTCCTAGCCTCTTTGCCTGACATGGAGCAAACCAGATAAGCCATCGCACTCTCTGCACGTGGCCTGGAGCTAGCAAGGCACAAATTGAGGGCATCGTACGATGCCAATGAGGTAACTACCAGAGTCATAGGGACAGCGATCTGCACTAGGCAGGCAGCATAGCTACGTCTTTTCTGGTTGCCACCCTTGGCCCGGCATAGGGTGATTAACTCCGCTCACTGGAGAACCTATCTTTTCTCCCATAGAGCGAGACGGCATTTGTCGGGGCAACTTCCTTCCCCCGGAGAGGGGGGGCCTGTCTTACTCTCCCCACACTCGGACCTCTTCAGGCCCTGAAGGTTCTCCCTCTTAGTGTGTCACCCACTGAGAGCTAAGGGACTCTGTCCTTTAGGATTAAAACCCCCTTTTGGGGGCTCAGCACTCACCCAAATGTGATGAATGGTGAAGATTGACACAGATCAGATATGAAAATTATGTACCTACCGTAATTATGATCTTTCTGTGCATCTTCACCATTCATCACAATCCCGTCTGCCATCCCCCTGGGGCCTTAGTCTCTGGGTCCCCTTCCCTCTCTGTGCCCTCCCTTTCTTTATCAGGAGTGGGATAAACAGGGGCACATAGGGGATTATATTTCTAAGGGGAGAGTGGTCAGCGTGGGGGGCATTCCTTCTCCAGTGCTTTGGCTCCACCCCTGTGGGGTGGGAGTTGGCTGTTGCCTTCCATTCTCTACTCTTCCTTCGTTCCCGTCAATCCTTAATTTTCTTTGTTCGATGGACATATCCTTCCTTATTAAAAAAAAAAAGAAACTAATTTTTCTTACACCAAAAATCCTTTCCCTGGAGGGGGATCTCTGTGTCCAATTTTTCTTCTAGAATATCCGTTTTCTGCCTTTGGAGTTATTGCCAGTAATTCTGTGCCTTTAATGCTGTCATTAAGCCTTTCGGCTACTCCTTGCAGTTCCTATACAATCTTGAGAAAAGCATAGGTCCAGGGTATGGTTGCTACCTCCCCCCCCCACACACTTTTACAGACTTTCCCTAAATTCCTCCTCTCTCCTTTTAACTATTTCCAGAGATTGGGGCCCCTACCCAATCCCCTTAGTTTTCTTCTTCTTCTTCTGTCCTCTTAGTTGTTTATTTCTCCTTTTGGTTTATATATCTTTTCCTTTGGCTGCCCCTTGGACTTCATTGTCCCACCCTCCCATCCCTTTTCCTCACCTCTCCAGTGACTCAGAACTGGCGGGAGGGCAGAGTTGACAGGCCAACCCATGAGCGCACTCAAGGGCAGCGCCGATGATGTGACGACTCTGGTTGGCCTCAAGGGCGGCGCGAATGCTGTGATGACTCTGCCCATCCCCCCCAAAAAAAAGATGCTCCCATGGGGTCATGACCTCCAGCCAGTACACAAATGTGAAGAATGGTGAAGATGCACAGAAAGATCATAATTACGGTAGGTACGTCATTTTCATTTTCTGTATGCATTTCCTCCTTTTCCTCTGATATTCAGGGTCCTGTTAAAGGTCAGGTCCTGGCCTTGCAGGGTGATTCTGGTGGCTCCAGATGGGGCCAGACAGCCTTGGTATCCTCTTCTGTTGTCACTGTCAGTAACACTGCCCTTGTGTCTTCCCAGGCAGTACAATCTCCTCGTCTCCTCTCAGGGGAGGATTCTGTACCCCAGCCTTCAGACTCTCAGGCTCAAAGCCTGGCTCTTGAAGAGCTAGAATATGCAAGTTTGCATCTGTCCCAATCAGTCTTAAATATTTTAAAAGTTAGCAGAAAGCCTGCCACTAGGAAGACATAGAACTCCAAATGGAAGAGGTTTGGTTTCTGGTGTTCCAGTAGGCATATTGAGCTAGAGCTGGCTGACATTGCCACTGTTTTGGACTATTTGGTACATCTTAACAGTTTAGACCTCTGGCCTACTACTCTTAAAATACACTTGGCAGCTGTGTCTGCTTTTCTTTCGGCTGGTAAGGCCTCTTCCCTAGCTTCTCATCCAGTTTTCAAGAAGTTCTTCAAAGGCTTGGTCCATGTCAGTCCTCCCTTCTGGGAGCCTACTCCTTGGGATCTGAACATCTGTACTGCACAGCTTATGCAGCCCCCTTTTGAACACTTATCTTCAGCTGAGCTGAAATATTTGACTTGGAAAACTGTATTTCTGGTAGACATTACCTCAGCTAGGAGGATCAGTGAATTACAGGCCTTAGTGGAACCTGATTTAATTTCCTTTCATAGGGATAAGGTGGTCCTTCATACCAATAGAAAGTTATTTCCCAAGGTGGTGTCAGACTTTCATCTGAGCCAGTCTATGTCCCTGCCTGTCTTCTTCACTGATTATTCTTCCTCTGGAGAGAGGAGGTTACGCAGTCTAGATGTGAAAAGGACTCTCCGTTATTATATTGAGCATACTAAAGCCCATAGGAAGGATTGTTCTCAATTATTTCTCACTTATGGTGAGGTGGGAAAGGGCAAGCCTGCTACCAAGAAGTCTATTGCCAGGTGGATTGTCTCTTGCATTCAATTCTGCTATTCTAAACTTGGGAAGGAGCCTCCCTCAGGTCTGAGGGCTCACTCTACCAGAGGTATAGCTGCTTCTATTGCAGCAGCTAGAGATATGTAAAGCAGCTACCTGGAAATCTGTTCACACCTTCACCAGGCATCACTCTTTGGATATTCTGTCACAAAATGATGCTAGGTTTGGCACGGCTGTGCTGCAGAGCTTGTTCCCAAAATAGATTCTCTTAACTCCTTCCTCCAAGGGGGTACTGCTTGGTAATCTGCATATAGTCAGAATACAGCAAGACTTCATGTTGTTTGAAGAAAAAATTACCATAGTAATGTTTCTTCTAATGGAGTCTTGCTGTATTCTGACCTACCTCTCCTCCTGGAACCTAGTAGTTTTGGGATGTGGTGGAGCAGGCACAGTGCTGCACCCCAGAGATGTACTGGACATGCCTCCATCTCTTAGAGGGTTTCTTTTGGTTTGTTATTAAGCATTTTGGTAAACCACTACCTGTTGTGTTCTTTTTGGGTGTTGTTGACTTGAGTCTTCTGACCTTAAAAGCTTTATTTTGCCATTTGGCACAACATTTTGGAAACAATTTCTTCCTTTGAGTTGGTTAGTTTAGTACTCGTAAGAATCTGATGGTTACACTTCAGAGTACCACAGACGGAGAATTGAAAACCGACCTCGAGCTCAACATTCTATGCCTTTTCATAGAGTTAACACTTTACTCTCCGGGACATTTCAAGTGCTGGGGCTAGCTGCATATAGTCAGAATACAGCAAGACTCCATTAGAAGAAACAACATTACTATGGTGAGTAATTTTTTCTTGCGGTAGGAAGATCTACCATTTAAACAACCACACAGTTTGTGTTAGGTGTCTTGGTCACACACATGGCACCATCTCCTGCAAACACTGCCAGGAATTCAACCAGGCAACCTGTTGACAACGGCTGCAAGAGATTATAGCTCACCTCATGGAGCAGAAATTGTCTCTCTTGGAGAAGAGGGCCCCTGTCCCAAGGAGTCCCTTGCTACAGCTTCACATAAGAAGCATAAACATGATGAGGATAAATCATCCTCATCATCAGGCAGACACTCATCGATGGCCACCATTACAGGTGCTCCACCGTTGATGATGCCCTCCAGAACTGCTTCCTCATCGATGGGAGTTTACACCCTCTCATTGACGGCACTTTCTGGTGCCCTTTCAGCAGTTTCTATGGAACCCTATGTAAGTTCCATCAGTACTACATTGACAGTGACTCGTTTCCCATCAATGACGTCTACTTTTAAGCAGTCTAATGCCTCCCCATTTGCTGCCCTGTCAACGACAGGCCAGGTTTTCATTGGAAGAACTACTGGATCTTCCCTTGTCAATCTTCGCCATTCATTACTGCTGGGTGTAAGTCGGAGACATGCACCTGCACGGGAGCTTTTTTCTGGGGGGGAAAGGGGGAGTTGGCACCAATGACGCCACCCACAAGGCCCCACTGACTTTCGAAGGATGGCATTGTTCTAGGGATGCCATGGCAAGATCTCTTGACCCTGCCTCTGGGTCCCCTACTGGGTCTATATGTTCGTCTTTCAGGCTCCCCAGAGTCTGCAGTCTCTGTGGGTCCCCTCTGATGTTGGGGACGCTGCAGAGGATAGCAGTTCCAGGGGCCTGGTGGGACGGTCTCAACCTCGGGAGCCGGGGCAGCTGCCACCTCTGGTGCTGCCTTGGCTGCCTTGGTGGGGATGGGGACCCCTTCTTCTGTGACCTCCCTCAGGCCAGAGGGATTGGGGGACTCCTTGGCACTGGGTTCGAGGAAGAGGGCAGCCTCAGAGTCCGAGGGGCTGAGAGAATGAGGTGAAGTGTGGAGGCCTTCCTCCACTACCCTGCGGGGGGTGGGTAGGAGCCACAGTACTGAGCCCCACTTTTCCTTCTCTGAGACTTCAGGGGCACCCTTAGTGGGCAGTGCTGAGGCTTCCCTTCTGGATCCATGCAGCCCCAGTTGCACCACAGGGGAGACTCTCCCTCAGGGCTCCACCAGGATTTTTCACATTTGCAGCATCCGCTGACTGGATTGACCCCTGGATCCCACCACATGGGAGGATCTACTGCAGGGTCTCAGAGTCCTGGCAGAGGTTGGTCACTTTCAGTCAGGTCCCTTCCCCAGTCCCTCTGCAGACATCTCCTCCTCTCCCAGGCCATGTGGGCTCTACAGGTCCCTTAACCTGGGAGACGTTCAGGGCCACTGCGGCAGCCTTCCCTATGTATTTTACAGCCATGGATGAGCAGGTCTTGCACCTGTTTCCCCCACCACAGGAGGACTCTGAATATCCGAGCTGCTTGACTTACTCGGCTTCCTCTTCTGGGGAAGGGGAACACTCTGGCCACCTTTCCTCTGACGCTGATTTCACTGAATATCAGCGATTCCTGTTGAGGTTGGTTCAGGAACTCCACATTTCCCATGTGGTATAATGCAATACCGAGCGGGAGATGTGCTCATTTTTGAGCGAATTTAGTGCTAACCACCTGGTGGTACCTTCCAGGCCTATTCCCTTCCAGGAAGTGTCAGTCTGCACCTGGCAGTCACCAGCTGCTTCACGCTCAGCCCCAGCGGACTGCAGGTGGAGATATTTTGCTCCCCAGGAATCTCTTGGTTCTCTGCCTCACCCAACCTTGGGGCTGATGGCTTTAAATACTCCTTCTGGGCTTCAACACATGGCACACGACCGACCACCGGATCCAGATTCCTGCCAAGTTTGACCAGTAGAGAAGAGTTTTCTCCTTGACCAGTAGAGAAGAGTTTTCTCCTCAGCTCGTGTGTTATTCTGCATCAGCTTGCATCAGGCTCACCACGCTGCCTACAACAGGCACCTGTGGTCAGTGCTGGCACAGGTATTAGCATCATTGCCCGATTCGGAGGAATCTAGGCAAGCCATTGCCCTGTTTGCTCAGGGTCTGGAGCTTGCAAGGCACCAAGCAAGGTCATCATATGATGCCAATGAGGTGGCTTCCAGACTGGCAGGGACAGCGATCTGCATCAGGCGGACAGCATGGCTTCGCCTGTCTAGATTGTCACCTGTTGCTTGGTGTAGGGTGATTTCCTACACTTTCTGGGGGACCCATCTTTTCTCCCGCAGGGCGAGAAGGAATCTTCAGGGGCACCTTCTGTCCCCCCAGCCATGGGGTACACCTCCTTGCCCTGACCTACATTTGTTCTACATTTTATATCTCCTGTCTATGTAATTGCGAACTGTATGTGTATGTGCCTCAGGACCTCCTTGTGAATGAGCTTGCTCAACGGAGTCTTTCCTGCAATAAACTTGACCAGCCTTAGGCCAGTTTTGGTCTAGTATGGCTATAGGGTCTCCTCCTCCTGCATCTCCTCCACAGGAAGCTGAGGGATGCTGTTCACTCAGGGCAGTGCCAGGTCCCCTCCATGGGGCTTGGTACTCACCCAGCAGTAATGAATGGTGAAGATTGACAAGAGAAGATTTGAAAATTACATACCTTCCATAATTCTTGATCTTCCTTTGTATCTTCAGCATTCATTACTTATTCCAGCCCAGCTTCCCCTCTTGGGCCTTAGCTCCTGGGTGCCGTCTCCACCCTGCTCCCCCTTCTCCTCTTCGAGGCTAGTTTGGGGCAGAGTCCCCCCTGGTACCTCAGGGCCTTCTGCTTCCTTCTATAAAGGCACAGAGCTCCCAACCTAGGAGGGTGGTGAGTAGGGTCTTCACCCTGGCCTTTGAGGGAACTCCCTGAGATTCTCAGTGGGGTGCACTGTAGGGTCCAGTCCATGTCTTGGCACTGATCTGTTGTAATCCCTTTAGGGTGGGGACTTTGTCAGTGCATCCTGGAGAGGGACCCTTAGGGACTTCCACCCCTCTCTTTCTCTTTTCTCGCTGTCCCTTTGTTTCATCCTCTCTGGCAGAACAGAACTTGGGTGAGAAGGAGTCTGCGGCACCTAACAGCCAACCCTCGTGCACCACACAGTGCATCAGCCTTGTGGGTGGCGCCGTCGACACAGATCCCCCCCCCCAAAAAAAAGCTCCCAATGCAGGTGCATGCCTCTGCCTTACACCCATCAGTAATGAATGGTGAAGATACAAGAGAAGATCAAGAATTACGATAGGTACGTAATTTTCATTTTTGCCATTTCTACTGCCTTTCTTCCTTCACAACTATTTTCTCACAGGGGCCAGTCAGACAGGGACTGGGAGCCTGGTATTTACCACCCAGGGGCTAGACCTGTTTGTACCTCACATCCTATTTTCTTCCACAATCCTTCTGGTTTCCCAGAAACCACCTACCCCACCCTCTACTACTACCTCATTGCAGGTAGCCACAGTGGTATAACAGGTTTTGAAAATGATGAGGCATTCTCTATCTCCTACTCCAGAGGAGGCAGGTCTCCCCTTCCCGTTCTCCAACCCCTCCACCTAAATGCTTCCAAGGTGACAGGGAGCCCTCTCAACCCTGGTCCCTTCCCTCTTATGAGGAAGGGTATTCTTCAGAAGAGGCAGAATTTCTGGAAGGTTTTCCAGGAGATCTAGAGGATATTGACTTTCAGGACTTGGACGCCTGTCCTCTCTTTCTGCTATGTCCTCCTTGCATGAGGATGCCTCCTAGCATGCAGCTGCCTGTCCTCCTGATGACCCATCCTTTCATGAGATGATGATCCAAATTCACAAAATCATGGGATTTTCAACTACAGAACATGATAAACAAAGAAAAGGATATGGCAGATTATCTCGAGCTGCCTGAAGAACCTGTAGTAATGGTACCCCCACTCATACAAACTTATCCAAAATGCTGTACTGGTGGCTTGGAACCAACCCTCAGCTATTCTGCCATCCCTAGAAAGGCAGAGTGCCTGTACCAGGCTCCTCTTGATCATCCTTTTCGTTCCACTACACCCGAAGCAGATTCAGTGGTTGATCACAGTGGCTCATGATCGTACTAAATGACCAAAACATATGAGCTCCTTACCCCCCTGATAAGGAATCCTGCCGTCTCAATTACCTCGGGAAGAAGGTATTCCAGGTGGGTACCATGAATCTCAGAATTCTAAATTATATGGGACACATGGTTAAATAGGTTCCATGTGAATACAGCAAAAGCAATTGAGCGAGAATCAAAACGGCGAAGTTTTTATAGTGACTTCAATAAGGGCGATACGACAATACAGCACTATGCATTAAATAGCTAATGTAATTACAGTGTATGGAATGTTTTGCCAACAATTATACGTTACTCCAGATAAACTCACAAACAGACATCCTCAGCCTTCAATAATTCAGATGCTGCACCCACCCTTCCTGTGCACCTATTTATCGAATCTTCCACAGGTATCTCCCATTCACATGCAGGGGCTCCGCCCCCCCATGGGAGGCTGTGCCCCTTGTACCCCCCATCTTAAGGATTACCACACCGAGGCACACACTGATTGTGGGGGTAAGTCACTATTCCCTTCCATGCACTCATGTGTACTGGGCACTATTCTGTACACATGTAGCCATGGAATGCTTAGTGCTATGTAATCGCCGTTTCCTCCCAATAGCTATGAAATACCACTCGCTATATTTGTGGTCGTCGTTTCAGGTTAGCCCAAATAGGTTCACTGTTTACACTTTACTATATTCACGTGATACCAGTTAAATACCAATGTACCGTCTGGTCCTCTGCTATAGAACTAGTCAATAAACTTCCTCCATCTCAGAAGAAGAACCAATTATTGGCAACAATTTCCACTGGCAATTCCATCTCTCGACACTTGCTCCGCTCAAGATAAGATGCGGTGGATATTTGTGCTCACGGGGGTTGCCACGGGTATTACCCTGAGATGACATGCCTGGTTACGTGTATCAGGATTTATGCCAGATATACAGCATAAAGTGGTAAATGCCCCTTTTAATGGATCTAAACTTTTTGGTCCAGGTGCCCAAACACTTCTGGATGATCTACAAGCCTCAGGTCGGACCTTACATACGGTGCATGGCATGTATCATACCTCACAGCTATCTTATCAGTACTACTCCCAGTACTCTTTTCAATCAGAGAGAAGCATCAAACATAAAGTTACCTACAGAGGCAGATTCTGTGGTCATTCCCAGCTATCTTCCAGGACTGCCACTCCTACCTCTAAGGGCTCCTGCTCCCCCCCCGGGTGGAGCTGGTCAGCCCACTTTTCAGTGACCAACTGGAGCATTGCCTGCGCTTCCTCAACCAGACCTTGGAAGCTGTGGGCGGGTGCTTTGCCCTCCATTTAGAGGCCTGGCAGGCGATAACATCAGACAAGTGGGTGATTCAGATCATAAGGATGGGGCACATGCTTGAACTCATCTCAGTGCCTCCCCCTCATCCTCCCCGCTCTGTCCATTACCCACCCAACCATATCGCCATTCTTCAAGAGGAACTTCAGACACTTCAAAAGAATGCCGTCTATCCAGTTCCTCCTTTGGAGTACCATCAGGGATTCTACTCCCATTTTTTTCTGGTACCCAAACTCACTGGAGATCTCAGACCTATACTAGACCTCAGACAACTGAACATACACATTCAGTACAAAAGGTTCCGGATGGTCGCTTTAACATCCATTATGCCAATGTTAAAACAAGGGGATTGGCTGTGTGCATTAGACATGAAAGATGCCTACCTACATATCCCCATCCACTCCACCCACCACCTGTTCCTCTGCTTTTACCTGCTAGGACAACATTACCAATTTCAGGCACTCCCGTTCAGTCTCTCATCCACCCTGAGAGTGTTTACCAAGTGCCTAGTGGCAGTGGCACTGATACGGGACAGACATTTCTTCGTTCCGTACTTGGATGATTGGCTCATAAAAACAGACTGAAACCTCTCTGCTTTTGTCCCTCTAGGCGATCCTCACTCTGTTCCAGTCCCTAGGAATTACAGTCAACTGACCCAAATCCAATCCAACTCCTACCCAGTCACTCCAGTATATAGGAGCTGTTCTGGATACTGCCTCCACCAGGGCTTATTTCCCTGCCAACAGACAAGACAGGCTTCTGTCTCTGGCTTCCCAGATACAAACTCAACAATTTATCACAGCCAGACATCTCTTATGCCTTCTCAGACATATGGTCACAGCCATCCCCTTGGTGGCCTTTGTCCATCTACATATGAGACCAGTCCAATGGACTCTTCAGAATCAGTGGCTGCAAAAAACGGGATTTCAAAGACAGAATCAGTCAGTCCCATTCGTCGCTCGGCCCTAGACTGGTGGACCTATCGTGCCAACCTTTCTCAAGGCATGCCCTTCCAGTCCCCTCCTCCCCAGCAGACGTTGACTATGGATGCTTCCCTCTACTGCTGGGGGGCACAGCTGGGCCCCTACAAGACACAGGGCAGGTGGCCCCGATTCTCCATTCCTCCTCATATAAATCTACTGAAAATGAGAGCAGTCCACCTTGCCCTTCAGGCTTTCTACCCCCACCTTTCCCCGGGGCCTCTGCTGAGCCAATCAGACAACACTTCAGTGGTGTACTACCTGAACAAACAAGGCGGTACCAAGTCCCGCACTCTCTGCAGGGAGATGATGGTGGTTTGGCAGGAAGCCATACTTCAACATCTGTCATTGATTGGCATCCATCTACCGGAGTATTACAATATCCTGTCCGACATTCTCAGTTGCCAGACCTCCATGCACAAGTGGACACTTCATCACAAAGTTCTTCAGGTGATCTTTTGATTGTGGGGGACCCCGCACCTTGACCTTTTTGCCTCCCCCAGCAATCACTTACTCCCCAGATACTGTTCCATTATCCTAAGGTCCCATCCGTGGACAGGATTCTTCTTATGCTCCCCCAGGTCCCACTCCTGCAACAGACTCGACTGAAACTACAACTCAAATCTGCCACCTTGATCCTCATAGACCCTCTGTGGACCTGGCAGGTGTGGTTCCCCCTACTTCAACAGTTCTCAATAGCGGACCTCATCCCATTGCCAATCAGGCCAGATCTGTTAACTCAAGATCAAGGAACCCTTCTTCACCCCAGCTGAAGTCACTGCACCTTCACGCTTGGCTCCTGAGGACACTTTCATGGCCCACCTTCAAGTCTCCTCACCAGTGGCCAATATTCTGTTGGCTGCACGAAAACCATCTACCAGGGAAACATAATGCTAAATGGAAAAGCTTTTTCCTCCATATAGGCCGCTTCCTGGTCATTGGACCTTCATTCATGTCCATTGACTAAGGTACTGGACTACTTGGCTTCGCTTGCTGAGACGTGCTTGAGTTGCTCCTCTATTAAAGTTCATTTGACCTCTGCCTTGGCCTTTCATGCGCCTTTAGAAGGGATACTACTTTATCAACACCATCTTGCCAAGATGTTCTTAAGGGGAATGTTACACCTCAAACCTCCCATTAGATGGCCCTCCCCTCCCTGGGACTTGAATTTCTTATTGGAAAAGCTGACCCTCAAACCTTTCAAACTGGCGGCCACTTGTGACCTCCGCTTCCATTCCTGGAAGACAGTATTCTTAGTTGCTGTCATTTTAGCTCACTGTATTTCTGAGCTTCAAGCCGTAATGTGTAGAGAGCTTTACTTAATCTTTCACAAGGACAGAGTGGCTCTTTGTGCCAGTCCCTTCTTTTTACCTAAGGTGGTCTTGGAACACACCTTAAATCAATCCATAGAATTACAAGTCTACTACCCTGAGCACTCTAAACAGGGAGAATACCTCCTACACACTTAAGATGTTCATCGTATTTTGAGATACTATATAAATCGTACCAAATCTTTCAGAAAAACTCCTCTGCTCTTTTTTTACCTTCGTCTCAACCAGGGATGGTTTTTCAGTCGCTAAACAGACCCTCTCCAACTGGTTGGCACAGTATATAACTTTTTGTTATAAGAAATATAACAAGACAATACCAGGATCTGTCCGAGCCCATTCTACCCAAGCCATGGCCACTACAGCGGCCTGTTTCTAAGGGGCTTCTATCACAGATATCTGCAATGCAGCTACATGGTCCACAATACATACTTTCACAAAGCACAACTTAGACTTTGTTTCTCACCGTAGGATGACCTTTGGCCATGGTGTCCTACAAGGCCTTCTGTCATAACTTTCCACCCTTCCTGGGTTTACTGCTTAGGAGTCATCCCAAGTGTATTACCTGCTGCAAGAGATTATCCCCGTGGAAGATAGTACAGTTTTATACTTACTGTAATGGTAGATCTTTGAGGGGTATCTCTTGCAGCAGGTACAATCCCTCCATCCCCCTCCTACTCTAACAGAACAACTTCTGATCTAAATATATGGAAGGGATACCTATGGTACCTTGGCTCTCCCTCAGTTCTCACTTAGCGAGCTGAATCCAGCGGGGAACTGAGGATACCAGGGACCACCCATTCTTATATAGGAGCAAGATGATGATGTCCTGTGTGGGTGGCCCCTGGAAAAAGACTGCTAGAAGAGAGCTGCTGTGCACCACAGCACCCTCTGGCGATGACCCAAGTGTATTACCTGCTGCAAGATATACCCCTAGAAGATCTACCATTACGGTAAGTATGCAACTGTGCTTTTCTACTCCCATTACTTCCTAGTTCCAAAGAAGTCAGGGGGCATGCTCCCCATTCTTGATCTCAGGAATTTGAACAAGTTCATGCAGCAGGAAAAGTTCAAAATGATCTCCTTAAGGACCCTGCTTCTACTCTTCAAGCTGCAGGATTGGTTGGCTTTTCTGGACATGCAGGATGCTTACTAGCATGGAAACATAGAAACTGTTGGCAGATAAGGTCCGCTAGTACACCCCACCCATCACAAATTCTTCCGATTCATGGTTCTGAGACAGCACTACCAATTCTGGGCCCTACCCTTTGGAGTATCATTGGTTCCTTGAGTCTTTACAGAGTGCTTTGCTGATCTTCCTGTATGTATCTTCACCATTCATCACTGGTGGGTATACGCTGGAGGCGCTATGACCCTGTGGGAGCTTTCAGCTTACAAATATCTTATCTGTGTCAATCTTCACCATTCATCACTAGTGGGTATAGTGCCAGAGCTAGGACCCCACGGGAGACTTTTTAATTTTTTTTCTATGGGCGGAGTTGATGCAGGGCCGGCACCACCCTCGAGGCCGATGTTCCACATGGCGCTCGAGGGTTGGCCGTTAACTGCCGTTGACTCCACCCCAGCCCCAGTTCTTTCTCTCCTGCTGTCAAGTGAATATCTCGCATGGAGACTGCTGAATTTGCGGCCTAGTTTGTCAGCCTAGTTGTTAGTGTGTGGGTTAGTTGTGCCTCGGTTCTGTTCACCCTACTGAACGTCGCTTCTGGCCGGTAAGACCTTTCCTTTTTATTCAAAGTGGCGTCGAGTACTGTTTTGTGTTTTATTTACCGAATGGTCATGTCTCATCTGGGGGAAAAATGTCGAAGCGGGCTGTCTCCTATGCGGCGGTGCCCCTGTGGCCGCCTCTATTCCGTGACGGACCAGCATGACGGCTGCCTTTCCTCCCTTGGCCCAGACCATGATATGGACAACTGCGACATTTGTTTCTCAGTGTACCACCGAGTTATTGAGAACCATGTGTGGAAAGTCGGACTTGCACTGCTGACTTTCGGAGGACGAGTGTACAGTCAGCGGGCCAAGGTGAGGATTCTCCGCCCTTCCTCCGGATCCCCTCCTGGTCTTATATGGCCTGCGGAGGAGGAACCCCCCACCTCTCTTAGCCTTGCCATGGTGGGGGTTTCTTCTGCGGTGCAGGAGGCCCAATCTGGCCCTTTCGGGGATCAGTCGGAAGGCACCACTTTGGCAGTCGCCTCTTCGGTGCCGAATGCTCCCTCGGTGTCGTGTTCCAGGCCCTTTGGATCTGGACTGGCACTATCCTTGGTGCTGTCTCATGGTGCTGCTCTTGGTTACGGCACCATTTGCAGCACCATGGGCTGTAAGCGTGGCACCACGGTCAGCGTGGGGCCTTCTCTTGGTGCCGCCATCACTTTTGATGTTGTTCACAGCGTTGGGGCTCTTGGTGGTGCCAGGAATGGTGCTTGGGAGTTTCTGGGCCTGGTTCTGGTTCTGGCACTGTGTGTGGTGACAGAACAGGAATCAGTGCTGGCCCTGACCTCAGTGCCACTTGTGGCACCGGGGATAGGGATGGGGTTGGCGCTGTGGTTAGAGCCGAACTTGACTCTGGTGCCACTCGCGGCACCAGGGTGCTATGCGGTGCCACGTTCAGGGCTGTGCCCGACCTTGGTGCCACTCACAGTGCCATGGTGGGTGTCAACGTTGGGCATGGTGCTGTGCTGGACTTGGCTGTTGGCTGCGCCAGGGGGAGCACGGCGCTGCGCCTGACTCCGGTGCTGCTCATGGTGCTGGGGTGGGTGTCAGCACCGGGCATGGGGCTTTGCTTCACTCTGCGCTGGGTTACAGGGTGCTCTGGCTCATGGTCTAGGAACTGGAGAGGCTCAGGGAGTTGTCTGGCATTGGACTTCGGAGCCTGCCTCTTCAGAGGTGGACTCTGGGTCTGATCTGGACTGGCTCCCAGGTTCTTCAGAATCATCGAACCCCTCCATTTCCAACACCTCAGCCCTCACTCAGCCTCCTTCTGGGGGTCAGTTGTCACTGGTAGGCCCTAGGGTCAGTGGGTCTGACTAGCCAGCAGTGGTCTCCGTGACCACAGCTGTGCAACCTGGGGTCACTGGCATTTCTGCTCCTCCAGTTGGGGCACCCCTTCCTTGGTGTGTTTGGACAGCCCAAGTTTGGGGCAACCCGGGGTGTGCCAGGAAGGGGAGGGTACTGCTCCCTGGGTGGACTCCTCGGAGGCCACCCAGAGTTGCCAGTTGCCTAGGCTGGTGGCTAAGAGGACAAGGTCCCTCTCCGATTCCAAAGGGTTGAGGGGTAGGGGTGTGGTGCAGCGTGCCCTCTCTGGAGCCCAGACGGGTTCTGGAAGGAGTTGCAGCACAGACCCTCGCCTTTCCCTCGATGTGTCCTCAAGAGGGATTTTAACTTCTGAGGTTGGGCTGTCCTTCTGGACTCTCACGGTCCCGGTTACCTCAAGGGGAATTTTTTTTCCTTTGGGCACAGCTCTGACCATTCCGATCCGGTTGAACGGCTGTTAGCTGCGGTGGCCTTTGGATCCCCTTCCCTGCGAAGGGTTTCCTGTTGGCCCCCTTCCCTGACAAAGATAATTCTCCTGTTGCTATGAGCCTGTCCCCCAAGACTCTGTCTCCATCCCCGGCTGTCCCAGGTATTCCCGGTCCTCAGGGACCTATCACTTGGGAACAGTTCAGAGGTTCCGCTGCAAATTTCCCCACCTACCTCCATGCCCTGGACCAGCAGGTGTTCCACCATGCTCCCGTGCAGCCGGACCATGAACCTGGGAGCTTGTTCTCATCCTCTTCCCCCTCCATGGAGGGAGAGGAACCATCTGTCCACATCTCTCCAGCGTCTGATCTTTCCTCTTATCAGCGCTTCCTTGCGAGGATGTTGGATAAGCTCCACCTTACCCCAGTCCAGGTTAACAGTCCCGAGCATGTGACGTGTGCCTTTTTAGGTGAGTACAGTGCAGCTCACCTGGTGGCTCCCACCTGGCTTATTTCTTTTCAGAAAACATCACATCGGCTCTGGCTACGTCCCTTCTCCACTGCCTCAACCCCAAGTGACCTATGCCAGTGGTATTGCACTCCTCCCGGGTCTCCAGGTTTTCTGCCTCACCCCTCTTCAGGTTTGACCTCCCTGGACACCCCCTCTGGGCCTTGCGCCCCTTACTGTGACCGGCCCCCGGACTCGGATTCTGTGGACTTCGATTTCTGGGGGAGACAAGTGTTCTATTGGGCATGGATCTCTCTAACCATTGCAGCACATCAGGCTCACTTTGCAGCCTACAACAGGTTCTTGTGGTCCAGGCTAGGACAGACCCTAGCCTCAATGCCTGATTTGGAGGAAACCAGGCAAGCCATTGCCCTCTCTGTGCAGGCCCTGGAGTTAGCAAGGCACCAAGCAAGGGCATCTTATGATGCCAATGAGGTGGCATCCAGAGTAGTAGGGACAGTGATCTGCCTTCTGTGGACGGCATGGTTTCGCCTATCCTGGTTATCACCCTTGGCCCGGAGTAGGGTGATTTACTCCGCATACTGGAGAACCCATCTTTTATCCCGAAGGGTGAGACAGTGGCCTTCGGGGCACCTTCCTTTCCCCACTGGGGGCTCCCTGTCTCACCCAGACCAGTCACAGGCCTCTCCAGGCCTGTAAGGGTTCTCCCCTTTAGTGTCTCACCCACTGGAGGCTAAGGGACCTAGTCCCTTGGGTAATTCAGGGCCCCCTTAGCTCGGGTACCACCCACCAGTGATGAATGGTGAGGAGGACACAGATAAGATATGAAAATTACATACCTACCTTAATTGTTGGTTTTTCTGTGCATCTTCACCATTCATTACTAAATCCCACCCTCCTTCCCCCTGTGGGCCTCAGTCTCTGGACTCCCTCCTCCCCCCTGTGTGTCTTCTCTTTTCTCGTTCTCCTCTCCCTCACGGTTAGGTGGGAGGGGTCTGTGGAGATGCATGGGGATGAGTCCCTTGGTGGTATTATGGAGGTGTATGGGAGGGCTCTCTCTTTCTCTTCTCCCTTTATTCTAGGGATTCTTGGAGTGCTGCCCCCTCCAGTATGTTTACTTTATGAACTCAAATTTTGAGTTCAGGTTTTTCCCTTATGCCATCTTGGTTGTTTAAAATCCCCTCTTTTTTTGGGGGGGGGGGGAGAGTTTGAGACACACCCTCATCCTGCACTCCTTTGTTGATTGGTCTTCTGGACCTATGCTGCTTCAAATTCAGGCTTTGCCTTCTGGCAGCTGAATCTTGATAGCCCAGGGTTGGACTATCGTCTTCCAAAATCATAACGTGCAGAAACGCTCCTGGGGATGTGCTGCACCCCCCATCCCTCCCTCTCCTATCTTCTATTTCTCCTTCCAGAGATTGGGGCCTTTTCCCTTCCCTAATTTCCTATTTTTAATTTCTCTCGTCTGTCTCCTCTGTTGTTTATTTCTCCTTTTAGTTCATTATTCCTTTCCTTTTGTCTGTTCCTTAGGCTCTCTTGCCTTATCCCACCCTCCCTTCCTTACACTCTATGGTGTTTCAGAATTTGGACTGGGGCAGAGTCGATGGCAGTTAACGACCAACCCTCGAGCACCACGTGGAACGTTGGGCCCGAGGGCGGCGCTGGCCCTGCGTCGACTCCGCCCGTGGGAAAAAAAAGTCTCCCGCGGGGTCCTAGCTCTGGCACTATACCCACTAGTGATGAGTGGTGAAGATACACAGAAAGATCAACAATTACAGTAGGTATGTAACTTTCATTTTTTGTTTGGGGGAGGAGCCAGCATCGAGGCTGGCACTGCCCTCAAGGGCGACACACAGCGTGCTGCGTGTGCATCTGCCAGTAACCAACGTAGACTCCTCCCTCACCTCAGTTCTGTTTTTCCCACTATCGAGAGTGCACCTCGTGGGAGCTGAAAAGCAGTTAAGTAGTTCATCATCAAAGTCACTGGAAAGCTCTGTTCATAACTCGACGCAGTAGAGCTGCAGTCGGGTGAGCCGTTCCCTGTTGCATTAATTATTGTGTTATTTCTACAGCACTGAGTCTGTTCCTAGTTTTATTTGTTTATGTGTGTGGTCGATCATGTCTAGTCCAGGCTAAATCCAAATCTAAGGTGGGATGTGCCGCTATTCGTCGGTGCCCCTGAGGCAAGTCCATTTCCATAACGGATCACTATGATCAATTGCTTTGTTGCCTGGGTCCACAGCACGACATGGACAACTGCGATGTGTCATTCTCCATGGACCGCTGGATCTTCAAAACGCATGTTTTGCAGGTGGGCTGTAAACCTCCTACCTTCAGAGAATGCTGTCGGTCCCGGGAAACCATGGCAAGAACTCTGGACCTTCCCCCAGGTTGCCCTCCATTACTACACATACTGGAGGGCCGCAAACTGTCAATAGTGCCAGCCTCGCTAGTGCCTTCGGTTTGCCAGAGGGGTTGGGTGGACAGTCGACTTCCTCTGCGGAGTTGGTTGAGCACCCTTCTCGGTTGTCGACCTTTTCAGCTTCCTCCGGTGTCACGATCGGAGCTATACGCTGGATCCAAAACAGTGGGGCCCTCGACTCCATCTGCCAGTTCAGCCCAAGCTCCTGGCACTGTTTCTGGGGCCGGTGAGCAGGGCACTGCCAAGGGTGCGGCGTGGCCTTCATTCGCGGCACCGAACATGGTGGGGTGCTGAGGGATGACCTCTCTCTCCTGGTCAACCTACTCTCTTCCTCTTTGGATGCCCCCCTCTGAAGAACTCTCGGGCTCTAAGGAGTCTCATAGAAACATAGAAGCTGACAGCAGATAAGGACCGCAAGGCTCATCCAGTCTGCCCATTTCTTTTTCTACCTTATAAATGTGCCATCGGCCTTTGCTCTGTCAATGGTCTATCTATTCATACTCATCTGTATTGCTCCCTTATGCCTATCCCATGCCTGTTTGAAGCGCTGCACTGTATTCATATCCACTACTTCCTGAGGTAGGCCATTCCATGCATCCACCACCCTTTCTGTGAAAAAGAACTTCCTCACATTAACGCTTAATTGGCCTCCCTCTAATCTCATGCTGTGTCCTCTTGTCCTGCTATTTTTCTTGTATTGAAACATATAAGACTCTTTCACCTTGTTAATGCCCTTAAGGTGTTTGAATGTTTCAATCATATCACCTCTCTCCCGCCTTTGCTCTAGGGTATACATATTGAGTTCAGTTAATCTGTCCTCATATGTTTTCTGATGCAGTCCCTGCACCATTTTGGTTGCCCTTCTCTGGACTGCCTCAATTTGGTTAATGTTCTTGTGAAGGTGTGGCCTCCAGTACTGCACGCAGTACTCCAGATGGGCTTAACCAGTGTCTTGTAAAGAGGATTATACCTCCCTCTTCTAACTTGTGATATCCCTACTAATACACTCCAACATCCCTCTAGCCTTACCTCCTGCTTTAGAGGTCTACTTGGATGATTTCAGGTCATTGGTGATGATAGCGCCCAAGTCTTTTTCTTCCCTTGTGACTGCCAGCAACTCCCCTCCCAGCCTTTAGGTGGCTTCAGGGTTTCTCTTCCCTATGTGCATTATCTTACACGTCTTCGTGTTAAACCCAAGTTGCCACTCTTCTGACGATTTTGCTAGTTTGTCCAGATCGCTTCTCATTCTGCCACACCATCTGGATCATCTACTGTGTTGCAGATCTTGGTGTCATCTGCAAACAGACAAACCTTACTATCCAGTCCATCTGCAATGTCACTGATGAAGATACTGAAGAGGACTGGCCCCAGGACTGATCCCTGAGGTACCCCATTTGTGACTTGCATCTCGTCTGACTGTATACCATTTACCACCACTCTCTGTTTCTGCCCGTCAACCAGTTTGCCACCCAGTTGACCGCCTGACCCACCCCGAGCCTACCCAGTTAATTAATCAGTCTTCTATGTGGAACAGTATCGAAAGCTTTGCTGAAGTCAAGGTAGACAACATCAACTGCTCCCCCTTTGTCCACCACTCTGGTTACCCAGTCAAAGAAATCTATGAGATTAGTTTGACGGGACTTTCCTTTTGTAAACCCATGCTGTCTTGGATCCTGTGCTCCCATGGATTCCAGGTGTTGCACTCTCCTTTCCTCAAGTAGTGTCTCCATAATCTTGCCCAATACTGAGATAAGACTGACTGGTCTGTAGTTCCCTGCCTCCTCCCTGCTACCACTCTTGTGGAGCGGGATTGCATGAGCCCTTCTTCAGTCTTCTTGGACCTCTCCTGTGCTCAGAGACTCACTAAACAGTTCTGATAATGGCTCTGCTAGTTCCACCCTTAGCTCCTTTAGTACACTGGGATGTATGCCATCAGCTCCCATTGCCTTGTCCACCCTGAGCTTATTGAGCTCTTGTAGGACCCTTTCTTTTGTGAAGGGACTAGTGCACACCTCCCTCCCCCGTGTCCGTGGTGCACAGCTCTGGGCCCTGCCCTACCTTTTCTCGAGTAAATACTGAGCAGAAGTATCTATTTAGGATAGATGCTTTTACATGGTCCTCTTCCTCACACGCCCCCTTATCCCCTTCGATCTTAGCAATACCCCCTCTGGACTTTCTCCTTTCACTAATATATCTATAGAAAGTCTTGTCACCTTCTTTTACTGTTTGTGCTAGTGTTTCCTCAGTTTGGGCCTTTGCCTGTCTTACTGCCTTCCCTGCTTCCTTTAGGGAAGTTTGGTATGCCTCCCTATCTTCATCCTGCTACGTTCCCTTATATTTCCTGAAGGCCCGCCTTTTGGCTCTGACCTTTTCTGCTACTCTGTTTGAGAACCAAAGTGGTTTCCTTCTTCTTTTACACTTCCTTTTCTCACTAACAAAATGGGATGTTGCTTCAAGTCTTGCATCTTTAATGCTTGCCCACTTTACCTGTACCCCCTCACCTGTATTTCTTTTGCCAGGGCTTGCTTAACTCTGTTGGCCATTTTATCAAAGTCAGCTCCTCTGAAGTCCCATATTTTGGTCTTGGAATGGGATGATTTTCTTCTAGTGGCCAAATTGAACCATACCATGTAATGGTCACTGGCCCCCAGATGACCTTCTACCTGGAGATCTGTGATCCTTTCCCTGTTAGTCAGTACTAGATCTAGGATAACCCTGTCTCTAGTGGGTTGTTGTACCAGTTGTTTGAGGCCCTCCACCTGCAGGGAATCCACCATATGTCTAGTTCTGGCAGATGTCCCTTCTGGTATTGACCAATCTGTGTCTGGCATGTTGAAGTCTCCCATTATCAGAACCTCCCCTTTAGCTGTCATGTTTTGTATATCTTCTAACAGTAACATGTCTATGTCCTCCCCCTGGTCTGGAGGCCTGTACACAACCCCAGTTCGTATGGCTGTCCCATTTCCTGTTTCCAGGGTGACCCACAGTTCTTCTGGCTCCTTATGTGTATTCTGAATTTCTGTAGCTTTGATATTTTCATTGACATAAAGGGCCACCCCCCCCCAACCTTTTTGCACCTCGGTCTCTTCTGAACAGTACATAGCCAGGTACTGAAGTCTTCCAAGTGTGGTTACTGGTAAACCATGTCTCACTAATGGCTACTATGTCCAGTTTAGCTTCTGTCATTATTGCCTGTAGGTCTGGGATCTTGTTTCCCAGACTGCAAGCATTTGTGTATATGATTTTCCATTGGTCTGATTTCGGTGTTTTAGTTGTTGGACGAGGTCCGGCGTTTCCCCTGTGCATAGTATGGGAAACCAGACCTTTTTCTTTACCTGATGATGCAAATGAACTACAAACATGCTGAACTCCTGTTTGACCACTATCTGAGGGGGGAGGGGTGTTCTTCCCATTTGATGTTCCGGGTGCTACAGCTTTCTCCCCATTTGCTAGTTTAAATATTCTGTAAAGACATCAAACTTCTGCCCCAGTGCACTGACTCCCTCCTTAGTCAGATGCAGGCCATCAAATTTAAAGAACTTTCACTCCCAAAACTGTTGCCAGTTCCCTACAGATTTGTGTCTTTTTTCCTGGCACCAGCCCTTGAGCCACATCTTTAGTTCCCCTATCTCCCCTTCTTTGACCTTCTGTCCATCTGTCCCCCTCTCCCAGACTGGCAGGATCTCAGAGAAGGAGATGCCGGACGAAATGGATGATCGTTTGTCACCCAGCCTGGTCAGGTGTTCCTTGATCTCCACAACTGACCAGCTGGTGAGATCGTTGGTCCCTATGTGTACCAAGACATCAATGTTTTCTCCTGCTTCCTGAACAATTTTAGCAATGTGGTCAGTGTCTCTCCATGCTGATGTACCTGGGAGACATCTGACCATTACCCCTGGCTGGAGATAAGTATCAACTCCCCGAATCATGGAGTCACCTATGATCAGAAGTTTTTTTGATTTCCTTTTTGCTTCTTTTGTTTTGGTTCTTGCTTTGGGTGCATTTTGTTGTGCTAGCTCCTGTGCTGCAGTGTCCTGCTCTGCAGTGTCCTCTGCCCCTTTGTTTGATTTTGGAGATAGAGGCAGATACCTGTTTGTAGTTTTTACAGGGTTTGTGGAGGTGATATGTTGGAGAGCACTTAGTGATGGGGCACCCGATTTGCCCCTCCTAACCAGCTGCCAACCTCCCAGACCAACTACCCTCTGCAGTCGAGGTGCTTCTGTTGGATGTTGGGGAAATGGCGGGCGGTTCTAATAATATATTTCCTCTTGAATAGGCAATTTGAAGTGTGCAATCTCTGCCCATGCTGCCTGGAGCTGAGCCCTTAGATCTCCAATGGCCCAGCATGTACAACAGTGTCCTAAATCCTGTAAAACTGCCCTTCTGAAAAGTGTTCCACAGTACCTGCAGTTAATGATATTGATTCCAGGAAAGTTGCTGGGTTTATAACCTGGTCAGAGTAATTAGAAGGAAGAAAATGAAAGTAAAAGTTTGATTTTGTGTTTTGTTTGTTTGTTTTTGTCTTGCCGCCCTACAAGACTGAGCAGCACTATTTTGAGGTTTCCTCGCTTCTTCTGACTGACTGTGTCTCAGGAGCTGCCATCTCTGAGTCCTCTGGTGCCGTTGACAGTGCCAGGGATTTTCTTGGTGCTGTAGGAGAGTGCAGTGCTGCAGCCAGTGCTGTGAAGCAAGGTGGTACCATTCCCAGTGCCATGGAAACAGGCAGTGCAGTCCTTGGTGCCATGGAGAAGGACTGCGCTGTCCCTGGTGCCGTGGAGAAGAACGGCACCGATGATGGAGCAAAGTCAGGAGGCATTGTTGGGTCTGGAGGTTGCATTGCTCCAAATTCATGAGTCAGAGATCGGCACCCCTGTTGGGGCCGAATCCGGCGCTGAAGCTGGGAGCGGCACGGCCTCTGTTCCCCTTTTAAGGGCTAACTCAGGGGTTGCCGTGGCAGGTTTGCAGACCCTTTTGGCTCCTCCAGTTTTGCCCTCCTTAATCCTTTAAGGACAGATGAGGGGCAGGTCTCTTTCTAGAGGGAGGGCTTGAGAGCACCTGGGGTGGCCCAAGAGCTTTCTCTTCGAGCTCCTGGTGGCTCTGGTAGGACCCACAGTGCCAACCCCTTGCACTTTTGCTGTCCTCAATGGAGAGATCGTGCATCTGGTGGGGTTAGGGGCTGCTCACAAGGGCCAGACTGGCCACGGTCTCCTCACTGTGGGGCTTCTTCCCTAGGGCACCATGAAGGCCGCACCTGCATGGTTGTGCAACCTTCTGTGGATTCTTTGTGCAGCCCCACCCTTTGGGAGGGGTTGCGTGAGTGTTCCCGAAGCCCTAGCAGGGATACTCCTCTGGCTCAGCTGTCTTCTTCTCCTTCTGATCCTCTGCCTCACCCTTCTGCTCTTCTGGCATTTCGGGTCTTACGGGGCCCCTGTCATGGGACCAGTTCAGACGCTGTGCTGCAGCATTCCCTCGCTATCTTAGAGCACTGGACCAGGACATTTTTAGACCAGAAACATTTGCTGCACCCAGATCTGAATCAAGCTAATCTTCCTCCTCGTCTTCCTCCCATGAGGAAGAAGACTCCTCAGTCCACTTGTCCTTAGACACTGATATCACCAGCTATCAACGGTTCTTGTCGAGTTTGCTGGAGGAACTTCATATTTCCCATTTCGCATGTCACAATCCTGCCCATGTGACCCGAGCTGTCCTGGGCGAGTTTTCCTCGGAGAATGTGTTGCTTCCTATGTGGCCTGTCCCCGTTCAGGAAGCATCCCATAGAGTCTGGCAGTCTCCTGCTTCCTCCTTTCTTGCCCCAAGGGACTGCCAGCACAGGTATCATGCTCCCCGGGGGTCTCCAGGCACCTTTCCTCATCCCATTTCAGGGATAGAGTTACTGGACACCCCTCTGAGCATCATCACCCAAGATACGACCGCCCCCCGGAGTTTGACTCAGCTGAGTTTAACCACTGGGGGAGGAGGTTTTTCCTTGGTGCGTCTCCTTCTATGCATTTCATCACATCAGGCCCATATGACTGTCTATGCTAGACACTTATGGATGTTATTAGGACAACTCCTAGCTACTCTGCCTGATTTGGAGGCAACCAGGCAGGCTATCTGTCTTTCTGCTTCTGGCCTAGAGCTAGCGAGGCATCTTTCATGAGTGTCTTATGACGCTAATGAGGTAGCTTCTAGGTTGGCAGGATCTGCAGTCTGTATAAGATGGGCAGCATGGCTTCACCTTTCTAGGTTATTGCCCTCAGCCCGTGTAGGGTGATTGCTTCCCCTTTCCAAGGAGCCCATTTTTTCTCCCACAGGGTGAGATAGGAATTGGCGGGGCGTCTCCCTTCTCCCAGGTCACAGGAGTCCCCGTCTCATCCTGACCAATCTCGGGCCTCTCCAGGCCCGTAGGGGGCTTCTCCCCCTGTGGTTCTCCCCCCACAAGGGGCTGAGGAAATGGCTGTCCTCAGGGTTATGCCAGGTCCCCTTCTGGGGACTTGGTACTCACCCACCAGTGATGAATGGTGAATATACATACAGGAAGATATGGAATTACGTACTTACCGTAATTCTTGATCTTCTTGTATATCTTCACTCTTCATCACTGCTTCCCGCCCACCTTCCCCTCTGAGCAGTGCCTCCTCCCTGTTTGCTCTCCCCTCCATGGAAACCTTGTGGGGTAAGCCTTGCTTCTCTTCTCTCATTCCTCCAGGGGATTTCTTCTGCTTCTCCTTGAAGAGGGGGAGGACTAGTGGGGTCCTCCCCTTTTTTAATGCCCTTGACGATGGGGGCTTCTTGGGTTCTCTTCTCTCTTCAAGTGCCTTCTGACAAAAAGGAGATCTGTCCTCTTCGGATCTTCTCAATCCAGTGGGTGTGGAGGATCCTAGGACCCCTCCTCTTCTCCTTAAACCAATGCATTTGGCCTAGAATAGTATCTCTACTCCAGGACTCTCTTTCCCTTGCCTTGGCTCGGGAGCAGTTTCAGGGTATATCATTGCCTGGATGTGAAAAGCTGTTAGGAGGTCCTATGTCCTCAGATGGATTCTGTGCCCACCTCTATGCCTTAGGAAGACTCTAGAGACTCCAACACCCTGCTCTCAGGAGGAGGGGGGGATTGTGTTGTCTGGCATCTTCGGGCCCTGGTGGACTTTGTCAGTCACAAGACGGTTGTTCTCCAAATGGACAAGTCTGTTATGTACTACATCAACAAGCGGGGGAAGCACACACTTATCCTCTCCGCAGAGAGGAGCATAGCCAAACACAGGCAGATCCTCACAAGTGGTCGTTCACTCCAGACATTGTGCAGTCTCTGTTCAATGAGTGGGGAACCCCAGATGTGGATTTTTTGTGTCCCCACTCAATGCCAAACTGCCTTGATTCTTCTTCAGAAATCCAGAACATGGCATTTTCTGTTAGGATGCCTTCGGGCTGCAGTGGACAAATCGCTTTCTGTACGCATTTCCTCCTGTTCCTGTACAGTAGTTCAGGAGGTACTGCTCAAGCTGGAGGCATGGGGGTGGGGGGAGATGATTCTAATCACCTTATACTGGCTTCGGCAGATATGGATACCCCTGCTGAACAAATTGTAAGCCCTTTGAGGGCCCTCCCTCTCCTGACAGACCTTGTGATGACTTGTTCTTGATCCAGCCCCGTCTGCATTCCCTTCATCTCCACACTTGGCTCCTGAGGAGATAGAAGTCAGCAGATTTAAAGCATCTCAGACACTGTCAGAGATTCTTCTGGCTGCTCTTAAGCCCTCCACCAGAAAAAGTTACGCAACCAAGTGGAAACGTTTTTCTGTGTGGTGCTCCAAAACCCATCTAGACCCATCCCAGTGCCCACCAGACAAGGTTCTGGAGTACTTGTTGGACCTTTCTGACACAGGCTTGCAATACTCTACTGTTAAGGTCCATTTGTGCACTCTTTACATGTACCACGAGCCTATTCAGAACCTCTCTCTAGCCCAACTGCCCCTCTTTAAGAGATTCCTCAAGGAAATCTTGCACACAAGGCTCCCAGTCAGGAAACCTGTAGCTGTCTGGAATCTCAACCTTGTGTTGGACATGCTCACTAGTAAGCCTTTGGCTACGTGTGACCTGAAATTTCTGACTTGGAAAACAGTATATTTTCCCTTGTCAGTCTTCACCATTCAACCATTCATTACTGCTGGGTGTAAGCCACAGGCACGTACCTGCACGGTAGCTTTTTTTGGGGGGGGGGAGTCGGTGCCAATGGCACCGCCCATGAGACTCACGTACTGTGTGGTGCACAAGGGTTGGCTGTTAGGCGCTGCAGACTCCTCCTTCCTCCCAGTTCTGTTTCTCCTGCCGTCGAGGTTGTACCTGCTGCGTGAGTCATCAGATTTTGCTGTGTTACTAGGCCTAGTCCGCTTTTCATCGCTGTGTTCCTGCCAACTCCATTTTCTTCCTTCCCAGTTCTGAGTGTCCACCTGAAGCCGTTCACCCAGTAAGCTCGTTCCTTTTAATTTCCTTACTGATGGCGCCGGGTCTATTTCTGTAGTTTTCGGTTAATTATTTTTCAGTGTCCTGTCTGATTTGGGGGCTAGGAAGAAATCCAAAGCAGGCTGTGCCCCAAGTGTCAGTACCCCTGTGGCCGTCATTATTCCGTAATGGACTGGCATGATGTCTGTCTTCATTGCCTGGGTCCCAACCACGATATGGATAATTGCAATGCCTGTTTCTCCATGGACTGCCGCATTCTTGAGATCCACGCATTTAAGGTTGGCAGGGCCCTGCTGACTTTTGGAGAACAGCATCATTCTAGGGATGCCATGGCGAGAACTCTTGACCCTGCCTCCAGGTCCCCTCCTGGGTCTATATGGCCCGGTGAGGAGAGAACCTCCTCTTATGAGTCTAGCCTTGCTGCAGAGGAGTTTTTTTCCACCATTCCGGAGGAACGGCTTGGTTCCCTGCAGAGCTGGGTCAGGAGCACCGCTACAGCAGTCACCTTGCAGACTCCCCCAGTGTTGTGGCCCACGACTGCTGGACCAGCATCGGCGGACTCTCGGCGCTGCCCGCTGGTGCTGTCTCAGATCCTGGTGCCGTTTGTAGTGCTGGAGATTGAGGCAGCGTTGCAGGTGGTGGTGTGTCCCACAGCGGCAGGAGAGCTGCTTGTTTGGTGGTGTGTGTGGTTTCTTTCTCTTTGGAGGGGGAGGATTCACTGGCCGATACGGACTGGCACCCTGACTCCTCAGAGTCAGGGAGTCCTCTTGGATGCGACACAAGCACCCCAGTGTCCATCTCCTGGGTACCCTGGATTCTGCAGTCTCTGCAGGCCCCCATGTCGACCCCAGTGTCAGGGGGCCTCATGGTGGCTAGCAGGTTCGGAATGCCTGGGGTAATGGTCCCGACCTCGGGAGCCTGGGCAGCTGCCATCTCTGGTGCTGCTCTGGCTACCATGATTAAGATGGGGACCCCCTCTTCTGTGACCTCCTTTGGGGGGCCTGCAGGATTGAGGTACCCCTCAGCAATGGGTTCAAGGAAGAGGGCGGCCTTGGAGTCTGAGGGGTTGAGAGGCCAGGGTGAAACTGGGGGCCCTCTTCCACTACTCTGCAGGGGGTGGGGAGGAGTCACAGTGCCAAGCCCCGCTTCTCCTCCTCTGAGTCTTCAGAGGTGCCCTTGGTGGATGGCACTAGGGTTTGCCCTTCTGGATCCATGCAACCCCAGTCACACCACAGGGAAGGTTCCCCTTCAGGGCTCAGCCAGGATTTGTTTTCACATTTGCAGTGTCCACTGACTGGGTTGACCCCCGGATCCCCCCTTGCTGGAGAATCTACTGTGAGGTCACAGAGGCCGGGCACTTTCAGGCAGGTGTCCTTCCCCAGTCCATCTGAAGACACCACCCTCTCTCCCAGGCCATGTGGGCCCTATGAGACCCATAACCTGGGAGACATTAAGGGCCACTGCAGCGGTCTTTCCTAGATGTATTAGAGCCATGGACGAGCAGGTCTTTCGCCTGTCTCCACTTCCGCAGGAGGACTCTGAGCATCTGAGCTCCTCTACTTCCTTGGCTTTCTCATCTGAGGAAGAAGAATGTTCCATCCACCTTTCCTCCAACACGGATTTCACTGAATATTAGTGATTCCTCTTGAGGTTAGTTCAGGAGCTCCACATTTCCCTTGTGGTAAGGCACAATACTGAGTGGGAGATGCACTTCTTTTTGAACAAATTTCATGTGCACCACCTAATGGTACCTTCCTGGCCTATTTCCTTCCAGGAAGCATCAGTCCACACCTGGCAGTCACCAGCCACTTCATCCCCAGCCCAAGCAGACTGCAGGAGGAGGTATTGCACTCTACAGGAGTCTCTTGGTTCTCTGCCTCACCCACCCTTAGGGTGATGACTTTAGATACTCCTTCCTGGCTTCAAAACCCAGCACACAACCGACCACTGGATCCGGATTCACTGAGTTCGATCAGTGGGGAAGAAGAGTTTTCTCTTCCGCTCGTGTGCTGCTCAGCATCAGCATCATCAGGTTCACCATGCTGCCTACAATAGGCACCTGTGGTCAATGCTGGCTCAGGTGTTAGCATCAGTGCCTGATTCAAAGGAATCTAGGCAAGCCATTGCCCTCTCTGCACAGGGTCTGGAGCTTGCAAGGCACCAAGAAAGGGCATTGTATGACACCAATGAGGTGGCTTCCAGACTGGCAGGGACAGCGATATGCATCAGGCTAACAGCATGACTTTGCCTGTCTAGAATGTCACCCATTGCCTGGCATAGGGTGATTTCCTCCACCTTCTGGTGGACCCGCCTTTTCTCTTGCAGGGCAAGGAGGAATTTACGGGGGTGTCTTCCGTCCCCCCAGCCACAGGGGACACCTCCTCAATGTGACCAGCCTTAGGCCATATATGGTCTAGTATGGTTATAGGGTCTTCCCCCTCCTGCATCTCCCCCCCCCACAGGAGGCTGAGGGAATAAGTTCCCTCGTGGCAGTTCCAGATTCCCTCCGGGAGGCTTGGTACTCACCCAGAAGTAATTAATGGTGACGATTGACAAGGGAAGATATGAAAATTACATACCTACCGTAATTCTTGATCTTCTTTTAAATCTTCACCATTTATTATAGATTCCAGCCTACCTTCCCCTCTTGAGCCTCAGCTCCTGGGCATGCCACCCTGCTCGCCTTTCCCCTCTTCGATGCCAATTGGGGGCAGATTCCCCCGGTACCTCAGGGCTCTCTGTTTCCTTCTCTAAATCACAGAATGCCCAACCTAGGAGGGCAGCGAGTAGGGTCTTTGCCCTGGTCTTGGATGGAATTCCATGGGGTGCTCAGTGGGGTGTGGGGTCCTTTCTTGACTTGGCACAGATCTGTTGGTCCATTGTAGTCTTAGGATGGAGACTTTGTTAGTGCATTCCGTGGGAGGACCCATGCCTCCCCCATTTTTCCCCTTTCTCGCTGTCTCCCTACCTTTTGGGGTGATTTCTGCATGGAGTCCTCTCCTGTTTAAGAGGTGTTTCCCCTTAGCTAAGCCCTCAGGTGGTAAGCTAGAGAGGGCCATGCTCCAGGACTTTCATCCCGATCATGGGTTATGGGGTGGGGGGGGATCAGTCTCTGCTATGCTTTATATTTTCCAAGACCATCCAAAACTCTCCTTTTCTGGACTTATGTCCAGTGGTCCCTGAAGTTGTCAGGATCCTTGCTCCTGTGTCTTCATACCCCTCAGGGATTTGAGGCTAAAATTAGCCAATGGTCTTCCAGTTGAGCATGGCGGAGGATCTTCCTGGACATAAAGTCTCCACCACTCATTCACAGTAGTGGGACTATGCCAGAGGTGCTAGGACTGAGCAGGAGCCATAAATCTTCAGGAGGGCTGGTGCCAAGGTAGGACCGCACATGTGTAGTGCCACAAGACTGGCTCACACCGTATAGGCTATCTCAGTGTTGACCCTCCAACTGCCTCAGATCTTTCTTTTTTTCCCATCATTGAGTGTGCTTCAGTGACGATGCCACTTGCCCACCAAGAGTCAAAGCTTCACATCTATATGACAGCAGCATAGTCGTTCAGTATTTGACTAATTTTAGTATATTCATACATAATTTATAAAAAGAAAAAAGGTTTTTTTTTCTTCCCAGTGAAGAATAGAGAAGTCTTCTTCAGCCCGCCTTCGAGAGAGTCAACCATGAACCGGGCCAGTGACAGTAGGGAGACTTTGCATGAAAGCTGTCCGCCACCCTTTATGGAGGGGAGGTCTGAATATGGGCAGCCTGGTGCCCGGGAAGAAGGGCGGTCCTCCCAAAAGCACAAAGAGGCACAGGTACTACCTTCTCCTTCTGATTGTTTTCAGAACTTCAGCCTTGGGTGCCCCAGGGTTGGGGTCTCACACACTTGCCCGGCTTTGGCAGCACTGCATCCAGTGCCATTTTCGACGCTGGCACTTTCAACTCCAATTTGAGAAGCACCTCTTCTGCTCTCTTTCCTCCCTTTCCTTTATATACTATCCCTTCTGGGCTAGTAAGAGTTAATGTTGAGCCTGATCCTGATGTGCGATTAGGAGACGACTTTGATGAAGATTCATTCTTTGGAGTGGAAAGTAAGCCCTCCACTTCAGCAGAGCTTCTTTGGTCGAGGACTTTTCCTTTAAGTCTCTCCTGAAGAAGATGAATTCCACCCTCTCTCTCTCTCCAGACTTTTGAGATTGATCCTGGGAAGCTGTTGTGCCCTCAATATCTGCACATCCTGGAAATCCCTATGGAATTGACTCCTCCAGTACAGCCCTCTTTCGAGACTCTTTCACAGATGGTGTGGGACAGCCTGGCACTCGTTCCTTCTGTGACTAAGTCCATAGACAGGAAATATGCTCCCCTCAAGGATAGACCAATCCTGGCCTCTCGAGCCTTTACAGATGCCATAGTGGTTTTGGAAGAAAATGACAAAGCTGTTCTCCCTCAGGAGTCTGCGGCTCATCCAGTAAATAAAGAATCCCAAAAGACTGTCACTTTAGGGAAGCAAGTATTCACCACTGCTACCCTAGGAATGTGCATTGCTAGCTACCAGGGCTGTTTTTCTCAATATGAGTACACCCTCTGGAACTCACTAAAAGCCACTGTGAAGGCCTTCTGGAGTGGACGTTAGTTCAGAGCTTCTCCGGACTATTACTAGAGACATAGAGTCTACTAATCAGCAACTAAAGGCTGCTATGGATGCCTTTGACACTGCCTCGAGAGCAGCGGCAGCTGGGATATGCATCCGGAGTCACTCATGTGTACGGACTTCGGGGTTCAAAAATGATGTTCAACAGAGAGTCATGAATTTTCCGTTTTATGGAGTTTATCTGTTTGGCCCATAGGTGGAGCAGGCGCTGGAGGTAACTCAGAAAACTAGAACTGCTATTAAGACAGCCGGACCAGCCAGTCCAGTGGCACAGAGGGTTGAGGTGCTAGCGCATTATCTCGAGCCATGCCAGCGACCCGGGTTCAGGAACGGACTCAGGACACCAGGAGCTGGCAGGGAAAGAAGAGGATTGAGCGTCCATAGGACTTCTCTCCTCTCCTGGGCTGGGTATGGGGTGACGTCACTCTGCAGCAGTCCCCAGTGGAGACCGGAGGCACTGCAGATGCAATGTAGGAGGGAATGTCACTAGAAAAGTAGAAATACCTGCTTCATGCTCAGCCAGATGATGGCTGCCTGGCTGTCCAAGGCCATTGATGTCCCACAGAACCATCCATTCTAGCAACACCCTGGGGCCAAGCATTGCGCTGGTCTGTCCCCTTGACCGGTGCCTTTCCCCTTGGAGGAGGAGGACCCGCCTCATGAAGAGTTATATCGGGTTTACTCTGGGGTTGGCTGCTATATGGAATGGTGGCTTGAGAGTGAGATGGATTGGATTCAGCCTTGGCTTATGCCTGAAGGAGTGGCTGAGATTGAGCACGTAGGAGGGATAAAAAAAAAAAATGGCCAGTCCGGCCCCTGCTGCCCCTGAATGGGGCGGAAACCAGCAGCAGTTTTATAACCATCAGTCCTTTCGTGGTAAAGGCAGGGGGGATCTTCCTGGATATAAAGTCTCCACCACTCATTCACACTGATGGGATCTATGCCAGAGGTGCTAGGACCCAGCGGGAGCAAACTTTTTGCAGGAGGGTCGGCGCCAGAGATGGAGCCACAAGCCTTGGTTCATGCGGCAATGACTATCTTGGCATCGACCCTCCAAACACCTCAGTTCCTTTTTTCCCACCGACAAGTGCGCTACAGTGACGACGTCGCTCTCCCGCCAGGGGTCAAACTTCAAACTAGCAGCATAGTTTTCAGTTGTTTCTTTATTTTGTAGTATTTCTTGAATAAAGTTCCGCTGACTATAATTTATTGCAAGAAAGAAGTCTCAGCCTACATTGACAGAGTCGACCACGAGTGGGTCAGGTGATGGTAGGGAGACTGTGTATGAAAGTTGTTCAGTCAGCCGGGCTGGGTCTGGTCCGCCACCTTCTCCGGGGGGGGGGTCGTCTGACAATGGACAGTCCAATGCCTAAGGGAGGCGATCCAACCCGGAAGCATAAAAAAAAGCGGTTGTACTCTGGCACCATTCGGCCTCAAGCTCTTCTTCGACCCGTAGGTCAGGAAAGAGAAGACATCACCTTCTGGTATGTCTGCGCGTCAATGGTCGGTCATTGGGGTCAGTTGCCGGTCTCCTCTGGAGTCACCGGTTTCTGTCTCCAGCCTCTGGCCTCTTTGACATCAGAGCTCTTCCCCCACTTCTGGTAGGGCTTCAGATGAGCAGTTTCATCAGTGGGCTGCTCTGTTGGAGCAGTGGGCTCAGAGGTTGGTCCAGCTGCCTGACCCGGTCACTCAGGGGCCCTCTGACCCTTTGGGGGATTGGGTAGAGCAGTTGAGCCTCCCTAGTCATGCGGCACTTTCTTCGGTGCTGTCGACTCTGTGCTCAGGTGTTTTCCCCCCTCACATGGCTGCAGCGCGGGGGGCCACACCGATGCCTCTGTCTCCTGGTATGTTTCCTTCTGTTTTCTCAAATCTCAGTTTTCGGGGCCCCGCATTGGTTTTGGCACCGTTGGCGTCGATGGGTTGCTCGGCGCCATCCTCGGCATAGATGCGTCTGTTGGTGCTGTCCTTGGCACTATTGGGATTGTCAGCACTACCCTCGGCTCCATGCAGATTTTCAGTACTGCCCTCGGCACCGTTGGGCTTGTCGGTGCCGCCCTGTGCTGAGCCAGGCGGCACTGTGCTCTTCTTCAGCGCTGAGACTTGGCAGGACGTCTTCCAGTCTTCAGGGCTCCTCAACTCTGAACCCTTTTCCCTCCTACTTTCCTTCTGATTTTCACTCCTTTCCTGTCCATACAGTCCCTCCTGGGCTATCGGGAGATGATATTGAGCCTGACCCAGACCTTAGGCTGGGTGATGATGTGGAAGGAACAGTATCTAATCCTGCTGCAGAGCCTGTGGTCGAGGACCTGTCATTTAAGCCTCTGCTGAAAAATGTGAATTTCACTCTTTTTCTCCAGACTATGAATATCGATCCTGGTAAGCTTTTAAGATTCCAGTACCTTCATGTTCCGGACATCCCTATGGATTTAACTCCACCGGTACAGCCCTCCTTTGAGACACTTTCTCAAATGGTATGGAATAGTCCTGCTCTCATTCCTTCTGTGGCCAAGTCCATAGATAGGAAGTATGCTGCTCCCAAGGATCGACCTATTTTGGCCTCTCAAGCCTTTGTCGACCTTATTGTAGTCTTGGCAGAGAATGATAAGGTTGTCCTTCCTCAGACTACTACAGCTTGACCTATAAACAATCTCATAAGATAGATACTTTAGATAAGAGAGTCTTTGCTGCATCCACCCTGGGTATGCGCATCACCAGCTACCAGGGCTATTTCTCTCAATATGAGTATATTCTTTAGCATTCACTCAAACAAATGGTTGATGCTCTACCGGAGTCTGACACTAATTCAGAGCTTCTTCAAACCATAACCAGGGGTATCGAGTCCAACAACCAACAGGTTAAAGCAGCTATGGATGCTTTTGATACTGCCTCTCAAGCAGTGGTGGTGGGCATTTGTACCCACTGTCATTCCTGACTGTGCACTTCAGGCTTCACGAATGATGCCCAGCAACAGGTCATGGCATTGCCCTTCAACGGTGTGTATCTCTTCGGTCCTCAAGTAGAACAAGCTCTAGAGGTCACACAAAAGACCAGATCGCCCATTAAATTGGCTCAACCTGCTTCTGCCCCTTCTCGGGGGGTGTTAATAAGTGCCAGTTTCACAACTGTCAGTCCTTTTGAGGCAAAGGCAGGGGAGGTTTTAATAAAAACCAAGCCCCTTAGCCTCAAAAGAAAATGCAACAGAAAGCACAAGGGCCCAAAGCGCCCAGTGCCACCTTCTGAGTCTCTGGCCCAAGTCCCACCTCAGCTGCCTGAGGGGGACTCCTCTTTAACGTTGGTAGGTTGTCTGACTCAATTCTACAACCAGTGGAAGTCCATAGCATCACACAAATGGGTCCTCCGGATAATCCTCGAGGGGTATTCCGTCAATCTTTTGGAGACCCATCTTGATTGCCCCCCCAAACGGCAGTCCAAGCTGTCAATACTTCAGTCAGAACTTCTCGCCTCAGAGATACAAGGCCTTCTGTACAACAGGGCAGTAGAAATAGTTCTACTGGATCAACAGAACACAGGGTTCTACTCCCATTACTTTCTAGTTCCAAAGAAAACCAGGGGCATGTGCCCCATTTTGGACCTCAGAAAATTGAACAAATTTCTTCCCAAGGAGAAGTTCAAAATTATATCGCTAGGAACCCTGTTACCTTTGCTTCATCAGCACGACTGGTTAGCCTCCCTGGACATGCAGGATGCTTACTAACATATTCCTATTCACCCAAGGCATCAAAAATACCTAAGGTTCATGGCTTTGGGCCAGCATTATCAGTTCAGAGTCCTGCCCTTTGGGTTATCCTCGGCGCCGCAAGTTTTTACAAAGTGTTGTGCAATTCTCGCAGTGCACCTCGGAAAGATCGGAATACAAGTGTTCCCGTATCTGGACGACTGGCTTCTAGCAAGTCCTTCCAGGCAAGGAACTCTCGATGCCATATCCATGGCTTCAGACTTTCTCACGTCTATGGGAGTTCTGCTAAATCTCAAGAAATCACAGTTGCAGCCGTCCCAGAAGCTCCTTTTTATAGGAACTCTTCTGGACACCTCTTGTTCGAAAACCTTTCTTCCAGAAGACAGACGGAGCGATATCCTACAGATGGCCCGATACATCAGGGAGAGCAGCTCGGTTCAAGCTATCTCGATGCAAAGGATGCTGGGTCTCATGGCATCCTTGGTGTTCACTGTACCCCTAGCTCATCTCCACATGAGGACCTCCCAATGGATGCTCAGTACTCAGTGGTCCCCAACCACTCGCCCTCAGTCCTTTCTCATCAAGGTGACAGAACCTCTGAAGAAGTCGCTGACCTGGTGGTTGCAAGAGGACAACCTTCTGGAAGGGTATCCATTTGCTCCCCTGGATCACCAGATCTCCATTACCACAGATGTGTCCCTGATGGGGTGGGGAGCCCACTGTCAGGATCTCCACACCCAAGGTACATGGACTCAAGACGAGTCCCAGCTTCATATAAATGTCCTAGAAATGAGAGTTGTCCTTTATGCAGTCCGGGCTTTGAAGGACATTCTCTGTCACAAGAACACTCTCCTTCAAACGGACATAAAGCAGTGATGTATTGCATCAACAAGCAGGATGGTGCTCACTCTTACCCTTTATGCAGGGAAGAGATGAGGGTGTGGGAATGGTGCTTGGAGCTCAAGGCTCTAATTCAGGCGGTCTACCTGCTGGGAGTGCAGAATGAACTGGCAGACCATCTCAGCAGAACAGAGAAAGATCCTCACGAATGGTCTCTCGACTCAACCGTAGTTCACTCACTATTCACAGAGTGGGGAACTCCAGACCTGGACTTTTTTGCATCCCCACTCAACACAAAACTGCCTCTCTTCTGCTGCAGAAATCCAGGGCTTGGCATTTTCTGTCAGGATGCGTTCAAGCTGCAGTGGACAAAATGCATGCTTTGGTTACGGATCCCCCATATACTGTTTTCCGTAGAGAAAAGGTGGTTCTCCACACACATCCCAAGTTGATGTCAGAGTTTCATTTGAGTCAGCCCATAGTGCTGCCTACTTACTTTCCCAACTTCAAGAATGAAGGGAAGTGCTCCCTCCATTCTCTGGACATTAAGAGAGCACTCACATTCTACCTTGATAGATCCAAGCACTTCTGACCACCTAAGCAGCTCTTCATCTCCTTTGACCCCAGTCAGTTGGATCAACCTGTTACAGTCAAAAGCATTTCTGCATGGATTGTCAGTTGCTTCCACTACTGCTGTTTTATGGCACAGGTCAAACTGGAGGGCCAGGTTCGTGCCCACTCCACCAGAGAGATTGCTATGTCTTTGGCAGAGATCCCCTGTGTTCCCATTGTTGATATTTGCACAGCATCCACCTGGAGCACAGAGCACACCTTTATCAGGCAGTATGCCCTGGATGTCCTTGCCAGGCAGTATGCCTCCTCTTGCAGGACAGTCTTTAATGGACTTCTGTCCTTAGTAAACTTCAACTCCTACTGCTCTTCCTGGGGGATGTTCATCTGAATTTGGTACTCTAACCCACTGGAGTGAATCAATTGTGAAGACTGATTCCTAGAAGACATGAAAATTACATACTCACCGTAATTCTTGATTATCTAGTAATATCTTCACTATTGATTCACACATCCACCCTCCTTCCCCTGGGCTCACATAGAAATTAACTGCAGATAAGAACTGCTTGGCCCATCTAGTCTGCCCATTTTCCTTAACTTCTGCAGTACCGCAGATCTACTTGATCTCTGGCTTTTACCCTGCCTTTCCTATTGTTAGGGTTTCCTTGTGCCTATCCCATGCAGCCTATCCCATGCATTCTTGAATTCCCTTACTGATTTTTGCCCCCACCACCTCCACTGAGAGACTGTTCCATGCATCCACCACCCTTTCTGTGAAAAAATGCTTCCTCACATTACCCCTGAGTCTAAACCCCTCCAGCCTCATAACATGACCCCTTGTTCTTGAACACCTTTTTTTCTGAAAGATTTTACCCTCTTGTACCTTATTTATGCCATTAAGGTATTTGAAGATCTCTATCATAGCCCCCCTCCTCTCTTCCAGTGTATACATATTGAGATATTTTAGTCTCTTCTTATATGACTTTTGGTGCAGACCCTGTGCCATTTTTGTTGCCCTTCTCCGAACAGCCTCTACTCTGTCTATGTCCTCCTGGAGATGCGGTCTCCAGAACTGGACACAGTACTCCAGATGGGGTCTCACCAATGATGTACAGTGGTATCACCACCTCCTTTTTTCTGCTGGTGATACCTCTGTCTATGGTCCCCAGCATTCCACTGGCTCTCCCCACAGCCTTTTCACAATGCTTGATCACCTTTAAGTCATCAGCTATGATTACCCCTAGGTCCATTTTCTGTTTGGTGGTCGTCAGTATCCCCCCATCATGTACTCCTCCCCTGGGTTTCTGTGCCCCAAATGCATGATTTTACACTTCTTTGCATTGAATCTCTGCTGCTACACTTTTGACCACTCCTCATGCCTGCTGAGGTCCCTCCTCATCCCCCCCCCGGAGTGTCAACCCTGTTGCAGATTTTAGTGTCATCTGCAAAGAGGCCTACCTTCCCTTCCAGCCCCTCTACAATGTCACTTATGAAGATATTAAAGAGGACTGGGCCAAGAACTGGTCACCCTCCTCTCCTTGGAATGACCTCCATTTACCGCCACCCTCTGTATTCTATCCCTTAACCAGTTTCTGACTCAGTTTACCACCTTGGGAGCCATTCCCAGGCTGCCCAGCTTGTTTAAAAGCCTGCTATGTGGAATGGTGTCAAAGGCCTCTCTCTGTTCATTGGTCTTTACCCCTTGGTTTTGGGTTGGGCTGTGAAGACACTACTTTCTTGTTGTTGACACTTCTTACATGGGTCACAAGGGCTTTCTTATGCCTTTATATTAAGTGCATTAGTGTTAGGGTACACTGCACCTTCTCAGCAAAAGAGGTACTGAGGCAGTTGAGGACTAGTGCCAAGGTAAGCCATGCAGCATGAGCTAGACTTGCGGTGCCATGCATGGGCACAGCATACCTTGGCACTGCCCTCTTGAAAAGTTCTGACTCCTGCAGGGTCCTAGCGCCTCTGGCTTAGAATCCATTGGTGTGAATCAATGGTGAAGATATTCCTAGAGATCAAGATTTACAGTGAGTATGTAATTTTCATTTTATGTCCTTTCTCAGCTCTTCCATTGTTTGCCCAATGCATCCATGTTCTACTTTAGAACTCAGTGGTTGCTGACCCGCCGGTGCAGTGGTAGCGCTACTGCTTGTGATGCCAACAACCCAGGCTTGGGAACGAGCCTGGGGAGTTGGAGGCGAGGCAGGGGAGGAGGCTGAGCATTCCAAGGACCGCTCACCTTCTCCAGATAGGGAGGGAGTTTGGCTGCACTTTGCCGACCCCAGGTGGAGGCCTGAGGGGTGGCAAGTGCACAGCGAAGTTATCAGGGGAACGAGCATGGTGGACATCAGCAGTGATGCCGTGATGTCAGGGCTCACACCACGCTCACCAGGAAACCATAAAAATGGCCTCCAGGTAGAAGGAGTGCCCAGTGTGGACCCCAGAAGCTCCCACCTGCCTGTCCCGAAGCTGGGACCCGAAGACAAGAAAGTTCAGGGAGTATGGGCCCCACCTCATCCCCGTCTGGGGGGGGAGATCCATGGCTGCATGGGGGTCTGGCAGGGCTCCAGGTAAGATGAAGGAAGCAGGTCAGACACCATAGGTGCCTCTCAAAGGTGCGGTGCCTAGGGGCCAAAGGGGAGAATTAAAAAAAAATAACTGGTTGGGAGGGGCATAAACTATATAATTTTGTTCTAAAATGGCATTTAACACAGATCAAAAATCCGAAGTACCACTGAAGCTACTGATAAGCCCACATAGATGTAACAATAACAGAACTGGTACCAGTAGTTAAAAAAAACAACACTTTTGTGCTAGGAAAAATTACATCTTCTTAGAGGATAGCTCCTCCATTAAGCCACACTTTTACAACTATAACTGTCAGCCCTAGGACCACACAGAAACCTTTGCTAACCAGGGGCTGCAACAATTTTCCTTTAAATGCTGAACTTAGCTGCATGGAATACTGGTATAATGAGTGTTCATGTTTCTTTGCAAGCAGTCTTTTATACCAGTGTACTTGTGGCAGCAGCACTTCTGAGGAGTTCCTCAATTTTTATCTTCCCTACTATTATTTTTTCTCACTATCTAAGTAACTTTAGCAGGTGGGAGCTGTGTAAGCAGTAAGGCATAACGGTGTGAGTAGTACTGTGGTCACAGTACACCCAGGGCATAATGCGACCAAGTGCATTATTGCCCCAGGAAATGTAGCAGTCACACTACTACCCACACCCTGGAGTGTGTATATAATGCATCATTTCCAATAAAAATAAATTCACAGGAACAAAGATATGACTTTTCAAAGTAAAGTAAGTTTAATTAGGGTTTCTATTGTTATGCTGGAGAAAGTAGTCCTAAATTTGGGGGGGGCGGACAACAAAACCAGGTTTATTATGCATTGCACATTGTTACAGGTGTGTGGTCAAAATAAGTGAACTCAATAATTTTCCATAGTTAATAAAATGTACAGGTGCATTAAAAACACAGTTGAATAGGTTAAATGGTAGGCTTGCTGGCTGGTTTTCTTGCTATGGTGATTGAGGTTTCCTGCTGATGCTTGAGGTGGATGTTTGTTGATCGTCTTGTTCAGAGTGGTGTTTCTGTTGGCGGAGGAAATTTTTGTCCTGGACAATATGGTACTCCACTTTCTTCTGTCACTGTCTGATGGTCTCTAATAGCTGTGTAGGCTTGATTTGCACCAGTGAACAGTAACTGACATAATTTCTCTTGCCTCAGAGAGTAGATTGCTCAACTGTTGATCTAAGTGAATGGTCTGTGTCCTTTGTGGCAAGACCTGCTTCTTTGCGCAGACATGGAGTCATAGACAAAAAATAGCTGATGCCCACCGGTTCTTTCAAATACTGATTGGTAGAGAGCATCTAGCTATGTCTGCAGGTGCAGTTTTGGGTGCAAGTACAGTGCAGGTGCGTCTGGTGGTATTTTGGAAAGGTAATTTTTAACTCTTGCCACTGGACAGAGAGGACTGCGTGGTGACATCTTTGTTGTCTCTTCAGTTTTTTTTTTTTTTATAACTGAGATGGACACATTGTTACTCAAACGGAGTGCATCATTACTTATGATGCTCACACTTTTTTCAATTTCTGTAGAGTTGTTTGTTGATCCCTGCATGTAGATTTGTGAACGCTGGGATGGCATACTGTTGTCCAGAGGAATTATGCGCTTCTGCGTATAATTTATGAAGGATTTTATTGATCTCACAAGGGTGTGGTTCTAAAAGCCAGCACAAGGTCATAATGTTGCACACCAAAATAGCGCAGATGTCAATACAGCATGGTATATTGCTCAGGGGCTTTTTTATTTTTTTGCGGGGGTTGACCCTCAACCTTCCCCAACTTAATCAACTCCAGGAAGGGGGATTGACATTAGATATTGCACAAAGTGCAAAATAAAAAAAATGTCCACGTGCCTTGGACGCAGATTCGAAACCTGGTTCACAGATACATCGCTTCCACTGCTGCCTGCTTCTCATCCTGTTGAGCCACAGCAGCTGTTCTGCACACCCTCCTCCCAGCAGAGGTCTTATCCTCTTCCAGGCTACGGCGACAGGGTGAACAACCGTGCTTACATAATTTTGCACCCTGTCGCTATATTTGACTGTGCTGTCTGTGTTGCGCGGTTTTGACCTGTGCCATATTGTATACAGCACATTGATCCAGTAAGCTAAAAGCCACAATTACTTATGTTCTACCCAGTCATTAAGCACCCTCACTGCCCAGGTTGTGAATTTCTTACTATTTTTTTCTCATTCTTTCCATCTTCTAATTTGTCTAAGCATCTGTTGGTGTTAATTGATGGTCAGACTTTGCTCTGACAGAAATGTGTAGTCCATGGTCACTTGTGCATGAAGCTCCAGTGCCTTCCATCAAGAAACTCTCAGCATTTCCGCTGGTTGGGACAGATTCCCTGTGTAACAGCTCTATGACTGGTATAGTATGTGTGAACTTTTCATCTTCGGCAGCACCTGTGATATCACTGACAGTTACAACATGACTGGCAGGTTGGTCATAGTTTTAACAGTGGGAATATTCACAGTACTCTTACTAGTGTTGTCAGTTTCAGTCAGCTGAGTGTCATTTTCACATTTTGTGGCAGTTCGTTATCTGTGCCTTCATTCATTGACATGCTATTACCCAGAAAGACTGTGTCTGTGCCACTGGGTTTTTACATTCAGTAAAGTCAGTACATTCAGTCAGCAGCAGTACAACTGTATTATTTTCTGCCACACATTTCACATTTGTGCTACTATTTATGCCATTACTTCCAGATTCAGTCACTACAGTGTCAGCCATGTTGAACTCAGCTGCCTTTCTGTGATTAACTTCAATGGGCACCCAGCTCAGCGTGATGTCAGCAGCAAAACTGACACTTTCAAACCCCAGGAATCCCTCACTATGCTTAATATGTGCAGTTAGCCTGGAAGGTTCAGCTGACCTGGAGAGTGTTGAATGTATGATAATCATGGAACTTAGAACTCAAGTTTCAAATCTGTGCTTCATGGTGGCACTGCATTCTGTGGCCTAACGTCAGATATATTTCTCTGCCTGAGAAGCAAGTTGCCCCAAAGAACTCTCTTCAATGTGATGGTTCCACCTTTAATTTACCATGAAATAAGTAATCATTTAATTTTCTTTCTTTTCCCTGCTGTACTTTAGTGATAGCATAGCTTAAAGGATCTTCCAGAGATCAATATTCACCATTCATTACTGGTGGGTTACAAGCCAGATGCCCTGGGACCCTGCAGGGGCATGTAGCTGTAAAAGCTTTGCAGAGGGGAGCTGACATCGGGGCTTCGCTGCCCTCAAATATGGAACGTGGCTTTCGTGGGTAGACCAGTAACAGACGCTGACTTCCCTGCCTCCTTAGTTATGCTTTTCCTGCCATTGAGGTAGCAATGGCTTCATGGGAACACCTGCAGTGAAGACTAGAAGGTTCTGTTTGTTTATCTCTCGCCCGACGACAGTTCAATGCTGTTTCCAGCTTTAGGTTTTCTTTACCTTATTTTCCGATTTAGTATTTTATTTTTTTGCGGCCAATCATGTCCAGTTTGGGGCCTAAGAAACATTCTCGTAACATGGAAGTTGTCCCTATGTGTCAGTACCCCTGTGGAAACTCCTTGACTGCTACAGACCCACCTGATCTGTGTTTTTCTTGCCTGGGTCCTCACCATGACATGGACGCGTGCAATGCCTGTTTTTCTATGGATTACCATATGTTAGTTATCTGCGCAGTGAAATTGGGGAGGGGAGGGACCCCCAAACTTTTGGAGGTCGGTGTCTCATGCATGTCATCAAGGACAGGTCCCTAGGCACTTCCCCTGGGCCTCTCCCCAGTACTACATGTACTGAGGGAGAGCAGGCTTCCATTGTCTCGGGTCTCGCTGATGCTGGAAGCCTGGCAAGGGGTAGGGTGAACAGTTGGCCACCTCAAGGGGGCTGACTGAGCACCACTTGCAGTAAGGCACCCCTTTGGGGAACTGGACAGCTCCGGTGTTGAGGCTTTCGCTATACATAGGGCCTGCACTGGCAGCACCCTCGGTGGCACTGACTGGTGTTATCTTGGTTCCCAACACTGCTTCTGGTGTTGGTGAGCAGGACAACACCATTGGCGCCTCTGGGTTTCCTTCCGACTCCATTCTCAGTGTCTGGAGTGATAGGGTGACAGGTGTTGCTTCTCTGAGGGTCTCCATGTTCACTTTAGATGAGTCCAAGAATGGGGATGACCCAGATTGGCTTCCAAGCTCTCCGGCACTCTGGTCACTCTCCAGGCCCAGCCGAGGCCCTCTTTGCAGTCTCTGCTGCTTGCTGTTGCCACTTGTGGGGCCAACTCCTGAGTCTCCTGGTGCCACTTGTGGTGTTGTAGATGCTCCCAGCCCTGACTTCAGTGCAGGAGCTGTCTGGCCCCCTGGGACCCCTAACATGGGATAAGTACAAGGCTATGGCAGGTGCATTCCCTGTCTACCTTAGGCCTGTTGATGAGGTCATTTTTGCACCTCCTTTCCTGGGCACTGCCCTCCTCTGTACAGAGATCCTCTACATCTTTGGCTTACTCCTCTAAGGAAGATGACAGTTCATCCCACACATCTCCTGATGCTGATTTTACTATCAGCTGTTCCTCTTGATGATGTTGGAGGAGCTCCATCTTCCTAGATTGCAACCCTGTGCATGTGACACTGTCCTTCCTTGGGGAGTATAGTGCAGAATCCTCCATGATCTCTCCATGGCCTCAACCCTTCCTAGAAGAATTACAGTCTGGCAGTCCCTTTCCTCCTCTGTTCCAGCCCCATGGGACTGTCAGCACAGGTATTGCACCCCCTCGGTCTCCAGGTGCTATACCCCATCCCGCCTCGGGTCTGGAATGGCTGGACAACCCCGCTTGGTGGCGGCGCCCTCAGCGAGACTGCCCCCCAGAGGCTGACTCTGTGGAGTTTGACCGCTGAATAAGGAGGGTTTTCTCATCTGCGCATCTCCTTCTTTCCATCTCTGCTTATCAGGCACATCAGGTTGTCTATGCAGGGCACCTGTGAGCTTCACTGGGGCAGATGCTGGTAACCTTGCCCAATTGCAAGGCAACCAGTCATGTCATTGCCATTTCTACAAGGGGTCTGGAGCTGACGAGATACCAGGTGAGGGCATTTTACGATGCCAATGCGGTTGCATCCAGGTTGGTGGGAACTGTCTGCATTAGGTGGATGGCATAGGTTCATACAAGTAGCCAGCAGATAAGGACCACTTGACCCACCTAGTCTGGCCATGAAAACCCCCTGCAGAATCCATCTACTGGGGGGGGGGCTCTCAAACCTGTCTCTCCCATTGCCAGTATACTTATATGCTTAACCCAAGTGTGCTTGAACTGCTTGGTCGTATCCACCCCCACCACTTCTTCTGGCAGTTTATTCTAGTCATTCACTAGCCTCTCAGTGAAGAAAAACGTCCTCCCATTTCCCCGTACCCTCTAGTGTTAGAAGCTCCACTCAGCTGAAACAGACTCTCCACTTGTGCCTTGTTAATCCCTTTCAAATATTTAAATGTCTCAGTCATACCCCCCTTCACCTCCTGTCCTCCAATGAGTACAGGTTTGATTCCCCAAGCCTCTTCTCATAGGACATCCCCTGTGTTCCCAGCATCATCCTGGTAGCCCTCTTCTGCAACGCCTCCAATCTGTCCCTGTCCTTTTGGAGATAGGGCCACCAGTGCTGCACTCCATATTCGAAGTGCGGTCATACCAGTGCTACATACAGGGGGAGAAGCACCTTTCTCCTCCTGCTGGTGATCCCCGGTCCTATACTGTACATCCAAGCATTTGATTTGCTTTCCCCACCACTTTCTCACCCTGCCTTGCCACCTTGAGGTCATCAATAATACCTATTTCCAGGTCCCTCTCCTCCTCTGTGGCTTCCAGCACCTGCCCCCCAATAATGTATTTCACACCTGAGTTTTGTATTTCCCCGATGCATGATTTTACATTTCTTAGTGTTGAACCTCAGTTGCCACCTCCTGGACCACTCCTCCAATTCCCCAAGGTGGCCCTCATCCTGTCCACCCCCCCCGAATGTCCATCCTGTTACTAATCAGTTACCTCCCAGTCCTTCTGTAATATCACAGACACAGACATTGAAAAGCACTGGTCCCAACACCAACCCCTAAGGTACCCCGCTGGTCACCCTCCCCTCCATCAAGCATATCCCACCACCACCACCACCTTCTGACTCCTATCCCTAAACCAGTTTTCCACCCATTTTTCTATCTTAGTCCCCACCCTAGTCCTCTCAGCTTCAGTTCCAGCCTTCCATGTGGGATGTTGTCAAAGGCCTTACTGAAGTCCATGTAGGCCACATCCACCACCCTAACTGGGTAAGGCCCACTAGGCACAAGTGCCTGTTTTCAGGGATGACCTGGGAGCACTGGGCAGTTAAGTGACTTGCTCAGAGTCACACAGTATGCAAGTGGAGGTTGCGAGAATCAAACCCAGGTGTAGTCTGCTGGATGTACTAAGCTCGTTCACAGCTCGATACTCTAACCTCTAGGTTATACTGCCTATCTCAAAGAAATTGACGAGGTTGGTCTGACAGGTCCTACCCCTGGTGAACCCATGTTGTCTCTGGTTTTGCAGCCCACTGGCTTCCAGGTAATCCCCAATCCTTTCTTTGATGAGTGTCTTCATTACCTTGCCTGATATGGCTTTGTCTGTCCTGGCTATCACCCTTTACTGGTGTAGGGTGATTGCTTCATCTTTCTGGGGGCCTGTTTCTTTTCCCCACAGGGCCAGGTGAGAATTTTCGGGGCACCCTCCTTCTCCTTAGTGACAGGAGCCTCCGTCTGCCCCTGACCAATCTCGAGCCTCACCAGTCCTGTGGAGGCCCCCTCCTTGATGATGTCTGTTATTAGGAATAGCCATAGAGCATATACTCATTTACTATAGCAACCTAGTATACACAATACAAATATACAATACATTGACATAAATACAAATATATGACATACTGATATGAATAAAATTCATCATTAGTTAAAACATTTGCACACCTGTACATTAGAGAGCAGATACTTCCTTAGTCAAGATACAGACAAGGGTTTAATGTGTGTGAAGGAAGCCAGGTGTGTTCAATTTAAAAACTAACCTAGATAGCTTCTAGCAGAGAACAGCAAGAGGAAGAAGCTGCTGTTATAACTATACTTTTCGACTGAGACTATATTGCCCTCCTTCCCTCCTCTCAACCCCCTACCCTTAGCTAGTTCTACTTTTATAGGCACAGGATTTGACTGACAACAGGAACTTCCTGTTTGGGAGCAGGAAGGGAGTGATCACAGAGCCACAAAAGAGTCACCATTCTGGAAGGAAAAGAGTAGCTCTCTGTCCCCCCTTGCTGCTGGAGGTCTGACTCTACACAAGTAAGTAAACTACTGAGAAATATAGGAACTTCTTGTCTCAGAACAGGAAGATTAGGAGCTTAAAGGGCATGGAGGCAGTAAGTAAATAAGTAGGGAGAAAAAAAAATTAAACAGAGGAAAGAGTAAGCATTCAAAACAACAGCTAAGGGGCCAGAAATAAGACATGATGGGAGTGGTGTAGTGCAGTGGCTGTGGAGCAGCAGTATTTCGGGAGACATTCTGGAGGATGCAGTGTTGTCCCATCTGCAGGCACCTCTCTGGGCTGAGGGAGGAGGTTGCTCATCTCCAGGCTGAGTTGGCCAGGATTTGGGGGACCTCCTCTCCTACCCAGGGACCACCAGGGCCATCACCGTTGCTGCAGAGGTTGCCAAGAAAAAGGAGCGGTTGGACCACAGTGGGCTCAGGGAGGGTTAGGGTGGTGAAACTAAGGTGCATCACTCCAGTTGTACCTCTCTACAATTCATATGCTGTTCTGGCAAAGTTCAAGTTCAAGTTCAAGTTTATTGCAGGAAAACTCCATTGAGCAAGCTCATTCACAAGAAGGTCCTGTGACATAAGCACTTAAAGTACAAACACAGATAGGTAATAACAGTATATACATGAAATGCACGTTACACGATACAGGCTGGATATACATACAAGGGTACCACATAGGGTGACCGCAGGTGGTAAATATTGATATGAGACAGGGAAGTGACTTACAGGTCGCATACTGATAAATGAAACATGATGACTGGTGTGTGCAATACATATATTTTGGCAGCTAGAACAAACAACAGTCTACAACTGATATGGGGGGGAGGAGTGATTTGAAAGAGTAGCAGTGGAGCGTAAGCATAGATAAAGCCAGGAGTAGAAGGGGAAGGGAAAGCAGTTAATATGACAAAGCAATTATACCTTACCAGTGGATAAATATGGCACACATGGGGAAGGAAGAGACTTAATGACAGCTACAGGTGTCTTTTATTTTGGCTGAACTTAGCGATTTGTAGAAGTTTATTGAAACTGTGCTAGTTAGTTTCAGTACGGTTTGTAATTGGTTTCAAATGGAGGGAAGGGCATATGCAATAGCACGTTTACCAAAGGAAGTCCGCGTCCTTGGTATGTCAAGCATAATAAAGTCAGATTTTCTTAATGAGTATGCACTATGTGAGATACTAATAAGGGGAGAGAGATAGCTTGGCAATTTCTGCAGGAGCAGTTTAAGAGTCCATAGCCCAGCATGGAGCAGGCATCTAGTAGTAAGGGATGTCCAACCAACAGCTGCATATAAGTCACAGTGGTGCGAATGGTAAGGGAGTTGGTAATGAACGTAAACACGGTGATAAAGGATGTCCAGTTTACTTAGATTTGCAAGAGTGGTGGAGGAATAGATTACATCGCCATAGTCGAGTAGGGGGAGAAAAGTGGCCTGTACAAGCTTGTTTCGAGTTTCAAGGGGGAAAATGGGCCTATTTCTGTAGAAGAAACCTAACCTTGCTTTTAACCTTCTAGAGACATCTTCGACGTGGTCACTGAAAGATAATTTATTGTCGATCCAGATACCTAGATATTTAAATTTGGTTACAACTTCCAGAGGCTCGTTTAGCATGGTGACAATGAAGTCCTGGGCAAGGGTATTGGGGGGGCCTGTGACAGCACTGCGGGAGAATATCATCGCTTTAGTCTTCTTAGCATTGAGCAGAAGCTTTGCCTTTACTAGATTATGCTCAAGTTGTGCGAAGTCCGCTGAAGCACTCCCTTGACTTCAGGTAACGATGAGCCAGAAGTATACAACACAGTATCATCTGCAAAAGAGTGCAGATTGGACATAGATATGTTAGCATCTAAGTCATTAATGTACAGAGAAAACAAGATAGGGCCTAAGATGGATCCTTGGGGGACTCCTCTTGCAACTGGCAAGGCAGCAGAAAAAAAGCCTTCCGCCTTTGCTTTTTGGAATCTTCCAGTTAGGTAGCTAGAGAACCACTGGGTGGTATGGTATGTGGCACCCAACTTTGCAAGGCAATTGACTAATAGTTTGTGATCAACAGTATCAAAAGCTTTGCTGAGGTCCAAAAAGACTGCACCAGTTACCTTCTTAGCATCTATAGCAGAGATCCAATCATTGGTTACTTTTGCTAGTGCAGTGATTGTGCTTTGATTAACCCGGAAGCCAGATTGAGCTGGGTTAATGAGAGAGAAGGTTTCCAAGTGAGATTGTAACTGAATATGGATCAGTTTTTAGAGAACTTTAGAAAGGATAGGCAATATGGAGATAGGCCTATAGTTGTTTACATCGCATGGGTCACCAGATTTAAATAGAGGGAGGATATGTGCTGATTTCCAGCAGGACGGCACAGTAGCAGATGTAATGGAAAGACTGAAGATGTGGAGAATTGGGGCAGTGAGATGGGAGTCTGACCTTAGGAAAAGGGTTCTAAGCCATCGTCCCTCGCGCTTTTTGGTGTCTAAGTTAAGAAGAAAATCTTCTACTTCTTTATAAGTTATCTCGCGCAGTTGGAAGGGGCTGGGTGCAGGACTAGATGTGGCGGAGGGGTATGCTGGCTCACCGCAGTACCAGCATAAGGTGACGAGTCAAAAGCTAATCCAGCTGTGGCAAAGTGGGAGTTAAGTTCCTCCAGGATTAGGGACTTGTTTTCCACAATCTTGCCACTTGCAACTATCTTTGTTGGGACAGAGGGGGCCATGGGCCGTCCTTCTATAGCTTTGATAGTCTTCCATATTTTATGAGAGTTACCTTTAGCTTGTTCGACAGTAGAAATATAATAGTTAGCTTTAGCAGAGCGAAGTTTTTTCACACAGTTATTCCTGGCTGTTCTAAAGGCCTGCCAATCCGAAGATTCTTTGAATGTCTAGCTTTAGCCCAGAGCTTATCTCGAGCTATAAGGGCTGCCTTGAGATCCGAGGTGAACCAGGGGTTGGAATTGTTCGTGCCCTTACTTTGATGAAAGGGCATGCTTATTTATTATTGTAGTGAGTTTGTCATTAAGGATGCAAGCTGCCTTGTTGACATCTTTGGCTAGGTAAAAGATCTTGCCATCTGATCATGCTCAGGTCAGATAGGAAGTTTACTGCACTGAATTTGCAAAATGATCTTTTTGTTATAAAGATGGGTTGCGGCCAGGCCTTAATTTGAGATCTTATGCAAGCAACAATTCCATGATCGCTCATGTCATTGTGAAACACTGCCAAATAAGATATTTTGTGTGGATGGGTGGTTAGTACCACATCTAGAATGGAACTGTTGGCAGTATTTAGAGTGTTGTTCCTAGTAGGTTCACTTACTAATTGCCCAAGACCTGGCTCATCACAAAGGGATTTGAGGCCGTGTGATTTAGGTGACAGCCAGTCCATATTTAGATCTCCTAGAAATATTGTTTCAGTTTTTGCATCTACGAACATGGATTTCAAAAGATTAAGGACTTCATCACCACCAGATGGGGGTATATAACCACCTAGGAGAGTGATACATTCCGAGGAGGGGAGATGAAGGCTCAGCAAAACTAACTCAAATTCCTTGGCTAGAGATGTGCAACTAATATTGGTGACCAAGTACTTAGATTTGGCGTAGATAACCACACCCCCACCTCTAGACTCTCTATCTGTTCTAAATAAATTGTAGCCCTGCAGTGATATTTGTTGATCAGTGTTCGTCTTTTTTAACCATGACTCAGTAATTATGACAAGGTCTGGGTTAACGTGTGCAGCCCAGGCTTGCAGCTGTATGAGTTTTTTAGGCAGGCTTAAAATGTTGACCATCATCATTTTGAAACCTGTGGCCTCAGCAAAATCGATAGGCGAGGTAAGTTGTAGGGGGGGCCAGGGTTGAGCTCCACATTTCCTGAGCAGAGAAGAAGCAGAAGTATAACTTCTTTAAGGAGCTTATAAGAATGGAGACTGCTTTTTATTTCTTCACGGCAACCCATATCGCGGTTGCGCAAGAGGCGGCAACACTGTAATGACAGTTGATTGTGATCAATGTAAGTGCTTGGGTAGACATAGGTGAGGACAATAGCAAGGGGGTGAAAACCGGGGAATAGGCTAAAGGGGAGAGGAGAATGACATAGTGTCCGCACGGTAGACTGTTATAACATTAGGTATGGATAAGGTACATTGGAGAACTAATTGCATTGAGGTACTTCAATTGCACTGTATTGCTGAAAACTCTGCACCTTAGGAGCAATAAAACACAATAAGGAGAGCCATGGTCCCAGATTGAGTGGTCTTGTGATTTGTATTAGTGCAATATTTTCTAGGTAAGTAATTTGCCCACCTAGGTACTCACTTAAAACCTAGATGAGAAAATACAGCAGAAAGGGGAACAAGGAGAGCAGGAGCAGCTTAGTTAGTGGCCATCCACCCTTCAGACTCAAGTCCCCTTGTAGCAGCACCGGAAAGAAGTAGAATGATAATGCAGGCCATATTGCCCATGAATGAATACAGTGATGTATGTAGAAGACCAAGAATCCCTCTAGTGGTAGGTCTGTATAACCTGCTAATGGAAAACTAACCACTTAAAAAAAAAAAAAAAGGTAGTTAGACTTATTGGCACCAAGGCAGAGTGCTTGGATGGGGGCACTGCAGGAAGAGCAGTCAGACAGAAGAGGTGTAAGCACTTTAAAACAGTAGTAGAAATTACAATCCAGCTAATACAGTTGAAAAACTCCTAATAACACAGTTGAAATGTGCTTAGTTCTATCGAAAATCTAACAAAGTGCCAGGTGTCTATAGCAGGGAAAAACTCCTGGCCAATCAGAGTGGGTTTGCTGGAAGCACCCGTGTTCCAATTGGCAGCGCTGTCCCGTACCTTCCAAGGAGCTGCAGGCGGGTGTCCTGGTCTTGGTTGGTGGCTGGCCGGGTGCCGGCTGACCGTGGGTGAGCTGAAGCAGCCCTGTTCAGGGGCAAGCAGCTAGAGAGAAGAAGACAGAGCAGGTCTTAAATAGCATAGAGGTAAAGGGGGTTCGATTTGAGCAGTTTAGTAAGACAAAAGGTAGTTAGACTTATCGGCACCAAGGCAGAGTGCTTGGATGGAGGGGCGCTGCAGGAAGAGCAGTCAGACAGAAGAGGTGTAAGCACTTTAAAACAGTAGTAGAAATTACAATCCAGCTAATACAGTTGAAAAACTCCTAATAACACAGTTGAAATGTGCTTAGTTCTATCAAAAATCTAACAAAGTGCCAGGTGTCTATAGCAGGGAAAACTCCTGGCCAATCAGAGTGGGTTTGCTGGAAGCACCCGTGTTCCGATTGGCTGTGCTGTCCTGTACTTCCAAGGAGCTGCAGGCGGATGTTCTGGTCTTGGTCGGTGGCTGGCTGGGTGCCGACCGGCCGTGGGTGAGCTGAAGCAGCCCTGTTCAGGGGCAAGCAGCTTCCAAGAAGCTGCAGGCAGGTGTCCTGGTCTTGGTCGGTGGCTGGCTGGGTGCCGGCCGACCGTGTGTAAGCTGAAGCAGCCCTGTTCAGGGGCAAGCAGCTTCCAAGGAGCTGCAGGCAGGTGTCCTGGTCTTGGTCGGTGGCTGGCTGGGTGCCGGCCGACCGTGGGTGAGCTGAAGCAGCCCTGTTCAGGGGCAAGCAGCTTCCAAGGAGCTGCAGACGGGTGTTCTGGTCTTGGTCAGTGGCTGGCTGGGTGCCGGCCGACCGTGGGTGAGCTGAAGCAGCCCTGTTCAGGGGCAAGCAGCTTCCAAGGAGCTGCAGACAGGTGTCCTGGTCTTGGTCGGTGGCTGGCTGGGTGCCGGCCGACCGTGGGTGAGCTGAAGCAGCCCTGTTCAGGGACAAGCAGTGTGGTTCCTCTATGGAGGCACCCACAGTGGAAGTCAAGAAGGATGCTGGAAACCTCCACGAAAGAGACCCACAGGATGGTGGCATGGGATCCCACAGGGGAAGGAAGCAACTCCTGGTGGAGGACTCCATTGTTAGGAAAGTAGAACTGGGGGAGGAAGGGGAGAGGGAGGTAAAGTGCCTGCCTGGCACCATGGCTTGGAGGGACAGGGGGCGAATCCTCAGGATTGCGGGAGCAGCTGCATGAGGGAGGGAGCTGGATGTCGTTGTCCACATAGGGACAAATGACCTGGCTGGAAAATGGATCAGAACAGTGCAAAAAGAGTTTGTGGAGTTGGGGAGTGGCCTTAGACAAGCAGCACACACGTTAACCTTCTCGGAGGTGCCATCTGTCTATGGCACGTGTGAGGCTAGGGTGCTCCACACCATGGGATTCAATCAGTGGTTGAAAAACTGGTGCAGAGCTCATGGGTTTGGCTTCACTGGGGACTGGGGGTCCACCTGGAGTGATGCAGGCCTATACTGGCATGATGGTCTGCATCTGTCCAGGCGGGGAACCAGGATCCTAGGTGATAGGCTTAAATGCTTCTTTGGCAAGCATTTAAACTAGCCAAGGGGGGAGGCACTGGAAAGGAGCAGGGAATTCCCAGCCCCCCCAAAAATCAAGGAAGTGAGTGAGGTAAACACCAAGATAGAGATGTCGATAGGGAGAAATGCAGGGGTAAATGGAGGAAGTGACAAAGGCAATAAGGACAGAGATAGGGCAAAAAGGGGTAAGGCCATCAAGAAATGGATGGTAATGAGTACCAATGCCAGTAGTCTGGGCAACAAGCTCCCTGAGCTGGTGGCCTTGATGGAAGAGGGATGCAAGAATATTGTGGCAGTCACAGAAACATGGTACACAGAAAACCATGACTGGGATGTTAACATACCAGGGTACACAACCTACAGGAGGGACAGGAAGGGTAAACAAGGGGGAGGAGCAGGTCTCTATATAAGGGAAGGGATAAAAGCAATGGAACAAAGGAGTAAACAGGGAGGAGAGGAGGCACAGTGGGTCACCTTAGAGACTGGATATGGCACCACAATCCACACAGGGGTTGTATACAGACCCCCATCTCAGGGAGAGGGAATGGACAAGGATACAATAAAAGGCATCCTTAGGATGGCAGAGAAAGGAGGAGATACTGCTGATGGTGGACGGGAATATGCCAGATGTTAACTGGAGCACCTTTGCTGCAGACACATCAAAAAGCAGGGCCATTCTCGATGCCCTACAGGGGGCATGCCTCAGACAGCTAGTGTTGGAACCCACTTGGGAGGGAGCAATCTTAGACATTTTACTCTCAAATGGGGACAGTGAGAGTATGTCAGATCTAGAAGTGGGTAGCCATCTTGGAAACAGTGCGGTTCATGATAAACTCAGCTGCAGAGTCAAGCGATACAAAAGTGAGGGTACTGGACTTCAGCAAAATGGGAGAGTGCCTTAGAAAAGCACTAGCAAACAGGCAAGAAGGAGGGATGGAGCAACAATGGGGAAATATCAAAACTGCCATCACAGAGGCAACAAGCCTGTGTGTGACGCAAATAAACAAATCAAAACAAAAAAAAAAGACACTATGGTTCTCAAAAGAGGTGTCGGGGAAGGTTAGGGAGAAGAAGATAGCATTTGGGAAGTATAAGGAACACAGAAGGAGCATAACAGAGAACTGTACCAGTTAAGGCAGAAGGAAGCAGGAAAGGCAGTCAGAATAGCAAAGGCCCAAACTGAGGAAAAGACAGCCAATTTGGTTAAGAATGGGGATACAACCTTTTATAGCTACATTATGGAGTGTAGAAAGACAAAGGGAGGGATAGTGAGGTTGAATAGAATGGATGGTGGGTGGGCAGAGAGGGACAGTGAAAAAGCAGGGATACTGAATGAATACTTCTGCTCAGTATTCACAAAAGAGGAGGAGGGGAGGTACCTAATCCAATTAACAGAAGCACTCTGGTTAGGGGTGTCAATCCCAGTCCTTTCACAGAAGAAAGGGTTCTGAAAGAACTCCTAAAACTGAAGGTGGACAAAGCAATGGGGCCTGATGGAATTCACCCAAGAATTCTAAAAGAATTAAGGAGAGAACTAGTGACACCACTGACTACCCTGTTTAACAAATCATGGAAGGATTGTGGATGTGATTCCCCTTCACAGAAGTGGGAGCAAGACAGAGGCAGGAAACTACAGATCTGTCAGTTTGGCCTCTGTGGTAGGGAACATGATGGAATCACTACTGAAGGAAAGAACTGTTGAGTACCTAGAGGCCAGTGAGGCACAGGACCCAATGCAGCACGTATTCACAGCGGGAAGGTCATGTCAGATGATTCTAATAGATTTCTTTGACTGGGTGACCAAAGTAGTAGACCAGGGAGGGGCTGTGGACATGGCCTACCTAGACTTTAGCAAGGCTCTTGACACAGTCCCACACAAAAGATTAATAAACAAATTAACCAGCCTGGGAGTGGGTCCCAGGGTGGTAGCCTGGGTAAAACATTGGCTGGACAACAGGACACAGAAGGTAATAGTAAATGGAGTCTACTCAGAAGAAGAGGGGGGTTACTAGTGGGTTACCGCAGGGTTCAGTACTGGGTCCAGTCCTTTTCAATGTCTTTATAAGTGACATTGCAGATGGACTAGAAGGAAAAGTATGCCTCTTTGCAGATGATACAAAGATCTGCAACAGGGTTAATACACAAGGGTGTTTGGAAAGGATGAGAAGGGACTTGGCAAGGTTGGAGGAATGGTCAGAAGTATGGCAGCTTGGATTCAGTGCAAAGAAGTGCAAAATAATGCACCTGGGAAACAAAAACCTAGGGGAAGAGTACACAATGTGGGGGAGGTAGTAACAACAACAAAAATGGATAGGGACCTGGTGTTAATCATATTAGGTGACCTTAAGGTTGGCAAGCAGGCCGGCCCAATGGCACTGAGGGTTGAGGCACTGGACGCCACACCTTGCGGCATGCCGGCGACCTGGGTTCAGGAGCAAGCTGGGGTCAGTGGGGATGGGGAAGGATTAAGTGTCCTACGGACTGCTCTCCTTCCCCGGGGAGGGGGGTTTCCACCAGCCGATATACTGGTGACCTCTGGTAGTGGCTGGAGGCAACACAGGGCACAGACACAGATAGCAAGGGGATTGGGCTGCGGTGGATGTCTTTTGGGCATACACAGGAGCGTGCATGCAATAAGCAGGACATCATTGCACGTCTGAGCCCAGGGGAGAAAACCTAAGAAATACCCCTACCCCGGGGAGGTGACGGAACCTCCAGTGGACTGGGCCCACACGTCCAATATCGGCGGGCAACTCTGACTTCACCATGGGGATTTCAGGCCTCTCCTAAGGGGTCCAGGGGGAGCCGAGATCCTGAACCCAATTACGCGGTCAGAGCTGGCAGGTTCAGACAGGCAGTTAGGAGCACAAGCGCCGAGTGAGGATTCCCAGGAGATGCCCCGACAGTAAGAGCACAAATAGAGTCTACAAAAAACAAACAAAAAAAAGTTAGCAAGCAATGTCAGAAGGCAGTAGGGAGGGCTGGGGGGATACTGGGATGTATAGGGAGAGGCATCACCAGCAGAAAACAGGAAGTTGTTATCCCTCTGTACAAACAGTTGGTGGGACCTCATCTGGAGTACTGTGTCCAGTTCTGGAGACCCCATCTCCACAAGGACATAAACAGGATGGAGGCAGTCCAGAGGAGGGCAACTAAAATGGCGCGGGGTCTGCAAGAGAAGCCATATGAGGAGAGACTAAAGGAGCTTAATATGTATACCCTTGAGGAAAGGAGGGAGAGGGGGCACTTGATAGAAACTTTTAAGTACCTCAGTGGAATCAACAAAGTACAGGAGGGTAGTATCTTTCCAAAAAAGAGATGTGCAAGAACAAGGGGACACAATTTGAAGATAGAAGGGGGACAGCTCAGGGGCAATGTGAGGAAGTATTTTTTAACAGAGAGGGTGGTGGATGCATGGAACTGCCTTCCTAAGAAGGCTCTGGGGTCTAAAACTGGGGGAGAATTCAAGAATGTATGGGACAGACATAAGGCAATTCTTGTGTGGGACAGGAAGAAAAAGGCTATTGGTTAACTAGGATCTGCAGCTTATCCTGTAGGTAGGGAAATGGGCAGACTAGGTGGGCCAAGTGGTCCTCATCTGCTGTCAAAGTCTATGTTTCTGTGGAGATCTGAAATGGTCTGGAAGCCTGTTCCAAAATATTGGGACTAATTTACTAAAATATTGCATAGCCCTATTAGAATTTGTCCTGGGTACAATTAACTGAGAGAATTGGGAATTTCATAATGATGGACTAATGTCACACAATATTAATTTTCTCTCTATTTCTCCCCACAGGAGGCTCAGGGAACTAGGCTTCTCTCAAGGAGGTGCCAAACCCCTGCAAGGGGCTTGGTACTCAACCACCAGTAATGAATGGTGAAGACTAATCTCTGGAAGATATGAAAATTACATACTCACCGTCATTTTTGATCTTCCAAGGTATCTTTGCCATTCATTACTGCTTCCTGCCCACCTTCCCCACATTACCAGATCTCTGGGCAGTGCCTCCTCCCTGTTGGTCTTCCCCACTTCTCAGGGGCCTTGACACATCTGGAGCACTTCTTTCTCCTTGAGGATCTTGGAGTCACTCAGGGGGAAGGCTAACAGGTACCCTAGCCTTCCATTTGGACCCCCAGGGCTTGGCCAGCCTAGACCCAGGAGCCTGCCAGTGGTGGTAGTGGCGTATGCTTGTCCAATGCCTCTGCTGGAACCAGCTTCCTCATCTGGATGGGTCATTTTCAGCCCTTGGAACAGATGATCATTAGGGCCTGCCCACCAGCATGCCTTAGGTGGCTCTCCAGCCCGACCCCTGGGGTTCCCCTTTTTCTCCAGCGTCTTCTCCACTTCTGGTGGAGGTTTTCTCCTAGATGTAGTCTCCTCTTGTGGTATCCCAAAGATCTGGGTTACCTGTCTGAGAGGGAACTTCATGTACCTACCCATTAGGATGCCCTTACCCTAAGAGGTTGGTCATCCCCCTTTCCTCGCCACCTGGTTGGTGTTGTCAGGACTTCTTCTTGTTCATCATCTACATAAGGCTCAAGGTCCACTGAGTTTCTGCTTCATGGGCGCTCTCCTCACCCCTTCGGACTGAGAGAGTGGGAGAGGAATGTTCAGACATCTTTCCCTGCCATTGACCGAGTTTTAAAAAAAGGGAAGGCAGATAAAGAAAAAAGAACAGAGGTTCTGCTCTCTGGCAGAAGTTCAGGTCTGCCTTCAAGCCTAGTCGCTCCCTGTCATAAGGGCTTCTAGTGCAAGCCTTCAGTGTTTTCATGTCCAGTGCATTGGCTTATCCTGCTTCTTCTTTTCTTGAGCAGGATAAGAATATATATATAAAAAGTTCTGCCATGGGAAATTCTCCGTCTGCTCTGACAGCGGGGACCGCTGTTCCCATGTTTGGAGCGGTGAATTTTCTGTCTCTCTCTTCCTCTCCATCCTTCCCCTTTTCTCTCTTTTCCTCTCTCTTTCTTTCTCTCCCTCCCTCCCTCTTTCTTTCTTGGCCTGCCAAAGGGTGTTGGTCACCCTTGCCCAGAACCAACTTAAGGACTTCTTCCCTCTCTCCTGTGGTTGGCTTTAAACTTTTTGTTTATATACTTTCCTTTTACTGTCTCTTTGGCCCCTTGCCCCACCCTTTCCCTTTCCTTTTTCTCTTTTTTTACTCTCTGGCGAGCAGAACCAAGGATGCTGGGGAGTCGGCATCGGTTACTGGCCAACTCGTGAGTGCCACGTTCCACAGTCAAGGGTGGCACTGCCCTGATGTCAGCTCCCCTCCTCAAAGCTTTTAAAGCTACATGCTCCCATGGGATTCCGGTGTTTCCAGCTTATAACCCACCAGCAATGAATGGTGAAGATATCTTGGAAGATCAAGAATTATGGTGAGTATGTAATTTTCATTTTTTTTTCTACAGTTTCGGTAGTTTTTTCTGTTTCCACAGCAGTTCCCAGGAATTGGAGAAACACTTTTTTTTTCTTTTTAGTGGTCTTATTTTAACCACGTTTTATATACTTTTTCCCCCTCATTTACTTCTTTTTTCAGTCTGTTACAGTTTATTTATTTGTTTAGCATCCTAGTTCCCAAATTACGTGAACTAGATCATTTGTTGTGCCTTTTTCAGTCTTTGGAGGGAAATAATAAAAAGACAAAAAGATGCCTTTTCTCAGTTTACATAGCAGTTTGTTTATTTTAAGGAACCAAACCACAAATTTGTGTTTTTGATATTGGGAACCAGTTCTTTTAGGGGTCTTTTCTCAACTGACATGTCAGATAGACCCAAAAAGAAGACAGGACCTACTGGCTTCAAAAACTGTGTAAAGTGTTTTAAACTCTTGGTGAACATAGATCACCAGGAGTTGTGTTTAAGGTGCCTCTGTCCTGTTCACTTAATTTCTGACTATAAATTTTGCAGCAAGTTCTGCTCAAAAACTGAAAAAGTGGACCAAAATATTAGAAGTGATTATGACCTCTCAGTCTGCCACTACGTCACCAAAGATCTCAAAGGTCCTCCCTCTCACAACAAGCATAAGGAAAGGTCCTCAAAAGATTCCTCTGATTCCAGAGTTTCTTATAAAAGGGATCCTGATGTGACCAAGTTTAAAAGGTCTGCTGAGCAGGTTCCGGGCTCAGTTCCTGCCAAGAAAAAGCAAAAAAAAGAAAATATTGCTGCTCCTCCTGCTGAAGAAGCAAAGGAGCCGTCAGTGGACAAAATGAAGATGCCCTTTATGGACATGAGTAAGGCTTGGCAATTTTTCCAGGCTTTTTAAGCAATGAGTACCCTAATGGGTATATCAGTTCCTCCTCAGGTCTCTGTTTCCCTCCCAGTTTTGGAGGACCAGGGTACTGAGTTCTGTTATGAGGAAGAGGAGGAGGAATGGGAACCCATTGAACCTGATGGCTCCCTGGAGCAGGAGTTTGGTTTCCCTCCTTGAGGGCCAGAAGACTTCTCCTCACATTATGCCTTCATATGGCAGATGATAAATACCTTTGACCACCCCAAGGATCGATAAAAATTGAGAAAAAGTACCAGCTGGATAGTTGGGCTAAGTACTGTTACACTCATCCAGACCATGAAGGGGTGGTCCAGGTGGCTACCTGTGATGAGGCTAAGGTCTCCCTTTCTACCCAACCACCAGACAAGGACTTCAGGAAGCTGGAAAGCGTGGGTAAGAAGGTTTATACTAAAGCATTCCTGCTTTTGAGGCAGGCAGCTTACATGGCCTATACTGCCCAGTACCAGAAGGCCCTCTGGAACTCAGTGCTAGTCATGACCGAGAAGGCTTCGGGGGATCTGGCCCAAGATTTGGTGGATACAGCCAAAATCTTCCTTGGATGCTACTAGGTATCAGTTCCATAAGGCTGTGGATGCCAGTAATACTGCTTCTTGGGTCGTGGCTCACTCTGTTTCTTCAAAGGGACACTGTCAGCCTGTTTTGCATTATATTATTTCTAGTTAAAACCCCACATTTTATGATTGATTATCTTCTCCAAAATTCATTGATGTTGCTGTTTGTTTTGTTTGTCTGCTTGTTTAGTAGAACTGAAATGCCTGCTAATGTATATTTATAAACAGCTTTTTTTTGTTTCAAATCCTGTAACTATTCTTACTGAATACTTCTTGAACATTCAAAACACTTCTAAACAGTGTAGTCTCTCATGGTGCAATAGCCTCCTAAAAACCCACTGCATCTTGAGTGGCTAGACTATGTTGGGGATGCTCCCAAGTCCGGGAAAGATGTAGTGGGAGTTGATCAAGGAATGTAAACAAACCTATTTGAGTGTGGTAACACCAGTATGGTGGGCAGTCTGTTTTTCACTTTAAAAAAGAAAAAAAGAATCAGAAGCAAACTACCTTTACAGAATGTTGGCAATCATAAAATGTGGTTTTCAAACCAGGGACACTATGAAGCCTAAGGATGTTGACAGTGTTCTTTTAAGGAGGTTTGCCTGGCTCAGGACCACTAACCTGTCACAGGACACCCAGTCAAAGGCCATTGATTTACCATGCGAGAACAGTTCTCTTTCTGGTGACAAGACAGAAGCATGCACGAAAAAGGTGGAGCAGTACAAGGCCTCCTTCAAAAGCAACTACGATGAGGAAAAGGTCTTCACTTCCTACAGGCCTTATGGAAGGGGAGGTTGGGGTAGGGGATATTATCCCTGTGCCTTCATGCCCTATGACTTTTCTCAAATGAGAAGATTCCTTGGGAGCAAGGGCAGAAGAGCTTCCAAGCAGGCTGCTCTAACCCCAGCGCCTAAGGATCAGCCCAAGCAGTGCCCCTGATGAGACTATCCAGGTCACCTGTATATTGCCAGAGGGAGGAAGGCTGTCTGACTTCTTCCAGGATTGGAAAAACATCACCACAGACAAGTGGGTCCTGGAAGTAGTGAGCCAGGGGCTCACACTAAAGTTCAGAAGGTTTCCCAGACTGCAAGTTCACTGGAACTTCAAGCCTCCCATTACATCAGAGAAGATTCTGCTGAAGCTGGAGGTCAGAAAGTTGCTGCAAGAAAATGCAGCAGAAAGAGTTCCTCCCTCTTGGTGGGGAAAGGGCCTCTACTTGAGGTACTTTCTCACACACACACAAAAAATGGGGAGTGGTGACCCATTTTGGTCCTTAGGTGTCTGAACAAACACTTGAGGAAGGACAAGATCTTCCTGGACATGATGTCTCCACCACTCATTCACACTACTGGGACTACGTCGGAGGTGCTAGGACCCAGCAGGAGCCAAAAATCTTCAGGAGGATGGGTGCCAAGGTAGGACTGTGCATGCGCAGTGCCGTGAGGCTGGCCTGTGCCATATAGGCTATCTTGGCATCGACCCTCCAACTGCCTCAGTTCCTTTTTTCCCACCGTCAAGTGTGCTTCATTGATGACGTTGCTCGCCCACTGGGAGTTCAATCTTCATGTCTGTACAACAGCAGCATAGTCATTCAGTATTTGATTAGTTTTTTAGTATATTTATTTATTTTTAAAAAAGTTTTGTTTCATTTCAATGATTAAGAAAAGAAGTCTTCTTCAGCCCACCTTTGATGGACTTGACCAAGAATGGGGCCGGAGACGGTAGGGAGGCTTCGCTTCAAAGCTGTTTTAGCAGCAGGGCTGGGTCCGGTCTGCCACCCTCTTCGGTGGAGGGGGGTGTCAGATCACAGGCAGTCTGGTGCTTGGAAGGAAAGGTGGTCCTCCTGAAAGGACAAAAAGAAACATGCCTGTTCCCGACCGAGGTTGGGGACCCGCCCCCGCTCGAGCTCTTCTTCTTTCCACCAGTCGAAGATGAAGCAATACCACTTGAGATCACCCTCTGGTACGTCTACACTGAGATCATTGGTAGTGGGGGACTGGAGGCTGACCCTGGCTCTGTTGGGGTCGCCTGCAGCCTCGGTTCCTAGTGGTCGCAATCCTCGACTCTGGAGTCCCCACCCAGGGGGTCCTCTGGTGAGCAGTTTCATCATTGGGCCACTCTTATGGAGCAGTCGGTCTTGTGGTTGTCCCAACTGCCCTTGCCTGTGGACCTGACCCCGGGGCCTTTTGGCCCGGGGCAGTAGACCCGCAGGTAGAGCGGTTGGGTCAGCCTGGATGTGTGACACCTTTGGTGCCATCAACACTGCTCCCTCATGCTTTTCCCCCTCACATGGCTGTAGCACAGGGGCCAGCATAGATACTGCTTTCTCCTACTCCTTGTACTTTCAGATATCCAGCTTCGAGTGCCTCGGTGTTGAGTTTGGGGACCCTAGGTGCTCATCCGTCACAGGTTGCAGTGCCACCCTCAGCTCTGGCCTTGGTGGTGCTGTTGCCACCTCGGGTGCTGGGGCTTTTGACTCCAATTTAGGGAGTGCCTCCTCCTGCTTTTCTCCCTCCCTTTCTATACTATCCCTTCTGGGGTAGTAGGAGACTATATTGAGTCTGATCCTGATCTATGATTAGGGGATGTCACAAACCCCCTCAGCAGGTCAGCCCTCTACTCCCACAGTGCCAATCTCTGAGCGCAGTCTTGTGAATAGTTAACAGAACAAGGTAACTCTCTTGTCTGTTTTTGTGGGTTCGAGTCACCTTTTGTCCCAAGTTCTGGAGGGATTCAAACTGATAACCTCTTGTTAGCATACCCAATTGTCAGGCTCAGATAATTCTGTTTTCAGGGGGCCAGATATCTTTGCCTACGGGCACCTAACCAGGTACAGTATGCGCCACTTGTAACGGACTAGTTTGACATAAGGCATTCCGTCCGTTACAAGCGGCGTCCATTACATCAGTAAAGCTGATCTGTGCTAGGTACCCATACCTTTTAAAAATAACCTGGTGCAAGAATGCGGAAAAGACCATTCCGCAACAGCTCTGGACCTGCTTCACTCTCATAGCAAGCACACTCCCCTCACCGGAAATGTTCCCCAAGAGCTCCGTACTTAAACCCACTTCACGCTCACAGCAAGCACACTTAGGACAGAAATTGTTTAAACTTATCTGTGTCAGGTACTTTTTAAAAAACAGTATAACGCAAGAATGCATTACAGCCAGTAGAGGGCATCTGGAAACTACGAGGCAATCTTCTGCATCACAGGAAATAAGAGACCAATCCCAAAGAGTTCCATTCTGGCAGCTAGCATGCTCCCCAAACCTGAAATGCCACAGGGATTAGGTTTAAAACACTAATTTGCTGAAACATGACATGTCTGATGCTCAGACGCTTAACCGAGGTGTCAAAGTAGCTAGAATTGAGCCACTCGGCGGCCGCTAAATGCGGAATTTCAGGTCCACTTAATCAGATGATTTTATTATAGAGCCATATAGTAAATGGCTTTTGGCATGGGGTAATTGTCCATTAGAAGCGGACGTCCGCTACAAGCGTGGATGTTACATTTGGCGCATACTGTATTACAAAATGAACTCTTAGAACTCTATGCAAGACCTAGAGAACTCTTACCTGTTTCCCAGTTTGGTATCACAATAAGCTCATTCACAGTGTCAACTGTAACTATCTAAGCTTCACTTATAAAAAAAGAAGTTTCAAGACACGCCAGGCAGTTTCTGTTTTCAAAATATATATCTTTACTTTAAAATAGGTAAACAGTAAATACAGAACAAGATATCCCAACACATACAATCTTAAAAACAAAATAGGTTTAGAAGTGCAAATTCCTGCAACTCATACTGGTCTTATCTAATGTATCTTTACTTTCTTAATCTTTCAGTGCATTGATATTCCTCTTTCTCAGTCAGAAATGAATATCTATGTCTGTCTCTAAGGTCTGCTCAGTATACTTAAAAGCAGTCTTGAGCCGGCCTTCTCATTGAGGTCACCTAACTCCACCTTGGCGTATTCAAATTTATATTTTATAACACAGAATGTCCTAATAAGATATTTTAAAAAAAAAGGTGACATCAGTGAATCTCCTCTTTTCGTGTGACTCCCCAATCCAGTCTGTGATCTGCTTCACACAGACATCAATGTCTCTTTGATGTAATTACTTGGCTTCCTTTGATGACGCTCCAAACAAATGCATATGCCCCTTTCCTTATGATACCTAGTGCAAATCAAAGGATTTCCCTGAGGACGTCATACAATAGGATGTATTAGTTCCTGGCTTCAAAGCAAACTGACAAAGCTAATTGCATCCCGGATTTCTGTAGTTTAACCTACGTCCTGTCCATTGAACTATACCTAGGGGGCCGGGGGTTGATGTGTCATTTCAGCAAGACAGTAGTTTCTCCTGTCAGACAGTCCCCTACATTTTTTATATTGCAGAAAAAATATCATAGAGTAATCAGAACCAGCTGTCCCACGTGTCACTCCCAGGTGCTCATCCAGTGCAGGTTGCGGTGCCACCCTCAGTTCTGGCCTTGGTGGTGCCACTGCCGCATTGGGTGCCAGGGCTTTCTGGTCTTCACTCCCTTGTGGGATTAGGCTGTAAAGAATGTTGAGTTGACCCTTCTTACACGGGTCATATGGACTATCTTATGTCTGAAATAGGTTAGTTTTTTGGTGTGTTTACACTGTGCCTCCTTGGTAAAAAAGGTACTGAAGTGGTTGGAGGATCGACGCCGAGTTAGCCTGTGTGGCGTAAGCCCTACTGGGTCCTAGTGCCTCCGGCGTAGTCCCACTAGGGTGAATGAGTGGTGGAGACGCCATCCAAGAAGGTCAAGAATTACAGTAGGTACTCAATTTTCATTTCAAGATGATCACTCCATCCACAGTGATTCCATCTTTACAGCAGGAAGACTGATTAGGATCCCTGGACCTAAAAATGCATATTTCCATATTCCAATCAGGCCCAGTCATAGGAAATATTTAAGGTACAGGCTGCTGTCTCATCATTACCAGTCCACAGCCCTTCCCTTCAGCCTCTCCTCTGCTCCCAGAGTGTTCACAAAGTGCTTGGTCATGGTGGCAGCACATCTCAGAAGGCAGGGGTTGATGGTTTTTCCCCTATCTGGATGACTGGCCAGCCACAGGGAAGTCACACCAGAAAACCAGAGACTCCCTCCAGCTAACTCAGAGCACACTGGAGGCTTTGGGGTTTCCTATAAATATCCAAAAGTCCCAAACAGAACCAGTACAAGTGCTAGAGTTCATAGAAGCAGAGCTGGCTGCAGTTTAGGGCAAGGCATTCCTACCTCAAGAAAGAATAGAAAGCCTTCTAGTTCTGGCAAGTTCCTTCATCCTGGGCCAACCCAGGCCTGCAAGGCACTTCCTCCAGCTCCTAGATCATAGAAACATAGACTTTGACGGCAGATAAGGGCCGCTTGGCCCACCCAGTCTGCCCATTTCCCTACCTACAGGATAAGCTGCAGATCCTAGTTAACCAACAGCCTATTTCTTCCTACCCCCCACAAAAATTGCTTTATGTCTGTCTCATGCATTCTTGAATTCTCCCACAGTTTTAGACCCCACAACCTCCTCAGAAAAACTGTTCCATGTGTTCACCACCCTCTTTGTGAAAAAAATACTTCCTCACATTGCCCCTGAACCGCCTCCCCATCTTCAAATTGTGTACCCTTGTTCTTGCACATTTCTTTTTCGGAAAGATGCCACCTCCTTGGACTTTGTTGATTCCACTGAGGTACTTAAAAGTTTCTATCATGTGTCCCCTCTCCCTCCTTTCCTCAAGGGTATACATATAAAGAATAGTGGATGGGCAAGTATGCACAGCCGGTGTGTTGTGCCACTGAGGGGTTCTGATTCCCTATGACCTCGAGAGCGAAGCTCAAGAGGTCCGTGGGAATCAGAACCTCGAAGTGGCACAGCACACTGGTTGGGCATAACATTGCTCATCCATTATTTTTTATAGTGTATGGTGCCCCTACGATAATTTAAGTGTGCATTTTAATTTTTTTTAAGCCGTAAAAGGAATTCTTTCTACTACTTTTTAATCTGGTATTCATCAGGTTGCTAAGGTTAGTGCTGTGGTTGTTAGGGACCAAGCGTCCCTACGTCTGTAGCATGGTCTGTCATTGGCTGTCAGTTGCCTTTGGGCCAGAATTCCAGGAAAAAAAACATGGAGGATGTATCTCTCACTAAGCGAGAGGACCGTGAGTGAAAGGATTCACCTGTTAATGTGAGTAGTTTTAAATATCTGGTCAATCCTGCCTTTTTTCATGGTGCCCTGTTCGTCATCAGTTCGGGGGATGATCGTGCCACTGGCTCTGAGTTTTTCTGTGTCTGGTCCACTTTTAAAATGAGCTGAGCTCGTGCAGCCTCTAGAGGCTTTCAAAATGTTGTTGTAGTACAGTGTGGTACAATCACATTCCATGACCTTTTGAACTGTGGTACTACAACATTTTGAAAGCCACTGAGTTCCATACATAACAAGCCTTCACCATACACTATATTAAGCTCCTTTATTCTCTCCTCATATGGCTTCTCTTGCAGACCCTGCACCATTTTAGTTGCCACCCTCTGAACTGCCTCTACCCTGTCTATGTCCTTGCAGAGATGGGGTCTCCAGAACTGGATGCAGTACTCCAGATGGGGTCTCACCAACTATCTGTACAGAGGGATAACAACTTCTTGTTTTCTGCTGGTGATGCCTCTCCCTATACATCCCACTATCCCCCAGCCCTCCCTACTGCCGTCTCACATTGCTTGCTAACCTTAAGGTCATCTGATATGATTACCCCCAGGTCCCATTTCCATTTTTGTTGTTGTTACTACCTCCCCCCACATTGTGTAATCTTCCCCTGGGTTTTTGTTTCCCAGGTGCATTATTTTCCCCTTCTTTGCATTGAATCCAAGCTGCCATACTTCTGACCATTCCTCCAACTTTGCCAAGTCCCCTCTCATCCTTTCCACACCTCCTTGTGTATCAACCCTGTTGCAGATCATTGTGTCATCTGCAAAGAGGCATATTTTTCCTTCCAGTCCCTCTGCAATGTCACTTATAAAGACATTAAAAAGGACTGGACCCAGTACTGAACCCTGTGGTACCCCACTAGTAACCCCTCTTTCTTCAGAGTGGACTTCATTTACAATTACCTTCTGTGTAATGTTGTCCAGCCAATGTTTTACCCAGGCTACCACCCTGGGACCCACTCCCAGGCTGGTTAATTTGACTATTAATCTTTTGTGTGGGACTGTGTCAAATGCCTTGCTAAAATCTAGGTAGGCCATGTCCACAGCCCCTCCCTGGTCTACTGCTTTGGTAACCCAGTCAAAGAAATCAATTAGATTCATCTGACATGACCTTCCCACTGTGAACCTAATACTGCCTTGGGTCCTGTGCCCCACTGGCCTCTAGGTACTCAACAATTATTTCCTTCAGAAGTGATTCCATCACTTTCCCTACCACAGAGGTCAAACTGATAGGTCTGTAGTTTCCTGCCTCCGTCTTGGTCCCACTTTTGTGAAGGGGAATCTCATCTGCCTTCCTCCAGTCCTCAGGTACCACACCATCCTCCCATGATTTGTTAAAAAGGGTAGTCAGTGGTTTCACTAGTTCTCCCCTTAATTCTTTTAGAATTCTGGGGTGAATTCCATCAGGCCCCATTGCTTTGTCCACCTTCAGTTTTAGGAGTTCTTTCAGAACCCTTTCTTCTGTGAAAGGACTGGGATCGAACCCCTTATCCAGAGTGCTTCTGTTAATTGGATCAGGCACCTCTCCCTCCTCCTCTTTTGTGAATACTGAGCAGAAATATTCATTCAGTATCCCTGCTTTTTCACTGTCCCTCTCTGCCCACCCGCCGTCCATTCTATTCAGCCTCACTATCCCTCCCTTTCTCTTTCTACGCTCCCTCATGTACCTATAAAAGGTTTTATCCCCCTTATTAACCGAGATGGCTATCTTTTCCTAAGTTTGGGACTTTGCTATTCTGACTTCCCTCCCTGCTTTCTTCTGCCTTAAATGGTAGAGCTCTCTGTCCTGCTCCTTCTGTGTTTCCTTATACTTCCTGAATGCTATCTTTTTCTCCCTGACCTTCCCAGCCACCTCTTTTGAGAACCATAGTGGCTTTTTCTTTCATTTTGATTTGTTTATTTGCTTCACACAAAGGCTTGTTGCCTCTGTGATGGCAGTTCTGATGTTTTCCTATTGTTAATCCACCCCTCCTTCTAGCCTGTTTGCTAGTGCTTTTCTAAGGCACTCTCCCATCTTGCCAAAGTCAGCCTTCCTGAAGTCCAGTACCCTCACTTTTGTATGGCTTGACTCTGTAGCTGAGTTTATTGTGAACCACACTGTTTGGTGGTCACTTGTTCCCAGATGGCTACCCACTTCTAGATATGAGATCCTCTCACTGTCCCCATATGTGAGTATGAGGTCTAAGATTGATTCCTCATGAGTGGGTTCCAAAACTAGCTGTCTGAGGCATGCCACCTGTAGGGCATTGAGAATGGCCCTGCTCTTGGATGTGGGTGCAGCAAATGTGCTCCAGTTAACATCTGGCATATTCAGGTCTCCCATCAATAGTATCTCCCCTTTCTCTGCCATCCTAAGAAGGCCTTCTATCATATCCTTGTCCATTCCCTCCCCCCTGACTTGGGGGTCTGTATACAACCCCTGTGTGAACTGTGGTTCCATTTCCAGTCTCTACGGTGACCCACAGTGCCTCTCTCCTCCCTTCCCTGTTTACTCTTTTTGTTCAGTTGCTTTTATCCCTTCCCTTACATAGAGAGCTACTCCTCCCCCTCTTCTCCCCCCTGTCTCTCCAGTAGCTTATTTATGTTAACATCCCAGTCATGGTTCTCTGTGTACCATGTTTCTGTGACTGCTACGATATCCAGGCATCCCTCTTCCATCAAGGCCACCAGTTCAGGGAACTTGATGCCCAGACTATGGGCACTGGTACTCATTACCCTCCATTTCCTGATGGCCTTACCCCTTTTTCCCCATCCCTGTCCTTATTGTCTTTATCACTTTCTCCATTTACCCCTGCCCTTTTCCCTATCGACATCTCTAGCTTGGTGTTTACCTCACTTACTACCCTGACTTTTTGGGGGGGGCTAGGATTTCCCTGCTCCTTTCCAGTGCCTCCCCCCCCCGGCTAGTTTAAATGCTTGCCAAAGAAGCATTTAAACCTATCACCTAGGATCCTGGTTCCCCTTCTTGACAGATGCAGATCATCACACCAGTATAGGCCTGTGTCACTCCAGGTGGACCCCCGGTCCCCAGTGAAGCCAAATCCCTGAGCTCTGCATCAGTTTTTCATCCACTGATTGAATCCCATGATGTGGAGCACCCCTAGCCTCACCTACGCCATAGACAGGCAGCACCTCCAAGAAGGTTACCGTGTGTGCTACTTGTCTAAGGCCACTCCCCAACTCCACAAACTCTGTCTGTACTACTCTGATCCCTTTCTTAGCCAGGTCATTTGTCCCTAGTTGAATAATGACATTCAGCTCCCTCCCCTGTGCAGCTGCTCTGGCGATCCTGAGAATTCGCTCCCTGTCCCTGCAAGCCATGGTGCCAGGCAGGCACCTTACCTCCCTCTCCCCTTCCTCCCCCAGTTCTACATTCCTAACAATGTAGTCCCCCACCAGGAGTTGTTTCCTTCCCCCTGTGGGGTCCCATGCCTCCCTCCTGTGGGTCTTCTTTGTGGAGGTTCCCAGCAATCTCCTTGGCCTCCACTATGGGTGCCTCCATAGAGGAACCACACTTTTCCAGAATGGCATATGAATTATGGAGAGGTACAACTGGAAGGATGCACCTCTGTTCCACCACCCTCACCCTCCCTGAGCCCACTGTGGTCCAATCGCTCCTCTTTCTTGGCAACCTCTGAGGCAACGGCAGTGGCCCTGGTGGTCCCTGGATGGGAGAGGATGTCCCACAGATCCTGGCCAATTCAGCCTGGAGATGATCATATGATCTCTACCATGGCTGTGGTGGCAGGGACCAGATTCCAAATGAGGGACATTCAGTATCACTTAAGGGTCTTTTGGTCCTAGAAGTGACAGCCTCTTTCAAAGCTGGTGCCTGTGTCAGAAACACTCTTGCAAGTTTTGGACTGGTGTAAAGAAAGGGACAACCTCAGAGGAAGAATGTCCTTCCATCAGTAGTCTCCCTCAGTCATCCTGACAGTGGATGCCTCCCTTCTAGGCTGGGGAGCCCACCTGGACGACCAAACAGTGAGTGGAGTGTGGTGACCTTGGGAATCCAGAGAACATATCAACCTCCTGGAACTAAGGGCAGTTTTTCTGGCCCTTCAGTCATTTACTCCACAGATAAGAGGTCAGTCTGTGTAGATCAGGACAGACAACACAACCACCATGTATTACATCAACAAACAGGGAGGCACAAGATCCTCAAAGCTGTGCACAGAAGCTATGAAGATCTGAAGTCTGGCTTGCTCCCTGAAAGTTCACTATCATCAATTCACCTCCCAGGAAAGGACAATGTCCTTGCAGATTCCCTCAGCAAGATCAGCCAGGGGCACCACAAATGGACAATGAACAAAAAGGTGTTAGCAACCATTTTAAGGAGATGGGGCACACCAAAAATAGATATCTTTGCCTCTAAAGACAATCACCAGCTCCCTCTTTTTTGTTGCAGGCCTCCAGCAGTGGGCACAGTCTTCATGGATGCCTTGACTCTGGACTGGTCTGAGAAGTTCCTGTATGGCTTCCCTCCTTTTCTACTGCTGTTATGAGTTCTATTAAATCTAAGGAGCCAGCCTGGAACCATGATTCTAGTGCCCTCAGACTGGACCAGACAGCCCTGGTACTCCCTGCTCCTGTCCCTCTCTATCAAACAGCCTATTTATTGCCCACAGAGAGACAATCTATTGACCATGTCTCAGGGCAGGGTAACCTGCCCAAACCTCAAGTCACTGCACCTCAAGGCCTGGTTTTTGAGGAGGTAGAGTATTCTGATTTTCATTTTTCATCAGCGGTCCTCAAGGTTCTCAAGTTTTCAGGAAACCTGCTACCAGAAAGATATGTGCTTTCAAATGGAAAAGGTTTTCTTTCTGGTGTGCTCCTAAGCAGCTCAGTCCCTTACAGGCAGATCTGTGCATAATTTTAGACTATCTGGTTCACTTGCAGGCTTTAGGACTCAGTTCTTCAACCCTTAAAGTGCACTTGTCAGCTATAGTATTTCTGCTTATATTTCAGTAGGTAGAGAGAAAATGGTGGCTTCACACCCCATTTATAAGAAGTTATTTAAAGGTCTGCTGCAGTTGCATTCCCCTGTTAGGGAACCAGTCCCTCCCTGGGATTTGAACCTGTGCATAGCCAAGCTCATGGAACCTCCCGTTGAATCTGTCTATATTGCAGAACTCAGATATGTCACCCAGAAGTCAGTCTACTTGCTGGCCATAACATCTGCTAGGAGGGTGTGCAAGCTGCAGGCTCATTGCACAGACCCAAACTACAGCATCTTTCACAGGAAAAATGTAGTGCTTAGGACAAACCAGACCGTTTTGTGTCCCCACACAGTGCAAAACTGCCACATTTCTGTTTACTAACTCTAAGGCTTGGAGTTTTTTGGTGAGACATATTGTCCCTCTCTTGGAAAGGGGGGATTCCTTTATGCCTTTCCTCTGATTCCTCTCTTACAGAGGGTTCTTGTCAAGCTGCTGGTGGAACATATCATCCTAATACTGGTGGATCCCTCCAGGCCTCACCTGATTTGGTTTTCTCTTCTAGAACATCTGGCAGTGGAACCTCCTGTTCAGTGTAAGGAGGAAAGGACTCCCCTATCAGGTTCTTGTTAGAGATAAACAAGTGGAAGGAATGACAGACAGTGGGAAATCATGTAATGAATAAGTTTATTACAAAAAAAAAACAAAAAACAATTACAAACCTACAGTGCAAGCACTGGGAGAAACAGGTGTTCCCAATACCTTGGTATAGCAAATTCTCAGAGAACCCTTGTAAGACTATGCTTCTTATAGTGAGATAAGGAGAAAGGTGTGACAGTTCTCATTGGCTGAAGCAAGTGGTACCACTACAGTACTAGATAAAAAATGTAGAGTCAGCAGAAAGAAAAGCATTATGTTATACAGAAAAATGTAACGTTAGTTAGAACAAAGAAGATACAGAAGCATTCTAGCAGCTGCAGGGTCATTATGGTGCAAAAGCAGTGTCAGCAAAAATACATGTGGAAAAAGAATACTTTGGAAAAAGGATATGATTAGGCTCAAAGAACATATGCCTCATATAAGCAAATACATAACAGAAAAACATAAGCAAAAGAAATATTGCATATAACAGAAAACAAGGAAATAGCACTGTAAAATGAATGTATACTATATAGTGTATACAGTTAGCAAGCATGATCCCTAGTACCCATGCTTGTACGGTGGGTACCCATTAGTACATGTTAGTGCAATACAGCAATATCACAGTAATGATAAAACATCTGTCATTGGCATGTGCATGAGGGTGCAAGAGGTGTGGGACCCAGGCACAACATTCCCCTCCTTTTTGCCTCAAAAAAGGCAACACGACCATAAGGAAGCGGTTGGGATCATTTACAAGTCTGAGGCATGAGCCTTGTAAAGGAATAAGTTGCTCATGATGTCACATGAGAGTACGCTGCAGACAGCAAAGCATTAGTATTAATAATATATGATAAAAATAAAACAGGGTTACATGTGTGATGGATAATCACAGACTGAAACCCAAACGCAGACAAAAATGTAGACAATTTATAAAAGGTAGACAGATAGTCAGGGTTACTGTTAAAAATGAGCCTGTTCAGGAGTTGGTACAGGGGTGGTCACAGGTGGGACACAAATGGTGTGTTTGTAAAGCATAGTGCAGAACCCAGTGATATCAACACCACAACTGAGATATGTGAAAAGATGTTAATGTGTGATACCACATGGAGCATAATATGACATAACAATGTCTGTTGATGAAGCAGAGTTCATTGAATCCACTTTGAGAGTGGATAAGGTAAATACTACCTGGCTGTTGAGATGTGGCACACCCTTGGAGCTTGATTGAAGAATATGTTGATAATGTCTCTTGACAGGTCATTATGAAATGTATATGACCAGTTTAGAAAGTTTATATTAGTAGCAGTCCATAAAGTTCATGTAAGTAACCACAAAGTGGTGTGATTACAGGAAAAATGTAATTTGCAGAAAGGTAATAACCCCACAAGGCACATGGGGCTATGGAGATGTTAATTTAAAGACAAAACACCATCATAGTAAGGAAGTCAATGTTTATGTTGTTGGCTGCTGAATGGCTGGATTTGCAGAGGCCTTGGCAGGGGGTGCATTAAATTGTGCATGGATTCTTTCAATGGAGTAGCCACACACACTGGTGTAGCGTTTGTGTTGTGGAAGTTGATCACATCCTGGCACAAAGATTAACAGTTCATAAGTGACAGTCCAAAATAGAACAAACAGTTTGTATGAGGTACCAGCCAGGCTTGGAAAGTGCAGCAGTGAAGAAAATAGCTGTCTTGCATGACGATCTGTTGAAGAAGGGTTTTCTTACTGAAGTCTGGGGATTGCCCCTACCCCAGGCTTAGCTTCATAGTAAGCAGAAACAATAAGCTTGATTGCAGAGTCTGAATTGGTTGGACCTTTTTCAGTTTATTTAAATATCTACAAATAGGTGTAATTTTGCTGAAAACATTACACTTGCAGAGGTAATAATAGCTTGTTTCATGTAGTAGTCCTTATATGGAGCCACTCAGGCACAAAGATGGTGATGACATTGAAGCTGTGGCAGCGGTTTTCTTTTCAGGAAAAAGATTAATGTTTTTGCAGCTTAGATGAAAGTGTTACTGCTTTTGTGCATGGAGCTGTTATGTGTGCCACACCGTGGACACCTGCAAACTTGTGAAGTGTGTTAGAAACTCAGTTAAGAACACACACACAGTTGTTGAAAAGGAAAAATAACAAGAGTTTTATACCATTGACCTTAGTGTTTTGTGAAGAGTGGTGTGACAGAGCCTACATTTCTGACAATTGTGGAAAAGGAAAAATAAAGATGGGGTGTCGACCACACACCTGGGGGTGCAGGCCGAAGTCCAATAATACCATTTGACCATCTGTGTATCCATGACAGTGTCATGGTTACACTCTGCTTTCAGGTCGCAGAAGAGGCTATGACAGTGATTAACATGATTTCCCTGTCAGTGTGTTGCTGGCAGGCCGAACTGAGGCCTGTGTTATAAAATCATGTAATATTATATTAAAACACACACACACACACTTCAAACTTATAGCTTATGGCAATATGACTGTTACACCATGCAATACTGGGACAAATATATTGTTGGCCTCTACCAACTGATGATAGTGCCTATTGCTCTTGTGACAAGTGAAAGGGTCTGCTTTCTTTGCATTGTATAATGAAATACTCCAAAGTACTGAATAAGGAAGGGCCTATTATGGAACCTTGAAGCATAGGTTGTTGAGCAGAATCTAAATTCTGCCATATTATAATTGTTAAGCTTTAAGATCACAAGTCATGCATAGAGTGCACTTTATTTTCCAGGGTACCTGGGGGTAATGAAATAAACAGAGCATTAGTTGGTCTGGGTTTTTGCTTGGAACATAGTGTAGGGGTGGGTCAGCAATGCTGGCCCCAGTATCTAGGTTTGGTTATGGGCATAAAAAACATTCATAAATGTGGAGCAGTTTTCTGAGTACACACTTTGTAAAGTGTAGCAAGATGTATATCAAAACATAATAGCATAAACATAAACATTTTTACAATGGGACAATATAAGTATTGAGCATAATGCATAAAATACATTTTAAACAACAGAACAAACGTATACTGAAAGTTTAGTTCACAGCGCAGGAATCTTGGAGTATTGTGAATTCACTTGTGTTGAGCACAACAGTGGGATAAGTTGCAGAGGGCGGGGTACTGTGTTTGTCATGTTTTGCGATGAGGTACATTTGTAAATGAGCCCATGGCTCAAAGGTTTGTAAACTGATGTATAAATAAATAAATACAGTTTAGGTTCATGGGTTGCAGGCCTTGGTTTGTAAAAATTGCTTAGTTTTGGTTGAAAGAATTATTTGAGCAACCCACCACTCTGTTTTGTTAACCTGAAAAGAAGGCCTGGCTGTTGCTTTGTTAGACAGGCATGGCACTTATGACTTATAAGGCTGTTTCAGGATATTCAATGCTTTGGAACTTTGAAATGATAGAAACTTGTTTGTGATTGTAGAAAGCAGATGTTTGCACCTATTGCCATAGTACTGAAAAACAATCAAAAGATATGAATATGTGGAATACATACACAACTCCCCTCCAGCTCGGCTGATTACTTGTTGACGGCAGTAGCTCTTGCACCAATAATATGTTTTGTGTGGTTTAGCTGTTTGCACTAGAAAAAGCTGAGGGACTGAGCTGGGTTATACTGTTAAATACACTGGGTCTTTTTCAAGCCTGTAAATAACAAATGGTTATTAACAAATACATATTTTCTTTTTATTTACCCCTATGGGGAGACAGTAATGTATCTTGCAACCTCTGTGGGTGTTGCACTGGAAGAAAGGGCATGTGCCCCCCATCAAGCTCCTACTGTGGTAAAAGAGGCAGCCTGAGCACTGTAGCAGTAAAAAGGTTGTGCTGTTGGTGGTGATATGGATACTGAACCAGAAATGTTCTGGCAATTTTAGTAGTCAGCACCTTAAAAAGGTGTACACTGGATAGATGGTAATGGGTTGGCCCCATTGCTACCCCCAATAAATATAATTTTCAAATTATATTGCAATTAGTTTAGTAAATATGGTATCACACATCACCAGAAGATGGGGAACTTTCCTTTTCCTAGGAGAAAGAAAAAGGAACAAAGGCAAAATACACAACCTGAGAATAAAATTATATTATTTTATAGGGCAAGAGGAGCCAAGCATTCTTGGGTTCCCTTGTCCTAAACATTACAAAATGTCCGCTGAATTCATAAAAGATCTGGATTTATGGTAATACCGTATGTACATATATCTTAGAATGCATTCATAAAAGATAGTAACATAAAAAAAAAGATGTTAAAATTCAGGCCTGGTAAACTCTCTCAAAACAGCTGTAATATTTCTTTTTAACAGTATACAGATATAAATAGATATATAGATATATATATATAAAAAAAATACTGGGGGTGGTGAATACCCCCAATCTTCACTACCTTACGTAGTATGGGAATCATGTGATATTGCTCCCGAACAAAGAAGCTGTGTTATAATTGAGCCTCTGTAAGGAAGGCAGATGTAATAATAGTAGGTGGAGTTAACTTTATACCAGCAAGGTCTGGTTAGGAGCCCAGAGGAACATGGCTGCTGTCCCCGGGCTCAGTACAGAGCAAAGAAAGTAAAATCTGAAAAATCACAGTTCATGTATTTCCCTGCTCTAAAGTGGCATTCAAATGGAAACTTATCAATTGCTCAGGAAAATCCACAAACTCCGAGCTGATAGGTAATAATGGTTAAGACACACAAGGAGGTCAAGTAACTTGCCAAATGTCACATAGTATGAAAGTGGTGGTTGTTGAGATTCAAACACAGCCATCCAGGTTTGAAACAGTAGTGCAGTGAAGCACTGAGCTGCACTAAGGTATATGTATTTTGTGTGAAAACAAAAATTAATACATAGTATGTGAATTAACACAGTTATATTACTGCATCATAGAACACGTGGTCATTAAAATGCAGTGCATTATAAAATGGCTTATTATGGAAATGGGTGATAGGAATTACCTTTTCCATAAAACACAGTACAATGGTGACATCGCAGTGACACCAGGAGCATATAAAAATGGGTATACATGTGTTTATGGCTAACATGAAACTGAAAAGGGAGCAGATGAGGCACTCTGGGTCACCCTGGAGACAGGAAATGGCACCACAGTCCATATGGGGGTTGTATACAGACCCCCATCTCAGCAGGAGGGAATGGACAAGGAAATGATAGAAGGCTTCCTTAGAATGGCAGAAAAAAGGGAGATATTGTTGATGGGGGACCTGAATATGCCAGATGTTAACTGGAGCACCTTTGCTACAGGCACATCCAAGAGCAGGGTCATTCTTGATGCTCTACAGGGGGCATGCCTCAGACAGCTAGTACTGGAACCCACTCAGGAGGGAGGAATCTTAGACCTGGTACTCTCAAATGGGGACGGAGGAAGAATCTCAGATTTAGAGGTGGGTAGCCATCTGGGAACAAGCGACCACCAAACAGTGTGGTTCATGATAAACACAGCCATACAGTCAAGCCATACAAAAGCAAGAGTATTGAACTTTAGGAGGGATGACTTTGGGAAAATGAGAGAGTGCCTTAGAAAAGCACTAGCAAACAGGCAGGAAGGAGGGGTGGAGGAACAATGAGGAGTAATCAAAACAGCCATCACAGAGGCAACAAGCCTTTGTATAAAGCAAATCAATAAAACACAATGAAGGAAAAAAACGCTATGGTTCTCAAAAGAGGTGGCAGGGAAGGTTAAGTAGAAAAGGATAGCATTCAGGAAATATAAGGAAACACAGAAGGAGCAGGACAAAGAACTTTATCAGTTAAAGCAGAAAGAGGCTGGGAAGGCAGTCAGAATAGCAAAGGCCCAAACTGAGGAAAGGATAGCCAATCCTGTTAAGAAGGGGGATAAGACCTTTTATAGGTACATTAGGGAGCGAAGAAAGACCAAAGGAGGGATACTGAGGCTTAATAAAAGGGATGGAATGTGGGTAGAGTGGGACAGTGAAAAAGCAGGGATACTGAATGAATATTTCTGCTCAGCATTCACAAAGGAAGAGGAGGGAGAGGTACCTAAACCAAACAAGAGAAACACTCTGACGACGGGGGTCGATACCAGTCCATTTACAGAAGAAAGGGTTCTGAAAGAACTAATAAAATTGAAGGTGGAAAAAGCAATGGGGCCTGATGGGATTCACCCAAGAATTCTAAACGAACTAAGGGTAGAACTAGTGACACCGCTGACTACTCTCTTTAACAAATCATGGGAGGATGGGGTGGTACCTGAGGACTGGAGGAGGGCAGATGTGATTCTTCTTCACAAAAGTGGGAGCAGGACAGAGGCAGGAAACTACTGACCAGTTAGTTTGACCTCAGTGGTAGAGGAAATGATGGATTCACTTCTGAAGGAAAGAATTGTTGAGTACCTAGAGGCCAGTGGGACACAGGACCCAAGGCAGCATGGATTCACAATGGGAAGGTCATGTCAGATGAATCTAATAGATTTCTTTGACTGGGTGACCAATGTAGTAGACCAGGGAGGGGCTGTGGACATGGCCTACCTAGATTTTAGCAAGGCATTTGATACAGTCCTACACAAAAGATTAATACACAAGTTAGCCAGCCTTGGAGTGGGCCCCAAGGTGGTAGCCTGGATAAAAATTGGCTAGACAACAGGATGCAAAGGGTAGTAGCAAATGGAGCACACAGTGAAGAAAGGAGGGATACTAGTGGGGTACCGCAGGGTTCAGTACTGGGACTGGTCCTTTTTAATGTCTTTATAAGTGACATTGCAGAGGAACTGGAAGGAAAAGTATGTCTCTTTGCAGACGACACAAAGATCTGCAACAGGGTTGATACACAAGATGGAGTGGAAAGGACGAGAAGGGACTTGGCAAGGTTGGAGGAATGGTCAAATGTATGGCAGCTCAGATTCAATGCAAAGAAGTGCAAGGTAATGCACATGGAAACAAAAGCCCAGAGAAAGAGTACACAATGGGGGTGAGATACTGACAACAGTAAAAATGGAAAGGGACCTGGAGGTAATTATATCAGATGACCTAAAGGTGGGCAAACAATGTGAGAAGGCAGTAAGGAAGGCTGGGGGGATACTGGGATGCATAGGAAGAGGCATCAATAGTAAAAAACAGGAAGTTGTTATCCCTCTGTACAGACAGTTGGTGAGACCCCATCTGGAGTACTGTGTGCAGTTCTGGAGACCCCATCTCCACAAAGAACATAGACAGAGTGGAGGCTGTCAGAGGAGGGCAACCAAAATGGTGGGGTCTGCACCAGAAGACATCTGAAGAAAACCAAAGGAGCTTAATATGTATACCCTTGAGGAAAGAAGGGAGAGAGGGGGGATATGATAGAAACTTTCAAGTACCTCAAGGGAATCAACAAAGTCCAAGAGGGTAGCATCTTTCAGAAAAAGAGATATGCAAGAACAAGGGGGCACAATTTGAAGATAGAGGGGGGACAGCTCAGAAGTAATGTGAGGAAGTATTTTTCATGGAGAGGGTTGTGGATGCATGGAACAGCCTCTCTGAGGAGGTTGTGAAGCCAAGAACAGTGGGGGAATTCAAGAATGCATGGGACAGACATAAGGCAGTCCTAGTGGGGGGTAGGAGGAAGTAAGCTGTTGGTTAACTAGGATCTGCAGCTTATCTGTTAGGTAGGAAAATGGGCAGACTAGGTGGGCCAAGTGGTCCTTATCTGCCATCAAATTCTATGTTTCTATGTTTCTATGACTTAGAAGTTTGAATCCAGTTATGAATAGGGTAAAATAATTTGGCCGTCAGCCCAGAGGAGCTGGCATGAGTTCTAGGACACGCGTGGGTATGTGAGCAGCAGTTCAACATGAGAGATTTTTTTTAAATGAAATGTTAAAACAACCATTGTATGCTGATTCCAACTAAAACATTGACCATTCAGTTTTGAAATACAGTACTATTTCTATCAAGATCCTTGTAAGCACTTATTCAACTTTGGTAATCCTTCTAAACACATAATTCTCAACCCGCCATTACGTCTCATGAATTTTCTCACACACCATCCATCTTCACCTACACAAACCATTAACAACATGCCATGTCCATCTGAACAACTTATGCCTATGGAATCAGCTGAGACAACAGGATTATAACTATAATGAAAATTTTGTACAAGAAACCCCTATATCACAGACAACGAAAACAACTGGCTAGCAATGACCCTGAAACATGGGGCTGCTATTTACTCTTGCAGAACAAAACCCATAATTAGACACGGAGCACAGAACAATGATAGTATATACCATTGAGTCTAAATGCATCCTAAAGTGAACAGCAATAACAATTGAATAAACACATATATATCACACCCAAACTGTTGCAGATGACATTAGAACAGTTTTAAACATTTACTCAAGGTAAACAATGGTTCTTGAACCATTAAAAAAAGGAGTTGGAGATAAAATAGCGAATGAACTGTAAAAACACTTACCAGATATCAAGTTGAGAAAAAATGGCTGCTTGCCCTCCAGGATCAAAAGGGACAGTTTTCTGTTCCAAAATCTTCAATTGTTTGGCCACAAATTGAACAACAGGCAGTAAGTCTGATCACAATATCTCGGGTGTTTGAATAGCCTGCATAGCCAAAATGCTGTTTGTGCTGCATGAGGAATGGAAGTCTATTTGCAGCTCACACTCATTCTGAGGCATCCCCCATGCCTGCAAGTCCAGTCTTTTTATTAGAAGGGATTTTTGCATGGCAGGGGAGTGCCATGCCTCTGATGTTGGTAGAGCAGAATAGAAGATCGGGACTGATAACCCTTGTAGCATGTGCATTTTGGCCGTGGGTCTCGACTGAGAGCACTTGGCAGAAATGCCAAGTACAGAATTACCTGTTAACCTAGCAGAAGGCTGCATGAACCTCTGTAGGGATTAGACAGACTGACAAATGCTGTAGAAGCAAGCACATGTGGGAAACCTAAACAATGAGCCCGGCGCCATCACCTACCACTTTCCGGTCCCTGGTAGGCAATTAGTCATCACAGGAGGTTTGCTATGACTCGGTGTGGGTCTGCCACGCCCAAGAACACAGGTGCTGTGAGTCTGCCATGCCCGCTACCACTGTAAGTACGAGCAGGTCCAAGTAGGTGAAATGAAGATCGCACTACACTGCTCGACATTGAGAATGAATTGAAAGCGAAGCTATCCTTGTTTATTCTCTACCTTCTCATTGCTGCTATATATGTAAGGAGGAAATGACTCCCCCATCAGATTCTTGTTAGAGATAAACAAGTGGAAGGAATGACAGACAGTGACAAATCATGTAATAAACAAGTTTATTGCAAAAAACAATTACAAACCTACAGTGCAAGCACTGGGAGAAACAGGTGTTCCCACTATCTCAATATAGCAAATTCTCAGAGAACCCTTATAAAGACTATGCCTCTTATAGTGAGATAAGGAAAAAGGTGCGACAATTCTCATTAACTGAAACAAGTAGTACCACTACAGTACTGGATATAAAATGTAGAGTCAGCAGAAAGAAAAGCATTACGCTGTACAAAAAATGTAACATTAGTTAAAACAAAGAAGATACAGAAGCATTCTAGCAGCTGCAGGGTCATTATGGTGCAAAAGCAGTGACAGCAAAAATACATGTGAAAAAAGAATACTTTGGAAAAAGGATATGATTAGGCTGGCAGTATAGCCTAGAGGTTAGAGGAACGAGGTGTGAACGAGCTTGGTACATTCAGCAGACCAGATCTGAGTTTGATTCTCACAACCTCCACTTGCATACTGTGTGATTCTGAGCAAGTCACTTAACCGCCCAGTGCTCCCAGGTCGCCCCTGAAAACAGGCACTTGTGCCTAATGGGCCTAACCCGGTTACCAAAAGACTAAAAAAAAAAAAAATGATTAGGTCCAAAGCACATATGCCTAATATAAGCAAATGCATAACAGTAAAACATAAACAAAATGAATATTGCATATAACAGAAAACAAAGAAATAACACTGTAAAATGAATGTATATTATATAGTGTATACAATTAGCAAACATGATCCCTAGTACCCTAGTTTGTACGGTGGATACCCATTACTACATATTAGTGCAATACAAAAATATCACAGTAATGATTAAACATCTGTCACTGGCATGTGCAAGGGGTGTGGGACCCAGGCACAACATCAGGTCCCCCTTTGTTGGGGTCTGCTGTCACAGGCTCAGGGGTCCTTGGTCCATCTGGACCTGTGGTCCCTGCATCTGCATGCCTGGATCCTGAAGATGTCGCCATTGCCCATTTTGGGGTTTCCCCCAAGGTGGCTGATGTCATGCTTGTGAATAGAAAACCTATGAAACACACCTACTCTTTGAAGTGGAAGTGCTTTTCCATATGGCATGCTTCCCATTCAGTGGACCCTTTCACATGTCCTGTTAATACAGTACTGGATTACCTTCTGTCTTTATCTGACTGATCTCCAGTATTATTCTGGTAAAATGCATCTGGCTGCCATGTTGCCTTCCCATGCCCCAATTATTTGGGTGCACAGTGGCACAACTAGAGGTGTTCTGTATGTTTCTAAAGGGTATTCTACATATACATCCCCCAATTCGTAAATTGATTCTGCCTTGAAGTCAGAATTTCATTCTAGAGAAATTTACTTTAGCGCCATTCGAGCCTGCTGCAATCTGTGAAATGCATTTGCTTTCATAGAAAACACTGATCTTCCAGGAATGTATCTTCACCATTTAGTCACACTAATGAGTCTGTGCTGGAGGCACCAGCACCCCACGAGAGACAAAGCTTTCGAGAAGGGATTGTCGCCGAGGCAAGCCATGCACATGCCCGGCACAGCGAGAACAGCTTGTGACTGCATGTTTATCTCAGCACCAGCCCCCAACCACCTCAGTTCTTTTTTTTCCCCATCATCGAGAGCACTTCAGTGGTGTCATTGCTTGCCCTTCAGGAAACAGAACTTCACAAAGATCGCGTCAGTTTTATTTCTCTTTGTGCTTTTCTAGTCAGTTTATTTTCTATTTCATCAAATTTCTGCAACCCTACCACGTCTGCACATCTCTTCAAGAAGTATGGTAGGGAATCCTTTAGGCAAGCTGCTTCAGCAGCGGGGCTGTGTCCAGTCCACTTTCTTGTGAGGGAAGGGTTTTGACCATGTGCAATCACATTAGGGGAAGGACAGTCCTCTGAGCATGAATGAGCCTGACTCCAGTTGGGTCCTTGGTGCTGCTCAACCCCAAGTTCTTCCTCTCACTTTGGGAGGGGATGGTACCTCTGGGGGGTCATCCACTTGGGTCTGCCGCAAATCCTCAGTTTCTGCGACGTGGCCTCCTCAGCCCCTCTGCATTGTTGGATTCCATGGTCTTCGGCCTGGGAACCCCCATCTGTCCTTAGTGGGGTTCCTGGTGGGCAGTCCCTGTGTGGGCAGCTCTTCAGAGCAGCATGTGCAGTGTCAGGCTGGGGTTTGGTGCCCTGTTTTGGTCCCTCCCTTTGGCTGTGGTTGTGTTCTGGAGCAGAAGCTCCTAGGCCGAGTGCAGCGTTGAGTCTGGCAATGATCTTGCCTTGCCAGCAACCACACCACTGACTCTGCCCTACTGGCCACTCCACCTTCTTTTCTTCTGGTAGGACTGGCCAGGCACCTTCTGGCTTCCCCAGTGTTGGTGGGATCATTGTCCTGGGTTAAATGTTGGGTTAGGCCCATGTGGGCCTGATCTTCTGTCCTTTTGCCCCAGGTCAGCTCCCTGCTGGCTCCCCTTCTGGTGTCAGAATTTACCTCCTCCCTTCTGCAACATAGTAACCTAGTGTCTGACGGCAGATAAGGACCGCCTTGCCTACCTAGTCTGCCCATTTCCCTACCTACATAAACTCCAGCTCCTAAATGATTCTGCATCTTACCTTCTCTTTCCTACCATTATGGATACCTTCTGTCTATTCCATACATTCTTGAATTCCCCTATTGTTTTTGCCTCTACGACCTCTGCAGGGAGGCTGTTCCATGCATCTACCACCCTTTCTGTGAAACAATACTTCCTCATATTACCCCTGAGTCTCCCCCCCCCGCCTCACACTGTGACCCTATGTTCTTGGATTTATCTTTTTTGAAAGATGCTTCCCTCCCGAACCATGTTTATCCCCTTGAGGTACTTAAATGTCTCTATCATATCTCCCCTCTCCCTCCTTTCTTCAAGGATATTCATACTGAGGTCATTCAGTCTTTCTTCATATGTTTTCTGGTGCATTCCTTTCCCCATTTTCGTTGCCCTTCTCTGCACCATTTCCATTCTGTCTTTGTACTTCCAGAGATGTAGTCTCCAGAAATGAACACAGTATTCCAGATGTGGACTTACCTACTGTCTGTAGAGTGGCATCACCTCCTCCTGTTTTCCACTAGTGATGTCTCTCCCTATGCACCCTAGCATCCCTCCGGCCCTCCCAACCGCCTTCTCACATTGCTTGGCTACTTTTAGATCATCCGTTATAATTACCCGCTGGCCTCTTTCCAGTTTTTGTTGTTGTTAGTGTCTCCCCTCCCATCTTGTATTCCTCTCCAGGATTCCTGAGCCCCAAGTGCATGACTTTTCACTTTTCTGTATTGAATTTAAGCTGCCACACTGTTGACCACTCCTCCAACTTGTCTAGGTCTCTTCTCATTTTTTCCACCCCGTCTGGAGTGTCCACCCCATTGCAGACCTTGGAGTAGTCTGCAAAGAGGCTTACCTTCCCTTCCAGAATCCCCTGCAATGTCACTAATGAAGACATTGAAGAGGACTGGCCCCAGTACTGAGCCTTGTGGCACCCTGCTTGTCACCCTTCTGTCCTGGGATTGAACTCCGTTAACAACCACCCTCTGTGTCCTGCTGCTTAGCCAATTTCTGACCCACCTTGTGACCCACTCCCAGACTGCCCAATTTGCTCACTAGCCTCCTGTGTGGGACAGTATCAAGCACCTTGCTAAAATCTAGGCAGGCCATGTCCATGGCCCCCCTTGATGGACCACCTTTGTTACATAGTCAAAGAAATCTATCAGATTTGTCTGACAAGATCTACCAGTTGTGAATCAGTGTTGCCTTGGGTCTTGTGTCCCGCTGGCCTCAAGATATGCTATAATCCTTTCCTTTAGCATGGATTCCATTATTTCCCCACCACTGAGGTCAAACTGACCAGCCTGTAATTTCCAGCCTCTATCTGTCTCCCACTTTTGTGGAGTAGTACCACATTTGCCTTCCTCCAGTCCTCTGTTTCCACTCCCTCCTCCAGTGATTTGTTAAATAGGGCTGTCAGTGGTGTCACTAATTCCTTTCTGAGTTCTTTTAATATTCTGGGATGTATCCCGTCCGGCTGCATTGCCTTGTCCATGTTTAGTTTCAAGAGTTCCTTAGGACTCTGTCCTCTGTGAACGGACTGGTGTCCACCTTCTCTCCATGTGTGTTTCTACCATCTAATTTTGGTCCCTCCCCATCCCCTTCTTTTGTAAATACTGAGGAGAAGTATTCTTTCAGAAATTCTGTTTTTTCCAGGTCCCCCTCCGCATATCCCCCACCCCCCTTCTTTATTTAGCCTTACAATCCCTCCATTGGGCTTTTTCCTCTCCCTAATATACCTGAAGAAGGTTTTGTCACCTTCTTTTACCTTTGCGCTCCTGACTGCCTTCCTCACTTTCTTCTACTTTGCCTGATACGGTTCTCTGTCTTTCTCCCTCCCTCTGTGTTTCTCTGTACTTTCTCAATGCCCATTTTTCTCCATGACCTTCCCTGCCACATCTTCAGAAAACCATAGTGTTTTTTTTCTTCCTTTTGCTTTGTTGACTTGCTTTACACAGAAGTTTGTTGCCTCTGCTATGGCTCCTTTAAGTGTCTCCCACTATTCCTGTACCCCCCACCTTTGCCAGGATTTTCTTGAGGTGTTCCCCCATTTATGCAAAGTCGGCCCTTTTGAAATCAAGGATCCTTACTTTTGTGTGGCTTGATTCTACTTCTGTCTTTACCTTAAACCACACCGTATGGTGATTACTGGACCCTAGATGGCTGCCAACTGACAGATCTGTTATTCTGTCACCACTGGTGAGAACTATGTCTAATATTCCTCCCTCCCAGGTGGGCTCCTCCACTAGCTGTCTGAGGTATGTCCCCTGCAAGGCATCCAAGATGTCTTTGCTCCTGGTTGTGGCTGCTGCACTGATGCTCCAGTTAACATCTGACATGCTTAGGTCCCCCACCAGCAACACTTTCCCTTTCTGTGCCATTTTGTGAATGGTATCCAGCAATACTCTGTCTATTTCCTTCCCCTGTGCTGGAGGTCTGTAGACAACCCCAGTGTGGGATAGTGGTGCCATTTCCTGTCTCTTAGGTGACTCATAGTGCCTTCTCCCCTTCCTGTCTTCCCCCTAACTCAGTAGCTTTGATTCCCTCCCTGATGTACATAGCCACCCCTCCCCCCTTTTTGCACTCCCTGTCTCTTCTGAAGATTGTGTACCTTGCTACGGTAACATCCCAGTCATGGTTACTGTGTACCATGTTTCAGTGACCGCGACAATGTCTAGGTCTTCCTCTGCCATCAAGGCTGCTAGGTCTGGGATCTTGTTTCCCATGCTATGGGCATTTGTACACATAACTTTCCATGTTTTGATGCCTCCACCTGTATCTGCTCCCCCTTATACCTATGCCTTCCCTCTATGCCTTTACTGCCTATACCTTCATTTGTGGTACCTTTTGTTGATTCCTAGGCCCTTGTATCCTTCTGTTTGTCTACCTTAACCTGTGTGTGTGGGAGGGGGCCACTTGGTTTTTACCTGCTTACTTCTGCCACCCCCCTTGGCTAGTTTAAATGCTTGACAATAAAACATTTAAACCTCTCACTAAGAATCTTGGTTCCCCCCCTCAGACTGATGCAGGCCATCCCTCCCATACAAGCTCACATCCCTCCAGGTGGTTCCCCAGTCCCCAATGAAGCCAAACCCCTCTGCTTCACATCAGCTGTTCAGCCATTCATTGAATCTCCTGGTTTGGAGTACCCTGATCTCTCCCATGCCATAGACAGGTAACACTTCCAAGAAAGTTACCATGTGTGCTTCCTTTCTAAGACCCCTCACCAACTCCATGAACTCCCTCTGCACTGCTCTCACCTTGGCTGCAGCCAGGTCATTTGTCTCCAGGTGGACAATGACATCTAGCTCACCCTCCCATCCTGCTGCCATAGCGATCCTTTGGATATGCTTCCTATCCCTCCAAGCCATGGTACTGGGTAGGCACCTGCCCCTCCCTCACTCTCTCTCCTGGCCCCAGTCTCCCCCTCCTCAAGAATAGAATCCCTCACTAGGAGTTGTTTTCTTCTCCTCTGGGGTCCTTTGCAATCCCCCTGGGGGTCTCCTTTGCGGAGGATCCCTGCAGCCACCTTGTTCACCACTGTGGGTGCCTTCACATGACAGTCCCACCCTGACAGGATGACGAAGGAGTTGTGGAGTGGAATCTCAGTTTGGATGCGCCTCTGCCCCACCTGCCGCACCCTCCGTGAGCCCACCTTTGTCCAACCGCCTCTCCTTTCTGGCATCCTTTGAGGCAGTAGCTGAGGACTTGGTGGTCTCTGCATGGGGGAGGAGGTCTCCCGAACCCTAGTCAACTTGGTTTAGAGACAAGTAACCTCCTCTCTCAACCCAGAGTGGTGCCTGCAGATGGGGCAGCATTGCAGCCTCCAGAACATCTCCCTGACGACTGGTGCTCCACATCCACTGCATTGCACCACTCCCGTCATGTCTGATGTTTGCCTTCTCCTTACTAAGCTTTAGTCACTCATAATAATTTCTATTTCTGTCCCCCCAATCAAGCAGCTGTGCTAGGAAACACACAAAACACCTGTCTCATCCAATATAACAGAAGGCTTCCAGTCAAAAAAAGAAAATCAGTTCCCCTTGCAGGATAGCAATTGCCAAAAAGCCTGTAGGGGATGACCCTATAAAGGTACACACACCCCTGGGGTGGGCAGGGTGAGGGAGGGAGGGAGGGCAGAAGTACCCTGAGGTATCCTTACCTAGTGAAAAAAACAATCAGCTCACTTCAGTCTGAAATACAAACAATGCCCCTGTAATGGAGTAGTATGTTAGTTGCCAGACAAACTGCAATGAATGTACACCTACCCTTAAGGTTCATACAAAGGTTCAAGGGAGCTAAGGAGGCCAGACAGTAAAGAACAGCCCATAGCCTCTCCCATCCAGTATCCCTTATGTAGTCCTGTTATCTTCCTTCATAAGATATCTATCCAACTGAGTTTTAAAAAGCATATTTGATTTAGAACAAATAAGTGACAAGGGGAGCTCATTCCAAGGGGCCACCACTCTCTGTGTAAAGAATGCCTTCCTTCTATTAGTATTATACTTTATGTGCCTAAGCTGGAGAGGGTGACCTCTTGTACCCATAGCGTCATTTTTAAATTGAAGGTTTAATTCATTTAGTAGGTATTCATCCCCCATTATATCATAACACAGCAATAAATCTCCTCTAACCCTTCTTGTCTGAAGGGGCATAAGTTTTAAGTAATCCAAGCGCCTTTCATAGGGGAGATTTTTCAAGTTATGTATAAGGTAATAGGACTGTGGGTAAGGATAACACTGGACACAGTATATCAGGTACAACACAGCTCGGTGTGGCTTTCTTTTATACAAAAGTATAAAAATAATAAACGTAATAATATTTACAAAACAAATAAAGAAAAATAATAGCACAATCCTATTTCCTTTAAGTAGATTCACCTTCCTTCAGGTTTCAAAGACAGCTCAAACAGTCAATTCAGCTTTTCCTGCTGTGTTGCTACCAATACCTATCCAGGTACAGGTCCTTCCTCTGGTCTTACTTCAGACAAGTGAGACTAGCTTCTCAGCTCATCTACCTATGCATGGGTTTGGGGGGGTTTATATAGCCCTCCCACTTAATTTCAGGCCCACCCACAAAAGGCAATTAAACAGTTTGTCTCTCTAGAGGCTCACAACTAGGCCTATACAAAAAGAAATAGTTGTTTCTTAGCCTGGATTATAGAGAGCTTTCCAACAATATAAACTAATACAAATAACAATTTCTCTGGCCAGAGTTATTACTATTTTAAATATAAGGGTCCATTATGTAAGTAAACTCCTCCCACTGGTCAGCATGGTTATGCAACAATTCATTATAGATATAGGCCTCTAGGGGCTGCTATCTTCCTATCTTTTTTTACGTTTGTTTTACCATGTGAGACACACTAACCTGAAAGCTTGTTTACAGGTGCAACCTGGGAGCACAATGAAGATAAGTGACTTGCTCAGGGTCACACAGTATACAAGTGGGGGCTGTGGGATTCAAACCCAGGTCTCCAGGTTTGTAGCTCAGAGCCTTAAACCACTGTGCTATACTGCCTCTCCATGTCTGGGCATGCCGTTTCATGTCTGAACATGTTGTTTCAGGCGACTTCCTGGTTCAGTGATTATTTATTAACCCAAGAACATTTTAAATGCACATATGCACTTTATATTGTTCCAAATGCACATTGAACAGTTCTAAATGCACTTTTATTAATTCATAGGCATTTTATGCCCTACAAGTACCTTAGGAATTTTGTTGCCAGCTGGCATGCTGGACTTGGGCCTGGTGCTACATGGGAATGGTGTTGAGGGCTGGATAAACTGAATAGGAAAAACAAGGTAGTAGGAAAAAGGTGTAGAGAGAAAGAAAAAGACTGACATAGATGGCCAACCTACATCAGGGCTAGAAAAATGTAAGGGATTGGGTAAAGAAGTACTATTGCGCAATAGATTTATAGTGGGAAGAAAAAGATGATAAGAGAGACATCCCTCCACTGGGGTACAAGGCCTGGCAGAATGCAGTTCTGCCACACTCTTTCCTTTTCAAGAAAAAAACAGTAATCAACAACATACTCAGAATGTTAAGCATACATTCTGTACTAATGATGGTTTGGGTTGGAGCTTCCACCCACCCTCGCTTTAGAAGCTCAACCTCAGGGTCTCTTTTCATAAATGAAGTAGATAATACAGTACAGAATTTGCTGTGCTTACTGTAGATACTTCTATACCCTGGGGCTTCGTACAGTACTACTAAATCATCATATTACCTAACAATCATCCTCAACAGTATATCTTTCAAACATTTGGTTTTTTATTTGTCACATCTGCTCCATGTTTGGATAGGAAGTCTGCATTTTGGTGCTGACTCCCTGGCTGATGTTTTACCATAAATCGATAAGGCTGTAAAGTGAGGTACCGCCTCATAATGTGGGCATTCTGATCCTTCATCTGGTTAATCCAGCACAGGGGGTTGTGATCAGTTACCAGTGTAAATTCGACACCCCATAAATAGAAACATAAAGCTTCTATGGCCCATTTTATGGCAAGACACTGTTTCTCTATTGTGGCATATTTCTGTTCCCTGTCATTTCTAAATTTGCCTCACAGTGGCATGTACTGCATTTGGGAGAGATTGAGGAGGAGTTATTTGAGTCTGTAAAAAGACTTCCTGGTTGTTCATTGTAACAGCAGAAAGGAATAAATGTGTGATTCACATGGGAAAACTCAGGGGCCTTAAGTGGCTGTACTCTCATAGCTCAGTTGGTTAAGAGCTAAAGCACAGATTGCTGAGGTCCTGGGTTCAAATTCCAGTGAGAGTCACACTTTTCCTTTCATTTCTACAATTGGATTTCTAAATTTGCTCTCAGTGGCATATACTGCACTTGGGAGAGACTGAAGAGGAGGCATTTGAGTCTGTAAAAAGACTTCTTGGTTGCTCATTGCAACACCAGAAAGGAATATATGTGTGATTCACACAGGAAAACTCAGGGGCCTTAATTGGCTGAACTCTTATAACTCAGTTGGTTAAGAGCTAAAGCACAGATTGCTGAGGTCCTGGGTTCAAATCCCAGTGAGAGTCACACTTTTCCTTTCATTTCTACAATTGTATTTGTTCCCTGCCATGTAATTTCCTACTTATGTAGAGAATTGGGTGCTCTTCTCCCCCTACAGTTTTACTTAGTACGACACAAATTCCACTCTCCGAGGCGTCTGTATGCACCTCAAAGGGAACCTCAAAATTAGGACATTTCAAAACTGGGGACACACAGAAGGCTGCTTTGATGGCCTGAAAGGCTTCATCACACTCATCAGTCAATTTTACTAGGTTGCTATACCTTTTCTTCGTTAGGTCAGTTAACGGGGTGGCTATGGAAGCAAAGTTTGGTATAAACCTCCTACAATATCCCGCCAGTCCCAGAAAAGACCTCACTTTTTTGTTTTAGGTATAGAGCTCTGAGCTATGGCCTCTACCTTTTCTATTTCTGGGAATACAGTCCCATTCCCCAACATAAATCCCAAATATCTAGTCTCGGTCACAGCTACAGCACACTTGGCTGGGTTGATGGTAAGACCTGCATGTTGTATGGAGTGTAACACAGCAGTCAACTGTGTTAGGTTTGTTTGCCAGTCAATACTGTATACCACCACATCATCCAAGTAGGTGGCACAGTATGAAGTATGGGGAGTCAAGACTTTGTCCATTAATTGTCAAATGTGGCGGGTGCTCCATGTAGGCCAAAGTGCATGGTAGTAAATTGGTATAACCCTAGTGGTGAACTAAATGTGGTATTTTCCTTGGAATCAGGGGCTAACGGGATTTGCCAGTATCCTTTAGTCAAGTCTAGGGTGGTGATGTATTTGTCATTCCCTATATTGTCAATGATATCGTTGATCCTTGGCATGGGATAACTATCAAAGCTAGAGACCTGGTTAACCTTTCTGAAATCTGAACAGAGTCTTATACCACCCTCTTTCTTAGGGACCACCACTATAGGGGAGGGTCAGGCACTAATCGATAGTTCTATGATACCCAGCTGCCTTAATTTCTCGATTTCTTTCTTGACCCCTGTCTGACTTTTTCTGGTAGTCAGTATGGTTTTTGTCTTATGGGAGGGGCATCTGTCCTAATATGGTGTTCTACTCCCACGGCCTCCCACATAGCAAAGCAAAAGGGGAGTATCCGGTGGCTGCCTGGGGAACCTCTCTGTATGCAAACAATAAGAGAGGTAGGTACTTGTCCCATTCTCTCCCCTCATCATGTACAAATTTCTTTATCATCCATTTCAAGGTTTAATTAAACCGTTCCACCAAGTCATCTGCTTGTGGGTGATAAGATATGGTTCGTATAGCACTGACACCCAACAAACGGTACAATTCTTTTAACAGTTTTGCCTGAAAGTTACTCCCTTGATCGGTTAGGATCTCCTTGGGTACCCCCTAGTCTACCGAACACCTTGATAAGTTCTTCTGCTATCTTAGGGGTTTTATCACAGCATAAGGGTATGGCTTCTGGATACCAAATAGCATAATCACAAATGACTAAAATGTATTTATGGCCTCGGGTGCTTTTCTGTAGGGGGCCAATGATATCCATAGCCATTCGCTTGAATGGCATACTCACGACTGATATGGGCATTAGGGGCACCTTGTCCTTTTTTGTTGTTATTTGGGCTACTTTCTGACACTCTGGACAATAGTTGGAGACATTATCATGAATATTGGGCCAAAAGAAAAGTTGTAAAATTAGAGACAAAGTTCTGTCTCATCCTGCATGTCCTGCCCAAGGGAGGTCATGGCCTAAATACCTCAGTTGGTTTCTAAAGGGTTCAGGAACTACCAATTGTTCCACCTTCTGACCAGTACATGTATCAGTACTTACCCTATACAGAATATTATTTTTACATTCATATTCTGGGGTCCCTGGGTTCTTTGTCTGACCTATTTGCAAAAATAAGTCCATTTTTTTTTTTTTGGCAGGACCTCCTGTCACTATATCGGCCCTGGTCACGGCCGCTGGAAGCCTCAGCCACCATCTATGGCTGCCGGGGTCCCCCAGTCATCCCCGGCTTGCCCCCCAGAGAGAGGGGCTGTGGCCATGCTCTTTCGTGGCCATGGAACCAGTATCTAGTCGGGGGACCCGCAGCGATGGTGGCCACTCGAAGTCTTCTGGGAGGGCTTCATTGAGACGGTGGCCCTGGCCCGCCTATTTTCGACTGACTTTTTCCCATGGAGGAGGGGATGTGCAATGATGCCAGCATCCGCCCCGCCTCCCAGAGATTGAGCGTCGGCAGCGTGAGATCTCCCAGCCTCCGCCAGGAGTCCTCAATGCTCTGAGTGCTTCCCTCCCCCTCCCCCCGGAGAAGGAGAGCAGTCCATAGGATGCTCCATCCTTCTCCCCCCCAGCCGACCCTCCGATGACCCAGGTCCATTCCAGACCGGAGTGCGTAAGCGTCGCAAATGGAAAACCCACTGCTGCGCCAATGGACAGGCTAAAAATAAGTCTGTTAACGTAACATCCCTACGTTGTTCACTGGCAATTTCACATTTTTGAAAGACAATAACAATTACAACAAGTGGTATTCCATTATTCTGCCTCCAGTTCTTCTGTGCCTTTTTCTTCTCCCCATTTGATTTGATTTGATCTCTTTCTTTAAAGTTGCAATACCTCTTCCTTAAAAGGAAAAGTATCCCCAAGGTTCTGGATTTTAGTCTGAGACCTTGTGGTAACAGCAGTAAATTGTTCTTTAGGGGTAAGTAGTTCATCAAAATACAAGAAGTCCTGACCAATAACCACTAGAACTGGTAATTTGGGTACAATCCCCACAGTCATTACGCTTTCTGTTCCCTCAGTGTCTAATGTTATCTTGGCGGTAGGATACCAGTGTGTATCCCCATGAACACAACTAAGTCATGTAAAAGCTTCTACCATATGATTTCTCTCTAGTACATCCAGGTGTACTAGAGTCTGTTTGCTTCCAGTGTCTATTAATTCCATCAGGTTATTATTCTATATTTTTACAGTCATGGAAAAGTTATCCCAGTTCAAAAGGGCCAAATGGGTAGCCTAATTTTTCTTTTTATAACAAAATCTTTCAATGTGGCCTTTCCTATAGCAGTATCGACAAATGATGTTGGGATTATAAGGTCTTCCCCCTCTACCTTCTGGCCTCCCTGGTTTTCTTTCTGAAGGTATGAAGGAATATACAGTAAGTAGAGTAGAGGTTCTTACCAGTTGCTGGGTTGGGGTGATGGTAGGGTCCATTGTCTTATACTTCTTCTTCTTGGCTGGTTGCCTGGCCACCAGGAAATCCTCCGCCAGTGTAATAGCCACCCCGATTTGGACATCTGCTAGCAAAATTTATAGGAATTGCTCCATTATCACAGATTTTATCAGATCCAACAAGGTCTTGCCCTCCAGTTGTAGCCATTTGTTACATAACTCATTCAAACAGGTATATGTCTCTAGTAGTGCATCATTACCTTGATGCTTTAGGGCTCTGAAGCCTTGACTGTAGGTCTCCGTGCTGATATCAAACTGCTTCAGGATCTCTTTCTTCACTAGGTCATATCTCTCCACACTTTTATGGTCCATATGGCTATATGCCAACTGATCTCGACCCGTGAGATAGGAAGCCAGCCTTACCACCCACTGTTCAAGAGGCCATCCACATGCCTTTGCTACCCTTTCAAAAGTAGTGAGATATACCTCTATGTCATCAATGGCAGACATTTTCATTATTTTTATATCCTTGGGAATAATCTGAACACTATCAGTGGTTCTGCTAGTCCCGATAATTTGTAGGGCCCCTCATTGTATCCACCCATCTCTTGTCCTGTTGCTCCTGCTCTCGTTCCTGGTTGTCCTTCTCCTGACATCATTCCAAGTCTAGTTGTTTCTTGGCCAGCCACTTCAGAAGATCCTGCATGTTCTCCGGGGGCTCCTCAACTTGAACTTCCTCCAGTTCCTTGATCTCTTCTTCTTCCTCCTTTTCTTCTTCTTCGGGTGACTCCAAGGAACACCATTTGACTTGGTCTTTGACTTCCTCTCAAATTCCAATCCTAGGAGTAGTTGTTCACCTGTTGCCTCTGCCATTGCTCTGGTCAGAGTGGGGTGTACAGTGGTTGTCATAATTAAGTACCACCGTGCCACTGGTTACCCTGGGGTATCAGGTCTGATACCTACTGGAATCCACCCACCGGGTTTAGGACTTCCAATAAATCCCACTTCTAAAATCAAATGTAATAGGACTGTGGGCAAGGATAACACTGGACACAGTATATCAGGTACAACACACCTCGGTATGGCTTATTTTACACAACAGTATAAAAATGATAAATAAACATAATAATATTTACAAAACAAATAAAGAAAAATAATAGCACAATGCTGTTTCCTTAAAGTAGATTCACCTTCCTTCAGGTTTCAAAGACAGTTCAAACAGTCAATTCAGCTTTTCCTGCTGTGTTGCTGCCAATACCTATCCAGGTACAGGTCCTTCCTCTTGTCTTACTTCAGACAAGTGAGACCAGCTTCTCAGCTCATCTGCCTATGTATGGATTTTGGGGGGTTTATATAGCCCTCTCACTTAATTTTAGGTCCACCCATGAAAGGCAAGTTTGTCTCTCTAGAGGATCACAACTGGGCCTATACAAAAATAAATAGTTGTTTCTAAGTCTGGATTATAGAGAGTTTTCCAATAATATAAACTAATACAAATAACCATTTCTCTGGCCAGTGTTATTACCATTTTAAACATAAGGGTCCATTATGTAAGTAAACTCCTCCCACTGGTCAACATGGTTATGCAACAATTCATTATAGATATAGGCCACTAGGGGCCGCTATCTTCCTATTTACATGTCTGGACATGTCATTTCATGTCTGAACATGTTGTTTCAGGGGACTTCCTGCTTCAGTCATTATTTATTAGCCCAATAACATTTTAAATGCACATATGCACTTTATATTGTTCCAGATGCACATTAAACAGTTCTAAATGCACCTTTATTAATTCATAGGCATTTTATGCCCTACAAGCACCTTAATAATTTTGTTGCCAGCTGACATGCTGGAGTTGGACCTGGTACTACATGGGAATGGTGTTGAGGGTTAGATAAATTGAATAGGAAAAACAAGGTAGTAGGAAAAAGGTATAGAGAGAAAGAAAAAGACTGACGTAGATGGCCAACCTACATCAGGGCTAGAAAAAGGCAAAGGATAGGGTAAAGAAATACTGTTGTGCAACAGATTTATAGTAGGAAGAAAAAGATGATAGGATAGAAATCCCTCCACTGGGGTACAAGGCCTGGCAGAATGCAGTTCTGCCACACTCTCCCCTTCAAAAATCTCTTCAGAAAAAAGTAGTTTGTTTAAGTCTCCCCGCTCTGCCCTCCAACTCTGATACACTGCGATCTGAGGGAGAACTGAAGTTCAGTACAACAAGCCAAGCCTTTTTAAACCCCCAGCTTTGGCATGCTTTTGCTTAACTGCTTTGCTCTCAGTCCGTTTACTGATCCCATTTGCGGTACACAGCTCCCAGTCCCTGCAAGAAGAGAACAAGAAGGACAGCAATACCCAAACAAAATCAAAAGAAAATACAAGGTCAGTAAATGTACACCTGCCCTTAAGGCTCTCCCCTTAGAAAATCCCTTCAGGAAAAAGTAGTTAAAGTCACCCCGCTCTGTCTTCTGATGCTGCTGTGCTACGATCAGAGGGAGAACTGAAGTTCAGTGCCACAAGCCAAGCCTTTTTAATTTCCTGGCTTTGGCATGCTTTTGCCTTTGTTTAACTGATGTGTCCCTCAGTCTGTTTACTGATCCCATTTGCCATACACAGTTCCCAGTCCCTGCAAGAAGAAAACAAGAAGGACAGCAATACCCAAACAAAATCAAAAGAAAAAAACAAGGTCAGTAGATGTATAGCTGTCCTTAAGTCTCTGCCCTTCGAAAATCCCTTCAGGAAAAAATAGTTGGTATGAGTCACCCCACTCTGCCCTCTGATGCTGCTGCTCTGCAATCCGAGGAACAACTCTGCCCTAGGGCCAGTCTGGTTCTCCAGTCTTGGCTTTTCATTGTGCCATTCCAGGGATTCCCCCATCACAAAGCACCCCCCTGGTACCGGAGTTGGTTTTTCTTGGTGCCGCTCCTAGTGGTATAGTGGCATCGACAGCACCTTGTAGCATCTCCATCCCTGGGTGCTTAGTTTTTGGTGCCACCTCTTACAGTGCTCATCCTCAGCACCATCTGCTTGAGCTCCATTTTGCTGTAGAAGGGTCAGTCCAGTCTGCTCAGTGCTGCGCTGTGCCAGTGTCACCTGATGGAGATAAGGTACTGCATCTGGCTCGGTCCTGCATTTACATGTCTGACACCAGCTCTCTCCTGCAGCTTGAGTCTTCTGTCTGAGCCATTATCTTCTGATGGGCTTCTAGAGGTACAGTTTCCTTGTTTTGAAAAAAAAAAAGACAGGGAAAACAAGAAACTCGCAGTGAAGTGGCTGACTGCCTTATGCAATCCGTCCTTAACAGTTGGTCTTGAGATTGCTGCGCGATGGTGCATTCTGCCCACACCTGAGGTCTGCTTGTGGGGGTTCACAGGCCCATGCTAGTGGGTGGACCCTCACTGGCAGGGTGCTGGGGTAGACACCTTTTCAGCATGTTTTCGCTCCCCCAATACCATCTGCTTCTCCAGTAGTTTGCAGATTGGCATCTGTGGTGAAGCTTTTGTTTCCTCACTGGTTCTCCCGAATTCAGTGTCTAATGCATCTGCAGTTACTTCATGACTCCTACCTTGCACCAAGTAGCTGGAATCAGTGGTCCGGTTATGGCCATAGCAAGCCTTGTCAGGGTAACTTTTAGAACTAGGACTCTGATTTGGGACGCTGATCTATGCCCTGCTCCTGCTAGTATCCCATATACCTGAACCCAGCAGAGTTTCTGCCTAGGGCCCAGTCTGGATTATGGTTGGGGGTGTGGGGGGGCTGCACTCTGATCCAGAGCCGGACAGGCTGAAGTCTCCGTCTAAATTTTCTAGCACTTCCCTAGTGTCCTCCCCTAAGATTCCAGTTCAGAAGTCTCCCTCCTGCACTGAATACCCATCAGGGCCTTGTCCCACCTTCTGGGACAAGTTCTCCCCCCCAGTTCAGACTGGGAGGTATGCTTTCCCTAGTTTGGAGCCTTCTGCATAATGTTTAAGCAATAAATAATGGCGGGTGCTCTGTCCTTGCCTTCAGAGAGGCTATAAGAGTGTGACTTGTAGCGCGAAGCAGAGGATCCTTCCCCTGGTTCTGTCTGCCAAGAGCCTAGAATACTCTGGTGGGAGGGCTTAGCCTATCTTGGGTACATCCTCTCAAAATGACTTCATGAGATCGCTGTGTATGTATGGGGCTCCTTAAATGTAGACCCTTTTTCCATCCCCACTTTATGCTGTACTGCTACGTGTCTGCTTCAAAAGCCAGGAATGGGTTTTCTTTCAAGATGCACAGAAAGAGATGCTCTAGGACAAGGGGGGCATGATATGATATGAAGCTGGAAGGGGGAGACTTAGAGAGGATGTGAGGAAATATTTCTTCACAGAAATGGTGGTAGATGCCTGGAATAGTCTCCCAGCAGAGGTGGTGGGTACCAAAATGGTAACAGGTTTCAGACATGCAAGGGATAGACACAGGGGGTCCTTAGTAGCAGGATGGGGGTGGGTGGGTAAGGCCAGAGATCAGTTAGGGTCCACAGTAGCACAGAAGGTAGGGACTTTAGGGTAGACTAGGTGGGCCAAAAGGTCCTTTTCTGCTAAGCTTCTATGTTTCTATGCATTTAGGCTGCTCAGCAGACTCTTTCCTTTATGCCTTGCCTCCAATCACCCCTAGTACAGAGGGTGGCACTCAGGTGGGAGGTTCTCTAGGTGAGGTCATTCTGATCGCACCCTGCTGGTCTTGGCAGACATGGTTTCCTTGACTGAATGATTGATCAGACAGGAAACACTAGATGTTTAGTGTTGTGCAAAATTAAAAAATTTCACCCAGCAAAATATTTTGCATAGTCCCCGCATTATGTGAAATATTTCAAGGTGCGAAATGCAAAATCCCCGATGGCAGAGCGCAATGCCACAAAATGCTAATTTCACCACCCGTGGGTGAAATTCCAGATTTGAGAGCTGGGGGGGAACAGTTTGATAAAAAAAGTGTTTTACCCCCTCCTGAAGACCCCACATCCCTGGTGTCTAGTGGTCCCACCTCCTGGCCCACAGTAGGAAGAATCCCCCCCCCAAGATTCAACCCTGTCCCCATCCACATAATTTGAAATAAAAATACATTTCCTGGCATCTAGTGGCTCCCACACCCGGCCGATCGCCGCCAATGAAGAATGACCCCCTGCAACTCAACATTCACATCCCCTCTTCCCCCATTGTCCATAAGTGCCGACATCTGTAACCAGTTCATTAAATAAAAAAGGTCTCTGATGTCTAGTGGACCCCCTACCCCCCCACCATGTCTGGTTGTAGGTAGTAGTACTAGTAACCCCACCCCATCCCGCACTCCCCCATCTAGTACCCCCATGGGCTACTGACACAGCCCTCTACTCACCTCCACGGCCGGCAGCCCGACTGAGCTCTTTTACAAATGAGCCCGAGTGAGTGAGCCCTTTTCAATGAATGACCTCAGGTTCCTCAACAAACATCTGAGAAAGGACAAGTTCAAATTGTCACCCAGTCCACAGTCATACCATCCCTGCAACAGGGAGATTGGATGGGATCTAGGGAGCTGAAGGATACATATTTCCACATTCCAGTCGTGGCTAGGCACTGGAAATACTTGAGGTGCAGGCTATACTATCAGTTCATAGCCCTTTCAGTTGGTCTTTCATCTTCTACAATGGTGTTCGCAAAGTGCTTGGCTGAAGTGGCAGCACATCTCAGGAGGCAGGGAGTGTTGGTCTTTCCCTACCTGGATGACAGGCTGGTTGCAGGAAAGTCACATCAACAGGTCAAACATTTCTTCCAGCTAACTCAGAGCTCCTTGGAAAAGTTGAGGTATCTCATTTATTTATTTATTAATTTCTCAGAATTACAACACCTTTGAGCCAGAGACTCTTTTACAAAGGTTCCACATCAGGAATGAAATTACAACAATCGGAACGTTACATGGTAGGGTAACAGATTGGTAATGCAGCAACAAATGCACACATAACAGCTGAAATAAGTGCCAATTATGATTACAGCAGGTATAAGCAGTGGGTAAAAAGTAATTATATGCAGTCAGTAAAATGATGTTGTCATAGACTAGGTTGAGATGGCCATATCGGTAGGGGATAAATAGCCACAATGGGGGTGGAGACATAAATATAACTCAGAAGGTTACCAGAGGTATCAGAAATTATTGCAGTGATTCAGAGCTGTCAGAAGTTGGCTTAGTTGGTGGGGAGAAAATAGGGGGAAGGGATTTGGGGGTGGCCACGCCAGAGTAGATTGGGCCAGTGTTGATTCAAAAGCATGGGGTTGCTTGTCAGGTGAGGAGATAATGAAAGTAGCAGAAAGGGAAGAGGTAGTTAATTGAGAAGAGGTGTGAGGAGGGGACTGGGGAAGGTGGGAAGGAAAGGTGTAGGAGCAACAGAGGGGGAATAAGTGCCAGTGTAGGTAAGGGTGGGAATTCTGTACGGGTGACAGATTAGGTGGGGCAATCACAGCCGCTAAACTTGAAATGGTGTTGCTGAAGTTTGTTTTTAAATGGTCCAATTTTGGGTTCATTCAGGATGTTAGAGGGGAGGCCATTCAGCCAGTTTGGAGCTCTAAACATAAAAGCCCATTGAGCTTGTCTAGTATGGCAGAAAGGCACTTGGTAGGTGAGTTTGGTGCACTTCTTGTACCGCAGGAGTTAGGCGCCCGTATAAGAAGCTGCTGTGCTGTGGGTGGGGTTAGCCCGAGGCTGATCTTTTTTGCTAGCAGACAAATCTGGTAGGAGATCCTACCCTGGAGATCCAACCAGTTGGATTGGTCTTATAGCTCACAGATATGAGTGTACCTGTGAGCACCAGTGACCAGGCAGTATGCTTTGTTTAAAGTGATACTAATTCTTCTGAGGGCAGTGTCCAAGGCAGAGTCATAGATTACAAGACCAAAATTGATAATTGAGAGAACCGAACTGGTAACTGCTAGGCGGAGCGCATCCGAGGTCATGCTGAGTCTGTGCCTGAAAAGGAGCCCTAATCTTATGTTGACAGACTTAGAGATTATATTGATGTGTTCATTAATCTTATGTTGACAGCCGTAGAGATATAGTGACAAGTTCATATTATGATAAGGTACTGTCAAGTGTTATCCTAAGGTACCTAAAGCTGTGGACTTGTTCAAGAGGTGTGCAGAGGCTATTTGAGATGAATAATTGGTCATTTTTTGTTCTTATTATGTGGACTAGCAAACAGCATCTCCTTGTTTTTTTTTTATAATTCATAACTAACTTGTGTTGGGCAAACCAGGTCTTAACTGCCGTAAAGCTGAGCTGTAATCTACTGTCAAGGGGTATTGGATCAGGCTGACTCATGTGTAACATGATGTCATCCTCGTACAGGAGCAGGTTGCTTGTACATACTTGGGGAAGGGTGTTAAGGAAGAGGCTAAATAGAAGGGGACCCAGAATTGACCCATGGGGATTCCTGAGTGCATGGGAAGACTGATTGAGAGGCTAGCTTGGATTTTTACCTGTTGTGTTCTGTCTTCAAATCAAATCAAATTTTATTTATAAAAGGCACCTTTCCAAAACCAAGGTACCTGTACATAACATAATAAAATCAATAAATAATTAAAACAATATTAAAATGAATCCAAGGCAGCTACAATTAAAAATCATTGTATGCAAGGCTATAAAAATGTGTTTTTAATGTCCCCTTAAAGCTTTGGACAGTCGGGCAATCCCGCACCTGACGAAGTAGAGAATTCCACAGGGTTGGGGCCATAAAACTAAAAGATCTGGCCCCAGAGATCTTTAAACGAACCCTGGGAATCTCTAGCAATCCCTTGTCAGTGGATCGAAGAGAGTGGGAGGGACAGTAGGGACAAAGGAGATCTTTCAGGTAGCCAGGTCCCTGATCGTGTAGGGCCTTATAGGTCAGCAAACTGACCTTGAAGGTGATTCGCCAGCATATTGGCAGCTAGTGCAGTCCATGGAGCACAGGCATTATATGACTGGACCTAGAGGAACCAGTCAATAGCCTGGCTGCCTCATTCTGCACCAGCTGCAAGCGGCGAATATCAACCCCGGGTAGCCCAAGATAAAGGGCGTTGCAGTAGTCAAGGCGGGAGGTAATGAAGGCGTGGACCAAAGTAGGAAGATCATCAGGAGGAACCAGGTGCTTCACCCGGGTGATGTTTCTCATATGGTAAAAAGAGGCTTTGACAACTGCCGACACCTGAGATTTAAGTGTCAAACTGTCATCAAACACAATGCCCAGGTTCCGCACCTGGTCTGAGGTAGTTAGCTGAACACCCCCAAGCCATAAACCCGAGGGTGATCCTCCCAACAAACCCGCCTCCTGGTGACCAAGGTCCACAACCAACACCTCAGTTTTCTCTGGATTCAACCGCAACCAACTCACATTCATCCAGTCCTGGATTTCGGCCAGACAGTTGTTAAAGACCAAAAAGGCAGCATCTTGGCCGGGCACAAAGGACATGTACATTTGAGTATCATCTGCATAGCAGTGAAAACTCAAACCGTACCGCCTAATAATCGCTCCTAATGGCAGCATAGTCTTCTAGGTATTTTTTAAACCAGGATGTAACATCATGTGATAATCCGATGGCAGGTAGTGTCTTGAGCAGGAGGAAATGATTCATGTCAAATGCCTAGTGAGATCAATATAGATTGATCCTACTAGGTGTCCACAGTCTAACGCTTTATGTATGAAGTCAGTGTACATTAGAAGGGCAGTGGTAGTACTATGCCCCTTCCTAAATCCATGCTGCTGTGAACATTGTACGCCATAAATGGCCAGGTACTCAGTTAGCTGGTCATATACGATTCACTCTAGTGTTTTGGAGAGGGGCGGAAGGGTGAAGATTGGATGGTAGTTTGAGTGTGAGGCTCTATCTCCACTCTTGTGAACAGGTGTTACCACTGCCGCTTTCCATAGTTGGGGAGCTGACCAAGGCAGAGGGCTAGGTTTAGAATAGAAACATAGAAATAGTCAGCAGATAAGAACCACTAGGCCCATCCAGTCTGCCCCTATGCGATCATTGGTTTTTCATCACTCCCTCCCCTCTCAAGGTTCCCTTGTGCCTGTCCCAGACATGCTTAAACCCCTCCACTGTGTTTGCCCCCACTACCTCCTGTGGCAGACTATTCCAAGCATCAACTGCTCTTTCTGTGTGGAAAAACTTCCTCACATTACCTCTTAATCTACCCCCCTCCAATTTCTTATCGTGCCCCCTTGTTCCAGTACATTTTTCTATATTGGAAAAGGTCCCCTACCTGCACCTTGTTTATGCCTTTGAGGTACTTGAAAGTTTCAGTCATGTCTGCCCACTCTCTCCTCTCCTCCAGTGAGTACATACTGAGGTCTCTTAGTCTCTCCTCATATGTTTTGTGGTGCAAGCCTTGCACCATCTTTGTTGCCCTTCTCTGGATAGTCTCCACCTTGTTTATGTCCTTGCACAGGTGTGGCCTAGAGAACTGCACACAGTACTACAGGTGAGGTCTTACCAATGTTTTACACAATGGCATCACCACCTCCTGCCTCCTGCAAGTAATACCCCCTGCCTATGCACCCCAGCATACCACTGGCCCTCTCTGCCACCTCTGCACACTGCTTTGATACCTTAAGGTCATCAGAGATGATAACCCTTATGTCCCTTTCCTCCTTGGTGACAGTCAGGGGCGTAGGCAGGGGGGGTGTTTAGGGTGTTCAAACACCCCCCGAAAAAATGACCGCAAAATTTAATTTTAAATGTGTACAGTACAACAGCGTGGAGTGCGCTGTTCCTTTAAATGTGTGCGTTAGTTAGCACCGCGCCACCCGACCACTCAGGGAGTCTGGGTGGTCCATCCTGGCTGTTTCCACCACATGGCATTTCATTGGCTTGTCGCGAGGAGCCGGAGGAGGAGAGTGGAGGGAGACGACTGTCTGTCACAGACTGGGTCACCTGACTGGATGGCGGGAGCAGCGGACTGCACTAGTGAAACCGGCGGGAACCTAGAAGGCGAGAGAGTGCGATGGCGGACGGAGCGACTAGCGAGAGCCTGAGGGCGGCTATAGCGCGAGTGGCGAGACTGAAAGAAAAGGCAAGGAATTTAAGGGGAGTGTTGGCAGCAGTTTACAGGCAGGCGGTGGTGAGGCGAGAGAGAGTCCGAGAGACTGACCTGACCTGACGGTCCTGACCCTGGCAAAGCAATCTAGCCGGTAAGGATGTTGCACCATGCATTTAAGGGTGTAGGCTGTGTAAAATAACAAACAATAACACTGCATTTTGCTGGAATTCCACAGTTTATCTCAGCCTTTCTGCCAGAGGTTGAACCCATGAAGAATTCTAAGCAGTTTTCAAGGGGAGAGGAGGGACTTCAGGTTTAAACCACAAAAAATCTGTCTTGAATCTTGAAATAACTGACAATTCTTTCATTTTCATCAAAGTTCAGCTGAATGAAATCATAGATACATCAAACTGATAGCTTCCTTCAGAGCCTCAGGTGTCCCATACACACTGTTGTTACTCAGTCACTGCCCTTCATTAATTCTGTTCCCCCAGTCAGCAGTGATACATTAGATGACACTCGCAAAGGGTTACTGAGCTGATGCAATATTAAATGAAAATTACAAGTGAGAAGCTATTTTACTGCTATTTATTTTCATTAGCTAAGCAGCGCTCGCTCTCCTAAATGTCATTCTGGATCAGGGGTGTAGCCAGGGATTTCAGATCTGCACACCAAGTGGATGCACTACCCCCAGGGTGTGCTGGTGTGCTACCCGCCTACCCCCCATGTATGGGTAAATGCAACGCCATGCATTGCACCCTAAGACAGCCACATACCAGCCCAGAGCCTGTAAAGTTGTATTGTCCTTGGGATGCAATGACAGCTGAGTGACCAGTCCTTCTAGTTTTGACTCCTATGAATAACATTTCAGAAAGTTTCAGCATTTTCTTTGTTAGTGTTCATGCAAACAGGAAGCAGTTCAGTAAGCAATAAGCCACGACAGGGTGTGCGTTAGACACTTTAACACACGGCTAGGAGGCGTAGTGCATCCAGCCTCCTAGCCGTGTGTTATTAAGCAATAAGGCATGACCAAGGGTTATGTTAATGGTCAGTTAATCACCTTCTAGGGGTGTGCTGTGGCACGAGGTGTAGCCGAGTGCCACATGCCCCTAGAGGGTGATTAATTGACCATTAACATAATCCTTGGGAGTGCCTTATTACTATTATAATAAAAATTATAAAAAGGGTCAGAGAAATGGAGCTTTCTGATTGGCTGTAAACATTCTAATAGCCTTATGTTAATCTTTTATTAACATACATGTAGAGCTTAACCATATGCTGAACAAGGTTTAACACTGTTTAAAAACAGTTTTTATTATAATAGCAATAAGGCACTCCCTGGGATTATGTTAATGGTCAGTTAATCACCCTCTAGGGGCATGTGGCACTCGGCTGTACCTCGTGCCACAGTACACCCCTAGAAGGTGATTAACAGACCATTAACATAACCCTTGGTCATGCCTTATTGCTTAAATGTTTTTAAACAGTGTTAAACCGTGTTCAGCATATGGATAAACTCTACATGTATGTTAATAAAAGATTAACATAAGGCTGTTAGAATGTTTGCAGCCAATCAGAAGGCTCCATTTGTCAGACCATTTTTATAAAACTGTCTAACGCACACCCTGGAGTGGTTTATTGTGCTTATGAAATGGTGTATCAAATTATAGAAATAAATAATGAGACTAGAAAACTTTTAAAAGTTAAGATTTCTTAGTTTATTTGGTGTCATAACATTACGCCACATCAAATAGTCCCATATAGCTAGGCATTTAAACTTTATTTTAAGATAAAAAACTATTTTTTTTAAGATTTAAAACTATTTTTTTTAAACTTCACACAAGTATTTAGTGTAGCTTTAATGTAGAACTATTATAACTATTACGTTTTTAACTATTTAACTGTTGCTTTTAATTTATTTTCCAAAATAACTATTTAACTGTTGCTTTTAATTTATTTTCCAAAATAAACTGTCCCATTGAAAGTCATGTTGCAGTTATTCATGGTTACACCTGCAAATTGTGGACTTTGGGTTCGGTTTTCATGAATTTCATTTGTGACTTGCCCAGTTGTGTAGTTACTGTTGTGTTGTGTGTTGTCTTGGGGTGTCAGTGTGGTGCACATTAGGTTGTCATTTTCATATTGGGATTGCTTGATGCTATTTCCTTGTTTCTGCGGTGTGACGTTTTCCTGCTTTGGGGCTAAGATAGTGCTCCATTTTTTTCTGTCATCTGGCTTGGCACGCCAGTAACTCTGTAGGCTGGATTCATTTCTGTGTCCCGTAACACACATTATTTCTCGGCTTTGCAGTCCGGCATCGGACAACAGTTGCACCGCTGTTGCTCTGAGACAGTGATTGGTATAAGCGTTGAGAGAGGAGCTTCCTCACTCAAGCAGGACATCATCGTGGACAGCAGGGCTAGAAATAATTTTTGAGATGCCTGTCCGAAGGACAGGTGGGATATAAATTTTGCCTTTCCGACAAAAGTTTTACCTGTCCACATTGTTGTAAGACTTTTCACTGCTGTCTCAAACACTCTAAAGGGCTGTATGTATCTTAAAGTTCAGCTCTTGCTGCTTCTCCTAAAAATGTGCTTATTTTGAACAAGTCACTCTGTGCAAATAAAACTTAATCCTTTTGGTGGTGGTACCTGTACTAGAGTTTGCAGCTATTGATTCTTCTGGGAGGTGAAAACATTGAGAAACTAAGGAATATTGGCTCATTGGTTTCAATGTTTCACCTCCCAAAAATCAACTCACAACATGACATTTTATTCACACAAAATCTGTTCAAAAGAAGCTGTAAAACTAAGTTTCAAATCTCATTATCCTGAGTCACCCGACATCGCGACCCACAAAGTCTTCGTTCTGCCTTTGGGGGACTTACCTTCTAAGTTCTGCTTCTGCACTGTCTCTTGATGCGGCCTCCTCTGGTGACCTGTGCTGTGTGATGTGGGGGCGGGCAGGATGACTATGCCGGCGTTCACTCTCTTGACAGTACCTCCCGAGTCTGACCACTGCTTGCTCCATCCTCCCACTGTCGTCATTCGATGATGATCGCTTGTGGTCCAGCTCCAGATCTGATCGGGCTGGGCTACTCCTCGGTCAGATAACAGACTGAGTTCTCTCTCCTGAAAACATCCGTCCGACTCCCACCAAATTAAGTTCACAGGGGAAAGGCAGGGTGAGCCGTCGCTGCACAGCACTCTCAGCTGCTTAAGTTCAAGGGGGTCACACACAGCGAGCGTTGAGCCCTCTGCCAGTGGTGCCACAAAAGAGCAGGTAGTGTAGAGGCACTGGTTACCACGGGGACTGTCGGACGTTGTCCCCGCCTCAGACTGAGAGTCAGAAGTCGGCTCATGGAGTAAGATTTCAGGGGACAAATTAAATTATTTAAGGTCGGGAGGCGACAAAATAACAATTACGGGGCGGGCTTCCGCTGACTGCAGGGCGTCAGGATTCCTCAGGCTCTGTTCCACAGCCAGCCGAAATGAATTGGACAAACTGCCTGTCTAAGGGACAGCGAACTAAAAACAGCTGTCCCAAATGAAAACGGCTGTCCGGGACGGTGGACAGCCGGTTATTTCGAACCCTGGTGGACAGGTAATTTACTCCCATTGGGTCTGATGTATACCATACTGGAAGGCTATCTAGTTGAATTTGAGGTAGTCTTCGGGGGTGCAAATATAACGCTTTTGGTTCCGGAGGCAGTTTACTTATGTACAATTTAAAACTTTCAACTGGGCAAAGAGGATTTCCTGGCTGAGAGTACATAAATCCTCGGTGTCCTGATTTTCCTGGTTCGAGGGGTTTGTATGATTTTTGGTCTGTTCGTCAAAGTTTAGTATAATAAATTCTGCTCCATTTTCGTCTCTTTTTAAACTGAAATGCTGTGGTTTTAACTGTCGAAAACCTTCACGGCCGCGCCTGGCCATATACAGCTGAATATCTAGCCAGACTTTCCTGACTAAGCCAGGCGCGGTCCGCGGAGAACAAGCTGGTGAGTTTCTCAGTGTTTTTAAATCTTGCTGTGTTAGTGCTTCATGGTGGCTCGATTTGTCTTGTTGGCTTTTTATGTACATTTTTAACTTAGCTTTAAACACATCGTTACTTGATCGGAATTCAGGGTCTGTCATCAGGTTGAAGGCCCTTCCGATGCTCGGCGACCCGAGGTGGCGGTTAAGGGCAGCTCGCAGACTGCAGAAGCTCGAAATAGCGTAGTCCATCCCTGCAGTTGTGCGAGCCTCAGCATAAAACTTTCTCAGTGTGACATTTAGATCTTTTTTTACAGACGGTGCGCCAATCTATCTCGGTTTTAGTAGTCGTGGCCCATTCGTTGAATACTCTCAGTGCCCATGCAGTTGATCTTCAACAGAGTACAAATCAATACAATCAATATAGATGTGAACTGAAAATCAACTAAGTCTACAAAGCATCTCGCATCTACTGGCTTTAGTGCTGCACATGGCTATTGTGATGTCATCAGCATTGTTAAAGCTGCTTTCTAATTGGTTCAGTATTCCACTGTGGCATACCCAGCTTGCAAGATAGCAGTTACATCTCAGAACATATGAGATAGCAGTACTATCTTACAAGTTGGCCATAATATATAGAGAACAGTGGATGGGCAACCATGCACAATCAGCCTGTTGTGCCAAACAGAGTTCTGATGTCATCAGAATCCTGAGCTGGCACAACAGGCTGATGATTATATTATTTATTGAAATGTTTACCAGGAAGGCACACTGAACAACAAGTTGCTCATCTCCTGGTGTGACCGAGAGAATGCGTGAGGATAAGAAAAATACAAAAGTATACAGATAATATAGAGTGAGTACAGGTATGATACAATTGCAGTAACAATGGAACATTTTTTTTTAGAACAAATATTTTTTCTGTTTTGTTTTAATCTAGAATTAAAGGCTGGTTGCTAGGGTCCATGGTATAGTTGTTAGGAGATGACATCCATGTGTGTGCAGCGCAGTCTTCTGTTGGTTGTTGGTATAATTTGGGAGGTTTTCAAAGAAAAATCATGGTAGCCATATTTTTGCCAATCAAGGGAGTATTATGGAGAGGAATTATGCTTCATTTAGTGAGTAATTTGAAATATCTGGTTGATTCTGGATTGTATTTTTGCGTACCACTGTAAATATCTGGTTGATTCTGCACTGTATTTTGGTGTACCACTGTAAACATCTGGTTGATCGTACTTTGTTTTTTATCTGGTTAATCCCACATGTTTTAAGGCTCAGGTTCGAGTGATCATACTGCTGCTGCTGTGAGCCTCTATCTGGTTGATCCTGTGGTTTTGCTGTTTTTTTAGTCTGAAATTAAAATTATCTGGTTGTGCCTGCTTTTTTTTCATATCTGAGTGATCCCGTGTCTACCGACTAATAGTTTGTGAGATTGTGCTGCTGCTGCTGCTGCCATCCCTTTCTATTTGGTTGATCCTTTAGTTTTTGTTGTGGAAGGCAGTGTGGTTCATGCACTCACTTAGCACTGGTTGAGCCTCTAGAGATTTTCAGAATGTTGTATCACAGGGTGGTACAATCACGTTTCATGATCTTTGAACGGTGGTACAACAACATTTTGAAAGGCATGGATCTCCATGCACAACAACACACCACTATACACTATAGTAATTGTATCTTGGCTAATCTAGACTCACAACTGTTCTTTCTGTCTATCTGTCTGTCTATCAATATAAAATGCATAGATGCATACAGGTGGTTCCTTCCTGGCCAATCCCCTTCCAGGAGGCATCTATCCGATCCTGGCAGTCACCAGCCGCTTCTTCTCCAGCACCGGCTGACTGTCAATGTAGGTATTGTGCCACCTCGGAGTCTCTAGGTACCCTTCCCAACCCCCCTTCTGGTTTGGTCTACCTTGACACTCCTTCTGGGCACCACTGCCTGGCGCACGACCGCCCACTGGATCCGGACTCACTTGAGTTTGACCGTTGGGGGCGAAGAGTGTTCTCTTCTTCTTGTGCGGCTGCTTGTATAGCATCACATCAGGCTTCCTTGGCTACAGTTTACTTGGGTCCTGTGTTTCAGGGAGATCTCAGCAGGCAAAGGCTCTCCCCCAATCCCCATGTAGTTTTCTGACCATTTGTGCACAAGTGGGGGGGGAGGAGCTTCAGAGGCAAGGCTTTGGATCACAGTGGATTGGTGTGAGCCTCCATGTGAGTAGCCAAGCCAGATTTTGAGCAGCCAATCTTTGCTATAGGTGAGAGATGGATCCCGACCAGCAGAGATGTGTGTGTGTATGTGTGGGGGGCTATGCCCTGCTACATGGGGGGGCAAAGTCTGTAACCAGCAGGCAGTTCTCTGGGCCTTTTGGGGGAGTCTGTGCCCTGGTGTGTGTTCTGTTCTCTGGAACCTCAGACATGCACCGCTGGGGACTGGGGTTACAGTCTGTGGCCACTAAATCATGTTCAGCTACTCTGGGGACAGTGGTCATACTCATTCTAGCACTGCCGTATGCTGAGAGAGTGCATGGGGACTTGGACATGTTTCTCAGCTGAGCAAAGGAACATGCCAAGTGAGTCCAGCAGAATGGGGTGGTGGTGGGGGGGACTTTGAGCTGCATGCACCTACCATGAGACAGAACTATTTTGGAATGGTTTTAACCATTTCACTCCGGAGCAGTTCTAGAACTGGAACAAACTGTGGCCTACTACATGGGGAGGGAGGGGGCTGGCAACATTTTTCTCAATGTGCCCTGCTGTGGTGGAAGGCAAGAGAAAGAGCAAAGTGTATTTACAATGATTGGTTAATTACTCAAACCAAGTGCACATCCCTGTAAGACTAATGTAAGGGTATACTGAAATTATTTTTAACATTTACTTATATGCAGCTCCTCCACATTGATTCACCCATTTCACCTACCTTTTTTTTTTGCCAAGCTAGCCAAATTCGAGCTGTCCCTGAATGATGATGGAGTGTGCATACAAAGGCTGGTCAGGGAGAGACAACTCTGGGGGTTATGCCCAGGGGAGCCATGGAGGAGGGGTGTGGATATAAATCTGCTATTATATAATGTTCAACTTGTTTTTTTGTTTTTATAGTGATATAAAACGTTTACAGTGGGTGTGCTGGACGATTTATCACAGTCATGTAATGTGTTTTGACCAATGAGGTTACAGGATTTTCATACCCCATTGTATAATTTCAGTTTTTCAGTGTAAGCTGTTTTCTGTAGGAGCAAGATAGGGCAATCATGACAAAGTGGTTTGGTGGTGCTTTCTGATACAGTCATTGTATTGATGTTTGTATGGTCACGTCATGTAGTGTTGCCACATGACCAACAGGCACTGGCAAGAACATTTTTTTGTGCTTTAGTATCAAATTTCACTTGCAGTGGCACATGTGCACACATCTTGAACAAGAGCCATTCTAACATGTGATGTGATTTAAGCAATATACCATGAGAGGGAATTGGTGATGCCAGGATTTTTCCACAGTGGACATCGGTATATTTCGCCACCTGACTTCCTCAGCGCACAGAAGAATGGCATTGGTGATTTAAATCCCTTGCCCCCCTACTTAAGGATTTTCAGCTCTGGATGGGTACATGTTGGGGGCCAAAAGCAAAACAAAAAAATCAAGTTTTGGGCCGGGTGCAAAAAACCACAGTAGTGCCCAGACCAGAACCCAGAACCTCAGCAGTGCAAGCAGAGGCCAACCCCCAACACCACGATGACAATCGTCAGCCGACTGCAGTGCCAACCCCACATCCCACTACACACTGACTGCACTTCAATATCATCATTCTAAAAACTGTCAACTGATTCCATTGTGGCTCAAGCTGCGGCAACAGTTCTAAATGACATAAACATCCTCTGCTGAGGATGAGTGAACAATGATGTCATGTAAAGAGCTTCTAATAAGCCCTCTACTAGGTACCCCTATCGTCCTATTAGGAAAGTAGGGGGCAGCTGGTAGATCATGGCTAACACAGATGGGATTATCATTCTAGTAACCCCAGGGGACTGGGCCATTATAGTTTTTTGCGGGTGTTAAAAGCTTCCTATGCGAATCGGAAGCACAGTGCAACAAAATCCCAAACTACCCCTTTCCCCACACTTGTGTCCCCATGGTTTCATGCCTTATAACAGCTGGTGGCTCCTGATGGAAGCGGAAAGCATTGGGGTCCCACCTCCTTCTGCTTTTCAGATTAGTGTGGCAGTGTTGCTGAGTCATCTTTATTGATGTTTCACTTGCAATTTCAGTGAATGGAGCCTTAGGCACACTCATCAGCTATCAGGCATAGCGTCAAACAGTTCTTCAAGCTGAAGAAAAACTGGCAGATTTTATCACTGGTGCCCAATAGAAAATTTGTGTTTATGTAGCCTTTTATGGTTTTCTTCGCATTCGTCTTGTGCTTTGTTCAAAGTTTACTCTACTTATAAGGTTTACTTCTTCTTGGTGAATCATAGCACTGATGAGCATTAATTTGCACTTTCTGTTACAGCTTGCTGGAGTTGTAGTCCTGGTTAGTTACTACCTGTGTGCGTGACAGTCTTATCACTTTGCCTGCAGTGATCATATTGTGATCCAAATAAATAGCAGCACAAGATGGATATACAAGAAGGGAAAAAGAAGAAAAAATCAAGCAACACACTGCTAAACTATTTTGCCAAGAAACCCCGCATTGAAGATGTACCAGAAAACACTGACAGTATACTCAGTGACCGGGATCCTCATGTTTCACAAGTGAATAATCACAGTGACAGTTCTTCAGAACCACAACCATCGTGTTCCACCAGTGTACGTGATAATATAGGGAGTGATCATGCTGGCGCTGCTGCTGCTGGTAGCACTGGCACTTATAATGCACTTGACATAGGGCAATATGCAGGGACAACTGGTGCAATTGGTGTATCTGAACAGCTGAAAATTGATTTACTCAGAAATGTGTGGCGACCTTCAAATGATTATTCTTTCCCGAAAAATGATCATAAATTAGCATTTCAGGCTTCATGGTTAAGCAGATTTGTCTGGTTGTGTTACTCTGCAAAAGACAACGGAGCATTCTGCAAAGTTTGTGTTCTGTTTGCTAAAAGTGCTGTTGGAAAGGGATCACATCAGACTTTAGGGGCACTGGTTGATAAACCTTTCACAAAGTGGAAGAAAGCACTGGAGGTATTTAGTCATCATGCAAAAACGGCTTATCATCAACGTTGCCATGAACTGGCAGAAAATTTTTTGAAAGTGAAGGCAGGATCACTAGTAGACATCGCCACACAAATAGATTCCCAAAAAAAAAGAAGACTGTGGAACAAAATCGTAACAAATTGACATCAATTATTGATACAGTGCTTGTGTGTGGGAGACAGGGACTTGCTTTTCGAGGCCATAGAGACAGTGGACCAATACAGTCCTATGATCCAGTAGTACCTATAGAAAATGATGGAAATTTCAAGTACGCTAATAAGGTTTAAGGCTTATAGTGGAGACCAAGTGCTGCGAGATCATCTCCAAACTTCCTGTCTTAATGTGACTTACATTAGTCCACACATTCAGAATGAGATTGTCACTACATGTGGAGCTATAATCCAAAGAAAGCTGGTAGACAAAATGGAATGCAAAATACTTTACAGTCCTTGCAGATGAAACAACAGATATCTCTGGAATAGAGCAGCTTTCAGTGTGTGTCCGATATGTTGATTGCCAACTCAGTGAAAGTGAACCTTTCACAACTTATAGCGTGAGAGAAGATTTCTTGGGTTTTATGCCTGTATATGATATGACAGGAAGAAATCTGTCTGATAATATTCTGAGGTTTCTTGCCAGTGTTGGAGATCGTGGTCTCAACCTTAGTGATATGCGAGGTCAAGGTTATGATGGCGCCAGTAATATGTCAGGCAGAGTACAAGGTGTACAAGCATTAATTCAGCAGCAATACCCAACAGCTCTTTACTTGCACTGCACTAGTCACTCACTAAATTTAGCTCTAAGCAAAGTTGCACAGTGCCAGCTATCCGCAATTGTTTAGGGACTGTCAGTGATGTTTGCACCTTTTTCGAGCTTCTGCTGGCGTATCGCTATCTTAAAGGAACAAGTAGGCATGCTCCTTCCCCAGTCAAAAAGACAGACTTTTACCTCTGTGTGACACTCGGTGGGTTGAACGACATGACAGTTTAATAACCTTTAGTGAGCTGATTTCTCCAGTCGCAGCAGCATTGGAACACTTCATAGAACATGGAAACAATGACTGTTCTTCCAAAGCTACTCAGTTTCGTGCTACAGTCTGCCACAGCGAATTCCTCGTTGCACTGCACTGCTGTGTACAAGTCTTCAGTGTATCACTCCCTCTGTCCAGGTACTTGCAGCAAGAGAACTGTGATATAAGTTCTGCCCTATCCCATGTATCCAGTGTCAAAGATGCCATATGTGAACTGCAATCAGACTGTGACAGTTCCTTTCATAAAGTCTTTGAGGGCACTCAAAGAACAGCCCATGGCTTGGCGAAGGATTCTGATTCAAGACTAAGTGGCAGGCAGCAACACGGGCAAACTACCCAGAAGACAACATGAGCAATATTTTCGAAAGCTGTGTACATTCCTTTTCTTGACTTTTTTTGTCTGAACTAGACAATCGCTTTACCTCTCATTCAAAAGTGCTTTCTGGTTTCAATAGCATCTTGCCAGTATACCTAGCTGAAGGCTTAGCAAGTCATTTACAGTCTGGAGCATCAGATCTTGTAAAATTTTATGAGTCTGATCTTGATTCTGAACAAGTTGTATTAGCGGAAATGAAGCTGTGGGGCCATAAATGGAAAAATACTGCAGAAAAACCTAAATCTGCAATAATTGCACTTTCTCAGTGTGATGCACAGTTTTACCCAAATGTGCACAAGCTTCTGCAAATTTTGGTTACGCTACCTGTTTCTACAGCATGCTCAGAGCGATCTTTCTCCTCTCTCAGGCAGTTAAAGAGTTATCTTCGCAATACCAGCTGTGAAAACAGACTTGTTGGTCTTGCACTTCTAAGCATTCACCGCGATATTCCATTGCAAAGTGAGGAAGTGATTGACAGATTAGCGACCACACATAGCCCGGCGTTTGAACCTACTACTTTAGAGTGTTTGTCCAGCAACACGAGTGCTTGCAATCCCACATTTCAAGAAATATTCTAATAAAATGTTTCCAGTAACAACTGATATAGGACCACATATAGGACCAGTGGCCACTATCTCATGATGACTGGTGTGGGACTACTTTCCTACAACTGGTCTGGAAACAGTTTCCCTGGAATACTGCTCTGTCAACAGTTTCAATGAATGTCTGAGCACTGCTCCATCTGGGACTCTGGCACCAATTCCCAAACTTATCTGGGATCACTAGCTGACAGATATGTGTATAACTACAAGCTTGCCATGAAAAAAAGGGGCTTGATAATTGATGAAAAAGCCTAAAACAGGCTTCTAAATATTACCTGCTGGCTGGTAAATGGCCCAAGGAATTATGTCACAAGTCTGTCCACAGGCAAGTGTGCAAAACTCCTTTCTGGTACACCATGACATAGAAACATAAAAGTTGACGTCAGAAGTAGTTCGCTAGCTCATCTCGTCTGGCCATTTGTTATAACCCTATTTGGACTCTCGATTTGTCCTTCGTAGTCAGGGCTCCCTTGTGTCTCTCCAATACAGTCTTGGTTCCCAGCCACTGTTGACTCCCATAACCTCCTGAGGTAGGCTGTTCCAAGCATCCACCAGTGTTTCTCTGAAGAAAAACTTCCTGGTGTTGGTAGAGAACCTCTCTCCTTGCAGCCTAAGATCATGGTCCCTGATCCAGGAGTTCTTCATGAACTGAAAACATTCCTGTGCCTGTTAATGCCTGTTATGTAATCAAATGTTTCATTCATGTTCCCATCCTCTCTTCTCTAGGAGTACATATTCTCTACAGAGGCAAAAGATCCACCTCTGAGGTTCCCCACCTTCTAAAACTGTACTGAGTATCTGGGATTCAGACACCACTCGTGGTGGTCCTGATTTATCCTGCTGAGGGAATATATCAATACATATTCCTTCCCTGAAAGGTGTATGGCTGATAAGGATACTTTCATGGAGTATGTCAGTAACCACAGCCTCATTGCTTCTGCACAAAGTTGGGCTGACCTGGTCCCTCCCTGTTTTGTTCATGATGTACATAGTTCACTGTCCTAGGCAGCCAGTATTCAATTCACTAGTGCTAGAGTCTAGAGACTGCTGTGCATGCTGTCAGAATTGACCCACTACTAGCCAGTCATTCAGGTATGGAAAAGACTGTTTACCCTCAGTATTCTCAAACACTCTACCATTACGGCCAGGCTGGGGCCAGGTACTTTGTGAAGGCCCTTGTAGCAGAAGTTAGTCCAAATGGAAGTGCTATTAACTGACAGTGGCATGAGGCAAGCCTGAATCTCAAATACTTTTTTGTGACATGGTCTGATAGGGATGTGAAAGTAAGTATCCTTTAAGTCTAGGGAGGCTAGCTAGTCTCCTATTTGCAATGTGGGACTGATTATTGAAAGAGTAACCATTTTGAACTTTGGTTTCAAAATGTGTCTACAATTCTTAGATGAAGAGTATGTCACCAATCACCATCTTTTCATCCTTGTGAGGAAGTATCTGAAGTAAAAGCCTTTACCCATTTGACTTGGGTGCACTGGCTCCATTGCTTTGATTGCCAGAAGATTTTTTACCTCTCTTTCCAGAAAGATTCTGTCTGCAGATCTACCTGGTGCCAAGCTTCTTGTTCTCAGCTTGGGAATGATCTTAAGTGAAGTGTGCTTGACCATGACTCCTTATCTCCAGGGCCCACTTGTCTCCTTTATCTCCTTGATTTGGAGCCTGTACACAACGTCTATTCTAAAATATTTCCCTTGTCCATGCCTACTGTTAGCCATAGTGACTCAAAGCCCTCAGGTTGCTCTTTTACTGGCTTCCATCATATCGAAAGAAAAGCTTTTTTTCAGAAAAGTTGTGCTACTTCCATATGTAATGGTATCCCGTGTCTTAGCACCAATCACACAGCCATGAGTTGAATTCACATATTGCAATCTCTCTGACTCACTTGGTGCTTTTTCTTTTTCACTACACTGGCAGCACTTCTGAGAAGGAAGGCTGCTTTGCATGGAAAGGAAGACTAGGTGGGCCAAGCAGTCCTTATCTACCATCAGATTCTATGTTTCTACATGTGCAGCATGTGTATTCCTACAGAGGATTTCTTTTAATTTGTGCTGCTTGGTGAAACTGCTGATTGCACATAAGATACCATTCTAAAACATTTGCTTCAATAAACATCTTTCAACAGTTGATACCAAGATGTTGAAATATCCATAGCACAACCTTATACAGTTAGCAGCATCTCCAGTGATGTGGTGCTAATGCTTTTTCACTTGTTACAGGCCAACCCAATGACAGACAGATAAATTAAATCAGCAGTCAGTGAGGGGAAAGTGGGCATCATGGACTGTGATCCAGGTGTTCATTTCAACTGTTGACTACAATCCAGGTGGTCTCAGTTTCAATCACAATTTCCTCTAAATGTATTTCAGCCTCAAATTTCACTTGAGCGGTGATCATGGTGAAATGATGTTGGAATAGTGATTCTACACTAACTGGTGTAAATGGCAATAAAATAAATATGCCAGACAAACTGTTCCCAGACCAGTAAATTCATCAGTCTCTGACCAGTTGTGTTGGGAAACTTGTCTTGGGCTAGCCATTAAGAAAAGCAGGACCCAGAGCAGTCATCTCAGGAACAAACTTACTGCAGCTCAGAACTGAGTGAAATTGAATACATAGTAAGGAACGTGTACTGTCATCATCGAATGCATCTCTCTGCACCATGTCATTGCAGAACTCCTACTCGTGAAACTAAATACAACAAAAAGAGTGATTTGAGCATTAAAAAAATCTTGGGACTGTGAATTGCAACAGTTGGTTGGAAGACAAAGGCACTATTGAAGACTACTGAGGCAATTGGTGATAGCACGTCAGCTTACAGTGCTTTTTGAAAGCAATGTATTCTCTTGTTGAATAAACACCACCTAACACAATTTTTGTAACATGAGTTAAGTCTCTCAAAGACATCGAATGTCCCGACCATTCTTCAAAAGATTGCATATTGAAACAGACTGGGCTGCCTTATGACACCTTCATGAATGCTACTACACTATCCTCCCAGAGGATAGGTACCCACGATGTCTCCAGAAAATTCTCCCCATCAAGTGGCAAGACCACCACACTAACGTCAGTGTTCTCATTGAGGCCAATGTCACCAGCATTGAAGCAATGATCATCCGACATCGATTCCGCTGGACTGGACACTGTGTACGGATGCCCAACTCTCGACTCCCCAAACACATTTTATACTCCCAGCTCCGTCACGGCCAGAGATCCCATGGTGGTCAAAGGAAATGCTACAAAGACACACTGAATGCATATGTCATGGAAACAGATATGGACATAACAAGCTGGCCACCAACCAATCTCAATGGCGCAGAACCTCCATCAAGCGGGGCCTGCTTCAGAGAGAAATGCCTTGAAGCCGAAAACAAAGACACTAGGAATGAAAAGGAAAGAAACCCCAGCCAGCGGGCAGCTCTCCACATGGAAACATCTGCAATTTCTGTAGACAAATCTGTGGCTTTAGGATTGGAGTACTGAGCCCTCAGGACCCATCAGTGAACCATGGTAGAGATCATCCTGGAATCTAGGGATCGCCACCGATCCTCCCAGATGCATGACACCATTGCAGATAGTCAAATACCATGGAGAAGCTAGATGCTGCTGTGAATGAAGAGCCAGTGAAAAGCTAGCTTTATACCAGATGAGTCCACACAAGACATCAGCAATTGCATGAATAATCCTCAGTCTGGCCCCTAACAGAACATGAAGAAAAATGAAAACAAGAAGACACTAAATTGTAAGTACAATGTTTATTTAACACTCACATCAATGTGTTTAAAATTTTTTTTTTACACAGTAACTTTACTTCAAATGTCTCTCACATGCTTTAAGGGCTCGTGTTGGTGGTGTGGTTTATCATGGCACTGTTGGTCAGTCACTGCACTACCATAGTTACTTGCAGCCTTGCTGGCAAAACTGCATATTGTACTGCATGTGGAGTGAGAGGTTGATGGCACTGTTGGACAGTCAGTTGTCCACAGCCATTGGAAGTCCTACTGACTGTAATGCCAACAAGAGTTTTCCACACACCTGATTCTTTTGTAATAAAACATTCCAATGAAATTAGCAGTGTGGAACATGTAACTAAACTGCACTTTTACTTAAAAAAACAAAACACTAAAACTCACCACAGAACACGTAAACACTATAGAGCTTCTGGGGCTTACCAGCGCCCCAGACATTGAGCAGCAGCCTTTATGTAGAATTATACAATGGCGTATAAAAATCCTGTAACCTCATTGGTCAAAACACATCACATGACTGTGATAAATCCTCCAGTATACCCACTGTAAAAGTTTTATATCACTATAAAAAACAAACAGAACAAGTTGCACATTGTATAATGGCAATATATCATGACAGAGAGTGGGTATATGGGTGAATTTAACACTTCTGGTATGGTTAAGTCACTTGGCTGTGCCTCTTGACCAAACCACACCAGGTGTGGTAATCCACCAATATACCCACTCTCTGTCATGGTATATTGCTTAAATATTTCAAACATCACAGTATATTACAAAAACTGCATAAGCCTAACAGCGCACTCTCAGAACTCAGAGTATATATAACTGCTCATTTTTGACATACAAATATATAAAAGGGGCACATGCTTGCACACTGGCAACATTGGGGGGGAAAATAGGGCACCATGGCAGAAAACATAGGGGAGTTTAGATGGTGACCTGGTGCTCACGGCATACTATTCCACCATAATCTGTGTACATAGTGGTACAATGCCTTGTTACCAGGCAGCATTACTAACACAGCAGGTAGAACCAATTGGTTGATCGCACTGTTAGATAACCAGTTGTCCACAACCACTGGAGGTTCTGTAGACTTAGGACAGTCACCGTCTACCACAACCCTGATTCTATGTGAAAAAAAGTTTCTCATGAAATTAGGGGTGGAGAACATGTAACAAATGTGTGTGTTTTCTTCCAGAAAACCTCCAAAATTCACCAAATATCATGTACATACCCCAGAGCTTCTGGGGGCCTGGCGGCCCCCAGACCCCGCTTTATCTCTCCTTTTAAAAAATGTCATATTTAAACACCCCCCCAAATAGAATTCTGGCTACGCCCCTGGTGACAGTCAGCTCCTCCCCCACCCCAAACTGTAGCTCTCCTCAGGTTTCCCTCTACTCAGGTGCATTAGTTTGCACTTTTTTGCATTGAACCTCAGTTGCCATATCTCGACCATCTTTCTAGCTTCTACAGGTCCCGCTTCATTTTCTGCACCCCTTCTGGAGTATCCACCCTGTTGCAGATCTTGGTGTCATCTGCAAACAAGCAGATCTTTCCTTCCAGCCCCTCTGCAATGTCACTAATGAAGACATTGAACAGTACTGATCCCTGCGGGGTAACTGGTCACCCCCCTCTCCCCAGATTGTACCCTATTTACTACCACCCTTTGGATCTTGGTGAGGGGTGTAAAGAGAGCAATCAGGGTGAGGTAGAGCTGTTTCAAGTTGAGATAGTCAGAGCTGAGTCTAGATTTCCCAAGTACCTACACCAGGTACTTTTTCACTTCATTAGGAGTAACTATCCTGAAGAATGGGAGTGTTAGGGGTACTGGCTGTGTTGAGAGAGAGTTGTCCAGGCTGAATGGGTCCTTAAAAAGTTGGGGGGGGGAGAGAACACCACTCAAGTCTGTGAAAGCAGCATTGAAAGTGTTTGCAATTTCCTTAGGGTCCTGAGTGGTTGCACCATTAACAGTAAGCATTGTTGGGGAGGGGCTGTTGGGTTTGCCGGTGAGGTTTTTGATATTCTCCCAGAATTTCTTACTATTGTCCCAGGAATTGGAGAACATGCCTTGAAAGGGGTCAGTTTTGGCAAGGTGGATCTTGTGGGTACAGATGTTCCTCATGGCCTTGTAGAACCGTCAGTCACCTTGCTTACCCTTGGCACGTGCTACATACCTAAGGTGGTCACATGTGGCCATGAGGTTCAGGAGGGAGACAGTGATCCAGGGATTGTTGACTCCTTTGACTTTCTATTTTCTATAGGGGGCCGAAAATATCTTATGCCATTTTGAAAAGGGTGATAAAGTGATCCAAGGCTTTGTCAATGCTTTTGGCAGTGTCGATTGGTGACCATTCACACTGTAGGAGGAAGGTTTGAAATTGCTCCAACTGCCCTTGCCTTAGGGCATGCTGATAAGATGGCTTCATAGGATGTTTTGGGAATTTGTTTGACTAGTGACAGGTGATTAGAAAGTGGTCACTGAGAGAGTCAGGTAATACCATGGTGTCAATGCTCCTCTGTGGGTGGTTGGTGAATATTAGTTCACGCTGTGAACTATTACCAGTCCCATAATTGATTCTGGTGGGGATAGCGACCAGCTGGGTGAGTTCAATGGTGGCATCTGCATCCTTGTAGGGGTCAGCTTCAGGTGTAAGCCAGTTTATGTTAGAGTAACCTTATGCTACTACCTCAGAGCGATTGGGCAGCTTGGAAATATATCAAGGGTGATGGCGGCATCCGGTATTTTGGGGGGCGAGACAGATTTCGACCACTGCTAGAAAGTCAGGCTTGTGTTGTAAGACCCAGACTTGTAGTTGGTTGAGCTTAGGTAAGAGGCTTCGGATGTTTATAGCGCCAAGCTCGAGACCACCGGATTTGCTGGTACCACAGTGCAGTTGTAGGGGCCCAGGGTTGGGATGTATGTTACCTGACAATAGCAGGAATAATAAGGCATTATGAATTAAGAAGTACCTGAGCAGTTTGAGCTGGGTGTTTGTACAGCATTAAGGGATCTTCCCAACCTTAATAAGAATCAGTGGCATGGAGAGGTGAGACATAAAAAGTAAAGTTGGAGAGTAGAGGCGGCGAGTGGTGTGACAGCCAAATTTGGTGTGCCTGTGAAGGTGGACAGGAACTGCACACTCAGTACCAGTAGCTAGCATTGTGATGGACAATCATGGTAAAGAGGGGATAGATGTGGGCTTTGTGCCTACATGAGTAGAGGGGTGTCCAAGCATTAGTAGTATAACAGGTGGGACTAGATATTTATACAGCCACATTGTTGGGCGGGGGTCTGAACCAAGGTGAAGGATACGGGTACAGTGGAAGGTGGATGGGGGGTTAAAATGCTCTACCAGATCCCAGGAGGAGTTAAGGCAGAGTGGGGGTGGGAGCAGGAGTGAGGGGTAGGGCAGGCGCCTGGGGAGGCTTGGAGTAAGCACCCATGAAGTATAAGTCTGAATTACTGGAGAGGTCAAATTGTACCTTGCAGGTAGCATAGTGGTTAGGGTACCCGACTTGGGGCTAAAGGGTCAGAGGTTTGGAATTCAGGCGAGATGAGTGCAGAAATAGAGGGAGAAGTAGCAGTAGCAGGGGTGGTAACTGGGGTTTGCAATCAGGGAGAGCAGGACTTGAAGAGTGAGAAAGGATTAGAATTCAGTGGGGAGGAAGGAGAGTGAAATGTGCAGGAGTGACTCCTAGTGGTCACCCAGGATAACAAACAAATGGGAAAATAGGGAATAAGAAATGTGACTGAAGGACATCATGTGAGCAGTCACATGACCCCAGTGATCTATAAATCTAGGGATGGACGGGGGGGTGGGGAGTCAATGCAAAGCATCGACAGGCTAGCATAGGCACGTTCTGTACCTGAGCTGTTTCTGATCAGTGTCCCTACCTCTTTCTACAGGGCTCCATTTCTTAGCCCTGCACGGCTGAGCACCAAACTGTGGATAAAGGGGACAGAACGCTGGTGAGGAAAGGCTAAAGAGGAAATCTCTAATACACAAACAGCACAGACTGGGGTGGGAAGCAAGGACAAAGACCTGGGGCGGGTCGGACATGCGTACTGCACATGCGCAAGCTGGTCCAAGGGAACAATGGTGACCTGGGAGTAGAACTAGTCTCAGATACAAACACACAACAGGTAACCATAACAAATCAGGGCAAGTGCAGTTGTGTAGTAGGCAGCCTAAGACCATAAAACACTACAGAGCTATACAGAAATGCCAAGCGATTGAAACGATAGCTTCAGTCCGTGTGCAGCTCTTAAAGTAACAGCACAAAGCTGCACTACAGACTGTGAGCAAATGACAAATCAAGCAGCCAGAAAAACAATCTAAACACTTTGGCTGATGAAAAAGCAACAGATACAGTCAATTGAAATCGGCAGGGGTTCCAAACAATGTCCTGTTAGGCACATTCTGTACCTGAGCTGTTTCTGAGCAGTGTCCCTTCCTCTTGCTACAGGGCTCTGTTTCTGATCCCTGCACTGCTGAGCACCAACCTGTGGATAAACACTCAGAAATCCCAAACAGAACCAGTCCAGGTACTGGAATTCATAGGAGCAGAGCTAGATGCCCTCCAGGGCAAGGCATTCCTACCTCAAGAGAGAATGGAAAGCCTTCTGAATCTGGCAAACCCTTTTGTCCTGGGTTATCCCAGGTCAGCAAGGCATTTCCTTCAGCCCTTGGGACATATGGCTTCCACCGCAACCATGGTACCAGGAGCCAGATTTCAAATGAGAGACATTCAGTATCACATAAGGACCCATTGGTCCTAAAAGTGGCACTTCTCTGAAGACTGGTGCCTGTGTCAAAAACTTTGTTACAGACACTAGACTGGTGGAAAGAAAAGGACAACAACGGGGAAGGCATGCCCTTTCAGCAACAGTTCCCCATGGTGGTCTTAACAACAGATGCCCCCCTTCCAGGGTGGGGATCCATCTAGGTGACCTAACAGTAAGTAGGATGTGGTCCTCCCAGGAATCCAGAGAGCACATAACCCTCCTGGAACTAAGGGCAGTTTACCTCACCCTTCAGTCTCTCACTCCCCAGATAAAGGGCCATTCAGTCCAAATCAGGACAGATTACACCACTACCATGTACTACATCAACAAGCAGGGAGGCACAAGATCCTCAAAGCTGTGCACAGATCTATGAAGATTTGGAATCTGGCTTGCTTCAGTGACGTGGGGCTGTCAGCAATCCATCTTCCAAGGAAGGACAATGTCCTTGCGGATTCCCTCAGCAGGGTCAGCCAGGGGCATCACAAATGGTCTCTGAGCAAGCAAGTTCAGACCATAATCTTCAGGAGATGGGGCAAATCAGAAATAGATATCTTCGCTTCCCATGAGAATTATTAGCTTCCTCCATTTTGTTGCAGGCCTCCAGCAATGGGTTCAGTTCCCATGGACACTGACCCTGGACTGGTCAGGGAAGTTCCTATTAACCTTCCCTCCATTCCCTCTGTTACTTCGAGTTCTTCTGAAGTTTAGGAGTCAACCTGCAACCATGATTTTAGTGGCTTCAGACTGGGCCAGGCAACCCTGGCACTCTCTGCTACTGACTTTTTCCACCAAACAGCCCATTCGTCTCCCAAAGAGTCACAATTTGCTGACCATGTCTCAAGGTAGGGTAACCTTCCTGAACCACAAATCACTGCATCTCAAAGCTTGGTTCTTGGGGAGTTAGTGCTCTGATTTTCAATTTTTAGAGGAAGTTCTCAAAGTCCTCAGGGTTTCCAGGAAGCCTGCTATCAGAAACATAGAAGTTGTCAACACACAAGGACCACTTGGCCCACCTAGTCTACTCTAAATTCCTTACCTATGGTTTATTTATTTAAAAGTATCACCAGGAAAGGCATACTGAGCTACAAAAAGCTCATTTCCAGATGTGTCCTGGGGGAAGGGGAAATGGGAAATCGCAACTGATGAAAATAATAAGTCAGAGTTGGCCACTCTGCCCCTTTGACCGAAACTGCAGCTTCAAGTTAAATTGGCTGCAGAGACCACTCGCTGGGCCAGAGTCGGCCATTCTGCCCTTGACTGAAACTGCAGCTTCAAGTTAAATTGGCTGCAGAGACCACTCGCTGGGCCAGATTCGACCCCTCTGACTGAAACTGCAGCTTCAAGTTAAATTGGCTGCAGAGACCACTTGCTGGGCCAGAGTCGGCCACTCTGCCCCTCTGACTGAAACTGCAGGTACTGGAGGAACCTGCAGGTATCGCCCAGCAGGTGGGAGGCTTTTCTGGGGGCAGACCTGAGACACCTGAACATAAAGGGACCCAAGTGGGACCGCTCAGAAGGGGCTGGGGTGGGAGGGATAGGGTTCCCAGGGGGGAGGAAGCTTGCGGCCCGGGATAGGGAGGAGCCAGGCCCCTTATGAGGGGCTGCATAGGAGGAATTCTTCCTCATTCCTCCTTGTCTCAGGTCGCAAGCAGAAAGGAAACCAGGATCAGCACACACCAACTGCACCAGAGGTAAGGCTTGGTCTGGGGCCTAGAGGCTGCATGATCTAAGGTAGGCATTTTGGAGCTGGTGGCTTTCACCTTGCTGGCCTAGGGCAGTGTAACAAATTGTACTGATGTTGGGGAATGAGGTAATTGAGCAGCTTAGTCAACCTGTAAATGTTTATAACACCTAACAGATTGCTCAGTAAGTTTAGTGTGTTTAGAAACATTATGTTGATATGGGTTTATATTGGGCATTGTGAGTCTGATGGCTTGCTAAGATTAAAATTAATTGAGTGTTTTTTCACAGGTCCTTTGGGCATAATGCATTGGCCTGTCTTAACTAATTTCATTATGGGGCTTCTGGGTTGCCAGGAGCAGGTACTAGCTACTAGCCAGGCATTTATGTCAAAAAAGGAAAGGTGTTAAAATGTCCCACGGTCAATGACCCATGTTGGTGGCAGCAGCGTCAGCTTAAGCACTAACAAGGGGAGAGTAGCCATGATTTGTTTGTTGCAGGCATATCATGAAGATGAATGCAGACCTTGAACAGCAGCTGGCTTCCCTCGTCCGAGGCAAGTGTAAGGCATGGTGGGAGGCGCTGATCAGGGAGCAGGGTGAAGATGGGGGAGCAGGACCTTCAGGGCTGCTGCCCCCACCAGAACCCAAGAACCCAGAGGAGGTCAACCCGGGGAAGCAGCTGGAGAACCTGGCACCGCTGACCCTGCCTGCTTA